>AP028165.1:13653762-16153762 GCA_014132275.2 Samia ricini | reverse complement strand
CAAATTTCTACATAACAAGCATGATAATTTTTCGATTTGAGAATATGGTGTCCGCAACAACGAAAACAATGTCACTAATAAACACATTAAGGCCTTAACCAATCTGAAACTAGTATTTAGCGCATTATGAAATAAGTCTTTTAGCGCATTTTGAAATACGATTGTTGAAGCAAAATCTTAGTCGATCTATATTAAAAATATAGTCTTGTATTCGAAGTATATTTGGACTATGCTTAACGTGATTTTAGTTAAGATATAATTTACGAAGCCCTAGACTGCAAAATTAATCCGAAAATTCTTTATAACGAATACTACCTTTTACTCAAATTTAAGATCAAAAGAAATATAATTTTAAAAGCAAGATTTATTTATGGCAGGTTTATAATAATGAAAATTCTACAAAATTAAAAAAAAATCGTATAGTGCAAGAGTCATATTTAACACTACGCGACGTCACACCATAGTTGTGTTCTGTCGTATTTTTTTGGCTTTAAGCTGGTTTTTATCTTAATTAGCTGTGCAATACTAAATTGTTGAGTAGCATTCGTCGCTTTTTGTACTTGTATCAAGATATATACTTATGTATTTTACTAGCTGTGTGTCCGCGGCTGCGTCCGCGTTTCATATATTCTTCATTGCGTTCTATTTTTTTTAGTACTAAAAATATTTTATTATTATATTTTTAATTGGGTTTTATTACATTTTTGACGAGTTTTAATTTTTTTTACGTGGTACCATAATTATTTTCGAAAATTAAGAGTACCCTAAGTTACCGGGTGTAGCTATCTACTAAAAAAAGCCCCGTCAAAATCCGTTCAGTCATTCCAGAGATTATCTGGAACGAACAAAAGAGACAACAAAAATTTTTACAATTGTGTTTTTGGTATCGTGATAGTGTATACATATGTATATATTTTGAGATTATAAGCAGACACTTAAATTTTATTTATTATTATTTATTATTAGTGTAGATACAGAAGTATAGTATATTTAATCAATAAAATTTAAAAAAAATACATCCCTTTACTCTAAGACGTAACTTGATATATTGCTGATCGAGTGAGAAGCAAGCCGACCTTGATTTGTGTAAGTGGTTTCATAAGCTACCGCTATCAATCTCGGATCGCGTCGGGAACTCGACGGGAGCGCGACATTTGACTTTCCTTACGGTTTTACAGCGTCAACGTGATGTAACTAATTCAATACTTTATAAAATAGTTTGAGAACAGCTGACATAATTGTCACCATGATGTTATCGCCAGCTCGTACACACATTGATGACGGTATAACTGTTCTCAGTCATTGGAAAATTAGAATATCAGCGTAGTGATATCCTTCTATAAAAATATTATTAATACTCACTTTTAGTAACACATTAGTTTCATAATCAATACCTAGACATGTACACATACATAGAACAAGTACATTTTTGTGCTGTTAATCTATTTATAGATAAAGTACCTTTTTTTTGCATAGTATAGGCTCAGTGCTTAGACTACAATCTCACATGATGCAAAGTGACAATGTGGCCCAGGATAGTAAACACACAAAGCCTAGATATTGGTTCTCAAGTGATGCTGCCGGAACACACTTATTGGTATTTGGCGACAGGTTTTCAAAGTTGAGGATGGTGGCTACCCAGGTGGGCATCATTAGAAAATGCGCTACCACCATACGCTATGGTTTCTTCACGATGTTTTCCTTCACCGAAAGTTCAGGCAGATTTTAGAGTTGGATAGGTTGGATCGAACCCACGTCGATTGACGCGGAATCCGGCTACACTACCCACAGCGCCTTCGTCGCTTCACTAATTTCATCATCGATTTATAATCCAACTAATAGACAGAGAGACGTTGACTTTTATGTAATGTAATGAGGATTAGATTCGTTCGGTTCAACCTTACTGACATGTGATGTCTAAAAAGATCTTGCAATACATGTACTAAAAAAAAAAAAAAGTTGTTTGATTCCTTGGTAGGCACTTTAAATTGTTTGTCTGTATGTCTGTCTGTTTGTTCCGGGTAATTTTCGAAACGGCTAGACGGATTTTGACGGGAACTTTTTTGGTAGATAGCTAAAGTTAGTCCAGGTAACCTAGGGTATTTTAATTTTCGAAAATAATTAGCGTTCCGCATAAAAAAATTAAAACTCATTGAAGAACATAAGAAACGCGGGCACAGCCGCGGGCACTCAGCTGTATTCATAAGCTATTGTATGTACTTACTGACTGCAATTTTGTATGAATCTTTAGCTATTTTGCCATTCTATAGTAAATAAAATATACCATACTGTTGTGAAATTATTTCACTTATATAATTATAGATGCATCTAAATGTACTTCTTTTATGCAAAAAGTGGTATTATAAAACAAACTATGATAGTCTAAATTGTGAAAAGGTAAAAATAAATATTTCAAAAAGAAAAGTGAATTAATTTAAACAAGAAATAAAAAAAAAACACACACAAAAGTCTGTAAAAAGGGAACACAAAAAGTATTTTCACCCGGGTAGTACGTAAAACGGCATAGGTAGGATGTAAATGTAAAATTAATGAGCGTAGAACTTTATTATGTTGTATTTTCAACTGACTACGTTGTGAATTTTTTTGTATCTTTATAGGTCTTTATATTTAGCAATTAATATATTTTAACTTTTTTTGTAAATCGAATTTTATAAACGCTATAAGTGTAAATAGTCCGTAGTATAGAATGTTTACTGTATTCATGTATCCTACAACATGTAAGTTACAAATGTTTCAAACCGAGACGAATCAGGTTTTGACGCTATTATATTATATACTAGCTGTGTCGCCGCGGCTTTTAATACTAAGATATAGAGGTAAGAGTAAAAATATTTTAATTAAATTTTATTAAATTTTTGATGAGTTATAATTTTTTGTAAAATTTATAGTACCCTAAGTTACTTGGAGTAACTTCAGTTATGTACCAAAAAAAGCCCCGTCACAGTGCGTCCAGCCGTACCGGAGATTACCCGAAACAAACAGACAGACAGACAACAATTTTAAAAATTGGATTTTTTTTATGTAGAGGTATACATTCATATCTATTTAGTAAAATAAAATTTTGATATGTAAAACAGATGCTTCAATTTTAGTTTTTAGTATAGATAATTTGTATTTGTGTGTATCCATTAAATTATATGTGTACATCCACGAAATCTGTCAAAATTAATCGATCTTTATGTGACATCTCACATTACTCTAGAATATTGTTACGCTCGTGGGTAACTGAAATGGCGTCGCGAAACTATAAAAGTTTATTCGTCACAAACACGAATACAACACACAATACATAACACAGTCTTTAAATATTCAGTACTGTTAATTGCCTATGTTTCTCTTTTCGATATTCGCTCTGATCTTCAATTTAGACTGAACTGACACGGTCGGCCCGTTTTTTTATAAGTGTTGAAGAATATATAGAGACCAATTTTGAACGTGGACAAAATGATTATTATCTGCATCTGATTAAGACATCGCTGAACCGAGCGTTTTATATGAATTTTATTTTGCAAGCATTTTGGGAAAAGGTTTTAAATGTGATTTTTTTTATGGTTTAGTTTATTCACCTTTTATATTCAGGATAATGAAGAAACTTATTAAATTAAAAACTCTGATCTAGGTTTCTTTTTAATTCTTTCGGTGAGGCAAATATACCGATAATAACTTCGACTTTCATATAATTTATAAAATATTAAATGAATAAAGTTTTAATTTGAGTTGCTCTAGTTCATGCGCAGCTACAAACTTGTGTATTTGGGGGGGGGGGGGGGGTCCTTATGAATTCTATCAAATACTTGAAAGCAAAGCGATGATGGTGCAGTTGGTAGTGCGGCCGGATTTCGCGTTAATGGACACAAGTTCGAGCCCACTTATTCAACTCTAAAATCCGTCTAAGCTTTCGGTGAAGGAAAACATCGTGAGGTTCATCCTTACTGTGCTGGTAGGACATTTTCTAATAATGTCCGCCTGAGTAGCTACTGTCCTCAAGTTTAAAAACTTGTTGCCAAATACCATCAGGTGTGTTCCGGCTGCAGCAACTGACTACCAGAACCTCTAAGCTTACCATTCTGGACCATAACGTCACTTAACATCAGGTAAGATTGTAATCAAAGCACTCAGCCAATACGGTGTAAAAAAGTCAATCATTATTACATTAGAATCAAAACAAATCACATTATTAGGGCCTAAAAATGTATAATAAAATTCGATAAAAATGTCTGAAAAAATAACAGTATTGTAAGATTGATTAATATTGTGTTTTCGACGAAAGCAACAATCTATGTTAAAGTTTGTTATTTGATACATAATTTACTCCGTTACTTGTAGCAAAATAAAGGGACCTAAAACAACACGATACGTTTATTATCATATAAAAGGTGAAATATAAATTGGTTTCTCAAAACACAAGCTCAGTAAAGGAATTACTAATAGGATGGGAATAATATTCCGATAATACAAAGTTCCCAAAGTAAACAAGTAATATTAAATCGGTTTTAAATTTGAAACAGAATAAATTATTTCTAATTGACCAAGGTCCAGTAATTTCTATTTCATCTTATATAGAACATCTAAACAATTGTTCAATTGACAACGTTTCCTTTTGTACAACATACGCACATATTATATCGTTGTTTTACGAAATTTGTTTGTTTCGTATATGATTTCCACATTTAATTTTATATTAACTTAATAAGAATCAAACGTCAAAAGACGTTAAATATTGGGGATACTGGTTCAATACATCATCGTTTAAAAAATGTGAAAATGTTATAGGATGATCAGAGTAATAACACAGTTTTGATATCATGTATATGAAACACATCTTACTATAACATATACATCTCACAATATTTTGAACGAATGCAATATTTAAATATATATGTTGAGACGTAATAGATTACACAAGCCAGTATCATGATAATGTACAATAATATATAGCCTCCATCAAAAAATAACAGTTGATACTTAAACGTTATCTTATCAGAGGAGTTTCTCAGTCTTTCATTTGGTATCTTTTATTAAATAATACACTTAATCTGAACGTTGACGGAGTACATATTTCAAACAGTTCAGAGGTAGCAACTGTTTTTCAGGACTACTTCACTAACATACCTCTTGAAGTTACAAAACATATAACTTCATCACCCCATGGTGCCGCATTGCTCCTTAATAACTTAAGTGCTCCTATAAATTCAAAATTCTACTTTACATCTATTACTGCAGGTGACATATTAAAACCCTTCAAGCAATTAAATTTAAAACATACACAAGACATATGGGGAATGTCGGTAATGGTTTTTCAAACCATGATTGTTAATATTTCACCATATTTGGCTAAATCATATTTAACGGATGCATAGCAACAGGCACTTTTCCTAATTTAATGAAAATAAGTAAAGTGGGTACCCTTATTTAAATCAGGTTGCAGAAGTAGTCTTGAAAATTATAGACCAATTTCAGTAGTTCCATCGATTAGTAAGATTTTCGAAAAGATTATGCTTAATCAGTTAGTTGAATACTTTAGAGCAGAAAAGATTTTAGATGATCGGCAGTTTGGTTTCACGAAATCCAAATCTACCACTGACGCTGGTGCAACGTTAATAAGTCACATATTGGGAGCTTGGAAGATTTGGCAGGAAGCAATAGGTGTATTCTGCGATCTCTCAAAGGCCTTTGACTGCGTTGATCACAGTACACTTATACTGAAACTAAAACATTATGGTGTTTCTGAAATCTCTGTCTCCTTCCTGGCCTCTTACTTAACAAACCGATGTCAGAAAGTAAATGTTAATGGGGTTACCTCCACTGGATCATTAGTTAGAATCGGTGTGCCGCAGGGGTCGATTTTGGGACCGTTTTTATTCCTGGTTTATATTAATGACTTACCGCTAATGGTTAATAACTCAGCTGATATGGTTCTATTTGCAGACGATACTTCACTTATATTTAAAGTAAAAAGAAAAAATTCAGAGATTAGGTAATTAAATAACACACTAGCAAACATTTCCAAATGGTTTGCCTTAAATAATTTACTTCTTAACACTAAGAAAACGAAATGCATAAAATTTATGTTGCCCAATGTGCAACATATTGATTGTAAGTTAGAGATAGAAGGGAATTTAGTAGGCTTAGTTGACAAAACTCTGTTTTTAGGTTTCACACACACTTGATACTAAGTTACAATGGGGTCCGCATATTAAAACTTTGGCAGGAAGGCTTAGTTCCGCTGCTTTTAGGGTTCGGAAAATTTGCCAGTTGACGGATATTGCTACTGCTAGGTTAGTCTACTTTGCTTACTTTAACAGCTTAATGTCTTACGGTATTTTGCTATGGGGTACAGCAGCAGAGGTAGACACCATTTTTACGTTACAAAAGAGAGCTGTTCGAGCAATATATAATATGGGACCTCGCGAATCTCTAAAGAACAAGTTTCAAGAATATGATATCTTAACTTTGCCCTCCCAATACATCTTCGATAACTTAATGCATATTCGTAAAAATTTAAACAAGCTAGATCTAGTGAATGATCGTCATAATTTTAATACTAGAAGTAAAGACAAGTTGGCCGTCCCACACTTTAGGTTAAGTAAGTGTAATAAAAGCTTTATAGGTAATAGTATTCGGTTTTACAATAAGATCCCAAGTAACATTACCGATTTACCTGACAATAAGTTCAAGTATTATGTCAAGCAAGTTTTAATCTCAAAAGGTTATTACAGGGTGGATCATTACGTGAACGATAGTGATGTCTGGAAATAACCCACATCTCTGTGCTTCCACTAAAAACTACGATTTGTATAGTTTTTTATATGACAAAGAAAATGATATATATTATATTTTATGAAAAAAAAAAGAACCAGATCGAGTTTCTTGCCGGCTCTTCTCGACTGGGTTGTTTTTCGAACCGGTGGTAGTGTTTTTAGACGTTCATAAGCGCCTTCTTAGGGCCTAAATTGAATAAATAAATTTTGATTTTGATTTTGAAATAACTTGTGTTATTGGTATCGTTTGTAATTTTGGTTGCGTTTTACATAATATAGTTTGGTTATTATTTACAAGTGAAATGTATTGCAAATAATAGTATGGAAGTTTTATTCTGAAGTGCCACGAAAATTCCATGGAAAGCTCGAGAAGGATGGACATCGTCTTACTAGAGTAATGATACTAGGTTGAACTAGAGAATTAGTAGTATGGATAAATAAAAGTCCGTTCGCATGTCGCGTTGCACTACTTCTACGTTGTATTTGGAAAAATTATTTCATACGATTATTTTATGACAAATTATATTTATAACATTGTTACTGGCTTTGACATTCTGCCGTAGATGTAAAGTCTTTGCACATTTTTGGCGTTTTGTTCTGAGAAATAAATATTTTTGTACTTAGCACAGGGGTAATGAAGAAACAGTATTTTTATTTTAAGTATGTGTTGATTTTAAGATGTTGCCAATTATTATGTGAAACTCTGCAACCTTATAATACATATGTACATAAAATACTGTTATTATATTTTTCACGATAGATAAGTATGTAAGTATTATAAAAAAGTAAAATAATAAAAGCAATAAGTCACTATCAGTTTCAGAACACATAATACTGGGCATCAGGTGTCGTGGAAACATTTTCAATTATAATACCGAACTGGGTCGTGAGACAGACGCGAGGAAAATAAAAATTCATCAAATTTTCCATTTGCTAAAATAGCGCCTCATCGCCATAATAAATCAAAAGTGACAGACATCTTTAGAAGTTTGAAACGACAGCCTGTTGCGATGCTTCAACATTATCGTGCGACATTGTCCTTAGTGCTTCTGTTCTATTGGCGGTTCATATAAAGCTTAAAGAAATAATGATGTCGTAATCCTGTTACTTTGAAAATAAGAAGATTAAAATATTTATTCGTGCTTATGTTTTCCAACGTTGATTGAGTAGGTTCTCCAGAATTTCACCTATTTCATACTACAGCGTTCTGACGTTTGATTGATAGAGTTACCTGTCGACGGTTCACGAATATTTATTACTAAGCATTATTATATTTTTTGTAACTTATTTATAATGAACTTTTTTCTTAGCTTATGTAGCTTGGCTATTATTTTTTTCTTACATTGTGTCGTTATCTAAGAAATATATGATTTTCTACTTTATTTGTTCAAAGTTTCCAGTTATAAGACGTGACATTTCCATTTAAACGTGAATTGCCATACTTTGCTACCATCAACAACGATTCTTATAAATATAACGGAGAAAGCCTTTAAAGCCACAAGCGGACAAAAAGGCTCGGCCATTGTGTCCATCGCTAAGTCCATTATTGTGAAAAGTCTATTGTGTAGCAACTGACTCACAATGGTATGATTATTGCAAATAACAAGATTTGTCGCGGACCACTACTCTGTTAAACTTGATCACTGTCTGGTTTATAGCGTCCTTCTAACTTTTACTTACACATAATATTCAAGTGTTATATTTATTACTAGATATGCCCGCGGCTTTACCCGCTTGTAATTTACAATTTGCAACCTATGTTCTCCTCCTTGATGCAGTATATGTTATTACCAACTTTTATTGGATTCGGTTCAGTTGTTTTTGCATGAACTAATTAATACAGAGACGAACAAAAATTTTAAAATCTATCGAAATGTGTTTTTTATTCAATATATTTCTTCTCAAAAATCTTCAATGTACAGATTTCGTCTCGTTAGCTTTTTTTTATTATAAGTATAGATTTCTTTATTCATTGTATTTATATGTTCTGTAAATTTTTGCTTTTCATCATTGCTGCTCTCTTGTATAGTCACTGTTCCTAAGTCGCATTATTTTTACCGTGCATCCATCATCACTATCTAGGTGAAACACTTTATAATCTTCAGTTGCAACGTACATGACTAAATACCACTTGGTGGATCATTTGAATAAATTTAATACAACTTTAAGTAATCCATCTATGATAAAAATATAACTAACTTAATTAATAGAGTACCAATTTATGTAACCAAACTTAATATGTATAAGTACATTTTACTTCAAACATAAGTTAGTATAACGTTTCATAGTCATAATAACGCAAGTAAGCTTACATATTTAATGCTTCTAGACAGCGATGTAGAAATCTAACAATGTTTTATACACCATTATAAATCTTTCAAATTCAACAATGCCAACAGAGACTTTTGTCATTTAACTCAAAATGTGAGCGTTCGCGTTTTGATTATAACTAATATCCAACGAGTTTCCATTTGGTATAATCCCGGTGACGTTTTATTTTTTAAATATGTTTTCAAATTTATAATTCATTATTTTAAGTACAGCTGTGACCGCAGGTCTACTTGTGTATATTAATAATTTCAACATTTTACAATCATTTACAGGTAATATTCTTTAATGATTTAGCTACAGTGAATATCATTCTTTTCGTACTTATGTACTATCCACCCATTTAGACCGAAAGACGTCTACTATTGGACATAGGTCTCCCCCAAAGATCTCCACAACGACCGGTCTTGCGCCACCCGCATCCAGCGGATTCTCGCGATCTTCACCAGGTCGTCGGTCCACCTTGTGGGGGCCTACCTACGCTACGTCTTCCGATCCGTGGAACCCATTCGAAAACCCGTTGGCCCGATCAGGCATCGGTTCTGCAAGCAATGTGCCCAGCCCACTGCCAGTTAAGTTTAGCAATTCTTCGGGCAATGTCGGTTACTCTGGTTCATCTGGAGATCTTCTCATCCCTGATTCGATCACGCAGTGGAACTCCAAGCATAGCCCTCTCCATTGCCCTTTGAGCAACTTTGAGCTTTTTCATTAGGCACTTTTTATTAACGACTACGTTTCAATTGCCGCATGTCATTACTGGCAACACACACTGGTCGAAGACTTTCGTCTTGAGACACTGGGGTATTTCGGACGAGTAGATTCTGCGTAGCTTCCCGAGCGCGGCCCAGCCGAGATGGATTCTACAATTTACCTCTTTCTCGAGGTTGGACTTCGAGAAGTTAGAACCTAACCTTACCTAACTGCACGTTTAGGTTACGGTGTCAACTATGAATAACTTCGAGCGTAGAGTCACCGACTTTTATAGGACTTTGCACAACATGGACATTAGACATAAGTTTCGTCGTGTCCGTGTTTCATTTTAAGGCCAACTCGTGTGGAGGCTCTACTGAGGTCACCGAGTACCGTACGTCTTTTGCGTACGAGAGTAGGTCTTTTGCGGTCTCAGCCACGACTACTATATCATAAACAGAGCAGAGGATATATAATATATAAGAACATTGGGGGGAGAAAATCTCGTATTCCTAGATTCTGTAAAATCTTAAATAACTGTGATGATATGTTCCATGTTCATTTTGACAAAATCGGTGGGTATGTTTATTCGAGCGATATACGAGTTAGTCACAGGTAGTACTGAAATTTATTGGCTCATTACATGCATTTGTTTCTAACTCTTTAATACTTAATGTAATTGATTTTTGTAAAACATGACCTGCTGCGGTTTTCGTTTGTAAAAAGTTGTTAAATTTAATAAAATTTAAGGTTATATTTCATAGTATCGGTGTAAATAATTGTTCATTTAATTAATTTGTTTTATTTGTTATAAGATTTTAAACTATTCATTTACAAGAACTCAACAAAATAAATGTATAAAATTTCAATATTTCTACAACGTCAACAGATGTGTGCGTGGTAATATTATAGCTATTGACAACGGACGAGGGAACATCTGATGATGAAATATTCACTTTAATCGGATGTCGCGATGTTTTTCCCTAAACGGGCACATTTATATTCACTACAACTCAATATTTCCATAAAGAGCGGCTTCTATCAAATATGTTTTCGCTTTTTACGAAACAGAATAAATTATTTTTTACATGGGTGCCGTTTTTCTATTTTATATCACACAAGGTTTTTTCAAATGTGGTTGAAATATATGTGTTGTGGTAGACGCTTGACGCGCTGTCAACTCATAATGTTATCGTTGGTGATTAATAAAGTAAAATGAAAGAAATTTCAAAAATAATTTACGGTTTCTTTTTAACTTTTATCAATTAACAAGGCAAAAATTCTTACCCGAAGAAAGGCATGAAGTATACGACACCAAATGATGAGAAATCTATCGGTTTGTATTCTTGCCAACGAAATGTATTGCACTGGTTTAATAATTCAACCACTAAGATTTCTAATTATGATGTATAAGAATCCACTACTGTAACGTATAAAAAAACTAGTCGTACAAGAGGTGTACAAGAGGTGTACAAGAGGTGGTAGGGGAGGAGGGGGGTGCGCGGGAATTGTTTTAATCCTAGTGGATTACCGAATCAAATGTGATATATTGTTCTCAATGCCTTTCAGTTGTATTCGACAAAGCAAGTTACGGAGTTAATTATTTAATAATAAGCACTCACAGTCGGTTCTATTTACATGTATATATTAACTGAACGTCTAAAACACACGTATGTATGTAGAGGTTGTTTAGTACTTGGAACAAACCAACAGTACTAATTAAAGGGGAAAGCGACGGTATTACGTCGCAAACTAATGAAGGGGCGCAAACGTAACGCGAACCAATCCATTTAACGTATTATTGTGAGCCTCACGAGTCAAGTCACGGGTCGTGTAACAAGTATGAACGTTTGGGACAAGACACTAGCGAATGTAATTCGCAATTATTCATTACCTAATTAAAGTATTTTATTGAAAATACAAGGAAATAAACAATGAAATATTCTAGTACACATTTAAATAACCATTTAGCATTTTATCTGATGTAAAATAATGATATGGTTTAAAAAAATTAACACAATAATCCTAGATAAAACTTGTTATCCAAAGATTTCTCCTTTCGGCAGTTGCCTAAGACGTGCTCCAATCTCCAACTGAGAAAGCTCTTGTTACCGCTGCCAGCGCGATACAGTGACACCGCATGCACTAGCATTACACGTATCATACTGCACACACATATTTGCACACAACACGCAAGCTACATAGGTTCTGTGAGGGACCTTATTTATTTTTTATTAGATTTGGGTTAAATAAATAAAATGAAAAAAATAAATAAAAAAAGCCTTTAATTCTAATACAAGAAGGAATCTGATAAAATGTTTTCTACAATTTACCTTTGGGTTAGCGCGGGACAAATACTGCGGAATGTTTAACATAAATAGCAGCTTAAGCGGAGGTTCGTACCATTTTGGTACTCTTGCAAACAACTCTTGGTACACTGGCTACCATTTTTAGCTGAGTGCTTTAAGTGCTCACCTCAAAGCCCGGTAAAACTGTCCCTTTAATCAACAACATTTGGAGAGTTAAAAAATGGTATAAGATGATGATGAGGCTATCTCAACATATTTATAGTTGCTCAACTACTGGTTTTTAAACTGAGCGCGATAGAGTCATTATAAATATTATTATTTATCTCTGAGCGCCAACACTTAAACGCCACCGATACTTGACAAACTATAACATGTAGCATGTTGTGTCATTGGTAACACGAACCTAACAATTTTCTCCCTACCGAGAGTCGCTTGACGCCACTAAAGAAATTTACACTTCAAAAACTGTCATCATAAAATATTTTAAACTTATAATATTTTTACTGATTACCTCTTTAGCTACCTCTGAAGTTGTTAAGTAATATTTATGAATACTACATTGTATGTATGATTATTATATTACATACGAGCAATTGTTTATCTAAAGTTCGGTAAGAAAAGGAAATGTTTTTAACAATACTTGGTATGGCTTTGATTCATTTGTATCTATTGGTGGAATCAATGGTTTCATTTGTGAAGTTAATAGCTAAATTTTTGTAATACACCCCACAAACGAGAGAGATTGCCTGTCAAGGTTGGACCACTTGATGGACGGCGCTGTCCCACTGGATGAATAGCCGACGTTGAAACGTACTGCCGAATAGACGCCTGTCCTCCCTTATGCATTCTGTATTGTTATTATGATTTATAAAACCAAGTAACAGGCTTCAAATAGATCAAGGTGGTCGAATAAACAAATAATGATAAAAAAAAACTAATTTTTTACTAATTATATCTTATATAATAAGAACCTATTTGTTCAGCTTCCAACAATTATATGAACTCAATTTAGCTCCACTTTGTTATTAATTATAAGATTTTGGATATTAAAGCCAGAATAGCAAAACATACATCAGAGATTCCATACTACTACAAGACACATTTATACTTAAAACATTAAATATCATCGCAAAAATCCACGGTAATGCTATAAAATATGAAGCTTTAAAATTAATAAAGACACAAACAAACATTTCTATGTAAGTGTTTGTTATCTGATATTCTGTTTGGTAACAGTGTACTCATGTCATAAACAAGGCTCATATATTTATATACACATATTTTGTGTAAATCCGTCGTTCGTCGTCACGCGTCAGCCGCAAGCGAGTCCCGAGTCCCGAGTACGAGTCACCGGCCGCGGCCAAATGAACAAGGAAGGGGATTTATCAAAAGTATCATTACCGTCACATAGCCTCGAGATATTTTCATTCATTTATCTTTGTAGTGTTGTACAAGAATATGCTAAATGTTTATTCAAATGTATTTTATTATTTCCTTTTACTATGTCTACATCCACTACTCAGTTATTTGGCCATCTACAAAATCAGTATTGTAAGATCATTGAATTTTATAGATAATAACATTTTAGAATCAGCCTGAGCATATTTGTATAACAAAGAAACTTTCTCTAATCTTATAGTAACAGGGAAATAGCAAAAAAAAATCATACTATATGTAAGAACATACTCGTAGATATCTTGTTTTTTTTTTTGTTTAGCAACAGAGGAGTTGTAATTTTGCCAGTAGTATTTAAAAAACAAAAGTTATCAAAGAATAAACACTCGGGCCAAAGGGAGGTAATTTTTTATTCCGTTTGATTACCAAATGCTTGATGAAAAACGTAAAATTTTAAATTTATAAAATATTGAACAAATTTACACACTATCAAGTGCAGTCCATCGTATGTTAAACCTTTACTAAAGAAATTCAGTCCTTCACATCTCTTGCCTGTATATGTTGCCAAATACGTCCTTAGAACTGGACTCCAGCAGTTGCTGGATCTCTGAATCTTTGCTATTTTGCGACAGATATAGTTGTACCGTTTGCTAGTTGTACTATTGGCTAAAACTTGCAAAGGTACAAAAAAAAATAATAGGCATTTAGTTTTCTTGTGATAAAAATACAAGAAGTTTAATACCATCCTTTTGTAATTGAAGAGAAGCTGATTGTAAAAAGCGGAGGCATTCTTTTCGTTATTTGTACAGACAATGTATGTATATTGCTGATGGAGATCCGCAGAAGAATCAAAGTAACCGACATTACTCGAAGAACTGCCAAGTTTAAGTAGCAATGGTTGGGCAACTTGCTCGTAGAACTGATACCCGATGGGGCCAACAGGTTCTGGAATGGCTGCCGCGTACCGGAAGGCACAGCGTGAGTATGCCCCCCACAAGGTGGATCGACAACCTGGTGAAGGTCGCGGTAGTCAGCTGGAGGCGGGCGCCACAACACCGGTCGTTGTGGTAGAGATCTTTGGGGAAGACCTATGCCCAGCAGTGGACGTCTTTCGGTTGAATAGATGGGTGGATTGCAGATGGATTTAAGAAATGACAGCCGTGTCTAAGAAGCAATCCTTTAACATCCAATACACTTAATGTATTGTTACTAGAATATAAAAGAATATTAACTTGATCTTTCTACGTCAAACAATTACGCATTTTAAATAGCTTACTTTCCTGTTTTCGGGAGATAAGGTATCATCTCGTGAGGAGAACATTAAGTTCCAAGAGAACCCCTTATCTACTTTAGAATTGCATCAACCTCTGAGTAATAAATATATTTTTCAAAATTATTTTATAAATTACATTATTAAATTGGGTTTCTCAAAACACAAAACACACAAAAAAAAAAACACACACAAATTTAAAAAGTTGCTTAAATTTAAGCTTTAAAATTGTCTTCAAATAGTGCATTTTAATTATAAATCACATATTTATGTACAAGGGATTTGCTTTTTCGTAATTAATTTGATTACACCATATGTAGTATTCATAAAAATCGACCTCAAAATTAAATTTCATGGTATGGTTATTCTCCGAATTTATTGCAATTATCACTATTTTTAGGATATACGATACGGCAGACAATTAGTTTGCTATTAACTTCCGAAGCCAAACATTTAGTACAAAAAACCCCTACAGAGTTGTAAGCCATTATACTATCTCATAACAGTCATGTCATCTCACTAGGGGGGTAACTATAAGAAAATCCATTTATCAAAAAGCTGAACATGTTTTTTGTTCATAACATTATTTACGAGTATAAGCTAAAGTTAAAACAGTAAAGGACAAGTTGACATGTTTAACTTCTATCAATTTTAATTACTTTTTTGCTATAATCTTGCCTTGATAATATTAGGATACCGTATTGTTCTGACACTTCTCAATCAACTGGCTATAATTTTCATTAAAATACATCTATTTACTTACATAAACAAATAATAAATAGCCTACTATGTATGATCAGGAACCAAAAATAGAGCTCTGTTAATGTTCTCTTATTTGTTTACTTTGAGCTTAAGAAACTTGCTTATTAATTTCAATATCGTCGGAAACTATCTAGATATTTGTACATATCTACAAACTGTATGAAATAACCTGCCAATAGCAGACCGATAGTCTCAAAGGATCATGACAGGGTTAGGTAAGCGTTCGTGTAAGATTAACATCGATCTAAATGCTTCCAATTAACAGTAAAGCTTTTACATTAATCTTTAATACTATCTACACTTATTTTAAATTTAGTACATATGCAAAAAATAATATCCTTTTAGCTGTCGTACATAAATTTATTAATTACTAGCTGTGCCCGCAACTTCGTCTGCGTGGAATAGTGACTTTGGGCAGCATTTTTCGGATTTTGGTTTATACTGGATTATAATCACCGTCGTTACATCGTATAGCCATCGGGGAACAAAGCATACAGGCTGCTAGAATTATTAACATGTGATAAAGCCACATAAATCTGACCATGCGAAAAACAGCTAATACTTAGATCCACATCCACAACTTTTGGCGTCGGACCATAGGCTTTATTAATTGTCATCGCGAAACTGGTCATAAGCTCACTGGAAACTGGACTCGTTTAAAACTAAACGGAAAATTGTTTGGAATGAGAGGAACCCGAGGCATAAAAACACTAACACCTGTTAAAATCTCTGCTTCTATCAGGTTTCGCTGAATCAGAAATTTAAAACAGAAAAATGCACTTTTAATCTGGTATTGTCGCAAAGTTTTGGCGGTCTTAAATTTCTTAGCAGCATTATGGGTACGCCGACTTTAAATTTATTTTATGAGCTGGTAGTCCAGGAGCACTGAGGGATTTTAAAAATTCTACTGGGTAATTGGTAGATTCTTCATCTTTCATAACTCTGTTAATGGAGATATACTCTACATTATCCCCCGAAAAAAAGCTCAAAACTTCAGCATTTATTGCTGGCGCTTGGTCGTTTCATGGACTTAAAATAGCTCTTTCGCAAAGCCATGAATTTTCGCAAGTTGGTATTTGCGTTGCGTTTCCATACACTGATGATACGAGGTCTCGCATTCATGAAACTTCGCAGCATAGGTTTGCGTTTAGAACAAATTTTGCTTGTTCCTGCGAATACACACCGTTACCGATCTCAAGTTACTATACAGAAAATATAGTAGCAATAGATACAACAATTTCATCTAATTTGTATCTGGTATGTAGGGAACTGTAAGGCTGATATTTTGTATTATAATTTGTTATGCTAGTGCTTGGATTAATTTGGTAGAGTCTGAAATTGTACCCATCCCGACCATGGAAATATATCAAAGGATACTGCAGGGCATCATATGCTCGGTGTGTTTCACAAATACGTTGAAAGCGATCATCATGAGTGCGCTACACGATGTCACGTCTATTGCTTTTCTGATTGACTAATATTACTGCAACTTCGTCTGCAACGGGGATATTGTACTTTTCACGATGTTCTTCCGCAGGACGTCTATTAGGCTTATTTATAACTTTATAATTGTTATTTTGGCCTTGTGGGATGGAATCTATTGCGGCTTTAAAACTTCTGACATACGGATTTACTTGATGTAACATATTCTCAATTTGAAATATAAAGTTGATGTTCAGCTGAGGAAAGTTATGATGTCGTATATGGGCTTGTTCATTGTAATTTGATACAAAATAAATTTAAAGAAATTTTGGCTCATTTTGGAGAAGCAAAGATCCAATCAAGTGATAAATTGGCCCTGCACCTTAAAAGTTGGATGTGATATGTTTGACCCCAAAAGAGTCATTTGGAATACACTATTATATAAACGGATATAGTCTAAAAATGTTTACACTGAGGATGCTCACTATTTAGTAAAACTTTTATAAGAGGGCTCATGATAAGTTTAATTGAGCACTTTGCCACCTGAATAGCATATTCCATTTTGTTCTTTTCTCCATTTTTGAGCATTACAAAACTAACAAAATACCACCATACCTACTATAGATGCGAATTCAGAGTAATCAATTCTGGGGGAATACAAATAACCTGTTTTCTCTTTGGTAATCCATTGAAAGGATATCAATTTCCGCTCCAGTTTCTGGGTCTTCTATCAAACTTGATAACATTTTATTGAGTATATGCCGAAGTCGATCGGCATTTAGTCGTGACTGACGTTGTTCTGCAGTTTCTTTCTACTTCTCGATCAGCTTTTAATCGAGATTCACGATCTAAACTACTTTCCAGCTTTCTAGACTGCAAAGTTCGTGCTTTTTGAGAGCTCAGGCGGGTTTCCCATCAGTAAAGGTCTCAGACTCACGCGATATTGCATGAGCCTTGCGATCGGTGGATAAAAATGCCTCACGCTGTTGCTTGCTCATCCTAACTCAAGTGGCCATCATTCGAGAACGATGTGAACTCAATCGGGATTTTCGCTGAGCTGAAGTTTCTGTAACATGAAACCTGGCCTGACGTTACTGAAATGCAGTGAACTAATGAGAACTAATCTCATCCTTATAGCATTTCTGCTGCACCGGGAGAGGTTGGATCTTCATCGAGGCATTCTTATAATAAGGCGTAATTAGTACTAACGCAGCGTTATTTGGTAAGCACATACTCATCATAAACAAAAAAATTAAATACTTACAGATTATTACACAGTTTCACTTTATTACAGTTTAATAACTATTAAGACGTATTAACTTAACCTATTAATTATCGAAAATAAAAGAAATGTTTAATAGATACATTTATGTATTAATTAATCGCAAATTACATAATCATAAAAATTAAGAACTTGTGAACTTGTATTTACAGTTTAACTAATAAGACGTGTTTACCTAATTTGAAAACTAATTAACCTATACTATATACATACAATATGTATTTACAAACCCTAAAATATAAATAAATAAAATAAGCAAACAGTCATTGTTATCGAATGCAACTGTTACGCCATGCGCCTCCGAAAGCGGCCCGGCTCTCGACGTGCTTTATCTATACATATGTAAACAACCCGAAAATCCAGCTTTTACCTGAACCCTATTTCATATGAAGGATGTTATATATCTGAGGTCAATTTAAATTGGAATTTAAAATTTCCGAAACTGATCTTTTTTAACTATTTATTATCATATTATTATTATTATATAATCATACTTTTATATAGACCATTATGGAGTTTAGTAAAGTTTCATACAATGCATCTGAACAGAGAAAGAATTTAGATAGAATAAATGTTCAACGTGATTCTTTAAATTGACATAACTTTTTTATTTATGAACCGATTGACATGAAACAAACACTAAATGTTAAGAGAAGCTTACTACAATATATTAGTGAAAACTGCATCTAAATCGGATAAGCTGTTTCTGAGATTAGCGTGCACAAACGCACAGACAAACAGGCAAAAATTTTAAAAATCATTGTTTTGGGTCCTATTTGCGTTTATAAAGGTCCTAATAATATTTTTTCTCATATATCTTCCATGTACAGACAGCGATCCGTTACATTTTTATTATATGTATAGATTTTTGATGAAACAAAATTCCTAAATTTGCTCATAACAAGTACTAGAACGAATGTGGAAGTTTTTGGTGCATAAAGTACATTATTAAAGATTTGATATATGTAGTTATATTATATTAAAGTATTGATATGTCGAAATTATATTGTACCTAGTAAAATACAATTTGTAGGAGTGAAGCGTCAAATAATTCTCGTAAAATTATTTCTAAGCTTCTACAAGAATAATTTGTATATTATGTGTAGCCAAAAAAACCAAGCTCTGTTACTATTTATTACAATCATGTCACATCTCCGGGGGTCGTTTATAAAAAGTTCCATTCCCCCAAAATGGTGCGGCTCCACCTCTTTCCTGTTATCCAGATTACCAGCCATTATGACGTCACTGATGAATTCAATTCATATACTCTATATTACTGTTAAAGGTAAAACACTTTTAAACCTGTTATAATTATTATCCAGAATACAATAGAGTAGGAAATCAATTTGATGAAAAATTTTAATCTCGCATCTGAAGAAAAAATTTGGGATAAAAGGGATCTAACAGTGCCAATCTGTCAAATACTGATCTACCACTAAAATTAATGGTTTTCATTGTTAGTTTAATTAACTAGCTGTTGTTAATATCCTTATCCTTACATTATATAACAGACAACGTCTAACTGTCTGTCTGTCTATCAGTATAGATTAGTTTGATACGAAGAGCTGATTGGCCAACTGTGTGAACCAAAGAGCCACATTCCGATGAAAAATAAATGTCTATTAAGACCTGTGTAAATTTGAATACGTAAAGATTAATCATTTTTACAAATCCTTTTCACCACTTCATACAATGAGATGCTATAGTTTTTACTGATGTAAACCCTCAGAATATTTGATAGAGAAATGTTGTAAACTGAATGATGGTCATCAATCATAAGCTTTTGAGACGATCGTGACTTGTGACCTCTTTTTAAAACGTCCGATTGTCTTGTAGAAAACCAAAAAGATATATTGGGAGCTATTTGTGTCTAAAACTTATTACACATTCCAACCCTTCTTTATACGTGACCTTTATTTTTTACTATACATTTAACTGCGACGTCACACGTCGTTACGGTTATACGTATATTTGTTAATAAGTTCAAGCAATATGACAAGCGGTTTTAATGTCCAATGGTTATTATAGGATGGATGGATGTAATGACATGAATGATAGTGATGTCTGAAAATGCCACCCCTCTCTATGCCTCCGCTAAAACCGTTTGTAAATGTGAGTTGTATAATTACAAATAAAAATATTTTTACAAAAAAAATTGATCGAGTTTCTTCCAGGCTCTTCTCCATGTCCGAGCTATTTTCCGAACCGGAGTAATTTTTGACATTTATAAACGCCTTTTCAAGAACTGAAAATTGAATATAAAATTTTTGTTTTTTTTTTTTGGATATTTTTATAAAATGTATAGGCAAGACATAACTTATGTCTATGCTTATATGTCTAAATGCAAACAATGGATAAAAATAATTTTGAGGGGATAAAATTAAATAAAAAGTAAATAGGAACCCGATTTGTATTTCGAAGTTATCAATACTAAACTTTACTTAAAACAACTTCAAACAAGACATACTCAGCGATTCAGTTGACAAAAGACAGCCGCTGATCAAAGCGTCCGGATGGAGAGCCGCTTCCAGCTGCTTGATTTGCAGATTAAACCGATGGCAGTAATGACAACTTTCACAATGGGCGGCTCGTTGTTCTTAAACATAACAACAAGTATAAGTTGTGATGAATTCCTTTGAAACAATTTGTTTGAACTTATGGTTTTCCAACTTCACAATGTTTGATACTATGCAAAGTTTGCAATTGTTCGCTTTACTTGTATTTTTATCCTTTTTGTTCAAGCTCGCCATAATTACCGCTCTTTTACAGCGAAAGAAATATGACAACCGCTGATAGATGATAATATAAAGGTTTCTACAAGTTTACGTTGGTTGCGATTCAAAACTTATTTTCCTTTGGTTTAAGAAAACATGCTGTCAGAAAAGTAGTTATTTCAGAAATCTATTGCTGTCGCGTTATGCCCAGAAGAAAGAATAATACAACACGAAAGGAACAACTGCAGCACGGGCTGATTTAACTGTGCAAAATAGACGAAACCACCACTTGGTAGTAACCTGTTTCCTCATGCAAAACTGAACCGATATTTAATTTTTTTTTTCAGTTTTAGAAAGACTTTGGCTATGCTTCTACGTTTTGCTTTTTTAATTTTATCCATCAAATTTGTTTAACGAACATCTGAAAATGACGGTTAAAATAAAGATTCATTTTCAAAAGGCTTCTAGTTTCTACAATATCTAATTTATGACAAAAATCAAAACGTATGAGCATAGCTGTAGTGGAAATATATTATTTGGTATAAAAATATTTATCATAATGCTATTATTCAGGAAAGAAACAGGGGACTACATTTGTATGGAATAAAGGCCGCTAGGATATTCTATTAAAAATTAGATTTTTGGGATGGTATGACTACAAGTATTCATGCTCATTTGGACCTGCTGCATATTATATGGAAACACGTCATTGTGACTCTGTAAACCGTGTGTTTTCCATGCGATAAACACTTATATAACGATTGATAATTTATGTACGAAACAATTATAGTATCGGTTATTCATAAATGAGGGACTAAAGGCAGTGATTGTTTATTATACAGTCATTATCCACATTCTGTAGTAAGCTCTCGACTGTATATACATTCTTTAAACTATATTTGTAGGACAGTTATTATATTAAAGTGGACATTCTTTTTAATACGCATTTCGTCTTATATTATAAATATATATATTGGAGAATTTTAGACACTCATGGCATTAACATCCTTATGAAAGAAATCTTATAGATAGCTGTTTTATAAATTTACATCTTTTTACTTTAAAATAACAATGCATATTTAGCATAAAGGGTTTTATATGTCAGTTGTTCCCGAGTGATCCCGGAATCTCGACTCACCCTCGTACCAACAAAGAGTATGTTTTAATATCCCGGCGTAAACTCGAGACCATGGCTCAGACAATACTGGATAGCTCACACAAAGCGCCCGACCGTGGAGCTTCGCTTAAATTACGCTTAGAAACCGGAAAATGACAGATTATGAAGGTTCAACCCTATATCGAGGTTAGACTTAATTCTTTATTTAGAAAAAAAAAACTTTATCCTTTAGCCTTCAGAAAAAGGGCTGCGTTTATAAAGGATTTTTTTTGTGAGTCGCAATATAGTCATAACATTTTCAAGTGTACCTACCTAAGTTTAGTTGTGAAACTGTAAATCTACCACAAAATCAGCATAATTTAGCAGAAGATATAACGATATAATGAATCTGAAGATTTATTTAAATTCTTTGCCCTACTTGAATACTAGTGTATTAATCAGTATGTATCAATATGTCCTGCCCACTATGATACAGTAAACAAAATATAAGCGGCAGAAAGAAACATGTTCACCGTCAAAATACAATTTTGAGTGAAAAACTTCGTGATACAACATCGCACTAAAACACACTAATGACAGTAAAATAACAATTGCAAAACTGATATGGAATTGTGCAGAATATTGATAGCGTAATTCGCGAAGTGAAGTAGGCGCTTTTAAATGTACGTACCTACTGGGTCGCGATAACCATGCAGGTTTTTCACCCACCATAGTGAAACGTTTCGCCGATTGGCGTCCCGGGATAAATATTGTATATATCCAGAGTTACCTAGAAGCTTTAGCAGTGCTAGATGTGAAGCATAATAAAGCCGTCTATCGATAGATTATCATCGTTTTTGCACTCTATTATATTCAACATCAGAAAAAGTACAGCCATTATACAGAGCTCGAATAACAACAATTATTGGTTCAATGAAAACGTTGACGGATTGGTGGTTACTTGTTGGTAAATGAAGTTAAATACGTCTAATAGAAGGTGTCTATTCTCACCCGTGGATGATTACAGGCTGATCATCATAAAAGTATAATATGTTATTCTTGAGATAAGCTTAAAAGTGACTACGGTAACTTTTTACAGGTCTCCATATTACAGTAAAAGTTTATGTTTCAGAACTGTACATCCAGGTCATATCAATAAATTGATGCACACTGTTTTTTTAAATAGCGCTAACTCAAAAGATTCAAAATTGAATCTGATTCTTCTTTAGAATTGAAATTCTCTATATTATAATAATGTATGTAGACTCAAGTTTTATGTTTACTTCGTGCAAATAAATGGCACATCGACTGGTTGTGGGTGGATGGCCATACCATGCTTATTCTGAGATAGATTTAGCCAAGCTTGAATAAAAAGAAACTAGCTCTATAAATAATTGAATTGCTGCTGATACTAAGTATATTATAGTATGAAAAATATAATATAGCGGTACTGATAGCGTGGGGGACCGAGCGGAGAGTGATTTTCTTTCAAAAATGAATAATGCAGGTGACAAGTCATTCCATTTTTTTATCAAACGATAAAGGCATGTCACTATCAGACTTTAGGAAAAGGAAAGTCCACTGTTTCCTTACTATGATAACTATGCTATCGATATTTATAGTTCTTTTGTTAACGGACCAAGTTGTATATATTCGTGGGAAAATTATAAAATAAATGTGCTCTTAATGATCTTTTAAAATCGTTTTAATGTTTATGGTATGCTAAAAATCAGAAAAGTTTATAATTACTATAAACAAACATGAATGGACTTCAGACAGTAACTGTAAAAAGTTGTGTTTATATGTAATGCGTGTTACGAATTTTTTTGTGTTGAGTACTTTTTAGTTTTTTTTAGTAACTCTTACGTATTATTGTAATTATTTTATATAATAAGGAATAATTCCAGTAGGTATGGTATAAAACTTGACGAATTCTAAACGCCGCTGGTAAATCGTTCAATAATATTTGAAATGTAGTTGCGGGTTGCCGGTCAGCTTCCAGAATGACCTCCAACCACCTCGACCCGACCTCTCCGGATGATGGATGTCTTCGTTGGATACAGATTAACTTCCTCCTTATACCTCCATTACCATTTTAGCATTTAGATATATATATATATATATATATATATATATATATATATATATATATATATATATATATATATATATATATATATATATATATATATATAATTAGGCAAAGATAAAACGGTTTCATTTATCTCCTTTAATTATCAACCGATTTTCCGTATTTAGTTTAGTTGATTATGTAATAAGTATTATCAAGAAAAAAACATTTTTTTGCGACCACTTCTCAAATGAAATGAATAAATTTGATAATGTTCTAAACTTTTTCTACGATCTTTTATTTTTATAGGTTAACTATTAGGCTGGCCTGTATGTAATAATTTTTTGATAATATTTTGTCTGGGTATGCTAGATACAGGATTATCATATCCAATGAAAGTTTAAATAGAAAGTGGGATGTGCGACCAAAATGTAAATTGTTTAATATTTAATTGTTTTACTTTGCAATACGTAAAAGTATCTTATTAGTATTAGCTAATGTAATAAATTGTATTTTAGTATCTATCTACCGATTTTAAAGTTATAAATCTGGTAAGACACACCGTATTTTATTATATTACGTATGGATATCACTTGGAACGTTTGAAATTAACTAAGAGTTTTAATTATTCCATTAAACTCCCCAAAAGTAGACCTTATCTGATAGGTCTACGAAGTAGGACTATTAAAAGAAATCCAATTAAAACCAGAAACAGATCTCTTAAAAATCCCTCTCTCACTTTTAATGAAGTGCGACATTTGGGCTCATACATAATTACGATAAGTGCGATCTTGTCTCGAGTTAAGAATACCTCGCTTGATACCGTCTCACGATTTCAATATAAGTTTTATTTTGTTTCACCCTAGCGTAAGTTGAAAATAATGGATATTAATTCAAAGAATTGAAAAAAAAAAATGTAATTAAGACACAAATATAAATTTAATACCGTCTAACTAAACTGTAACTGTTTTATTCAAGGTCAGCAATATTACTGTACTTAATCTGATGTTAAGTAAAATACAATCCAAAAACAATGGTTTTTGCTACCTTTGAATATTCACTTGTTGACCGCTAGCATACGAGACGCCTTATTTATTATGACGGACTACCTACAATTGTACAGTAGTCGCGGTCAATTCCGCTACCACCAAATTTTAAGTGACCATGTGATCCAAGAAGGTAAATACGCCTTAGTTTAAGTACTAGTTTACAAATGGTACTGCCAGAAAGCAATTACAGCGGTTTGGAGACAGATTTTAATTGCAAGTTTGAAGCCACGTGAGCATCAGAAAAATTCCTACCACCACGCTATGATTTCATAATGATGTTTTCTTTAGAAGAATGTCGATTTTGAACATATGTTCATCAACGCGATGTCTGATTACACCATAGAGAACTTACCCTGTAGGTTACACCACCATACTATCACGTTTTCACACGATAAGTGACCGTTCTGTTTGACAAGCGAAATATAGTCTCGATGTATGTAAATTCTAAATGAATAAAATTGTTACTCCATCACGAAACTACGCAAACAAAGTTTCAATTTTAAAATATACCCTGCCTCTAAAGTTAATATTTATTCGATAACACGAAATTTTATTATTTTTTTATATCCAGAGGTTAACGTAGCAAAAGTATAGCGTACAATATTGGGCGAGAAATATTTTAAAATTCTGTTTTTACGCAGCAAAATATATTCTACCAGAACATAGGAAAAACGTGAAAGCATCGGGATCATTTTACGTTACATAACTTATCTAAGAGAAAACACCGCACAACAACCTTCAAAAATTTTTGAAGCCACTTCACGTACAAAATAAAAGAGCCACTCTGAAAACATTCAAGAGCCCGAACACTTTGTTTAACATATGGGTACGCTCGGACTGACCGAAATGTATGAATAAAAAATAGTTTCGGGCTAAAAACTCAACCCCAGCGGGTCCCTTCATCTCGCCTGTGATGGATGATGGAACCGCTAGATGCGATGTTTCTCAACGCCATTTTGTTTTTCTACATCCCAATATACGAATACTTAACATAATTACACTACTTTAGTAAATACTACAGGGTTTTCCTTTGCCATATTTAGAATATAGGTGACTACATATTTATAATGATTAGATTAACAATTATCACTTCTATCTAGAATGTTCTAATAATTATAATAGTTAAAATTCATATTTATCAAGTATGGCTTAAGTGGTATGTTATGAGCAGAGATATAAAAAATGACACGTTCTGGAATTTGTTAAAAAGTAAGGTTTCACGTTCTGCTCAATATGTGAACAAATTAAAAAGAACAGCAAAATTTCTACTCATTTTCCCTATTAAAAAACAAAGCAGTCACGGGGACTGCCGATAGAAATGAAAACTTTGCACTTTATTTTAAAAGTGAATAATATACGGGCTAAAGTTCTGAATCTCATAATCACCATGACTCGTTTTACCTTATTTAGATAACCAATGGAATAATTTACTAGTAATCGTTTCTACTCGAATATTTTATTTGGACATTTATGGGAAAATTTATTAATAATGGAAACACAAAAGCGTCTACTTAAACGCCAATATATGTTTGACACTCTAGCATGTCATTGAAGGTTGATGTAAAAGGTGACACGAATCTATAAGTTTTTCCATTACCAAAAATCGCACAACGCGGCTAAAGAAATTTTTATTTAAAATAAACATTTGAAAAATAGCTTCCGAAAAACCTTTTCATAGTAAAGTCAAAACTTTAAACGCCCATAACTTGACAACATTCATTCATACAAGCATCTAGAAGTATTATATGATTAACCCTAAAAATCATTTTTCATGTCCAATTTACATGTTTGAATTCCATAAAAATGGCGGATGTTTTATTTTAACCCCATTACACAACCGGCAGAAATACCGACGACCGAACACTAATATTTACTGTCACCGTTATGTTGACAGTCTGTTGTCAAGGATCCTCCAGTATGTCCCAGTGAGTGCACTAGAGAATCAGTCCACTTCATAATATTGTTAGCATGGCTTTATTAAACATAATTACTTACAGCGAACAGTAATATTGAATTGAAACAATTTAAACCACGAATTACGCAACATTCCGTAGAGATTAGTCACTCATTGTTTTTGGAATTAACTCTCAATGCGTTATTATTTTCGAGCGGTAATACAGTTGTTTGATTATTTTACTCGTTATTAACTTTACTTACTATTCGAATTGGAATAATTATAATATTGTTTTTACCTTATTAGCTAAAAAAGGCTGTCAATTAATTAATCGTCTACATTTGTAGTAAAATTGCAAATGTTCTGTCTGAGAACGCGTAACATCCATATATTGGATTTGAATATAGTCTAAATATTATTTGTTTATTATATCCGAGAAAGAATCTGTCTAAGAGTTAAGTGTTTATAATAAAATTATAATAAACATAAAACTAAAGTATAGCAAATAGTTAAACAGATAACAAATTTCGTACCCATTAAACATCAAAAGCATATTCAGGTGAACTAAGTTGCAGATGCCAGCTGGTACAGAATATAGTCGTAAACTTGTAAATGTTGTTTTTTTTTTTTTTGTTGTAAATATGATTAAATTATTTAATGTTTATTATAAAATACTTCTGTTCTTATTTCACAAGAATAGTCGGTGGTACCTACGTAGTTACGTGTAATACAAACAAATTAACAATTATTATAAACACCCCTGTCAATTTACGTACTAATAAATTATTCACTTTTATCCTGTGTAAATTGATTCATATTTGCTTTACTCACAAAGAATAAAGGTAAAAAATATTATACACGGGCTGTGCTTGCTGCTCCACGAGTATACTCTGTAATGGAAAATTTATTCACGTGAAAATGAAGAATTAACATTGTACTAAAATCCACGTAAACATAAACTCTGTCATCGTGACTTAAATGGAACTTTGATATGTTTTTATTTTAGAACATTAATTTATATTGTTTTATATTTAAGACAAGATAGTTTTCTCAATTTTTATACTGTATAGGCGCAGCGCGTTGACCATAATCTCACTTGATGTTAAATGGTGATGTGTCCTAAACATACATACGTTACATACTCATAAGTGACGGCGATATATTTAGAAACATGTAAGTGCTAACCATTCGTGTATCAGAAAAACGCCTTACCACCATGCTATGGTTACTATGTTTTACTTCACCATAAGGTCAAGATTATTGTAGATTAGGATAAATAGATTTTAATACACGTCCATCGACTCGGTATCTTACAATTTTACCACTGAGCAATAATCGTTTTATAGAAGTACAAATTTGAAGAAACAGAAAGATAGTATTTTTTTCTACTATCCATTAGCAGCCCAGCCTAAATTAAATTAGACTAAAATATATTCTGTTCGAACTCATGTTATATTATAGCTTAATTGTTACCGACAAGTTGGCATAACTGTTACTACAGACTACACTAAGTCACTTGGTAGGTCAATCTCGACTCAAGCTCCTCAAGCGTACCGAACGCCCTGTTATAAAATTGCCAACATTAAAAATCTAACAACCCACTACTAGTAAATGAATTAGAATAATTGTTAAGTCATGATGAAAACATCTGTAATATGACATACACACATAGTACATTGATTTAAAAATATACACATCTGATTTTTAATAAAACTAACACGTGAATTAAATGACTATCATTATTTATTCAATGTTTGTTTTTAGCGCTCCGTGCATTGCTATAAACTTTTACAACTCTTTTATATTTTTTTTCTTACATATTGTTTTATGATATTGTATAAAGAAACGGACGTAAAAACATGAATAAGTTTATTTACTTCTGTTTTATGTTCTCTGCAAACATCTATCATACATTTAAACTTACCTCGATAGTATAATAATATAAGTTGTATTTTTTAAATAGTATGTTTCGTTTAATTATCTTGATAGTTTTAACGTTAAAGTTGTTACAAGTTACTATATTTAAAAATAAAATTGATATTTCGAAGGTTTACTACGAAAATCCGCTAGATAACATATTTGTTTATGTGAACGTGAACGATAGTGATGTCTGGAATTAACCCACATCTCGGTGCTCCGCTAACATTAGTTAAGACTATGATTTGTATAGTTTTTTAGATGAAAAAAAATGATATGTATTATATTTATTTAAAAAAAGAACCAGATCGAGTTTCTTGCCGGCTCTTCTCGACTGGGTTGTTTTCCGAACCGGTGGTAGTGTTTTAGATGTTCATAAACGCCTTCTTAGGGCCTAAATTGAATAAAGATGTTTTTGATTTTGATTTTGTGTCAAGCATATGAAGGTACTTTTTCTAGAAATGTATTTTTTAGTGTAACTAATTAAGCATTAAGTTAAACCCTTAAAAAGCTATTACAGTCAAAAGTAGAAACACGTAGCACAATAGACAATATTCGATCATTAAAATAACATCTTAACAGATTATTTTCCAACTAAAGTTGCTTGGATTAAAGTTATAAGCTTGAATAACAAATATTTACGCCTTTTTGTGTATAATTAAAATAAACAAAGTGCTCTTATCGACTTAAAAGAATCTTCTACGTAATATTAATTTCTTTATTTAAAAATTTTGAAAATGTATATTTCGTCATTTGTATATGAAAAGTTCATTATTTTAACGTCATGAAGTTTGATGTCTGGCAGTAATTTATTAACACGTACTTAATAAATGATAAAAGCTAAACAACAATCATTTCAGTAAAACTCTGTTAAGTAATTCAATGCACGACCTTGCAAATTCTCTCTTGTTTCAAAGTTTTTGTTGCACGTATTTACGAAAACAAATATAGTATATGAATTGTTACTGCTAGAGAAAAATTATCAGGTTTATGCAATATAAAAGTATTAACTGAGTAATCTTGAATCTTTTAAGTTAACTACAGAAAATTATCAATTTATAAATATTCCGCACAATAATCTCTAGTAACAGACATTTTATGTAAGAGCTTCAGTTTTTCCAATCTGGCAACTCTAATTCAATTGTACACCCAAATCACATTGTTCACAAAGGAAACAGATAATTCACCCTTTTTCTCTTGAAGCATGATACGATGAATAGATTTGAGCGTCTTCGACGAGGTAAAACTAATGCTTCGTTGGTTCCAATTCGTTGTTTGATCCGTTGGAATATTAATATAGAGTATATTTATTGTGTCGATCGTAATATTTTATTCAATTGATTGTTATGATTTATAGTTAGTAATTAATTCTGAGGTGAGATGACTCAAACCTTATAATTGTACTGATCTTTTTAAATATTTATGTATATTTGTACCTAAAAAATATATTAGCATGTGTGGTGTTAGGTAAGAATAGTAACACCCCATATCTTCCCGCGGGAGTTGTAAATGGCAACTAAGGGAAAAAAACCAGAGGACTGGCAGCAGCATCCTGTTAGTACCAAAAACAGCTGACTGCGATCGCCAACCCACCTGCCAAGTGTGGCGGTTATGGCAATCACCCCTGACGGCATATGGCAATCATGAACTACACACTATGAAACCGGCCCCTAGTTCCCGGCCATTCCGCCTGTCAAGAATGGCGATTATGGCATTCCCCCCTTATTGGGGAAGACCTATGTCCAACAGTGGACGCCTTATGGGTGAATGGATGGATGGACCGCATCGCCACTTAACTTCAGCTGAGATTATGGTCAAAAAACTGAGCCAATACCGTGTACAAAAATACTATTACTTTGTTTGGATGTATTACATATTTTTATGACAAGCAATGATGGCTCTGTAGTAATGTGAATAGATCTGACGTCAATAGATGTAAATTCAAATACATGTATTCTATGATAAGCTTAAGTTTTGAGTAAGTTGTAGGACTTTCTCAGTACCTACTTGGCCAGCTTCCACATTCAAGTTCCAAAATCTCTAGCCAAAAGGCGTATTCCGGTAGGATCGCTTAAGTACCAGTATATTTAGTTTTAGCGTGTGGACGCGTACTGGACAACATCGTCACCTAAAATCGAGTGAGATTGTACAAACATTCATAAATCTGGTGATACAGGTAAATTTTCATTCTCAAAATAACCTAATCGATAATAAATACCTACAATAAAAACATCAATAGTACATATAGATTCTAAATACTTTTAAAACTTTTGCAAAATCGACAAAATAAATTGGTGCTGTATATATTGTAACGTTTATAAAAGATCAATAAATCGCAGATTGACGTAATGATTAAACTCCTTTTTCCTTTAGAAATGTACGAGTATGTACCTCTGTTAAGTTTAGGGACTTTTATGGGTTGACGATATAGGAAAGGACCGTTTGATCCGACGCTATTGTTATAAACCCACTTACAGAGTACACAATAGCAGCAGAAAAGTCTAAGCTAAGTAATGAAAGTACCCAAACAGACAAAAGATTTAATAAAATACAATTAAAAAAAAACATCTTGAGAAAATCGGAACAAAATCTTACTGTTATTTGATTTAGCTTTGTAAAATAATACGTATAATAATAATAATAATAACGTTTTTATAGAAAAGTTTTTGAAGAAGAAAATTTTTATTTTGCATCGTCCTCTATTTTCAGGCTTAGTTGAGTTGAGAATTGTGTTTTCCCAGTGCTATTTTAATATAAACTGACGCTTAGTGATGATATGATTGAATTGGAAACAGCTTTTAAAATTTAAAGATGCTAGCTAATCAGATATGAATTATAAAAACTCTACCACCATGCTATTTCTTTATTACAACTTTTCCCTCAATGAAAGGCACATACTATTTCAAATAGAATATCTGGATTCGTACTTACGTCTATCTATGGGATATCCGACCACACTAATATTGAGCTATGACCACTGTAAAAACTAATCTGTTTCTTTTATTTGAATATTATTAAAAAAAGTACATAAGTGTGGCAACATAGCTACTTGAATTGTCATTTTTGGACTATGTAAATTTAACGTTTATTTTTTTTTTTAAAGGTTGATGACCTTATATAATAATTTGTAATTGTAATTAAACTTTTTTAAATTATATTGTTAAATTTCGTCAACCATTATAATTTAACTAATTTAAAATTGAAGTCTATTAACAACTGTTTCAAATAATTAATCATAAAATATGGTATGCAAATTGTCTCCACGTAAAGTATGCGTAAAGTGGTCCCTATATTTAATCCTGAAAAACGTTAAATTTAATTTCTAATCACGTTATCCTAAAAGGGGTTGGATTTTTTTCTGAAGAGATTGGAATTAGAGCTATATTTTAGAATTAAGTTTACCAACGTTCGGTAAATCGTTTCATTTTTTACCCAAACATGGCTCGTCTTTCCACTTTGATATACTTCACTTTTCTGCCTGAAGTGTGCTACAAAAATATGAATCGCTATTTTTAATATTCCCGTTAAAGCAACAATTACTGAATTCTGTGCATTAAACTCCAAAAAGTGGCAAGAAAATTCATATAAAATAAAAAAAAATGACATTATTCGATTTTCTGCATAGTTTGTATTAACATGCTGGCTGTGTACAGAATTAATGAGAAAGTTGAGAAAGTCACAGTTATTTTAAATATTACATAGCATTAGCCAAAAGTGCGGTGAATTATTTGAAAACGTACAAAATTGTCATAACTTTGGAGGAGTAATGAAAATGGATGGTCTTGTGGGAGTACACTGGCTGGCACAACTGTACTCTGATATAATATTATTATGTTACAAGTCTTTGTTGTATATTGGGATGTACGTTATTTCGAAATATATTAACAGTACTAGCTCTTACCGCAGCGCTACTCGGGTATCATATTTTCTATTTCACAATATTATTCACTGCTATAGTTGCTATTAAAACAATAATTGGAAAATAATTTACCCTTTTTTTAAACAGAATGTAAATTATTTTTGGTACTAACAGAAATTCAAACACTTACCAGTTAAACTGTGTATTTTATTGGATTTTATTCACAATTTGACAAGTTTTTATTTTTATTGCAGAACTCTAATTTCCTTCCCTATAATAAAAGTAATCAAGTTAATCCTTATAACCTCAGTTATCTGACCCGTCAAAAAAAGAAAAAAATTGATCCACCTATTTTGGAGATTAACCAAAACAGCCAGACAAAACTATTGAAAGTTATGTTTTTGTTATTATACCATATTTAGTAAAAAGCTGTTGTTTTGATATTACATACAGACACTTAAATTTCAATTATTTATTTAGATAAAACTGTGTTATTAAGGGTATAGGCGGAACTCAATAACTACAAGTATTTAAAATTTTAGTTAAGCACTTTTTTCTCAATATTTCTATCTACTTTCTTTCTTCCTAACGATAAAGTCCGTGGTGAGGGTCGTGACTCCGAGTGTCTCTTTTTATATACGAAGAAAATAAAATACTAAAAAATAACTATGTCTAGTCAGTTTACAAAACAAAGTTTGCGCACACTATAAAATAAATTATTTCGTAAATTAATTCGTCTGTATTTCATTTATACTTACCATATATAAAACCTGTACATCTAACTTGAAGATGATAGTTTGATAGATGAATAATAGTAATGAACTATCATTCTATCGTTAAATTTATGTAATTACAAACACCTTAGTTTTAATGTATTGATCTTGTCATACTTCAGTATTTTTTCTATTTCGAAAGAGGGTTTTTCTCCGTTTAGCTAACCGCTAAATGAATTTCGTAAAAAAATAAATATACAAAATCATTTATTTATGAATAATAAACGAAAATTGATTAAAAATTGATAATAATTAATTAACTAAATAATTGTAAATCGAAATTTATTGAAAGGTTATTAAAATTGATAGTCTCATGGGAATAAACCAGTAACGTTCGTAAATAAATCGAGTTTGTAGTCGCGCAAACTTATTTCATGTTCCATTTTAATGAAAGGGAAGTCGCAGAGGGACACTCGGTATTTTTTTAAAAAATAAATACTATATCTGCGTTCAACTTTTCTTCATTTACTAGCATATTTTGTTAAATCTCGTAACTACACAAGCTGAGGAGAGGAATAAAGACATTTTAACAATTTATTCTAACATTTTATCAACTGAGCAGATAAAATGTTTATTTCACTAAACAAAAATGAAAGATATGGAAGAATTTAACAAACATCTACACAATCTTATCACATTGAATCAATTTGCTCCAGGACAATTGCGAAGGCGCAGAGATAATAAATATTAGAACTTATTTAAACATAAAATTCCATACCTATATATTTTAATTACATATCTATTACAAGCATCGTCCAAATATACAGACTGATGGCCCTTTCTGAGGAACACAAATCTTTATCTAATTCAATGCATTCCAATCTGCAATCAACAAAAACAAACAAAAAAGAGAGGTATTTGCACGATCATGTAACTCTGCAAGTTTCAATAAAAGATGTCTGAAAATGATAGCTTCAATTAGACTGAAATATCATATAAAAGCTAGTTGCTACTATATATAATAAGTTTTAAGAGGATTAAGGGGTTATAGATCACTAGAATTATATACCCTACTTAACCCCAAAACTTAGCTCAATATCACCTCTGAGATTATAACGGAGAGGTGACCCTTACGCACCCGTCCGTGCTTTCGTAAACTTACAGACAAGAATTACAACTACTTCAATTCGTGTACGAATGTTTATATTCTTGCTTTTCAGGTAAATAGAGAATTAGGTAATCTGATTAACTATATCAACGAATCCCATCGAACTTGGATTTTAAGTTGTTTTGAAAAGATTTTAAAGACAATAATTTTTCATTATACTTAAAAGCGAATTAGAGTTGCGCTATAGCTAGGTAGCGCTCACAAAATACTATTAAAAGGTCATCTTTTTACAAAACCTCAAATTTTGCCAACGCAAAATTCATTTCGCGAATTAATTTTCATTCCAATGACAATTGTGGCGTCATAATTAAATAGAATAATACTTTGACAGATTTATATCCATTCATCATAGCGTTTAACTAAAGAGCTTAATCAGCACTAATTAGGTGGGCGTAGAAGTTTCTCGGTTCACTTAGTCGAAGGGCCTCGTTTGAACGAAGGTAAATGTGTATATTGTCTGAACTCTGCTGATGTATCACGAATTAGAGAAACGAGTTAATGGTATACAATTAAGGGTAATTTATGTGTTTCTAAACGTTACATGCGACAATGTTTTCATGTTATTTAATTCACTGATTTTATTTTTATGAAATATGTTGATCATTGTGTAAATAGAAAATTTAACATTATTATTCATTTATATATTGAAAGACTTACATATTAATACAATACATAGGTAAAGGAAAAGATAACAGTAGTACTGTTGCTAACAGCAAAATCAAAAACCAAAATCTTTTTCTTCAATAAAAAATCTTTATTCAATTTAGGCCCTGAAAAGATGCTTATGAACGTCAAAAGATTATAGCCTACAGGAAACACTGTATGATTTTTTTAAATGTTTTATTAATTAAGAATAATATAAATTGTACAATTCATAATAACAATAAACGATTTTAGCGGAAGCAATTCCAGACATCACTATCGTTCACGAAATGACCACCATATAAAAACCTCTGGACATTAAAACATGTTTAACATAGTGCTTAAACTTATTGTCGGCTAAATTGGTGTGTTTTGAAATCATGTTGTAGAATTTAACCTTATTGCATAAAAAGCTTTTTTGAACTTACTAAGGCTAAGACTAAGAGTCTGCTAATTTGTGAATAGTTCTGGTATTCAAATTATGCCGGCCGCTTGCTATATCAAACTTGTTTAAATTTTTGCGGACGTATAGTAAATTATGAAAGATGTATGGGAAGTCAAAGTTAATATACTATATTCCTTAAATTTATACTACAGTGATTCGCGAAGTCTCATATTGTAAATGGCTTGAACTACACATTTTTGTATTCTAAATATGGTATCTATCTCAACTGCTGTCCCCCACAGCAAAATTCCGTAGGACATTAAGCGTAAGCAAAATGATTAACCTAGCAGTGGTAACATCTGTTAATTGGCCAATTTCACGAACTGCAATGCGATTTTATTATGTACTTGATTACGCAGACAGATGTGAAAAATATTTAACAAATTATACTATCTGTATCATTATTACATTCAATCTTTTTATTGAAGCGGCGTTCTGGAGTGGTGACAAATAAATATTAGCAATTGGTAGTTGTAATTACATAGATCCCTTTTGGATCTAACTTTCAGTAAATTTTTATTTTCCAAAATCCATTTAAAAAAACAATTAGTGTACTACTTGTATTTTATCTTGACTATATTTACTTTAATTATTATAACTTAGTTTTTATGATATACTTTCATAATAAAATATTTATAAAAAAAAAGGAAAACATTAAAGAATTGCCAGCAAAAACGTAGCCTTTGATTGTTTTAGGATATATATACGTTTGAGATAAAATAGCCTACACCTAATTTAACCTCCAAAGTTAGGTAGTATCGTAAGGGTTCCCCTCGTGATCCCACCCTCGTAGGGCGATCCTCACCTGCGAGTTTAATCAGGACTAATTCAGTGGATGTAAGAAAGTTTTCCCGGCTCACTCAGCTGAATACAGAACGTCCTCACGAATGTAACTGCGCGTCTCTTAGAACTTTGTTGTCGCTGTTTGAATTAAAGAATTGATTTAACTCATATACTATAATAAGCTATTTATACTTTTTTATAACTCAATAGTTTCCTTTTTATGTCGTAAATAGGAAGTAAACTTATTAGAAGTTATTATTAAGAGGATATGCTAGCGGCTACAAACGTAGTTCCGTTCCTCCCTATCCTCCCTGGATAATAGCATAATAGTAGATATTTTAATGCCAAATAATATGTTTTTTTGTGCACCGCCAAAATGTATGGGCATTTTAATTTTTTCCATAAATTAGTTATTGTAGAAGCTAGGAAACCCTTTGAAAATGAAAAAATGCTTGATTTTTACAATGATTTTTAGACGTTCGTCGAACAAATTTGATACAATAGAATTTAAAAAAATCGTAGAAGCATAGCCAAAGTCTTCTTATTCATATCTGGAAGAACATTAAAAATCGGTTCAGTTTTGGACGAGGAAACCGGGTACTACGATGTGATGTTTGCATAGGCAAAATCAGCCCAAGATGCAGTTGTCTCTTTCGTGTTTTATAACTCCATATATTCATGAATGGACTATTCACTGTATAAACTTCTAAGGTATTAACAATCAAGTGATTCTTTCGAAACATATCTATAGTTGGTAGACGACAAATTTTCAGACTCGACAGCGGTAGTTAATCAGGCGGGAATCCGAAAATGCCTTATTGCTATGGTATGGTTCCAATCCCATATTATATTGTCGAAAGTTCATGTTTGTTGTAAAATAAGATAGGTGGAAGTTGAAAAATATCATCTTTTATATTGAGATAGAAGAATAAGCTTATTTAGCGTTACTAAATAAAAAAAAAAAAAACTATGAAAAGGTGTAGAGCTCAAAGCGAGTTCTTGAAATAAAAATCTAATAAGAAAAGTAATTCACTTCGCATAAATTGTATCACTCGTCGGGTAAACGCTCCCCGGTGCATTCCCGGGGTCCGAGTGATACAACCTTTTCGTTATTTTACAAGTTTATCGATTTCATCCCTGCCAGAGAGATCGTTTTATTGAATTATCTTCAAACTCTTCTCTTTTACATATCATTAAATGTGACCCCTTTGTATAATATTCCACTGTACACATTGTAAATTGAGAATCACTTAGTCGATTTACATGATTTGTTTTTAAATTCGTTTATATATTTATATATATATTATTATGTACTAGTCTTAGGATTTAGTTTTACTACTAACTCCGAGTATACTTTATGTCCGAGTCTCCATCTGCGTAAAATTTCGTATTTGTAAAACGTCGATTTCAATAAAACATAGATACTTAAGCTTCAATATTAAATGATGCATACACATGGTTTATTTTCATACGAATACGCATCCCTTTTTGCGCTTACTTTCCAAAAATCATAGGAAAGTGTTTCATTATTTATTATAAAGTTTTACGGGTGTTGTTTTTCTTAGTATATTTAGTATAACATTTTGTATTTTACATAATTATTATAATTATAAGAAACATTTTGTTGTAAAGATGTCAGTAAATTAACGTAACAAAAAAAGGAGGAATTAAATGGAATATATGACAACACTGTACATGAGCACTATTAGTAAAAATGAATATATAAAAAATGTCCGTCACGGGACGCTCGACAGATGTGAAACATCAAAGTTATTGGTTTAATAACGTATACCCACTCACATAAAAGGGACTCGAACTTCATTCTTACCATGTACCGTCACGGCGTGAGAGTTGGTTAAACTGCCAAAACGCACCCAATAGATGTTACGAACCAAAAATATTTTCTTTCATTTTTTTACTTTCTTTCATCATTCACAATAATCATCCAACATATAGGTACTGTATTTTAAAAGTTATCAAGAATATTTAAAAAAACCTTCATGTAAACAATATTAATGCTTATATATATATTATTTTTAGATCACATATAATCAAATCCAAATAACAGTCGGATTGTAGTTACATTGCTCTGAATTCTCTTCAATTGATACAGACCGTATGTGCGACCTACTATCCGGTTACTGAGTGCACCGTTCAAGAGTATCCGGTTTACCAGGCCAATGAGTACCCAGTTTAATCGAATCACGTTTGCGGAGCTGGGAACGTCGCGCATCTTCGCCTGGTTTCTACAAATCAAACTGAACCTTAAGACAAATCTACATATAAATGCATAACGTAGGATTAACTTTAAGGAAGTTTAGTTATGGTAACCAAACCAAATCAGTGATAATATTTTCTTTCCTTGACATTGTAGCAATATTTGCCATTGTTTATTTCTATGTCCAATCACCATCATCATTTCGGCCTATATCTACCTCGGCTAAATCTAGATTGATACTTTATGATCCCTGAATGCAATACGACTAAACGTGTCACTATGGCGAGTTTTTGTACAAATGCACAGGAGTTGCTATCTAGTTAGACTCAACTGCCCTACCACTCCGCTAAATAAATATTCGTTTCGCTATTAATATTTCGATAGTATTGTTATAAATAGAATAAAATACGGTAATTTTGTGTAGGGCTTTTCTTTGATCTGAATGACCTGAATGGCATTAATAGCTTATGATTTGTACAAACCATTTAATATTATATTTCCACAATGTCAATAAGTTTACATCAACGGATATCTCATTTCGCAGTCTTTATAGATCCATGATTCTCTTTAGCTAATCTGACCTTTACGTTTATCGGGAGAGCGGTCCAATAAATAACCGCTTAGAGCAACTACTGGTTGTTAATATATCCGATAATTTTTCGCTTTGTTAATAATAGCTCAAAATAATATTCACATGTTGTTAATAGTGTATTGAACTATTGTTTCTTATTAATGAATTAAAGTTGAATAAAGGTTAAGTAATGATGGTGAAAATGCAACAGACAAACGACAAATCGATAAACATATAATTGGAGAGAATTTCAAGAGTCAGATTGCAACACATAAATAACAGTTTATCAACGTGGGAGTAGATTGACAAAATAACTAACAGAAAACACGTATCCATAATATAGGACTATATCAGCTTCACCCACTATTTACGAAGATGTTATTTATCTATCAAAATCCGAAGCTATCATCCTTTCATAAATTGAAACTTTGTTATTACCTAAAATGTAACACTATTTTACTGTATAATTCTTAATCAAGTCAAGAATATCTCTGAATAAAGAATTTCATTAACTTATCCCAATGTATATTTTTTTGTTTCAGATCTGCCAAGGTTTGTAGGTCCAGGGTCGAACGTGACTGTAGCTGTCGGCCGGGACGCAACGCTAACTTGCAGAGTGGACAACCTACAGACGTACAAAGTAATTATAATTCTGTATCTATTATTAACGGATAATAACATTATTGCAATGTTTTTTTTCTACAAGAAGCGCTGTTATATTGTCTATAGAATCGTCGTTTGATTCTCGTGCTCCGTTTCTTATATTGTCTGTTATTTCTATATAAGAATAAAAAGATAGTTTCTCTACAATTTAGCAATGTATTTTTATCATATAAATAGGTTTTGCTAATTCAATAAAATTCGGTTGTATTTTTACCTAGTAAGACTAATCATAAATGAAATCTGTCGTGTAGCATTAGAAAAATATTGGTCTAAGGGATTAGTAATATTTGTACATGGTCCTAGCATTCAACAGTTTGAATATTCTATACTTAAGATTATAAATATATTTTTGCTTGAGCAAATAGTAAGTCCCGAGGCGTAATCGTTTTTAACGTGAAGCCGTCGGGTAGATACGTATATTAGATGTTCTGTTTCAGCGCTAATGAAAGTCAGCAGTTCGTTAAATGGACAGACGGGACGGGGTCAGCAATTTATCGGCTCGTTGAGTCCCAGGCAGCTTCATTTATAAAGGACGGTTGATTTTTGGTCATTAAATCTCTGCTCGGTTGGGATCTAGAATTGACGCAAATACTTCTTGAACTTGAGTTTCGGAAATTTCTTAACCACATAAATCTAATAGAACTAATTATATGGGTTCTGTACTCTTATATTCTCTCGGATTTAAAATACCTTGTATTTCTCGCAGTCTGTTATTCGAATAGAACTGTATAAAATGTACAGTTGTATCCAATCTTACATTTACAATAAAATTATTTTTAACTTTTTTACCACTCAAATATACCAACCAGTGCTTTAAACATTATTCGCAGACCGCACTTTACGAACAAAATTATATTATTTTATAATTTAATTACTGTTTTCTTTCGAATCACTCTCGGTTAGCGATGATTTTTTCCAACTCTTATTTAAATCTAATCTGCGCCCGCTGTGAGGCGAATGGGTTTTTCTGATAAGTAGTTTAAAATGTAAAACAGGAAAGTTATTTTCAAAGCTCTGCAATTATAAAATGTTAATGAATTTATTTTATTAAAATCGTATTAAAAGAAAAATGAAAACATTTCATATTACGGTAGCTACTTTTTTATTTCGGCATCATTTAACTTAGATAATATATATTGAAAGATAGTAGGTAGATCTTTGAGTGAAGTAACAAACCTTACCGTTATAAGATATATATGAAGTGGACAGAGAGACATCAAATATATATAGAAAAATAATTGTCCTTTACTAATATCTTGCAAACAATTCAATACATTATAATACTCGTACTAATATACGTAACGTATAAAAACTTTGTACCCCTTTTTACGAAAATTCCGCGGACGGAGAAGTATGAAATTTCGCACACTTATATTTTATATAGATATAGAGTGCAGAATGCTATTTTTTTTAAATTATGCATAAAATGTATTTAATTAATAAAACAATACAGTTCACACAATACCATTAGTTTGACACAGACACACATCATCTCATATAACATTATCCTTTACGATTAGCAATGCATTATCAATCACATGTCAATGTCAGACTTGACATTTACTTATATATATACAGAATATTGACTTTTGAGAAGATTTACTTTAAGCAATTGACAATGAAAAGCAAACAAAATTGTTAGTGTTTTTATGAATTGCGGTCGAATGTCGAACACAGGCGAGCACAAGTGCTTATAATATGTACACACAACAGTTACTAATTGCATAATTAATAAGAAATGGCATCGCTATGACTGCTTAATATTAAACTACAACAAGTTAACTCGATATTCAATTAGAAATACTAATTGGCAATTTACCAGAGCCGGACTAGAAATTCAAAACCTAAAATAACATCGACTAAACGCTTAGCAAAGTATAAGCTACGCGAAAATGACTATAAAGCTAAGAACGTTTTATAGGTTTTACCATAACAAAATTAACAAATTCATACAACAGGTTGCATGGCTCCGAGTGGACACACAAACAATTCTTACGATCGCGGGACATGTCATCACGAAAAATCATAGAATCAGCGTGAGCCACGGCGATGGCTCTTGGATGCTTGGCTTAAAGAAATCGGGCCCATGGATGGAGGACGTTACATGTGCCAAGTCAATACCGAACCAATGATGAGCCAAACACATCTCCTTCAAGTCGTAGGTTAGCAATGTTTTTTCCCAATTAAATATTAATTAATGTAAAGATCACGATTAATCAATTTCATTTGCGATATATATAGTTTTAACTGAAATGACAGAAGATGTTATGATTTTGAAACGATACGAGAAAAACAATAGTATTTAATATCGATTTTACGACAAGAATGGCATTTCTTAAAAAGGATCAGTTTTAGGTTAAAAATAACCAAAGAAACGGAAGATGCTAATTTATTTTCTATAATCTAATATTTCGATTTTTTTTTAAAGAGAGTGATTGAAAGTCGGATTGTATTAAAAAAATATCAATTTTGAGTAATAGTTTTTGTCACATGCAAAATGTTTAATATTTTAATATCTATTTTAAGTCTTACAGGTCCTAAAAGTTATAAACAATGTTATAAATGTCTATATTTAATGTATAGTCCCTCCTGATATCGACGATGAAGCGAGTAGCGGTGAAGTGCTCTTGAAAGAAGGTGAAAATACAGCACTGCGATGCATCGCCACCGGAACCCCATCGCCAAATATAGCTTGGAGGAGAGAGGACTCGAGGCATTTCAAAATTGATAATCAAACTTTAGGTGAGTTATAATTAAGCATTATTCATAATGTTAAATAGATTTACCGGGTCACTTTATGTAATCAAGTTGAACAACACTCTGGAAATCAGATTGTGGCTTCGTATATTATATTAACATTTATTCGCGTTTGATTTGAACGAACATCTTGCTCATTATTGACTTTTGTTTTGTTTATTATATAGCAGAGTGTACCTCATACTTCAGTGTAGATTGTAGCAAGGTCAATTGAATAAAATTTAGATTAACCCCTCGAGCACTTACCTGGCGTTTACGCCAGCTTTCCATTGTTTTCCTATTGTCTTATTTTTATGGGTACTCGACACTTTAAGGATAAATTAAAAACAGAATGAAAAATATATTTACATAATCTTTATTAATAAATAAAATTGGAGTGTCTGTTTGTAATATCATTTTTTTTTTAATAAATAGGTATGAATGTATATACGAAACGTTTAACAAAAATAATACATTTTTTAAATCTTTGTCTGTCTGTATGTCTGTCTGTTTATTCCGGGTAATCTCCGAAACGGCGGGACAGATTTTGAGGGGTTTTTTTTTTGTAGATAGCCGAAATTACACCGGGTAACTCAGGGTACTTATAATTTTCGAAAATAATTAGGGTTCCGCGTAAAAAAAATAAAACACATAAAATTAAATAAAATCCGATTTAATACACAGTTTTACGGGTAAGTGCTTGAGAAATATGCTTAATTTAACTTAGTAATATAATTTTTTTAGGATAATAATTAGGGTTCCGAATAAAAAAAGTTAAAACGTAGTGAAAAATATATAAAACGCGGGTGCAGGCGCGGTCATGCAACTTGTGTAATATATCTAAACTGAAAGTTTCTTTATATACCATTAATATAAAAACTACAAAATAGTTATTATTCTTTTTTCCTGGCCAGCAAAGAAACTCGTCCATATCGCACGGCACTTCTTTATATCAGAATTTGTTGTCAGAACAGTACGCCTGTATCGGTTTTAGAAATTATCCGATCGTCTAAGACCTTCGCTTGCCTCATCCAAATATCTGCACGGTATAATGTATAGCGTTGTCGGATCTTGTATTGTTCATCAATTTACTATATTCAATAAATTGCACGTCGAGTGCCGCTTATTCTTCATCACCCACAGTGTATCTGATCACATACTTAACCCCTTGAGCACTAATCTGGTGTTTACGCCAGCCTTCCATTGTTTTCCTATTGTTTTCTATTGTCTCATTTTTCATGTAATCGTTTCGTGTAATCGAAATATTAATATAGTAATCTCAAAAAAATGGTTGAGAGACCGATTTTATCTTTCTTTAGGACGTAAATCTCTCGATCCCGTTGTCTTAATGAATCCAAATTCTATTTTTTCTAGGCGTTACAAATATTCAAATGTTAAATGTTCTTTCTTGGACGGCCTCCTTAATAAATCGATTAAAAACTCATGTAATATTAACAGAGCCAACGGGTGAGATATACTGACTGTTGACATGAATAAACTAATAGAAAACCTTCGGGTTTTCTTAATGAATTAATAAATAAATAAAATGAAGATATATAAATAATAATAATGTAATAAATATTATAAATATTAATTGAACTTAAACCAACCATTATAATACTTCAGTTGGCTTTCACGAGTTTTATTGTAATCGGATTATTTTACGGATTGTAATATTGAGATTACGCAGTAACAAGATAACATTCTAATATTTTGTTCTTCTCTAGTCATTTTGGTTTTGTTAAAAAAATCTACCCGTATGTAAACGTTCTAATTTTCTTTAAATCTCTTTTGACACAAAAACCTTAACGATCTGTAACTAATCAGGTGATATACACTCCATTGGTACACGTGTCTTTCCTTTTTACTTTCTCTAACGAAGGGCAACGTTAAGCCCCTTATAATTCCTTTGATGCGATCCTCCGATCTCTTGATATGACCTTTGTTACCTTGTCTCGGAAAAGTAATTTTCTTTCGGAAAAAAAATGTTTCGATGGAATCAATCCAAATAGAAAATGAGCGAGAATAAAGGGGTCTTAGAATGTAATGGAAGACGGTTACAGCTTAAATGTATTTGGAGAAAATTGTATTTTGTTATTTTCATATTTGAAATGAACATTAACTTTTTATCTATTAGGTTGTTGCTATTGCTGAATATAAGTGACATCTTGATTAAATTAATTCACAAAAAAATTTAGAATATTATAGCCATAAAAAAGTTTATGATAACATTGTCATGACTAGATTCTTGTCTAATCTGCCAAAATAGAGAGAAATTGGCAGGCTGGTTGGCTATCGGAGTCAGGTGTTTGTGGTAGTCAGAGGATGCTGTTGCGCATCCCTGGTTTGTCCCTCAGTCACGTTTTACGAAACTCACAGGAAGATATGGGGTGGTATTATTCTTAGCCGGCATCACACGGCAACAATTTTAAATAACTGCCTTTTTAAGGGTATCCGTCCACAGACAATTTAAATTTCACTTTCTATAAAACAGTACTTTAATCTTGTGGTCAAGTTTCAAAGAGAAATATAGCCTTTTCCAGTTACGCTTCCAAAGTAACAGTCAATTTATATTTAAATACTTCACAAAGACTTTTTGCAAAGACAAACTTAATAATAATCAAGACATATATTTTAATATAGCAAACTATTGTAACTTTATTCATAGGAACAAATAATTTAATTAAATGTTTGACAAGATTTTCGTTACTAAGAAAATATTTATTTCTACAGTATTCTAGGAATAGTTAGAATCCCACATATCAAATTCGTATATTATTAAGTTTTAATTAAAAAAAAAAAAAACGCTCAATATATAATAATCACGGTTTTCATGATTTTCTTTAGACAAGTTGATGATATGAGTACAAAGGCCATCTAAGAGATTACATAAAATACATATTCCATAATAATGTAAAACAGTAACCGAACTTCGAAAACTCTGTTATGAGAGGACAAAAACAAATAACTCACGAAAGACATCAAACTTAGTTAATCACAAAAAACCACGAGACTGCGAGTGGTTCGAATACTTATCAATTTAATTTTGTTGTATATAGAATGTCTTTTTATAGAGATTTTTTCAAATCTTGAATGTCATAGTGACTTGTATTGGCCGTGAATAAATGGGACATTTTTATTTGTCTATAGTCGGCATTGCTTTAAGTCTAATGAGTTTGCTAAGAGGTGAATAAAGAGTGATTGGTAGTAATTAAATCGAAGCGATGAGTGATAAGACCTAAACATTGTATTTTCATTAAATAGTTGTTACACTTTCGTATAGGACCGTCAAGTTTAGTTCAAACTATGGTACTGTATTAATAATACTTTGATATTTAGTAAGTTAATTTCCTTTAAACGGATTATTTTATCGTTTCATTTCAACTTTTAACCTACCTTTTTTTACTTATTAATACAAATATGGGAGATGAAATATATATTAAAATAATTATTATAATTAGCAAAGTGCAACTTTAGCAGTAGTTTGATAACAGCTCTGCATTATTTGCAATGAAGATTGGCCATTTTGCGATCCTTAGAGCTGCAATGCTAACCGCAGATAAAGACTGTTATAATAAATAATAGTTTTAGCGAAACAATTGTATGTTTTTGATAACGTTTACGAGTCGGTAGTTAGATTTGCAAGTTCAGCTTGTATGTTAATGTTGTTTTGTTTCTATGAACGAGTTCTCTGTGCAACTTTGCCCATTGCTGTTACCATCTACATTTATATATTAATTTAGTTTGAAAAGTATAAAATTATTACAGTGCGCAATAAATTTAATTTTGTTTATATTACTTTATATCCACTTTACTTTAAATATATTTGTCATAGTATTAACTGTTTTCTTTGATATGATCTTCACTAGTATGTATGTACGTATTTCTCCAATTATAGCGGTTGTATTATATGTATTAGAGTTTTAAAAAAATAATACCACGCAACTTTTATTTTACAAGAATTAGAAAATTGATTGGACATGGGCTTTAGGGTTTTTTAATGTTATTGCATAACATAAGTATCTAATGGAAGTAGGAAAGTTACGAATATTCCACTGGAACATTCAGAGATCATTTAATAACCGATCAAATAACTTGTAATTAATTTTGTCTATTTTTTAGTGATAGAATATTGTTGTTCGAATATGGAACATACTTGAACGGGAAATACATTCCCTGAATGCGTGCGATACATCGACAAATCTAACGCATAAGTACTTTTATACCTCTGTGCGAGACGTACATTTTGCTTCATGTGTTTTATAAGATTTGAAATTACTTTTTTAGAAATATATATGAATGTATACATTACAAATGACATATCCTGATTGAATAATTAATCAACGCAGAGCCTTAATCGTTGGGCCTACAAACTTGAAATTTTGGCTATGTTATTATACTATAATTACGTAATATACGAAAATTGATATGGAGATTAATGAAAGATTGAAGTAAAACTAGTACTAATTCTACACAAGCAAAACCGCGGGTACCAGCTAGTTCTAACTGCTACATTTTTGTACCTAAACCACTGTATAGATTTCGATAAAACTTGGTATTAAGACAGATTGCATTTATCTAGAAATATAGGTCATATAAAATGATTTGAATTACACGCGGGTGAAGCCGCGGACACAGCTAGTAAGTGATGAAAAAAATTAAGTTTTCGTAGATCAGAATTTTTCAGTTATTATAAAATAAAATTGTTTATTTTATTATAATAGACTTGTTTCCCATTAAGCACAAACTACAAATACCCATTCCATTATATGGAGAAATGGGACATAATCGGACCGCTCTCTCTAGATACGGTCAGATGGATATCGTTAAACGTTCCCGTAAACCGTCTAGTTTTATTCAGTACCGATGAGCTATATAATAATAATAAACGTACTGTGTTAGACATTCTACCTCTTGTACCGCAGTGCAAGTTCATTATAATACTCTGTTATTAAGTTATTGGTTGAACAAATAACCAAACTGCTCATAAGCAAATAGTAAATATACTTATCCCAGCCCTAAATCAACAAAAGGCGAGCACCGAACGATGTTCACTTGAAACTGCTTGAAGGACCGCTTTTGGTTAGTGAATATTGTCATTTTAATAAATACCGTTGTACACCGCGCTGTAGACAATTCTCTTGTTTATTATGCAGACGAAGCTTGTGTTTTTGTATTATTAAATTTCAATATCATTTAATTTTATGTTTTTTTTATTTTTTTTTATTTAGTCCCCTTACATCTCAGACATAAACCGAGTTTTGTTTACTTTTTTTGTGGATTTACCCTATTTCTTTTTCTTTTTTGTGCATTTATTGTTTTATCCTTTTTCTATTTTACAATCTTCTTAAATTTCTTATCTATGTGTTCCTATTGCATTGTAGTTATGTCGAATCTTTTTATTTACTTAAATCCTATTTCTAATTTTCAATCCTTATTTTATTTCTTATCTCTTGTTCTATTACATTTTGTTTTGTCGGATCTTTGTTTATTCATAATTCTTATCATAGTTATTATATGTTTGTTTCTAATTTTACATTTTTATCTAATTTTTTGTTCAATCTTAATTTTATGGTTAGTCTTTTAAACTTAAAACAACTTTTCTTTACCAAATTATGTCTAAGTATATCATAAAGTACAAACTATTTAATATCATCACAATACATTGACGGAGTCCAGAAACGAACAAAAGGTTTATCTATACTCTGAAGCAATAGTACAAGCAAAGTCAAAAACAGTCAATGATATTGTCAATAAAGTCTATAAAGTCACTTCATGGAATCGTTTGTTTCAGTGTCAAAATGGAGCGGACAGTGGCTGAATTTGACAGGTATCGAAAGAACATCATCAGGGGCTTACTTATGTATAGCAACTAACGGAGTACCACCTTCTGTCAGTAAAAGGATAATGATTAATATCATGTGTAAGTTCGAAAGAGAAATTAATTCATTATTACTTTTTTTTTAAATTGATAAAATAGTTTCACGTCTTTAAAATAGTATGTATTGGCCCTAATGCTAAAGTTTTAGTTAAAATTGTTTCAATTTTACCTAGAAAGAAAAGTAAGCAATCAAATTACGGCAATTTAAATAATTAAATACTAACTTTTAATTGAAGAAAAAAAGGCGTGTTAAAATAGTGAATATAGAATTGAGACTTATAAATGAAATTACTACGTGTAGTTCCTCCATCGGTGTGGGCTGGACGAGTCGCCATCCGAGCTCCGGCTGGTGGTGTCGTTACTCTGCAATGCACGGCTGAAGCGTTCCCTAACCCTGGAGTCTACTGGACACTGAACGGAGAACAGAGACTTGTTAATGGTAAGACCCAGGCCAGCAAAACGTCCTGTGAAAAACGATAAAACAATACACACGCTCATAATTCACACGCAACGATAACCTCTTCAGATTCTATGTTTTTAGGATGTTAGAATAATAAATCTGTCACAAATGCAAACGGCTTATCCAAAGGACCATATTAATCAGTTTCGTAGTTCTAATATAAGTTCTATATGAGCGCACTAACAGACATAGACTAAGAGGCATTAATTTTATGTTAATTATATTGAGTATTTTTTTAATAAATCATAATAATAATATGAGGAACAGTAAGAAGTTTTTAATTATTCACATTCTCTGATAACTCTCTTTCTATCTCTCTGTTGTGAAACCCACTCGTATTGCTTTGATCTACAAGAGTGATGACTCTATAATGAGATTCCCAACTTTGTTATTCACGATATTGTCTCTTGACGTCTTTAAGTAATACTAATTATTATTAACATACAAATGTTATTACATATTATGTTTTTATAAAGTCAACATAATAATTATCTTTTACGGCGTAAAAAAAAAACCAACTGCCTGTTCATTAATTGTCCTTTAAGTCAATAACTACTGAACCTATTTACTTAATTCTATTTTTAAATCATAAACGTAATCTCGGGTCAGGTTTTAATATACTTATTATAACATAATAAAATAGATTTTTAAAATATGTGGCACAAAAACTAAATTGATAAAAAAATTAACATGATGACGTTCTCTTGCAAAACTATACCTAAACCTTTGAAGAGTTGAATTATGTATATGAAATATACAATGTCTTTGAATTTGTAATATATCGAACAATTATCTATAATTTATACATTTAATAAAACTGTAACTAGGCCAAATCTGTATATTAAATATTTTTTGAAAATTATAATCGGTGTGGACTTTTTTATCGAGAGAGAAGCCAAAAACATTTTATTTACAATTTTTGTCTGTCTGTCTTTCCCTGTGTACGCGTATCACTCTGAAAGTACTAAACTAATTTTGATGAAACTCTACACAGTAACTTTACAGTTGATAAAGTAACATCTAGGATACTTTTTGTCCGATAAAACGCAAGGGGTTCTCCAGTATAACGGACAAAAGTGTGAATTTTTATTAACTGGTAATTTCGGGAACGGCTTGGCAGATTTTGACGGGACTTTTGTTGGTAAATAGCTGAAGTTACTCCGCGTAACTTATGTTACTTTTAATTATCGAAAATTATTAGAGTACGGTTTAAAAAAATTAAAACTCATAAAAAATTGAATAAAATCCGGTTCAATGCACAGTTTTGCTGTCAGGTATTTAAATTTGTGAGAAATACTATTACTTATTTATAGTAGTAAAATTTTTTTTGGAGAATAATTAGGATTTCGTATAAAACAATTAAAACCCATATTATGCAGTGAAAATGTATATAAAACGCGGGCGTAGCCGCGGGCACACAGTTAGTAATAAATAAAATTGAAGTTTGTATTTGTAATACCATAATAACATTTTTTTACTAAATACATATGAATGTATATACGATACCTATACCTAAAACACAATTTATAAAAAAAAAATCTCTGTCTGTCTGTTTGTTCCGGGTAATTTCTGGAACGGGTGAATCGATTTTGACGGGACTTTTATGTTAGACAGATGCAGTTACTCCATATAACTTAGGGCTCTTGTTTTTCGAAAATAATGAGGTCCTAGACCCTCGAAAACAATGCGTCTTAGCGTACAACTATAATGGGGTTTTCACCATGAAACCCCTATAATTCTGCAAAATTTTTATTAGTGGCATTTCAAGACAAAAATATCACGTAGCTTTGCGAATAAAAGACAAGACAATATTAAAGACAAGTAGACACGTTAGTTAGAGCTAAATGAATTAACTGGGTTATTTCATTAACAGAAACGCTAGCTTAATACAATTTTCGTTCTTTTTTATCTCTGTTACATGATTTCTGTTGTCTCGCAATTTACTCTCTCATGAAAACTACCCCCTTTTTTTTTTTTGACGGGGGGAAATGCACCGAAGTCCTCCAATGCAATGGGTAAGGGGGTGCGGAGGGACGTCTCCGCACCAGTGTGGGACTCGCACGGGCGTGAAGCGCCCGGCAATACCCACTATAACCCCCCGACCCACTAAAACCCCCCGATGAAAACTACCCCTGAAAAAACATAAATCGTTTTAAAACAATTTCGTCATAGATCTTATTAGCGACCAATAGAGCCAACGAGTTAAGATACCGCCACATATTATAGAACTATGCATATACATCATTCAGAAGGATAATTTATAATAAATAAAATATTCTTTCTCAGGAAACTAAGCATCGGTTAAGTATGATATCTAGAGGGTATCGTCACACCATCAGCGTCTCTGTGACGGACATGTCCCGGGAGGACGCGGGTGCTTACCGGTGCCATGTGGAAAACACTTTAGGAAGAGCTCAAGCCGAACTGTTCTTACATTGTAAGTTAAATTTATATTTAAAAATGGTGTAAACTTTATTAACGCTTATTACTAAAAAGCTTTCTAAGACCAGGTTATAAAGGTACGCACATGCAAAACATGGATGAGTCGTGAAGTACCTATACATATTTATATGGAAGAAAAAACGAGAGAGGATTACTTGGATGACAAATCTCTAGAAGAATATACTTTATAATTTTTAAATATGACACAGTAAAACGGATACAAGCAAATACAAAGAAGTAGAAGAACAGGGCTTTCTTCCGTATATTTGAGTTTGTATAATACTAAATGTTTAATGAAACACATTCTTGAATGGGTTGATTTTATTAGGCAATCGCAGTTACAAGCCATTTTTGGTTCCTTAACCCTTTCACGGCCAGGGGAAACATTTTTCCCATTGTAAAATTGGCAGCTGTCTATTTAATTATAACAATATTCGAATTTCAATTTGAAAAATATTCAAAAAATGTTTCCCACAAAACTCTAAAAGAGATAGACTTACAAATGCATCATTTTGTGATTTTCATATACTCTATGTTTACAAAACTAATACAAACAGTTGTATGGTAATATTTACTCTCCGCCTACTTATGGTCCTGAAAGGGTTAACCACCCCTCTCCCATACTTTCGTCCCTTTGCTTTGACATGTCAGCTCTTACAGCTCTTTTGCCAATATAATGTAACCAAAATGAAAACTTTGAATTTGGTGTTTTTCCATTGTACCTTACCGCAGCAAAACTAGTGATTAATTGCAATTTATCCAACACGGCCAATGTTAGATTTAGTTAACTTTCTGTTGTTGAAATATTCACCAAAATAGTTAAAAGAGGGAGCCGCAATATTAATTGGCATTCATTAGACGTATTTGTTTTATTAACAGTATTAACAACGACAACGACAACGACGACGACAACGACTTCTACAACAACGACAACGAGTACAACTACTAGCAGCACACCATCTCCTACAACAACAACTGTTACTTGTAAGTAAACGTTGTGTTTATATTCATCTCGCTGTCCCGGTGAACTTCGTAGCGCATTAGAATCAAAAAATGTTGGATTATTACTTAAATCAAATTTAGTTTATCTTCAAATTCTCGTGGAAACGTCTTGAGACCGAGATGAACGAGAAAATTAATCGACATAAGAATCCGTTGTGGAGAAATCATTAAAATAATGCTTTCCATACAAACTGTACGAGTAAATTAATTTTCTATGCACTCTCTTTTTCGTGAGTTTTTTTTTCTTTTCAATAGTTACTCTGTCATTTGGAGTAAAGACGCATCCAACAAATCGAGGACCATAAAAATAGGTCCAGCCGTTCTTGAGTCGTCAATCGTAGAATTAATCTGACTTTGTTGTATATACTTTAATGTAAATAAAGTAAATTATGTTTACACACAAGTAAGCCGATAACTTAATCAACCAGATGAAATAGTCAATGTGAAGGGAAATATCTCAATGAAACTTGAAAAGATATGAAATTAAATTAATCAACAGTCTAATAAAACGGACGTTTAATAAAATAGAGGTAAAATATCAGTAGAAAAACTCGTTTAAACAAGCCATTTTACTCGTGAAGAAAACGCGAGAGGAAGTGATGAACATCAATTGGAAAAGTAAAGCGCACTTGAAACTTTATCCAATCTTTGGCTATGTTAATTAGTTTGCTTAAGTCGCTATCCGTAAAAATCTTTTTAAATATAATCGGACTTAAACGAAAGTAATTATTATTTAATTCAAACGAAACGTCTGAATAACATATTTTATTCACATCAATATTAACATTGTTTTCAATTTATTATGTAAAATAAATGTTTTTATGATAATAGTAAATCGAATACAAATAAGCAGTCATAATTTTAAGGATTTGTTCTGTAATTTTTTTTTTTAATTTTGCGACAATCGCCTGTTTTAGCCGGTACTAATCTCGAATCTGCCGTTAAAAATTGCTATTTCTCTGTGCGTGCATGTTAATAACAAATTATAGACTACAAAATTAAAATGAGGTTATTAAAAAAAATCGTTCGGCTTTAATTTATAACGGCTTTATCGATTTTTATCAAATTTTCCATAAAGTGTATGTTAAAAAGTGATTATAAGAATTATCAATATCATTATTAGAAATTGTGAACACAAAAGAACTCAAAAAGGTTGATCGATTTGAATAAAATTTGGTGTGCGGGAAGCAGGTGTCGTCCTTCGTTAACTGATAGACTAGGTATGAAAAACAGAAGAAAATCAGAACATATCCCAGATTCAATCAAGATAAAACATAAAGATGCAGTGGAATAAACATTCATGCTTACTTAACGAATAAAAATAAATAAACAAATTGTGTGGTCGGGGGACCAACGACAGGAACGAAGCTCTTAGTTGAAACAGAAAAAGAAAAATAAAACTATATAAGGCCTACATATCATTATTAGAAAATGACTCGTTATGAAGAAAATATCTTAAATTATTATTATAGGTATGTTCTTAACTAAAAAATAAACACCGTGCGACGCTATTTAGTGTTCAAACTTTGAACGTTTAACAAATTACTTCAGTAAGAACTCGATGTAATATTATAAAATGAAGTGCTATCTCTTATTTCTAGTACAATAATATACAAAGAAACAGCTATTTACATAAATAATAATGATATGATATAATAATAATAATAGCAAACTGCAATAATAATAATAATAATCATTACGTAGACTATACATTAGAAACTGTATAGCAGTGGCGTGGCATGAAGAAAATGTCGGTAAAGCCGAAGCTAAAAAATCTAACTGGTCGTCATACTTCTTCCTATTGAAAATTAATACAGTAATGAATGGTGGATGCTTGTGCTGCTGAGCGAAGACATAAACAGTGCATGTCGAGCGTGTGCATGTAATGTTACATGTGTGCATGTAAGTTGTTTTGAGACTAAAAATGAAAATTATTTATCACGCTAAATACGAAATGACAAGTTCATTTCGCTTGTAAATGTTAAATGTTGATAAATGTTCCTATAATTATGACAACCTAATAAATACTACAATTGGTTAACATTCGTGAATGTGGATTATAACTATTTAATTTTATCAGGACGATGCGTGATGGCGCGACTTACACGAAACGAAAAATCACGATTACTTATCTACATGATACATACAATAATACTGATTTATTAATTTTCCCTTCAAATAGGAAGTAAATCTATAGTACAATAGTTAATTTTAAAAAGTGCCGTCTATGGGAATTATTTAGCACATTATTCTTTTTAAATGAAGTTGCTTAGAAGACATTTTTCTAGTATATCAGTAGAGGGCGTTTTCCTCAAATAACTATTGATAAACCGCAACAATATCAGAGTCAGAGATGATCAAAATGATATGAATAACCCGAACGAAGGGCTTATTTTCATCCTACATTTGCGCTAAGTTTATTTAATAGGTGTTGGGTAAATCACAATCACTTACCACGTTTTGATATAGGTAGGGCAATCAGGATACTGGGATCCACCATCAGCATATACACAAATTTTATTAATTTTTGGTCGCAAACCGTAACTGGTGCCGATGTGCGCGAGAGTGTAACCGCGAGTGACAAGGAAAGGGGTTGGGGGAGGTACGGAATCAAAATGGCTGTTGTCTGTGACCGTCCAATCAAAATAGGCCGTTCCACGCCGTTTTGTTCGTCACAGAACTTTACTAAACAATAGGTACACTAATGCTTTAATTGTGTGGGTGATATAATTAAACTGAAATGTGTAAGGATGTGTTAACTCAGTTCCGACTTTTTGCTACCGGCTTGTATGAGCAAGTTCTTAGTGTGTGTTTCGCGTTTACGACTGTGTGGTTGTTATAATATATTTGATGCATGATTTGATGAGTGTAGTGAGTGTTTTGTTTTTTTTTTTAGTAAAATTATAAGGAATCGGGTTACAGGAGCGCTTCGCCACTGCTGTATAACCATCGTACATTGACTATACATAAAAGGAAAAAACAAAAATGTGTCAAGTATAACTAGTATTTGCGTAATGGCTGAAATTCCATCAAAATATTTATTCAAATAAACTTTGGTTTGTAAAAATAATCTATTTCTAAATATGTTATTGAAATAACTTTAAAGTACGTCAATATTAAACAAAAAACACACAGAGAAGATAAATATATTGAAATATTTATGATAATCTATTTATATATAGAAAAGTTTTGTGTAAAATAAACTTTCAAAGTGAGATTTTTGTCTTGAGTTAGGAAACATTTTAAGTATCGTAATATTAGAAAAAAAAACTACGCCCCGGGTGGGCTCGAACCACCAACCTTTCGATTAACAGCCGAACGTGCTAAATAATTGTGCCACGGAGGTCGATATCTATTTTACTGAAATTTAATTGCAGCTACAATAATCTTACGTTTTTTTAACGTTATGGACGTGTTTTGGCGGCTAGGGTAACCCTCCGCAACGCCCCATAAGGAACTTTGTTCCAAAAAGTTAATAATCTTAATAAACTTTCATATAAGAAAATCGTGTACTATTATAATGCAATATGACTTTTTCAAAAACAGATGACACAGAAAGACACCTGGAACAACTCCACCGTGGAGTTCTAGAAGATCCAGCGCTGGACAATCCATACATCGTTCTAAGTCAGCATCAAATGCAGAACCTTGGTACGTACTTCAACGTACGAGATTAAAAATTTAGCAAAAATGCCAGTTTAACATCTAAAACATATTTTTAAATAAACGTACAAACATTATAAGTCACTGGAGACATTTGAATACTTTTGAATGTTTTATAACAGTGATTGATGTATAATTTTATTTAAAACATTCTTAAATTGAAAGAAATAAAAATGTTAAAATATATAACGTACTAGCAGTATGTAATTAATGGACTTGATCGGAAATTGGACTTCTTTTTAATTTTGGTTTTACTTCTTTTTTTTTATTGAAATTTACACAACGTGATCGGCTGTTGACACTAAAATCTCTATTAGTTTTTTTTTTGAGTTCACACTGTTTTGTTTATCAGCGTCCTAGTAATAGATTTAGATAAAGAAAAACATAATGTTAATGTTATAACAAATTGTTGGATTAGCTTGGGTCGAAATAGAATATTTGCAGAGAGCTTATATGTGTGTTTTGGTTCATTTACTTGATGTTAAGTGACGATGTGGTCTAGAATGGTAGACACACTAATCCTAGATGTACGGGATCTCAAGTGATGCTGCCGGAATATACCTATTGCTACCCAGGCGGTACCATTCAAACGAAAGACGTCCACTGCTGGACATAGGTCTCTCCCAGAGATCTCCACAGAAACCGGTCTTGCGCCGCCTGCGTCCAACGGAAATCCACAACCTTCACCAGGTCCACCCTGTGGGGTCTCTGTTATGTGCGGGGTTAGGAGGATGGGATGGGGATGCCATAACCGGCACGCGCTTGGCGTTGGCCATTGCAGACAGGTGTGTCAAATGTGGTACATCATTCGAAAGCCCACCATGTCATACTCACGATGGTTTCCTTCACCGGAAACTCAGAATCATTATAGAGTTATAAGTGTATTCGAAGTTATATTCATAATTGCTACATGAAAGTGTTTGTGACAGAAATGGTGACGACGATTTGACCAGAAGCCGAGGTCCGCGGCCCCTGGAGCGAGGGCTGGCCTCCTCTCCACGACCATGCTACTGCAACCACCACACGCGTGTGGACACTCTCGTGCTTTGTGCTTGTGCTCTTAGCGTGACCTTTAACAGTTTTGTTAATACTTTACGAATAGGAACGATTAATTATACGTTTTTCGATGCAGCTTTCCAAGAGTTTTTGGTTTTTGATATCCCTTTTTATTAACGAAATGTATCATGATACATGATAAATTAAAATAATTAATGTAATGTTGTAATTTAAATTCAAGTGGGCGGATATTAATTATATAAAAAAATGTTAGATGTATAATAAATAAACATTATTTACTAAATATACTTTTATTTCATAGCCTCACTTTTATATTTCTTAGGACTTCTACTTATGAGTGTAAATATTTCCCGACCTGGTGAAATTTGTATTCTCTTTGGATTTTTCCTATTTTATAGATTTCGTTGTTCAGTAATCTATAGTGTCACTTATGAACATAATATAAATACAAGTTATGAAATAATCGGTCTCTAAGTTATTGTTATTGCAATTAAGATGAACATCCACAAAAATAAGCCACTGTTTTGATTAACGAAAATGTTTTAAATAAAACATACATTATCATACAGAATCTAATAAGAATAAATTATCAGAACATTGAGTTTGAACTCTTAAACTTTGTTTAGAGAACTTGTTAAAACGTCATTTAGATGCACTCTGTAATAATTTATTTATTACATATTTGCGATAATTAGACGCAGTGCACTACCCGAGGAAAGTGAATTCTTTCAAAATGAACTCTTTAAATCCAGATCCAGAGATAATGAAATCATTCAGTTTTAAAACACTATTTCATTTGTTAGGAATTGTATTACGTCTAATGATTGGAAGCGTGATATTGAACGCCAAATAATATTTATTTAATTTTTTCATGTTTCAGTTTCATTATATTATCACTAACACTACTGTACTTAAGCAATCATAGTTAATACACGAACATGTTGGATTAATTATTATCACAATACTAATCAAACATTAAATAATTAATTTTATTTTAACAATGTTAAAGTCGAAACTGGTATATCAAGGCGACACTTGGATTTGAATTTCACTTCAAAGAAAACTTAATTACATCGAAATTCTATTACATAATGACTGTTACGAATTTCAATTAAATTTAATGTAAATAATTTAGAGATGTTCTATATTAAAAGATATCTAATATAATATATTTTACTAATAATAATGAAACGCTGTAAATAATTTTGCACAGAGATATTCATATCAGAAATAAAAGACACGTGAGCGTAACGAAACAACTAATTAAATGTAATTAACGATATTGTAAGAACACTGTGTTTAAATTAATATATGGCTTAATTAAATTACTTAAAATTAATTTATATACGACGCCTAATGGAAATTTCTTCTGGTGACTTAACGATAGCCCATTCGTAGTCGCTCATAAAGCGTGGAAATTCTAGTGTTTTTTCTCCACTAGTAAAGTTTTTATACTGAAATGCGGTCGAGAATTTGGATCTGTGCCATCAGAATTAACGACGATCGCCGGATCTTCAATAATTTGAACAGTTGTAAATACGATATAATTATATTCATTTAAGATTATTTCTTTCATCTCATGGGAGTGCTATGAATATTTATACCTCGAAAGATTTGATATTCAGCGCTGTTTTGACGGATTACTTACTTCCTATCTCTTGTGAAGCAAGAATTTCTTTTGTTTCTTTGAAAATTAAATACGTATTTCGAATGAGTTTCATTTGAAAACAATTACATATTAAAATAAATTATTCCTTTGAACTTTATTTATTTTATTTTTTTTCGACATCTGTTGTGCTTGAAATAAACTTACGGCAAAGATAATGTAAGTTTGACATCTTCAGAATGTATTTAAATTTATATAAGTAAATTATTGTTTATATAATTGAGATTAGTTAAATCTATGATTTACATCTACAATGATGTTCCAAAAAAATCATAACGGTTTTATGTAAAAAAAATATACTCGTTTTTTATTCACTTTTAAATATCTAGTTTGTAATGGTCTATTAACTTTAACAACAATAAAAAATAAATCATACAGCAAAGAAGTTTAAATCGAACAACTTATATCTTATTTTTTAAACTTTTTATCGTGAATGTAAAATATTGATATAAAACCATATCTATTCGTCGAAAAAATAAAATGAATATCACCCCAGAATGTATGTATACATCTAATTGTAAATGCGTTATTGTAAGAAGCTAAATTACAAATACTGTATTATATTGTTCCGTTGTAAAAAAAAATAAAGACATTGGAAATTGTATTTTTTGTTTTATTACAAATGTTTTTATACTATACTCGTTCAAGCTTTGCTTTTTAGTAAGGTTATAATAGTTGGTAATATTTATATGTAGGTTATCGATGGGTTCGACTTATCGTCGTTAGTTCCCATCATGAAAAATCGTGATTCACTTTATTATTTCAATTAACAATACAAACGATAAAAAACTATTTTAAAAGATCCATGGTATAACAAACGTATAACAATATTATACCATTAAATCATCTCTAAAACATGGTGACACTATTCGGCTAAAATTACATTTACAGAATCAAAAACTTGCAGGTGGATTATTCAGTACTATAAAAATTACGATAAGAGAAGATAATTTGAAGAGCATCCCACCCGTGGTTTAATCTTACAGTTACCTCGCCGGAGTTTTGACAAAACCAAAATTAAATGGCAAGTTTTAAAATCAAAATAAAAAAAATCTTTATTTAATTTGGGCTGGGATAATCATCAAAAAACTACCTCCCGTTCGGAAAACAAACCAGTCGAGAAGATCCAACAAGAAACTCGATATGGTTTTTTTTTACATAGTTTTTTAAGTTATTTAAATGGTACAATTTATAATAAGGATTTAAGCGCGTGCGCACAGAGAGGTGTCACTTCCAGACATTACTATCATTCACGTAATTGTCATTGTCAATAAATATTCATTGGTGGAACAATATTATTTTATGCTCACCGCACAAACTCACAGTCATTGTAGAAGAAATTGGCAAAGGAGGGGCTTAATTCCCTCTAATATTTGTAAATTCATTCTGCGAGCACATTAGGTTTGTAAGGCCAACGGAGAAATTCCCATTGGTTCGATAAAACTTATCTTCGTGCTGCAATAAATACGGACTTCGCACCATTACTTCGAGATAAAACGTTTTCATTGTAATTTTATACATCACATTAGAACTTCAGACGTACCTTCAATAAATGTTAAATTGCCTGCTGATTAATTAACTCTATGCTCCGAGGAAACGTTTAAATTGAAACATTTTTTTATTTAAATACAACAACAGAAATAACACAGAAATAAATAACCTAGTTATGCAAACATTTGTCAGTTACAACATTTTTTTTTGTTATATTACACGATATAGGCTCAGTGCTTTGACCACAATCTCACCTGATGTTATGTGACGATGTGGTCCAGGATGGTGAACACACTAAGCCTAGAGGTACTGGTTCTCAAGTGATGTCGCCGGAACACATCTATTGGTATTTGGCGACACGTTTTCAAACTTGAGGGTGGGAATTATTAGAAAATGCTCTACCACCATGCTATGGTTTCCTCACGATGTTTTCCTTCACCTAGAGTGCAGTTTGATTTCAGAGTTGGATAGGTGGGCTCAAACCCACGTCCATTGACGTAGAATACGGCATCATTATTCACTGTGCCATCATTGCTTAATCATGAATAAGGTAAGACAATACCAAAAATTAGTAAATTACTTATCATATTTCCTTAAAACTCCTTACTCTATTGTATCGTTTCAATTGCAATTAATGTTGTATTTCACCCTAACGAGACTTTGGTTATTGTTTTCTATTAAAACACTTCCATGGCAATTATCAACATACAATGTGCCTGTCTATTTATTCGTCGTTCCTCATTCAAAGTTTAGATATATATGACTCTCCCCTTCCAATAGCAGCAATAGTGAACAAAGTGTTATATCTTAAAGTAACTATTGGTATTATAATAGTAAAAAAACTATTTATTCGTCATAAAAAACCGATGCGTAGATTCCCGTGCCCTTCATTGATGCTTACCTTGTCTCCCTCTGGCAGCGGCTCAGGATGAATTCCGTTTGCCAGGAAGTCTTCTGTAACCGCCCCCAGCGTGATATAGTGACACTTTCATGCAATAACATAACTCGCCATATGGTGTAACTTGCACCCCTGCGTACTACACACAGGTTCTGTAAAAGATAACTTGAGATCTATAGTTTCCATTTACTTAGATATAGTTATGATAAATCTCACGGAATGTATAAACGTCTAAGTTAGCAGCCCCAAGCTGAGGTCCGTACCATTTGGCAACCTTGCGCTAGCTACCACTCTCACGGGCCTTAAGAGGTCATCACAAAAGTTCGGTGAGGCTGTTAAGGCTCTTCCAGCCGATAACATAAAATTAATTTGATATAAAACTATTTTCACTACTTTTTCTTCTAAGAGTTACTTTTCTTCCGAAATTACATCTAGAAATACAACGGGAACTGCTTTATCACCACAGACTAGTATAACAGAGAACACCATGGCAACAGGTTGTGTTTTTATTTATCTGTGGTACAATATATTTCTATACTGTAATGGCTGTAAAATCGCTAGAGTAGAAATAAAGAATATACCACTTCTTGATATCTCTTCAATTATTTTTCACTTCCTTTGAATGCGTCCTGTAGGACAACAATCTTGTAAAATACAACCTTTTTCTAGTGCTAATAACGCATTATAAGTATTGTGAAAATTTGTATTATAATCGAGGATTGGTTGTATCAAATAACACTACAGATCATTCGAGAACAATGTCGTAAAAACTGAATGGATTCCGTCCGCGACAATCACGCACGCGACCAAAAACGTTGATCCTCCATTTATTTCGCTGTCCGAACGCCTTTGTCACCGCCGAATGACTATGAAAGGGTAAACCACACCAATCGAATCGTTTCAAAAACCTCGTCTTGTTGGGAAACTGCTTTTTAGGATTTTAATATGTTAATAACACCATTTATGGATAATGTTTTATACGTTTTTTCATGTCTCAAAATCTCATTACTATGTTCGGTTATATATTGCTGTTGGAAAGGCTATCCTGATATTATGATCGAATCGTAAAGAATAAATGGTAAGTAGGTATTTAAGAAAAAAATAAAACGTGCACATAATGTAAGACACCATTATTTACTTAGCAGATGAATCTTTGTAGAGTTCATTCTCGTATATCATAACATGTTGTTTAACGAGTATTTTATTTATACACTTTTGGGTATGCTTTTAAGATAAGTGCTTAGATATTTTATTAATGGTTTTAGTATTTCATACATCATTGTGTTGACGTGAAAAAAGTATTTTGAAATTATTTGTATACGTATAACATCATTTGATATATTACAAGCCAGGTGTAAAGTTTACACTAACATTGTAATAATAAAATGTACGTTAATTTTAGTACAAAAATGAAACTAGTAAAGGTTCACTACAAAGGTAATCAGGTTTAACTGCAAGAAATCCACGTGTATTTACTACACTATCCAAGAACGTAATGAAAATTTCTACTACTTTATGTAAATTAAAGTCGTTTACGTATACTATAATAACTAATAAGTGACATCAATAAAAGTAGGTTTCTACATACGAGAGGCGCGTGCATAGACAATACATTAAAACAGATAATAAATAAATGTAGATGTGTTCAGTTATTGTTGTTTATGACTATATTCCAAAATTACGTGTAACAATTCACGTTTTCACACCCTATCTTACTTGTTTATAAATAAATTTATTGCAGTTATTTAAAGCATGTATTAACATACATCTGTAAATATTGCAAACAAAACTTAAAGTTCACAAAGATTGTGGGTAAACCGTTTCAGAACTCTGTCTTATGTCGGTGGCCTCTCTTTGGTCCGCCTCAACAGACAAGTCATTGTCGTGAGGCACACAGTTACGTTTTCGTGGAGTTATCTACTAAGTCATTCTGAAGATTCTAATCTTTCTCTTGATCGAATCTGTGAGGGGATCAAGAAGATGTAACCTTTTCAAGATGCCAGCCTTCTTTAGAACCAACTTCTCAACTCAACGGGATCTGCTCTTTAGGTCTCTCTCTTAAACTATGCTCACTTCTATCACCCCTTTCGTCTGAAATGTAGCAGCATGAATTATAGAGACCACTACGCGTCGACATGTCTGCTTTTTCTGGAAAGTTCTTGACGATTCGCTGCTGTATAAAATTCTCGAAGCTCTCAATTTTAGATCGCGATCACTTGGTTGCTTTCATATCGCAGCGCTCTGGTTCTCTCATATCGCATTCTTAATACGGCACTTTGTTGAGCTCTAACCTTACGCTTCTCCGACACCGATAGGCGAGTGACCCATGCCGGGGCCATGTTTGTTAGAATTGATCTCAAATTGGTCCTTTATAGACAATCTAAAGGGTGCTGATTTTAAATGTCAAAATTTCTGTTTTTCACTTTTCTTGGCAAATAGTGGTGCTATGAGATAATTTCTCGAAAACCTACTACTGTTAAGCAAAACATTTTTAAGTGGCCCCATTTGTGTATGAAGGTGGTAAGTACCTATAAACTAATAAACTAATAATATTACATATAGGAAAATAACTACATGCTAAATGGTATTGAAATTACGTTAATGTATATACAACAACTGAATCATCGCGACACCTTTATCGACGTAACAAGCTGAAAATTGGTTCTGTGTAAATAAAAGTGTCTCATCAATTTTCTAAGATGTTTCCGTCCTTTGTATTGATAAGATACCTTTGACCCGAGTCTATTAGTTTAGGACGGCCGCTACCCAATTACGTGAACCGGGTCAAAATCGAACGTACTGTTATGCAAGTTCAGGATTCTGAGCACGATCAATATCTTGCATCAAGCCATATTGTCAATAATGAACAATAAATGCATGAATATAAATGGAAATAAATCTAAACAGAATTTTGTTGTAGTTACATTTTTTATTTACCAGACAAATATTTGAAATAGATTATTTCTTGAAACAATTTTAAGATTTAGTAAAAACTTGGTATGACTGTAAATATATGAAGGTCAGATAGAGTTATACAATTCTTTTGGAACCTCAAATCTCACGTCTTTGTTATTTCAATTCAGATGAGTTCAGTAATCATGACGTTTGCAGAAATTGAGTTTCAGCCAGACCTAAAGTTTCTATGTATGTATCATTAATCATTTACAGCCTTGACCTCCGTAGAATGATTCTTAGAAAATATAATAAGACTACTAATTTTAGAGAACAATGCAGTATCTACACCATTGCATATGATAGGGATATATAAAAAAGTCCCATAACAATGTCTCATATTTGCACATCAAAACTCAGGATTAATCGGTGCTGATCAAATCATAAATCAGAATTTGTAAGTAGCTGGCACTTATGTGGTAGCTGGCAACATATTGAATAAACCCACCCAGTTAGTCTATTTTTTGCATATGCAATACTTTGGATATGAAACATGCAGTTAAAATACATATATCTCATGCATCACACAATAAATTCGTAAAACATATAGATTTCGGTTTTTTGTCTTAAGATTATTATAAGTTTGAACTCTATCTGAATATAAATAATATTTCGTTAATATTAATCTTATTTTCAGACCTATAACACTTTTGTATTAGTTATCAAAACTGTATACTGTTCCTGTTTTGATTATGAGCTCAGGTTTAACAAATATAAATAATGATTTAAAGTTTCATCTAAAAATACTATTTGCAAGTGAATCATTTCGCGTTTCTTAGCAGTTTTCGCTGATTCAAATAATATTTTTTAACCTAATGGTATTAGTGTTATTGGAGTGCATATTCAGGAAATTCTTAATTTTTAGGTTTTAAACCATGATCTTATATCTAAGTGAGGATAGTCCATATCCTGATATGTATGGATGTATGTTATATGGATGTTAATGCACTAAACCTACTAACCTAACGAAGTTATACCTTTTGGATCATACCTTTAGATGCTTGGCGATTAATTTTCAGCTTGAGGATAGTAGGTACAAAATATTTTATAACCAGAGGTGGCTTTACCTATAGTGCAGGGCGTGCAGCGCATACGGTCGCGGGGCTTTAGGGAGCGCCAAGTGACCCAAGTGACGCTTACAAAGATGCGACACTCAGGGCACCAACGCTCTCAAACGGCGCCAGGATATTAGTGGCACACATGCGCTACAAGAGCTAGAGTTGCTGCTGCTTATAACCATGCTATGGTTTCACTGCAATTTTATCGTCATTAAAAAAGCTTGTCATATAATGGAATAGCTACTTCCATGTACCATTTAACCATTTTTTTCATGTGGAGAAATCTGTCACAGAGATACCGCGAAGAGTGGGTTATGTCAGATTCTTACTGTCTAAAACCCCATAAAGTTTCTCTGTTACCTATTTGGCCATTGAGTAAAGGGATGGCTTTCATATTGCATCTACTCCGTGAATCTCTGAGCTATGATGGCTGGAAATTTTACAGTTTATTTATTGTAATAAATAGGTCTATAGTATATTTTTTCCTAATAAAAGTATTTAAAACCTTAGAAATTAACACAGAAAATCAGTCAAATTGGATTGTATGTAGGGAACCTTAGATATTAAGTATTAACAAAGTTGACTTGATCCTTCAAGATTTAATTATCGAACGACACCCTCGCACCCCTCTCTCCTCATCCCGCGCACAGCGATCGACGATAGTATCTCATAACTATTGTTCCATTAGTTATCAGTTTTCATCGCTTTGACGACTAACTAGTATTGAATGAAGTTAATATTAACATTTCTTAGAAGATTGTGATCGTTTCCAATAAGTTAATTTGTTTGAACCGACTGAGAGATTTGTCTTAGAAATGTTATTGAATACTATCATAATATTAATACGCGAATCAAAAAATTTGTTCCCCTTTTACGAAAATTATGCGGACGGAGAGGTATGAAATTTCGCACACTTATAGTTTATGTACTTATCAAACTATACTTAGCAAAATGTTTAAAAAAAAATTAATTATGCATATAAATTCATTAATTAATAAAACAATACAGTTCACAATACTATTAGTTTAACACACACACAAATCTATCAATGTCCCTTACGATTACCAATGGATTATTAATCACATGCCAATGTTAGACTTGAAATTTATATACCGCGTAGACAGAATATTGAATTTTGAGAAGGTTTTACTTTAACCGTTGAAGTACTAACCTGACGTTAACGCCAGTTTCCAATTGTTTTCCTATTGTCAAATTTTTTTTTGGTATATGAGCGATTAAGCAATTTATTTGATATTAAATTGATTTTATTTGTAATTTAGTTTTTAATTTTGACTTTAAATCGATTTAAGTATTTTAATTATATGAATTGATTAATTGTTTAAATTGTTGATATGACTACTATAACCATAAGACTGGACTTTATTTTATTAATTTAGACGAACAGACTGTATTGTTAGATTTAAGAGAAATAAAAAGTTTTATAAAAAGAAAACATAAGCAAAAGAACATGCTATAAAAAAACGAAAAAACAATAAAAGATCACAAATAAAAGGGCAGTAATAACAAGGTCTCTGGTCATGCCAGAGGAAAAAATTGGCGGGGACAAAAAAAAAAAGAAGAAAAAAGCAATTTATAATCAAATAGAAACAAAATTGTTAGCGTTTTTATAAATTATGGTCGAATTTCGATGACAGGCTAGCACTAGTGTATATTAATGTATGAATAATTAGGTTCTATTACTGCAATATATTTTCGGTTTTTAAATAGTTAATTATGATTATGTAACGCGAAATGATTTGCTTGCAAATAGTATGTTAATGTGTCGATTTTCCATAAAAATAAAACAATAGGAAGACAATAGGAAAACAATGGAAAGCTGGCGTAAACGCTCAAGGGGTTAAAGAAGTATAAAAAATCCTCAAATATTTTTCATAGATTAATAATTAGACAAATTTAGAAATGAAACATTATCTAAAATACAAAATTACATCCAAAACAAAAGAACTATTTTCGTTTCGTTTATATTTGAATTATCTTCTATTACATTATTTTATTTAGTAATATAATAATGTATCCAGCGATGTTTGTTTGGTGTAATTATTTAATGCGTTTATGTAATCCATTGAAGTAGGTAATTAATAGCGATTGACTGGATATTGTTCCTGAACAATACCACTCCAACATTGACATCATTATAAAACAAAACTAAAGCATGATGAATTAAATTATCCTATCAATAATATATTTTATTTGATAATAGAAGTTAAATTCAACATTGCACAGCAGTCTGTATAGGGATCTAATATCATCCGTGCATACATACGTGTTATATCATGAAATAAATCCTCATTTTAACGTCAGTCATAAACAAAATATATCGTCGAATTAACACGGCTCAATGCCAGCAGGATACCAAAGGTAGCCATTCATTTTAAAGCCTTATTTTAGTTTCACCCTAGGTGTATGTAAGTGTTGCCTCGGATTTAACACACAATTCGCCCGAAACGGCCGACCTTTTAGTGTTGAGCTGTATCCAATATATTGATACGGAGACCGAAAATATTGTTTGCATTTCAATATAAATATAAGTCGGAACTTAAGAATGTTTTTGATTTTGCTGTGTTTTATTTTACTGTTATAATTTTTTCATATTACAATAAATTCATTTGCATTAAATTTCTTTTTAATATAATGGACGATTAATACATTGCTTCATTAATTATCTTGTTGATAAAGTAGCGGTTCTCGCGGCTTCGCTCGCGTATCACGTTTTCTATTCCGCGCAATATCCTATTTTGTTGTACATGAACAACATTATTTTGGTGCTAGCAGAAAGCAAAGATATTTTTCACAAATTTAAACACTTATTATAATCTGGCAAAATTTATGAATTTTAATTATTGAACGTGGAAATTTTTATTTTTTTAGTATTCACAAAAAATTATGTTATTTCTAACAAATTAAAACTCTTTCAAGAATCGGTCTAGTCGTTCCGGAGATTAGCCGGAACAAACTAATAGACGGAAAAAACTTTTAATTTTTTTTTCGTTGTGAGTACAGTATATACATTTACATGTATTAAGTATAAATTTGATATTACAAACAGACAATTCAAATTTATTAACAATTACTTAACCTATTTTTTAATAAAGAAAGCTAAAAAGTGCTCTCGTAACAATAATTGCATTTATTTGATTCCATTTATTGAGATTATGATGACGCAAGTTTCACTAATAAATAATATTTGAATAATTGGTATAATAAAAAACGATATTATTAATTATCAAACTTTATGGTGAATCATATTTATTATTACATAAACTACTTTAATTTTTTGCGTCAGATGTTTTTAAACAATCGCTTTATTAGTTTACAAAGATTCAGATAAATAAATATGATATTATATTTTAAACACCGTATACATTTCTTGCAAGAAATTATATTTACTTTTTTTATTAAAAAAAAATCTTTATTCAATTTAGGCCCTAAGAAGGCGCTTATGAACGTCTAAAACACTACCACTGGTTCGAAACCAACCCAGTCGAGAAGAGCCGGTAAGAAACTCGATCTGGTTTTTTTTTGTAAATATAATATTTATCATTTATTTTAATATAAAAAAACTATGCAAATCATAGGCTTAACTAATGTTAGCGGAAGCACAGAGACGTGGGTTAATTCCAGACATCACTGTCGTTCACGTAATGATCCACCCTGTATTGAGATTAAGACTTGCTTGACATAATACTTGAACTTATTGTCAGGTAAATCGGTAATGTTACTTGGGATCTTATTGTAAAACCTATAAAACTTTTATTACACTTACTTAGCCTAAAGCGTGGGACGGTCAACTTGACTTTATTTCTAATATTAAAATTATGACGATCATTCACTAGATCTAGCTTGCATAAATTTTTACGAATATGCATTAAGTTATCGAAAATGTATTGGGAGGGCAAAGTTAAGATATCATATTCTTGAAACTTGTTCTTTAGAGATTCGCGAGGTCCCATATTGTATATTGCTCGAACAGCTCTCTTTTGTAACGTAAAAATGGTGTCTACATCTGCTGCTGTACCCCACAGCAAAATACTGTAAGACATTAAGCTGTGAAAGTAAGCAAAGTAGACTAACCTAGCAGTAGGAATATCCGTCAACTGGCGAATTTTTCGAAATGCAAAAGCAGCGGAAATAAACCTTCCTGCCAAACTTTTAATATGCGGAGCCCATTGTAACTTATTATCAAGTGTGATACCTAGAAACAGAGTTTTGTCAACTAAGCTTACTCAATTCTCTTCTATCAATAACTTACAATCGATACGTTGCATATTGGGCAATATACATTTTATACATTTCGTTTTCTTTGTATTAAGTAGTAAATTATTTAAGGCATTTATACATTTAGAAATGTTTGCTAATCTAAGATTTAAGAGCCTAACATATGATTTTTTTCTGAATTACTAGGTAGAGTTTGCATGCAGTTACTTAAAACGGGTTTTCACGCGTTAACTTTCCTTTTTCGTATCCCGATGTTTCGGCTGGGTTTCATCAACCGTGGTCACGGTCTAACTGGCGGTACGCGACGTCACCTGCTGCGTTGAGGGGTATTTTGATGAACTACCCCCGTTTGCTTTTTATATTTTGTTGTGTGTTGTGACTATAATAGATATAAAGACCAAACGGGAGTACTACATCAAAATACCCCTCAAAGCAGCAGGTGACGTCGCGTACCGCCAGTCAGCCCGTGACCACGGTTGATGAAACCCAGCCGAAACGTCGGGATAGGAAAAAGGAAAGGTAACGCGTGAAAATCCATTTTAAATAACTGCATTTGAATATAGAACGCGAAAATTTAAAAAATTAGAAGAGAGTGAATCAAATAGAGATGAATGAAAGAGGTAGACATGTTACGCCGACCCCAAATAAAAATAGGATAAGGGCAGGGAGATTATGATGAGTATATTTGGAAGGTATAGTTTATTATTATTTTATTTTATTTTGCATTTATTATTTTTTTAAGGATAGAAATAGATTACATGCATTGATATTGTATTCATTTCGTCCAAAATGAGTAAAATGGTATCTGTTAACCAAAGCGAATTACTTCGAAGCCGAAAAATAATAATTTCTCAACACTACCGAAAGGGTCCGAATGGCCGTCGTTTTGCGTTTATGCGTGGTATTCTGTGAGGATTTTAAACAGGCCCTTGTAATACGCGAAGGTGACAGCGCCAGTACGAATTTGATAATTTACAACATCCGCCATTAATATCACAAATTTAAATTCAAGCAACATTATTCTATTCTACAAGTATTCTAACCGAATACTTATAGTTTATTTTTCGTTCATTTCAATTAGTTCAGTCGTAGAATTAAAATGTTATTTTATAATATTTAAAAGGTTATAATATTAAAGTAGAATGAACAAAAAGTAGGTGGTGGATACCTGGGGCTTAATTAAAATTAGTATTATCCAAACAGTGTCTGAAATATTTAATGAGTTGCCATAAAATCTGAAAATCTGATTTAGGTGTTTCGTTTTTTTTTCTGCGGCACTTTCAAACGAGTTAATTGCCAATTAGCACAAAAATAAATATACCTTCATTATAATTTCGCCTTTGGCAATTTTGTGCTCAGATCCAAATCAGATTCTCATATTTTAACAGAAATTTACAATTTTGTCCAATTCCAAGGAATATAATATTATTGTACTAACTGTATTCGTGATTTCGTTCGCGTGGAAATCAGACAATTATTTTTTTATTTGTTATAAAAAAACAAACAGTCAGATCAACATATAAAAACAACGAAAACAATGCAAACAAAAATACCTATAGTTCCCTATATATATAGTATATATAACAAATATATACTATACATATTGTGCATTTTATTATAAAGTATAAATAACCTGACTCTGTAATTGATATGAAAACAAAACTGAAACTCAAAAATATAAGACTAATTATAAATTAAATTGGTAATACTTTTTTTGAACACTGGAAGAGAAACATTAAAAGGATCAATATGATTTAATACGTTATTGTAAAATTTAGATACAAGCCTTGTAAATGAGTTTCCTGCGTAACATGTTTTCAAAGGTGCTAATGAATAAATCTTACGAGGCACACGAAAATTCATTTCACTAAGATTTCACCTACATGTAATATGAAACCCATTTGTTTGTACGCTTTATTTAACACCTTAACAATATGAGGTAAGAATTTAAGTTTAGAATCCATTAAGTCACCTAAGTCTCGAGTTTCCGAAACTCTGTTTAATTTTTTTTGCACTAGTATGTAATCGAAAATGATGGATTAGATTTTCTACTGTAATTGAAATACAATTATATTCTAATTATTATTGATTATAAAAAAAGGCAGCACCTACAGTACACGTATTATATATTAGCCACTTAATCATATGAATCTAATTATGATATGCATACCGATTACAGGTTATCACAACTTTGATAGACATCTTATAACTAATTATAATTAAGTACAATACTAACTTCGTTAATTTGCATCAAAATAATTTTTACACTGGGTTATATAGGTTGTGAAATTTTGCGCAAATGTATCCAAGTTATCTACCGTGGTATTGAGCTCATTATATGTTCTACAAATTTTCACTACAGGGGAGCTAAGTCCAAGATTAGTTTTACATAGAGGTTGGAAAAAAGTGTTGGTCATTTAATGTCTTGGGTACTTATGAGGAACATTAAATTGTACCATTTCTAAAGTAATAGGGCTCTAAATACCTCCGTTAATGATTTTATGAAGAAATGCTAGGTCATGTAGTTTACGTCTTTCCCAAAGTGTTAACATTTTAAAATATGAAAGCCTGCTATCATATGTATCTCTATGAGAGATTCCTGAAGTTGGAAATGCAAGAAATCTACTAAATGATCTTTGTATGCTTTCAATACGTTGCGAGTGGCAGCTATAAAAAGGATTCCAAACTGAACTAGCAAACTCAATGTGACTTCGTACTAACAAATTATACAAAAGGATTTTCGTTGATGCCTTCTTGAAGTTTAGCACATTCCTTCTGAGAAAAACAAGCATCTGTGCAGATTTTTTTACAATAAAATCAATGTGAAGCTTAAAGGTCAGCTTGCTGTCAATAATAATACCTAGATCTCGTACCTCTTGTACCTGTCTTAGGTTTATGCCACCTATAGTATAATCCCCATCAATAGATTTTTTTTTCGTGTATATTTAATGTAACAACATTTTTCGACTTTAAAAACATTCTATTATTATCGCACCACTGAACAATATTGTTAATATCACTCTGAATTCTTGATATGAGTTCTGTATATTTTGAGATCGTCGGCAAATAGTTTAAAATTACAGTATTTAATGTCTTAGCTAATATCATTGATAAACATAGTGAATAGGATTGGTCCTCTAAATGTGACCCTTGTGGCACACCAGAAGTTGGAGAGTATTTATCAGATGAATAACCCACAATAGCCACTGTTTGTGTCCTCATATGTAAGTATGATTGGAACCATTTTAAAAGGTTACCATGTATTCCTACGTTCTCAAGTTTCTTAAGCAATAAAATATAGTCCACCTTGTCAAATGCCCTACTAAAGTCTGTGTATATTGCATCAATTTGTCATCCAATTGTTTTTGACAATATATTCTTATCTCTATGTTTATTTCCTTCTATGTCCCGTCCTGTCCGAGCGGAGGAGGTCATCCCAGGCTGACCAGACCATATCCCTGACATCCTTCCCAGTGCAATGGAAGGTCAGGGGCCCCGACCCTTTCCCTCTCTTATGTCCTTATGTCCCCGCTCTACGCACCTAAAATATTGGACTCTCTGGTCAACACAGACTAGGCGAATGTGGCCCAGGCACAAACACGCAGGAGCATTGATGATACAGTTCAGGCAGCGCACGCCATATTATGCAATTTAAGCCGACTTCAATTACATCTATTGTGATTAATTATTGAAAATATATTATTATATATATATTAAAATTAAATAATTTTTAATGAATTCAGATACATGCTATTCATTTTATGAATAAATATATGTGTAAAAAAAGGGTATTTTGTATTGGTAAGTATGAATTTCATCAAAATCGGTTCAGTAGTTTTTCCGTGATTGGGAAACAAATTAATACACAGACAGACAAAAAAAATGTTAATCTATCATTCTGTAGTCTATCCTGAAGCTCGTATAGTATTTTTTTAAATACCTTCAATGTACATATTTCGTCTCGTTGGTCTTTTATTATGAGTATAAATTTAAAAAGGTAAATAGCGTTTTAATCTGTCTGATATTTGTATTTTAACTCAATTACAAATGAACTGAGTTACACTTAAAAATCAAATCATAGATGTATTTTCTATCTAGGTTTGATTATATTTTATATTACATTCTATAATAAATAATATTAACCCCTTGAGCACTAACCTGGCGTTTAAGCCAGCTTTTTATTGTTTTCCTATTGTCTTCTTATTGTCTCATTTTTATGGGTAATGGACATATTATGTGTACTCCCCAGTTCTACTTTGCGTAGATCTACAGTACGTGTGATACGGGCTTTATCAACTGACTTCAAAAAGGAGGTTATCAATTCCTCTGAATGTCCTTTTTTTTGTTACACGATTTTTTCCACATATTTGCATTTTTTTTTAATCAAAGGAGTACACTTCCGAGTTGGTCCCATTTCCACCAGATCAGAATCTGACCAGTGGAACTCAGGGAAATTGAGAAAAAATCCCTCGAATATTGTAGACACGTGTTTTACATATTCGTCTCTAAAGGTATGAAGTAGGCTTCACAGATATATCTAAAAGTACATACTTAAACTAAGAAGTAGAAAAAAAACTTATTAATTAAAAACAAAACCGACTTTAAAATAATAAACTATAAAAATTAACCATTTGACTAATAACGTGATTAAAGATAAAACCTGTTTATTAAGCACAATTCTATTCTATTAAAATAACTAAATGGCGGCAAAACTAGAGTGGAGACTCCGAGTAACGTTCCAGTATAAATCTAACACGTGACGAGAATATAAACTTCATCACTTAAAACGTTACAGTAAGTTTTCAAAGTCAACTGAAATTAAATTACCCAATGTTGTTTTATTTATTACCTTCTTCAATAACTAATTTTACTATGTATAAAAAAATATTATACTTTTCGTTGATACATGTTGAATTAAATTAGAGCTTCTTGTAATGGCTTTATTACAGGTTTTTTTCTTTTTTAGACTGTAAACAATCATTGTTTTTTCTTCCGAAAGAACCATTACAGATTCACTTAGCTTGTTAGTGATCGCTTAGTCCTTGAAAATTGTTGCAGCACAAGAGCAACGGTACAAATGTGGAAGATCTATTACCGTCATGCAGACTCCGCATCACAATAACAAATAAAGCAAACAAAAAAGAAAACAGGTCTCTTCCAGAAGTATTTCGTATGATGTGCAACATGTTGCTAGTGCATTCGATGCCATTGTGTCGGGCTGATACTGGAGACAAGAATATCCCCAGATAAGGACAGGAGCACGTCTTATGCGACTGCTGGAGTTTCAGCAGAAGCAAAATTAGCCGCCCGTCCCCGGCGGCAGAAACAATAGTTTCGTGGATGTGAGTGATAACGCCCTCTTATGAGCGTTGGGTGGTGAGCAAAAATTAAAAACCAACATATCCGACTGTATAATAAGCTTAAGTTTTCGGTGAAGGAAGTTGAGGAAGTCATAGCGTGGTACCCTACCCTAAATTCTACTAATGCCCACTATTGAATTTTGAAATCCTGTTGCCAAGCACCAATAGGTAGGCTTAGTGTGTTCACTGTCGTGGGCCACATCATCACTCAAAATCAGATGAAATTGAGATCAGTACAAAAAAAAGTTGCAATAATGGGCAATAATTCTATCCGGTTTTATGTCAAATAATACAGAGTTTACGCTGGCTACGGGCTCCATAAACATATTACAAGAATTTATTATTCACATATACGTATGAGTTAAACATTAAAATTTCCATAATCACGAAATAAAACAGAGTAAAGTCCACCCTCAGAGCGCACCCGGCGCCGGATGCGTTATTTGAGTTGAACGTTTGGAACTACCCTCGAAACGGTTGCAGAGTAGCGCACCGCGGTCTGTAATCAACAACGCGGGTGTGTACGTACTGGAACTTTTTTAATTTTCCAACTGTAACTGGATTGGTTGAAAAAACCATTCGTTTTAACCAGTAAACTTTCATCTTTATGTACTTGCGGTGAGACTGTCAAGATTTTTTTTATTTGTTCATGTGTTATTTTTAACGATGGTGAAAAATTATAGACGTCTTTATATAAAAATTAGAATATTCATGAGTTGGTTAGCAGGTCAGTTCCTGGGGGTATGGAGTATCTACACGTTATAGAGTAATAACGCAAAGAGCGATAGCTTTATACAATAACTAGCTTAACATTGAAGCTACAAAAGTATATATGCAAGTATGTAAGTGACACGAAATTACATATTCACCAGGACGTAATGAAAACCGTACTTCGGTTTTTAAGGCCTACTAAAAAACGCCTTCTCTCTGCGTACATCTACTGCCATTCTGAGTGTTTTAATTCTATGCTACACGACGTTTGCATCAATGATTATTTGTGATAATAGGGTTTTTTTTTAATATCTGCTAGGGTATATTTATTATTATCAGGTAATAAAATGTCGTATAATAAGTGTATTTTGGGAGCATCATGTAAAAGTCAGTCTCTCTATGCTTGACGTGTTATCAATTTCGAACACATAGTAAATTAATATCAGTTTATATTTCAACACTTAACGTCTACAGTAGATATAAACATGTCTCCAGGGTTTCAATGTAAAATAATCTATTATTAGCAATGTTCCTAATTTTTTTCATTCTAATTTCAAATGTAGAACCACTATAATTATGCCTTATATGTTATTTACTGCTTTAACAAATATAAAATATTTCAAATCTATACAAAATACTCCCAAGGACAAGTGCGAAAACAAATAATTTCCCAAATTACGAAATAACATAAGAAATATAATATAATAACAGAATAATAGTCTTGTTCCATAGAATAATATAATAGTGATAACAATAGATTATTATAACGTAATGATCCGATATAAAATATTTGTTCGCGATAAAAATCCTTTATATAAAGTAATACTTGGGCTGTTACAGTATCGGCCTTTATCCACATATAAAAGTTAGAATAACAAAAGAAGAGTCCGACACAACAGTGAAGTGTTTGTTCTCTCGCCCGGGGGGCACTCGTCACCGGGGTATGCCTTCACAAACCGCGATTGCATTTGGTAAATTCTTTTTTTCTTTCTATATTTATAAAATTATCCGTCCATCCATCCATTCAACCGAAAGACGTCCACTGCATAGGTCTCCTCCCAAAGGTTTCCACGACGATCGGTCTTACGCCACCCGCATCCAGTGGATTCCCTCGACCTTCATCAGGTCGTCAGTCCACCTTGTGAGAGACCTAACCACGCTGCGTCTTCCAGTACGCGGCAGCCAATCGAGAACCCGTTGGCCCCGTCGGGCATCGGTTTTCCAGTAATGTGCCTATTACCACTACAATTATAAAATTATACTTTATTTTTTATCTTATTTCATTGTTGACTAGAAAAAATGTATAGCACTTTGTTAGTGACAATATAATAGTAAAATATGCAAAGTGTCGTATACTCCACGTTAAGCATATTTCTGTCTCATAATTGCCATGCTCACATTTCTATATTTAATCTAGTTTGCATTGACTACTAAAATGAATTGACAAGCCAGTCGTTTCAAGTCAGACCTCATTACGTATGGCGGGAATATACAATGTTTTGTAGCGATGGACTATTTAATTTACCAAAAAATAAAATCTATAACAATTATAACACCACTTTTTTTACATTTATATATTTATTAAGAAAGGAACGCTTTTGTTCAGTGATGTCATGTGCTTAAGTATAATATTATGTTGGATCATAATATATTTAGTTCATATATATTTATATATATAGTACTGAATTTTGTCACTCGATGTTGATGATTTGAACTAGATTCTTAGGCATTTGAGTTACCGCACGATATTTACTATCAGCGTCATTAATTAATATTGCAATTTAAATTTAAATCATAAATAAATCCATGGATACATATTAAAGCGATTATTGGGAGATCTGACAAAGATATTTCACTCTCGGAATCAATCGTTTGCCTTAATATATATTCTCTTATGATTAATAGATTGGTCCAATAATATTAATATGAGTAATTTCTAATGTAAACAACTACGTAAATAAAGATTATATGATATGTAATATGTTTAATTTTATAAATTATGACATACAAACATTTCCCATGTGTATGAACTGTGATAGTCGCAACCATTTATTAATAGAAAATTACATTTAAGGTATAGAAAGCCGCTACCAGTGAGACAATACCCGGTAATAATTATTATGATGGACTTAGGCCAAGATAAATGCACGCAGATTTAGCTGAGTCATTCGGTTACATTTGCCAAACTCTAGCCTTAATGTGGGCCAGACGAGGACCAATAATATTTATTGTGATAATTTATTTATGCAGTTCCCTTGTACCCCATTTGAGTATATTAAATTTTGCTGTTATTGTTGGCTTTGTATTTAAACGATCAAGGTCGAAATGTAATCGTTTCTAAAAAAACTATATAAATTTCTATGTAATGGTTTCGTATAGTGTTTTGGTCTACTAAGCCTACTTACCAGAATCAGAATTTCGGTCACATAAATACCTGTAAGCGAAAAGTAAGCCCCATTGTTAATTAAATGAACTATCATATTATTATGTCTATTTTATTTTACTTTCAATTATTCGAACGTCGAATATTTACACTATTAAATCATAAGTTAATATATAAAAATACATATTCCTAACAAATGTAGTAAAATATTCCAGAGTAATAGAAATATAAACACGGTATGTGAGTAGCAAAAGTACAACATAATAACCGTTTAAAAGTGGCGTTTAAGTTTTATCCAGGGTGAATCTCACTACAAATGGTACAAATAGTCACCTTTGCTCCGCGCCCCGAATAAGTTTCACCGCACAAAGGGAGAAAATGTCACGCGCTGGTGGATGTGCCCTATTGTGGATTTTGTATACAGTTTGTTTTTTGATAACATTTGTATTTTAACATATATAATTAATTTACCGTGGCTTCACAGAGAAGAGATCAAGACTAGTTATTGTCTGCCGAGGTCAACTCTCACATAAGTTAATGAATTATGTTAACAATTGTTCAACAATTTATCGACAAAATAATAAACAAAGGAGCATATATAGACCAAAAAAAAACTTCGTGTACGTGTTTTATTATATTACATTTATAGAAAAATAATGGAGGTGGATCGACGCGGGCGTTCGATTGACAATAACGCGACGCGTTTCCGGCGTTCGCCCGTAGAAACCCGTGTGGTGTAACCCACGGGTTGTTGCAACTTGAAACATTATCAAAAAATAATTAACCACATGGGACGGTTGGCAGATATAAAATATTAAACGTCATTTGCACGGTCTGTATGACTCGTCTTCTAGCTCGGCCCTAGCGCTGTGTCAAGTGTGTAAGTTGAAATTTAAAATGTATGTCTCTAATTAGTTTACTATATTACTATAATCTAATTAACAACAAAAACTGAAGTCTAATTTACAATAAACTTAACATAGTGGGAAGTGGAAACCGCTTCAGAGCTATTTTCTCTGGTGGACTCTTTTTTGTCCGCTGGGTCTGCCGGGTGAGGCGCACAGGTGCATCCCTTGTGGACTGGCATTGTATACGACTTGGTTTAACTGCTAATTTATGTTTCAGATCAATAATGATTTATTCACAGACAGCGTCTGTAAGTGACGTATGGTCTCTTATATTTACTAAGTGTTTTTATAAATAACTTTCATATTAAATTTGTAAGCAGTTACTTTAAGAGTTATTGAAAGTTTCTGTTGCTACATTTTTAGAAAAATGTTGAATGTTAGTAGAGCTTGTTTCCTACCCTAAGGTAAACTATGACAGGTAACGTGGCGCAATTTTACTATGTGCATTCATACACAAAATTATAGATAATTATCAAGTGAAAATATGTTGAAAAGTAAATACTCGCTTTCTTTACTTGTACCAAACATCAATGGAAACTGTACCGGTGCGGCCCACGTTTGACGCTACAGAACCGTTAAATTACCACCGGAATCTTATTTATTTGACAGACGAAATGTGGGTACGCCGACCGGCCGGAAAAGATTAAACCTCCATTCTTTGTATTTCATTTCGTTGCCTTATTTATCCGTCATTAAATTTGATTTTTATATGTATAGATAATGATTTAATGAATTGTAGTTAACGATTTAACTACAATTGTACAAATAATTGTAGATTTAACGATATTAAGATACTGACTGCATTCTAGGTAAAGTGATCGCAATATAATATTTTACTATGTGCACTACAAAAAATAATTTTATTTACTATTCTTTTTTCTTTACTTTTATTTGGTTTAAAAGATTAATGAATGAAACGGAAGGTATAATGGGATATACAAGCGAGATTTAGACGAGGTATGTCATGCATGGATTAAACGAACTTTTTCCTACGAACCATAACCGAAAAAGTTTATCCTGTAGTCAGTAGGTCATTGGGCGTTTGCAGATTTCGTAAAAGCTTACGAAAGAGTGATACTGGTAACCAGAATATATTGAAACCGTCGACGGAAGAGTTACGACGGTCGGTATTGTGCATATGTCCCTTAAACGGAAAGGAATGAAAGTGAATGTTAGTAAAACTAAAGTTATAGATTTTTGAGATGGAAGAAAGAATGTCAGATTTTACCATTTCGATTAAGGAAGAAAGAGTGGAATAAATGAAAGAATTTGTATACTTGGGATCATAGGTTATAAGGGATGAATAGTGTGATGGTTGAGCGAAGAGTTTTTTAGGGAATAGTCTGTATGGGGCCCTGCGTAACATCATGTGGTGCCAGAAAGTAACTGTAGAGGCGCGTTTGAAGTAACTGAAGAGATCCTGGTCCCTAAACTTGGGTAAGGTAATGAATACTGGATTTTTCAGAAGAAGCGTGAAAGTAAGATAAGCAAATGAGAAGTCTGTGATGTATGGCTGGATTGAAGATGGTTGACAAAGTCAGAAAATTGTGATACGAGAACACTGTAGTGTGGTAGAAGATGTAGTGACCAAAATAGGGAAAGAAATGCTTAGTTGGTTCGGACATGTGGAGAGGATGGATTACAGGAGATTGAAGAAAATAATTTACAAGGCGAGAGTTACTGGACACGTTGGTATGGGTCGACCTAGGCAAACGTATAGCAATCATATCGAAGACGTCTTAGAAAAAGGCCACGTGAAAATTACCCATAACTGACAAACATGTATGAAAGCGCTCATGAAAGTAAAAACAGTAAAACAGGTGTGTCAAGACCTTAGTAAGTAGAACGACTTAGTCTCTGCCTACTCCCATGGGAGAGAAACGTGACGCCTATGTATTTATATATGTAAAATGTTAAGCCCTATTTATTACACGCAGTCACTACCAAATAATATTTTACTAACGGGTAATAAAAAATTTCGTAAATTACTCTAAAAAGCATCCTGAACAACAATAAATTATGACGACGAAGTTCGATAGAAAGTAACAAAGAGCTTTATCTTTTTTATACAGGATATTGAAAATGATTAACACATCAAACGGAATGTATAATTCATCCGTTTGAAACGCGTTTCACATCACCATCTTAATGCTAATCGACGTGTGGATGTCTCAAGGAAATAATTAGCATTAATAAATCCTTCTACAAACAGAATTACAAATTCAAATGAGTAGAGGCTATGATTGTGTTGAATCAGCCATCACCAAAACTCAAAGGGAAATTAAATAGAACGAACATCTCAAACAAAGCTCGGAAACTCACAACGAGCTTTGTAATGACATATTTAAAGAAACGATCATGTTTTCTTCTTGCGTTAGATTCGTTTTCTTTTTGTTTGCTTTTACATAGAAAATTTTAGTAATTGAATTTAACTTAAATAATATGCTTGTTCTATTTGCACATAACAATTTCAATGCAATACAATACAATAAGGTCAAGCAACTTTACAAAGTATATTACAGGTGAACGATATTGATTTCTGGAAATAACATCCCTCTCTGTGTTTCTACTAAAATGTTTATAAATTGTAAAGTTGAAAAAATAAACAGATAATATAGCAAAAAAATAGATAGAGTTTAATGCTGTCTCATTTCTACTGGGTTATTTTCTGAATCTATGGTAATATTTTGACGTTCATAAGCCCTTTATTAAGGGCTAAATTGAATAAAGTATTTTTGTTTTTTATTTTTGTTTATAATCGTTGAATTGATTTACTTGATTCCCTTTTGAAATCGTAGTTGTATTCCCTGGTCTCGTTTTAGTATTTAATAGTGAATAGAAAAATTGTAGAGATAACAGTGAACGTAGGCGCTTAATAAACGTAATGACGTTACACACACAAATTAAGTTTTAGAACTATAATGTATGAGATAATTATGATAAACAGACATGTTTTTTTATCCGAGCTCTGCAAAATTACCACACTTCATCTGTTATGATGTCAAATAAAAAAAGGAACGATGACAACCGCCAATAGAAGTCTATTAAATCACCATTATCATACCGGCCTATATTTATCATGGTTAAAGTCTCTAAATAGGTCTAAATATACTCTTGTCAATATTGGAATACGCGCGTCTTATCATGCCATTGTGACGAGTTTTCCACCATGCGTATGTGAGCGATTTTTTTTTTTCAAAGGACAGCAAAGAGACAGGCCCCATCTGACAGTAAATAGTTATCGTCGCTTCTGGACAACTGCGACGCTAGGAGTATTATCGATTAATTGTCGATATTCGTGAGAGTTTTAAATTTCCTTTTGAAGAGTCCCATATCGTAGTCTAGAAGGAAAATCTGTCTTAACTCATTCGTGCGCCATCGTACGCTATAAAAAGATCCTAGAGTACCTTAGGGTAGTTGTGTTACAGCTAGGTTTTTAAGGGTTTTTTTTGTAAACGGGGTAGTGCGTAAATGCATTTCCCCCCGTCAAAAAAAAAAAAAGTTTAAGGGTTTGGAGATGAGCGTCCAGCCGACGGTGGAGGGTGCAGGAGACAAATGCACATTTAATATCAATCAGTACTGATAGTTATTGTGATTACGAATACTGTAAATTATTCGAACATACTGTTGTTATGCAGGAAAATGTTATGTCCACACCGCATACATTTTTTCCCGACCGACATATATATACCTATATAAAAGCCTCGGCTGACAAAAAGCGGTTTGTTTTCGACGTTTAATTAAAACTTCATCTCTTCGTCGAAGCATTATAAAACATTTTAACAGGACACGTTTCATTTTTTTGTTCTACTTTATTGTAGTTTTTAATTGGCTTGTGAGTAGTAGATATTACTATCTACTAAACGTTTATTTATATAAAAGAATTTCCAATAAGGAATATACGACAAAACTATTAATGCACAAACAAAGTTGTAAGCATGGAGATTAATCGTGATTAAAATGTTATACCTAAAAATATTATTAAAAAACAATAATTAAAATAATCAATAAATCAAAAATTGAAACAAATCATTGTAAATTATATTCTAATATTACATTGCATTAAGAATGAGAATGTTATAATAATTTACTTAATTAATTGTTATTGGTCACCTACATGAAGCTTTAATATACCACACAGGTTAGTAGTTAAGTTGGTAATATTTTTTATATTAAATATTTGTAATTTTTTTATGACAATCTTACCTAATACAACCAATAGGGGAAGACTAAAAAAGTAGAACTTTTAAGAGTACACCCAGTCTTCTTTGTTTTTCAATGAAAAAAAAACTTTGTTTAATTAATTTTCGTTATTGTAATTTTTTATTCATTCTATCAACGGGAGATGTAAAATTCCACAGTGTCTTATGAAGCTTGTTTGCGTGATGGATCCCCCGAGTGCACTACCTAACGATAAGAGCAAAGATATCATGCCGCTTTATTTCAATTTATAGTCTGAGAATTCACAATGAATATAAGTTATTTTACATTTATGTTACACAACGTGTTACTGTTATATAAAAAAACTAGGCAGTTATGAAGACTGCCGACAGAAGTAAATCCTCGAAATTTAGAAAAATGTTTTGTTTAAATTTCATTATTTATTATATTTAAATTTAAAATATTATGTTTGGTATTTACACCTATTAACGCTGCGAAGGATAATTGTGTCCATTTCCTTATAGTTTATTCATAATCAAAACATACAATAGGCCGGGTAACTATAAATTGTATTATTTATCTCTGAGCGCCTGCATTCAAATGCCATCTCATACTTGACACACTGTAGCATGTTAAAGGGTAACGTCATAGCATTGATAACACGAACCTATAAGTTTTCCTCCTACCGAAAATCACGCAACGCCGCTTACTGCTTCAAAAACTTTGCAAAAATCCATCATAAATAATATGGTATTGTAAATTATACATTAGTATAAACAAAGCGGTTTCCAAGAGACGTGATAGCTGAAAATCATTTAAAGCGGAGTTAGCAAAGTAAAAAATCAGCCACATTATTTGGGAAAAAATAGTATGTTGGGCTTCAGACTAAATTCCGATGATAAGACCAATGCTAATAATGAAATAACTAATTTATGGTGTATAGAGTACTCGATGTACTAATTGTAAACAGGCGTAGTCGCCAGCTAGCTCTGTCTGTTACTATTCCAGACCTAAATCAATGAATGGATTGAATAGAACTCCAGGCGGGTGAAACCGCGGACCCAGCTAGTAAATAAATGAAATCGTATTTAATATAAGTTCTTTTTATACTGTATAAGCTTATTTCTTATTTTCTAATACCGCCGGCCTGGATAGCTACCATACACAAATTTGGAAATCTGTCGCCAAATACCAATAGGTGTGTTCCGGCAGCATCACTTTAGAACCAGTAGTAAGTACCTAGGCTTAGTGTGTTTACCATCCTGGACCACATCATCACGTTACATCAAGTGAGATTGTGGTCAAAGCACTAAGCCTATACCGTGTAAAAAAAATATGATTGAAAACTACATACTAATCCATCCAGTACTTTCTAGTAGTGATAGACCGTAGAAAATAATTTTATTACGCAGAAGATAATTGTATGCCTTATACTTAATTATATACTACAAATAAAAATTATATAAAAAAGAGATAGGTATTTTAGTAAAAATATTTCGCTCACTCTTTAATATAGTGTGAATCGTTACCGAGAACTATCCACGTAACTTACATAGAACTTGTAACAAAGTTTTCATTCTAAATATCTTATATTAGTGATTACAACCCGACATAACATTCGAAGTCTACTTAAACTGTACTCTGTACTAAAAGTTTCCGCTGCTCAGTTTGTTTATAAATTATATTGAAATCACAGTTTGAAATTACGCGACCCATTGCAAGCGGAATGCCGCTTTATGCAATAAATCCTGCTAACTTCCCTGACAAAACTTCGTAGCGGGGAGTGATGCTGGCGATGCGGGTGGGGCGGGGGTGCGGGGCGGTAATGAAGGCGGATTTACACGAAATTCTCACACTTACGAACACCCTCTTCATACAGTAAAACTTGTACAACGGGGTCTCTGTGAATGAAAACTTAATTTGTACTCTTAAACACTCTATAGTTTCCGAATTTACATAAAATTCCGAAATTGAAACATCCCGCCGCCGTATTCTAAGTTAATTTGTATAAAGTTAAACTTTATTAACACGGATTTAAAGTTTTCTCTTGTGCAAACTTGATAGATTATGATAATAATTTAATGAATTCACAAGCTTTCTTAATAAAAACAGGTCACTGTTTCTCCATTCAGTGGTGTTTGATTCTGTTAATAATTATGTTATCCATTCATAATTCTAAATTATAAAATTTGAAATGTAATTTGTTCAAAATAACATAATTTGTAATACTAGGTATACTACAATAGAGGTAATAATCAAATTATTATAGAATAAGACATGTGCAAAATGTTAAAACTGCATGCTATTATAATAATGATATAAGAGTGTATAATACTGTAAAATTACATTAAAAAGCAAATACACGTAACAGATAAGCATTTGCAAAGGCTTGTTAAAACTAGTATTATAGTTACGGAAAGGCGCTAATAACATTTACATACATTCCCTTCATCTTCCGTCTGTAAGTTGAAACATTAGCTGGCGTCTGCTTGTTCAGACGGGTTGTTCAGAAACTTCCGTCAGCCGGTGGGATCTTAACTGCTCAAAGCATAACTTGCAAACTATGCGCTTGTGACACCCGGCTCCGTCTCGGATTCACTTTGTGCGAGCGAATCCGTTTCTTGTTCACTCGCTCACTCAGTTGCTATCGTGTTTCACTAATTCATATTGCATTCTTAAGATAACAGTATCTAGGTCATTGTTAATTTCCTTTCGAATGTAGTTTTTTTTATTTATAATTATAACACAGACTAGCTATAACACAGAGGCACACCTCCAGTTCCACTCGCTCCTAATTAGATCTTTATAATTTATTTTCGAGTTATATGGTTATTTTTCTTATTTTGTTGGGGAAATCCATGATCCATGACGTCACGAAAGTTGTTTGTTATTTGCTAAACCACGATATAGATTCCACCAAAGGCCACGGGTATCGCTTGCGCATTCGTCTGTTCAAACCAACGAACGCTGGCGGCCCCCGAAAGAAACACCTCCCCAGACAGTTCATTTAATTATCACCCGTAACCTAAGACTTCGTTCTCATTTTTTATCGAGCTGTTCTTCCTCAGTTATTTTTTTAAAGTTCCTTGGCTTTTCTTTGGGTCTTTGTTCGTACATCCTAAAACTCGATTCTGTGATGTTTAAAGAGGTGTTTTCCCTCTCAGTTATAAAAAAACTTCCCCAAATCGGACCTCCAACATTAGTTTTATTTAAATATATATCGACTTTAACCCTTTGAGCGTTACGCTGGCGTGGCGTTTACGCCAGCTTTGCATTGTTTTCCTATGGTCTTTCTATTGTTTTATTTTTATGGGTACTCGACACATTATAGAACATATTTATGTTTATCAATGGATAACATAGATAAAATATGTATTGTTTTAAAAATAACTTTATTTCTAAAATAAATCAAATTTGAAATATTTTAGTATTAAAACAAAATAAAGTTCCTTTGCAAATAACACAAGTATTGTATTATACTCATAACTTAAGATTTAGAGGAACTACGTCTAAAACACCAACCGAAGCATTTCATTAGCACGTCGTCGGTTCTGGAACTTGCTGCGTTAGCTGAATCTACACTTTGAAGCATAACTCATAGACAATGCACAATGCACTGTGACACTCGCATCTGACGTCGACAAATATGTATACTTATTGTCTCAACGAGTGTTTAATTAAAATGTCTGTTTAACACACATGTTTAATCACATGTGTACGAATAAATCGAAGTGTCTGTTTGTAATAACTAACAAAATAACAATTTTTTACTTCATCAACATCATCAGCCCACTGCTGAGCATAATCCTCTCTTCTCGTACGCCACTCGTTTCAGCCCTGAGCTAGCCTTATCCAGGTTTTACTCGCGGTTTTTATTATATCGTCCATTCAACGGGCTGGTGGCCACCCAATTCCCCTTTTATTGCCACGTGGCCACCATTCTGTCAACGTTTTAGTCCACCTGCCATCAGTCTGTCCAGCAATATGTCCTGCCTAACCTCATTTCAGTTTTGTGATAACGTCGCGGACCATAGTTTAACGTTGGATTTTGACATTTCTTACTTGATTTTGTAATGTAATATCAAGCATGATGCGCTCCATGGCTCTTTTTTGTGCACAGCCTCAACTGTGAGCGTTCATATCTCGGCACCATACGTCTACCATACTGATATTGATTATCGAAAAACAAAATATGTCCAAGATAAACGTATTGGTCAACGTTCTCTATTCTCTAGTTTCCAATCATTATACTTGCTCCCGAGCCACCAGTGAGATTCTCCATAACCTTAGTCTTGTACACATTCATTCTATTCGAAGTGAAGCATCACATAGGTCCTCAACCATGCTTTGAAGATCCTCCAATGTCTCTGCAAACAAAACCAAATCGTAAATGTAACAAAATACTCCGTTTATGTTGCTACCGGTCTTGTCCCATTTAAGTGTCTTTAAAACGTCTTCTAAGACTGCCGTGAAAATTTTGGGAGATATCACCTTGCTTTGGGAACTTTTAACTTAATACATATTAATGTATACTCGTATATTGCTGTATACTTGTATATTGCTTCGGCTATTCTCCGGAACGGCTAGACCGATTTTGACTGGACCTTTTCTGATAGATAGCTGAAGTTATAAGGCGTAACTGACTTTTTTTTTTTTGAAAATAATTAGAGTTCTGCTTGAAAAAAATAAAACTCAATGTAGGAAAAACTCGGTACAATGCACAGTTGAAGTTTAAGCGATGATGGTGCAGTTTCTAGAATGGCCAGATCCCGTGTCAGTGGATGTGGGCTCGAACCCACCTATCGGACTGTAAAATCAGCTCGAGCTTTTGGTTAAAAAAAAAAAACATCATAAAGAAATTATAGCAGTGGGCGGTAGGGCATTTTCTAGTAATGTCCGTCTGGGTAGTTACCACCCTTAAGTTTGAAACCCTATCACCAAATACTAACAAGTGTGTTTCGGCAGCATCACTTAAGAACAAGTATCTTAATAAGTAACGTTTACCATCCTGGACCACATCATCACTTAACATCAGGTGAGATTGTGGTCAAAGCAATGAACCTATACAGTATTAAAAAAAACAGTTTTACTGGCAAGTGTTTGCACTTGTGAGAAATATGCTTTCTATACCAAAAATATTTTAAGGCCTTAACCAAAAACTAGGGTCCATTTTTACATTGTTTATGTAAAAAATATAAAAAAATATGATACGTGTGTGGCGCCGCGGGAACACGTAGGTTGTTAATATATTTTCGCTTATATATAATTAGATATACACATAGTTTTGCTATTAGAGTAGTTGAGTGGTATTCATTGAAAACAACACATTATGTTGATAATGTAATTAAATATGTAATATGTAGACTGATTTTTTTAAACTTATGTATGCTAATAAAATCCTCAGATGCAGTTTATATTTAAAGCTATTGGTGGGGATCTAGGGAGAACGAATTATCTATCGCTTTCCGGCAAAATGAATGTTACCTTAAAAGAATTTCCAATAAGTAATATACGACACAGGTTTAATGTACAAACAAAGTTGTAAGCATGAAGATTAATCTTGATTAAAATGTTATACCTAAAAATATTAAAACAAAATAATAATAATAACAATTTGTGTGACAATTTTAATGTGACCTTTTATTAAATACGTAGTGTGATATCTTTGTCATATCTTTGTGTAGTATCACGCTCTTTCTAAATGATTATTTTTGATACAATTTTAATTTTATTTTCATTGTTCAACTAATAACTTTATGTTCAAAATATCAACAGTCACATCCCTATTTTTGCTCTCTGCAATTATTAATTAGTTAAAGCATAAATAAATACTACAGTAAAAGTATCAGAACACAATGGTCACCATTTTTGACGCTACTATTGTGATAACCTGTTCATATTTATAACACAATATATATATATATATATATTAAAACTGAGCAGTAACAGAAATCTTTGACTTTGTAAAAAATCCGTTAATCCGTTTACTTGTTGTTGAGTTAATAACTTAATACATAACTGAGAGAAATTTTGTTACAGAGTTTTGAAAGATTATTAAAGTTATTTATAATTCACTAAATACATAATTCCATAATTAAACATTAACAGACATTGCCCCTTGTTACTTGTTACTCTTAGCATGTATAAATTATTATATATATAATCTTTGCTCTAATGTAAATACTATGAAAGTATATTTGTGTCAATCGTATAAACAATTTTATGCATATGCAATAAAATCATTCGTTATCCAATTTTTTTTAAGAACACGTCATCATATTAATCTAGTTGACTATAATCATAAAAAATAACTTGAACATTTATAAACGACAATTACCGGCACAAAAAGCACTCGTTTATTATGCATTTATGATTCGTAAATGATTCTTCTAATACGTAATATATACTTCTTTAGCTCATTAGACACCCGGAGGCTCCTTCTGCAATAGCTGCGTTCCGATTCCCGATTAGGAAGCTTCTTGGACCTGCCACCAGCGTGATAGAGTGACACTTTCATGCACCAGCATAACTCGCATTACACTGTACCCCACACCACTGCATATTACAAGCTGGTACAGGAGTTCTTTGTGATCTATAGTTTCCATTAACTTACATATAGATAGATCAAATTCTGCTAGCTACTGTTCTTCTGATTGATCGCCTTAAACGCTCGTCTCTAAAATTTTGTGAAGTTTTCAAGGCTCTTCCGGTCAACAATATTAGCTAGTTCAAAAAAGAAAAATACAGCTCAATGGCATCTTTAAAATCATGCTGAATATCACGTCGAAATGACTTACATATAAAATGCTAACCCTGAGCATGTATGCTGTTTAAATTTTTTCAAATAACTTCAAAATAGTGTTGTTGATAATATGACTGGTTACCAAACACAATCAAAATTGAACGCTGGTGTTAAAATATTAGCTTAAAATAAAATAGCTTCCCAACAGCTATTGATAATTACAATTTCTTCTTTTCCACTGATCAATAAATTTAAAAGCAAAGTCATTTCACAGACTACTGGATGAGGTACTCGTACCTACATCCACGAGTATATGTTAAACGGTAAAAGCAATCAAAATGTTTATTTTTCAAACTAATTAAAAGTTTTCTCTCCGGTGAATACTAGCGTCAGAACTATTTATTGAATCGAAACAGATTGTAGAGTTTCATGTGTTTCGCAATACACAAAACAATTAAGTCATTGACATTTTACGTTCGATTAGGGTACCCCTAGAATAACACAATTTTATCACTAACCGAAGTGAATAATAAATCTCTCCGCACAATCTGGCAACTTGTAGCAAAACATGTAATAAAAATGTCCCTGTTTACAGAACTAAGTAGATAACCGAAGTTTATAGGCGACGCACACGGCCGACGGAAATATTGCTTTCCCATGCGTTATTGGCGTATTGTGTTATAAATCATGTGTTGTTTTGTTGTTGTCATTAAGTGGTCAAGGTTATGATGTGTTATCATATCATGCTATATATCATCAGATTTCGTAGGAGTGATAGCGTAGGATATTGTTTATGTTGTTAGATTAGCCTTTGACGTTTACGAATAGCTTATTTCAACAGAATATGTAAGTTTTATTTAGGGTTTGTTAGTCCTATTTTTTTTTTTTTTCATATGACTTAAATTTGATATCTCTGAAAGATGTTTGGTTTGTCAAATAGACTGAACTTCATATGATATTAAATAAAGTACAATGCAAGAACGATTACGACATCCGATAGATGTCAATATATAGACAGTCGACAACATCATGATGGGTTACGTTGACCACGGCTAAACAAACGCCATTAAGGTAGATAGATATCTGGATATTCACTCTACTCCTTTTACGGTTCATAAAATTCTCGAGGTAACAGATATTGCTACTGCTAGATTAGTTTACTTTAGTAACTTTCTTAGCTTAATGTCTTACGGTTATCTAAAGAAACAAGATCGAGTTTCTAATCGGCCCTTCTCGACTGAGTTGTTTCTCCAAACCGGTGGTTCATAAGCACCACTTAGGGCCTAAATTGAATTTGCCATGGTTTCAGATGAAAGCATGTACTATATGCGCTCCTCAGAACCTGACGTTGTTACGCCGGTTGGGTTCGCGTGATTTTTTTTTTGTCAGTTGGTGGAAGCCCTGAGCTGAAGCTAACCTGGCACAAAATTCAACGCCTCTTGAGGACATAGGTAAGTCTGTTGTCTGACCAGCAGATGTATATGTGTTGCCCGCACGTTCAACGAGCATATTTTTTAACCACATTATTTAAAAAAGACACTTAAATTGAATAAAGATTTTTTTGATTTTGATAAATGCTCACTTGCTCTTTACAAGTGTACAGTAGACTTGATCTATTCACGATCTTAATATTTGCCTATTCATTAGTTAACATCTATTGATTGCTAGCGACTACAGGGAAGAGCTAATTTTCATATTACGTTTAATGGATCACTAAACCACTTACCTTAATGACACCTGATTTTGTTAACACACTACAACAGCTTAATAATAGCTTTTAAATAACATTTTAGAACGTGTCGATTCCCATATCTCGTGGATGTCAATGAACGTTTCACGTCCGCAGCGAGATGGGATCACAAGCCGATTTACCTCCATCGCGAAAGGCTTATCATCTATACATACAACCTATATAGACCAGATACGAAACCAGCTTTGTTTTCAAAATGTTTCAAAAACAATGCTATTACATAACATATGATAAACCTAAAATAGACATAACTATAACACAAGATGAGTTATAAATTTTAAAAGATATTTCAATTTATAAGATGGTTTTGTTGAAAAACGTTATTTTTCGATACATTCAAAGAAAACGTAAGAATATCTGTCAGCCATCTTATTTCGTGGATGTCTTGCTACAAACCAAATCCTCGAGATTCTATCTCGAGCCACTACGATGACAATCGAATTTCATATCTTATATAGATAAATTTCATTTTTCAGTTCTTTGTTTTTATGTTTATTTAAAGGTGCTGGTATGGTTTTTAGTAGTTTTGTTTCACTCAATTGTATTACCTATTACAATATTGTTAAGAAACATTAAATATTAATTCATATTTGATATATTGTGTGCTAGTAACTATTTTTTGATAAGATAAAGAAGAAGAATTAAACATTTTAAATTGTTTATTATAATTTCTTAAAAACTTACGTTAAGTCCCTAGTGGTGAAATAAAGCACAACAGTTTTCTTCTGTTAAATTTAAAGGAAACCTTGTTAACTATGAATAATTGGCAATGCACTGTAAGAGACACTTCAACTTTTCCTAGAAAGGGTACAAAACAAGACTAACTTGGACATTCATGGACTGTAAGTGATACAAATGTTAGTAAGGTAAAGTTGTTGCAAGTAGCCGGTCGGCTGTGTGAATTTATAAACTCTGGAGTCGTTAGTGGAACTGGCGTGGACTGGTCTGTGCTCGGAGTCAGAGGGAAATAGTTTAAAGTACTATTCATAGCAATGTTACCAAAAGTACAAATACTAACTAAATGTTGGTTGGACATAGTTTTGGCCTAGTTACCGAATGGAATTTCCAGTCTGCAGGATCATTTTCAGTATCTAGAATAGTTTCGATTTTTATTATTCTTATGTTGTTAAATGTTATTGTGTAATAATGAAGAAAGTTGTATACTTTTATCTAAGGCTATTATTTTTTTTCGTTTCTTTTTATTTAGTAAATACGAGGTCTAATGGGCACAAGCGTGGCTAGGCCCCCTACAAGGTGGACAGACGACCTGGTGAAGGTTGCGGGACTCCGCTGGATGCAGGTGGTGCAAGATCGGTCGTTGTGGAGAACTTTGGGGGAGACCTATGTCCAGCAGTGGATGTCTTTCGGTTGAATGGAAGTCTAATGAAGAATTTAAAATGCATTACAATGTTATGATGAGAGATCAACAACAACAAGAGACAAGATGGTATTATAGAATTTGTCAATAATAAACATAAACATTATTAATTCACAGCAACATAATATACGAGATACTAAGGAATAATCTTTGAAAATCTGTTCAATCAAGGAGATAGCGAAGATCTGTTTATTGATTCATAATACATAAAAGGTGAATTGATGCAAAATGTAACATAAAAATGAAAACTGGAGAAAGTTACTACAGTATCAAAATCTCGTTATTTGAATTAGTTAATTAATTAACTGCGGGCTCATTTAGAATACATTCGTACAAATCAAAATATCCACAATACACTGACTGCTAAAGAACAGCATTCAGTGTAAATACTAGACAGTAATAGTCACGATGTTGTCACTATAAATAACTAGGAAACAAGTTATAATAAATTGCCAAAACATAGCCCTTTACCTCACTGACTCCTTTTTTATTATCTACAGGCATTAGCGCGTGTATTGGCAGAGGATAAGGGTCGGAAGATTAACATCCCGGATCGGCCTTATCTGCCCTGGGCGGCCGTTCCATTATTTTATGGGTCACGGAAGTCGAAACCGTCTTCACGGCTAACCAGTGAGAATTAAACCCGAATTGAGTTATATTTTTGTTACGTCATAATTTAATAATACCCGGACGAATTGTGGGAAACTTTAGCTATTTTAGTCAGTAAATATCAACATTTTTATTTAGATGACAATAAATTTAGCAAATAGAAAATACAGAATATTTCATAAATTATAAAAAAAATTAGTTTGTGTAACATTTACGCGCGGTTGTAGTAAATCGGGATTAAACATAAAATAAATATATCATATGAAAATTTAAAATAGCATTTATTGATAATATAATTTACTGCATGAGTAATAATAAAAAAAACACATGGACATAAAGTATTATAAATTTTATAATTGTAGTTTTGACTTCATCCATTTATAAACGAAGACATCATTTCCGTTTGGAAACGTTACATCCTGTCTGAGTCTGAGAAAGATTCGAGTTATTCATCATATCACGGTTAAAAAAGGTTTACTTTCTAAAAACGCCTAAAAAGTAATACTAATATTTTTATGCTTTACAAAGCGTAAAAGGATTTGCGGTTTTCAAAAAGTTTTTAATGATTTGTTAACTTCAAATGCTAAGGACAAATTAGGAAGAAACTATTTTTGTGTATCAATAATGATACTCAAACCTATCTAACTAGTGTGTGCATTTCGGATTAATTTGTTGTTGATTTTTCATTAAATTTATTTTCATAGTTAATATAATGCAAGCCTAAAGAATAAAAGTTTTTCGTTATGAGGTTAACGTATTAAACAAGCATGATATTTTTGTGCATTCTTTCCAAATATGATTGTGTTGGCTTCAATTGAATTCTGTATCAGTTCTTATCATCAAACTTACAATTGAAAAGTAGGACACGTATTTCAAGGTAGGTTGATATACCTCATATGCTTCTTGTAAAATTCACAAAATACATATGTTCACATAGGTACACTAAAAGAAAATTCACCTATGTAGGTACGTTTGTGAGTTTGATCAACTAATTTGCCAACTTTTATTATTTCAGCTGTTCGACCCTCGCTCCAGGATCGTCCGTATGAACGTAACGGCGCCGACCGACGACGTAAAAAGAACTTTGTTTTTGGCACGTGTAAAATTGGGTAGAATTCGTTGAAAAAATTATTTGTATCCCTTCCTTAGTTTCTGTGTAATGTTTGTTGTTTTAGGTTCAGTTATTAATTTCACATGTTTTAGATCATTGTTTGGATGTACATGAATTTTGAGAATAATGAAATAACACAACACAACACAAATTTATTAAGAGTGTTCAATCAATATAGGTTTTATGAACGTAGTAATATTAATTTGTAATTATACCTACCGTTGGATAATATGACCCATATTATTTAATGTTCTCGTAATTGATCCGATGGAACTTAATTAAAGTTACAGAGTATCGTCCAAAGTTGTACAGATCGTCGGCTGTGAACAGTTAATCGATCCGTAAACCCGTATCATCTACCAAGGCCCTTCAACCATTCAATATAGCTTATTAAGATGACTCCAAATTACTCTTTACGCCTTACTGATATTTATCCCAATGTTACGGAACATAAACGGAAAGGGTAGGAAAAAATTCTTAATTGTCCTCATTGTTATGTACACTTATGAGCAATGCTCTTACTAATTAACCAACGTAGCATTTGACACTTGATAGTTATTTCCCCAAAAAACATGCAACTTAAAAATATATCGGAACAGATGGATAATATTGATCAATGGATAATATTGATCTAATTGTCATCAGAGTACTGAATATGATATTCTTATGTCCGTGTTTAACAAAATAGTACCGTTTACTACTTCGAAAGGATTCCCTATAAAAGAGGGTTATGTCATAGTCTTGAGGAAAAAATGATCTAAGTAACCTTTTACCCAAATCCCCTTTTTTTGATGAAGAACAAAAAAAATCTAAAATATCTGATTGAATATCTTAAAAGAGAATTTAAATTTCCTTTTCATTGCTTGAAAATAGCAGTGCTGCTACTATGGGGAGACCGTGAACGGGTCTTACGAGACTTTGATGAGTTTAGATCCAGCTAATCAGAGTAAATATATAATGCACGTACCTTGATCAGACTGGCCGCTGAACTTCCAATATGATGATGAAAATGAACGCGCGAATACATGCACGATGATGATGAATACACACAGACACACACAGAAGATGATGATTAATTGGTTATGAATATTCGAAACGATATTTTGGTGGACGTGTGTTAATAGTTCCAACGGTTGTATTTTCAATCGACAGTGACGTGCATGACAACCAAAAATTTGGCGTCTCGATACTGCTAATTAACCGAGATCTAAACTTCAAAGTCTTGATGCGTTATAAGTTATAATAACAATACACCTTTTAATCAGTTCCATGTTCCGGACCGAATACATGTTTTGTAATTATATATCATACTAGCTGTGTACCCGCGGCTTCGGCCGCGTTTCATATATTCTTCACTGCGCAATATAGTTTTATATAATCATTGGAAAATAATGTTTGGAACATGCTGTCGATTGAGTCGTATTTTGTTCACAATTTAGTTTTATTTTTTATACGGAATCCAAAATGTCTACATATCAACCTCTCCCTGTTCTGCGGTCGAGTCGTAGTAATAATAACAACCGTAAAAAAAACAAGAAAAATCATTTCATTTTTTGCAGACTACAATTGCTTTGTGTAATGGCAAGTAATTGATTCTTGAGGAAATTATGTTGTCTTATATAATTTTATGTTTCATGATTAATGTTTGTTTGCTTCATTGTATTAATACAGTGATAAGGATCGTATCGAATTGAAAACCTATATTGGTTTGTGTATAAATAAATTAGGTATTTTAAATTAAATTGCACAGTTTTAACATACTCTGTTAAATTACTAAATAATATATTTAAATAGAAGAATAAAGAATAAAAAGTTGTGTTACCTGTACTCTCGAACAAAATCATAAATCTAGTATTTAATAACTATCCGATATAACGCCAGACTTAATCAAGATAAAACATGTACACGAATTTGCAGGCGCTCGCTAGTTATTTTGCTTAAAATGCTTGTTATATATTTATTATCTCCAAGCGTATATATATTTTTGAAGAACAATCACCATCAAACATCACTTTATCAACAAGTTCACAAGGGTTAAAAAATTGTAGTCAATTTTCTGATGCTTACTTAGAAAACCAATCATGTTGACGTTCATTAAAATTTCACCGACTACTTATAGTAAGACGCAATATCGTTAATAGTACTTTAAGTGTAACAAATACTTTAAAAGTGATCATATCAAATTAGATTTTCATTTTTTTTTTTTAAATTGAAACAAGGAAGTAGCAAGTATTATATATACCACTTGTTCGAGTTAGTCATACATTTGAACATGATAAGAATTACTTTTAAGCCGTAGTGCAGTGATTCCCAATCAAAATATGGTCCGCGAACGATATAAAATTTCGCAGAAAATATATAGTCGCGCGTTTAGCGGAAGTATATGGTGCTGATCGAGTCGCTTGGAGCTGTCTTGTTTAATTCAAATATTTTTTTATATAACCTACGTCAGGGTTTCTCGTAAATTACTACATACCTTAAGGATAGTAGAAACTCAGGCCTCTCTGTTATCACGATCTAGACTCGTTCCATTTGATCGTTATTTATGTCCTAATTAGGGTAATGAGTTTTCTCAAAGGGTTCTTTCTAGCGGTCGAGATTTTCTCGCTGTAACATTTCTTACCGGAAAATTCTTGACAGGTTAATTATTTAAGTTATTTAAGTCAGAATTAAGTAAATACCGGTATGAGTTGATGTATATGAATATAAGAGAATATGCTCTATCTATACATGATTATGTATATTTGTATAATTATTCACTGCATTATGTCTTCTAAATATTCAATGGTTTAGTTAAAATATTTATAGAAATGATGGTCGCTTTTGTGCGGCTTTATCCTCATAACTTTTATATGCAACAAAATATATATTAAAACTTGACAAGATAATATATCTGAAATTTTACAAAAATCAGTGGTTCCCGAGTTATACACTAAAAGTTTCAATAAAGATACCTTCACAGAATTGGTAGATGTCATACGTAAGTAATATGTAAACTAGCCCACTAATAGCGATTGACATTTTATGAACATTTTGTTTTCTATTTTCGTCATATTTTTGGTTTCAATGTTAGGTATACAATGGGCCTAATTAGAAAGCTCAAAGTTACCCAAAGGAGAACGGAGAGGGCTATGCTCGGACTTTCCCCGCGTGACCGAATCTAAAATGAGGAGATCCGTAGAAGAATCAAAGTAACCGATATTCCCCGAATAATTGCCAAATTAAAGTGGCAATGGGCTAGGCACAGTTCTTGTAGAACCAATGCACTATGGGGTCAACGAGTTCCGGCTGCCACGTACTGAAAAACGCAGAGTGGGTAGGCCCCCACAAGGTGGGCCGATGACTTAATGAAGGTCGCGGAAATCCGCTGGATGCGGGTGGCACAAGACCGGTCGTTGTGGAGATCTTTGGGGGAGACCTATGTCCAGCAGTGAACGTTTTTTCGGTTGAATGGGATGGATGAATGGAATATTAGATATACAACAGCTATTGGTGTTTTGTGTCAAATTCTGCAACCTAAATGTGGTATTTAGCTTGTGGGGTAATAGAAATGGCAACAGGTTATAGCTTCTATGTGTGATCGGCAAATCGTACATAATCTAAAGGTGTAGATATATATGAATATGAAAAGGAATGTTTGCTCATAAAGTGACGGATGGAAAGAAGCTGCATGCAGCTAAGATACGACATTTGAGATGGATGTGTGGGATATCATAAATGGTCAGATTTAGGATTAGTACATTACAGGAAGTTTGAAAGTGACGCCAGTAACAGAGAAGTTAAGAAGCAGTTATCCGACCCGGTGCGGGCATGAAGTGCGCAAGAAAGAGAATGTTGTTTTGGATATGAAAGTGGAGCTTTATAGAAAAGAGAGAAGACTAAAGAAAATATGTATGGATTGTGTGAAAAATGATATGCTTAAAAAGGCACTGAATGCGGAGATGGTTTCAAATAGAAAGCAATTGAAGAAGAAGACATGTTGCAACCACATTAAGTAAAAATGGGGTAAGGATAGATAATGATAGCTAATAGAATCTAGTACCATCCAAAAGATGAAACAAAGTTTATCGAATTAGTGCAAACAACCCTTCAAAATACTTTGCAATTCAATACTTTTAAACTGTGATTTTGATTGATTTGGTGACAGATTTTCTGTATTTTATTCCAGCCTTCATAGAACAATAAAATATATTGAACCAGTCAAAGTATAGTTCAGGATTAATTAACTTAACCACAAAATTGAGAGAAGAAGATAAAAAGAAATTAACGTACGACCAAAGAAAAATAGAAGTATAAATAATAAATCTCAATTAATTTTTTAATTACGTCCCATTCATTTGTAGATGTCTCGTTTTAATTTCCATTAGACGGAGCTGTTGTCTTAGCCAATATAATTGCATTAATGCAAACATCAAATTATATTACGTTTTTTAATTGTTTTAATGGAAACCTAATGTAAGAGCTATTGGATTTTAAATGAAACTTTTTTTGAAGTTTAAATTTATTAGTTTTAATAAAAAGCAAGAATTTGAGAAAAACGATAGCTTACTGAATAGTTAATAACGTAATTAAAGCAATAAGTACAAGTACCGTATTTTAAAATTATTACAACTTTTTATTTAGTTTCTACAAGTAATTAAGTATTCCACCTGAAAGCGACTATACAGTTTAAGAAAATTTCATTAAATATTTTCACAATTCTAACAAAAACTGGATCAACAAAACTCATTTATTATAGTATTTGGTACTTGGATACATAAGTCATTTTTAAACTATGCTATCATAATAAGACAGAACTTTAACAGAATTACTTTCCGTATTTTATCAACTAACTAATCCTAAGCACGTTAATGAATTTTGTTGCAGTTTTCAACCTCAGATAGATTTTTAAGTAGGATTTATATATTTAATATATCTTAATTAAGTTAAATTATTTTGACTATTTAAAATAACCAAAATAAGTAATCAAGTCGCCAAATAAAAATTATAATGAAAATTATTTCATAACTTACGTAGACTCAATCTTAAAAGATACGTCAAAATGATGTACTAGAATTTTTTTTTCATCAATAATCCTAAAGAAAACTTCGCGATTTCTATCTCGTACGATTGGCACACACAAACACAGTTCCTCTCTGGACTCAAATCTAAAGTCAACAGGTACGAAATCGCGGGCACAAGTTAGTTTTATACTATCTGTAAAAATATGATGTAGGAATCAACACGATAATTTTTGTAAAGATTTGTTTTATATTTTTATGTTTTACAGTACTTGTTGGTGGGCTCCTGTTTCTGCAACTAGACACATTTACGGTCCTTTGTGCGTGCAAGATCAGCCTGCTACTCGAACTAGCCCAGCTCCTTCCAGAGTCCTTCTAGTGCGATCACAGGCTTCTTAGAGCGACCTTGTTTTCTTGAGGGTTTTTACCCGTTGATTGACTACTCCCGTGCATTCCATGACCACGTGGTCAGCAGTCTCTACTTCTTCCAGATATCCCCTACACGTGGGGCTATCTGCCAGACATGTTTTATATTAAAACTTGACTGGATAATAAAATCGGTACGTTTTAAAAACAGAATCATGTAAATCAGTTCAATGGTTCTCAAGTTATAAACCATCAATGGACTGCCTTATAGGCGTTGCTTTTTAAATAATCTAAGGACTACAGACAAAATTGAAAAGACAACCATAAATAGTATAAAGATACCCAAATCAATTTTTGCCTTTACAAGTATTTATCGTAATACATTCGCTTTCGGAGTCCGTGAAGCGAGGATGCTTTTCAACATCACGTATTTTTCTCATTTCCTCCGATATCGTATTCATATAATCCGCTTTGTCGTTCTCACTGATAAATCAATAGTATTTTGCTCTCTTCATGTTCACTAGCAACAGTACACGTAGTCAATTGCGATGCGATTTAATTTTGTATTTTATTTTTCGTTTTTACCCTTGTTAAATTCTTCTTTCCAGCATAGTTCTCCATCAAAAGCACGATTGAAATTGATAAAGTCATAGATAGCGACGCTTTTTTAATATGTCGATTACCCACCCATAAAAATGAAACAATAGGAAAACAATGGAAAGCTGGCGTAAACGCCACATTAGTGCTCAAGGGGTTAATGTGAGAAATAATCTTTTTTATTTCGATATTATATGTGTACTTATCAAATATGGAGAATAATTGTCAAGATATTTTTTGATGCCAAAACGAAAACCAACCTTGTTTTGTTTCACATCGTACTTGCGATATTATAAATGACAACTGACAGCTTGTCAACAATGTATACATTTTTGTATTATAGTTTATATTGTGATATAATTTTAAAGTTTTTTTTTATTGCAATAATTTATTTTATGAATATCGTTATGGAAAACTATCAATAGACCATTTTTCTTCAAGTTTTATATCTTATAAACGGGTTACAGATTTTGTGGGTTCACATTTGATTTCGAAGTATCGTATATATTTCTACCCTTAAAATAAATAAAAATAAAAAGCCTTTATTGCTGTACAGAAATTACATATGCTATAAATTAAGAATTAAAGTGCGCCTAAGTTTATTTTTACAATTTGCGTTTAATAATGTATAATATATCGGCAAACGGTCATTATTCTGAAGCAGCTTGTCTTCCGACAAAGGCCTCCTCTAAAGACTTCCACTCTGTCTTCTCCTTTGCTGTACGAGTCCATAATGGACCAGCTATTTTCTTGATTTCATCCTCCCATCTTTTGATTTGTCTACCTCTGTTTCTTTTGCTATCTCGTGGGTACCATTCTGTTATTAGTCTTGTCCATTTTTCCTTCTCCTCTCTTATCATATGGCCTGTCCATCTCCATTTAAGTTGTTTGTAAGTTATGTATGCGTTTTTGAATTTGGTTCTACACTTTATGTCTTTTAATTTTACTCGGTCTTTCCTTTTAACTCCTATTGTGCTTCTTTCTATTCCGTTCTGACAAATCTTTATTTTGTTTTCTAGTTGTTGTGTTAAAGCCCAGGTTTGACATCCGTATAGTAAACATGGTAGAATACATATATTATATTCTTTCCTTCTTTCTTTCATAGGCATTTCTGTGTTTTTCATGACTTCATTAAGAGACCAAAATCTTTTCCAAGTATTATTTATTCTTCTATCTATTTCTTTTTCCATACTATCTTCATTTGATATTAGTTATCCTAAGTATATATATTCCTGTACGTATTCTATTTGCTAATTATTAACTTTTATGATCTCCTTTTGTAAAGAATTAGTAATTATTTTTGTTTTTGTTAAGTTCATTGACAAACCTGCCTTTTTACTCTCATCCGCTAGTTGCTGTAACATTATTTCTAGTGTTTTTGGGTTGTCAGAAAATAAAACTATGTCATCTGCGAAACGTAGGTTACTCAGGTTTTCTCCATTTATATTTAGTCCCTTATTCGTCCACTCCAAGTTTCTGAATATCATTTCTAAGACTGCTGAAAATAGTTTAGGTGAGATTGGATCTCCTTGGCGTACACCTCTTGTGATTAAAAATTCATCACCTGTAGTTTCTAATTTTGCTTGCGCAGTACTTTTGGTGTATACATTTTTAAGTATTCGTATGTATTTTGTTTGTACACCTTGTGTTTTTAATGCATCCCAAATAAATCCATGTTCTAGTGTGTCGAACGCTTTATTAAAATCAACAAACCCTAGGTAGTAAATTTTATTATATTCTTTACATTTTTGTAGTATTTGTCTAAGGGCGTGAATATGATCTATAGTTGAAAAATTTCTACGGAACCCAGCTTGTTCTTTAGGCTGATTTTCTTCAAGTTTATTGGTAATTCTAGATAATATAATTTTTGAAAATATCTTGTAAATATTAGACATTAAGCTAATAGGTCTGTAGTTTGCTATATCTCCTTTGTCGCCCTTTTTATGTAGTAGTATAATTGTCGATTTAGTCCAATCCTCAGGAATCTCTTCCGTAATAAAAATTTCGTTAAATATGTTTGTGAGTTTTGGAGCAATCACTGGTAATGTAATTTTTAGTACTTCATTTGTAATAAGATCTGATCCGGGTGCTTTAGCAAACTTTTGAGTGTTTATTGCTTTTATGGTTTCTTCCTTTAATATTTCAGGTGGTTTATCTTCCTCTGTAGGTGAATCATATTCTTTTATTGCTTGTCCTATCGCTTGACTTTGATATTAGTTACGGTAAAAATCAGTGGCAATTTTTAGTATATCGTGTCTTTTACATGTAGTTTTGCCATATTTATTTTTTATCCTTGGTATCCAATCTTTTTTGTAATTTAGTTCTTTTAATGCCTTTTTTATTCCTTCTGTTTTTTCTCAATATAAGTTTTCATCGTATTAAGCCGCTTTGTTTTCCGTTCTTTCCTAAGTTCTTCGCTGATAATTTTGCTTATTTCTGATATTTTTTGACGATTATCTTTATTATTTTCTTGTTGTAAAAGTTTCTTGCGTTCTTGTAGTAATTGTTTGTTTTTTAAGTGAGATTTCTTTCTTTCTATGTCCATTAGTTTTTCTAGTTACTGTTTTTAGTTTATTTAGTAGTTTGTCGTATTTTTCTTGTATTGATTTATATTCGGTTTTCTCAAATTCCATGGCGTCTAATGTTGTTTGAAGGTTGGTAAGCAGTAATTCTATATTGCCTGTGTATTGAATAGCTGTATATTTATTGTTATATCGTCTTGTTTTCTTGGGACATATTCCTAACAATGTAGCCCGAATCATTCTATGGTCAGTATTAAAATTTAAATTATTTATGATAGACACATCATTGAAAACCCTTCTATTGTTCGACATCATAAAATCAATTTCATTCTTATAAACTCCGTTAGGTGAGACCCATGTCCATTTTCTTGATTGTTTCTTTTTATAAAAGCTATTTAAAATACTTAATCTGTTTTCTAAAGCAAAATTTACTAAACGTGTACCATTTTTACTTCTAGTACCAAAACCATAGTTTCCTATAGTATATTCTTCACCATTATTCTGTGTTCCAATTTGGCCATTAAAATCTCCCATTACTATGACGTTTTTATATGCACTTCCAATCGTGGTTTGGAGTTCTTCATAAAATTTTTCGTTTTTTTTTTAGGTCTTCCTTTTTGTCTGATTCAGTTGGTGAGTACGCCTGGATAATAGACCATTTTTTCTTCTTTTTCTCCATTTATAGGTAGTTTTATGTTTAGGATTGCTAGGCGTTCTGAGATTCCTCTAAGTTCTTCTATGTAATTTACAAGATTTCTTTTTACCATGAATCCAACTCCATATAGGCCAGGTGTTTCCCCTTTATAGTGTAATATATATTTTCCGTAATCTTCTATTCCTTCGCCGTATCTTCTCATTTCACTAATCCCAATTATATCCCATTTTATATTTTCTATTGCTAGTTCTAGTTCTTGAAGTTTTTCGGGGGTTCTAAGAGATCGACAGTTGATAGTTGCTATATAAAGATTGTTTGATTTATTTTCTGTGAGGGTGTTCTTTTTCTTTAGAGGGTCTTGGTCATTTTCCCCCACGAGGACCAGTCGGCTTGGGGTGTTATGTTTTGTTTCATTGGTGTTCTGTTCATGTTTTGGTTTTCGTTTGCCGATAGTTAATTGTTATTGCTTATTATTTTTTGAGCTGGAGGTAAGAGAATTAGATCTCATTCTCATCATATCATAAGCATTTACTCTGTTAGTGTCTGTCGACGGCATTCTACCCTTATCAGTAATTAAATTAAAAGAATACAATAATAAGAAGCTGTACCGTAAAAAAACAAAGACACCACAATTTATTAGCGAAATACATGTGTTACATGATATTCTTACTGGAAGATCCTAAGAAAAGTTGACGTCAAGCAAATCTAATTTCACAACATAAAAACATATCGTGCCGACCGCAGAACAAGAACAACAAGAAGATGATGATAATAATGATCATAGTTGCGAATTTATGGTGGATCAGTATTAGTGTGGACTTTTACTACAACCGGAGAATGAACCTGAACTTTCAGTGAAAGAAAACATCGTGACAACGCCTTACCATGATCGTACGCTATATTCTAACGCACACCTAGTTAGCCACCATTCCTAATTTGATGATCTATCGCCTAGTATTTATAGATACGTACAAGTAGTACTACAAAGTAAATATCTCTAGGCTTTTTGGAATATAATATTGTGATTTAACATCAGACCAGGTCTTTCAGTTTATACACAAAATTTATAAAATAACCTTCAAATTTCCAACAAATGAAACTATATCAAAATCGTTCATATACGTAACCAATTGGAATAATAATTCGGAACGACCCAATCCTGTAGTCTGTACTAATCAAAATCAAAAACTAGTAGGATCCTGTCTATAACACAACTGTTATACCGCGTCGCTTATCTGATTCCCGGGATAATATGTACCCTATTCAAATTGGACGTCTAACCCTAAAGGTGCGTGCATCTGATCTTTTAACTAATTAAACATTTATATTATTAACCCTTTCAGCTTGATGTACGGTTCGGAGTCCGGACTGAAGGATAATTAGCTTACGTTCGATTACCTCGAGTTTATGTTTTGACCCGTTGCTTATTAAGACGCGTTTCTCTTTAATGTGTAAATTTTTGATATTTCGATTTTCTATTCACTGTATAATAAACATACTTACCCTTTTTATTGAGAAGTAATATTCGAAACAAGAGTGCTGACAAACTCTTAGTGCACTGACTGAATCAGCTTCGTCAAAATAAAGACAATCAGACAAGTCAAATTCTTCTTCCGTTCTCTGCAAGTAGTGCTTTACGCCAGTGTCTGGGAGTTTCGAATCCTACCCGACATTAGTCAAGTCAAGTAATAGAGATAGACTCACTTCTTATTACTTATTATTCTGTTATTATAATATGTATGTGCCAGATGTGAAGATTTCACAAAAGGATATGCGGCGGGAGCAGCGATGTGTAAATGTTCATAAGTCGAGTGGACCAGTTGGCATACCAGCAGTGATGCTTAAGCAGTGTGCTTCTGAGTTGTGCCCTGTGCTTAGGCGTCTTTTTGAGCTTTGCTACTGTAGTAGGCAAGATCCGTCTTCGTGGAACATTGCCCATGTGCTTCCAGTGCCCCAAAAAGGGTGATCGGTCAGATCCATTAAATTACAGCTCTATCGCTATAACCTCCTTTCTGTTTAAGTGATCAACTTTAAGCTTTTTAGATACCTAGAAGAACACGATTTGCCTAGTGACCATCGATATGGCTTTCGCCTCGGACGCTCAACCGGTGATCTTCTAGTTTATTTCACACACCGATGAGCTTCAACCATTGAGAGTCAGGGTGAAGCATTAGCGGCTAGCTTAGTTAGATATAGCGAAAGCGTTCGATCTTGTTTGGCATCGGGGTCTTGTATCTATCGATTCTATTACGGACTACCTAAGGGTGTGTGCAAATGGATTGCTAGCTTTCTATCTGGCAGACGCATAAAAGATGTAGTAGACCTCAGCTGCTCCGATATCATGGGCATAAACATTGGCGTTCCGCAAGGCTCTGTACTATTTCCGACTCTGTTTCTTCTGTATATCAGTGATTTGCTGTCCATCAAAGGCATTTATTGCTATGCAGACGACAGTATCGGTGATGTTTTATACACAGGCCAAGCAAACATGCCTCGTTCCGTTGTGGAAATAAATCGCGAACAACTTGTGTTAGAAATTGAGAACACTCTGTCGGGAATATTTCAATGGAATCGGGATAATTTAGTCCAATTTTACCCGACTAAAACATAAGTTTGCGCATTCGTTTCCTATTTACTGTGGCCCACACAATTCCAGGATACACCTCTTACTATCTCGAAGACCATTGAGATCCTTGGTGTCGACATCTCCAGCGATTGTCAGTTCCATAGTCACTTAGAAGACAAGGTCAAGCTGACATCCAAAAATCTAGGTGTGCTGAAGAGAGCGAAGCAGTACTTCAAATCGGAGCAAAGACTGCAACTGTAAAATTCCCAAGTCCAGCCCCATATGGAGTACTGCTGTTACCTCCGGGCGGTAGCTCCTGGATATCAGCTCGAGCCACTTGATTCGGTTCAAAGACGTGCTGTGAGAATTGTTGACGTACTCAATCTCGCAAGCGGTTTAAAACCTTTAAATCTAAGGAGCGACTTTGCCTCCTCATGTGTGTTCTACCGTTTTATAATGGTTTGTATTCTGATGAATTGTTCGACATAATGACATAATTTCTACAATCGTACGGCTTGCCATCGGCAGAGTTAACCCTCACATATTGGAGTGAACAAAGTGGTCCCGAACAGTGCTGTTTCAGAGGAGTTCGCTCCCGCGAACTATTCGGATGTGGGATAAGATCCCAGCGGCCGTGTTTCCGGCGGAATACGGTATGGGATACTACAAAAAGGGCGTGAGAAAGTTTTTCTTAAAAGAGTTGGCAACGCGCACGTGATACCTCTGGTGTTGAAGGCGTCTGTAGGCTATGCTGACCACTTACCATTAGGTGGATCGTATGGCTGTTTGCCACTTTAGTTGTATTAAAACAAAACTAATCTGTTTAATAGCATCTATTTACATTATGACTTGAAGCAAGAAATGTATTGTGTTTACATGAAACTATGAAACTAAGTTTAAACAATTACTTTTTGTATTATATTTGCATAATATTAAACATACAATTGTTTAATTAAAGTAAGTAGGTAGCTTGAAGACACCTGATTCTATCAAGATACGAATCCATCACGAGTCGGCATCACCATGCCGGCCTACATCTAATACAGCACAATCTCTATGTAGTTCTAGTAGCTTTGCGACTCGGTCGAGTACAAAAACGTTACCATCCTGCATTAAGAAAAATCATGTAAATGAGTTTAGTATTTATTAAATTATATCTATTTGAACTGCCTCTATAACGTGCATCGTCAATTTTGTTTATTTCAAATTGTACATATATACAAAGGAAAATAAATGATGCCTTTTCCACATACAATACGCTTTTCCGGAGAAATAACATGTATAAATAATTTTTGATTAAGAAATTTCTTAATGAAAATACCTTAGTAGAGGGTAAAGCTATAAGCGCAGTGAATGCAACCGAGCAACCAATCTAAAGCGATGCAAACCAACACGGGACTCAACTTTTCCCTGTGAGTTTTTAAAGCGGACATTATCCGCATAAACAATGAGGTAACGAGAGAGTGTTCACGTCGCGTTGTCGCAACACAATGGAATCGGATACAAAGCGTCTTTTGTTCCCGCTATTGTTGGACGTAACAACGGGCGACGTCGAAACATGTTGGAAACCTGGTTTTAGGGTTATGTCATGGAATAACAACAAAAAAATGCGTTCGCAGAAAAACGTAATGAATCTGCGACAGCTTGTTCCCAAAACGCTAACGGCGATGTCCGCCTTGTGAAAATTTAATTTGATTTTCAGTACCTACAGTCTCAATAGACATTTCGCCTTTAGGCTGCGTTACCTCACTTAATATTTATATCTAGCTTTCCCGGAGGCTCCGCTCGTGTATCCTATTTTCTATTCCGCATAATTATATACAGCTTAATATAGTTTTTTAAATAATGAATAGAGAAGAATAGACCCGGTTTTTAGTACAGGCCCCAAATTATTTTTGTATTAACAGAAATCACAGCCAGCAAAACTGCCCACTGTTTCTAATTTCTTGAGATGTAATTTTACGCGGAACATTTAATATTTTCCAAAAATAAAAATATTTCTATATAGTTTCAGCTACCTGCCGGATAAAAGTCTCGTCAGAATCGGTCCAGCCATTCCGGAGATTAGCCGGGACAAACAGATATACAGAAAAGCAAAAATTTTAAAACTTCTCTTTTTATATAGGTTCCATATATACTATTATAATGTTTACTAGCTGTGTGCTCGCGGCTACGCCCGCTTTTTATGAAAAGCGATTATATGTTCATCACTGCGTTTTATTTTTTTTTACGGTACCCTAATTATATTCCCAAAAAAAAAATTTGTACTAAGATAAAGTTAAAATATTTCTCATAAATCAAACACTTTCCTGTAACTGTGCATTGAATCTTTTCTTGTGCACAACTTTTTATGTTTCAATTTTTACGTGGAACCCTATTATTTTCGAAAATCAAACGTACCCTAAGATTCGCGAAGTAACTTCAGCTATTTACCAAAAAAAGTTCCGTCAAAATCAGTCGAGCCGTTTTGGAGATTACCCGAAACAAAAAGACAGACAAACAGACATTTTTTTTAAAAATTGTATGTTTGGTGTAGGTAATGTAAATTACCTATGTATGTAACTAAATTACAGATACTTCAATTTTATTTATTAGTACAGATTTAGTAAAAAGGCTGTTAGTTTGATATTACAAACAACAAACAGAAACTTACATTTTCTCTGTTTGTATAGATAGTGATTATTTTCCAGTTCTCTAACATTTGAAATAATATTAATTGTAATAACGAAACAAAATTCTGATCACGGTTTCGAAGAGCACGCGGCCGGCGGGACGCACGACACTTTCTGGCAACTTGCAATATTTATACGTACCGATAACCCATCCGTAACAACTCTGGAATTATTCTGAACTCGGTCATAGTTTCTCGTTATTGCAAATCGTCAAACGGCATGTAAGTATGCAAACATAATGTAATTACTTATAAGTAAGTGTCGATTATTGAAACAGAGAAATTAATTTGAAATTAATAACAAATTCATTCATAAAATGAAACGGAATAGAATTATGTTTAATTTAAATTTAAAGCTTAAGCTATTTCACTGCATTTTATATACTATAGGTATTAAAAAAAACTATTGCAACAGAATGTGTTTCAGCTTCAGCGGTTCTCAAGATATAAACTACCTAAAGGTTAAAAATACAGAAAGGTGAGGCATGTTGTAATTTTGAATATATACATATTGTGTTATATGGAGCCTGGTACCGGGTACAGATACCCCCTTCCCCCCCCCCCCCCCCATGATAGATTATTATTTACTGCAACCTCGCGATGTTCCTACGATCACCTATTTGGCCAAAGTGTAGGAACTGTTTTTGTATTACCTCTACTCTCCTACAGGTATGGCCCTCCTGCGGTTTGAAGAGTCACGTTTCGAAAGACTTCTAAGACAAACTGGTAGGAAGGTACATCGAAAATTAATGCGCTCTGATTGTAGGGACGATAGACGTGGTTGGTCATTTACACGACGGCAATAAATCGTTTTGCACTACCCTACATCGCCGTCTGATTTGTCGACCGCCGGAGGGTAGCTCAGTCGTCCGCTACCTCTCCCCTCTTTCCTATCTTCTTAGAGCCAAATGAAAACTTATATCTCCAGTAGGGTGCCCCAATTAATGGTATCATTCCACCATTAGGACTGATGAAGCCGTGACTATATATACCTTTATTATAGCCTGTAGATCTCGCTTCAGCATCTTCTCAATTCACGAATGTAATGTCGCTAAAACACTCGCTTCTAGATTCTATGGAGAAGATGTTGCTAGTATAGAGGCCGCTTCCACAAAGAACAGACAAACATATAGCTTAATTTATCTGACAACCAAATATATTGAGAACAATTTTATAAATTTATAATAATTAAACTGGGCTCTTACATCTTTTCTTTGTGATATCAAGTTTATTTTTATTTTTTATAACTTCGGTGAAATACGTACAAAATAGTATTATGTTCGGTTATAGAGTTTTTTCTACATTTCTCGCTTCGTACGGAGTTACATGTCATTTTCCAGCGCAGCCGAGGCACGGAGAGGCGTTACAAACAGGCGCGTCTCGAGGCGAGGTAAGGTGAGTTTTCCTTCACAAAATTGTATGTAAAATACATGTAAATCCGTGAACCCTCTCGATGTTAAGGCGCGTTCGAATACAACCTTCCATTGAAGGCATGATGCTTTTGCAAACATCTCAACCGACAAATCAAATTTAAAACGAATCGGTATAAATTGAAAAATTTACAATTTTCGAAAACAGTTTATGATGTAGTTATGCATCCCGGTATTCAAAGTGAGACGATAGCTTTGCGCGTATGAGATAAAGAACCGCTGAGTAGTGTTAAATAGCTGGGTGGTCGTCCGGGCTGCATAGCGCTCTACATTCATTCATTGATTATAATTTTAAGTTAGTTCATAGAGATCTCTCCAATGTATCGCACATATTTTTGAATTAAAACTTTTTAAAAAGCTAAATTGAGATTACTGAGTTTTGACTATGTATTTCAATACATTTGTAAGCAACAGTTCTCATGTTTCACTCTGTAAGCAAATGAATATAAGATTGCTAAAGTATCAAAAATGAAGACTTGACCATTTATTGATAGACGAAGTACTCGTAAAATAAACTATATGCTTCATGACCTTCAAGTTTGAAGATATGTCGCTAAGGACCTAAAGATATATTCCGACAGTATCATCTGATAGCTAAAACTTTATATTTTATAATCTAGTGCTATTTTCTGATGGTAACAGTAGTCTTAGTAGAACTTGCTAAAAGATACAAATGCGGCAGTGTACTCGCTACACTCAACACTGATGTATTTCTATCACAACATGGGCATTCAAGGCGTAACGACTGAACTCAGGTTTACAATTATTGTAATATAAAGGAATTGCATATTAATAAAGTTTTGAGTCCTCCATACGTTATCGTGTCCATGTCTCATTAAATTTCTTCTGTACTCTAGAATAAACGGCCAAGATATTATATCGAGAAACGAGTTTATCATTCATGTTGTTCATCTATAAATCTGTGGAGTAATTCCTGTAGTGATTGACAGAGCGAGCAGTTACTATGTCATCCTGTGACGTATGTTATAAGAGTTTGGTTTTATAAAGATATGAGAGACAATGCAAACTACTTTCTACTAAATACTTTCAATTTACTAACGCAAGAAAACTTTAAAATAACTGTTCTTTTGACTACTTAATTATCGTTCAGCTGTTGTAACATTAAATTGTATTTATATGGATTTATCTAGTAATCTATAACATGGAGTTGTTCAAACGAATAGTAAATTTTACGATCCTTAAGTATTTTATGGTATTCTAATAGTTAACCTGCAAGTTGTAAAAACATAAAATATGCGAATAATCAGGTAGGCTAAAATTTGGTTCTATAAGCAGGTCTATAATGAATGATACAAATAATAAGCTAATGAAGGAGCAAAGATAACCTAAAGTCGCTAATATCTCGTGACTTGAAACTTATATCAGAGCAGGGCAATCACACGGACCATTGCGTACGCAACTCATCAGCCGCGAATGACAAACTCCAGATCACGCCGTGTCATCCCACGTCTCATTTCGATACAGACGTCTTACAGTCAAGAGAAGAAAAAACTATTTACTGAATTTCGACGTCTCTCTCACTAAATCAGTTGTGTAAAGAGTGTTGCTAGGTAACTCGGCTGTAAAACGTGTTTTCCTAATTCAGTTTTGTTTTTTCTAGGTCACCAAGAAAACGAAAGGTTTGAATCAAATTGTAACAAATACTAACAATACGCTTTGTTTTGTACATTCAAATAATTTCTGTCAATTTTGTCCAACCGCAATTAATTAACAGTGATGCCCCGATAACAAACTAATAACGATGATCTCCCGCAAAATATTAACTTCAATAATTAAACTAGTTTTCATGACCCATTTCAGATTCAATAATTAGATATAAGGAGAGGTCACCATCATCAAATATGTTGATATGAAATCTATTATAGAAAACTAGTCCATTATTTCTTACCTCGTTACAACTCGCAGAGTTTTCTTTTCTTTCCAAGTTCATTTCTCTCCATTTTCCGTGTACTCGTAAATATTTATAACAACTTCGACACGTGTATTACAGCCCAAAGGACCGAAATGTGTTTGCAAAGTATTTGCTAGGTTCGCCCCAAGCTGACCGTTTGCCGATAATATTGGACTTTTGTGTAATATAGAATATTACATATAAACATTCTTGTATTTGCCCCGTGAGAATCTTAAGCGGAAAATATTGGTACGATTGTAAATACCAATGGCGTTCCTTTTTTGCTATTCATTTTAGTTAAGATTGATAACAGATTTTAAGTAAAAACGTTTGAAGATATTGCAAATGAAACCATTATTTTAAACTAATTCATGAATGCCTTGAATAAAACCTTATATAAAAATCTGGTCAACAACCTGATAACTTCTACATATATATAATAGTTTGATTGATAAAATAAAAAAGACAAGCTTGAGGCAATTTTATGAATGAGGTTGCACCAAATGAGTTTTGTTTGTTGTCAGAATTTGCTCTAGATTTTTTAGATCGTGTAAAACAAGAAAAAGAAAGATTCATAAATGATAATTATTATATGCGATATCATAAAAATAATGAAAGAAGCTACATGGACAAGAACATCACCTATTCAGAGAGATTAAATGTGATTGTGACTGTGATATCCTTAATAGCGAGCCGATATCTCGCTCGAGTAATGGACAAAAATGTGAAAAGTAACTCTTAATTTCAATTCTTTGTTCTTTTATCCTGCTGTCCATTTATCACAATCTTCCCTATCATCGTATTATTGGAAATTCGTGCCTATATACTGAATATTGTGTTTGATTATTCTGTTTCATTACTAGATATAAATCTAGTGGTATAAAAGTATACTTTTGAACCCTGAGATGAAAATAGTAAATATAATATTACAACATAAATTTCCGCAACAAGTATTCAACGGTATATTCCAGTCCCTAACCAGTGACCATATTTGCAGGGCATTTATACGAGAACGGCTCCGGAGTGATCGTTTGACCTTAATATTAACTTACGTATGACCCCCACGGGGACATTCAGGTGCGAAAGCAGGTGAATGAAACAAACCGTGTACACTTAGGGTAAATTTGAAACCATTATTCCGTTTCGAGACGTTGAAGCTGCGGGAAATTCTGCTACGATAGTTTTAGGAAAATTTGAATCGTGTAATTTATTTATAAAGAATATGTTACTTTAAACCCAAATCTGTACAATATATATGTCATAATAAATTGCATCTATCATTTTTTTTTAATATCCGATTACGGAGAATGATACATTATAATTCACGTTTTGTTTACGTTTGCTCAGTAATAGATATTCACTTTAAATACCAAGCAAGTAGACTCAAGAGTATTGCTTCCTACATTTCAACATTTTAATTGTCTAAACCAACCCATAAATAATATGACCATTTATTTTTAACTCAAAAGAGGACATCGGTTTATTTACGTAAATTAGCAAGTTTTCAATCAAAATAAAAAATTAAAAAATCAAAAAAATCTTTATTCAGTTTAGGCCCAAAGAAGGCGCTTATGAACGTCAAAAACACTACAACCGGTTCGGAAAACAGCCCAGTCGAAAGCCGGCAAGAAACTATTTATGTGTACATTTGTTTATGTGTGTATATGTATATATATATATATATATATATATATATATATATATATATATATATATTTAATATCATATGTATTATGTATAAATGTCACATATTTTTATCTCTTATCACACCTACTTTATTTTATCTCTGCACCACCCCAAGATTGACTGGTAGAGAATGCCTCTGGAATTAAGTCCGCCTTTTTACACAAATTGTAATTAAAGAATAAATAAATAAATAAACTCGATATGTTTCTTTTTTTATAAATATAATATATATCATTTTTGTCATATAAAAAACTATACAAATCATAGTCAACCAATATTAGCGAAAGCACAGAGATGTGGGTTAATTCCAGACATCACTATAGTTCACGTAATGATCCACCCTGTAATAACGTTTTGAAATTAAAACTTGCTTGACATAATACTTGCACTTATTGTCAGGTAAATCGGTAATGTTACTTGGGATCTTATTGGAAAACCGAATACTATTTTACCTATAAAGCTTTTATTGGACTTACTTAGCCTAAAGCGTGGGACGGCCAACTTGTCTTTATTTCTAACATTAAAATTATGACGATCATTCACTAGATCATTCAATGATACCAAACAATTTAAAAAAATCTTCATTTATTCAAAATTAGTTATTATTATCAGTTAAAAATAATGTACTACATAACATCTTTAGTTATAAGTATTTATATTTACCAGAGGAACACAACGTTTGTGGCATTTTTTAAATATTTACCTTAGTTACCAACATCGATGTTGTGAGGTCTTTGTACAAGTTGTTCAATCATAGGGGCCATTTTCGATAATATTCATAACTTTTACTTGATTTTGGAAAACCAGACAATTTTGCATCACGAAGCATGCGGACGGGGACAGGGGTTCAGGGACAAGCGGGTAGATGTCCAAAAAAGTGACAATTCCGTTCTAAACGGGACGTATGGACACGTTAGGTATGAACCAACTTATTTAGTAAACAAAAATAAAAAGGAAACAAAATCTTTTACCGAACCACCACCAGAGGGGGATTCGAATCGATGATGGCGCAGTGGGTAGTGCGGCCGGATTCCACGCCAATCGACGCGGGTTCGATGCCCACCTATCCGACTCTAAAATCGGGCTGAGCTTTCGGTGAAGGAAAACATCGTGAGGACACCATAGCATGGTGGTAGGGCATTTTCTTATAATGCCCGCTTGGGTAGCTACCATCCTCAAGTTTGAAAACCTGTCGCCAAATACCAGTAGGTGTGTTCCGGCATCTTCACTTGAGAACCAGTACCTCTAGGCTTAGTATGTTTACCATCCTTGACCACTGAGCCTATTCCGTGTAAAAAAAAATCGATACAGGGAAAAATTATGTTGTTTAAAAAAGTTGTCAATTAATCAAAAGAATTTTGATAACAAAAACCATACATACATATATATACCTCCGATCAAAAACTATATCGACTAAATTACTCTAAAATTAGTTTTCATTTTGATCTGGATATTGTAGCTTATCTCAAACTTTATATCACAGATACGACTAGTACATCGCTACCAGGGCCCCATATCCTCGCGGTCTCACGCGACACAATAACGAGCAAAGTTATAATTCAATGAACGCGAGTCGAACTGTTGCGCGTGTCCAATGAACGCAAAGTCGCCGGGTAATGTTCCAGAACCGCACGGTAATTGATCACGAGTTTACTAACGCCGCGAATTGAATGTATCGTGCGTATAGCGGAATGATATAATTCATATGAACTCTATTGAAAACACATGTAAGGATCTACTCACATAAATAGGTAATTGTAATTTATTTAGTAATTAATTTATTTCGTAATATAATTTTTATTGGGCTAAAATATTGGTAAACTAAAGTGGCAGTGGGCTGGGCACATTGCACGCAGAACCGATGCCCGATGGAGCGAGTTCACGAATGGCTATCACGTATTGGAAGACACAGGATGGGTAGGCTCTCAACGATGTCAATGACAACCTGGAATCCGCTGGATGCGGTTGATGATGACACTAATTTGCAAATGCTGTGGGCGAATGATGTTAATACTATAAGTATTGTATTTTGACTAACTTTCATCTGACTTATTTTTAAGTTTGTTCATTATTTTATTTACTACTTTAAAAAATATAACAAATGTAAAATAATAATACGTACTTTAGGTTGAGAAGTAAACATTATTTTAAATAGAAAACGTGATTTATCGTTGTGAACAAGTTTATGTAAAGTAATGATTTTTTTCCGGCTGAGTGCCTTAATCTCTCGCTTCAAAAGGTCAGTTCGAAAAAAAGGCTGTTAGGTGCATGAACAATTACGCTTTACTATTACTATAACTATAATTAATATAGTTTTTATACTATCAAAATATATGATTTTTCAAATTTATAAAAAACAGTAACCAGATCGAGTTTGTTGTCTGCTGTCTTCTCGATTGGGTTGCTTTCCGAACTAGTGGTAGTGTTTTGACTTTCATAAACGCCTTCTCAGAGGCTAAATTTATTTATTTATTACACCAAGAACAAATAATTTGAAAAGAATAAAAATCGTTACCACTTGTACTAGGACTATCTATATTTCAGGCGGCAGTGATTTTTATCGCCAAGTTATATTTATTGTAACAATTATATAATAAATAACTACAAGTGCATAAGATAAACGGTACAAATTACTATAAAAAAGGACTATAAATTTAATAATTTGTGTATGTTATTATTATTTAATATTCTTATCTGTAAAAAAAATATATTCTTAAATGTGATTGAACTGCATACGAACAAAAGATATATTGTGGCTTCTATTTTAATTTTAAAAAAAAACTCCAACAAGTCTATTCCATAGCTTTCCCTAATTAACTTTTGTATATTCACTTATATAATTTTACATTTATATTATTATTATTATTTATATTATTTATTTTATTACGTTTTAAAAAAAGTACGTTTGTAATTGAATAAAGAATTGTATTGATTTTTTTATTTCGATTCTGTTTGTCTGTCTGTTCTCTTAAAACAGTTAACGTAAACTTATTTTTAACAGTCTAATCGCTGTTGACCCTAAAGACCTTGAAAGCTTCACCGGATTTTAGGACGGGCACTCAGCTGAAAATGTTAGCTAACGTTAAGGCATCAAAATGGTAGGGATCTCGGCTAAAGAAACTACATGTATTAAAATTTCCGCGAAATTTGGCCCGCGCTAATTCAAATGTAATTCAAAATAAAAGAAAAAAGGTTCCTTGCGCGCGTTAACCTAAATCATTTAAGAGGTGGATGGAACTGCGCGATACGTACAACTAATTTATTATTACAATAATATCAAAGTAAAAATGCTTTCTTTATTCATATCGATAAATTCTTTTAATAATCCTACCCGAGTATAATATATTGTCAATGAAATAACGTTATGAAAAAAATAAAATTTAATAACAATATTTCGTCTTTCATCGTTGAAGTACCGCAGAGAATGCCCTGATTCGAAACTTACTTACACTCCTGGGGTCTTTCAAAACAAATTGAAGTATATTGCTACTACAAAGAATTTCAAATAATCGTGTGATGTCTCTTCGGATTTATAAGAAGGTATTTCGGGGCAACGAGGCACGGATGTTATGTAAAGTCTAATATATTTTTCTCCGCTCTGCGTATTTAGTGTTGGAGCGAGCGGACATTCAATATTTTTTTATTACAAAATCAGTTTCACTCAATATAAATCGATTATATTCATGTTGAAAGACTAAAATTAATAGATATGAAAATAGTATCGTAAAATTATATAAGTGAATAGGATATGGGGCCCTGGTAGCGATGTACTAGTCGTATCTGTGATATAAAGTTTGAGATAAGCTACATATAATATCCAGATCAAAGTGAAAACTAATTTTAGAGTAATTTAGTCGATATAGTTTTTGATTGTAGGTATAATATATATGTATGTATGGTTTTTGTTATCAAAATTCGTTTGAATAATTGACTCTATCTTTTTTTAAACAACATAATTTTTCCCTGTATCGATTTTTTTTTACACGGAATAGGCTCAGTGGTCAAGGATGGTATAGGTTCAGTGCTTTGACCACAATCTCATTTAAAGTGGTCCAGGATAGTAAACACACTAAGCCTAAAGGTACTGATTCTCAAGTGATGCTGTTGGAACACACCTACTAAATATGCCCCCATATTTCCAAACTTGAGGGTGGTAGCAACCCAGGAACATATTGTTAGAAAATACCCTACCACCATGCTATGATTTCCTCACGATGGTTTTCCTTCACCGAAAGTTCAGGCTGATTTTAAAGTTGGATAGGTGGGCTCGATCCTGCGTCTATTGACGCAGAATCCGCCCGCACTATCCACTGCGCCATCATCTCTTCAACTCTATGGTAAGTTATGGCTATCATTGTTTGATTTGAGGCGGTGTGTATTATTGATAAGATAGTATTTTTTTAATTATTGCTCTATTAATAATAATTTGTACCGTTTTATCTTATGCACTTCTAGTTATTTATTACATAATTGTTACAATAAATATAAACTTGGCGATAAAAATCACTGCCGCCTGAAATATAGGTAGTCCTAGTACAAGTGGTAACGATTTTTATTCTTTTAAAATTATTTGTTCTTGGTGTAATAAATAAATAAATTTAGCCTCTGAGAAGGCGTTTATGAAAGTCAAAACACTACCACTAGTTCGGAAAACAACCCAATCGAGAAGACAGCAGACATCAAACTCGATCTGGTTACTGTTTTTTATAAATTTGAAAAATCATATATTTTTATAGTATAAAAAACTATATTAATTATAGTTATGGCTGGTATTAGCGGACACATAGAGAGGGGTATCATTTCCAGACGTCACTATAGTTTACGTAATTATCCATCCTGTTATCTCCAGGCCCTCTTTCGGTGGCGGCTTAAGACGCGCTTCGCTCCCCAACTGGGGAGGCTCTTGACGCCGCTGCAAGCGCGATACATTCACATTGAACATGCATTAAGCATTACACGCACAACATTGCACACACACTCCTACACAAAACATACAGGTACATAGGTCCTGTAAGGAACCTTTTTTAAAATTATTATTAAATAAAAAATGTAGGGTTCAGCTGGGTTCAAAATTCCGTAGATTTTTTTACACGCAGGTAACGGTCAAGCCGAGGTCCGTACTACTTTGAAAAAAAAAAAAAAACCGTTCAGTAATAACCTTTTGAGTTGAGTTTGAGATTCAGTGTATTTAATAATAAGAGTGTTTGTACCGTAGTCATGTAAATAAAGCTCATTAATAGATACTTAACAAAAATAAAGAATAAAATCAGTAGATGACAAAAATGGTTTAAACTGTTTTGCATTTTAGGTTTACAGATTTAGATGTAAAGAAAACTTCTGTAAAGAAAGCCAATGACTATACTAACATTTGTATATTATTGTATATTAGTATAATATAAAATGGTGGTTAATATAAATTACTGTTTAGACAGTTGAATTAATAGATTATACTTGGGATAAAGCGGCCTGCCTAGAGGTAGATAACGGAGTCTGACGAAGGGCGAACACGACCTAACATATCCTAAGTAAAATTATGTTAATATTATAAGCTATATTTAATTACTTAGTGCTTGTATATAGGATTCGTGAATTTTTTTTTAGGCTACGATGTAGAAACGGACAAATGTTTCTGCCTTTTCTAATCTAGCAAATGATAAATAATAGCTTATTATTTAAAATTCTCTTAGTTTTCTATCACTCTCAAGTTAATAGCGAAGAATAAAGAAACCTGTACTTATTTCTAGATCCTTGTTTCGTTTAGCTTTTCACTGAGCTTATAATCAAACGCTAATAAGTAGAACACAATAACAAACACTAGCAGAGTTATAATATTACAACTGTTATTTAACACTCTTATAAGATAAATAAACACAAATGAAGTACGTAATATAGTGTATAAAAATATTTCAACATATGCTACCAAACCCGTCCATTGTCCGAACTTTTTTCATGTAACAACTTCCTCAAGTTGGTAGTCTTTAAGTAGAGTTTATTGCGTATTTGGCACAGTCGAGCCGACAACATCTGCTTCACGGGTAAGTTAGAGACAAAATGTTGTGAGCTTCCAAATTCTGTTTTTATTGACGAAGGTAAAATGGGATATATGCGTGGGGGTAGTTATTACCTCTTTTTTGTTATTGTTTACTTATATTAAAGGATTAATTATATTATTAGTGATGGTAAAATTTGACAGTTTAGAATTTAGCTGCTTTTTATCTAAAGCGGCTTGTATGGTAACCTCAGTAACTGCTGTATATACACTGACTTATCCCGGAACGGAACGCACCAAAACGTGATGGTGTTTCGTTTGCATGGTGATTGCAAATTACAGAAATATCTATAATTCCGTAGTCTTTCACCGAAAACTCTATATTATTATAGGATTAAATTTAAAAAAACGTTGTTTGATGCGGATTCTGAGCATTATCACAAAGCTATATATTGTTGATAGATAAAGGAAAAATAAATAGTACTGATTACAAGAATATTTTAGAGTTGTCGAGTAGAGCGCCAATCATAATCCATAAACACATTTACACTAAAACGACACTGTCTCAAGTATGAGATATGCTATTTATAATCTTTGCGTCATGCTTTTCATCTCCGAGCTTTATTCAAAGTATTTATTACAAAAATGGTAAAGTGTGTATCCTAATGCCGTGCCTTACACTGAAGTATAGAAGCTGAAACGAATCCAATTTTCTAGATGGAATAAGTATTATTTAACATTAGTTATACTTAGTCAAACATTCTACAGTTTTTTATTTCCGTTGCTTGGCTTTTAGGATTCTGGCGTTTGTATTGTTAGCTTCTTTAAAATTCATATTGAATAATTTTGAATTAGGTGAATATTGGCCATTGCCCAGATATTTTCAGTACTGATTATGAATAATTTGTCAATAGTACAATTACCTTTTGTTTGTATCAAATAAAATAATAAATAATTTGCACCCTGTCATAAAATACAATTAATTTTAAATGGTATTTTATAATAAATTTTGATTTTCAGTAATTCTTTTTATTAATTTAAATATGTAAGTAGCTCAAACTCTATTTCCGGCAAGGGGAGAAAATTATGTTGCGAAACACTAGAGGCAATCATGATTTAGCTTCAGTGGGAGTTGATGTGGTTTCAATAAAAAAGTGAAATGTAGTGTCTACAAGTCTATACTAGTTGAATAGAGAAGGCTATCGGGACTTTCAATATACAAAAAGTTTAACAATATGCACTTTAAAAAGCAGTAAATAACGTGATAAAGTTATAATAAAACATAGCACTTATAATATAATAATAACAGAAAATCCTCCATTGATGTGGTGTAATGCCTTCAAAAGTATTGTTATTCACTTGTTAATTCGACATTAAATATTGGCAAATATGTAGATTATTTAAGTTCTGCCACAGATGATACAACTATCATAGGTAAAATTGACCCACGATGAAGTCAGACGACATGACAACTGTGTTGCTTCTTCAATGTTTTCATAGTGTGTAAATACTTCAATATCAGTCATAGTCATAATTCTCGCTAGTCTATACTAGGTCTGTCGTCATAGTAATATGATCTATTTCTTATCTATACTAATATACATAAAATTGAAGTGTCTGTTTGTAATGTCAAAATTATTTTTTTTTTTTACTAAATAGATATAAATGTATACATGATACCTATAACAAAAATGCAATTTTTAAAATCTTTGTCTGTCTGTTTATTCCAGGTATTCTCCGGAACGGCTGGACGGATTTTGACGGGACTTTTTTGGTCGATAGCTGAAGTTACTCCGGGTAACTTAGTATACTTAGAACTTAGGGTTCCGCGTAAAAAAAAATAACATTCATAAAAAATTAATAAAATCCGATTTTACGGGCAAGTGCTTGAATTTATGAGAAATATTTTTACTTTATCTTAGTACTAAACAAAAATTAGGGTTCCGTATAAAAAATGCAGTAAACAATAAAAGAAACGTGGGTGCAGCCGCGGGCACGCACCTGGTCATTAATATATTTTACACCTATTGACGTAAGCTAAAGCTAAAGACTATAAATCATTTTGAACATTTTTGATTCCTTTAGGTTAATTTAAATCTTGATGCATACATACCGGTTCCAACCGCTTCTTCCTTTTTATATAGTCAATGACTTTTCTGTTCAATCTTCTTACATCAAGATACGTTGAGTTAATATAAATTTAGTTAAATTTGGTTAAACATTAAAAATTACTTTTTAGTATAATTTATAAAAATGGATATAAATACCAAAAACAAAAGTTAACAGATTTTTTGTCAAAACCAGTTGATGAATTCAAATCACACATGGCCATGATAAAGTGTCCTCCAGCCTGGAACAGAATAGTATCCCTCGCTGACGTAGCATTCCACCTGCAACACTATACAGAAATGCGAACAGTACGTTAACGTGGGTTTTCAAAGTTTTATAGTTTTATTTTTTATTAAAATCCCTAAAGACTGAACTAAGAATAATGTGTAGAGTAGGAAACAATTTCAAGTAGGGACTCGTTTGCATACGTTGGGTTTCAAGATAATATTCAGGAGGAATATTCAGTCACTCGATGGCGTTTGTCATAATAGGTATTATACAAGACGTCGTACCTTCATTTCAATTTATTTATCAGTATTTATAATAAAATTTCACTGCCTCTGTGGCGTAGTTGTATTACGGTACGACTGTCGTTCTGAGGTCTCGGTTCGATCCCCGGGTCGGGTCAAGTAACATTGGGTTTTACTACACAGTATCATCCCGGAGTCTGGAATTTGTGCCCGATATGGCAACAGGCTAACCCTCTTTCACATCTGGGACGGAACTAAGCCCGGCGAAATGTGGGCTGTGTAGTTCACTATTTCACCTCTGTCTAACCCTTCGGGATAACAGGCGTGAGCTTATGTTTTGTATGTAAATTAAATCATTTTGCCATGTTTTAATAGCATGTTGTTATTTGTTAATCTGTTACAAATATACATGGTAATTTGTGATTTATGGGTTCGAAAATAAAAATGTAGAACTTGAACAAATTAATTGATTCGAATTTTGGTTTAATATAAATAAATCAAAGTTATCATACTATTAATTCACTTTCTGACTCAATAAACACACTCACGTTCGTTCGGGCGTCGAGTCAGCACGACCGATTGGCTGCTACGTGCGAGCCATGTTTTACGGTCACACATATAATATACTGGGCCTTATAAAATTTACGAAGTTCTAAAACTCGAAAGTACGGACAACAATAACTGGCTCAATTTATTTTAAGCAATGAGATTTGTAAATTTCGTATCACAAAAATGCCTCGTCAGATCGATCTCAATATCGTTCATTCAGTATTATGTCGATTACCCATAAAAATAAGACAATAGGAATGGATGATGCTGGCGTAAATACCAGGTTAGTGCTCAAGGGGTTAAGTATGTACATATGTTGGAATATACATATTTTTTTGACTGTAATAAATTTGAAATGACTCTAAGAATAATACTTGGAAGGGTTAAAAATACGAGTTAACTTGAGAAATTTTATATGTGCAAAATATATCTCACTATATTGATTTGGTTGGATGGATAATTGGATCTTTGATTGTTAAGGTTAAATAAAAGTAGGTTCAGTCAAAAAATAAATTTTAAACTTTTGAATGAACTTACATTATAACCGATAAACCATATAATATGACTGTGAAATATGAAATTCCACGAATCGTGTAGGTATATGTAAGTTGTAGTAGTAAGTAGTCAAGGACTCAAAAGCGAATCTCGCAAATCTGTCTGAAGCAAAGTGTCTGCAATACACCTACATATGTCTGTGTAGTTCAAAAGCCAGACGCTTGACGGAGCGTATTCTCTTTATGTAACGTGCGTTTTATTGCTTCGAGTCGCAACTCTGTTTGCGAAAATATTTATGATCGAAACTAATTAAACATTCATACTAGCATATCAAAATTTACACATGCGTTAAATAAAAATACCTTAATTCCGATGTTAAGTTCAATGATATACAAAGATATTGTTAATGACTTTATTTCGTAGCAAAAAAAAAAATAAAACGTGTTCTTATTGCTTTATCTTACGTCCTCCATCTCTCGACATTTTTTTCTAATGATATCCAAATTCTATTGTTTCTTGACGTTCCAAATTTTCAAATTTAAACATTCCTTCTTAAACGGCCTCCTCAATAAATCCAATAAAAACACATGTTACATTAGCAGAGCGCATGCGTAAGATATAATATAAAATTGTCAATTGACATAAATAGAAACTAATAGAAAACCTTCGGGTTTATGAATTAATTTAATAAATAAATGATGATATATAAATAATAATAAATATTACAAAAACAAATTCTGTTAAATTCTAATCATTATAATCTTACGATGTACCATAATAATTATTTTATATGTAATATATCGCTTTTAGGTATGGAATGAAGACTACTGAATAAGCTTTGATCTCATTTCGTGAAGACGTATAAGATAACTAATACTGCTACTACGTATATCTAAATCAAAATAATTTACCTACAGAAAAAGGTTTTGATTTAATAGAAGTTTTAAAAAAAAGCGTGTTTCTTGTTATATTTTCCACGTTTCTTAAATGAAACTAATGCAATAAGAATTAGACACACAGTTAATTACTTTGAAAATTTAAAGCATCACTTTAGTATAATATTTTTTTAAATTACATTTAAAATAACTCAAAAATATATAAATATTTTTTGTTATTATGATTACACAGTCATAAAAATACAATGTAATTATGTATCTCAGTTATACTCAATACATAAAATATATCACTAACTAAAACGTATTACTGATAATTACACCTATATTTTATTTTTTGATATATCTTGTTATCCTTGTGAAGTGAGCAATCACAAATCGTTTTAAATATATGAGTATCATAGATTATATTTCCTTAGTTACAACAATAGTTGAGACACACAATCCGATTTCTAAAGAGAATGAACGCAACGATGTCGAAGAACCCAGAAACTTTGAGATAAAGCGCTGAAACTAACTTCGATGAGAATATCTATATATGCTAATAAATAAAATTGAAGTTTCTGTTCGTAATATCAAAATTATTATTTTTTTACTAAATAGAAATTAATGTGTATACGAAATCTATACCAAAACCACAATTTTTAAATTTTTTGTCTGTCTGTCTGTTTGTTCCGGGTAATCTCCGGAACGGCTGGACAGATTTTGACGGGACTTGTTTTGGTAAATAACTGAATTTACTTCGGGTTTCTAGGGTTCTTTTAATTATTGATAATATTTAGGGTTCCGCGTACAACAAATAGAGAGGAATGGAAGAGGAAGACATGTTGCGCCGACCCCAAATAAAAATGGGAAAAGGGTAGGGAGATGATGATGATGATGATTTAGGGTTCAGCGTAAAAACGATTAAAACGCATAAAAAATTGAATAAAATCCGACTCAATGCCCAGTTTTATGAACAAGAGCTTGAATATATGATAAATATGTTTACTTTATATAGTACTGAAAAAAATATAAGGTACCGTATAAAAAAATCTAATGCGTTGAAGAATATACGAAACGCGGGCGCAACCGCGGGCACACAGCTAGTATAGAATTAAATTTGAACACTACTGTATAATGTAATTTATGTTAACTATAGATCAGTATGTATTGCAAATATTTGTAGATCCGCGGGCCTAGCAGACGGCTTACTCTGAAAAAAAAATAGCACCTATATATATATATTTATATACCTACTATTATTAAATTATACCTAACCTTTTTTTTTTTTTTTTTTTTTCGACGGGGGGAAATGCATTTACGCACTACCCTTACTTACGCACTACCCTTACAAACGCACTACCCTTACTTACGCACTACCCTTACTACCGCACTACCCTTACCCCGTACTACCCTTACAAAATTATACCTAATGTAAGGTTTGTGTATAATATACAAAAAAATAAACACCATAATTAGAACATAAAATGAAAATAACAGCGGCACACAAAAAAAAAGTTGTGCATTTGATCGGACCCGCCTACGGACATGTATTTTGACCCGCTGAATCTAAATTTGATCCTCAATTTGAGTATAATGCAAAAACCCTTGAAAAAAGGCAAATAAAACCACCAAAAACATGCAAAAAAATTCCGAAAAATCATGAAAAACCGAAGTTATGGAAACGAAAAAAAATTGTGGATCCAGATCCATTTATATAATTTTTATGTAACTTGTTCCACTGAATCTGAAGTTTATTTTGCCTATTAACATTCCAAAATTTTAAGAAAATCGTAACAAATCGAAAAAAAATTGGGAAATTTGCAGTTATAAATAAGAAATAAAAATCTATTTTTAATGATTTGGGTGTATTTTCATGGAATATTATCTTAGTATCTGAAAATCGTCAAAATTTTAAAACCTATAAAAAAATTGCATTTATAAAGAAGTAAAAATGAAGAGCAGTTTGAAATTACAAAATGTTGAATACGTGAATTTTTTTTGTATTTTAAAATTTTGACAATAAAATTTAAAATTTGAAAACATGAAATAAATTGTTGCATCAAAGAAATATTGGAAAGCACCATCTATTGGATACTTACCTAACCTAGATAATGAAATATTTAACATCTTGTCTCAATAAACTACCACTGCCATCTATCTTATCTAATACTATTAAAAGGTTTAACCCCTTGAGTACTAACCTGGCGTTTACGCCAGCTTTCCATTGTTTCCTATTGTCTTCCTATTGTCTCATTTTATGGGTAATCGACATAGTCATTTGGAATAAAGAAAGTATTGAAGTCCTTAATTGGGATAGAAAGTAATCTTTTAAGTCAGACCAAGTTACATACGGTGTGTAAAATTACATCAAGATCAGGAAGCTAGTTTTTACTATTTAGTCAAATAGGTGAAGACAGAACGTCTGCAACCTTCGGTACCCAGTGCTTTGTGTTTATCACGGTTTTACTAAAATTTTCCCACTTAAAGAAATTTAATTCATGGGATTTTAGAGTACAAGTTTCCGAAAGATGAAATCTACAGTACAATTTAAAAACATAATAGAAGAAAATCTCACCTCGAATAGATAATAAACTCGTAACTTTACATATAAAATAAGAACCTATAGAAAAACGATATCAATGTAAATTCGCTAAAATATCATCCGAACAAAAAAAGGGTCGATGCAATGAAGTCGAGCAATCCTTTAACTTTAAAGATAAACCGAACATCGAATCAGCGAAACTTCGTGAACGTAGTAAAACAACTTCAGCCGATACAATTCCATCCATGAAATTTATGCTAAAGTTTTCAACACTATACGTAACCGATTGTAATATACGTATATTATCATAACTGTCTGTCGATTCAACTTCTGTTGAAAATACAATCTCAAATGCATCGTGATCGAGATTATTTTTTAATTGTAATTTAGTTTTTAAATCCAATTCTTAAATTTTAGTTATTTATAGAAAAGGATAGCAACATTGAATCTATAAAATCATCTCTTTATACGTCCTTATTATGTATCAGGTCGGGGAATACGTTTCTGAGCATTTTACATGAAAAATCAGGACATTTTTTGCCTCCAGATTTTATTTATATTTAATTACAGTATATATGTCCCATTGTGGTAGATGACTTTCTGCCTTCTTGTAGGTATATTACATAAATATTATTAATTTCCTATAAATAATTTATAAAGTATTAAACAATATTTACATACTAGGTGTGCCCGCGAATTCGTTCGCATGGAATTCAGACAAATATATTCTAATAGACAGATTATATTCTCCATCCTCCGTCTCCGCAATCTATCTCACTACCAATATATTCTCTATCTATATCCCGTCCCGTTCCGTCCCGTCACACGTGGTGGAGGTCACGCTGGCCAGACCATGCCACTCAGACAAATTCCCCAGTGCAATGGAAGGTCAGGGCCCCAGCCCCTTCCACCTTGATTTGCCAATGCGGTAAATACCAGACGTCACCGGTGCGGTACCCGGACTGAGCTGCCATCTGCGTTTAACCCTCGCGAGATACCTGAGCTGAAACTATGCAAACTATGCTGGGTAGCCATTCTTGCCATAATAGGCCTGAATGATAGATTTGCGAAAATGCTATAGATTTTGGTTCCTTTATTTCTAACCATTCAAGCAGCGCACACTATATTATGTAATTATTACCAACTTCAATTACATTTATTATAACTAATTATTGAAAATTCATATTTACTGAAATAAAAAGTAGCCTATATGTAATAAACCTAACTATCGGTGAAAGTTTTTTTTTTAATCGAATTAAGTTTTTTTCCTTATTGGTGAACAAATTAATAAACGGACAGATAGAAAAACTATTTTAAAACTATCGAAATGTGTCCTGTAGTAGAATCTAAAGTGCTACTTAGTTTGTTTCTTAAATATCTTCGTTCATTATCCATTATCTATGCCTTGTATTGTTTGAAAACAGACTGATTTATTAAAAAATAAATAAAGCGTCACCTCTGAAATATCGTCAGAATTACACACATACATAAATGTAAATATTTTATGACGGTTTGATTTAGTTTTATTTCTACTCATTTCGCTATTCATTTATAATACTATATTAATATGGCAAACATTCGCATAAATATTTTGAAATCCATATATTCTCTATAGAGAGTTGAAAACGAAGAACGACAACGTCGCATGCAAAGAACCGTGAGCTGGCAACGTGGCTGTTCGGGCCGATCACTGCATGAATTCCTTTTCTTACCGATATCGGGGACGGGAATTCTCTCATTTGGAACGCGCGCGCTTTTTGAATGCGCTGCGACCAATCAAAAGCAATAGGATCTCGACCAATCACTTCATCCCAGTGAAAAATACTTTATCGCGCGGTATACATTACATATTGCACATTACACATTTGTTTTGTATTTTGAACTCGTATAGTACCGAATAAATTTGATTGTTTAATAACGTCCATTTAATATTCGCAATACAAATATATTGTGATTCGATAACTCGAATAATATTATTATAATAATAATATTAATATCAAATTCGATATAATATTTCATTATTTTTTGCGCATTATTAAGATTCTGACGTTATTATAGACTAGCTGTGCCCGCAACTTCGTCTGCGTGGAATAGTGACTTTAGGCAGCATTTTTCGGATTTTGGTTTATTCTGGATTATAATCACCGTCGTTACATCGTATAGCCATCGGGGAACAATGCATACAGGCTGCTAGAATTATTAACACCTGATAAAACCACATAAAGCTGACCGTGCGAAAAACAGCTAATACTTAGATCCACATCCACAACTTTTAGCGTTTGACCATAGGCTTTATTAATTGTCATCTCAAAACTGGTCATAAGCTCACTGGAAACTGACTTGTTTAAACCCGGAACCCGGAACCCGAGGCATAAAAACACTACCACCTGTTTAAAATATCTGCTTCTAACAGGTTTCGCAGAATCAGAAATTTAAAAGAGAAAAATTCACTTTTATTCTAGTATTGTTGCAAAGTTTTGGCGGTGTTAAATTTGTTATCAGCATTATGGGTAACGCCGACTTTAAATTTATTTTATGAGATGGTAGTCCAGGAGCACTGAGGGATTCTAAAAATTCTACTGGGTAATTGGTAGATTCTTCATCTTTCATAACTCTGTTAATGGAGATATACTCTACATTATCCTCCGAAACAAAGCTCAAAACTTCAGCATTTATTGCTGCTGCTTGGTCGTTTCGTGGACTTAAAATAGCTCTTTCGCAAAGCCATGAATTTTCGCAAGTTGGTATTTGCGTTGCGTTTCCATACACGGATGATATGAGGTCTCGTATTCATGAAACTTCGCAGCATAGGTTTGCGTTTAGAACAAATTTTGCTTGTTCCTGCGGATACACACCATTACCGATCTCAAGTTACTATAGAGAAAATATAGTAGCAATAGATACAACAATTTCATCTAATTTGTATCTGGTATGAATAAAAACTGTAAGGCTGATATTTTTTATTATAATTTGTTTTGCTAGTGCTTGGATTTACTTGGTAGAGTCTGAAATTGTACCCATCCTGACCATGCAAATATATCAAAGGATACTGCAGGGCATCATATGCTCGGAGTGTTTCACAAATACGTTGTAAGCGATCATCATGAGTGCGCTGCACGATGTCACGTCTATCACATTCCTAATTGACTAATATTACTGCAACTTCGTCTGCAACGGGGATAGTGTACTTTTCACGATGTTCTTCCGCAGGACGTCTATGAGCCTTATTTATAACTTTATAATTGTTATTTTGGCCTTGTTGGATGGAATCTATTGCGGCTTTGAAACTTCTGACATACGGATTTACTTGATGTAACATATTCTCAAGTTGAAATATAAAGTTGATGTTCAGCTGAGGAAAGTTATGATGTCGTATATGGGCCTGTTCAATGTAATTTGATACAAAATAAATTTAAAGAAATTTTGGCTCATTTTGGAGAAGCAAAGATCCAATCAAGTGATAAATTGGCCCTGCACCTTAAAAGTTGGATGTGATATGTTTGACCCCAAAAGATGTCATTTGGAATACACTATTATATAAACGGACATAGTCTAAAAATGTTTACACTGAGGATGCTCACTATTTAGTAAAACTTTCATAAAGGGGCTCATGATAAGTTTAAATGAGCACTTTGCCACCTGAATAGCATATTCCATTTGGTTCTTTTCTCCATTTTTGAGCATTACAAAACTGACAATATACCACCATACCTACTATAGGTGCGAATTCAGGGTAATCAATTCTGGGCGAATACAAATAACCTGTTTTCTCTTTGGTAATCCATGGAAGGATATCAATTTCCGCTCCAGTTTCTGGGTCTTCTATCAAACTTGATAACAATCTATTGAGTATATGCCGAAGTCGATCGGCATTTAGTCGTGACTGACGTTGTTCTGCAGTTTCTTTCTTCTTCTCGATCAGCTATTAATCGAGATTCACGATCTAAGCTACTTTCCAGCTTTCTAGACTACAAAGATCGTGCTTTTTGAGAGCTCAGACGGGTTTCCCTATAAGTAAAGGTCTCAGACTCACGCGATATTGCATGAGCCTTGCGATCGGTGGACAAACGTGCTTCACGCTGTTCCCTGTTCATCCTAACTCAAGTAGCCATCATTCGAGAACGATGTGAACTCATTCGAGATTTTCGCTGAGCTGAAGTTTCTGTAATATGAAACCTGGCCTGACGTTACTGAAATGCAGTGAACTAATGAGAACTAATCTCATCCTTATTGCATTTCTGCTGCACCGGGGGAGGTTGGATCTTTTTCGAGGCATTCTTATAAGAAGTAGTAATTAGTACTAACTCAGCGTTATTTAGTGAACACATACTCATCATAAACAAAAAATTTAAATACTTACAGATTATTACACAGTTTAACTTTATTACAGTTTAATAACTTAAGACGTATTAACCTAACCTATTAATTATCGAAAAAAAAAAGAAATGTCTAATATATACATTTATGTGTTAATTAATCGCAAATTACTAAATTGTTTTTTAAACATAAAAATTAAGAACTTGTATAAACTTGTATTTACAGTTTAACTAATAAGACGTGTTTACCTAATTTGAAAACTAATTAACCTATACTATATACATACAATATGTATTTACAAACCCTAAAATATAAATAAATAAAATAAGCAAACAGTCAGTGTTATCGAATGCAACTGTTACGCCATGCGCCTCCGAAAGCGGCCCGGCTCTCGACGTGCTTTATCTATACATATATAAAACAACCCGAAATGCCAGCTTAACCTGAACCCTATTTCATATTAATGATGATAAATGTCTGAGGTCAACTTAAATTGGAATTATAACATTTCCGAAACTGATCATTTTTAACTTCTATTTATTATTATCATTTATTATTATTATTATATAATCATACTTTTATATAGACCATTATGGAGTTTAGTAAAGTTTCATACAATGCATCTGAACAGAGAAAGAATTTAGATAGAATAAATGTTCAACGTGATTCTTTAAATTGACATAACTTTTTTATTTATGTACCGATTGACATGAAACAAAGACTAAATGTTAAGTGAAGCTTACTGCAATATATTAGTTAAAACTACATCTAAATCGGATAAGCCGTTTCTGAGATTAGCGTGCACAAACGCACAGACAAACAGACAAAAATTTTAAGAATCATTGTTTTGGGTGCTATTTGCATTTATAAAGGTCCTAATAATATTATTTCTCACATATCTTCCATGTACAGACAACGATCCGTTACATTTTTATTATATGTATAGATATAGATAATCTATACTATCTATACTAATTAATAAAATTGTAGTGTTTGTTTGTAATGTAAAAATTAGTTTTTTTTTACTAAATAGATATGAATGTATACACGATACCAATACCAAAATCACAATTTTTAATTTTTTTTGTCTGTCTGTATGTTCCGAGTAATCTCCGGAACGGTGGGACGGACGGATTATGACGGGACTTCTTTTGGTAGATAGCTGAAGTCACTCCGGGTAACTTAAGGTACTTTTAATTTTCGAACATAATTAGAGGTCCTGCACCAATCGATGATCGATCACCTGCACTAATCAATGTAAAATTAAATTTTGAATTTATAGGGGCATTCAGATTATTTAAAAGTAATGCGGCACCATGGGAAGATGAAGTTATATTTTTTGTTACTTCTAATCGTATGTTGATGAAATTGAGAACTAGTACCTAGGTTTAATGTGTTTACCATCCTCGACCACATCGTCATTTAACGTCAGGTGAGATAGTGGTCAAAGCTCAGTGCCATATCTTGTAAAAAAAAGTTTATAAAAACTACGTTGAAATTAATTCTATTAGAATACAAGATTCGTTCAACGCACAATGATATCGTGACTGGCTAATTCAAACACCAGTTTAAAGCAATTGCGCCATCGCTTCACGCTTTAACATTATCCTGCGTAAATACAACAACGAGCAATATTTGGCGCAACTGTTGTTGGGCAATTATGTCCATTTTGAATGCGATGCAAGAATTTAAATTTTATTTATCTTCTTTTAACGACCCGCCGGCTTTAATAAGGTTTTTAAATTACGCTCTTTTGGGTGACTTTCTTGCATTTTTATTCCGTATATTTTTCGTTTTAATTACCTCCGCCCCGTGTCTTGTATTTACCGTGTATACTTTCAATGATATGCACGAGTCTTTTGCTTACCTCCACAAAGTATTTTGTAGGGATAAGGGAGATCACAGGGCATATGAATATTATTACTGTAATAGGTACAACAGAAAAATAACGATATCCCACTTCAAAGTGCTACACGATAACAAATGCATTTTATTTTATCGGAAAGGAAAGAACGGAATAACTTACGTGGTCCAATTATTAACCTCACACTAACACGTGTCGTATTAAGTATATTAAGTTTATATATTCATTACATAAGCAACTAAGAACTTGTATCAAAAGAAGGATGACTAAATAAAATAAATTTTAATTGAACTGTACCTAAATTTTGTCATTGACTTTATCATAATCTATAATATAATATAAAAAAAAAACCTTTCAGATCGTGTACTTGCAAACACATGACTTCAGTTTTAGACCATTTTTTGCGGACCGATGTTAATTTTACTTAACATAAAATGCATCAATGATTAGCAGAAGTCATAATTTTAAATTTTGGGCAACTAATATTATGATGTAATCTTTACCAATCACAAATCATACATTAATTAGTAATCATAAACTTGACTAAGTAGTCAGTTGAGAAGTCAAAGAACCTTATGAGAAGTATATAAATTAGGTGAACTGAAGGAGGACGTAACCATTTTTCGGTTGTACTTAAATATACGGTGTAAGAAACCAGCTTAAAACCTGTAAGATATGATAATTCTTTTTTTTATTTAATTAAGCCATCTAGGCTTTATTTCGAGTCTTTTATTACTTGAATAGGTACAAAGACGTCGTCTTATCTAGTCAAAGAATGTAAATCAGAGTAATTAGTTCTGAAGGCTGAAAGATGCATTATCTCAATACTAATTACGTAAAAAGGTAAATTATCGTAAACTTCTGATTCGAGTTGGACGTGTTCGATAGACATGAGTCGAATCAAAATTACCGTGAAATTGTTCAGGATTTTTAACTTTACCATTCCGTTTTGAGATTCACAAATTACATTCGGATGAAGCTTCATCGAGGTAGGTATAAACTTCGAAAAGAGATTTTTTTCCCATTTGTGATTTCTATTAGGATTATATGGCTTCGTTATAAATGGCTTGGATACCGCGTGAATAACGTAGGATCCAATCACTAACGAGTTTGAGCTTACAATAAAGAATATCATAATGATAAAGGCATAGCATATTTTTTTATTTCTGATTTGCTAGCCTCCAATATTAAGTTGAAATATTTACTTCCGAGGTCCTGTAGCTGTATTCCGCTAGTTTCACTTAGGATTTACTATTTCCAGGCTTAGTATATTTACTAACCACACTTATGCTCATAATTAGATGACATTTTGGCAAACGCAAGTTCCATAGATTATAAAATAATTGTAAAAAGGCAATAATTAATAATAAAAAATAGTATCCGTATAATTATTAAATTACCATAACAATAATGCCGTACGAGTAGGAATTCTAAAATTAACTTTCGACGAAGAAATTAGAGCAAAATAGATAACTATATAACAGTTACTACATTTGTTGCAACTCATTCTCAATCTAACTATTGAAGTTAGTAATTCAAGAAGTATCTAACGATCTAGACTTAGCGTGTTTAAATATTCATTGAGTCCATAACTTGTACCAGTATACATCATATACAAATGTTGGATAATAAATCATAATTTTTTTAAAGTAATAATTTTACCATTTATTATTACGTACACTTAAGAATTCAGTATAGAAAACGAATTTACGTTTAGTGAGCTTGTGTAAAATAAACAGCATTTTGTAACTGCGAAACATAAAACTCTAGTCGGGGGAAATGTTATTTAAAAATTAAAATAAAACATATTACTTTATTAACTCGTGAAAGGAGCATCAGAAGATTTTCAACTAAACTTGGTTTAAATTATCGGTATAAATGTTAATTATTAGTGCGTTTTATACAAAGAGTTCTTCTACTTATAATTTCAGGTGATTGATTTTCACTGTCAAAAATTAATAAATAAAAGATATTTATATACAACCTCTTATTATTAGTTATAGAAGGTAATAATGCGATTAAGAAAATATAAACATGATTAAATACCTCAATTACTGTTGACTTTAATTTAATCATAGTAATTGCTTGACTAACGACGTACCGTCTGAGAACACAATAATATAGAATATTTTATGAAGAAAAGCCTAATATTAATGAAAATTAACTTAAGTGTTCACCTTGAATAAATTTTTAGAAACAAAAATTATATTAACTATCATTATTGAAATAAATTTAGAAGTTATTTATCAATGTAAAAAAAAATCTGCAATAAAGGAATATCATTAGGAAATCTAAATTTGTAAATTAATATAAAGTTGTTTGTGGGATTTAAAGGAAATATGTCACATGATATATCAGTTCTGTCTGATTTAATTATCGGTTGGGTGGTTGGGTTGGCCCGAGTTCTGCTCGGGTGGAGTATGGCCCGAGTCTATGTATTTGAGACGAAATCTTTACGTTGCGGACACACGGCTCCGCATGGTTTTAGTGGGTAATGTGCGGCGGCCGGAGCTACCCTATTTACTACACAGTAACTCCGACCGCCGTGTGAGTCCCACACACTGTGTCCCATCACAGTGATACGTTAAAACGCTTAACGTTCCGCGTTCTGCTTGTATCGGTATATCTAGATTGTCAACAGATTCTCATCTATCAGCGGTCGTTATCGCTCTTACATTGTACTTTATATAAGATCAGATGAAGCGCAGTAATTTTGCCGAGCTTGTATAAAATAAAGCTATGCTTGTCTACCAATCAATCAATATAAAATACCACTTTGTACCTTTTTACGAAAATTACCCAGACAGAGCAATATGAAATTTGGCACAGTTGCAAGCGAAAACAGTGGATTCCTTTTAAAAAATTCTCCGCCAACCGAGAAGTGTGAGATTTCGCATAGTAAAAATTTTGTATAGAGAATAATTTTTGAAAGCTAAATTATATATTTAATAAGTGTTACAATTATTTAAATTAAATATTTCTCATCGAATGGTTCATTGTTTACGTTCTAACTGCTAATATTAACGTCATTATCCCTTACGATTATACAAGACGTGTCGCATTGTCAGACTTGATATTTATTTATCTAGTAGCAGATTGTTTGCTTTTGAGAAGGTTTTACTTTAAACAATTGACAAGGTAAGGGAACCAAAATTGTTACCATTTTTTAAATTAATTATTACTCCATTATAAAAGAAACCAAATACTTTAATAAATTATGGTCGCAATTCGATCGCTAGTAACTTTAAATGGCTCAGCTGTGATGATTCAACCTTTCGTTCACACCAAGTGAATCTAGCAGAAGGCAATAAGTTTCGAATAAGTTAAAGTTTATCAGCATAATATGCATAAGACTTTAGTAAAAGTTACTTCATTCCAGTTACCGAGAGCGGTCGTACGAACAGAACAAATTTTGAGTTGACTCATCTGTTATAATTTAATAAGCACACAGTTATAAATTCAAATGTTAAAAACGATTTCTGTTATTATGTATAATATGTTCTTAAAGTTAAAAATGAAAATATAAATTAAGTAAATTTATGTTACCAATATTTAAAAAATAATTGGTAAGATACATTTGTTAAGTTTATTTTCCTTTGCCTAGTAATTCTTTCTATATTATTATAGTCTATATTCGTTTTGGACAACCAAAAATGCAAAAAATTGACACCTTTAATACTGACAAGTGGGTATAAAATTAAATATATATTTTGGTTAATAAGTACAACACATAAAGTGCAAGAGCTGCTTTGCGCATTTGTCTCCAAGAGGCCTAATATCAACAATTCTGAAAAATACGATGATTCGAAAAGCGTGTTCCCATTGACGGGGCGAATAATCGTTTCATTCCTAGAACTTCTTCCGGTCCCCTTCAAATATTAATTTTTGTCAAACGTTTTCAGAAATTTTGTAAGTAATAAACTCAAACATTTCCGTAAAACAATTAATAAATAATTAAATCGGTACAAAATTACGCCTTCCAGTCTTCCATAATACAAGCCTCTTAATTAAAATTTAAATGTTGGCGTTATTTCGTTATGTTCGTGGAATAAACTGAGAAAAGACTCAAGAAAACCATTAGCTGGGTTTGTTTTAAAATATAAACGGTTACATTTACGTGAACATTTTTATCTCATCATACTCGATGGTGCTTCTTTATATAAAATTGTTTTTTATTCTTTATATTCACTCGGTAAAGACAAACAGTAAAATTTCAGACTAATCAGATACTTTTGTATCTGAGAAAAGGTATTATATGTTCAAGTTCCGAATGAGATGAAGATATTTTATAAAACATAATAAATATCAACAATATACTTACCTAATAAAAAGAAACAGACTTCATATATGTTTAAATATTGCAAAACTATTAAAATATATTGTTTTATACAGCAAAATGACCACAGAGCAACCGAACAATGCTTTCGCAGGATTTAAATTACACGGGCATGTAATTTCCAATGGACGTTTAAATTGAAACAGACGTGTAAATGAACGTGTAATTTCTCGTTCTAAACTGTTAAATATTATAACAGTGTTCATTTTAGCGAGACTGATCAAACAAAAATTAATTCAGCTAAAAACTGCACCAGTTTTAAGGAGCTCATTTGCTAAATAGTTTTTATTTAAAAAAAAAAGGAGTTTTGTTATTTTTAAACAATGTGTCATAGATATAGTATGTTTTCGCAATGCTCAATAGACGAACAGAGCGTGGGAGTGAGAAGTCGTGATTAAGTATATATTGCCTAAGACAAAAAGAGATAGTGAATCGAATGACACATTGTCAATTTCTATACTTGCTATGACCCCCTAAGACTGCCGTCAATTCTGTTAAAGAAATTTTATTTAAATCGTTCTACTCTCGTATCAAATAGTGGGCCTGAACCTATCCTGTAATATATGATTATAGCAGAATCAGTGGCGTAACTAAACCATCTGAGGCCCGTGCTAAAGTCATTGAATGGGGCACAATTATAAATAGTCACGTTGTAATTTGGTTTTAATAAATCACTAAATAATAAATAAATAAATAAATAAATCACTAAAGTAATCACTAAATCCTTTAAATATTTAGTTATGTCTAACTTTAATTGTATTAATAAATTTTATAAATTATGTTAAAAACATTAGGATTCTTCTGAGCTCGTGGCTTCGCGGGCCGGGGTCGTATCGGACTGGGGCCTGTGGGATATTGCCAGTTCTGCCACACTATAGTTACACCACTGATCAAAATAAATCATCGATAACACATTTATGATTACTTATTTCACGCACAATTTTGCAACACTTTTTTCGTAACGGCTTTTAACTAGCACTGTCAGTCTTGTCTATACTAGGTCTATGGTATGTATAAATCGACTAGATCACATTCGAATTGACAAAATAGTCTAAGGACAATGATAACTTTGATAGTTCACTAAGAACACCACCATACAAATAAAACGCAACAAAAGAATTTATAGTGGTTTATCCAGAACACAAAAGCAACGAAACGTTGTATTATGACAGATATTATCTTACTAGTTATGAACTCCAGTTACGTGTTGTGCCAAAAGGAATACATTCACGCAATCATATTGATAGCGAAATCTATAATGGCTAATAACTACTACACGCTGTGATTTCAACTTTTATTGCCAAAAGGATCAACGATCTAGGCATTTCTTAGTTCTCTCTAATCTTATCTAAAGTTTAGACAAAAAAAAAGTTTATGTAGAAATTATTTTTCTAATGCTTATATACACAATAAAAATTGTTAACTATGTTTACAGAATTATTTATTGGATGTAGTCAATGTATTATGTTAATTATATAATATTAAGTTTTGTATTTGTGTTTCTCTGAAATAGAATAATAATGTTTTAGATTTAGATTTATGATTTCAGGTTCCCCATGTTATTTACTTTCCCTGCTCCTGTAGTACAATTTAATATCGCGGAGTGAATTAATTGAAGGGCGCTCTATGAAAAGGCGAAACATGTTTATCGAAACAACATTTATTTTGAGTGGGAACTGAACAACGTTTAATAAATTATTTTCATCTGACGTCGTTACTCTCAGGATTTGGAAAATAAAACACAATTACTCATATTATTACAATTGTGAAATATTTAAAATTATTTGAAGTGTATTTTTTACCGTATAGGCTAGCTGGTATTGATCACAATCTCATTTTTTTTACACGGAATAGACTCAGTGCTTCGACCTCAATCTCACCTGGTGTTAAGTGACGATGTAGTCCAGAATGCTAAACCCCAGAGGTACTGGTTGTCAAGTGATGCTTCCGGAACAAAGCTATTGGTATTTTGCAGTAAATTTTCAAACTTGTGGACGTAATTAAAAAATGCTCTACCACCAAGCTATGGTTTCCTCACGATGTTTTCCTTCACCGAAAGCTTAGGCCAATTTTAGAGTCAAATAGGTGGGGATCGAACCCGCGTCGATTGACGCGGAATCCGGCAGCACTACCCGCTGCACCATCATTGCTTTACCTAACCTGATCTTGTATAACGATGGTAAAATAAACACATAAAGTTGAGAGGTACTAACTCTCAAGTGATGCTGCAGGAACATACCTATTTGTATTTGACGACAGGTTTCAAAACTTGACGATTAGATAATGCTCTATCTCTAAGCTATGGTTTCTTCACGATGTTTTCATTCACCGAAAGCTAAGGCTCATTATAAAGTTGGAAGGTGTATTCGAATCTACATCCATCCATGCACCAATCCAACCGTATTATCAAAAACTGTAATGTAATCATCTCATAAGCTTTCCGTAAAACAAATGTTTGCCAAACAACTATACAAACAAACATTTACCTGTGAAGCGTTTGTATTGTAATGTGTGTCACATTGTATAAAGATCCCTCAAAGTTGGAGTGTAAATCGACATATTTGGACCGTGGCCTTTCTTTAGAACGTCATCGATCTGGTCGAGATACCTAGATCTGGTCTAGGTTGATTCTCTCACCGTGTTGCCCACTCACCTTTGACTTCCATAATAATAAGTTAAATATGTGATATGAATCTAAACATGTTGTATCGAAAATTTTATGGCAAATTACCATTTATATTGAAATAACATTTATCTATTATGTAAACACAATGACTGAGAGCACGTGCAAATCATACGTATTGTTGTTACAGTTCAAATAATACAGAACATTATACCGAAGGCAATAATACGGCCAATTTACACCTTTGATCCTATGAAACGAGGAAAGCGTACGTATCGACCCGATATCACGCATCGCTTATCCATAGAACATTAAAATTATTATTACTTCTGAAGAATTCATTTTCGATTGCCAATGTAATCTGAAATGTTAATAGATTTTACGTCATGACCGCGTATCGTTAATGTATTTTTGTAAGTATCACAAGCCAATCGCAGTCGCTTTTTCTTCACCTTTGCCTGTTAGTGCTTCATTTAAATAAACATTCAAAATAAACAATTGAGTAATAGCTCAGCTTTTGTAGGCAACCTTTTAGACTTTAGACTTGCTAATATTTGCTAACATTGTTATTATTTATAGAGCAGAATAATGATTATAGAAAAGTATTTATAATATTCTTCAGCAAGTATACGATTCTTCATAGATTATAAGCATATCTACCTCTTATCTGTGAATTAAATTTGCACTTTTGATATTCAAATTTTGTAATATTTAAATACAATTGTAAAAAAAAAAAAAACATTTTTGTATATTTTCAATCTCAAACATCCCTTTTTACAATCAATCATAGTGAATAACCGACAAAAGTGTCCCATTTCAATCCTCTTTATCAATTTATTTAGAGAAACTATAAGAATAACTTTTTATTTGCGCTAAAGTTGTATCGTATATATGCGTAACAAAAATTATATATTAAAAATAACAACAAAATATACAACTTATCCAAGTTAGGTAACTATTTTATTGGAAATTATAATCCAAGATATCAGCACATCAATCAAGAAAAGTGAAAGATGACATATTAAGAAAGGGAATGAACGCGGAGATGACTGCAAATAGAGGGGAATGGAAGACATGTTGCACCGACCATAAATAATCATGGGTTCCCCACTACGAGAGATGAATAAAAATAAAAATTTGTGGACGTACAATCTATTTGATACATTCTGCAATTATTTCTCAAAGAATAATCAGTATGCGTCGATAAATTACTATTTGAAGATTATCTGATGTTTCTTAGTCGACAGGTTTATCCACGGTATTCGACTGTATAATGAGGCGGGTTCGCTAAGCGAGGCACGTACCTACGTTGATGATGAGAGCTTTCTCAATGGTTTACGATCGATTACGAATTGCACAATCAAGAATAGAAGCGTTCATAATTATGAAAATCTGTGTTAACCATTGCCAGTGATCTTCAAGCGTTATATGAAGACATGCTTATAAAGACCTATAAGATAGCAATAGCTGACAACAAACGCTTGACTTCCAGATTGATGAATTACACTGTTCTTTTAAGCTGGTTTTAACGCTTTTACTTTGTCCTATAACTACATATAAATTAACAATACTTGCCATCCTATGAGTTCAAGATCCTATTGTTACCATTTCTTATTAACTATTGTCAAGCGTAACTAATAAACTAGTTCAAAAAATTTACATTTAATAAACATATAGCCTATGTTACTCAGTTACAATATAGCTTTCTATAGGAAAAAGAATTAAAAAAAGGGTTAAGTGGCTCCGGAGAAAAAAATATTAATTTTACCTGTTTATATAAAATCCTCACCTTCATAGTACAAGTTACAATAGATGGTGTTTTATAATATAGCTGGTTTTGATATAAGATAAGATGCCTTAAGCAAGTCACGTAGTACGCTTGATGGGAACAGTCGAAACAGAGCGTATCGATTTCCAAGATACCCTCGCGTCGTGCCAAGGCTTATTGCCTAAGTCACGAATTTCGTACTCAAATCTATTGAAATATAATTTACTAACACTTTAGCAAATTACCTATATTTAAAATCAAATCAAATTAAAAAAATCTTAATTCAATTTAGGCTCTATGAATTTAGGCGCTTATGAACGTCAAAACACTATCACCGGTTCGGAAAATAACACAGTCGAGAAAAGCGCAGGCAAGAAACTCGATCTGGTTCCTTTTTTTATAAATTCGAAATATGAATACACATATTACTTTTAAATAAAAACTATCCAAATCATAGTTAGAACCATTGTTAGCGGAAGCACAGAGAAGGGTGCAAATGAATTCCACTTGAAAAACTTGCAGAGCTTGAAGAACTCTACTCAGTTTTATTTTTTATATTTGAGCTTGACAAATTTAATGCAAATAAACAAAATAAAAATAGATGAGAATCTATCGTCAATCGGTATCCTGATGCCGGCCTAAGGCAGCTATGCATATATTTGCTGATCCAGCTAGTCGCGACTATGCCCGCGTAATCACCGTTCCCGCCGCCGGGGACGCGCGGCTAACTTTGCTTCCGTATACACTCCGGGTACCCCTCCGGCAGTTACACAAGACATGCTGCGATTCCCATGTGGGGAAGCTCTTCTATTGCCGCGTAAGGACGCGTGGCGGATGATACCATGGGATTTTAATGAGTATTCCCAGCGCTTCACGAGGCCCACATACCCGCCTGACAAGAGTATGCGTAAATACGTTTCCTCACGTAAAAAAGTGCTAGGGAATGTTAATGTTGTTATGTAGTTATTTAGTAAAATTTCAAAAGCACATGATAGGCGAAAATAATATTCAAGTGAAATTAGTAAAGTAATATCACACAAACTAAGTGAAACTTAATTGGCTTTTGTATCTAATCTTATAATAATTTAACATTAATTAAACATTATTTAGTTTCGCCTGTATCTTGTGTAGGTTTCTGCAAAATTAATGTACACAAATTATATTTACACCAAGTATGTTTTACATACAATCTTCATTTAATACTATGATATTAGTAACCTACCTACTTAAATGGTTTGTATTCGCTTACAAATAAAATAATATTAGTTATACTACTCTGTCAAAAAAGATCGATAAAACACAAAATGTTAGTTATTAATTAAAATTTATTTTATCGCCTTCAAAGTATGCTCCTTCAAAAGTGATCGTACTTACACGCTAATGAATAATCTAATGACCAGAATTTTTTTTAACTCTTTTTTCGGAATTGAGTTTAGTTCTCATCGTGAATTCTTCTTTATGTCTTCTAACTAATGAAAACGGGTGCTATGACGTGGTAATTTGAGTTTAGGAAAAAGAAAGTAGTCGACTGGAGCCATATTTGGTGGATATTGTGTGGTTGATCGATGGTATTTGTTGAGTTTTTGGTAAAAAATTCATTCTCAATAATGACCTTGTGCGAAGGCGCATTATCGTGGTGGGACTGACGAAGCGGCAACATGTTTCATACCCAAGTGATTATTTCAAATGATACGGATCGACTCGTGAGACACACAAAGCTCAGCGGCATCTCTCTCAAACTTGAATGAGGATTTGCAGTAACTATTTCCTTTACTTTTGCGATGTTAAGTTCAGTTGTAGACATTGATGACCTACTAGGGCGAGGTAAATCCTTCAACATATCTCGAACGCTATTGAACGCTTTGTACCACTCATAAATACGTGTTTTAGATAAAATCGATTCACAAACTCTTTGTTTGATGTTTTTGTTTATTATGTAATACGCATTATATATTAGATATGATCTAACTAAAACAGCACTGTATTTAAACCAAATGACAGATACAACGCAAAATCTGCGCCAAAATAAAAAACAGCTGTGCCAATTTAACAACAAAAAATTGAATTTAGAACATTAAACAAATCATCCCGATTCCCGATATTTTTTTGACTAAATGTATATTATAAGCTTAGTTTTTACCGTGTATTGCACTTAAAATAAAATATAGCGAGTATGCGTAGTACAAAATAAAACTATTTTTTGCTTTTGTATGTCTGTTTCTCCGTTAACTACTCCTAAAATACACAACGGATTTTGATACAGTTTTCACAGTCAGTTACATATTTTTTTTATACATCTAGGAATGATAGTAGAAACGGAACGTAAGGTTTGAATGAAAGGTAAGTATGTGTGTGACGTTGACGCACTCTAAAGAAAGATGGCGAAGAGTAAATAGTTTTAAGAAGACGCTGTGAATAAGTTTAAAGAAAATAAATGTTCTGGTGTCCATTCTAGCTCGATTATTATTTGATCCCACATACATTAAATCTAGGAATTTTTCTTTTAGAGGTTTATATCTACTTAGAATATATTCAATGCTGTTCCAAACACGACAAAAATAATTGGGTGATTCTTAGATTAAAAAAAAAGTTGATTTAAATTGTTATCATCAAATGATTGAATATATAATAACGACTTCTGACTTATTCAACAGTGTTTCTCTAATATTTTCCCTCTCTCTTCTCATTCGACTCTTGTTACTTTAAGAGCAATCTGTGTGCATTTGAAGAAAACATTATGTAGCCTATAATTGGGGACATATGGCTATGTATTATAATAAGTGAAATATTATTATCATCGTTAACATCTGATGATTTTGCAAAAATAAATAATATCTTAATTTAGCTTTTGTATAAGTAGAAGAATCACGTTTTCAAAGACCAAAAAACAACTTTCACAACTAACGTATGCTAAACCTTTAGACACATTAAAATGTTACTAAATAATTGTGATTTTTCAAAAATTTTACTATAGGATATCTCTTACGGTTGACTCAAAATAACAAAATTTCTTTCTGGGTTTAACTCTAAAGTTAACGTGGAGGAAACCGCAGGCTGACACTTTTATACTTGTACAATCTTGGGTTTCTCTGTTCGTCTGTGTATACATCAGTATGCTAATAAATTGAAAATTACTAAATTAAAATAGAAATTTATATAAACAAATGAAGCTGGAAACAAAACAAAGCTCTTTTTTTTGCTTTTTTGTTTTTCCTATTATTACGTTTTTATTAACTCACTGTGTTGAGTTAATGTTAAATACATATTACATGGTACAGATTTATTATTACAGTGCCAAATAAAACTCTGCGAGAGAAGACGTTTACATATATCTACTTTTTTCGTATAAAAGAGGAACCTGCAATTTACCATAGTTTATATAATGTAGTAACTTAACACTATTTATTATATTTCATTTTTTTTTGTTTTACATAGAATGCTTTGTAATTTCACGAAAAAAATTATTGGGGCAAGGAGCACTCTCGAAAGTACAATGAAAAACTGTATAAAGAAATTACATCACAATTAAATATAATAAATGCTTCAGAAACGCGTAAGTAATAAAACATACACATTTTTTGTATGTAGTAAACAATAGGCCTATTCAAATGTTTTTACATCCTTACATTGTAGCGTCCTTTATATTAGTAATATTTTGATACTAGCAATGGTGAAGTATGAGTCATCTACATACCTTGTAGTCTTTTTATATTGAATATCGTACAATAAAACTTTTAAACAAATGACAAAATGTCGAAGAAAATAATCGGGCTGAACTGATGTTGGTTACATATCGATAATAATTTGTTAAAACTCAATTTAATTTAATTCTATTGATTTTTTTTATTTATAAAACCCTTATTAATAAATTTAAAACTACTATTACGGGGTTTTTTTCCAATATTGTAAAATTATAATTAAACTATACGGGAATGAATACTGCTTTGTACTTTGTAATTGCCAATGGCGAAGTTGATAAACACGAAATACTTCAAGCCGACATGATTTTCATCATATTTCTTTTTTTGTGTAAAACAAATAGGTATGCAGTAAATCATATATTTCAAATCATTTTAAGGCTGCAGCTTAGAGTCCAGCAATCTTAGATCGCCTCATGTTCCAACAACCGATATAGATTCTACCGCAAGAGTTACTAAAATTTATAACTTTTTAAATTTTTGCAAATGTCTACAAAATACGACATAGTATTACTGTTTGTATATTTTATACATTAGAATAAGAAAATATAAGGTATTTATGAAGAAAAATATTTATAACCTTTTCCTAGAGAATGAGGGTAAAAGCGCTTGTCTTCCTGAACTCGATTGCTCACATTAGTACAGAAAAAACCTTATGTATTATTTATTTTATTGGACGAAAATAATTTCCTTATAATAAAGTAACCGTGATTCTTGGAAATTGATTTATATTTCCTATGCTAAAGTCATTCTATACAAAAATTAACTGTGTGCCCGCGACTCCGCCTGCGTGTTATATATTCTTCACTGCGTAATATAATTTTATACATAACCTAAAAAATAAATGAATTAAGAAAAATGAGTTTTTGTTTTTATTATTGGTAAAAATGTACATAAGAATAAATAGAAAAAATAAATACATGAGAAACGGTCGATGGAATCCAAATATAAGAAAAGAAATTCCGCGCCGAATGGTAGTAGTCCCATCCCGATATGTTCAGTAGTTTTGAGGTGATGGTGCCTCAAAGGACCACCTTCACCAGATGAAAGTTCGAAAACAGTGATTGTAGTTGAAAGGAAAATATGAAAAATGTTGTCGAGATAATAATATGTCCTCCGTTCAGGACCTCTGGTCTTGTATGAAATTGGCGGAGCAATACATTTCTCGATTTTTGATTTCGCTAACAAAGTTGATAGCATCGCCATACGACGCCGTGTGATACCCGAACATTCACACAAGCACATTTATTACGCGGATTAAAAAAAACTTTCTAATAACAAATTACTGATATTTATTATGCTATTTGATGTAAATTAGTACTGTAGTATTAAGTATATTAAGGTTTGGTTATATCTATTCTTCGGATGATATTTTAAATTCGTCCGTACCATAATCATTATTAACAATTTGAAGAAAAAAAAGTGTGCGTACAGACTACACGTGTCAGAAGTGAAACTTCTTCGGCAGTCTTTAATTTGAATCTGTAAAACAAGTTATTAGTAAGGAAAGTTAGGAAGGATTATTAGGGATATCTATATCAGATACCTAGAATGCGATAAAAAATATGTACCTACGCCTATTTTCCAAAATACAGTTATGCGTAAGCAAGAACGAATCTATACTTATAATAAAAGGCTAACGAGACGAGACTGTACATTGAAGGTATTTAACAAAAAATACTATATGGGGCTTAAGAACCAGCAACAAAAAACATTCTTTGCATTTTTTTTTATTTCTTTATCAATTTGTTCACCAATTACGCAAAACTACTCAACAGATTTTAATGAAATTTTGTAATGGCATGTATCAGAGAGAACATAGAATACAGATTGTCTGAATTCCAAGCGGGTGAAGCCGCGGGCACAGCTAATATAACATAAAGAGGAAAAAATAATAATTCTATAGTCAAAAAGTGATTACTAATATTGTGCTTTCCTTTCTCTCTCCAATGATTTTCAAAATTATGACTTTAATTTCACGAACATTATGTGTTTATTATACCACTTTATAACAATATGTTTATTAACACACTTATTGCCGCTTGGCGACAGATTTTAAAACTAGAGAGTTGTAGTTACCCAGGTGACCATTAATAGAAAATTTCAGACCACCAAGCTATGGTTTCTTTTCGTTAAAGATTAGGCTTATTATAAAATTACATAGATTCAAATATGCTTCAATCGACGTGAAATCCGACCGCACTACCAACTAAGCCATCATCGCTTTTATGCTATCGTGGTATATAATTATTACTACGTATATATTTTGAAATCCCTGAAATCACAATATTGTATATAAAATGAATGGACATTTGTGTCGGTTTATTTAAAATTGAAATAAGTCCGGGAATTTGTTCAGAAACCTTTTGTCCGCGCCGGCTGGGGCGGATTATACAAATCGCACTACAGTTACCCACGCCGATGGGTTCCGAGCCAATAATAGAGATTGTGACCTCCGCATATTGGACCCTGCGGGTTCGTTTTGTATGATTGTGTTTGTCAATACACCAACTTACATGTAAGTATGTTAGACAAACGACATTTATTTTATATAGCTCTTTTCGCGACTTTGCTTTGCACATAGGTTTTTTAATACGTTTTTTGTGTTGTTTCGTAAATTTTTCTCCCGCCTTTCGACCCTCACGAGATTAATGGACGAGTACACATTGTATTGTTTGGATATTTATTTAGAGATATTATTTTTTTAGAAAACATACTATTCTCTAGTAATTTCATATTTTTTTTTTGGGACAAAACTTTTACCGAGCATGTTACTTATTAACGTTCACCATCGTTCGGAATGTAGAGCACGTAATGGTTCACTCTGTTATTAGGCCAGTTGTTATATCTTATTACCACGTCCACTGGGATGACAGGATCGATTTGTACTTCATTATCTATCACTATATGCCGATTTATTAACTATTCTACTCAGATTCATACTAATTCGGCGTATTTCATGTACTCTGTGCACATTTTTAGCAATGATTAATAACGCTCGCGACTCCGTTCACGTGAAGCAATATTGTTATTAATGCTTAACCTCGTATGAAAAAGCGTAACGTTATGTCTTTTTTTATATTGTATAGGCTCAGTATTTTGACCACAATCTCACCTGGTGACGATGTAAACACTATACCTAGATACCTATATATACTATTCCTAGATATACTGGCTCTAAAGTGATGCTGTCGGAACACACCTATTGGTATTTGGCGACAGGTTTTCTAACTTGAAGGTGACAAATTATAATTGGATCATACTTGTATGACGTATTTACAACTATATACCATAAATACACTTCGTGGAAATAAGAATTAAATCATTTCATATATTACCCGTTAATATGAATAATCAAGAGAGAACATAAGAGACAGTGAGATAAGAAGAAAGAGTGCACGAATTTGCCTATTCTACTGTATGAACAGATATTCATCAAATTTATATTTGGAATTTTACAAGGTAGTCACGTCGAACCCTCGTTCGTCGACGCGCCGTCCCTCTGCCGTTTTTGATTAAATAAAAAGTTAATAAAATCATTTTCCATTTAGAAGAATCCCGGAACTTATTACCGTTCCTTACCGAAAGTAGTAATTTTTTTCCTACAAAAAAAAATCTAAAATTTCCATCGTTCGTACCATACCTTTCAATTTTATGATGTTACCTTCCCTACGTAACGTACGTAATTTTGTTTTACAAGAGAATTTTTTATTTACTTCCACGCAAGTGTTATTTAGTGAAATTCGTATATATTTACTACTTTTTAAAATTAAAGTTTAGCCGCCAAGAACTATGGAACGACTTTTTTTAACAAATGCCTTACCGTAGCGAAAATATTTATCCTGTTCATAATATAAATAATTTTATTAATATGTTATTTCGACTAATTATCTTCTGAAATATACTCCTATTTCATTTAGACGTCTAATACCTTCCTTCTTTGATATTACTTTTAAAATAATTCTAAACGTCAATGAAAAATTTATAAACCCAAATGAAAAGTCGTTTCGTGTCCATTGCCGGTTCGGGGTGTTTACGAAACACACCCCTAGGGGAATGATCCTCGAGTTCAAAGGTCTATGCAGTTGCACAATGCATTATGCAGCAGGCTTTTCGACGCCCGGTTGCCTTTCACCCCGACTCTTTGCTTTTGCCGGTGAAACAATGAACGAGCGACCAGCGTTTTGACTATTTTATATTATACCGTATTGGTTATTGAATATCTATGAATCTCCTTTTCAACTTGCTATTAAAATAAATATGCAGTTAGATAACTCGTGAAATTTTAATATAAATAATAGAAGAAAATTTACACAAATTATAAAATTGGTATTGGGTGATACCAGTCCTATCGTCCCTACATACTTATTATCAACAACAGAGTTACCACGGTGACATGGTCCCTGTTACAGCCCTCTTTTATAGAGATTTCGTTAGATAGGGCTAGTCGTAACTTAATAATCAATTTTGTAATAGAAAAAACAAGGTTTTAGTTAGTTCATGAATAATGGAGCTAATACGAGTAAAAAAGTATGATATACATTGTGTAGTATAGTCATTCAAAAATATATTCAAAGTATATGAATTTGATACATTTTTATAATTTACGTTGATATATATAAATTTTTATTCTTTCTTTAAAAACTGAAATGACATTTGACAGTGGAGACGAGTCTTTTGACAAATGTTAAGACCTGCATTTTATTTAAAAGAGTATTTTTAAATCCAAATACTACAACTACAAAAACTACAACTACAAAAAAAACTAATATATTAATAAGATCACAATAATAACTGTCTCATATTTTATTACATTAGTAATATATAGAAAAGTTTATAAGGAAAATATAAAGTAAAATTGAGTTCATTTTTTGAAATGATTACAATTAATTATTTAATATAAAATGATATATGGTTCATTTTAATTTGGCCTCTTATAACTTAGATCGTTTTTGTGACCGCACCTTTTCCGTGTACTTTATACATGCAACTTGTTATTTCAGGTATTATCGTAAGGTAAATATAGTAAGATGTTGTTCTTTCCTTACGATTTGATTTACTAAGTAATTCATTCAAGTTATTAAAAATAAACATTAACTTTATATTAGAATCATTTAAATAGATTCGATGTAATTAAATGAACAGATAAAGCAACAAACCAATAGAAAAAATTACTATTCATAAGTATAGCATTGGTAATTATTAATTGCGCAAATTTATACATATTTAATGATACTAATTTATGAAAGGATTTTTCTATACTTAGTGTGCAGTCGACGTGATAAAGATAATAGGATTTATTTAACTTTATAATGATATGTATAATTACTAACTAAGATACATTAATGTTTATAGTTTCCAAAAAATTTCAAAATATCTCATACTGATCTTCGCAATTTTCAAAATCAAAATCAAAAAATCTTTATTCAATTTAGACCCTAAGAAGGCGCTTATGAACGTCTAAAACACTACTACCGGTTCGAAAAACAACCCAGTCGAGAAGAGCCGGCAAGAAACTCGATCTGGTTTTTTTTTTTATAAATATACTATATATCATTTTTTTCACATAAAAACCTATACAAATAATAGTCTTAGCTAATGTTAGCGGAAGCACAAAGATGTGGTATCGTTCACGTAATGATCCACCCTGTAATAACCTTTTGAGATTAAGACTTGCTTCACATAATACTTGAACTTATTGTCATGCAAATCGGTAATGTTACTTGGGATCTTATTGTAAAACCGAATACTATTGTACCTATAAAGCTTTTATTACACTTACTTAGTCTAAAGCGTGGGACGGCCAACATGTCTTTAAAATTATGACGATAATTCACTAGATCGAGCTTGTCTAAATTTTCACGAGTATGCATTAAGTTATCGAAAATGTATTGAGAGGGCAAAGTTAAGAGATATCATATTCTTGAAACTTGTTTTTTAGAGATTCCACCCACTTAGTTCCCGTTCCCGTGAGATTTTCGGAATAAAAACTATCCTATGGCACTTACTGAATTTCAAACTATCTCCATACCAAATTTCATTCAAATCGGTCCAGTAGTTTTTATGTTTATTCGTTACATACAAAAATACGAATCCCGTGTTGCTAAAAAGAGATATTTAAGCAACTACCTGAATAATATAAACATGACGAGTTCCAAATTCCATTTTCATGATGAAAATTACATTCGTAAATTTCATGATGATGTTTTAATAATTTTACTATTCATTCACTTTATAATTATACATTTATTTGCACAAAAAAAAATAACTTACTGAGATTTTAAAATAAATATTTCAATTTCGAGCAATTAATATTTTTCCCTCTGTGGTAAAAATAATGATTTTATTGAGAGAAAATTAATTTCAAATAGTTTAAATGTTCATTTTAATTCTGTTTCCTGGATTGTTAGGTCTGGAGTCGCAGTGGTTATTACCAGAAGATTCGAGTATGTTTCCACTTGATCAGAACAGCCACTATTTAGGAACTTGATAATCGATTCAGTCTAGGGTATGTCCAAGTGTCTGTGAAGATCCAATTCCTCTGGGGCCCCCTTTTTTTTTTTGTCGTGGGGAAATGCATTTACGCACTACCCTTACCCATTGCTTTAGTGAGATCGAAGTCCCCCAATGCAATGGGTAAGGGGGCACGGAGAGACGAACTCCGTGCCAGTGTGGGACTCACCCGGGCGAGAGTCGCCCGGAAATACCCGCTAAAAACCCCCGGGGCCGTCCGCCGCATTTGGGATCGGGGCGATACGGGATTGCAAGGCATGCCACCGCGTCGCCTCCTGCGGCGAACCTACCGGGCCTCGTCCGTGCAATGGCCCAATGGGGATGGGAGAGGAATACTTCCCCCTCCCACCTCTTCGCCCACCCCCCCGAAGGGAGGCATGACCTACTGGTCAACAATCCGGGGGGGCAGGATGTACTTCCTGCCCCCCATAAACAGGAAGGAAGAAAAGACAGAGCGGAGGCGGGCAAAGAAGAAAGAGGAAGAAACCCGCCTCCGCTATAGAAGAGAAAAAAAATAGGTGCCTCTTCTGCACTCGCCTTGTTGTACTAACAAGGCGAGTCCAGAAGAGGGATACCTAAGAAGAAGAAGCACCCCCAATAAAACCCCCATACACACACCTACTGCCCTCCAGCCTCCACATGACCTCCTGTCCTCCCCTCTTAAACCCCCCTTCCCTACTTTACTCCGCCCGTAGGGCGCCCACCTTGGGATGAGGGGAAGCAGAACGCTCCCCCATCAAGTGTCCGGCCTCCTTCCCCTCATCCGCGCACCGCGCGCACCTCGGCTTCACCTCCGAACATTCCCCCGCCTTATGGCCATGTGCACCACACCGGAAACACTGCCCCGCTCTATCCATCTCCGCTGTGCACATGGCCCGAGTGTGCCCCAGGCCTATGCACTTGAAACACCTCAGTGGTTTGATCCCAAGTGCCTGCACCTGGGTCACACTCCACCCCATCTTTATCCCCCCCTTTTCCGCAACCTTCCTGGCCGCCTCCAGCGGAAGCGACAAAAACAGGGTCCTCACCACCCTCCTCGTCACCTCCCTCTGGGACCACCTGCCAAAACGATTCTGAATCTTTTGGTGAAGTTGTGTATATGCGGTTTCTCCATATGGGCGAAAACGAGTGGTTGTAACCTTTAATAGAGTGATATAACTACAGCGGTGACTCTACAGGCTGAATATTTTTATTAAAAAAAATGACATCTATAGATAATTTTAAAAATATATACACCTTTTTTTACACGGTATAGGCTAAGTATTTTGACCACAATCTCATATGATGTTAAGCGACGGTAGGGTCCAAGATGGTAAATACACTAAGCCTAGAGATACTGGTTTTCAAGTGATGCTGCCGAACACACCTATTGTTATTTGCCGACAGGTTTTGAAACCTGATGGTGGTAGCTACTCAAGCGGACATCATTAGAAAATGCCCTACCACCATAAAAGTTATTATCACTGTTACATAACCGAACGCACTCGAACCACCATCCAACTATGCGTGCTGGGCCCGGTGATACATGTTATATGTTATAGTGAGATGGCGGAACGATGCGTCCGTGCAACTGAGTACCCGGCATGCGTTACCACAGCGCTAAATTAATTGTACTCACCCTGTACCGGTAGACACTGAAGCTCTGGAGACAGGTGGAAGTAGGGTGTGTAGGAGATGTGAGGAATGTGTACGCGTGATACCACCTGACATCCAAAGGCGGCGGCTCGGCACTATCACTTTCGAACACTCCATTATAAACGTTTATATCAATGTGAAATACAATACAATACAATAGTTATCCACAACACTATTAATCTGTTTATACTTAAAGTTACAATCAACCAACAATCAAACATATGGACCGCGACGTTATACAAACACACGTTGACACTCGCACGCACTCAACTCGACTACAAGTCCAGTCGCGGTACGTCACAAACTATGTACCCTCAACTCATTTATAACAAAAAAATGGCAAAAAAATATTAAAAATTATCTACTACCTGCCTATACTAAACTATCACAATGAAGGGTTTATTGTATGTTTTTCTTTAGTTTTTAATTACTTTTAATAAAAAGAAAAATATTTTTATAAACCGGTATTAAAAATATTAGTAGCTTAAGTTCACAGTATTGTTGTATAACTAATAAAAGTATAATAATTCTAAATTAATTATAATAATAAGTTACAATAGGGTAATGTAGTAACGGGTTCAGTTCAGTTCCTACTTTATGCGCTAGGAATCATCAATATAGTACATAAATTGTATTTATAGGGTAAAAGTCATTACATACATATTCATTCAATAAAGTAATTATTGTTAAAAATACAGCTGCAAAATTTCATCCAAACTAACAAGGCAAGACATTAATAATGGTTTGTAAAAACAATCAAAAAAGTAGTGAAGAAAAACGAAGACATACCAAAGAATGTAAATATTTTTGTTTCTGTTTTTCAAAGTCGTGAAGCGGATGACAGGTCGAGTAGAATTTATATACTTGTCCGACCGTAATTTAGATAAAGTAGGGTGGATAAAGTAATAATATTGAAATGTTCCACACGCGCAACGTATATACTTAAAAGGTACTGTTTTTGTTTTTTTTTTTTCAAACTTTTGAACGTCAGCTTCATTTGATGCCACATAGAGTGAAACCGGGCCTTGAGATTTGTGAGCTTATACAAAACCAAATATTTGCTATTTTCGAACTTTAATAGTGATAATCTATGTTACTATAATTTCTGGTTTCTTATAGATGTTTCTAGAGTATCCTCGAGACGAGTAGTATGAAATGGGAGAAATAAGGAAAATAAAATACAGTCTGATGCAATATAATTTAAATTTATTTATACATAAAGCCCGATGAGAACTTATCTTTTAACAATTTCATAAGACAGTCTTAAATTATAACCTTTAAAATTTTATTTTATTGTGATATATTAAAAAAAAAACTATACTATTGATTCTAATTTGACGTTACTTCAGTCTTATTACTAATAGGTTTCAAAAGATCTTCAACAAGTTCAGGATTCTCTTCTAATAACGCTTTACCTTCAGGACTATCGAAAGCTGGTGCTTCTCCAGTGAAAGTTTCTTCTGTATACACTCTATTGGGTTTCCTTGTTGTACCATAATACTGGAATTAGGTTAGTATATATTTACATACGTTAAGTATACTTCCTCTGATAATTTCATTTCTTTTTTTGAAATAAAATTTGACGAAATTGAACGAATAATGAAGATACCAGTGAATTAAGCCCACAAAAAATAACAAGAATGACCACCATTATATTGCTAGACTTTAATTAAATTGCTAAGTGTTTATATAAGGCATATCTGTTATAAAGAAGAGAGGGGAATAAAAAAACACGTCATGTTTTAATGAGACATGAGCTAAAATAACATATCAGCTTATATAAAGTAAATATTGTTATTTCAATCATAATTTATTTTATGATTAAATCTTGAAAGATAATCACAACGATTGTTACAAATAAATAATAAAAAAGTATAAACTTACCCAATCCCATAGAGTCATGTTGAATCCGAAGTTACAGTGGAAGAACTCGTGATGCTGGTCGTGAAACTCTGCGTCCGGTTGCCATGGCTGCCACCACTTAGCCTTGAAGTCGACGCCGGAATGTTCGAGAATTCCGTGATAGTAGTTGTACGTAGTCACCACGCAGAACGGAACTAGGGTATTTTATAGGGTATCATATTTCAGTGGTTGAAATACAGAAGCGACGATAACTTACCCATCTATCCTATTCTATAATGAGCCTGAGTTTCGCTAAAGAAAATTATTGTGATGAAACTATCACCAAGCACACATACCTATATAACCTAGGTTCTTAACGTGGGGAATAAAAGCCCCCTTTTGGAAGTAGAAGAATTAGAGAAAATTAGAGGGCATTGAGATAGCGCAGAAGGGGCGTGGGCAGATTAAAAGTATAGTCTAAAAGGGCAAAAAAAAATAAGATAAGGGACTCTAAAAACAAAACATATTCACAAAGTGGGCGGTGAACAAAATAAGGTTGAGAAACTGTCCTCTAGAGTTACTTAAGGGCCAGTTGCTCTAACCTTCGCGTGTTACCATCTTAGGCCTCATCGTCATGTAGGATTATAACGCTATACCTATACAGATGAACTACGATATAAATCAGTGTACTTAATAATGGTTTTCGATAGCTTCATTTTTAATTGAGAGTAAAAGTAATTGGTATTTTTGGAGGACTTAAGTTAGTTGTCAGGTAATGAAAAAAAACTTTAGTCATTCATCTCTACCCTACTTACCCCAATGCACAGGTATAGTGAATAGAGGCAAGCACATTGTCAGTTGGATATGAACAACTTCCACAGGATGGATTGCAGTAACTGAGAACGCTGTCGGCTGCTTGTATTTGTGATGAAGCTTGTGGAAATGCTTGTACAGCCATGGCGTGTGGTACAGACGATGTAGAATATACGTGGTATAATCCTAAAGAAATACATGAATACGTGAAGGATAAACTTTGTATTGTACTCCTTTTTACGTAAATCACTCGAATGGAGGAGTATGAAATTTGGCACAGCAAAGTGTATATAGAGAAGGAGAACAGATAGCTGATAGTTTTTGTATAATATGAATTAGCAATACATTTAATTATTACATTACACCAATATTCAAATTAAATTAAATATTTCACATACAATAATTAATTGATTATGATTAAACTCATAAATCATCAATCTAGACATCAGAACAACTTATACTTACAATGTATACAAATATAATTGGAAACTGTAAGAAGAACCACACCCATCCGTATTCACTGAACTGGTAGTAGACGCTGGAAGGATTCTCGTTGTAAATATAACAGGCGATGAAATGCAGAGAAGGAACCGGTGAAGAAGAGAGACATGGTGCCGATCATGATCTCGTGCCTCTCCAGTTCCGGTGTGATCCATTTCGTGGGTTGAATCTTCCACTCGTGCGCCAGATGCCTTCTTTTCATGTAGAAGTACCACTGGAAGTATATTTTTTTACATTAATTTAATAAATTAATGAATTTTAATGCGTAACATTGTATTTCATAAAATAAGTATATTATTACTAATTAAACTATATTATATTTTTACTAACTATCACATTAGGTCGGGTCATTTGAGCAAAATGTTTGTTGTTAGGACAGAGATTTGAAGTTAATAAAGAAATCGTTTATATGTCATTCCTAGTTGAAAAGAGACATTGTCAATGGGTTACTCAACTCGGTTTTCCCTCAGTGCTATGACAAGGGAAAGAGGGGCTTAAAAGTTATCTCCAAAGTCTGCAAAACAACTATAATGCCTCTGGTGTTGTTGTTATCCATAGACGATTGCAACCATGTACACTCTGACGGGCTGTTTTCCTGTTTGCTCAACTTGTATATAAAAAAATGCCTAACTACCTCGCTAACTACTACACTGGCTGATTCCAGAGCGCGTCATGCCGAAACGAGTAACAAATAAAAGTTCTACCACCTCAAAATAAATATCGATGTTGTATAGTGTAGTTGTTAATTCGAAATTGAATCCTGGTTGAAATTAAAATAATGAGGAGCTCGTAAAAGTAAATAATAGTATTCTCAAAAATCGTAACTTTACCACAAACTACTAATAAAAATCTTTGAAACTATTAATCGCTTTAGAAAACACCCTGAAACACGAAATCACATGAACATGATTTGCAACACATCCGCCTAACGACTTCAATTCGCAACCATAAAATATCAACAATTTTTAAGTACCTACTTACGTCATGCGATAACGTACACAATCGTAGTCTTATCATAAGATCTATGAATAAGACAGTTTTGAAGAACCTGACTACCGTCACATAATCATTTTCGTTACTTCGATTTCATAATTATTAATTACAATTACCGATAACATAGAACAATATAATCGTATTTTCTTTTGTTTTTAACATGCAATGGACAATGTTATTCGAATATCATTTTTCACGTTTTCAATTCCCTGTATTAACGAACAGATTATTCCGTTCTGTTACTTTTCAGATTTTAATATCAAACAGTTTTTATAAACATTATTATTATGTTTTATAGTAACATTGAAATTTCAAAAAAAATTGCTCTAATACATCTTTCAGAAATTTCATAATTTCCATGCCATAAGTACTAGTATAGTGATGTAAGATACAAAAAGTTTTTTTTGCGATGAAAAAAATGAATTCGCAGATCTCCTCATTTGTCCCCATGTGAAACTCAGACCATAGTCTTACTGGTCCATATAATAAATTGCAGATTTAGGTAACTAAAGCTAAAATCTAAAGTTTCCTCTAAAGGAGTTTAAAATTTAAAAGTTGAATCGATGATGGCGCAGTGGATAGTGGCTAGATTCCGCGTTAATAGACGCGGGTACGAACCCACTTATCCAACTTTAAAATCAGCCTGAGCGTTCGGTGAAGGAAAACATCGTGACGAAACCATAGCCTGGTAGTAGGTCTAATAATACCCGCCTGGGTAGTTACCACCCTCATGTTTGAAAACCTGTCGCCAAATACCAATTGGTGTGTTTTCGGCAACATTAGAGATGCGACTCGAGTAGGATTTTGTGACTCGAGCCACTCGAGTGAACTACTTACACTCATTACAACTCGAGTAAGAATTTATCACTCGAGCTGAGTTTCGATTAGTTTATATTAAGAATTTTTAAATGCCTTATTAAATTAGTAACATTTAGTATAAGGAAATAAAGTACAAAATATTATTTGTTTTATTTATATCATTAATCACCAATTCAAAATAAAATGACTTCTTACGACTAATTAAGTTGTCATGTAAAAATGATTTTAAATTGCAAATAAGAAGTTATAAGTTTTTATTGTTCAAAATGAAGTTTATTTCAAAATTAAATTTAGCTTTTGACTAACGTTTGTTTACATTCAAGATGCAAGTGTGAACTTGTAAAGTCCCGACGTAAACTAGTGACGTAGTTACATCTAGTAACTCGAGTAAAAAACGGCTCGAGTTGCATCACTAGGCAGCATCACTTGAGAACTAGTACCATCCGGAACCACATCGTCAGTTAACATCAGGTGAATTAGTGGTCAAAGCACTGAGCATATATCGTGTAAAAACACCATAACTTTTGGGTCTAAATATTTAGCTATCTATCATTACGCAACATTGCTATATAGAAAGTAAAATTCTCTGTCAAAACTGTAGTCCGTCCACAGTTATTTTACCTCTAACCGTTAAGTTGTATTTCTGAGTAATATGTTACCATTTTAGATTTGTATTATTTGCCTTGATTTGATTGAATATACAATTTGAAAGAAGTTTGATAAACGTGTCAGATTCGAAATAGACCGGGCGGAAATATGAGTTATCATCACAGTATAAAGTAACTACGTGACTACTGGCCACTTTGGTATGTCGATGAACCGGATGAACATGATATACTTTTGTTTTAAGATAGATATTTCGCTAAAAACCTATAGATGTACGTGAATAAAAACAATATAGATTATTTATGTATTTTATTTCTGGTCGCATGTCAGTCAAAATCATCTATTTGGATACGTATTTTCTTGGGATACTTAGTTTTGAGACATAGAAGCTGCAACTTCTTTGCGGAGAAATTAATATCATATTTATCATACATTGTGATATAAATGAAAGCTTTTTTATTTAATTTATATATATTAATAAATCTAGATAACATTTTCGAAATTTATTCGTATAAAATTTTGAAAAATGTAAATCACAGATAATCACTATTTCACATACGAGTCATAGCGGCAAGTCATTGACGTTCGATTTTAAATGAAAATACGAAGCTTTATTTGATCTTTCACTTTCAGAGAATGTACGTATAGTTAGAAAAAATATTCGTAGTACTAGGTACTTTGAATTCGTTTACGACTTAAATGTACTGTAAAAAGTAAAAATCCAAAACGCTTGACAGAATATTTTGACTACGTGACCGGCTAATATGCCAAAATTCCAAAAATGAGACTTCATAGGTAAAATAACTGTGAACGGGCTATATTTGCTTTATTTTATGTCAATTTTTATGTTTTACGGGTACATCTTTCACTAACTCTATTTATTAATAATGATGTCTTAGAAGATTTACATTTTGTTACCAAGTCGATAAAATAAATTACATATTAACTTATACAAATATTTTTTGAATACATAGAATTGGTTGCGAGGTGGTAGAGCAATGGTTCCCAAGCAAGCCCACGGAGGGCATGATGATGCTGACTGTCAATAGATCAATATCTGTCGAAGGTCGTAATTATTCTTGGACTGTAATTTATTTGACATCAAATAAAGTGCAGTAATTTAAACGAGATTGATACTCTAAAGAAAAAAAAAACAAAAAAACATTCTAAAACCTATCATTGCAAAACATACTATTTAAACTTTCATAGTAATATGAATTTTGGTTTTATAACATAAAATACTCACGTGTAAAAATCCTCCCATTAGGAAGTAAATGCTATATGAGACTATATGTGCGCCTATAAAAATAGTCCCGAATGCTTCCAATTTAAGATTCTCTGTAGTTAGCAACTTGTAAATATCTTCGGTGGTAACATTTTTGTTACTTTGCGTATGACCTGAGATTTGTTTCAGAGCTGTAACTAGTATTATAACCCATTCACCTGCAAATATTAGAAATAACTTATAGTAAAGAAGAATCTAATCGCTTTTGTAACTGCAAGTTTACGTACATTCATTTTTTTACTTATTAAATAAAATACGTTTCAAGATAAGGTTTTTTCATTTTGAATCGAATTCATATTTTAAACTATGAGTATTCCATCCATCCATTCAACAGACAGGTCTCGTCCAAAGATCTCCACGACGATAGGTTTTGCGTCACCCGCATCCAGCGGATGCCCGCGACCATCGTTATGTTGTCGGTCCACCTATGAGTATTGACTATGTCAAATTATACAAAATGCCTGCGCTTGCGTTATAATATGAACACTATTGAAATATTGAGATGCGTTCTCATAACAACAATCTCTAAAACAAAGAATTATAAAATCCTTTAAAATCATTTAGAAAACTGTATTGTGCAAAATTTAATACATTTATGATAAAGCCTTTTAGAAGCAATTATTTATTTTTGTCAAATTAAGTTTTTAATTCAGATGTCGTATCGAATACAAATTGAATAAAAATTTTAAATTAAGATTTAAATCTTTAATTATTTTTGTTATTAATCAGATTACAAATAAAATTGTATGAATCTCTGAATTAAATAATCTTTGTCTAATATAATTTTATAGGGAAAGTAATTATAGAGATTTTAAATTCATCATCGCATCAGAAAATAATCCTGTCATTGGTTTGTTAATATCTGACTAGAACTAATTTAATCATATATTTGTACTAATAATATTAGTTGGATCTTATTAATTCCTATAGACTAATGTAAATGTTGTAAGCGATCACGTCTCAGTGCCGCTTACAACATTTACATTAGTCTATAACCGCTTACAATGGGCCTAATAAGAAAGCTCAAAGTTACTCAAAAGGCAATAGAGACGGCTACGATTGGAGTTTCACTGCGTGATCGAATCAGGAATGAGAAGAACCGCAGAAGAACTGAAGTAACCGACATTGGGACCCGATGGGGCCAACGGGTTCTCGAAAGGCTACCACGCACCGGAAGACGTATCGTGGGTGGATCGACGAGCTGGTGAAGGTCGCGGGTATCCGCTGGATGCGGGTAGCGCAAGACCGGTCGTCGTGGAGATCTATGAGGGAGACCTATGTCCAACAGTGGACGCCTTTCGGTTGAATGTATGGATATAATCTAAATATGAATCATTAAAATTAAACAATATACCGTCAAAGATGTGGTTGAAAACAAGAAAACAAAGCAAGTTTTAAAAAGCATTTTCATCGATGTCGATGACTTATTTTTATCGTTACCTAGGACGATAATATATTAACGCCTGTTAATTATAATACTGTGTTCTTGTTAATACATGATATTACTGATTTTTGTTCATTGATTTATGATATTTTACCACTACAATAAAATAATAATTGGCACCAATTAGAACAGTTCTTTTGCAAATTTATATTCTATAAATCTTTGCACCAAAATAATGCCTACTGTATATTTTAAAAAATGTTCTATGTTCAAATGCACACCACTTGAAAATCGCAAGATCTATTTCAGTGTAGCTTTCATAATATTAAAGCAGTAAGTCAGATAAAGAATCTGTACTATGTTTTTTTAACTGTCTAAATGCTGTTGACCTTAGAAGGCGTGACAGCTTCACCGAATTTTGAGGCGAGCGTTTTAAGCACTAAGCTGAAAATTGTAGCTAGCACAATGGCACCAAATCGTACAACCGCAGTCTGTGTTAAAAATCCACGGAATTTACCGTAGGTAACCCTACACTAAGTAAAATATAAGAGAGAAAAAAAGGGTCCCTTACAGAACCCCTGTACCTTGCGTGTAGTATTTCAAGTACATACGTATGTGTACGCAGTATGATATATTTGATGCTAGTGCATGCTATGTCACTTTATCGCATTGGTGATGGCTACAAAAAACTTGCCTAGTTGGGGATCGAAGCACGTCTTGAGTCGCTTTCGGAAGGGGAACATTACTATATTGCATATGGCGTAATTGTAATAATGAAACTCTTTAATAACCTCTTAACGTTGCGCCGAAAGTAAATACTGCGAATGTAGCAACAAAGCTACCAATAAATTCTGGCAGCTTGTCGAAGAACTTTTCAAGGGACTCGGCGTACTTCTCTACCCATTTCACTCCGTCCGTGAGTGGATCCCAGTACTTTGGTTTCTCTTCTCTTATGTTTCGATCTTTGATATAATTTTCATTATTGACAGGCCTCTGTCTCACCTCAGCGGCCATCCTGTAGAATAATTACATTAAAATTAAATTATTGTTGTTAAAAACCTTTCAAAATAATAAAAAATAGTAAAGAAAATGGAATAAACAAAATGAAATAATCTTGATTTAGCGAAAAATAATAAGTGGACATTAAAATAAGATTAAGATTTAGAATCGTTTGTGAAGTTTTGCAAATCTGGAGAAGAAAAAAACACGTCACTTGTTAATTAAGTGGCGATAAGAATAGATACTAACCGTTAATGTCTATTCAGAGGGTAATGCCCGAAAGTTGTAAAATTAAGAAACCAGTGACTCTTTAGATTCATCTTGACAAAAATAGTTAAGCTTAATTTTAGTATTTGTTCCTGCCAAATTAAAAACTAAAATTGTAATTAATCAATATGTACAAGGTTGATTTAATTTAATATATACAACATACATATAACTAGTTTTACTTGTATACTAACATTTTGAAAATAATTCATGTCAAACTTTAATAAAGAAAAAAAATGTACTATCCATAATAAAACCACAAATCGAAGAGATATCGAAACTCTTTGAATAACCTTAAACCTTAAACGGTTCAATAAACTCTCAAGCATGAATCCATAAACGATATGATTATTAAAAAAAAAAAAAAAACAAAAATGTTATAACGGAATAGTATTTGCGGTAGAAAATATTATGAGAAAAGTAAAGAAATGGATGTTCAATTGGTTTGGACACGTGGAGAGGATGAATAATGAAGATTAAGATCTATAAGGATATGGTATCTGGGCAAGTGGCTAGATGAACGTGCCAGATTACAAAAGTTCAGAAAGGTCATGTCAAAATGTACGACAGTGCTTATGAAAGAAACGAAAAATCGTAGTAAGTGGAAGGATTTAGTCTTTGTTTACCCTCAAGGGATGTAATTATAAACACAACGTATATTATTATTATTGTGAAACATAGAAATTATTACATACGAGCGAAGCCACGGGCATAGATGGTTCTAATTTTAATTATGCGTTGAATATCTTCGGGCTACTATTTTAATCGATTACGAATCAACCAGAATTTGTAATTCTACTGTAATATTTATAATGCTACATTTAATTTACAGTAATAAATAAAATTGAAATGTCTGTTTGTAATATCAAAACATTTTTTTTTACTAAATAGATATTAATGTATTTAGGATAACTGAACCAAAAATAGAATTTCAAAAACTTCTTTCTGTCGTTCTGGTTATTCTGGTTAGTCTTAGAAACGACTGGATCGATTTCGACGAGACTTTTTTTGGTAGATAGTTGAAGTTACACTGCGCAAATTAGGGTACTTTTGTTTTTTGAATATAGGGTTCCTCCTAAAAAAATTAGAACTCATGAAATTATGAATAAAATCCGATTCAATACAGAGTTTTATTGGCAATATTTGAATTTGTGAGAAATATCTTTGCTTGATGTTAATTGCAAAACAAATTTTGAGAAAATAATTCGAGTTCCGTATAAAAAAAAAATTAAAATTATTTTACGCAGTGAAAGATGACGCGGGCGCAGCCGCGGACTCACGGCTAGTAATTAATAAAGTTTTTTTTGTAAGTAAACATTTATAATTTAATTGAGAAATTAAATTTAGAAAGTATTCTGTTACATAAACAATTAATATATCAACTTCATAAGTGAATAAAAAATAAATACATACATAACATAAACATAAATACCTTTTTTATTAAAATTATAAAGTGTATATTATATATGTCACATTCGGATTCACGACTTTTTCGCATTAAACACAATCAATAAATGATATTGATAATATATAGCGAAATGATAAACTTATTTTGTGTCAAGAAAATCTTATAATATGCCAATTTTTTAATCTCTTTGTTATCGATATAATTAGAATGACACGTTTGTCTGCGCATAATTTTTTTAATTTTTCCTTGTACCATGACTCTTATTATTACACTTTGAAGTCGATAATACAATTTCTATTACATTACATTATTTATTTAGATCATCAAACGTCACATTAACACAAAAATATCCAGTTCATTATATTTTTAATATAAGACGGTGGCTCCAGTGCAATTGTTTTCATTTTCTCTGCAGGTATGTGGCTAGCATGCCAGAAAAATCAAAATCAATTAATTCTTTATTCAATTTTGGGCCTTAAGAAGACTCTTTTTAATGTCAAAACACTACCACCGGTTCGGAAATAACACCGTCAAGAGGAGCCGGCAAGAAACTCGATCTGGTTCCTTTTTTTATAAATGCGAATATAATACATAATACATATTATTTTTAAATAAAAACTATACAAATCACAGTTACATATATTGTTAGTGAAAGCACAGTGTGTAAATTCCTTTTGAAGACTTGCCTGTTTTAGTGCTTGGACTTATTTTCAGGTAAATCAGTAATGTTCGTTGGGATGTTCATGTGCGTCGATTATTACTATATTGGTTTCATTACTAGCCTCAAGGGTAAATAATTTTTACACTATGACATCTAATAAGTTAACCAAATTAGTTATTACGGAATGTACTATTAAAGTGTATGTCGGTAAAAAACGACATTTCACTTGTAAACAACACGTGCAACCGTGACGTCATTTGTTATTGAAAAGGCGGTACGTGGACAGAGTCGTGTTAGCAGCTCCTCTCTAGTGACGTCCCTATAAAAGCGCGCCGCACCGGCCATCGAGATCGTACTCAAGTACATTCTCCGGGTCCCCCTCCGGCGGCGACCCAAAATGTGTCTCGTTCCCCAACTGAGCAAAAGAGCCTCCTTGACGTCACCGCCAGTGCGATACAGTGACACTGACCATGCATCAAGCATTACACGCACAACACTGCATACACACTCCTCCACATAACACGCAGGTACATAGGTCATGTAAGGAAGATTTTCTTTTTTATTAATAAATAAAAAATGTAGGGTTTAGCTAGGATTGAATTTCGCGGGAAATTTTAAACATAGGTAGCGGCCAACCCGAGATTCGAACCCTTGTGCTAGTTACCTTTTGCGACGACGAGAGCCTTCAGCACTCGCCCCCAAAGTTATGGTGAAGCTATAAAAGCCCTTCCGGACAACAGCATTAGCAAGGTTAGAAAAAAAAAAAAAACATCAAGATCGAGTGCTGTGCGGACCGTCGTCGCGTGCAGATCGGAGTTCTCAACTCTTATTCCAAATAGTATAAAGAATTATAATGCCTAAATTAAAGCCTAATAAAATTAGGCTTTCCTTACAATTTATTACAGTTTTATATTATCAAAGTTATGTTTTGTTCCGATTTTACATTCTATATCAGAAGTGGGATTTGAATGCCATTGCTATACAATATTTGAAATTCAGCAAAGGAATATTATGCGGTTGACCGAAGCTATCCAAGTACCAGTATAAGTTTTTAGCACAATAAACCAGTAAAATTACAATGTATATTAAATTCTCGGAAGAATTTACCATCACGGTAAACCGGGACATAAAACGGTAGACTGCCGTTTCTAGTTCACAAATTCAGCTGTACCCGCCACACAAAAGGAACAATCAACGTCGACGGCTGGACGCCTGGAACTAGTGAGTGATTTGCTTTCGTTGCGGAGAGAATGGGCTCATAGCTGCATCTTCTGTGGAACAGCCATAGTGGCATCAGTACGGTATGAGATCGACGCTTCGATAACTGCGAAATAGTCGGTGTGTATGGGCAATTGCAACAATCTAATAAGTCTTATTTTTATTCTAATTATGGTTGTCGTAACTTTAAAGGTTACCGAACATTAGTGATTGTTTGTATACGGGGTATGGATGGTTCAAATATAGATTGTACTGGTCAATTTTTTTTGTGATATAACCAGCAAAGACTTTAAAGATTTTTTGCATGTTCCTTGGGATTTCTTTAAAAAACTGATCACTAAGGAATCTAGTCACCCCAATGACTAAGTAAAGAGGGTGATGAGGGCATTAAGAGTACTCACTTAAGTAGAAATGTCTGACAGGTCTTGACAAGAATCTTTAGAGGATGCAAACTTCCTCTGAATTGTTCTGTTCATCATGTAATAGGAGCTAGTCTACTCGAGGCTATTATAGCAGCTAGGGCTATAAATATTTTAAATTTTGATGATTCTGAGCCAGAAATATACATTAGAAAGACGGCACGGCAAGCGGCAATCAATATAGAAAAGAGTGTGACATGATTGAACGATACTAATCTGTTTGTTTAATATCAACTTACGTTACGTTACGAGCTATATGACTGGTGAACAGCTTCGTGAATGAACCACTCCAGCAGCATCGCAACAGTGGTCTCATTGACCTGGGTGTTGCGGTAGTGCGTCATGAACAGTCGACACATCGCTAATTTCGATATTTTCTAATAATTCCCGCCTGTGGGTAGCTACCTCCCTCAAGTTTGAAAACCTGTCTCCAAATACCAATAGGTGTATTCCGGTAGTACCACTTAAAAACCAGTACCTCTAGGCTTAGTGTGTTTACCATCCTGGACCACATCTTCACTTAACATCAGGTGAAATTGAAATGGTGGTCAAAGCACTATTTCAAATGAACAAAGAAAAATTTTTGTTCACAACAAAAGTGTTACGTATATATCACGTGAAATGACACCAAAGTTTTAGATTTAAGTAGCGCAAATTAATAAGAGATATGCTGAAATACCGACTAAAATTCAATATGTTCACAGACATTTTGAACATAAATAATTTTTTTTATTCAACGCAAGTGTTTTCATAATAAAGTTGTGATATATCGGAAATTACGAACATACCTACTATATCTTATTGTACCTGTATATAATAATTTCAGAATGTATTTTATATTCAATGCATTAATTTATCTGATAACAGAAAGGATTAATATAAAACGAACCTTTGGTAGGTAGATAAGTAATTTGACACATATGATCCCAAAGCAGGTGTTTATCTAAGAACAAAAGAAAGTATTATCTACATATAGATAGATTGAAAATATTATCTAAATATGGTAAAATCCTGACTCGCTCAACGCCATTATATAAATTAAAATTTTGAAGAAGAGAAAATGTTCATTTTAAATTGTAGTAATAATTTTAAGAAAATCATTGCCTAAAGAAGATGCTTTCCAAGGGGTTATATACAAAAAAGAGGCTACATTATGCAAATTAAAAGGCCTATATTGACCGGTAAATATTGACTATCTATATATAGCATATTCACGGTATATGTGTATTGTTGTTTATCGTTTTTATACATCATATTCGAGTTGACTTAATACTTAATCGACGCTTTATATTGGGGGTTAAAGTAGAAAAATACCCTAATTATATCGTGTTATATATACATACATATTTATTCTAAGTATTTAACGTCGATGCTTATAAATGTATGGAAATTTAATTGGAACACTATTCAAATCTTTGTGTTGGAACTTTGGGAACATAATCTGCATAATCTGCAGGCATTGTGCTTCCTGGGAAGAAATTTTATTTGATTTTTAGATGACTTTTAGTATCAAAACTGCTTTTACAATAGTGTGAGGTTTATCGTTGTCATGGAACAATAATGGTGAACATCAATTAACGAGTTAGACATGTTTTGCAGCTAGTTTGCCCATAATTATTTGAAGTTCTGTACAGTACACGTCTCCTGTTATTGTTTTGCGTTGTTCACTTGTAATTATGGTAGGTTATTTTTTTAAGTTTTTGTGTAATTTTCATGGCACTCTCTATGATATAGTTTGGGTATTGTGCCGTGCACAAATTAAAAAAAAAACGCGCAATGTTCTGAGGCGAAAGATAGGGCACCGTTTTGCTAGTGATTAGAAATGTTGATACAATATTGAAAATAATTCGCTATTGACATGGCACTAATAACTGTGTAAGCTGCTCTTTGCTATTCAGTCAAATCAATATTTCAAAATTTGTTTGATTCTACCGATTTGCTGTAAATATTGTGAGAATACTAACTTCAACACCCCTAATTAAAATATAATAAAAACAAGTTTTTATCATTTATATAATAAATCAAAATGGTTGATTTTTTTACTTTGCTAACACCGCTTTAAATTATTTGTAGCTATCGCATGTCTAGGAAACTAATTTGTTTATACTACTAATATACAATAATTTCTTATAATGAAGTAAATAGTAATATATAAAGAAACATACAATTCAATTTATCTTATAGACTTAGAGAGTTTAAAATATAACAATTTATGATATGTATGCATTTTTTACATCAATGTATGTATGTTTCTTTATACATTACTATTTACTTAATTATAAGAAATTATTGTATATTAATATAAACAAATTAGTTTCCAAGACATGTGATAGTTAGAAATCATTTGAAGTGGAGTTAGCAAAGTAAAAAATCAATTATATTATATATGATGGATTTCCGAAAGTATCACCTTCATCAATCGAATTTTTATAATAATTTGATCAGTATTGCTTAATAGTTTTAAAATAGTTTGATAATATATCTGCATATTATTGTAAAAACTACATAATATCGAAGCAATGAGTATAAAGTTACATTCACTTATAATTCTTGTTTTATAGATGAAGCGCGTTGTTTCTGACAAAAAAAAGTTCGTATTTAATTTTCCCCTTTAACTCAACTTTAATTTTACGCATTTAATTGTATGCATTTTATGTTTCAACTAAATCGGTAAACTGCTTTTGATTAAATCAAGACATGTTTATTTTACTTATGTTTTTTTTTTACGTTATCAAAAAAAATATTAGTTGTATTATGTGCTGCCTATGAATTTATCATTGAAACATATTTCCTCCTTGTAAAGTTTTATCAAAATCGAACGAGTCGTTTTCAATTTAAGTCCGCACATACTGTATAGACATTTTTCAAGATTAGTAATGTTTAAATTAGGCATCATATGTTACATTTAGATAAATAAATGTAGAGCCAATTCCCACGGATAGATTATTAGTTTAGAAAATAATGAACTAATCAATATTTCTAACTATCACAAAGTAACAAATAAATGGAATGTAAGTAGGTATGTTTAATTGAACATATGGTATATTTCTGGATTTAATTTGAATAGTAAATAAAACGTAATTGTGAGCATAGTATCTAAAATTTAAATATAATCGCTAGTAGTTCATTTGCACGTGTAACTCCACGTGCCAATTAATATATTATCAAAGTGATTTAAGCTGTTAACACACGCATGGACCGGGCCGCAGACATGGTATCACGAGGTCATCAATCGCTTAAATAAGGATGGGATCCTTTTCGAAAAAGATCGATTGATAAAGCATGTAGATCCAAAAGATCGATGTTTCAAATTAATAAAGCATCGATTATTAGAGTATTAGAGTTTTCTATGATATGATAGGCCATATTATAATATCATACGGTTTATTCAACGCCAGCATTATCAAAACAACTGAAGCAGTATTCATTATTCATTTGTATCCACTAAAGAACTAAAAACATATTGTGAGATGAGGGATAATATAAACAACAATCTGTATGTTAAATATTTACCACCAAAGGTTTAATTCTAGTTAATTCATTACATAAACGTTAAATTACATTACTTTATAGAAGGAAAATAAATATAATAAAAAAATTTCGCATAATCTGTGAAAACACAGATCATCAATTTGCTGATACTTTACAAAAGCTTGGTTTCGAGATAGATGAGAATTAATTAGAAATATTATTCATTTGTCAAGTTTAAAGCTTAAATTTTTATATGCATGTCTGTAATTTTTAAGGTGTGTTCAAATACTTTAAAATAAATTAGCGCTATCTTTCACTATGTCTTTTTTTCTATCTGTATTTTCAATTATCTATGTATCTAGGTATTTTTTCTATCTATCTGTCTCTACTCTGTGGAACGTTGATTGTATTGTACATATTTATTATTTCTAATTAAATTATTTAAAAAAATATCTCACGCGATATTTAATTGCAACACATTTAATATGAAGTTCATTAAAATTAAAAGCTGACAAATTGGTTATATCTCTACTTATTAATATTTAAGACAACGTACTTGAATACTAAGCTATTAAATTCAATTTCTTCAAGTAAAGCACGTTTACGAAACAAGTGGATTTTTTTTACACAGAGTATATATTAATCTACAACACGATTAGACAAAAAAAACTAAATATCTAACATGTTTCGTCGAAACAATAATAGATTTCAAATATAATCAGTTATTGAAATTATCTGGCGCACTTAGAAAGGTCGTTTAACATAGTACGCATGCACTCTTCAGTTTTGGCTGATAATTAGTTTATCCTAATTGATAAGAATGTATGTTTCAGTGAACTCGATATTGAGCCTATCCGTTTCCATTTAATTACTAAGTTCACTTTCCAATAACAGTGTTTATCTCATAGAACGTAGCACTAATATAGGTGACTCATGAAGTGTAACTGGTAGTTTTTTTCTGGTAAAAATAACAGTGATATCACCAGATTATTAGTGATTAAGCAAAATACTTTTCATTCAAGTTTAACCAGTAAACTTTTCATTCCATTTTACATTATAGGGACAACATGAAAAGATCAGCTTTAGTAAAAACTTTCAGCGTCAATAAGTTTGCTATGAGTTAACATTTTAAGACTTGTGACTATAAAAGTATGGAATAAAAAAAACATAGATAACAAAAAAGGTATTATATAGTTCCTCATCTACAGTTCGCTATAATTCGTACTACAGACAGTTTACTTCTAAGCTTAATCAAGACTCATCTCTTATCGTCTAGTGGTTTTGTCCTAGTAGTCGTCTCAATCTACTATGCGTAGGAAGCGAGGATACATTTTCAGGGCTATATCATTCTCAGACGAATCCTTGAGTCTTTATGCACCCTGATCGCTTTTTTATAAAAATGTCGAAAATCAAAATCGATACTACCTACTACTAATAAAACAAATTACAAAAAATCCAAACTTCTTTAAAAATGCAATTTAGGTTGCACACTATTTGAAATATTATACTATACGAATATGTTTGATAATCAAAAAGTTTAAATACTAATCGATGATGAAAATATACGTACAATACGTAAGGTTAATTTATTTAAAATGTACATATGAATTTTAATAAAGTTAACAATGGTGATTTCTGACAGCCCATTTCACTACATTGTGATATTATAAAGAAACCGAACTACCACAAAATAATCCTCCAGAAATAAATCCAAATTAAAGTAAATTGCTTTGTAAAAAATGCATTATTTAGGCGTTATAATCTTAAGTAACTTGCAGGAGCAGCTCTGGGTGTAGGAGCTCTAAATGTCAAAACAGTGAGCATAGCCTTGGAAGAACTTACGAAGTCTGGTGGTGTTTTTTCAGCGTAATTTATAATTCATTAACTCGGAATTTTAATGGATTTTAGTGTTTTGGTTTGTCGTTATTATTATCCAAAGGCGTTCTTTGTTAACATTTTGTTTTAGTTCAATAGCAAAGGATGAAAAAGACTCATTTTATTCTGTCTTTATGAATAAAAGTACAACTCAAAATGATAAAATACTGTTACATCCCTAAGTCATTACAATGTAATTTTGCGCTCGCATAATACTTATCTGTGTACAGATGGCAATGGATTGTTTTGTCTTTGTCTTAAAATCGAGAATAAATTGTTATCTTATTGAGAAATATTTAGATAATAAAAATGTCTTCATTCCGAATTTTCGGCTCAAAAGTAATTTTGTCTGAAACGAGTCTATAGCTTCAGCTGGGCTTACTGATATGTGCTTAGGGTACTTAGCCAGAAAGTCGGCATAAGGTTATCCAAATAATATGGTCCTTGGCTATCTACATAAAATCAATCAGGGGTAACTAAAATAATTTTAGTAGAGTAACAGAGTAGGTAAACTGTGCACATGAGACCAGTAGTTGGATCGACGATAACACAAAAAGTTTTATTGAAAAGACGTTGATTTACAATCAACAAAAAAATATTATCTCATATAGTAACAGAATAGAAGCTGTCGAGCTATATACATCATACAGCATCCCATGAATTATTTAAGTCTCAAAGTTATGTTTAAAGTTTATAAAAACAGCAAAATGTTTAAATTGAGTAAACTTTAAGAACAATGGTAGCTGGTAGGATGATCTGGTGATAGGGACTTTATTCATACTACTCTTTATAATTGTTAATGTGAAAGTTTTAGATGGGTAATTTGATGCATACATCTGTAAGCTTTATAAATATTCACATAAGAAAAACAGGGAAGGAATTAATTTTATTAGTGTCTTACAAAAACATATTCAAATGGAAATTTTAGAAATATTGTCAGTACAACAACATGAGCTTTGATTGTAACATATTAGTCGATTAGATTTAATTTGTTTTGATTCGATGAGACTAAATAAAACAAACCAAAGGTGAACGCGCAGATCAACCTCATCGGCAATGCTCTAATTGCTCATAAATATACTCATATTTCTTCATTCTTGCAGTCATTAGGTGATACGTTCATTTGTTGGGTTTTTTTTATTTATAGTACGTCGGCAAAGGAACAGCATTGTGCCTGATAGTGAGTACAATCCATTCCAGAAACAGTGGCGACCGTCGTTCGAGAGAGTGTGCTGCGCAGATGCATTGTTTCCCCTGATGCTAGTATACGTCAATTAATTATCATAGATATTATAACATTGTAATAATATTATCACGGTTACAATCTTATAAATATTTAAGATATGGATTATTTTTATCAATATTCAGTGTTCGAGCAAGTATTTAATTACGTATGTTTTTAAATCACTGAATCATTAATAATTCATTGTAATAAGACAATTACAGTAAAACAATAATATAAACGGATACATTAATGTATAAAAAGTATAAGTAAAATAAATTACGATACGACGTATGTAAATTTTTCCTTACTTTATAATTTTTATTTTTATTTCTTTCCAATTTATATACCCACTATCAACAATAACCAGCGTGTGGTTATTAGAAAAAACGAATATGTCCCATCTAATTGTTTATTGAGAAAGATTAAACGTTTCCAGTTTGGTTTCCTTGCGTCATCTATAATATGACTTGTCTTTTAAATATCCTTAACAATTTGTAGTATGTCAGTTCATTATATTTTGGCACTCGATGAAACAAAAATGCTCAATAAAAATAGAGAGAGCTAAATCGTAAAAAAAAAATTGATTTATTTTTACATTATCTCTTATTATAGTGCCATCTGTTGGATTTACTTGGAAGCTAACAAAGAGCGCAAATGTTACTACAAATGTAAGATTATACTATTTTACCTACTACTTACCTATATGTAAGAAGCACCGAAAAGTATTTAAATAAAACCGTTAGATGGCAGTATCTTCAAATAAATATATTTGTTTCTTTCAATAATATAAAACTTTTGTATTATTATGATTAAAAAATGTATGTATTCTCCTTTATTAACTTCTTCTTGTTATGGTTTTATTGTATATTTTTGTGTCAAGCGATGGATCCCTATTAATACGTATTTTTTATTACCTAACTGTAGTTCAGGAAGGTTCTGTAGTACCTATTATCAAAGACTATTATATAGCTACAAACCGCTCTTGGCTATACAAAAGATTGTAACACGATAAATGATTATCTATTAGAATGAGAGTTTAAGTTTGCAGACCATGAATGAGCGCCATCTAGAAATAAGACGGGATTTTGATCTTTACCCGTGTGACGATTTTTTGTATGAGAATAGCTACCTATTAGATATAACAATTTTTCTATGCTATTATGAAGCAGACATTATACACCAGAACCAATTGCAAGTAGTATAACAATAAAACAAGAGATGGCGCTGTTATGATGAATTATTTTCAAGTACATTTTTGCATTAAAAGCCACTGATTGAATATTGTGATTGCTCTGATAGCGGGTGCAATGAAATCAGAGTAAGTCTCAAGGTGCTGCCAGAAAGAATGTGTAAGTAAGGTGGAGTGTAGTTTGTAGGTCTAGGCAGTGAGCTTTAGCAATGTATGGGGCGATCACAATAGATCTGACTAGGTCGCATTGATACAGGACTCTTTAAGCCTGCATAGCCCCTTTCCAAATAATAATAAGATGGAGTCTATGTGAGATCAATAGTAACCATTTACCCCGGGCGGTGAGAAACGTATGATAGCTAGGAAGTAACTATGAGAGACGGGTTTGAGACAAAGTTGATCCGATGGCATTTTCAGATTTATGACGAGATTCACGTTTCTTGGTACCATCGGACATCTATTGCAATGGTTATTAAGCGAACAATGTTTCGTTTATATTACACTCATATTTGTTATTTCTGAAAATTTGCTATTTATCTTGTGTAGGCGCAATGATATTCTAATGTGTAGGTGATATCCTAAACTCCATTGGTACGGCCTTGTTTATGACAAAGTCCACAAAGCTTTATTAATGACTGCAGCTGGATAACTGTGATTTATCTGTCTTGGTCAACATTATTAGCAATGCTATTCGTATAACAGAGTAATACGAATTCAATGACAATTCACTCGGTTAATTTGCACAATTTTTTAAATATATTTTATAAAATATGTATATATTCTTATTTTATTTATTTATTTATACTTATAATGTATATATAATAAACAATGCGTAGCAGTAATTACAGACTACTTAATGCTCTGGGAGTCTGACCTAATAAATAAGTACCTGTTGTGTAGTGTAGTACCACTGACTCGCCGAAGTTAAATAAATAATACATTTTTAATGTAAATAAAATTTTATTTTAATTATAGATTACTTTATGGATACAAGATTAAGAAATATTAAAATTGTAGTAAAATAAATATTCATTCTAATTCAACCCATGATGAGTCACGTGCGTTTTTTCTTTCTTACTTTAACGAGATTGTCTGTTGGAACCAACGTTAGGTATGTGCTCAGTGGAAATCATCTACTCCTACAACCTTGTTCTGTTTTATCCCTCACGTGATATGAGATTAGATTAGATAGATGGGATGATATTCGATTAAACCTTTCCTCCCACCATGAAAGAATCTCACGTAATTAATGAGCGCGCCCTAATATAGGATGAATTCCACGGAATTTGCATGCAAGTAAAAGCCCAACCCGATGTTCGTAGGTACGTGAACGAATGTGGTGTCCTTATGCTAGTTTTGATTTCCTGGCTGAGTACTCTGAGCGATAAGTATCCAGTATTATATTGTAGAATACCATTGTGCCCGCGGCTGCGCCCGCGTTTTGTATATTCTTTACTGCGTTTTAATGTTTTTATACGGAACCTTAATTTTTTTTGTAGTATTAAGATAAACTAAATATATATTTCTCGTACATTCAAGCACTTGCCCGTAAAACCGTGCAATTAATAGGATTTTTTTTTTTAGAGTTTTAATTTTTTTACGCAGTAGAAAATGAAATGTACCCTAAGTTACCCGGAGTAACATCAGCTATTTATCCAAAAAAGTCCCGTCAAAATCCGTCCACCCCTTCCGGAGATTATCCGGAACAAACAGACAGACAAAAAAAATTTTTAAAATAGTATTTTTGGTATAGGTATCGTATATACATTCATACCTATTTAGTAAAAAAAAATTTTTTTTGACGTTACAAACAAACAGACACTCCAATTTTATTTATTAGTATAGACCAAAGCTCTAAGCGCTCGCCACGAAAACCGAGTGCTGTTATCGATGCCCCTGATGTCATGAAAGCATAAGTCATTGAAGAAAAATATACAATTAAATGAATAATTGTGGGTGATGCCGCCAGTACTCGCTAGTTACTAATATAATTATTAACAACTAACCAAATCATCATAGCTCACAAAGCGTTAGTACGTTAGTAGAAACTGCACACCATGGCGCGTTGCGGCCTACTATGACGTCTCTAATCTCCCATCGCCATTGTGATTCTGACGACACCCGCTGGCATTTTGAGTAGAGTGATGTGGCAATATTCTCGATTCTTTTAAGACGACTTCAAAAAGTAAGGGTTATCAATTCGTCTGTATGTTTTTTTTTTGTATGTTTATTACTCGATTTCTCCGTCATTTGTGGACCGATTTGCAATTTTTTTTTTAAATCGATAGAGTTCAAACTTCAGAGTTCGAGATCGGGATCTAATCAGTGGAACTCAGAGAAATTGAGAAAAACCCTCGAATATTGTAGACGTGTTTCATATATTTGTTTCCAAAGCCATGAAGTAGGCTTCACAGATACTAAAAACTTTTTACTTAATTTTCTTAATATAATCTTCCTTAATTTATTAAACTCATTACTAATATTACTAACGTCATAGGATTAGTAATTCTTTCCCTACCGAGAATCGCTCAACATCGATAAAAAATTTGTCACTTTAACAAGTACGAGGTTCTTGGCGGTTCTTATCGACGACAGGGTTTTATTTCAGAACAGATGGTAATTTTTGACGTCCATAAACTTCTTCTCAGTGCCTAAAATAGATAAAGATTTTTATAAATATTTGATTTATCGACACATCTATGCATATACAATTATAAACAATATCGATATATAGATAGCAACAACACTAAAAACAGTGAATCACAAAGCGCCGCTTGACGCACCGCAGGGCCCGGCTCTGTGAATCGACTTGATTACTATATTCTGTTAGACTTTAGTGGTTAGTGCAATTCAATGTAGTCAGTTCGAAGGACATCGTATACGGCAGTGGCAATATTACTTGGCTTTGCATTTACGAGAGATAAAGGTTTATCGTCACTTTATGTGCGGGTGATAAAATCACGAAACTTGTTGGTACTTATTTCACTTAATTGTAACCTAATTATCATGTAAAAAACTAAATATTTGTAGATATTTTTTACAACTCAATAATTGAATAAGTACAATAATATTAAGGTGGCGTTTGTATTTGTGCATAAATATTGGGGTTATTATCTAGAGTTATAAAATGTTTTAAAAAGTTATAAAATTACATTTAAATCGATATACTCTTTTGATAATTATTAAGGAACAAAAATGTAAACACTACCGTAATCTATTCCTCGGTGTGTACTGAGAAGTTTTCATCATTCAAATCAACAAAATTTACATTAATTAAATAATATGTTTTAGACGCATAGCTAGTATATAATACGCATATGTTGAATATGAAAAAAAAAAACAGTTCAGTATCATTTTTGTTGTAAAAGATTATTATTACATTTTTATAAATAAAAAAAGCAATGAAAATCAGTTGACAATCATAGGAGAAAAAGATACGGAACTATTTTGTCATTGCTTATTTATATATGTGTATATATAACTTTGGTTTGAGTTTTAACTTTTCATCCATCAGTAGTCGTTTTATTTATTATAAAGTGAATATATTCTGAATTCTGATGTTATGTGCATGTTCCGCATGACCAAGTTACACACCACCCGGCGACATCTCATTTCAATGTAAAGCGCCCTCTAGGTGGCGCGTGCATTAATCACACACTCGCCAGGAGGCCCTTTGTGTCCAGAATTATGGCTTGGAGCGTCGAACGAAACCACTCAGGTGTTCATCGAATGTGTAGGGTGACAACACTAATAGATTCTAATGGGTTATTTATTGTGCAAAACGTTACATAATGACGTCTAATATATTTCCCATTGAATAATATAGTATATACTAATCACGCTATTAAAAACGAGTGTTCCTATTGATTATCATCAAACTCAAAACTGATTACATCATACATAGACAGTCATAATTTCGTTTTTTTCCACTCACAAATCATGCCTGTTTCTGAATTGAATGTCCTGGAAATAATTCAAAACGTTTAAAACATTAGAAAGTAACAGGTGGAAAAGACAATGCTGAGAGATTTACTCAAACATCTTGTATGTCTTCATACATGATACAAGCGCATTTAGATGTAACAATTTAAAAAGTTAAATTTTCTGTATTTATATTATGTATGAAACGATATTCACCCTACTCTCGTAAGATAGATCTCGATGAGTTACGACAGTAACAAATTTAATGTAATCCCTCGCACAATGCCGCGTTGGTCCAGGAACAGAATAATAGCGGACTATCACGATATTGCAGTTTATTTTTCACCGTTCCATGAATTATTATTGTTATCTATACTAATTATTCGGTCAAGGGGTATGGTAGACTCGATTGAAACCTTACCTTAATAATAAAATATAAAAAAATAATGATTTTGAGTCTACAACATATATCCGCAAAATTCGGATTGTCGAGTATTTGGTTAAATTCTATTGGTGCAATTGGCAGTCGCCATATTGGGCACTCGGATGCCATCTTGAGTTTGTTAAAGCCGATTCACTCGTATCAGTGAAGTTACAGTTCCTATCTACCTACATTTTGTAAAAGGTTGTGAATTATGAGTCACATTTCACCCGAGCGAAGCTAAGTTTTTATTTAGGATAATAGTTCGTCGCTAATTGGGTTTTGTTTTCGAATGAGATTTTTTTTTTTTTTTTTTTTTTTTTTTTTTTTTTTTTTTTTTTTTTTTTTTTTTTTTTTTTTTTTTTTTTTTTTTTTTTTTTTTTTTTTTTTTTTTTTATTGAGCTTAATATAATATTTAACTATAATATAAACTGAAGGTAATTTTGCCTTTGCCCTGAGGCATTTAGGGGAGCGTCTCAGGGAGGTCTTCGATCAGTGCTTGCGGACGGGTAGGTTCCCGACAATGTGGAAGGAGGGGCGGCTGGCGTTGATAAAGAAGGAAGGGCGTCCTCTAGAGGATCCCTCTGGGTACCGGCCGCTGGAAGCTCCTGGAAAAGATTGTGGCTACGAGGATTAACCAGCACCTGAAGGATGGGGGACGGAATCTGTCTGACAATCAATTTGGTTTTCGGGTGGGGAGGTCCACGGTTGATGCCATGCTGGTACTCAAGCGGCTATCTGCGGAGGCGACGGAGGCGGGAGAGAGGCTCTTGGCGATATCGTTTGATATCGCCAATGCGTTCAACAGTCTGCCGTATGGTGTCATCCGGGAGGCGCTTAGATTCTTCGGGGTGCCGGAATATCTGAGGCGACTGTTGAATAGCTACTTGGAGGGAAGAGCTGTGACCTTCGTGAATAGTTGCGGGAGAGTAATTCGGCGAAGTATCGAGTGTGGAGTTCCCCAAGGATCAGTGTTGGGCCCATTGTTATGGAACATTGGATTTGACAAGGTTCTTCGCGACCCCCTGCCAGATGGGCTGAGAGTACTTGCTTATGCGGATGATACGCTGGTAGTTGCACGTGGTAAGAAATGGGGAGAGGTTGTGGCTTTGGCGGAAAGGGGGGCAGCGTTGATTGCTGGGCGAATTGAAGAGTTAGGACTAAAGTTAGCTTGGAGCAAAACTTCAGCGCTGCTATTTCACCGTCCGAGACAGGGCCCGCCTCCTGGAGCGGCGGTGATGGTGGGTGGTACGCGGATAAGAGTGAAACCGCAGATGAAATATCTTGGGCTAGTTTTGGATGGTAAGTGGCAATTCGAGGATCATTTCAAAGACCTAGGATCGCGGTTGGTTAGAGCGGCAGCAGCATTGGCTCGACTTCTCCCGAATAGAGGGGGACCAGGAGCCGGCTGCCGTCGACTCTACGCCGGAGTGGTTAGGAGCATGGCCACATATGGGGCACCGGTGTGGGCTGATGCTCTCAGCGCGCCCGCAACCGACGTACGCTCCGGAGCATACAAAGGGTTGTGGCGCTGAGAGAGGCCCGCTGTTACCGTACGGTGTCCTATACTGTCGCCTGCATACTCGCCAGCTCCCCACCATGGGAGTTTGAGGTAGAGGCTCTGTCTGCCTCCTACCATCAAACGGCGGAGAAGAGAATGCGGGGGGAGGCACTGGCCCCTAGAGAGGCGTTGCAAATAAAGAGAAGGTGTAGGAAGGCGGTGTTTAGGAAGTGGGCGGTTGATATAGCGGCGGAAGCCCGGTATGGGCGGCGGACAGCTGAGGCTATCCGACCGGTTCTGAAGAGGTGGTATAGAAGGAAATGGGGGTCGATTACCTTCAGGTTGGCTCAGATTTTAACTGGCCACGGGTGCTTCGGTAGATACCTTTGGAAGAACGCCAGGAAGGAAAGGACCCCGATGTGCCACGAGTGTGGAGATGAGGAGGATTCGGCGCAGCATGCCCTTGAGGAGTGTGGTGCGTTCGAGGAGCAGCGGAGAGTCCTGGTGAGGGCAGTAGGGAGCGACCTGTCGTTAGGAAGGGTGGTAGAGAAGGAATGCTCAAGGATCAAGCAGGGTGGGAGGCTGTGGTGGTAGCATTTTGTGAAGATGTGATGCAGACTAAAGAAGCTGCGGAGCGGGTCCGGGAGCGTGATCCAGGAGCGGACTCTCTGAGGAGGCGTCGACAGCGACGTAGGGGGCTGCGGAGGTGCCCCTTCATTCTATACTAATGGACGGTGTTTAGTTCTGGCCCATATAGCCACTGGGACAACGCGGTTGAATGCGTTGCCATCCCGTATTGTCCCACGCAAGGTGGCGGGAGGAACCGGTGCTTCCCCACTTCCCGAGCGCGGTCGTCCATTGGCCGGGGGGATTAGTCGGCTATGGGCTGGAGGGGAGGAGGGAGTTTGGCTGGGGGTCAGCCAGCGCTGTCTTAGGCAGCTGTGGCTCGGGTCCCCTTTCTCGCTACATCCTGTTGGCTATAACAGGATGAGATGAGGGGGGGGGTCCGGGCCACAGATGCCGGGGTTGAGGGTTCTCAGGGAGTAGGGGTGAGAGGGTACACTCTCTACCCGCTCCCAGACGTGTATAGGATTGTATCTTTTGGCGGCCACTGGAGCACTCGCGGTGCATGCAGAGCGATCCCGTGTTTGCTCCAACTAGGTGGCGGGAGGTACCGGGGGGTTTAGTGGGTAGTGGTCAACGGCGCTTCTCGCCGCGAGTCCCACACTAATCCTGTGTGACAGCCTCTCGCACTTTCGTGCGGGAGACTGTCACACATCTTCAGACACGTTTCAACCAGATCTGGAAGGGGGGGTCCCTATCAGATCTGGCTGGACGGCTAGTGCGTAAATGCATTCCCCTCGAAAAAAAAAAAAAAAAAAAAAAAAAAAAAAAAAAAAAAAAAAAGGTAATTTTGCCTTAAGATAGTGTGTAGTAAAATAGGTTTTGACAGTATGTTGTCTAGACTTGGGGGCTTATTAAAAATTCAAGTATGGACAGTGAAGGACTTGTAGCTTTTGATGTGAAACATCTATAGCCGCATGTAAAACCGGCATGCCGACGCGTCGCCACGCTATATGATGGTAGATATATACAGTCTATTTATTATTATATTAAATAAATTCGTAAATTTTTGTATTGAATGAAAATAAATGTTTATTCAATAAATAGTCATCGTTATCTGGAAAAAAATCGTAATATTTTATTTTATCATTATGACATATTTAGTTCCTATCACAATCTGTTCTTTTCTGCATATTACTTTTACAAAATAATGTCGGTGTTTCACATCTGCTAGTCGTCCCGTGACGGCTCACATTTTTTATTTATAAGACTAACAGAATAAAACTTAAATGCAAAGAATATAAGAAATTTTGTCTTTCTTTTTCTAATAGACATTTTAGTCACATAGTCGACGGTTACGAAGTATACATAAAACAAATTTCAAGATGGCTCCCAAGGTCTGCCAAGGTCGAAACTTAGTTTCTTATTAGGCCTATATACCTAAATAAATAACGTTTTGTTAAAATTGTTTTTTCTCCATCGTTTGCAGTAAATGTATATCTAAAGCTACCCAGAGGCTTTGGACATGATAGGTGTAGTCCAGTATAGTCATGTCGACTGTCGATAGAATTACACCTATTGGGTGACGTCATCGTTACTAGACTATATTAACATCACAACACATTAAATGCGGTCTCTTTGCTATTAAACACTAAAAAATAAAACATATACTCCTTGGCCAGTTTTCAATATATATTTTGTGACAAATATACACGTCGATAAAGTGTAGTAAATTATTATGAAGAATATTAATGAATGTGAATGAAGCCGTGGTTCAATATTACATGGCATAGAATTTGTTAAACTAAAGTACGGATAATGATAATTGTAGGAAAAATTGTAAACTAAAATGTTGTAATATTTCTTTCCAAAATTTTTAATTCATTTAGGCCTAAATTAAAAACAAAGTGATCAAAATATTTCTGTGTATGTGTATCACACTGTGTGATAGCTATATTTTTTTCTAACATTCCTATATTATTATCTGTCTCTTTCTAGAACCTTATGATTTCACCAATGATGTTATAAAAGAGACATATACTTTATTTATTAATTGCTATAGAAATTCATATGATGAAACACTTTAATACTGTATATACTTAGTACTTAGAAAACAGTGTTTCAAGCGACGTTGCAGGAACACACCTATGGTGGTATATTATCCAATACTGGTGCTTGGCAACAGGTGTTGCAACTTGAGAGAAGTAGCTCAAGCCACGTTTGCTTTAGAAAATATCTTACCACCAGGCTATGGTTTCCTTCACCGAAAGTTCAAGCTCGTATTGAGTCGGATCATTCTACCAACTGAACCATCATCGTTTCATTCGACATTTATGTCCCTTGCAGAAGAAAATTACATTAAAAAAAACAAAGAAATCGAATGCCAGTTTATATTTTTTTAATTAATTTTGTATACCTTTAACAACCACGCTCAGACAATTCACCCTAACCCTCTGTTCTCCAATACAAAGGAATCAAAATTTAATACGCAGTTTCATAGAAAACGAATTTTGTATCAATTTCATAATGTCGGATTATTTTGACCTCACAGGGGGTCTGTGAGAGCCCTTCACGCTGGTACCCTTGGGTTAATGTCATATATTAAGTATCAACAGCAGAATAGACATAATTTTCATTAATGATTATATTTAGATTTGTCATTTAGAATTATACAGGTTTCTAAGTACTGTAAAGCAATATCTAGCATGGTAAACAATAATAAGAGAGATAGATATTTTAACAATTTCTTGTAAAATAAATACAATAATCGTAATTATGTTTTACAATTTAAAATTACTTTTACATGGATTTACATATTTATGTCATCTTTATGTAGAACAGGTTTAAGTATTTGCTAATAAGTTTTTTTCGTTTCTCGTTGATTTCCCCAGTTTTTTCCTTTTAACATCTACATATATTATACTAATAAATCAAATTGAAGTGTCTGTTTGTAATGTCAATATACTATTTTTTTTACTAACTATATAATATGAATGTATATACGATACTTATACCAAAAACTACAAATTAGAAAATTTTTGTATATCTGTCTGTTTCCTCCGGGTAATCTCCGGAACGAGTAGACGGATTTTGAAGCGACTTTTTTTTAGTAGATAGCTGAAGTTACTCCGCGTAACTTAGGATAATTTTAATTTTCAATGAGTAGCTGTTTGGTATTTTGTAAATGTATTTTTATAATCTATGCCGCGTAATACTGGAACCCCCGGACGGCACCCCGCGGGAATCGAACCTATTACCCGAGTTATTATATTTGAATGGTAAAAGCGCAGCAATGTACGTAATGACGATGCGGCTTTCTTTAAAAAAATATTAAATAGAGAATGATTTGTAAGTTTCAAAATATACTATGTATATTTTTTTATTACTTAAAATGATAGATTCCGACTGTTTCATTGGGTTTAATAAGAAAAATGACTGTGAAGTGATAAAGCGTTTACGTTTACTATAAAAGTATTTTTTACATAAAAATACATAACTTTGTCCTTATGTTTATGCACAGGCGAGTATAAACTATAAACTACTTGACCCATTTTTGTTTAGAGTATCCAACAAAAGTTAAAAGATCAAGTTTTAGCATTATTCATGGTTTATTCATAGGATTTTTTGAAAATTCTCGTTCAGAACTGAAAACCTATATAACAATAGTCTAATATGTTCACTCGATTATGAGGCATAATGCAATTTTAGTCTGTAAGTATCTCATTAATTGATTACAAACCTGATAATAACCCACACCAAGGTCCCTCTTCCTTAGTTACTGTCTTTCAACTGGGTGTCGTAAACCCACACCACAAAGACCGGGTGTAGCTGTCAACGCTTTTTAGGCTAACAGGGTTAGAAATTATAAATACTCGAAAATAATTCTTAGATATAGTACCTAAATCTGATGTGAAGGACTACACAGTGACATTTTGATTATGAAACAAATATTATTGTAACGCATATGTTTATAGTTAACTAGATGTGTGCGCGCAGCTGCGCCCGCGTGTCATATATTCTTCACTGTGTTTTAATTTTTTTATACAGAACCCTAATTATTGTTTGTACTAAGATAAAGTAAAAATATTTCTCATTCATTCAAGTACTTGCCCGTAAAACTGTGCATGGAATAGGATTTTATTAAATTTATTAGGAGTTTTAATTTTTTTTACTCGGAACCCTAATTATTTTCGAAAATAAAAAGTACCCTAAGTTACCCGGCGTAACTTCAGCCATCTACCAAAAAAACGTCCTGTCAAAATCCGTCCAGCCGTTCCGGAGTTTACCCGGAACAAACAGACAGGCAGGCAAAAATTTTAATAATTGTACTTTCGGTATTGCTATCGTATATACAATCATACCTATTTAATAAATAAAAAAAAATGACATAACAGACAATCCAATTTTATTTATTAGTATAGATATAAATAACATTTAAGTTATTGTAATCATAGTTATAAACCGAAAGTAGTATCCGTCGATGGTTGTCCTTACTAAATGTAATTATTATTAGGACTATATAAATTAAGCAGAGATAAAACAGTTCAAGACAATTTTTATCGACGCATTTTTTTTTGTTAAGTAACTGTTGACAAGCTTAATTGTTATCGGTATACAATTTTTGGAAACAATTTTTATTTCTTCAAAAAATTTAATGTTGATCATCGGGCGAACACAATATTATATTATCATTATCGCAATGCTCGACTCTTTTTATTTTTATAAGATCACTTAAGTGCGTAGTAGCTTAGTAGACGGATACCGCTACAATTGTCTTGGATTCAAATCCCGTCCTATAAGGACCCCCAGGGTTAGGATAGCGATATCATAATGATATAATGTTTCATAGCACCAGGCTAGCATATTTTATAATCACCACCATCATTTTGAAACCCAGTGACTATAAGTAAATAGGTGTATTCCGGCAGCATTACTGAACTATAATTCTATTGATTATATTACTATTGCAGCGAAGATGAAGCAGCGGGTATTAAGGCCGGATTCCGCATCAATCGACGCGGGTTCGATCCCCACCTATCCGACTCTTACATCGGCCTGAGCTTTTGGTGAAGGAAAACATCGTGAGGAAACCATAGCATGTGGTGGTTAGGGCATTTTTCTAATGATGCCCATCTGGGTACCTAGCTAGCATCCTCAAGTTTGAAGACTTGACGCCAAATACCAATAGGTGTATTCCGGCAGCATCACTTGAGAACCAGTACCTCTAGACATAGTGAGGTAACCATCCTAGACCACATCGTCACTTAATATCAGGTGAGATTGTGGTCAAAGTACTAAACCTATATAGTGTAAAAAAAATACTTAAGAGCCAGTATCATCTTCAGCCAAGTGCTAAGTCAGCACAGTGATTTCTATATATCTGTATCGCTTACAAAATGCTCTACCACGTGTAGAGTGCCTTCCAGACATCGTTAATGTTTACAAAAGGGTACAATACAAATAGTATAAAAATATAGTATACATATTAATATGTCGATAACCCATAAAATGAGACAAAAGGAAAACAATGGAAAGCTGGCGCGAACGCCAGGATAATGCTTAAGGGGTTAAAGTAGTATTTCATTTAGTACTTGTGCCTGTAAGAATACGTACGACACAGTATGTTTTGACCTTCAAATATTTTTAGCAGCAGCAGTTTACTTTAAAAAACGTCATTAATATAGTTATCTACAAACATATAACTGTGTAAACACAATATGCACTCGCCAATATTGAAATACGACTAAATGTATGGATTTTGGTCTGCAGTGTGACCGCTTTGGTATATCCTTCCATAGATTCATACATAATCTACTGGATGGTAGGTAATATAGTAAAAAGTAAACAATCCTCATGTCTCGAATATTCTATCTATGTGCCCACCTCAGCTATTACTCGAACGAGCGCGAACGAAACGCCACCAGCTAGATTTTATCGTTCCTCCGAACCATTAAACCGGCCATAATGAAGTTTCACGTCGGATAATGCACTGGGGCATTACGCAATGATTTACAAGGGCGGCAATAAAAAGAATTTAAGGGATGACCCCCGAGGCAGTAAAAATAGCGGGTGAGCTGAGAGCTTCGATGTTCCTGACCCGCTTGTATCGAACTTTCTGTCATAATCTCACTATACCCAGATTTCATAATTTATTTATTTATAAGATCCTAAAAACAATGTGCTTATTTGTATAAATCAGGTTAAAATGAATGTACTTATCGAAGCTTGACATCAAGTTGATTTCAGGTGATTCACAGATGTAAAAGATATTACCTCAATTACCTGTATAGTAAAATATGAAAGAAAGAGCATATAGTCAAAAATTGACAGATTACGTTAAATTTCTTAAAGATGATTACCCCTGTGGTTATTACTTGTTGACTATTTAGTATTTTCATAATAAATAATAGATAATTTACAATTCTGCAAATTAGAATGATATAGCATTCTATTTTTTTTAACGCAACATAGTAATGAGAAGACGTACACGACATTTATACGTCATATAAATGAAAGCGTTGTGAAACATATGCAAATAATAAGTCGCGTTAATACGAAATCTCATTTTAACGTTTCGAAGCATTTGAACATCCCCATAAATTGAAGTTATGGATGCTCCGTTCTGCTTTCGGGGGTGAATCGACGTCATAAAGAAGAGGAATGGTCGCCGCAGCCGTATCTAAGTGCTGTACATACAAAGCAATGTTTTATGTACGAAATTTTATTATTTTCATATTTCGGATTGCTTGCTGTATTTGATGTGCTCTTTTATTGTGTCGTTACGCGGTTTGTTGTTGTATTTACTGTAATGAAATGTAAGTTATTGCCATTCTTATGGACATTATATTAGTGGTATTCTTATTTTTTATACATACTATATGCACTGATTTGGTTAAAACTGTAGTATTTATGTTTTTGATCTAGTTTCATTAAAATTGACGTGTTAACAAATTCGACGTGAACTAGAATAGTGTTTTTTTTCAATAGTGTCTTAAACGAATTTCGTTGATGTATATAATTTCTTTTTACAAGTAACGAGCTGTCCAGATAAATTCCTATCAGCGTAAAATCGATAAATGCTGTATTATTATTTGAAATAAGTTTATTTTTCTTGCAATTCGCGAGAAAATTTCTAGATTCCGAGGGGCGAACAAACAAATTCATCGAAGTTTGATCAAATTGGCAAAAAGATTCACCGACAAACTATCCGTTCTTTGAGTTTATCATCATTACGTCGCTCCATGCAAACTGTTAGAAATAGGCAATGATTTTACATAAAGCAAACCTCGTTGGTCGTTTTTTTTTCCATATTTAATTAAATATAGAATAAGAGTCTTGTTTAAAGACAGGTTGTCACTGGTATAAAAATGTCATTTTTCAATATCATTTTAACATAGTAAATGGTTTTGGATTTGACTATGATTTCTTCTTTTAATATTAGATCAACACATATATTAACACAAACTGTATGAAAAAATGAATTTTAGTAATAATTTTTCATTGTTTTAATACATATTTTGCTATTTAAGATGGAGACAAATGCAACAAATGAAAGATCATAAAAATGGCCTGTGTTTTATTGTTAGAGAGATAGAAAACATGACATCACGTCAAGATATGAATTACACATAGAACAGTTATGCAATAATTTAAATTTATTAATATATTTTATTAAGTGAAGCGTCGGTAAGGACGAGTCGCAAATTGAAATCGTTCGTTTGATGCCGACGCGCAATCGGTTCGCAATTAAGGCGGGCGGACTATAAATTGGCAAATGTCTGTTACCGGACATGGTAGAGGCGTAGCGGCCCCCGGCGACTCAATTAGGAGGGTGGCACACTGAGTACATTATTTATTAATTCTCAAGTTTTAAAACTAAACACAAATTGGTCTGTCTCGGGCCGCATCTTTTAAGAACCAGTACCTCTACGCTTAGCGAGTTTACCATCCTGGACCACATCGTCACTTAACATCAGGTGAGACCGTGGTCAAAGCGCTGATAGCGCCTATACAGTATCCGAAAAATGCACTGTAATCATTAATGAAAATTTAAAGAAATATAAATTGATTTCAACTTTTTTATTATTAACAGAAAAGTTCAAAAATAGTCATTAAACAAATATAGACAAATAAAGAAAACCAGTTCATAAATAGAGGACATTTATTTCCAGTTTTTTTATTTGGCTATTTATTATTTTATATAGTAAGTACAAGCGTTACGGTCCCATTTTATTTCACAACTTCTATTCTTTATATTGATTTATGACATTATAAATTTTAAATATTTAGTTGTCTACATAAAGTATTGTAATATTATAAACATAACGGTAGCAACTTATTACACTATCACTATATTATCATAGTTTTGTACATATATTACCAACTAACTGATCTCGCGGCTCCGCTCGCCTATCATATTATCTACTCCGTACAATTATTCGCTTCGTAATATAATTTATAAATAATCCTTTGAAAAGAAAGACCTCTATATTGTTGTACATGCCCTAAATTCAAACATTTGCTAGCAAATTTGTCTACTAAATTGGGTTTTATTTATAATCCCATGAGTTTTAATTTATTACGTGGAGCCTCAATTATTTTCCAAAAATAAAAGTCGTGTAAGTTACACTTTATAACTTCAGATATCTGCCAAAAGAAGTTCCGTCAATATTGGTTCAGCCGTTCCGAATATAAGCCCAAACAAACAGGCAGACAAAAATTACTTGAACAAATTTTACAAAAAAAATGTGGCAATTTACATTATTATTCTTTTAAATGAAGATTTAGAAACAATCATTGCTCTGATTCTGTCGCTAACTTAAAAATTATACAAACGCTATTATGTTCGTTGATGCCTTGTTTTGCATGAGCTCTTCGCCGCGCCTCTTACTCGTAAATGTTGCTCGTTGCATATATTTAATCATATAAATTTGCTGGTGTTGTATGTCTAAATATCGAAACTACGTAGACGTCACGTGGATTTACATTTACGTACAGCAGGGATCTTTATTGATAATATATTTTTGTTGCCTCACCGAAACATAAGGCAGACCACTGAATAAAAAGTAAAGAGTAAAAAGTAGTCCCCTATTTCTTCCCTGGATAATAGCGTTATGCTAAATATTTTTATACCAAATAATATACATCATTATAAGTAATATCATTTCCATAAATTAGTTATTGTAGAAACTAGGAGCTTTTGAAAATGAAAAAAAAATGCTCCATTTTTACCGTCATTTTCAGACGTTCGTCAAACAAATTTGATTAATAAAATTAAGGTATAGCCAAAGTCTTTCTTATTCTATAACTGAAGAAAATCGGTTCAGTTTTGGAGGAGGAAACAGGGTAATACGAAGTGATGTTTTTGTCTATTTTGCATAGTTAAATCAGCCGGAGCTGCAGTTGTCCCTTTCGTATTTTATAACTAATTTTTTGGTGCGCAACACAATAGCAATAGATTTACCTGAAACAACTACTTTTCAAATCTGTTGCCGACCGCATGTGCTCTCAAGATCTGATCACAAAGTTTTAAGTGTTTTAATCTTATCACAGAGATGAAGTGCGTAATATTACGCACTGATTACGTGCTTATTTTGTTACGCATTAAATTAATTTAAAAGGTTTTTATAGCTACAGTAGTTTAATTGTAACTGGAAAGTATTGTGTTCTGATTAGATGTCGAGGTTATGTAGCTTAAATTATTAATACTTTATTTACACGAATGGAAGAGATTTTTGAATTATAAAATTAGTTATTACAGTATTATATTTCAGAATACTACTAAATCAACTTTGAAAACAACATTTTTCAAATAGGATTGAATGAAAAACATTTATTTAATTAAGATATAAGTTAAATCTAAATCTGTACAAATAAAACCTTTTGTAATTATATTATATCAGAAAAATAATACATTTAAAACAACTATTTATGTATTTGCTGGATTGAATAAATCAATTAATTTGAGGGGTAAAGCTGGTATATCGTTGTATATAATAAAGATATTTACATTATATTGCGCAATATAAGTGATAATTCAAGCGCGCTTAAGATTTCAATTGATTTACGAACCGGCAGCGGAAGGCATTGGTTATACAACAAAAATATGAAACAGAGACATAAATAACGTTTCGATATCGGCGGAGAGCGCGCTCGTAAATATACTGGTCGTGAGTTGTTTGCCGCTAATAGTGCGGGGGAACACTGAACTATTTGACTGGAATTATTTTATTGTCATCGTCCATAGTTCTTTTTTTCCTTTAATTAATTACAACACAGCTAATTATACAGAATTAACCGTGCCTTGCGAATCCGGCACACATAAATATGAATATTCTTTAGATATATTAGGTGTGTTTACCTATATTCAATCTCTTAAATAGGTTTTGAATTTATTGACTGATTTTTTTTACGCTGTACCCTGACTATTTTCGAAAATATTATGTTTCAATTTCAGCTATCTGCCAAAAAAGTCCCGTGAAAATGGGTTAGCCGTTCCAGAGATTAGTCTGAACAAACAGACAACAATTTTAATTATTTGGTTTTTGTTATACGTACCGTATGTATGTAGTAAATAATTGTTATTTTGATATCACAATCAGATACATCAACTTCATTTATTTGTGTAGATAATCTCGAAACAAAGCACAGAGTCGAACCGATAAGTTAAATTAGGATCCATGATAACCTCTGTAACTCAAGCACCCACCTCCTCTCGCCTTTAAGTCGTCGAGTTATAGTGGAACTATTAATAATATGTTTGTCTAATTATTAAAAGCGTAAATTTCTGATTCTGTGTAAATGTCTTTTCCGATTAATATAAATAAGAATTAGATTATATATATACAATTAAATAAGAATTAATAGAAATATAACTATATAAATAAATAAATAATATTGAAATGAAAGACAATACAACATATTTCATATTTAATCCAGCTACAGGCACCAGATAATGAACTATAAAAATGATTTATTTGATTAATTGAACTTATGAACTATTTCCCAAGAGCGCCCATCACTAGAGACGATTCCAGTAGGCCGTAGCTTATTCTGATACAATTCAAAGCTTTCACAACCGTTTGTTTCTGTGAACGCGACTCGAGTAAATCTATGGCTCGGGGCAAATTGGCGTTGCGCTGGGTTTATACCCAAGTTATAGTATCATTTCGATATGACATAAACATATAGGTCTGGGTAAAAATAATGCTAAAGATTCTATTTTATTTTAAACATTCGTTGTCATGCACTAATCTACCAATTAATTTGTTTACTAATATCAAGAATTCAAGTACATATAAGGCCTAACTATACACGCAGATGGTATCGTCAGTTTAAAAGATTTGTTATTCGGCAGAAAAAATGGCTAACTTTTTATACTTTACTATTAGTATTTTACAAAAGTCTACCTAGAGAGAGCTCAACAGCAACTGATTGAGTCAAAACTACCATATATTTGGTTACATTATATTATATTCGTTCAATAATATATTTAGGCTTTTCAGACATATATATCGATTATCAACAGATATCATCGATGGGTAGGGTCTGGGTCGCGACTATCGCACGCATGTAATAAACCCGACACAGTGACTCGTTTCGGCTATTCACATTTTGCGATCAGCCATTGAATGAAAGAGATTGAATGAATTAAAATTTTCGGGAAATTTAATTTAAAACATTTATTATTATTAATTTATTAACCGATGCCTAATGAAACCAACGGGTTTTCGAATGGCTGCCGCGTACCGGAAGACTCAGAGTGGATAGGCCTCCACAAGGTAGACCCATGGCCTGGTGAAGGTCGCGGAAATCTGCAGGATGCGGGTGGCATAAGACCGGTCGTGGAAAGCTTTAGAGGAGATCTACGAGTAATCTAGCAGTAGACGTATTTCGTTTGAATGGATAAATGGATGGTTCTCAAAAATATATTAGACTGTGTATGTAAACTTAAATAGACAATTAGACTTGTTATCCAAAATCGATCCCGAAATCCATACGGATTAAGCTATGTATGAAGTAAAAACTTATGTTTATGTATCGTGCATATCTGCCAACACCGGAACAAAGCTTACGTTGTGAAATAAATTGCCGCTGATACCTACATATATCCATACAAAGTATTGTGGAACGGAATCTGTGAACAATGTCGCGATATGGGGAAAATATGCAAAATTGAATAACACAGCACGACCTGCGAGGTAGGGCTGTCTCATTACTTTACAAAATATAAAGTGATGTATACACATTATTTTCAATAAATGAAATTACCTAATGCGTAATATCTAAATTTTAATAATTATATAATTTAAAAAAAGGTATATTAATAAGTAAATATTCCTTACGTAATCAATATTCAGTTGTGTAAATTTGTTTATTATTAGTATAATTTGTTTAAAAAAATTGTACGTACCATGTATAAAACACAGGTGGAATTATTATTTTTATGTACATAAATTAAGCTGGCGAGGAAACGTTGGTATTAAAATGTATTATTAATGGAAAAAGTTGGAGTAATTAATGGTGTCCAGGAGCGCTACCCCTTGTGTAGTGTTAGATCAGAGATAGCCTGGGGTCGCTCCAATGATTTACCGCGCTTAAGATTGTCATCGTGGATTCATGTGCCACGACGCTGGCCCGCGCGCTAACACTCGCTTTGTACTCCGATAATATTGGCATATCTTCAAGAAGTACTGTGGAAGCGACAACATCCCCTTACATCTAGATAATAATAAATCTTTCCAATTCTTAAAGTTTACAGTAATGTAAATCTTTTAAAATCTCTAAGTTTATTCAAATACACACTAGATAAAGATTTAATGTACTTACGTACCTTGATTAACGGTGACATAAAATATTGTAATCTAATATTTTAGAACTAATTAAATTATGTAGTCCGAAGTATTTCTTTATCGAGGCTTGGTAGTAACGTCAGAAGTTAGAAAAATGTACAAGCTTACAGTTATACATTTTGGAAATATGTTATTAATTATTTCGGCACAATAACCACATTTTCATATGATTAGTATAGTTATTACAAATCACACTAATATATCAATAAGCACGAAATACAAATAAAAATAAAATGGCAGATTCAATAATTTCATTGTGTTTAATAGATCAAAAATACTTATAAAATAATGATAGATAAACTCTCCACATAGAACAAAAAAATATGATTGCGCCTAAAAAAAATAATTATCAGACAAAAATAAAATTTAATATAAGGAAATATAATAGACGCGATACTTGTAAAAAATTATCACTAAAAGCTAAAATTGAAAATTATAAAACATTCAGTATTACAAATGAATTATTTTTAAATATTTAACTGTCTGACAGGGAAGTTAATATCTATGAATTCTGTTAATTAAAACCGTTGTTTGAGTTCTCTTATATTCTTCTTTTTTTATAATTTTATTTATAAAAATGAATCGTGAGTGGTAAAGTAAAACTTACGGAGGTGAGTTAAATATAAAAAATAAAAACCGTTGGAAGAATATATAATTTGTATTTTTCATCAGTGATTATTATATTACATAAATATAATATTAACTCTAGAAATTATTATATATGACTAGCGACTCGCTCGGGTTTGCACGTGCATGTACAAATCTCCAATTAAAGAAATGATTTTGTTATTAATCAATAATGTATGTACGCTACAGGTGAAAGAATATTGAAAATCAATTAAGTAAGTTTGGAGTTTATCTATACTAATAAATAAAATTGAAGTATCTGTTTGTAATGTCAAAATTACATAGATATGAATGTATAACAAAAATACAATTTTTAAAAGTTTTTGTTTGTCGGTCTGTCTGTTTGTTCCGGTAATCTCCGGAATTTCTGGACGGATTTTGACGGGACTTTTTTTGGTGGATAGCTCAAGTTACTCCGGGTAACTTACTTAACGTTCTTTTGTTTCACGAAAATAATTAGGGATCCGCTTAAAAAACTAAAACTCATTAAATTTCGAATAAAATCCGATTCAACCTAAATTATTAATGGCAAATGTTTGAATTTGTGAGAAATAGTTCTTAGTTTTATCATAGTATCGGAAAAAAAAAAAGGAAAATAATTAGGGTCCCGTATAAAAAAATTAAAACGCAGAGAATAACATACGAAGCGCGGGCGCACTGTTAGTATACAGATATATACAATTTCACGATCACATATGTAGAAGTATCACTATATCAAGTGTCTAAATATTAGTTTAGTTTGGTTATATTAGTTTTTAGCAAATTATCAAAAATTATGTTTAATGGATTTTGTCGCTTTTGTTTATTGTATCCCTGAACTATTGATGGCTTTTACGTTTATACTGACGACTAACATAACCATCTACTAAATGTAAATACAGTTAATATAACAGAAATATGATAAACTGTCCGCAGTCTCCTTCCAGAGCGAAGTCTTTAGATTCGTGATTAACGAGCGGCGACGAAATCCCGGACCCTCGTGTTAATTTGACAAATAGGAGTCCAAATTATCATGTCAAGAACTGAAGCGCATTCAGTCCCCGCCTGTCGCGTCTGCACGGGGGAAAGTCATCGCTACACTTCAGCATTACATACAGGGTGAAAACGCTAATGGTTAAACCAACTTGTATCAATTTTAAAAATATTTTTCTACTTTTTTTACACAGTATAGGTTCAATGCTTTCAGCACAACATCACTAGATGTTAAGTGACTATGTAGTCCAGGATGGTAAACACACTAAGCCTAGAGATATTGGTTCTTAAGTAATGCTGCCGGAACACACCTATTGGTATTTGGCGACTGGTTTTCAGGACAGGACAGGTACTGGACCAAGCTGGGCATTTTTAGAAAATGCCCTACCACCATGCATGCTTGCAAATTCTATATTATATTGTCTAAATTTCCATATGATCTAAATCGATAACACGCTACGCCTAGTAGAAATGTTTATCATTTCGTCGTCGTCGTCGTTCAGACCTCTTATCAACAATAGTAAGCAGAACTTTTACCTCCCCCCTTTCCCCCCACCATGATTACGTAAAAGTTGTTTAATTAATACTAGAGTAAGGAAAAACATTGGCATTTGCGTCGTAGAAGGGTAATTTTAATAACCGTCTGACAAACTACCATGTTTAAACCGGTAGTATATTGCCATTACCAAATAGCTGATGGAACAATAGGTGTATCTCGGTAGTTGCATTTTGTACATGAAAATCAATTCTACTGCACTTAACGTATTACGAGTATTACCTATATATACCTTGTCTCTTTATATCATTAGAGAATTTACCCAAAAGCTAATCAGTGAAAAATGATCATCATTTTACCATAACAATGATGATAATATTTAACGTTATCGCAACCCCACGAGGCGCCACTTCGCCTAAACTTTCTAAAATGATTTCGGAATAACATAGTTTATTTGTATTCAATATTGCTATGTCTGATTAACTTCACTGCGCTTTAAATTCTCACAATAACAGTACCATATAATATTACTAAAGTTATATAATTTCATGAATAAGAAATTAAATCACTAGACGAAGAAACAAGTTGCTAGGTACCGTTTAAACACGCAAATACTCGGTTAATAAATAAATGATAAAGGAGACGGGAAATAAATCTTGTAGAATATTATAGTGGGTACGTACGTACGTGATTAACGAGTGCCGACAGGCGCCGAGACCCTCGTGTTAATTTGACAAATAGGCGTCGGAATTGTCGCGTGGAAGATCTAGACAGTTCGTGACTCCGCCCGGGAGTGCGGGCGGACGGCATGGCACGCTCTGATAGGAAATAGTCCCTCTGTACTTTAAGACGTTTTGCTGAATTGAGTTTTTATCAATTGTCCTTTTTCATAATAAGAATGTTTGTCTGACGCATTTGTTTACGGTAAGATTTTTTGAGAGTTTAACAAATTTTGAACCAGTTATTTTTCTCGCTATATTTGCCGGCACTTTCGAAAATCCATTAAATTCATATTACATTTTATTTGCAGTCTAATAAATAAATTAATTCTATCCATGTGGTGCCGGCTAAGAGTAGTACTACCTCATATCTTCCCCGTGGGTGTCGAAAAAGGCGTCTAAGAGATAAACCAGGGGATGAGCAGCAGATCCTCTGAGTACCACAAATACCTGACTGCGATCGCCAATCCGCCTGCCAAGCGTGGCGATTATGGCACCCTCCCCCCTTATTAGGGAATACCTTTATCAAACAGTGGACGTGTTTTGGTTGAATAGATCTGTAAAATAGAAAATATTAAGACGTAATAATTATCGAAAATAATTAGGGTTTCGCGTAAAAAAAAATAAACCTCGTAAAAAATTTAATAAAATCCGATTCAATACACAGTTTTACGTATAAGTCCTTAAATTTATAAGAAAAAATTTTACTTTTTAGTGCTAAAAAAAATTAGGGTTCTCTATTAAAAAAAAGGGCAGTGAAGAATATATGAAATACAACAGGATATATATTTATTCCTTTCATATAAATCTAGCAGTGCAGGGACAGTAAAACAGTTTTAAAATAAAAAAAAAATGATAACCTATTACAAGTTACACCTTTAAGTTTCATTCATATTTTGTGTTTTAGGGTACTTTGTACGTAAAATTAAAACATATATATCAGAATGAGGAGTTCCGTAGAAGAACCAAAGTATTGCCCAAACCGACATTGCCCGAAGAATTGCTAAACTTAAGTGGCAGTGGGCTGGGCACATTGCTCGCAGAACCAATGCCCGATGGAGCCAGCGGGTTCTCAAATGGGTACCATGCACCGGAAGACGTAGCGTGGGGGTCCCACAAGGTAGACAGGCGACCTAGTGAGGTCGCGGGAATCCGCTGGATGCGGGTGGCGCAAGACCGGTCATCGTGGAGATCTCTTTACTCCGATGGGAGACCTTTTTAAACCCGTTGTAAGTGTAACTCATCAGACTAAAAAAATAAAATTTCACGAGGCAAAACTCTCTTATCTTAAACGGAAAGAAGTTTCTACTAGATATATTTTATTTTATAAGATTATAAGACCTAAGGCTTCCTGGTAATATTTTCTACAAATCTCGCACTAGCTTAATTCACTCCCAGGGTGTGGTCGCATACCACTTATGAAAACTATAAGGGAATACAAAGAAACCGAACAAGACTAAAACGTCGAGGCGGTACATCCCCTAGTCATTAACGAAGTATTTGATATTGTTTAAGAGTCATTCACTCCACCGGCTCGTTAGCGTTGGGCGGGGCGGAGCTGGGGCCCTTGATATAGTTACAACGAAATATAATTTATTATTCCCCGAAAATTTTATATTTTTCTCTTCCGAATTTTTTCATGTCTGCGCTTTTAAAATATTCAGTGAGGTTGTTTGTAATATTTAATTACTATATAATAATCATTTCCAGCGCGTGTTGCCAGTGATGTAATATGTTACTGTTACTGTTATGTGGTCACTTAGAATGGTTCTAACAGGAATTCTCAGAGTTACTCAAATGACCATAGAGATATCTATGCTCGGAGATTTACTACGTGATCAATTCAGGAATGAGGACATCCGTAGAGGAACTGAAGTAATTGATAATGCCCGAAGTATTGTTGTGCAAATGTGAACTAAAGGCACATTGCTCGATTCCCGATGGAGCGTATAGATTCTCAGATGGAGGCCAAATACCGGAGGATGTAGCGCGAACAGGCTCCCAACAAAATGGTCCGACAATATGGTGAAAGTTGCGCGAATAGCAAGTACATATCGGCAATTTATCTCCGGTTTCAGTTATTATTGTGGCTTCTGAAGTGAATTCGGTAAGAAAACCTATAGTTGTCGATTTCGAAGTGCAACATTCGAAACGTGTTATTATGGCGAGTTTATCACCTTGCATGGTATTGTTGTTTTGTATGTATGGTTGTCACAATTCAGTGAGAAAAACAAATCAAGCCCCTTGTGAAATGTCTTGACCATATAATAATAATAATAATAATAAAGTGTTTATTCAAAATCAAATATACATTTTAAATTACAATTTATTACTCTTGCCAAACGGCATGGCAGTTTATTGGCAGATGTAACCTCCGTTTTTAATTACATTTGTCTATAGATATATAAACACTTATTAATAAATATATTTTAAAAAAGAACAATACACTTGCAACACATACATTTACAGTAAAATATAAAATAGAATAGAATGAATATAATTAACTTAAACGTTGACACACACTATCTAACAGAAACTTATTGGTTTTGTTTTTAAAAATTCGTTTTGTAAAATTATTGTTTGGTAATGATAATTGTAATTTGTTATATAATTTGGGCGCCAAGCACTTTATATGTCTTTCCCCAAAATAGTTGTTATAAGCGGGTACTTTAAGTGTATCTATTGCCCTACTTGGCCTTGTATGTGTTATATTTATTTTAAACTCATTGCTACCAAACTGCTCCACTACCATCAATAGCTTTACTTTTTCATGGACTGGCAAGATTTTACAAGAAAACAGTCGTTCATAGTTCATAATTTTACACAGGCGCTTTGTATTTTTGCTTACTAATAACTTAATGAACCTAATCTGTAAAGATTTTAATTTATCCAAATAAGTTTCGAATGTACGACTATAACTCGTCAATCTATAGGAAAGTATGAATCCACCAATGCATCCTAAATTACATACAAGGTCGCCCTGCCGAATACACTGCTGAGGTGCACATAAAATTGTTATATGTGTTTTCCATGAGAATTGTTATATGATGCTATGTGACGATATACCTTAGCGATTGCTTGCTTGGAAATGTAATTTGCACTTTAAAGTTACGTTCAAAAATACTATTACTATTTCCTCCATTGCGGTTTAAATTCATGCTTTGAGTAAATGACGAATTTGGCATTTACTGACCTGCAATCTGAGTTGCTTAGTACTAAGTCATAATATCTCGAGAACAGTTTTGTTTTTACAACTTCACACTAGAATAAAGAAGCGTGTAATAAAAATAAATCATGTACAACAACATCACTCAAGTGATAGAATTAGTAACTAAAGAATGTATTTCCTTGTGTGTATATATTGTTTACATTTTTATTAAAATTAGGAAAATTGAAATGAAGTAGGGCGAGACATATTGCCAAGAAGATATACTAAATCTTAATTTTATGAAAATGTGATAATTTGTCTTCAAATTATATCACGGAGATGCTAATTGCCAAAGAAATATCGTCTTTTGTAATGTATTAGGATAATTCGTTGAATGTTATAAAAACCTTTGACCACCTCTACAAAAGCTTTTACAAACATCTCAATAAATGAGAAATACGAGAAATTCAATGGTCACATACGGGACAATTGCATACATTTCCCTTTCATAGGAGAGTCTCCGCGGGGCCCTTTTATGTACATATATTGAAATATAAAAGAGGGCGGTATTTAAATAATTTATACGTGATTTAGCAGTTCGAGTGGGCTGGGCGGTGCGACACGCCCTGTCGACACCCCGGGGTGCCTTGTTAACTGCGAACATAGATCACTGGGGTACGCAAATAAAATATCTTACATCAACGTATTATTATTTACAATTCAGAACTTTTAATGAACTGTACAGATTTTACAGGTACAGTTTGAAATTCTAAACATAGTGATGGTACAATGCGCAATGCTACAGCATATTCTCTCTTACCTGCTACACACCACTTTCAGTTGCAGCTTTAGCAGTTTCATCTAAATCTAATCTTCAATCTATTATTATTATTATTCGAGAAAGGGGCTATGCATGCTGAGACAGTCCTATATCACTGCAACCTAAATAGATCTATTGTGATCGCCCCCATATTTCTAAAGCTCACTGCCTAGACCTACAACCTGGATATACTGTAGGACCTTTTTGGCAGAGAGCATCTGTACCTCCTCCGGGAACAACGCATGTTTACCCAGAACTCGGTTGCGTATCTCAGCCTGCATAGCCCCTTTCTCGAATAATAATAATAATAATAGATTTAGATGAAACTGCTAAAGCTGCAACTGAAAGTGGTGTTTTTTTAGCTTTTGTGTAATTGTGATAAAGATTAGGTAGTTATTTACATTTCTTAATGAGTACATTGGTTAACTCTAGCTGGCACCGACTCCAAAACTAACACAAAAAAAAAATATATTTGTTGACTTTTTTATGCATTTTTATAGTTTATTCTTTTGTAGTCGGTTTTGTTTTTAACTAAAAAAGATTTTTCTTTTACTTTTTAGGTTGAGTATGTACTATTAGGTATAGCTCTGAAGTCTACTCCATAGCTTTGCTTTGCTTAGCATATATTCAAACGAATATATGAAACATGTATAATGTCTATAGTATTCGAGGGATTTTCTCAATTTCCATGAGTTTCATTAATCAGATCCTGATCTGGTGGAAATGGAAACACCTTGGAAGTTTACTCCATCGATTAAAAGGAAAAATTGTAAATCGGTTGCCAAATGACTGAGAAATCGAGTAACAAACATACAAAAAAAACATGCAGACAAATTGATAACCTCCTCCTTTTTGAAGTCGGTTAAAAATAAACTTGGAGAAAATATTTCTATAACAAATTCATTTGATTTATATTTTATTTTTTAAGAGTGATTGTGTTTTATGATTAAAATGTTAGGTATTATTGGTAGTGAGAGTAATAATGGAGCAATATATAATACATATCTAGGCTGTCATCGTTTCTACCACCTTCAGCTTATTTGGAACCTTTTCAATATATAATCAACGAAATACATTTGAGATTCGATTTTCTTTCTAAGGTTCTGATATCAACTTTGACTTAGTTTTTAGACGTTTTACTTCTAGAAGCATTAATAGTATTACAGTGTTGTTAAGTACTACTTCGTTAGATTTTCTATATTACGTCTTATCAAAGATGTTGTAAGTATCTTGATTGATTATAAATTTGGTCGTTTCTGGTGAGAATCGAATCAGAAAATTCCATGTTACTCATCTTTCTAGATGGGCTTATCTCATTAAATTTCACGTCACAGTTTTAAATGTGAGGTCTCTTTGCGGTGAAAACTAAAGAAAATACAAATAAACTAATGGTAGGGGGTAACGATTTCCATAACTTGAACCAGTACAATTACCAGCCGGGGTAATAGCCGAGTCACTGCCAAAATAAATGTTGCTTAATACGCTGAAACTTTTGAAGTATGCTCCGTTTAAATGTGGCGCTGAAAGCGCTATAATTCTCCTCTTTATGTGACAAGTTCCCGACGATGCTGTTTGTTTAACTTTCTTATTGCTTTACATTTATGGGGAGAGTTGTCTTTTGTGAGCAGTATGATCTGCGAGGTTCATGCAGATGTTGTTTTTTAAAACATTTATTTTAAGTTTTATTCAAATTTAGTTATAAAATACATACAATGAACATGATGAAGGAGATTTGTGATTAGGTTATATTAAAGCCAACATCTCTGGCCGTCTGTTAGTTGGCTTACAAAACTAGAACCACTGAATTTATTTACATGATTATTTCAGTTGTAGTTTCAATAGTGAATTAAATCGATTCAAAGCAACGCCGTTTAAACAATATAAACTCAAAATCTTAAAATTTTGACATGTTCATAACCGATTTTAGCTGTTGAAGCAGCTAGTTGCTGTTATAAATGGAATATGCCATGAACGAGCGGAGACTACTAGTTATATAAATGTTTACTTCATTAGAAGGGTACGACCTAATTACCACATCAGCCGTCGACATAGCTGGGGCTAAAAAAATATCTACACATACATTTATGTAATAGTACGTATTTATACTTTCTGTTCTTTTAACACCTGGTAAATAATAAAGGCTTGGATTTATAACACCGACATCTAGAACTCCAATTTTATCAGTAATATGTGATTTTTAACACAACAATATCTATTTATAAATAATCTAGAATAAAACTGGTTAGTTGAATACATTTATATACGTACAGTATTTAAAAACTTTATGTAATGTGATTTCATTTCATTTAAAAAAAAATATGGGACCCCAATCAAATGCGCTTCGCTTGCTGCTAACTGCCGAACCGCTATAAAGTTAGCATCAGGTCTTTTTCACATCAGTTGTTGTCAACTTGTTTTTTTTATTTACTATTTATTGGCGAGCTTTAGTGTTATTAAAAAACAAACGATACAAATAGATCTTTCTTTTGCAAAAACGTTTTTGGTTTAAGTTCGACCATTAGGCAATTACTAGTTTAGTTTAGTAGAACTAGATCAGCCATACATCTTGTCTACAGATCGCTTCTATTATACTAAAATAGTAATAGAAGAGTTTGAAATTTAAAAAAAAAAAAACAATACATTCAGTCGGTAAGACGTTGTATTCTTCTATGTTGATTGAAAAAATACCTCGCATATGAATAAAAGAGTTTAAAGTGGATAGTTACGTTAAGTGTAGTGTAGCAAACAGACGAGGGTAGTTTTAAATAATTAACCTGTTGACGAAAACATTGCAACACCTCGGTGGACTCGTGGCCATGGCCTGTATAACCAGGCCGAAACGTCGAGAAATAAAACTATAAATAAGTGTGCGTTTTAGACCTCATATTAATAAAAAATAGAAATACTAGTTTATTTTATTACATTTGAATAAAAGCCACTCGAAATAATGTTAAAACATCACTCCCACAACACAGGCACTATTTATCTATCTATAAGAACCCATAAAAGATCACATAATCATTCCGCACAAGCAATTTTTACTGGCAATGTTCTTACCTCTTTGTATTCGTAGCAAACCAACACAGTGTCGACAATGTCTCGTTTTTGTATAACGAAGACTATTCGAAACGGTTTGTTGGAAAACCGCCCACGCACCTTATCTGGCACGCCGTTCGCTGCCCAATAATATGTAAATTGCCGATCATCGGTGCACAATGCAGCACTGTAACACCATTTCGCTTTCTCTAACTACTACCTTAAGCACCGGTCGTGAAGATATCAGAATGGCTCTATTGTAGGGTAAGAAATTGTATTTACTTTGCTGTAGGAATAAGGAAGTCACGAATGATATCGTTTGATGACCTAAATTCGATTCTATGATAGACAAATTTATCCGATTACCAGCTACTTCTGATAACTTATCTTCGAACGATTTGCTTTATTAAAGATAGTAGGTATTTGAAATTAGCTTCTATAGAAATACTGACATTACTTTGACATACTTAGGTTCGAATACCATATTAAATTTAGACGTTTTGATAAAAGTTTAGAGCGATAGTAGGTCATTTTCTAATACGCGTTTATCTAGCTACCGACGTCAAGTTTAACAATTGTGAAAATGTAGCAATTTTTTTTTTAAATTGTAACATGTAGCAATTGAAGAACAGTGACGATTACCGAGAGATCGAAAGTCCATCGTGGATCGCAACTGTCATGCCGGCTTTCATAAATGACTCTTCGCGTTACGCTTGAAAGGCCCTAAATTGAAGAAAAGAGGAAACACAATCACTAGGAGACTGTTCCACAGGTTAAAGGTAAAGTAAAGATAAAATGTTACGAAATTTCTGATCCGTGCTGAGATGGTAGTTACCGTAAAACCCTGGCTTGTAAAGATCTACGCATGTGGATTTGTTAAGGAAGGAAGAACAACTAGAGTGAATAGCTCTTCAGAGAACCCGCCATAGTGATGACAATAAATGAGTTTCGATAGTTAAGTATTTAAAAGCCAGTTATCTAGGCTTTATACAGAAGAAACATGGTCTGCAACAAATGTGAAGAATACATATTTTAGAAAGACACCTTGAAAGGTTAGATATAGGATATTATATTTAATATACGAGACTTTTCCTCTCAATAGACACGAGTGGAAAGATTACGAAGTACAACACGAAGAAAAGACCGCGAATGTAAGACAGACTGTACAAAGTATTGTATTCTCTCGTACGTTAAATCTTATAAAAGTACGTGTTTGTCTCCTTTTAATGTTACTCTTAAGTGACATCGAGCTACAAATCACTACGGAGATAAACAATTTTTTACTTAAAAAATATTTATAATAGATATATTTATGACATCGTAAATGTATTTCATTATATTATTCCGACTTTGATACTAATAATTTTGTAAGTTACTAGTAAACTTTTAGTTCTGTAGTCTTTTAGTACTTAATATGTAAATAGAATAAGTTATAAGTATACTAACTTAGAGAAACAGACATATTGTTTTCTATAAACATTTGATAAAGACAGTGAATGTAGAATAGGAGAGCTAAATATCTATGAAATAGAAAAAAATATGATTTGAGGACATCGGGAATTAAATAAATACTATGAAAATATTTAAACAACATTGTTAAGGCACTTACTAACAGTAAAAACAAGAGAATAACATAACAGAATAAAAGTTCGTTCACGCTATTTCGTATCGCGTCGGAAAAGGTAAAAAGTGTTGGGAATAAACGGAAAGTTTTCAACGAATTTAATTTAAACCATTAATATTAATCACGAATAAAACATTACAATTATCGTTCGTGGAATGATGACGGTTACTGCAGAGTTTATGGCTTAACTAACTATAAATAACAGGTATGGATTTAAAACCAAAAAAATATATTACATATTATTATTAGGTATATTATTGTTGTTGAGGACTATTTTGCATTTTTACTGACTTTTAATAACATTTTTTCTTTATACCTAGTAATATTTTGTAGAGTCAGACATTACTGACTATTGTTTAAAGTTTTTCTAAATCGACACGGGTTTAATCCCCCCACCTATCCGACTCTAAAATTGGCCTGAGCTTTCGGTCAAGGAAAACATCGTTAGGAAACCATAGCATGGTGGTAGGGCATTTTCTAATGATGCCCGCCTGGGTAGCTACCACCCTCAAGTTTGAAAACCTGTCGCCAAATACCAATAGGTGTATTCCGGCAGCATCGCTTGAGAACCAGTACCTCTAGGCTTACTGTGTTTACCATCTTGGATCACATCGTCACTTAACATCAGGTGAGATTGTGGTCAAAGCACTGAGCCTAATCTATATAAAAAAACCTATTACAAATACCAATAGGTGTGTTCCGGCAACATCACTTGAGAACCAGTACCTTCTTCAGGCTTAGTGTGTTTATTAATTTTTAATATATCTAATTTGGACATTATTATATTTAATGATATAATAATGTAAATTTACATTATCTAAATAATATACAGGGGAGTGGTCTAAATGCATAAAAAAATATTCTTAAATCCAGCCCTGTTATGCTCCAAGCGGCACAGGATAATATTATTGGATTTACGAGGGCGTGCGCCGGCGCTTTGATTTACGCCTTCCATACGCCATAAATTATGAAGGCCTGATATAATCCCAACTGCGGTTTGTGCGAGTACACTTTACCAGGGAAACTCGAAGTGAATTCCTTTGATTTCCACTTTAAAATGGAAATATTTTTAACTCTTAACAATTTATAATACTTGTATACAAAAATCAGAACGATGATTTCGATAATCTTTGCCAATAATTTACGCCGTATTCCAGTAATTGAGTTTAAACGGATCGCGACTATATATAACACTTTCTAGATATTTCTAGACCAACCTAGAGATTTTATCCGTATTAGAAATAGGCTGACATTACAGTTACAGCTTAACACAAATGTTATACTGTGACATAAATTTTATAATGCTTGGAATCAAACCGTGTACTTATACGTCTTACTACTGACGGTACCGAATGTTGACGTAATCTATATTAATGACTTGATTGATTAAACTCTGTTATCAATATTACATCTTGACTTCGAAATGATTAATCATAATAATTACATTTCTTTTAATTATTTACGCAATCTAAATGATTTTCATCTGTTGTCCGGATATGCTGTCTGTCTGTCTGTTATTTAAAAATTCAATTAACCAATTCACGATAAAGGCCTTTTGTTTAATTTTCTGAATTTAAATATTAACTTAATATCCGTATATAAACAACCAAAGATAACATTTCAACAGTTCAGTATCTTTTTTGTTTATCAACTGTTTTTCTTTGTCTTTTTTTTTTGCTTAATACTTTTAGTGTTAATAATAATAATATTTTCAGAGTGCACGTGTCAGATGTGAAATTTTGGAAATCTTTAATTTTTGTAATATATATTAGATACGAAGTGAAATTTAAATTAAGAAAAAATAAGTTTATGTTGGATCAGTTAAGTTCAACAGGAACCGATTACAAACTAAATAAATCGCAGTAGATAACAATATTCTGCGGAGTTGCTCACACCAGTACGCTAGACGAAGTTTAGCCTTGGTGCTCTCGCCACGCCTCTCCGGGCACGCCGTACAGCGCACGCAGCACTGAGCACGCAGCACAATGGCACGCAGCACAATGGCACGCAGCATAGTTCTCGATACTTGTTCGCGGTGGTTACCCCTTGGTCCTTGGCTCTCGGTGCTCGGTGCTTAGGATGAGCGACTTGAGAACCCAGACCTACACGTGAAGACGGTCGATAAAACAGTGCTCCACGATTGCAGTTTCTGCGCGCTTTTATAGGGATTTCGTTTATTGATTTAGTCGAGAGTAGTTGCTAAGAATATTATTACTACGAGGTTAAATATCAGAAACCTAAAATATAGTCATGAGCACGTTTCCTAAAATATAAAGAGTATAATTTTACGTTTTTAGCGTGTTTTATTATTTTTGTCTTTTTGTTTTGATTACGTAGGTATTTATTTATTTTCAATAGATGCTAATTCTGACGATCATTTCATGATGAGACCTTGAAATTTTACTATTATCATCATCATTGTCCTGCTCCCAATTTATTATTTTTAACCGGAGCAGTATGTCTTCTTCTTCCATACATCTCTATCAGCCACGATATTTTCATTCGCTCCTTTTTCCTTTATATCTTGCCTCACACATTCCATCCATCTTATCTTTGGACGTCTTCTCCCTCTCCATCCCTGAACTTTCATAGTCATCACTTTCTTCATCACATGCGTTTTGTCTCTTCTTAAAACATGCCCATACCAAGACAAACGATTACCTTTCACCTTTCCTATCACTGGTGTCACTTTCAAACTTCCTCTAACATACTCATTCTTGATATACGATATTCTGGTCACGCCACACATCCATCTCAAGATTCGCATCTCTGCTGGGTGCAGTCGTTTTTCATCCATCTTCTTACTAGCCCAATATTTCGATCCATACAGTATGACAGGTCTTATAACAGACTTATATATTCTGCCCTTCAGTTTAACAGGCATCCTACAGTCGCAAGTTATGCCTGAGACCTGTCGCCATTTCATTCCAAGTTGATTCTGCCTCATCTCACGGTCGATGTCACCATCACTTTGTACGGGTGACCCGAGGTATCGAAAGTTGAATAAAACCGATAGGGTATTCCCGCCAATGTTATTGGCAGAGCACCGGAGATACCGCCAAAGTCGCAGAACATGTATACCGTTTTATTTTGACTTATTTTTAGGCCCACGTTCTCCAGCCTCTGCCTCCACACATTCAGTCTGTTAAAGCGTGCTTATACAGTACCATTAAAAAAAAAATGCATTTTTTTTCTTTTAAATTACTATAATGATTTATGGGCGGAATTTCAACCCGCAGACGAATATTATAAATTAGATTTGAAATCCTCTCTCTGGTTATATTTAGCACAATTCTATGAGTAATTCAGGGAAAAATGTTGAGGATGATAATAAATGAACCAAGAAATCGACCAGAAACATGTGTTCTTTACAATATTTTAGCTAAACTATTTAATACTTATAAAAATCTATGAATGATACTCAACATAATTTTGAGCTCTCGGTTGTAGTCCAAAAGTACAATAATTAGTAAAGTAATAACAAATCAAAATATAAATTACTTACAGAACTCCGTACATGTAATTACCGTTTGTTTTATTTTCAGGACAAACGTGCGTGATCACGTATGTATGTTAAAACTATACAAGCTTGTCAAATAAATCATAAAGCAAAACAATGAATATTTAACAAGTTAAAATGACCATTTCATTTGACTTGTAGATGCGCATCGACCATCATGATCTTAATGATTATGAACCTCAAAACAATTAACCGAAACAAAAGAAACCCTAGTTGTAAATATCAATTTGATATTCACTATTGTATCTCAAGAATGGTGAATTTATACGCGCAAATTTATTTATTTTATTTGACGCTACAAGTTTTATAAAATACGTTAATTAACGTTTATGACTAAACTAAAAGAAAAATAAAAATAGACATTTACATGAAAAGCTAGATACCTGTAAGCTTTAAGCTTAAAGTATAAAACTACTTTATGGCCGTATTTTACGTAGGTACTACAAGACTACACAGTTCACAGTTTTGTTAAAGTATCACAAGAAATAAGTCAGTTTACACAAATGTGACCATCTATTCTTTATGACTTACATAGCTAACGCGGTTAACCTAACGAACTTTGACAGCTTCTGCAGGCTTTGCGTAAAATAGTAACTAACAAAAAGTAATATAACGCGAGAGGTACTTTCAAATGGACCTTAGTTAAACTCTTGATTGGTGAAGAAAAAAAGGTCCCTTACAGAACCTATGTACGAGTATGTACTTTGCGGGTAAGTTTGAATTTGGGTTTGAGTATGTGATGGAGAATTTGTTTTTTAATATAATTCTTGATCCAAAGAGATGACATTTAGCAAATATTAAACAATTTCCTTTTGATTATTTTTATTGAAGCATGGTAAGGCGAGTGTTCAGTATCTGATGGTAAGTGTTGTACACTCCAAAAATATCGGCAACCGTCACGGGTATATTCACACCGGCAGTCATCATCGTTTTACCGGCCTGATAAAATTCCTCTTAACGCTTCTGTTGAAGGAACCCAACAGGTTGGGCGAAAGTATAGACTTGTGGCACCATTGACTGGCTTAAGCTATAAACAGTCTTCATCTAAAAAAAATAACATAACCGTATGACATAAATTAGGTTTATAATTTATTTTATATATTTTTATGTATTTAGATTATTTTTATGCAGAACTGATTAAATGTTTGGCAATAAGTTTTATTATTATGACACTTGTTTATATTCATATATTTATTAAAATAAGTTACAAATTGAGATAATTAAGGAAAATTGTTATTATTATATTATTACTTGATGCGATGAACTAACATTTATAGCATTTCTATAACTACAAACCGTGTAAAGAAGCTATATTTCTAACCAACATAATCATGAGGTCGAACTACAAATATCCTTACCTAAAGTTGCGGGGGTATTCTCTACGAGATCTTTGAAGTAAAAAGTCAAGTCTAAGTAATAATAGTTATAACTGAGTTTTCAGATATCTTGTTTTATGGACTTTGTGTAAAATTACGGCTGTACTTGGAAATATGTCCCTTCTCATATATGGCATAAAAACAACGACTACAACAGTTAAGCTTTAGAATATTGTAATCAACTCTTTATTTTGTAATTATCATGGATCTTTTTAATCACTATCGACTTAAGTTAAAGCGATATTCACTGGTAAATATGCGATAAGATGGATTTTCCGTGTTGTGACAATATCGACGTGATGAATCGAACAAGGAAATATTTTGTTAGATGTAATATAAATATTTAGATATTAAGATCAGTCACTAATTTATTTACTTATGAAATAATCTTTAATTTTAATTCGAATACATCTTTCTCACTTACTCTTACTAGGCATGTTTATTAACGATATCTTAAATTTAGTCACCAATAAAGAAGTTCCACGATAGGTTGATAAATAAATACACGGACTAAAGTTCTGAGTCTGATTGTCCTTATTAATTTAGTAGTGATCGTTTCTACTTCGAACATTTTATTCGGACATTTATGGGAAAAGTTATAAGTTGTGGCATTACAAAAGCGACAATTTAAACGTCATCTTATATTTGACAGACAGTAGCATGTCACTAAAGGCTGCCGTCATAGGTACGCGAATCGACATGATTTATCTCTACTGATAATTGCCCAACGCGGTTAAAGAAGTTTTTGCTTTAAAAATGTAAGCTTTTACAGAATATCAAACTGCATGAAGTTGTACATCTCGATTGCGTGACAGACACGAACCCCATGCAGTTAATATTGATGGAAAAAGTTTTCCAAAAATATGGTCATAAGAACAAGTCATGGTTGAGTAATATATCTGAGAATGTAAAGATATCGAGGGTAGTTAAATCCTTTCGCCTTGTCATGGAGACGGCTTTTGAACAGATTGGTATATTCAACAATAATGTATATAAATATATAATTCATATTTACTTTTTTTAAATACCTATCAAAAATAATTAAATTGAAGAACGTAATATAGATACTATGGTATAACAGCAAGTCGTAAATTGATATAATTTGTTAACAATATATGCAATATCGTAAGAAGAATAAAACTCAATTGTTGGTTATCGATAGTTATTGGTAAAAAGCATATGGAATACCACATAGTAAGTCTATACTAATAAATAAAAAAATTGAAGTGTCTGTTTGTAATATCAAAATAACAACTTTTTACTAAATACATATGAATGTATATACGACACCTATACCAATATACCACTTTTAAATTTTTTGTCCGCTGCCTGTTTGTTCCGGGTAAACTCTGGATAGTTGAATTTATTACGCGTAACTTAGGGTACTTTTGATTTTCGCAAATAATTAGGGTTCCGCGTATTAGAATTCAAACTCGTAACAAATTGAATAAAATCCGATTCAATGCACTGTTTTACGGGAAAGTGCTTGAATTTATGAGAAATATTTTTAATTTAAGGTAAATAATTAAGGTTCCGTATAAAAATTGCAACGCAGTGAAGAACGTATGGAACGAGGACACACAGCTAATAGTAAATACATAAGTCATATAATATATCACACATAAATAATTCAATAATTTATCTAAATATTAAAAAAATATATATTTACGACTTCATTACATCCATAATCTTCGGGTTTCCCTCGATTGCTGATTGTAATCATTGGGTATATAATACGTGGATTTTCCTATTTTTATTTATAATCTTTTTTTTATATTAGTAAAATTTACGGTGCGATTATGTAGTTGTAAATTATTATAAACGCTTAAAGCGATAATGTCCTGATATTATAGGGTTGGCACGTGACGATAATAGATTTTGAAATTACGGCTGAAAACACTATTAAGCTCATTTAATATGTCGATTACCCATAAAAATGAGACAACAGGAAAACAATGGAAAGGTGGCGTAAACGCCAGGTTAGTACTCAAGGGGTTAAGAAGTTTTTGTTTTTTGCTTAGTGGTAATAACTTTTGAGTATCTGTAACCTATCTATACTAATAAATAAAACTGGAGTGTCTGTGTTTAATGTCAAAATTCATTTTTTTTACTAGTTAGGATATTTAAAACTTTTGTCTGTCTGTCTCTCTCTCGGTCAGTCTGTTTGTTCCGGGTAATCTTCGGAACGACTGAACGGATTTTGACGGGACATTTTTTATAGATAGCTAAAGTTACTCCGGGTAACTTTTAATTTTTGAAAATAATTAGATTTCCGCGTAAAAAAAAAAAAAAAAAACTTATAAAAAAAATTGAATAAAATCCGATTTAATACACAGTTTTACGGGCAAGTGCTTGAATTTATGAGAAATATATTTACTTTATTTTAAGACTATGAATTTTTTAGGAAAATAATTAGGGCTACGTATAAAAATATTAAACAGCAGCAAAAAACATGTAAAACGCGTGCGCAGCCGCGGGGACATAGCTAGTTCTATTGTGACAATTTCTCATCTCTCAATAATTAACTTGATTGATTGATTATAAATTTATTTCGAAGTGTTAATTTTGTTGTTATACTCAATACGTATCATTGATCAGGAGACTCCACACTCCATAGATAAAAACCCACTATTCCGATTTAAAGCATATGGTAAACATCAACCTAGATTGCGTCACTTTTTTTAGATGTACCAGCAACCTGTGCCGCTTTTTACTGTATACCGCAAGGAATATCAAAGAAATATGGTGTCGTATTGCCTTGTGCAAGTATCCTATTAAGTCTAATTTATTTCAAACCAGCTAACGCTGTTGACCGGAAGGGTCTTTACAGCTTCACCGAACTTAGAACGAGTGCTTAAAACACTCAGTTAAAAAAGGCAACTAGCACAGGGGCACTAAAGTAATATGAACCACGGTTTAGCCTATACCAAGGAAAAAAAAACTATGCGGAATTCAATCTTAGTAAAACCATTATTAACTCACCATTAAGTATGTCTTCACTGAAACCTCAGGTATGTATCTCATAAACTCATATCAAACAAGGCTACAATAAACAGATTTTTAATTATCACTGTATGCTTGACAGACAAAGATCCAGTTCAATGGAAACTTTATAGCGGCTTGGAAGTTATCCACGAAAACAGGTAGGGAATTCGGAAATAATTAGACCCCATCTATCCATCCATTTAACTGAAAGACATAGGTCTCCCCCAAAGTTCCCAAATTAGAATTAGAATTTCTCTTGAATTAGACCCCATTTGAATTTATTTATTTTTATTAAATAATAAATACTTAACAAAAATATTCAAAGAAAGAAAAGAATGCGTGTGAGAGAGAGTGCGCGCAAGGGATACCTAAAATGAGTTCCGCGCGTTATGCTAGTTACTTTTTCGCAGCACTCGCCCACAAAGTCACGGTGAAGCTGTAAAGGCCTTTCCGGACACCAGTTAACAGCATTAGCTAGTTAGCAAAAACAAAAACTGCGCATTGTCTCCAACGACGTTCTGAGACGCCATAAAGTTTGTATGGGACTGTCCTCCAAAATTCTTTTATAGTGGTATTTGAAAGTTTACACGATCTTTCAATTGACCTTAGTTCTCGAAAAATAGCTTACTTGCTTATTATTATTTATTGCAGTTATTTTATTAGTATAGAATATATTTGTTTTTTTATTAAAAATAGCATTCAACCCTAAGTTTATAATAATACATCCTGTTAGCTTAAAATATCCGTCTGTATAAACAACTATACTCCACACGCAATAAAGATGAAAATATTATAATACATCGATAAATAAATTGATTTATAAGTATTTATTGATATTTTACAAATGTTATCTTGAACCTCTAAGTCTCTCAAGGCGAATGATTGATTTACTACTTTGCATGTAATACACATAATTAATAGTAGGTAACTCTATAAATCATTATTTAAATTAGTTGGGTACCAAATCTCTGTTGAATAGAACATTCTTAAAAGTCTATCTGGTAAATTAAAATTTGTCATACGGCACCACTATTATTCTGCAGTTGGACATGTAAGAACAAATTCTAGATAGAGAGGGTATCATTCTAAGATATGACCCCAGGCACCCTCGGCAGCGGTACAGGACGTTGTCAGATAACAAAACTGGGCAAAAAAAACGCGATAAATTGACGCTTTCATGCACTAACATAACACGCATAACACTGCACCCCAAACTTCTGCACATTACACGCAGATACATGAGTTATTTTAGGGACCTTGAGATCTGTAGTTTGCTTTAATCATTGTAGATTTTAGCTCGGGGTGAATTCTGCGGAATTGATGTCTCATGGAACAGTCCAAACCTAGGTCCGTACTCTTGAGCTAGCTACCATTTTGCCGGCTAAGCGTGAGAGTAAAAGTTTAGTGAAGCTGTCATGGGCTACTATCCTGTCAACAACATCCATTTAGAAACACACTCTATATGTTACATATAAATTCACAAAAAAATTGTTTTCACTTGTGGATCAACCAAATAACCAAAAACTTTTATCCTAAAATTTTAATAACAAAAGAAAATATTTTTGTCGGTGTACTTAATGATAATATTATTTACTTAGTAAAATTAAACAAACTATCTGAGTGTGATATAAACTCAATGAACAATTATTTCAGAAGCTTATTTTGAGTTACTATCGCTATCCGTCAAAGGAGGTTTAATTTAATAAAGATTAATATTTATCATGATTGATGACAGAGTTTTATATTTGTTAAAGTTAAATTAAAGTTTTAGTTTTGGTACAAAAGTGAGAAGTCTACAAGTAAAGATTTTACAGCACTACACAAACGCCTACATAACGCCGCGTCATATCGAGCTAGTGCGACATACAACACGACAGCTAAACAAAGAAGACAATAACTCAGTCATGCCGGCATTATCACATTAAAATCGTAATCAACGAGACATAATAACCGACATGAAACTCTCAGATGTGTTTTATTATATCTTTTGAGGACTAAAGTATGTTGTGGAGTTGTAATGTAGATATTAATTGATATTACTTGTTAATAATATTATCTGTTTTGCAATAGTTCTAAATAATTGAACCCTATCTGTTTGATATAACTCCATCCGTATTTATTAAAAAAGTAAACTATTGTTATAGAATTAAGTGACTTAAATTTTTCATACAATGTCTTCGACTTACTTTCATGTTATGGCTTTTAACGTGGGAGGTGCGTTCTGATAACAGGTTACGTATTAAAATTTATAAGTACCTTAGCAGTGTAACTCGTATCCCATAACGAAATGGTAAGAAAATAAAATTAAGAGGTATATTAGAACAGTTGAAAATAATGAAATTGTTTACTTTACTTGCAATGTTTATGCTTTTTAGTCGGCGTAAACTTTGATGACTTCTTCCACGAAATTATTATTATGTTGAAATATGCCCCTTGACGTCTGGAGTCGCCGTTTGCCGGACGGGCAAGCACTGCTTTTTTTTATAATGGAGGAATTCTCTAAGGATACCTGCCTGGCAACGAAAGATGGGTTATGTCAGACTTTTACCGGCTAAAATCCGACTGTACTCTCAAACCCTGTTCTAAGGTGGAGCGGAGTATACGTTAATGCATTCTTCGCTCCACTGCCAGTAGTGTTTGGTCTCTCTGGGCGACTCTCGCCACAGTCAGAGCTTAAGCTCTGGAGGCGAACTCGGGGACGCACGTGCGGAGTACGTACGCCGCGTTTCATTCCAGGCCTGTATGGACTCGCCAAAGTCCACAGCGTATACAGACCTCAGGACAAGCACTGCTTGATTATATAGTGTAATGTAAGATGTAATAAAGTATTTATCGAAAATTATGTGTGTATTTATTTGCTTGTATACATAAATAAAACCAAAATAAATACAACCGTAGTCGAGTCGACATCTGGCCCTGTGCCGCCCGCGCACGGAGGCCCCTAAACAGTGATTTATCACGAATATTCATTTCAACAGGCTCGCTGTCAGATCGCGCGCGATTGCAGCCGCGATTTATGTCGTGCGGTGCCGCGGCCGCTGTGCGACTGTTAGTGTGTGGGTGCCTTTTGTAAAGGTTAGTCGTGACAACACCGAAGATATAAAGCTATAATGTGTCAGTATCATTAAGAGAGATTTATTTATTAAAAATGTGTTTAAAGTATTTAGGTTTCGTTTTTTTTTTCATGAAATCGATTGATAGGTACTTTAATGGTTTATCGGAAACATTTTGTTCTGAGTATATTTTTATAACACATAATATGGTTGCTGAAAATATTAGAAACATTTTTTTCAATAATTGCGAAATGAAAGGCCGTGGGTTCACCTAGAAATAAGAATTATTTAAATGAAATTTTAAAACGAATAGTGTCATGTGTTAACGCCCTAAAGTTGTCCATGCAACTTTGTCGACACGTTATATACAACAGTTCTGAGTTGTTTACTAGTCTACTAAATGTTCTACAGGCATCCGCTGATAATCCTGTCCGCGGGTTTATTTTTTACGTTATATGAATAGTATATAAACCTTATATTGAATGTGTAGCCATTCTCATTGTGAACAGACAAATTAATTTCCAAGGCTTCAGGAGACACTTAATTTCTACTAGAAAGAAGTATTATTTTCTGCGTGTCGAGAATATATAACACTCACTATAAATAAAATATCACGTGTTTTTCAGTTTCCCTTAATCTTTTACAAAGTATGACCAAGTTTACACGATTTTTTTATCTTCAAGCGGCTTCTTTAGGGTTAAAAAACGGCGCGGTTAATATCCATAGTGCGTGTCCACGCTTAGTACCTTTTCTGTTGCTTTTCAACCATACACATAGTGAATAATACACCATTGCTCAAAGAAAATCGCTTCGAACGTCGTATTTCGAAATGAGTCTGCGTGTATTATATTGACTAGTTGTCATTTTCCTTGTACTATATGGTATTTAATAATTTATCACATGTTTAGTGATAAACTAGTTTAGAAAGATATCAAATAAACTGCCATATAAAATATATAAAGTTATTGAGAGTGATCGTAAAGTTTTACTTGATATACAAGTATCAGAAAATATTCATCGCTGTAAAGATGTGGTCGCCTTGACAGCAATTAAAGTATTTATCAATATCTTCAAAAATATTTCTATTTATTTAGCTTATTATTAATGTACTAGTAATCGATTACTAAAATTTACTTTCATGTATATTCGCTAGGCAAAGATAAAACAGTTCAAAACTTTGTCTCAACTTTTATTTTAATAAAATAATTATTTATTTATTTTTAGGGCATTCTTATAGTTTGCTAGCTAGTGTACCCATAGTTTGCTAGCTAGTGTACCCGAGGATGCGCCCACGCTTCTTTACTACAATAAAAAAAAAATTGTATTAAAATAAAGTATTTTTTTTTTATAAATTCAAGCACTTGCCCGTAAAACTATGCATTGAATCGGGTTTTATTAAATTTTTTAAGTTGACCAAAAAAAAAACCCGTCAAAATCCGTCCAGCCATTCCGGAGATTACCAGGAACAAACAAACAGACAGACAAACATTTAAAAATAGCATTTTTTTATTAGTATCGTGTACACATTCATATCCACTTAGTAAAAAAATAATTTTAACATTAAACAGACACTCCAATTTTGTTTATTAGTATAGATTAGTTTGAAGTTGGTTTTGTTTTACATTAAAAAATAATTCTTTATTTAGTAATTATTTGTTAATATTGTTAGTAAATAGAACAGATTATTATGGGTATGTTGATTACGTAAGTATATAAAACCTAAGAATGATAAATAAAACGCTTATCAATGTTGGCTCTTAGTTGCAGCTCGCGGAAAATATTGACAGGAACTTTTGAATATCATCGTTAAATATTAATAGTAAGAAGAATTACAGCGGAACCTCTATATAACTAATACACTGTAATTACGTTTCTCGCTACATAGAAGACCGCATCTTAAACGCTTTGAAATTCGAACCAATCAAAAGTAATTTCCTTCATTCAATACTTCTCTTAAACTCACACTAATATGGTAGGTATAGTATGGATAAATACGATTAAATGATACTATTCGCGGTTCGACAAGGAATATAAATCAAATGACGGATAGCAAAGCATGCATACGCTTCCCAATAGACAATATTTATTGTGTTTTATATTTTAAATTAGCATAACTGTAAATCTCTAGAACTTAAGCTTTACATATGACATTACACTTTGCCATTTCTATGAGAGTTCTATATATTTCGTTACTTCAAGATCATTAAACTCTTTAACGGAAATATTATAAATGCACCAGTACATTTATATGTAATTTTAACAGCAGTCTAGTGACCACAAAGTGAACACTGATGAAGAAAAAACCTTTTAAACGGATTTTTATCGCTCAGTAATAGAATAATGGAACTCTATGTCGATAGTTACCCTATTCTATAACGAGCCTGAAGTTTTGGTGAAGCAATACATTGTGAAGAAACCATAGTATGATAGTAAAGTATTCTCAAGTTTGAAAATATGTTTACAAGAATTTATAAGTGCCAATATCATCTTATATCAGATGTTTATTTAACATCAAACACTGAGTCAGCACAGTATTAAAAAAAAGACAGTGGTTAATTCCTAAATACAATTTAGATGATACTCTGAAATAATATTCAATACTATTACAGTTGTAAGACTACAAGACTCCTATAATACAGTAGGTCAAATTGACTAGCGCATATTAAACATTTCAAAGCTATAATCTAAGTCGTAACAGTGCATCAACGCCCTTCGCCGTCAAAATATCAAATCACTAAATGTTATACCACGAACTGACTCGCTTTCTACTTTACTAACTTGTCACGTCACGTCGACAACATGATGATAGCCCTACGTACCGTATAATAACTGTAAAGGATTTATTTATTTTATTTAAAACGATAATGGATCTAGATACAGTTTCGATTAGATCTCAGTCTCTTTTTACAATAATACCGAGCTTTTAACATTAGATAATTTGCACCGTAACGTTACAAACTTTGTAAAGGCCATTAGTGGGTATTTAACAGATTGTTTTCCAAGCATACTTGCATTTCTTAGTTGTATTTTTAAGACAAAGTTGGTGTTTAAATTCGTATTAGCTGCTTTTGTTTTTTTTATATCAGGATCTCACCACTACCTATAATAATTTCGTTGAAGCTACAATTTCAATTGATGAAGAATCTCTCATGAATATACAACCTCAAACCTACTATTAAACATTATTTTATCATTTGTAAGTTACTGATAAGGTAAAAAGAAACCGAACAATCTAATCGTTGCAACATCTACATTTGCAAACCTAATCAATATCTGTCATGAAATCTCTCTAATCCCATTATCGCGATATTAAATTGTGATTTATATTGACTTTACGTCAAATACAATAATTTATTGACGGCTTTGTTTTACTGAAGGACGATAACACGCAGACATTGTTAGGGTGTGGAGATCGGTGTCAAGATAATTTTTTTTTACCTAATCGACTATATTTAAATATAAATATAAAATCTCAAAACTATCCCAACGCATACGTTGATCTTTCTGTCTTTACTCCTGTTTGATAGAAACATTATTAAATGTTATACTATGCCTTGTGTCAATAACTCCTACTACACTGTATATTCTCTTGGGCTGGAACTAGCAAAAAAAAAACTTCTGCTACCTCTAGAAATATCTTAAACAGCCATCTTGAAGGTAATAAAATCATCTTTAAAACCATACAAATATCCTACCGATGATCTATATAATGAATATCAGGTTAGAAGTTTTTATCTCCCAAGTAATTTTCCGTGGGCATCCAGGTCTGGTAAGCTCATATTGTCCTGAGCAGAAACGAAGAATTGACGATATAATCAAAATCCCTAAATTCAATACCGGGTTTGCTTATCGATTCAAAGATTATCTTTTAGCATTCTTGTATAATACAGCTAATAAGTTACTGGGCATTAAACAACTCCAGACCTATAAATTCAGACAAATATTCAAATGGTTACAAAGTATGGGCTATGAAACTATTGAAAGTCTATTAAAGACAAGTTTTGAATTTAAAAAAAAAAAACAGACTTTAGACAACTCCATTCACCCCCGTATGATCTAACAAAACACTTGTTACTCACACATAACACACACTCGAATACAAACTCGCTCTCAGCCACTCATTTAATTTTCAAATTATAATTTTAGGTTCAATGGTATTTAAGTGTATGTTTAAACTGCTCAGTGATATCAGCGATACGGTTTGTAATCAGTGCAGACAGATCCCCATACTATTATTTTTGTACATCTAACCTTTGTCTAATAAAGTTTATTATTATTATTACAGATCAAAATCTTTTTTTGTTAAAAAAAATTATAGTGAAAGTCTTATAAATGCTATAACATATAAGCTATAAGAATTTATAACCCTAAAAGATAAACTAAATTTTAAATTCTTCTCTAATTGTTTCATAACTAGTTAATATGAAGCTCATATTGAACTTACTTTTGTCCTACACTGAGTAAGAATGGCAGATGTTTTTGTTCCACATTTATCTGTCGACTGTCACACATTTTATACACACATCATTCTTCACAGATTCCATCTTTAGCCTTTCTCTATATTCATCCATTTTGATGCTTATCATCTTATGCTACATAGCTTGATAGTTTGTGCCCCTTACAAAGAATAGATGCAATGCAAAATATTGTATCCAAGTTTTAAATAAATCGATCAATATGTTGGTTTGAATGTAATAGTACAAGAGATAAGAAATAAAATAAGGATTGTAAAATATCAATAACATGGAAACAACAAAAAAAAAAAAAAAAAAAATAGGGGAAAGCCACAAAAAAAAGTATACAAAACGGATTATGTCTGAGATGTAAGGGACTAAATAAAAAAATATGTTAGTTTTCTGAATATATAACTCAGTAAATTTCTAATTTTTATAACCATTTAAAATGATGTTGGCTTAAAAATATTTAAAATATACACTTGACTGTGGACTCATCTTTACAAAGGCTTTAAGTATGATGGATCACGCAATTCTTCAAAACATCTATCAATTATGTTAATTACAAGATTAAAGGAAAATTGCAAAAACATTATTTTTATATCATGTTGTTTTAATCTTAAAAAAATCGTTCGTGTTGGACCCGTGTTAGACAATCTAAGTTGAATGTGGTCAGAGTTAAATTTTATTAGTTTGATCGAGACATTTTAGGAGATGTCTTCACAGAGGAAATGAAAGTTGAATTAGTGAATAGAGTTTTATCAGACAAAGATACCACATATACAAGATAACTCTATTCTATAGATACTCAGTAATAACTTCTAAACTACGCAACATCTAATCTCACAAGCACAAAACAAGCTATTAACGATGAAGCAATAAGCAGATAATTTCCCAAGACTGGTGCAACTAATACCTTTGTTTATTGCCAAGCGATTATATTATTATTGATAACACAAATGTCTTTTATTAAGGATATTGTAAATATTACTATAACGGTCTAGGTATCTAAAAATAATGTAAAAGGGATTCAGAAGTTGGAAATATTTTTTTTACAAAATTTACTTGCTATCATTATTATCAAAACTATGTGTAACAATAAATCTAAAAATAGCTACAGAAATCTTGTAAATGCTATTAGCGCGCAAGTCACCGGGGAAGGGGCTGCTTTCATGCTCTGACATAATGATGGATCTACCACTCATCCTAATGACTTCTTGTGTTAACAGCATAACGGTAAATTTTTCAAATGATTTCCTAGAAAAATGACATGTCATAGAGATAATATTCGTATTCGATAAGCAATATAATATCAGTGTGCCCAATGAGAAAAACGTTCTATGTAAGCATTATTTTTTAACTATATATAATTACTGAATTTTACCCGCAGCTTTGTTTGCATTGTTAACAGTTATTCACTGCACGATATTTCAATTTTTCAATGGAAAAGTTTTGTAAGCGAATTATCAGTGGTCATTTATTGTCAACTTTCAAATAACTTTTATCTTCACAAATTGTTCTTATCCGCGTATCCTTAGACGGAAATGTATTCGATATATTATATGAATGTTTATTTATGTTTAATAAATTTTGAAGCGAATATGGCGCAGTGGATAGTGCAGCCGGATTCCGAGTCAACGGGGGCGGGTTCAAACCCTTCTATCCATTTCTAAAATCAGTCTGAGCTGTCGGCGAAGGAAAACATCGTGAGGAAACCATAGCATGGTGGTAGGGCATTTTATAACAATTCTCGCCTGGGTAGCTACCACCACCCTTAAGTTCGAAAACCTGTCGCCAAATACCAATAGGTGTGTTTCGGGAGCATTACTTGAGAACCATTATCTAGGCTTAGTGCGTTTACCATCCTGGACCACATCGTCACTTAACATCAGGTGAGGTTGTGATCAAATCACTGAGCCTATAGCGTGTAAAAAATATCACGATTGTTATAGAAAAATACGTGTTAAACTTTCGGTTTTCTTCGTGATTTTGCTTTTCATAGTCATTAAGTAAGTATTTCTAAGCAGGTAAGAGTTTTTAATTGTTTGTGATTTATCACCTTCTTTAAGAGTTTAACAGAATGACTACATTTTCCTTAATAGTAAATAATGTACAGTGGTCACGGCTGACCTCCGGATGTCACCTCGACTTACAATTTAATGGTGAAAGAAATGAACAAAGTATGATATAGATTCAAATAATAACTTAATATAAAGTTTGAACGCTGAATTACTCAAACTGGATAAAAAATATAAGATTATAGAATTGTAATTTTAGTATTTAAGTTTCTGATCAATTTAAATTATTAAATTAATCTGACCTACACAAGCTGACCTAGCAAAAGTTGTTCTAGCTTTTTTGATTGGTGGCGCGAACTACAACGTCTCTCTATCATACCCAGAATCCAGATATTGTGATTCTTAGTCATGTCATTTCGTATACGTTTGTAAATTTGAGAGCATTTAGTCTATCGTTATCTATAGTTTTATGAATATATATTGATAACGATTACAGCGGCACGTAACTCCCATAAACATGAACCGTCACATTGATTTTAAACAAATACGCTGTCAAATCGTGCGACAATATAGATAGATAAATAGATAAATCAACAATTAAACACATTTTGCATGCTATATACAATTTGTTTATGTGCAACATCTTTAAAATCTACCTAGTACATAGTACCAAACATAGTAGCGCTACCTGTTCACTGTGACGTGACTCAACTGAGTTAAATTTACTGAATAAACGCTTCTGCCACATCAATAAAAAATTGTTATTAACGTTTTAATTGCGTGAAATCGAATGAAAATATATAAATACCTGACAGTTGAATTATTCATTAATAAGGGTATATATCACTCCACTCTGACTAGATAATGACTGGAAGAAGCTGTTACGAGGAGTGTTCCACTTTGCACTCTCCGTATTATTTAATTAAATTGAATTTAATATAAATATTATAATAAATAGTTGTAAAATAGATTGTGTAACTGTTGTTGTGTAACTTGTGAAATTTCAGTAAGAAGATAAAAGAAATGTTCTATAAATCAGTAAGTCGTAAAACTTCATATGTCGGTACACAGTTATGTACATAGACCCGCACGCGTGGAGGGCTGATGTAGAATCACGATTTCTTTAGTCGTCATCTATATAATTTTGATGACATAATTCCTTCAATGTACTATTGGCAGTAATATTTATTCCTGCTCACACCTGGCATGAATTAATAGTAAGAAGCATTATATAAATGTATCCAGTATAAAATTCAATACAAATTTATATAATTATAATTTATACCAAAAAAAAACGTTATTTTTTTAAAGATATCAAATAAACAGAACGCTAGGCCAAAGATAACCTCATACGTGTAATAAAAAGTTAATGCCGAAATATAAGTAATGATTCATGCAAAATAGTATATTATATTGCAGTGTAATAAACGAATAAGTAGAATTCCAAAGATAACGAGAGTTTTTATGTCAATATCCCGTTGTAAATTTTCATTGGGCAATATATCACGAAAATACATTAACAACGTGTAAACACAGTCATCAATATTGTTTAAATCCTTCTTGACATGTTATAAAAAGCAATGGCTCATTGTTGTCTGTCTCCCTGAGATGTACTGAACTGTTTTTTTTTTAAATATACGTATTACATTATATTTACTTAATTATATGTATTATACAAACCTGACAATTACGTAACGTAACATATTCTGTTATCATTTAATGTAGACTTTTAATTTAAAAAACGTGACCTAATTTTTATAGCAAATTTGAATGAAGGGCGTCATCAAAAACTATGCATAATTAGCAGAATTTGGATATGGTGGTGGGGATACTTCCACATTCGAATCTACCAAAGGTTTTAAAACCACTTTTTGTAATATGTAGGTATTCAATGAAATCAATTGCCTTTTGTCAAAGGTACACAACATGGGTACCAAGCGGAAATGCCTTTCAAATCTGACAAGAGCATGAATAAATCATAACTGTTCCCTGTAATAAAGTAGCCATGTTTATCCGCACGTTCATTTATCACGGTTTCGCCCGACCGGTTTATCTTGATCCCCCGCAGTCCTCGTCTGCGATGAATATAACGATGATAGGGAAGCGATGTACTTAATAACGGAGGTCTCTGCGGCTGGACGCCACAACCACGATCTAAGCAGTCATCAATCAAACGCGGTTTAGAATGATTGCCGTTGCATAATGTTTGAAGGCTGTTTATTATTTTGTGAGTCATTGCTTTTTCTATAATACAGTTTTTGCTATGATTAACGACGTGGTATGGTTATTATAGATGAGATATCGATCGTGACAAAAAAAATAGTCATGTACACATAAGCAACACAGCGGCTAACACCCCTGCACATAATATGCAAGTAAGATAAACAATGCTATTTTTTTCTTATTTAAATACAAAATAATGTAGGCTATTTTTAAATTCCGTGGATTTTTTAAAACGGGTAACGGCCATGTTGAGGTTCGTATCACTTTGGTAACCCTTGCACTTTTTATCTTTTTCGCCCTTAAACAGTCGTACCAACATTCGGTGAAGCTACAAAGGTCCTTTCGGTCATCAATATTAGCTAGCTAGAAAAAAAAATAACCGGTCGGTGATAGAATAACTTCTTAAAAGTTATTAGTAAGATGGTTAATTGTAGTAATCACCATAGATAACGTTAGAAATGGGAATAGCAGATTATGAAAATATTTTTTTTTTAGATACGCATAACTGCGGTTTTATAGCTCACTTTAGGCACACACAGATTATCACTAGCTATGAATACATTATGTATACACACATATATTACATAGATTATATATACATAATTATATATAGGAGGAAAATTAAATTTAATATACTTAGCATAAAATAATGACTAAAACAAGAAATTCAATCTATCACAATAAATAAAATTGAAGTGTCTGTTTGGATTATTAAAATTACAACTTTTTACTAAATACAATTTTTAAAGTTTTTATCTGTCTGCCTGTTTGTTCCAGCTAATCTCCGAAACGGCTGGAACGATTTTGTTGGGACTTTTAACTTACAATATAATTAGATTACTATGTAAGTACTGTGTGTAAGTAGTACTTTTTACTAAATAGATATATGTACATATATATGATAACAATTCCAAAAATACAAATTTAACATTTTTGTCTGTCTGTCTGTCAGTTTCTTCTGGTTAATCTCCTGAAAGGCTGGACCGATTTTAAAGGGATTCCTTTTTGCAGATAGCTGAAGTTACTTTGCGTAACTTAGGCTACTTTATTTTTTTTTCGGAAATAATTAAGGTTCCGCGTAAAAAAATAAAACTCATGAAATTGTAAATAAAGTTCGATTCAATGCACAATTTTGCTGGCAGGTATTTGAATTTATGAGGAATATCTATGCTTTCTGATAGTAGGTACCAAAAATAATTTAACAAAAATGATCAGGGTTTCGTTTAAAAAAAATTAAAGACAAGAAATTGTAAAATATAAGAAAACGATTCAATGGTCCATTTCACTGGCAAGTGCTTGAATTTATGAAAAATATTTTTGGTTTCTCTTTCTCTTCTCTTTGACCTACCAAAAAATTTAGGAAAATAACTAGGCTTATTCCAATTTCATGAGTGTTATTTATTTTCCTGTCAGAAAAAGTTCCATAAAAATTGGTCCAGCCGTTCCGGAGATTAGCTGAAACAAACAGACAAACAAAAAGTGTTAAAAATGTGTTTTTAGTATAAGTACCCACATTATATAAGTATATACTTCCATATATATTTAGTGAAAAGTTCACAAGATCCTGGATACGATCAGGATAATGTGACAAACTGATTATATTATCATTGGTGCTTGATAAGTGTGCAGAGTTCAATTTTGATAGTTTATGCTTTGAATCTAAATAATATAAAGTGTGCAAAAGTACAGCTTCCAATATTTTTCATTTATAAAACTAAAACTTATTAATAGCTACGAAGTAAGAAAAAAAATTTTTGAAAAACATACGCGACAAAAGTACTGAATTATTTTTTATCTTTCCCTATATCTATTTATTTAATTATTGATTTTCTAAAATACTAAGTGTCTATGCTAGTATGCCTATCTTCTGTATCATCAGAAATAAACATTACGTATATATATGGTGCCTCCTGCATCCCATCGGTGCATAATACTTTGTACTGCGCCTAAACGAATGCCACAACGGACAAAGTTAGTTATGGCTCATTCAATAATATGTCAAAATAGTACAAAGGTTTAATAATACACAAAATTAATAAATGATCGAAAAAGGTAACAATTGATACGAAGCTCCCACTATCAGGACATCATGAAATTGATGGGCATTCTCAACTGCGCTTGCTGATTATAACAATGATGTATTATTAGTTACTTACTTTCATGTTATCATTATGAATTGACATTAATTAATGATAGGTATACCAAAATAACAATGACTCTTAATTCAAGGAATGATAAATTGCGCTTCTGTATGATTATATATAATTAGTCATAAAGAAAGGTTTATTATTATTTATGTTGCAAGAGTTTTTGTTTTGTTGAGTATTCAAAAGTAGAAAATAAAAGCAGTGACATTTTATATATAGATAAAATACAGTGTTAGAAAGAAGTTGATTGAAAGAAATGACTATATAATATTATGAATTACAGCATCATTATCTACTACATAATAATCCATCGCGTTTACTTTCACTCTTACACAAAACACGTACTATGCGTCTCGCTCATACATTTCTTATAGATAATGAAGTAAATTAAAGAGATTAATAGCGTTTCTCTGTAAAAGTAAACAAATTACAGTACATGATATGAAATGAAATGGTTCTTTCTTGTCTCTGTGGCTGTATAATTCGTACATTGTCCAAAAAAATATAATTTGGTGTAATGACGTTCAACGTGTTTAGACGTTACACTTGGTAATACGTGGCTAAGAGAATGTCAAGCAATTACCTGACATTTGCCAAATTGGAACACAGTTAACATATTTAGACTTATAAAACAATCTTAATATTACAAGTATAATATAAAAAGTGCCACTTTCCATAATGTAAGAGTTCACCAAACGAAAGATATTCAGTTTCTCCTGTGATTCCTAATTAGCGATTTAATAAGGTTTGTTTTGATTTATTAGATACGTTTATATGTAACCCTGCATCTTAACTTACATCTTTACACAGTGTTTTCTAAAATCGACTTACAATAATAAAGACATGGCTTTATTACTCCAAACATTTCAGGACAGTAGCGTTTTTTCATTTAAACGCCGTTTTAAATCTGTTTTTTTTTTATGAGACAGTTCTAACATTATTTTTAAACTAAGATATTGAAGGTTAAACAAATCTAGCAGATGGTATTAGTAGTAAAAAATAGAAAGTGGAGTTTTTGCTTTTAAAACTCTCATATAGTACTGATCGTGATGACGTCAGATAATAGTTGCGCTTAACAGGGCCGTGACCACTATATATATGTTTATAATCCACTTAAGTGACATTCGAGGTTCGGTAAGATTTTTTAAGACTTCGCAACCCAGCATTATAGTAGGAACTGATAGCAACTATCGCCCCAATTTTTAAATTACACTACACTTTTGTCCGACACTGACATTTTACTGTACTATTATGACAAAAATTAAGATTTTAACCCCACTATAGACACAGCTTTCTGAGAGGTTAATGAATAAATCCATTAAAGAAAAAAACTTATTAACAAAAGTACCTAAAATAAACTTTCTTGATTAAAAAAAAAATATATACGTTTACGAATTCAATACTTTGCCTTTCAGATCCCAAGTAACATTACCGATTTACCTGACAATAAGTTTCAAGTATTATGTCAAGCAAGTTTTAATCTCAAAGGGTTATTACAGGGTGGATCATTAAGTGAACGATAGTGATGTCTGGAATTAACCCACATCCCTGTGCTTCCGCTAACATTATTAAGACTAAATTGAATAAATAAATTTTGATTTTGATTCAGTTAAGAAAACATTTGACAACTGATTGATATTCCACAGGTGGTAATAGGTAAAGACAGAATTAGAAGTTAGATATTATAATTAACAATACAGTTATTAATAATGATGATTAAGATAATTATCGTGATCAGTATCGCAGTATAGCGAGCATGACAGACCAATGGGTGAGTAAAATGTGTTATAATTTAATGAAAGTAAAGTTGAACAAGCGTTAGTAATTACTCAGAAGCGGTGCGAGGCGATGCGGGGTGCGGTGGAGGAGGCGACGTGATACCGATTGACTTTGATAAAACGATCCAACCTACTTGTTTAACACGATTTATTACCTGCGAGCCGGGAGAGGGCTCGCACGGCCGTCTCCTCGAGCGTCTAAATAACGGACGCCGGCGGCGGCGTGGCGGCTGCTAAAACTTGTACGGAATTGATTCATGCCGTTTCGACGCTTAACGCATTAGGTGTAAAATTGGAAACTTCGATAATTCTACCTCGGGAAGTATTACTATATCTACAGAAGCCAATTATTATCCGGAATCTAGTATCCTAACGTTGCCCTCCCAATATATTCTTGATAACTTACTATATACCCGCAAAAATTTAGGCAAACTTGAACTCGTAAATGATCAGCATAAGTTTATAAACATAAATGAACAATTCCATGTTTAAGACCTAGTAAAACTAATAATAGTTTTCTAGGTAATAGTGTTAGGTTTTACAATAAAATCCCAAAGCACATTCAAGTAAGTTTTAATTTGGAAAGGTTAGTATAGGTTGGATCATTATGTAAACGATGGTGATGTCTGGAAGTCACAGCTTTCTCTGTGCATTACTAATATACTTTGTAACTATTAGTTGTAAAGTTCCATAAAAAACATGCAGAAAAGAAACCAGATCGAATTTCTTGGCGGTTCTTCTCGATGACTGGATTGGTTTCCGAAACGCTGGTTGTATTTTGACGTTCATAAGCGCCTTATCAAAACCTAAATTGAATAGAGTATTTTTTAATTTTGTATTTTTGATTATCAATTTATAATTCTTTTAAATCACAAAAACAAAGGGATACATAGAAGGGAAAATAATGTGGGAAAAAATGTTAGCTTAAGATGAAAACGTGGGTCTAAAGTTCATTGCCTCATTGGCAAATGTTTATTTTTATTGCGGTCACGGTGTTATATTTCTGTTCAGTGTACTTATCGAAACTACAGCCGCCATTGTTATGACGTTACTATGAAATATTCGGATATGTATTTCAATAACAACAAAATGAAAATTCACGTAAACTGATAACAAGAAAAAATAATATAATCAACATTTATTAATTATTAAAAAATGATATATAACTGTCACATAACTTTCTTCGATTACTGTCTAGATAAGACTTTCCAAAAATGTTCCTATCACTGAAAAAGAACGATAACGATAAGATATACCTAATACGATTGGGCTTTATTGCCATAAAAAAATATAGTTTCATTTTTTTTAACACGAAACATTTTATATTATTACGAAAAAGACTTGCAAATTGATTGAATTGACCTACTTGAAAATTTATGGCGATGTATATATATTTTGCAACAAAATAAATTAAGAAAAGCCAAAACGAGGGTTTATGGGTAAATTCATTTTTATCGATTAATTATATTAATACGTGGTATGAACTCGGACATTTTGATTCGCTTGGATACTACGTGATCGGCAAAAGTATTTATCCTGTTAACAGTAATAAATTGCCACATCCATTGGGCTCAGTATTATGTTCGCTTCGCAATCGTCGCACCTCACAGCGCGATGATCTATCAAGTTGTCTACACAAGATTAATGCGTGCTGATGATTGACGATTCGCGTTGCGTTGCTGTCTCGCTCTAATGGTCAACGTGAGCCAGAGTCTGTACAAATGTTTGCTACGATTATAACAATAATTTATTATAATGGATAAGAAGTTTGATCAAATATTAAGGCATATCTCAGTACATTTTATTTTGAAAAACTTCACAATTAATTTTGCGTTACTATAATTATAATTTACTTAAACAATTGATTTAAGTAAAATTTTGCATTTGAAATTTTTTTTAAGTATAACAGCTCATATACATTAAACCGAAAATAGCATACATACAGGTTTAAGAGCATTTCACTGAGGTGCCTTTGAACAAAGAAAATTGACGATTTTACAGATGCATATATTAACTATGATGAAATAAAGATACATTAAACAATAACAAACATTCCTTCTAAATTGCATACATTTTGAAATTATCTTTATACTTATTACCATATTGCTTAATACGAGAACATAATTCGATTTCCAAAAAGTAACCAATTTTTAAATATTATATATATTAGGATTGAAAAAAAATTCCAGCATCATACACGTGGTAGATAGATTCAGTTTGAGCAAGTAATCACAAGAAATGAGACTAATATAATACAAAATTTGAATTAAATATGTCCTCTTTATTCAATACCGCTCGGATAACCTAAAGTGCTTATTAGATATAAGTACAATATTTAGATCCATTAGTCCTTCTAACTAAGTTATCATCTTTATCCTATCTCATGTAAGGAAATGTGTATAAGAGTACCCTTGAAATTTCATTCTCAATTCTCATTATATTTTGAAATCGCCGAAATAAAATTATCTATCCTAATAATAAAATTGTAAATTTCACGTGTCTGTAAATTTCCGAGATTTGTCAAAATAATTATTGCAAGGGACTAAAAATATGTAATTAAATAGATTTATATCATTTTTTTTAATGTCTGCCTGTATGTTTGGTTGTGCAGGCAGCAATTAAAAAGTACTAAGTATATAAAAGTTAAAAGAATAAATATGTTATAAATAATATTCATTCCGGAGTAGCTTAAAATTTTTATTTCTGTAAAATTGGTCATATTTATCAAAACTTATAGCAATTTGAATGGAGCGCGGCGATTTTAGTTTGAAAAAAGAGTTTGTAAGTAAATAAATGCGTTTTAGTCTTATTCGAGAACAACAAATTTATGGATTTATTAAATAATCAACATCTAAGACATAGTAAATGCAAAAATGTTGATATTCAATTTTCACACAATCATATAGACGTTGTATTAAGAAGTTATTTTATGAAAGCAGTGAACTGCATTTTAATCAAAATACATAGCATATAACGTATTGGCTACATCGAAAATAAATGTTGGCAAGATAAGGCAAACATTGGGCGAAGAGACAATTGTGTTTGCGACGCGACGAACGGTATCCAAACAGATTGCCAAGCAGACGGTAATGTGTGTTGTGATAAAATCTGATCCGTGAGAGTTTGTGATTGCTTTCATGTTATAATCCAGTTGTTATATGTGCCAGACTATGAAGCGAGAACTGTTGAAATGTTTTTAACATTTTACGAACATAATTTTTATACAAAAATACATGATGTAATGGAAGTACTTTTCTTACACATAACTTTTAAAAGTAATTTGAAAAAGCGATTTCACATTTTAAAAAAATGTTGAAGAAACAATATATGTATAAGGATATATTTTACCTTTTGTTTTTTTTTAAATTTCACAGATTTTTCTCATATAACTTTTAGCAGCTTAGTGCATGCTGTTTCACTGTATCGCACTGGCGGCGACCACAAGAATTGCCCCAGGTGGGGTTCGGAGCACGTCACATGTAAATGCCGTACGGTGACAGGTGGTTGCGCGGAAATTCGAAAACGAGTCGCGCTGAACAGATTTTTTAAGTTATGCAAAATATTTGTAATAATAAAATCATAAATCTGTAATTAAAAAAGTTTGATATATCATTCCTATCAGACTAGTCTCCAGATCGCTTTACCGGGATATCGAAACGAATAAAAAACAACAATCGAAAAGTTCTTTAAACCGTACAACTACGTTTAATGAACAGTAACACAAGGTTTTGTGTAAAATGATAATTACATTAAGTATGAAAGATGTTATAATGATTCTAATTAGCGGTGTATAAATCAATCTTGAAAATGGTTACAAACGCGACGCGCTTGAAACAAAGCTAAGAGCTATGACCGATATCGTCCGATCGAAATAATGTTAAATATTTAGGCAATTTTACAACCCGAATAAGAGTCATGTATATAATAATGTTCTAATGTATTATTTATTCTCGATTAGGATTAATAATCACGGTAATAGTAAATACTTGAGCCTATACGTAACATTATGTGTACATAATTCGCAAATATAATAATAAGTAATTTATAATCGCTGGCCCGTGTCTTAATTATACTGTGTGGATTGAATATAATATCCCAATCATTGTAATTATTAAATTTGCTATAAAATGTTAACGGTGTGTAATTAATCTGTAAACAATGGTTTGAAGTAAAAACAGATATGTCTAGCGCGACTGTGAACATAGATGTTTAAAATATAATAATCAGTTATATAACCAACTCATTGTTTTCTTTCTTCATAGATTCGGAAAAAGGTTTCTATAGATCGCGATGATCAATATACAGTACATATAAACATTAGAAACACAGTAACTTTCACAGAACTACTGACACAATTTTTTTTATTGTTCAAACTCAATAAAATGTCTGCACTCCACATGAAGTTAAGTAAGTTACAGTTCAACTTTATATAGAAATATAGCCTGTGTAATAGCAGAAGCTAGTGAATTACAGAAAATACTGAAGCTACAGAAGAAGTATTGGGTGGATATATACAGACTGATCCCGAAATGTGGCCTTCTAGAGCGGGATATTGTACCGGATTATACACGTTTCCTCAGGGATTGTAATCCAGACGTACACAAGTACTTTAAATACCACGCTTACATTCACCAAGTTTGGTATCATCAAAGTAATTGTAGTGGTTTCGTGGTGCTGTTCATTTAATCGTAATTTTTCATCATTTCATGTATTTTATTTTTTCTATGCAAAACCTAATAATTATACAACTTTTTTTTTGTACTAACTGAAAGCAAAGATACTTCTCACAAATTCCTCATAAAGACCTCCAGTAAAACTGAGCATTGAATCTGATTTTATGCAAAATTTCATTCGTTAAAATAACATTCGGATCTTAAATTATTTTCGAAAAATAAAAGTTAAGTGGGATAACTTCAGCTATCTACCAAAAAAGTCGCGTCGAAATAGGTCTCGCCGTTCCGGAGTTTAGCTGTAACAAATAGACAACATTTTAAACATTTCGTTTTTGGTATAGGCACCGTATATACATTAACATGTATTATACATGTTTAAATGGGGGCAAATCAGGTATCTTATATTACGATTGAAACTTTATAAAAAGTTTCAACTTGAAAAATATTTTCTATAAATTTAATTGACCGCGTTACCTTGTACCTGACTTCGATAATATTAGCCGAGAAACTGAAATAATAATAATAAAATAATCATAAGAACAGATAATCGATAGACAATTTCTCGAAAAAAAACCGTTGTAAAGTAAATCTAATACAGAGTACTTGCCTGTAACATGGAGCGAACTAGTAGCCCCTAATTCAAATTAGTTAATTACAGTCTATAGTTGGCTAAATATTCCTGAAATGGGATACTAAAAAATACTTTGCTAAAATTTAAAACACAATACGAAAATTATTGCTATGAGTAGAAAAGTATAAATTTGTGTTAGTAAAAAAATACCAGTATAATTGTAATAGGTACATTCATCAATTATATAGTGAAGTTTAAAGGCAATAACTCTTTTTCGCAAAGCAATATCACCTCTGCCATTTAAATCTTACTCTAGGTAGTGTAAACTAATAATCGTTAACTAGCGAACAATTACACCGCAGATTAATATCGGCACGCTCGCTCTGTGAAATTATGTCTCGTAGAAATTATTCGTGGAAGCAAGAAATCTCGTATTGTTGTGTTAATCTTTTCTCAGTTAATAAACTAGTGTATTAGGTAAGCTATGTCGGGCAATCAACTTTATTTTATCAACTAGCTGTGGCCGCATCTTCGTTCGCGTGGAATTTAGACAAATATATTCTAATAGACAGACTATTTTCTTCCTCTAGATGCAATCTATCTCATTACCAATAAATTATTTATCTATGTCCCGTCCTGTTCCATCCCGTCACGCCGGCCAGACCAGGCCACCTCCCAGACAAATTCCTCAGTGCAATGGAAGGTCAGGTACCCAGCCCCTTCCCCCTTGATTGTGGCAGAGACCAGACGCCACCGGTGCTGTGCCCAGACTGAGCCGCCGATTGCGCTTAGCGCTCGCGGGACACCTGAGCTAAAACTATGCACCTAGCCATTCTTGCCCTAATAGGCCTGAATGAAAGAGATGCGAAAATGCTATAATATATAGATTTTGTTCCGTTATTTCAAACCATTCCAGCACACTATATTATACAATTATTACCAACTTCAATTACATTTAGTATGATTAATTATTGAAAATATATATTTACCAAAAGAAAAAGTAACCTATATATAATATAGTTTCTAACGGTCAAAATCGAGAAAAGTTTTGGCGTAATTGGCAAACAAATTAATAAAGGGATAGATAGAAAAAATATTTTTAAAACTATCAAAATGTGTCCTGTAGTAGAATCTAAAGCCCTACATAGTTTGTTTCTCAAATATCTTCAACGTACAGACTTCGTTCATTGTCCAGTGTCTATGTCCTTGTAATGATTGAAAACAGTTCAATTTACAACAAAATAAGTAAAGCGCCATCTATGAATAATCGTCAGAATTACACACATATATAAATGTAAATAATTTATATTGGTTTGATCTAGTTTTATTGCTGCTCATTTCACGATTCATTTATAATACTATATTAAGCAAACATTCGCTTAAATATTTTCAAATCCATATACTCTGTATAGAGAATCGAAAACGAAGAGCGGCAACGTCGCATGCAACGAACCGTGAGCTGGCAACATAGGTATCATAATTTAGCTCAATAGGCAAATTGGAGAATAGCTTCATTTATTTATTTTTTGCGCACAGATTCTGTTGTTATTATAGATATACTTCTAATCAATTTGATACATTCAACGTTACCTTTCATTTTTATAGGTAGTCATTTATATTAAGATTCTGTTTATGACAGTCTCAAATAATTTTACAACTATTTTTCAATTTTGTCGACACGACAATTATTGAAGTGAACTTTCTTTAGAATCATTGGTGGTTTGAAACTCGATGAAACGGAAATGCTTTACGACAAAGAGACAAACACATACATCAAAGGGTTTAGTCTACTTATTAGATTTTATGATTGTAATTTCGCGATAAACGTTGAGTTGCTTTAGCTAAGTTGTAACGTTTAAATACTACACGGGCTAAAGTAATCGATTTAAAACCTAGCGATGGGGATTTTTTTGTTTTTTTTTAGAAGAATACAAGTATAAATTTAGCTTAAATATTAGCTTATTTGTTTGGTATAGAAAAATAAACTGTTATCAAAATCCGTCAAGAATTTCATTCACTACAAATTTTTGACTTTTGTCCATTATCCTGGAGAACCCCTTGCGTTTTATGGGACAAAAAGTACCCTAGATGTTACCTTATAATGTTAGTTATCACTGTATCAAGTTTTGTCAAAATTGGTTCCGTACTTTTCGAGTTATACGTGTTCACAGGAAAATGCAGACAGGCAGACAATAATTTTAAATAAAATATTTTTGGTTTCTTTATCAATAACAAAGTCCACCCCGATTATAATTTTCAAAAAATATGGATATACAGACGAATATAGTATAGATTAATATTCCATTTATAGGTCGATTAATTTTAAAATGAGAATAGAATCTAGAATAAAAACTAAATTGATTTTCAGGCAGAACAAAACTTACAATAAATCTTTAATTAATTACAACTTCTGGATCAAATGTGTTTTACGACAAATTATCGAGGTGACACGCGAGCATTAAAAGTGTTCTATCATTGTGCTTTGAAAGACATTTCCCTTAATGATTCCCTTTAATGAAGTCAGAGGGGGAAAGTGTGAATAAATGCAGCCAAATAAAACTGGCAGTGGTCGTGTCAAGCTGACGGCGTGTGACTTACGTGATGAACAATCGCTTTGTTCTTGTCATTAAAGATAGATACGTTGATTGCTATAATGAAAGATAAGCATTTACAGACCGAGAGCTGAATAAAAATATCGTTACGCTATGTTGATATCTATATAGTCAAATTTTTATTCTCAAGCTACTGTATCATGTTTTTGATTTGTCCTCTTTTTCCTCTCACTTTCCTGGAATCTGAGAGTGATTTTGAGAAAAGGAATGGAAGTGACAGGAAGCGTCGGGGAAACGCGCTTTATTTGATTTAACTAATGAGGGGACGCTGTACTAGAGTTGCCTGTCGGATGGTACCAACGCATTTTCCGAGAGGTTGGCACTTGCCTTGGACTTGGATTTGGCCTACAGTGTTATGTATAAATAGAGTTCTTATGTAAGCTAAATGATATGTGTAAATTATATTAAAAAATGTATTTACTGTTAATAAATATCTGAAAAAAAGTGCAGAGCATTGATAAAAAATGAAAGTGAGTAATACGTTTTTTTTATATCGCAAATTGACAGTACTATGACAATGGTAGGTTTTGAACGATCGATTGACGCGGTGCTTGCGAAGACGCGGTGCTTGCGAAAGCCACCCCGTGTCGCCCCCTTCCCAAATGCGCCGGATGGCCCCGGGGGTTTTTAGTGGGTATTTCCGGGCGCTTCACGCCCGGGTGAGTCCCACACTGGTACGGAGCTCGTCCCTCCGTGCCCCCTTACCTATTGCATTGGGGGACTTCGGTCTCACTAATGCAATAGGTAAGGGTGGAGCGTAAATGCATTTCCCCCCGTCAAAAAAAAAAAGAAAAAGAAAAGGTTTTGAACGATCTAAAAACAGTAGTGATAACTGAGAAATCTATGAGGATCAGTCGAGCTAGATGATCCCGAAACTGAAGCGTGTTACTAGGTTACATCATCAATTGAAGCGATGATAACTCAGTGGTTATGTGGTCTGTGGTTCCGATGGATGTAGTTTTCAAATCCCAGTTGATTTGAGCCTGAGATTTCAGTTTCGGAGAACGTCGAATTAGTTGGGTGATATGTCATTTTCACGTTTATTTGAAGCTTCCCCTCTGAAGTTTGAAAATTTATTGCCAACCACCTATAAGTATGTTACGGGAGTATCACTTGAGAGCCAAAAATTGATTTTTTTTCGAAATGATGGAATGTTGTTGACTTGGGGGTTCTTACGGTATCACCTAAGTTTCAGTTAAGACACTCATTCACTCACCTCACGCGTTTACAGCCTTGAACCTAATCGTCACTAATATCAGTTGAGATTATGGATTATATAGTATTACATTTTATGTTATCTTTATATATCTATTTTAGTTGCGAAAATCGTAAAATTAGTTCGGAACAATTACATTTTTAATAAATAAGCTTATTTTAATATACGTAACGATTTAAAGTGTTTAAATTATTAACCGACTTTAAAAAGAAGGAGGTTATCAGTTCGTCTGTATGTTTTTTTATATGTTTGTTACGCGATTTCTTGGTCATTTGTGGACCGTTTTGTTTTTTTTTAATTGAAGGAGTACACTTCCAAGTTGGTCCCATTTCCACTAGTTCAGGATCTGATAAGTTGAACTCATTGAAATTGAGAAAATCCCTCGAAAATTATAATAAAGCAATTATTCCTTGAGTTTTAGTGCATTTTAATAGTTTATTCTTTTGAAGTCGGTTTTGTTTTTAATTAAAAAGAGGTTTTATAAAACCTTTTTAGATATTGTATGGTTTCGAATAAATCGATAGTCGTGCATATATTTGTTAATAAAACATCGCATATCGAAGAAATTGTATTATAAAACAAAAGTGACAAATCTAGCTCCCTGTACAAATAGCCGAACTAAATCGAATGCAACGGAGCGAGCACATAGCGGGAGAGTAAAAATAAATACGTACAGACAGACACGCGTACGACGTTACTCGCGTTTAATCTTGCATCGCATTCTGGCAGATCTCGTGACGAATGCTTGGCAGCTGCCTTGTAAGTGTCGGGTGTTGAATTACACATTGGCTACACCCGTGACTGTGTTCGCATTTACTGCATTGCACTTGATTAGGGGTGAAGCCAAATAACGGCGCAGAAACAATGGCTATTACAGCGGTAAAGGTGGCAATTTTAAACCAAGTATATCGTACAGTCGCCTGTTCTTAAGTAGCAGCAAGTGCCTTCGATGTGGATCCGTTATCAGCCATCTGAAAGTAGCTTTGACAAAACAATTGCTTCCGTGATCTTCACACACTCCAGAACTCGATACTTAGATCATCATATTAAAGGAATATGGTATACGACAATTCAAGACAAATCACCCTACATACCTTGGTTTGTGGGATCCAAGCTGACATGGGTCCAAATAAAAATTTCTTCTAGCTTCGAAGCTTCTAGGTTTCGTTCTGTTCATGTTTATATGATATATTTGGTTCAGAGCCGGCTTTACCTATAGTCCTGGATGTGCACCGCACACGGGCGCAAGGCTTTACGGGGCGCCGAGCGAGGCTGCCAAAGATCGCCAGCATATTGGTGACACATGGGCGCTACAAGGGCTAGAGCCGCTGCTAATTTGATTCCATAATGAAAAAAGTCAATTTACCCAATTGTGAAGCTTTTGGAAAACTCGAAGATGCTGAGAATCTGTTGGTGGAAAGCGCCAGAAATACGGGTCGTAGAAGTTGTTTTGGCCTTGGGTTTGTACTATTTAGATGTAGACATGCCTATATTCATTGGTATACTAGCGGAACCTACGTCCGACTCTGTTAGTATGCTATGGAACTTTATTTTTACTAGTAGTAAGCAGGCATGTAATTTTACTTTTATTTTAACGGTTTGCTTCGATAGGAATAACTGTGACATCTTTTGTAAAATATACTGCGGGCTTCCAAAAAAAATTTAAAACACATTCGTAGCAGCGTGGAGGCCGTTCGGCGATCAACTGCACGATAGGGAATATTATAAAGTAAATTACGCAACTGGACGTCATCCTTTAGGTAAAGTATAGTGAGATATATGACCAAAGAACCAACTTATGTAAATTGGTATTTACTTAAAGAACACTAATAGACAGAGGAAATATAGTATTAATAACATTTAAAGATAAACTTGAAATCAAATTTAATCCAAGAATGGCGTAGACTACCGATAGATTAGCATTTATTGACGGTTTCTGTCAACATGCCGCATCGAATTATAATCGATAAGTACAACAGACATCAAATCCAAATGGGATAGTTTACTGGTGATATCAAGTAAATAATATAATACGTAGACTGAAAAAGTTATTACATTCAATCCAGTAAAAATTTGAGATTTCTGAAGAATTGTAGAAAACTGTTGTAGTTCAGTCAACAAGTTCATAAACAAAGTAGTAGTTTTTGAACTTGTTAATTAGACCATTGATGAGGATTCAAAAGGGGATGCTCTATCCCTTTCCCGTAAAACGTATGTAGTATAAAAACTATTATGCAGAGAGAGAGAGAGATAGATTGCCTTTTATTATATGTAAGAATAGGTTAAGTTCGCTATGTGTAAGAATTATTAAAAGTACATTTGCACTATCACACAGAAAAGGAATAAATAGGTGGAAAAATACAAATAAAACATTTAAAACTACCATTATAATATCGTAAATTCAATCCACTCATTCAGAGCTGTATAATTACCATAAATTATTAAAAAAAATGATATCAATTATCAGACACATAGCGGAGATATATCACAATGTCACCCCTTGTGACATCAGCGTGACATGCCTCTGACGGCGTTGACATGCGACCGGACGCGATACGACGTCACGCTTGTGGCCAGCTTTAATTAGCTAATTGCATGTTGAAAACTTCATAGGCGTTTCGATATTTAACTTAGATATATAGAGTTACTACTCTAAATCACTTAACAAATCAACTTCGTTTTGAAATGAAAACTTCTTTAGCCGTGTTGACTGTTAATTGATTTTCGGTAGGGGAAAAATTTATAGATTCGCCTCACCTGCGACGTCAGCTTTCAACGACATGCTAGTCTGTCAAATATAAGATGGTGTTTAATAAAATTAAATGTTAATGCCTTAATAAAATGTTCGAGGTGAAACGAGTACTACTAAATTATTCCGTTCATTGTCTAAATAAGATCATGACTAATCAATCAGACTCAGAACTGTAGTCCGTATATTAATAATTTCATTTTTAAAGAACACTTCTTTCAACGTTTTCACTTCTACCGGCAGTCGTCATGGCTGCCTAGATTTTTTGTTAATTTATTTCTATTATTAGAAATTATATCAAAATAAAAAAGAATGATATTCGCCAGAGAAATGAATAATTATGCGTAGTCATGAATGTTTAAACTTAAGCAATGAAGGAGAATAATGTGTTGAGTCGGTTTTATCTTTGTCTATTTATATATAGAAAAGTGTTTAAAAACCAAGGCTCGTCATACTAATTCACTATAAACTCCATTCTTGTGAGCTAATGTTAACTAGAGGCTCTTCTTCTGCTGTGATTGTCATGTCATATGCCTAATGTTTTATTTTCAGTCGTGTGTACGTGCTTTTCTATCTTAATAACTGCTTAAAAATGCTGTTGACTGAAAGGGCCTTTACAGCTTCATCGTGGCTTTGTGGGCGAGTACTGAAGGTACCAAGCCGCAAAAAGGTAACTAGCACTGTACTTCTAAGCTCCCCCAAATCGGTCGTTCATCTTGCTACAACTTTTCATGAAGTTTTCATGGCACCTCAGAATAAGCGTTTCGCAGCATTATATCCAGTGCAATTTACTTGTGCATAATAACTATACCATCGCCATCATAATTATGGGTCAAATATGTAAGTTAATGAAGTACAGACAATAACTGCGTAATAACAGATTGAGATCCCGCCGAAAACTCCAACTAGAGGCTCAATTGAATCGGTATTAATCATGTTATAAGGGAGTGAGAAATACGCACGTAAACAATGTCCAATGTCAGCGTACGTCCGCTCGTAAATCTAGTAATGAGTCGGTCGACAGCCGCGGTCGTGTTGACGGACACGCCTGCGTCACGCTGCGGCCATGATGCGACAGATTAATGATTGTTAACACTGACGTGTTGGACGGTCAATTCATTCATGTATATAGTTATTTTAATAAAGATAAAAACAAACGTGTGAGTGTTTTATTTCATGACATGACATATTATTATAAAAGCCGAATTTTTGCAATGAAGGTCCTTAACACGGCTTGAGGGTAAAGGGGATTGATAAAGAGTGTTTGCCGGGATTTAAATCTACCATGTAGTAGTTGTTGTCTTTAATTCATTAACTTGTGTTATCTGACCCTCTGTGAAATTTCGGAGTTGTTTTGCATATATAGTTTGTTTTTTTTTTAATCTGACTAGCACTGTTGAGCGCAAGAGACTCAACAGCTTCACCGAACTTTAAGGCGAGCACTTAAGATCTAGGAATGGTAGCCAACATAAGGGCATCAAAAAGGCACAAACCTCGGCTTGAGCTGCTACCCGTGATAAAAATTCCGCGGTATTTGCCCTAGCTAATCGAACCGTTAGTAAACCTGTAAATTAATAAATGTCCCTTAAAGATAATATGTACCTTGCGTGTAGTGTGCAAGTATGTGTGTGCAGTATGATACGTATGATTGCTAGTGCATGCACTGTCACTATATCCCGCTGACAGCGGCTAACAAGAGCATGCCCAGATGGGAGTCGAAGCACATCTTGTACACCTGCCGGACCCGGAATGTGTGCGGGAGCAAAGTTAGCCCCTGCACAAATTAACTGTATGGGAAATAATAAGGTACGTTTATTCTGAGACACTATGAAAACTCTTTCGAATATTCTACTAAGATGATACATTGTTTTGGTGGGGCTTGGAAACATTGATACAACTCTGCAATTCAACTGAAAACATAGTTAATATTTAAAAAACCTGTTAATATACGTTGAAACCGATTTCTTCATTTTTGTCTATCCCAATAATAATATGGCGTTATAATGTAACATAAAATTATGCGTCAAAAGATTTAATTCAGACGTAAAATAAATTATATAATAGCAAAAATCTCATTTTAACCCCTATTAATTCTTAGAATACTTGCGCTCAATTGATCAATGTGATTGACTGCTGACATAGCATACGCTGTCAATGAATGTCAATTAATTGTTCTTTGTTGAATATTTACAATCATAGCTCGTTCAACTATCAAAAAGCTTTATGAACTTTATTTCAATACACATAAATGTCGTTTCTCCTTGATAAACAGTTTCTTAACGGATAAATGAAATTGGTGAATTTATAATTTAAGAGAACAGTTCCAAGACTTGGAGATGGTAATGTGCATCATTATCTCAGTACGTAATGCTTTATTACACTCTTCAACTGATTATGTATGTTATTTTGCATACAAATGGCCATGAGACAATTACATACAACGCAGCTAGAAACGATATAGACAAAAACTGTTTATTTTTTAATTTTTACAAATAAAAAAAATGTTTAAGTTTGGCTAAATCTCTTCTATAATTAACGTGTAGAAGGAAAACAATTTCGTAAAAAGATATTCCATGCTTATAATTTCTTTGCACTCCGCAACTTTATAACCTCTACATGAAGCAGCAAAATTTTATTACCTAGTATCACTCATCCGAAATGTTTGTATAAAACTTAACAGCAATATTACATAAAAATATACAATGAATTATACAAATTTATGTTTCCTCTAAGATACGAACCTAATACTCTGAGACCTAAGGTCAAAAGTGAGGTATGTAAATTTGTTTTCCTAAACAAATCATTCTCCGAGTATATTTGTTATTGTGTTGTAAATTTTGATGATCGAATAGGACTTCAACAAACAGAGATTTAAGTGATCTATTACTAAAAGAGAGAGAAAAAAAATGTCTCAATATGTTATGTATGCAGGTCCAGACAAATCTATGCCATCATCTGTATCGATAGCGTTATTCTTCAATTTATTATTATTAGGAGTGTGGTGTAAATTAATATTTTAAGCAATGTTTAGCAGACACCATTAACAGTGACAGACTTTAGTTTAAGACTTACACTTTGTGGTATGATGTTATTTATTACATTGCCATTTCATTAGAGTATAAAACAAAATTAGATCCTAAGAGTTGTGACCATCATTAACGACTAGAGTTCCTAGTTCTTTTCCAATCAACTTAAAGCTATCTTGATAAAGTTTTTAACAAGAAAGTGAGGGTGAAATGTAATGGTCATGAATTTGTGTATAGTGTGACTCTAAAACTAGAGTACAGAATGAATAAATACATTTCAATGCACGAGAGAAACACGACAAGATACGAAGTACTCGTCGCACGTCCTAATTGACATGTCGATGCATAGCTGCGGAAACGTGATGTGATGGTGTTACTATTACATTATATCGATATTATCATAAAATAAATTTACTTCAATACATAAATAATGACATTATAAATTAATATTAATGGTATATTACGATAGGATGCGACCGCAATACACGTTGTGAAAACATCGATATCATAACAAAAAAAAGTAACCGATGAAAAAAAAATAAATAAAAAATAACACTGATTTATTATCTATAATTAAACACTCTCAAGTGCTAGAATATAATTATTAGATACACTATTTACTTCATTAATCCATGTTGAAAAGCTATTGAAATATTTGACCTTTATATCTGATTTAATTTTCGAAATAGAAGTCAATAGTGCTAAAATATTTCCTCTTCTTGTATCTATATATCGTCTGTCGTCATTTGCTTTATGTCTTTAGTGTTCTTTTTTTTAATCAATAATTGACCTTTGCTTCTTTCTGAAAAAGTGTATTTAATTTTTCTCGTTTTTTTTCATTACCAGAAAAATGACACGGAGGTGGATAATGCCAAACTACTGAATCCATTGAAGTGTCTTCGATTCTGTCATATAAAATTGTTCATAAATAACGAATTTAAATAAAAAACAATGTTTAAAATATTAGTTACATTCTACTCATATTATGACATTTAGAAGTAGTTGGAAAATTACAATACTTAAAATATACGTCGTAAAATATCTAATTCCATTGCAATTCAGTAACATAAATACTTATCTTATGATTTATCACAAGATAAATGAGTTTTATAAAATTATTTTAAATCAGAAAAAAACCCATACGTAACTAGTAAATACCTACTTATATAATTCATGTATCGAAAGGATTATCAATAAAGGCCGTGGGTTGTGATAGCTAGGTGTGTTCTTAAATTATATAGATAAGACCAAAGGTAACTCGATAGGACGTATTCTAGATAGTAAATAAAACCTCAGTTTTATTTCTTGTAACTAACCGTTACTTGCCAGAGAATCGGTTGCAAGGAAATTGAAATGTTATTTAGCTAAATACGAGACATTGGATACTTACAAAATTAATCCTAATTTTTAAATTGCATTATGAACTATAAATACCTTCGACGTGGCAGTATATTATCTCAGTAAACTAGGTAGCAAAAAACAATGATGGTCATTGAAGAATATTTTTTTTTTTTTACTTTTTTCTTCGTTATTCGTCAAAGTTACGATATTGTGCCTGATGATAAGCACAATGCAGTCCAGAAACAATGGTGACTGGCGAAAGATCGGTTATCCATCGTTACTCGTCCCTGTCATGCCGGCCTGCACAGATATCTCTTCACGCTACGCTGGAAGAACGTGATGTTATAGGAAGGAGGAAATATGTCAGCTAGAAGACTGTTCCACAGTTTTACAGTACGCCAAAGGTATGACGAATCGAAATGTTTAGTTCTTGCCTGGAAGAAAGTTACTGTAAAGCTGTGGCTTCTAAGCCCAGCGCGAGTGGTTCTACTATGGAAGGTGGAGGAAGGAATCAGGTTAAATACTTTTTCAAAGCACCCGCGGTAGAACATGCTTAGCGAGGCTATGTCCCTGCGCAGCTGAAGTGGCTCGATGAATTAAGTAACGTCTGCATCATTTACAAAGCGGACAGCCCGTTTCTACAACCTGTCCAGCGCATCAAGAACATATTTGGAGGATCCATCCCAGAGTTGCAAGCAGTATTCCATAAACGGCCGAACTTGAGCCTTAGATAAAAGGTAAAGCCGGCCGGCCGTGAAAAATCGTCGCACCCTGTTCTGGTTACCTAGTCTTCTAGATGTTGTGGAGATGACACTGCCAATGTAATCACTGGATTTCAGGTCGCTGCGGTTAGTCATACTTAAGATATTGAGGCTGTCTCGCATTGCAAGCGAGACGCTCTGGAGAATAGGAGGGGGGGAAAAAGGAGATTTTTTCATGTTAACGCGTATGCCATCAGCATGCTTCCTCTTGCCTCTATTGAAGGAGCACTATAACTATTATTAATTATTTTAAATAGGTATAGTGATCATATATATAGCTATTTGAAATACACGGGTGAGATATGGAATCAGTACTATACATATATTGAACGAATTGTCACATTGGCACATTTCTCGCAGAACCGATACCCGATAGGGCCAACGGGTCTTCCAATGGGCACCACACACCGGAAGACGTAGCGTGGGTAGGTCCTCACAAGGTAAACCGACGAACTGGTGAAGATCGCGGGAATTCACTGGATGCGGGTGACGCAAGACCGGTCGTCATGGAAATCTTTGGGAGAGACCTATGCCCAACAGTGGATGCCTTTTGGTTGAATGTATGGTGTCTTCAATAAAAAACCTTCAATATAAAAGGACAAATAACCGTCTCAATGAGTTATGTAAGTGGTATGATCTTGATCCGTTGTAAACAAGGATCACCGCGTTGTTTTTAAACCTGTAACGTAAATATCGGTTTTTATTTATTTTTAGTAGCAATGCTAAGCAATACTGTAATAGTTTACATTACACATTTTTAAAGTGATGCCTTATTATTTGTTAAAAGGCTACTTAGGCACTATAATGTTAAAGATAACTTCAATATTAATCATTCATGAGAATAAATGAACCATATTATCATTATCATTTTCGCTGATAATTAAACATTGACTTTTAATTGTATATAGATTTCTAAACTCAAAAATGATTTAGAAAATGTTGAAAGGTTTTTTTACAAATATTATCGATAATGATACCTCGATAAATATGCCCGCCCTTCACACGTCATGCTGTTGACAGCCGGAAGTCCAAGACGGAAATAATGGCGCGCCGTGTCAGGAGTTGTCGGAGTTCTAACTCAAAAGCAACATTAGTTAACTATTAGTTTGGTATGATAGCTTTCAATGCGAATTAAAATTTATTCATGTCTAATTTCTACATGATTTATGTATTTTTGTTTGATTTATTTTTCTGTTAAAAGTGCAGAGATTATACCTTATAGTATAGAGATTATTACTTATTTATATTTATTAACCTAAAATACATGTGACATATAAATGATAACTACTTGTTCAGTATATCAATAGCTCGTTACCAGCAATGTAGTACCAAAGTGTCATGCAGCTTACTTAATGTAAAGTGGTCGCTGCAACTACTCTTTTAACTTCGATGAGTTCGATCGCAAGAAGCAACACGTGGATCTGTTAGTTTTTTAAATAAGTAAAGTGTAGTTATTAGCGTATAATTTTGTAATATTATTATGAGGAATTGTTAAGTTGACAAATTCAATTACTTTGTATGATCTTTAATAACGATAATCTTATAGAAATAATTAAATATATATTTATCCCCGTTTATGAAAAATAAAAGGACGGAAATACGAGCAAACCCCGTACGTACATACAGCAGAACCAGTAGAAGGTAATAAAATAAAGTTAAGCAAACAACTCAACTCAGGAAATTCATTTCAATAGTAATGTTAATAAGTTTTTGTAAATGGCAACATTGTCCCATCCGTGCCCGCCTGTCGCGTAACATTTAAAAACAATACAGCGCGAGATCAAGAATTGTATCTTTGACTTTACTACGTATACAATGCGATGCAATTTCATTTACCGATGTGTTAAATTTCATTAAGGTTTAGTTTTACGTTTCTAGGTATATATTTTAAAAGTAATATTTATTACCAAATCGCAGGCAAAGGCAACATGTACTCTTTGTATAACCTTATAGAAAAGCTAAAAGCCAAAATGATGCTTTCGTTTTGTGTATATATGCATTGACGGCGGAAAATAATGTAAATTGTATATCACAGAGAAAATACAAGAACAATTTTTAAATTAAACAGGAATTAATTTTAAACGCTTATTAATTAAAATGTATACTATTAAGATTTTATTTAAAAAAAAACTACATCTTTAATCTAAATAGAAAAAAAAAACAATTTTGAAAGTCGTAATGATAAGTTTTGCTATTGAAAGTAATTTTATAAACACCACTTAAAGATTACACAATTTTCGGCTAAATAATCTGAAAAATTAATTCTTTACCACGCAGTGTCATAGTATTTTTATTCACCAGATTTAAAAAAAAATCCCCGAAATACTAGAAATCATTGTTGCTGTGTGGTAGGATAATTATACCAAATGTCTGAACTACTTTATGTATATAATCGATGAACTTTAGTCAATTACATATAATTACAAAGAACGGTATAAAAATAGAATATTCGTATTAGTAATTAATTTTGAAACACACTGTACATCGAGTCTACCCAATCAAGCAGCTGTCACATGTCAACCGCCGTGTTTAACACACAAAGGGACACCTGTCAATCAGCATGAATTTATATTGATTGTTTCTCTGTCCTATGAGAGTTGTAAATAGTACACAGTGTCTACAGTTGGAAAACTGTTGCGCAACGCAACGCAACGTTATTATTAGCTGTATTGGCTTAGCTTTTTTATCGGTTAATAATTTATTTACCTTGTACGTTGCCGTGACTAAAAGTTTATTTGACAGCTCGACAGTTAACGAACAAGGTAAAAGCAATTCACACGCAAATACTAATCAAGTGTTTAATTGTAGATTCTAAGAAATAATAAATCAGTGTTATTTTTTTAATATCTTTTTATATCGGTTCCTTTTTTTTAGTTGTGTCCTCGATGTTTTCACAAGGTGTATTGTGGTCGCATCCTATCGTAATATACCATTAATGTTATACCCACTACTGACTTCACTGAACGTAGAGCGTTAGTATATTTATTTTCCTGTGATTCTCTTATTAATAATTAGCTGTGTGCCCGCGGCTGCGCCCGTGTTTTATAAATTTTCCACTGCGTTGTAATTTTTTTTATATTGAGCCCTAATACTTTTTTAAGACTAAGGTAAAGTAAAAATATTTCTTATAAATTTCTGAATTTATTCCCCAAAGTTACCTGGAGTAACTTCAGCTATCTACCATAAAAAGTCCCGTCAAAAGCCGTCCAGCCGTTCCGGAGATTACCCGGAACAAACAGACAGACAAACATTTTTAAAATTGTATTTTTGTTATTGGTTTGTATATACAGGCTCTTTGACTAAAACTTCGCCTGATGTTAAGTGACGATGTGGTTTTGGATAGTAAAGATACTAAGTCTAGAGGTCCTTCTGGTTCTCAAATGATGCTGCTGGAACACATCTTTTAGTGCTTGGGGGCAGGTTTTTAAACTTGCTACGTAGGTAGATAATAGAAAAAAAACCTACCTACGACGTTTTCTACTCAGAATTATAATATAATAAGGATAGATAGATTAGAACTTATTTCAATCGACACGAAATCCGATGACACTTCCACTAAGCCAATGTTTCATCATCAATGAAGTTGACTATTCATTTTAATGTAACACAAATTACTTTACTTTATTGCAGTAAGGCTAATTCTGTCTGTTTGCAAAGGTCTATTGTAGCAATGAAACAGCGACGACCACCAAGAAATCGAAAATCCATAACCAGTTGCCGTTGTAATGCTGGTATATGAAACCTTTCCTATATTTCCTAAATGAAATATTGATCATTACACAAGACACAAAGTCACTATCACTGTTCGGCCCCAGTCAAGTTCAAACCAAACCAGCCGGCAAACTAAAAATTTATTATAATCTATTTTTATATGTATAAATCTTCTGTGCGTGTGTATGTGACTAAACTCCTGCTAAACGGTTGAACCGATTGTAATAACATTTTTTGTGTCTATTCCTGAGGATTCGAGAATGGTTTAGATTCACAATTTGGTCCAATTTAATTTTTTACGTATGAAATGCGAACTAAGTCGCGGGCACAGCAAGTAACAAATAAAATTCTAAAAACATTTATTAGACGTGAAATGGGAAATTACTTATGTCCTGGGAAGAAGAGATTTAAAAAATGAATTTAAAACCTTTGCGACAAAGTTGACAATATAAGTTAAAAAAAAGTTATTACTTACCAAATCATGAAACATTGTAACTAATACCGTGTTAAAAAAAAACTATAACAAATTATATAGATTCATTGCAAAGCCTTTTATCGATGACTTTGAATTATTGAAATAGGCAAATTTTTTCTAGATTGATTTAACAAACTCAAATTAATCCGTGGCTAAATCGGATACGAGATCAATAAACTTAGCAAAATATTTAGTTCGCTTTAGGGCATCAGTATAACAATCATTCCCTTGACCATCAGATGACGAAATTCGAGAAGTATCTTTCCACATTGATTTTAAGTTAAAAAGATCTTATCTTGTTTCACCGAAAATAGAAACAAAAATTTAATTTTGTAAGAACGTTAAATTTATTTGATATCGATTTAAATGTACATAATCGATAAGTTGAACTAACAATTACTGCTGATTAATGTTATCTAAATTTTAAATCGGTGATTAAAAGTTTTAGGTAATTTTTTAGATTAGATAGTAATATTGTGATGTACATTTTCAGAATTCCCAGACTGAAAATTTGTGAGGACATTCGTGTGACAAAAAAACATGGCGGCAAAGTATCGAAGGTGGTAAACGAGAGAAATATTATATGGCATTACAGAAATTTGAACTGTGAACAAAAAGTAAAAAAGTTTACTGGGAGAAATCTTCCATGAGTTACCGCTCATCTCCAGTAATTAGCAAAGACTGGTTTATCTTGTGTTCTTACCCTTAAAAATCTTATTGAAAACCGGAGACAAAAAACTGCTCGTAGTTTATTTTTATTCCTTTGCAGAGTGTTGAGGACTTCTGACGAAGCGATGGGGAGGCGTATTAAACTCTAATGCGACCCAACCAGCTTATTTATTAACTCATTTTCTAAAACTCAATAAAATTAGCAATCTCTTACTATTGTTTAGTTTCTTGGTAATAATAGCTCATCGTCATCTTGTGACCACCATTTCAATTTTTTAAATACTTTATAGGCTCAGCGCTCTGAGTACGATCTTGCATGATGTGGTCCAGGATGGTCAAAACAATAAGCCTAGATGGACAAATTATCAGATGACGCTGCCGGCCGGTACATACTTATAAGCGCTTAGTAATAGGTTTTCAAACTTGACGAATGGTAGCCACCCAGGCGGCCATTATTAGAAAATGCACAACTAGCATACTATAATTTCCTCAAGGTATTTTCATTCACTTTCTTTCTCCTTTCCAAGTTCAGGCTCATTATAAATATGTATAGTGGGTTTTAAATCTATGTCCATAGATGCGGTATCCGTATTCACTTAACGAAGTAACGACCGACCACAATACCAAATCTCAACTTTTAGATTGGGATCAAACCAAAAATAAATCGGTTTTTCTGACTGATGACTGACAGTGATCTTAAAGAAGAAAAGGGTTGAAATTTCGGATTTGACTACTCAAATTTAACTATACCTACGTAAAAACAGATTGAGATCGCGTATTAAATTACCGTTAGACTTCAACTGCGATGCTGAAGTTTTGAACTACCAGTTGAGACCTAACATTGACTTCGTTTGGACATCGTAGAATATTTCATGTTTGTGCCGCTTAAAATTTCGTGTGTCGTCGCTAACAAGATCTGCAGCGATCAAGATTAAATAGAGATTGATATAAACACCTGGATTTGTGGTATAAACCAGCCCATACTGGTTAACTTAACTGATACAGCGTGTGATTATACATTTATTTTTATTCCAAATTCATCAAAATAGCGGAAATCAATTTGAATTTCTTATACTCTTAACTATTTGGTCATTCTCGACTTGTCTACTTGCCTATCTCAAAGCCCTGTATAACAGTATGATTATACTAAAAAGCTTCTAGTAAAGTTAGTGAACATATAGAACAGTTATGCGGGTAAATTCTGGTAAAATTTTAGTCTATCTGTAAACCTCATTTAAGTAAACTCAAATGAATAGATTAACCTTCTAAATTAATCGTTACTCATAACATTAAGTTTATTATGTATTTCTCTTAAAAATTTAGCTAAAACACCGCTTGGAAAAATAATAATCTAGTATAATTTAAAACCTACACGTAGCTAAATTTAGATATACTCGTATATTACAATGAGTGATACAATTATGATTTATACTTTTCAATTTTTCAGGTCAATTTTGTCAAGCGGGGCTCTGTCGGTGGACACCCACACTACTTCCCTACCTTCTCGTGGAAACAGAAATAATGAAAAAAATAGAAAACGACATGCTCTTGGATTTAAGTTCTTTTTTGACGCCCTAGAGAATTCTAGTGACGCCACTTCTTCTGGGACGGGGGGAGGTAACACTTTCTCAACGCCCGGACCAAGTACCTTATCAGCCCAGAGGATGTAACCTTAGCGCCTGCAGAGACTCTAAACTAACTCTGAGGAGAAAAAAGATAAGAACAAAAAATAGCAAAGATTCCGTGTTCTAGTGCAAGCAGACTTAAGCATAACCCATGCTGAACCTCTTATGCTATGCCGAAAGCCCTGTAATAAAATCCATTAAAAAAGCTCGGCAGACCGTAGACTGTAAAGCGAATTTGGGCAAAAGAGACCTCTCCTAATACGCAACCCAATAAAGTTTTCAAAACTTCCCTTCATAGCAAGGTGAAACATAATTTTGATAAGGTTGCTGGTTTTACAAGCGTGGGTATTCGCAATGATTGCATTATAAACTGGTCTGTAAGTGATGAAAACTCTGTATCTGACCCTTTATATTTAATAGTTATCCTTGTTGGGTGTACTTGTTCTACCCCGTTGAGTGTGGTGTGATCGCCATTTGAAAACTCATTGGCCCCATCGAACATCAGTTCTACGAGTAGGGTGGCACTGTCCACTGCAACTTACGTTTGGCAATTTTGCAGGCAATGTTGGTTATTCTGCGAAATCCTTATAATATGTGATTCAATCACGGAGAGAAACTCCAAGCGTGGCTTTAAATGTCATAATGATGGTTTAATATTAAATATGTCTGATCGTCGTATCAAAAGTTGTTTTACAACATACTTCAGGTTAATTTTAACGGGTTTTTACGCGTTACCTTTGGTTTTTAGGTGTCTGTAAAGACACATATTATGAAACATGATTTTTATACTGTTCAACGCTTTGAACAGAGTGTCACTTAATGTTGAGTGAAGATGTGGTTCAAGATGAATAAACATGTTAAACTGAGAAGCGCTGCCTTTCTAGTGATACTGCCATATCACGTTAGACAGATTTCCTAACTTCAACTAGTCAGTAGGCAGTTACAAAATGCTCAGCTATTGTTTCCACATGACGATTTCCTTCACTAAAAACTCAGGCTCAGCAATTGTAGAATACGTGGATTTGAAGCTACATCCATAATTCAACTATAACATTTGAAGTCAATAATCTCGCAGAGATTAGACTGAAAATAGTCTAAGACTGAGGGCATTCTAAGAACAGCGGTGACAGTTGAGAAATCAACAAAAGAGTTGAATCACCACTACTCACTGTCGTCATCCCACCTTTCTGTCTGTACATACATATGTATCTGTCATCTGTATATACATAACATATACATAGGCTAAACATCCCACTACAGCGTATGTTAAAAACGTGAGATTGTGTAGCTAAGTGATAAACTAGAAACTAAAAAATATTCTAAGCTTATCATTAGTGATTTAATTTGCGGTACTATCTTGTTATGAAATTATCGATAGTTTGATGATTGAGCGTTTGACAACCAGACACATATGCTTGCAAACATTTTAATCGTGTGAGATTAAGACTGATAGAGAAATCGGGTTTTTCGTATCTGGTCCTTCGCTGATACAAAATGATATAACACGAAAAATTAATTTGATGTTTTCGTTAGATAAGACAACTAGTTTTAGAACTATGTTGCAATTTTGATACGTTCATAAAATTATAAAAGCAAACATATCAATTGGAGGATTAAATTCTCAGAAGTATATTTATAAATGTTTATCATATATGGTTATAACGTAGTTACACATAACAAACTGTTAATTCGCCTACTATTAGTACCTGCGTTTCTATGAACAATGATAGGTAGGGGTGTATTATCCATGTTGTCTATCTACTACAAGGTTTCATTAATGAGCTTAACATCAAGATGAAAGGTCTTTCATCAATATTCCAGCTACAGGAGTTTTAACCGAATATTTCAGAGAGCTCGGTAGATATGCTTGATTTTGATTGAACTGATCGAATTTTTCTTGAATTTTCAATGATTTTTCAAGCATTAAACTTACCTAAAATATTTGTAAATGTAATCTTAGCTTCTTGGACTCTTTTTTTTCTAATTGCACTTCCTAAAATGTATAGATTATTCCTGTCGTGTTTATCTCCATAGCATGTATTATTGTTACAACTGAGTGAAATTTGTTTTATTTTGTTTTACTTATATAAAATAAGCTCTGTTAAGAAAATTAATACATGTATTTAAAATATAAGAAATGAGTTGTCCAAAATCCGTGTCACTTAATAATACTACTCTAATATGGTGTCAATTAACACAACGTAACTCATTCCACGAATTCCCGACATGTAACGTCATTCATCACTCCTCAGACGATAACATTGACGTGGATTGATGAATGGTTTTCGCAGTAAATCACCACAACGGCTGGTCTCATCATTTATCGTCACCGTCAGCAGACACATGCTTACAGCACTGTAACAGACATTGTAACGTATCCAGTAGTAAATGCAATTAGTATTCGGTTGCCATTACATCTAATATCAAAATTTTAACAGTTAGCAGCTGCGAGAGAGAAAGTGCACACGTATACGAATAAATGAAGACCCAGGTGTTCGCTTCGTAATAATGTTCTAGAATCTACTTCACGTTCTGAGATAGCTCAAGCAATATTGAGCTTCCTATTGCTTTAAACTTGTTGTTTAAACTCTCAGCAAAGGTTGCTGTTATGACTGTAACATAACATAACATAAGCTCACGCCTATTATCCCCGAAGGGTTAGGCAGAGGTGAAGGAGCGAACTATTTCACCCACATTTCGCCGAGCTTAGTTCCATCCCAGATATGACGGGGGGGGCGCCTGTCGCCATATCGGGCACACAAATTCCAAACTTCGGGATGATACTGAGTAGAAAAACCCAATACCACTTGACCCGACCCGGGGATCGAACCCGAGACCTCAGAACGATAGTCGTACCGTAACACAACAGCGCCACCAAGGCAGCATAAATGTACCGAGACTGTAGTTTAAAATATATGATGGTACTATAACTTTGTCTACTTTAAAGTAGTTGTAATTACACTACAGTATTTCGAAGGGTGTATATGTATATGATATTTATCACTAATTTTAATTTAAAGTGAAAGAAAAATTATTCTCTTTGGATAACATTTGAATAGCATATAGGACTTTATAGAGAAAATAAGTTTTACCGAGTACAGATTTTGAATATCCAACTTGTATTCGTATTATTTTTTTTACGAAATTTGAATAACGTCTAAAGGTATATCAGTTAACGGCTTTATTAATGTTTCTCAATCATTATGTTTCAAATTATCAGTGTTATCAGCGTATAAAATTTTGTTAATGTTAGTGGTCTATCATATTAAACTGTGACTATGAAATTTGTATATATAATTTTAATAAATGAACAATTCAATGTCGACTTTACCAAAATAATCAGAATATCTCATCTAATTTGTATTTTATATAAAAACAATTAAATTTATCCTTACTTCGAAACAAAACAATAAGACATTTTTGAAAGTGTGTGAATCAGAGTGAGTAAGTTCTGGTTTTAAAAATCAAAATAATTATGCTGAAACATTTAGCTATGTTTACAAAATATTAGTTTTTGTATATGAATTCTAAATTGCAATATTTTAAAACATATGTTAAAATAATCATTGATTTCTTCACATGATTGAAACAAAATAAACTATCTATTGCTATTATACGGTAAAATGGAACATGTAAAAATACGACACTCTTATGTATTTCACGGATAGTTTTTAATGAAAATTCCAATTCCATTACCTATTTATTAATTTCAATTTTATGACTCAATGAAATATTAAATAATACAGAAAAACCATCGGTACATATAACATGTTCAAACTGAGGTGCGTCTGTATATTTACAAACACGCCTTTATTTGTGTAACCGCTGACAGGTGCGCGATTAGCTTCCAAGTTTTGTTTGCAAATGTCACTTTGAAATATGTTGATAATGATAAATTACAGATAATATGGACATTTTTGTTTACGGATACATTATTATTTTTAAAGATAACTTAAAGAAATTAAAGATATAATATGGAACAATCGATAGTCAAAAAAACTTTCGTAGTTTTTTTTTAACAGAATAGGTTCAGTGCTTTGCCCACAATCACACTTGATGTCAAGTGATAATGTGTTCCAGGATGGTAAGCACACTAGGCCTAGAGGTATTGGTTCTCAAGTGATGTTGCTGGCACACGTATTGGTATTTGGCGATAGGTTTTCAAACTTAAGTGTGGTAGCTACCTAGGCGGGCATCATTAGAAAATGACCGAAATCACCGAAAGCTCAGGCCTATTTTAGAGTGGTGGATCGAACCTGTGTCGGTTGACACGGAATACGGCCGCACTACCCGCTGTGCCATCGTCGCATCATCGCTATAGAAACAAAACACTCCGAAAAGCAGTTATACGCGGAGTGAAGCCATTTCAAGTCAGCCTTAAAAGACAACGTACGTTTTTCGTTATTTACATGTATGTATAGTTTATTGTATAATACGTGATTATGTTATTCTATAAATGTCCCGTGTGGTACCGACTAAAAATAGTACCACCCCAAATCTTCCTGTGGGTGTCGTAAAAGGCGACTGAGGGAAGGGAAGACTAAGAAGACTATTTCTGAACACCACCTGCTGCGATAGCCAACCCGCCTGCCAAGCGTGGCGATTATGGCAATTCCCCCCTATTTGGGGGAGACCTATGTCTAGTGGACGACTTTAGGTAGAGACGACGCGGCGACATGCCTGGCAACCCCGTATCGCCCCTACTTCAAATGCGGCGGACGGCCCCGGGGGGTTTTAGTGGGTAATTCCATATTGCTTACACACAGACTTTATATACACTTACATAATATTTGGTTTTAACGTTAAGCGAGTTATTGTATAGAACTGTCATTCTTAACGTTATTACTCTATGTTATTTTCAATACATTTCACTTGGGCACAGTAACCAATCTAAATTTCGTATTATGAATCAAGTATCAAGATTATAATATAAGTTTATAGACTCAAATACCGCAAGTTAGTGATTTACAACCATTAATTACCACGCCAGAAACTAAAATTACATCAGGAGTTGCAAATATGCCAGAAAGCAGTAAATATTAATGCTCCATAAATAAAAAACAAATATTAATATAAATAATAATATTTTTTAATGATACTTTGTGCACTTGAGTCAAATTTGTTAAAACAAACGTAATAGCTTTTTAATTTATTCAACGTTATTTGAATAACTAATAAATCAGTGTTAGAAGAATGAATACATAATACTTATATTAGTAGTCAAAGTGGTTTAACTTATGCATCAATATAATTTTTTGTATTCAGTTACGTGGTAGTTTGGCTATTTCCAGAACCGTATGAAGCATCATCATTATCATGTCAACTGAAAGACGTTCATTGCTAGACAAATGCCTCTCGCAAACATCTACCGCTTCCCGCTACCTTAGCCAGGTTTTCGGTTCACCTTGCTGCGTCATGTAGCATATAAGTTTCTACACGGTGAAACATGAATATCATCAGCAGTAAAGAATATTCTCAAATATTATTACGCTACCTGTGAATGTATGCATTTTAATAAATGACTCTAAAATTTGTAATAATAATGTCATCATAAACAGCAGATCAAAATTTTCCCTTACAAGTGAAGAGTTTTTTTAATTCATCTAAACTAAGACTACATGTTAAATTATTGTGTAGACATTTATTTTGTTATTATTAATTAATTACTTACTTAATTATTACATCTTTTTTTTTTTAAAGGTCGTAACAAGCCAAGTGTCTGCATAGGAAAATAGCATAGGAAAGTAAAGAGTTTCCAACAATAATTGACGGGCATCTAAGTAGTACATGATATAATTTTTTTGTAAACTCTGCATATTAAAAATCTCTATTCGTTCAATTACAATTACGTTCACTTACAAGTCACAATAAAAAAAATAGAAATATATATTTTTTTCTAATTCAAACAGTGGCAAAGTAAGTCGGTCGCTTCCGAAACGTGATCCTATATCAAATAATTCAAATATTTAGACAGCCCTCATCGATCACTTACCGTGATGGATGGAGCTGTTGCTTTCAAAGCCCTATTTTAACGTTGTCACCCGATATTCAATTCTATATCCCGTAGTTTAATCGTGAATTTCTTCTAACCGCCCTGACAAAAGCAACATAATATAAACTACTGCGGCAATTAAATATATACCTAAAATGGTATGTCTTTAGGGTTGAATTTTGACACAGAATATTTAAATATCGAATTGAGTTTTGAATGAGTAATGTTACAGAGTAATTTGAACTTTATTTAGAGGTATAGAAGCTTATTATTCGACTGTTTTAATACACAGAGCAAGGTAGAATTTGTTTGTTGGCCCCAGACCGGGTCAATGTTTGTACAAGTGCAAAGGGTTTTACTGTTTACTCAATTGACATTATCACTTGTGTTTCATTTTGTAATATAATTTATTGATGCGGTTTTTGTACGGATTAGATAACGTCATGATTAATGGCCGCATCGGACTTGCTTTTTTATTTAAGTGTAGCTTTATTTAGTAGGATTTTTTTTTCATTTGGCAACATCAAATTATTTCTTCAGTAATAAATTCTCTATAGTGGTAATGCTATAAGGATATTTCGCGAATCCCTTGTTTTGCCTAAGATGTTTTTGTTCATGATGTTACTGATTCAATTATAAATAATTATTTTTTAGATGACAAGGTTGTTAATGTTAATTGTTTCTTGACTTTTTTTGGTAATAAACGTCTATTATATAATGTTGATACCCTAAAATTAGTCGTATGATTTACTGGATTACTGATTTAAAGTACGTAGGTGAAAACCAGAGAAAATGGCTTTACAGCTTCACCTTGGCCTTGAGGACGAAGTAAGTAAGTTGTAATAATCACCATACACTGAATTTCGGTGGAAAATAGCGCTCCGAACATTATTTGAACACAAATATAACCGCAGTAGTGTTTTATTTGTCACACCATAAGTTAAGATATGTTGATTTAAGAAGCAGTTACGACCAGAGATAAGCGTGTATTTTATTAACATACTAAAGTTAGTAGCTCTTTGAAGATAACTGTTGTACTGCATTCTTACTTTTATGTATTCACTATTCACATAATGTTGTCTCTAAAGACATTGTGTTAAATATCGTCACTTTTAGTGATAAAGAAACGGTTAAAATAAAAGCCAAAAGTTAATGGTATTTTTTTAAATAAAAGGGAGCTTTAGGTTTACTTAGTGTGTTTACCATACTAAACCGCATTGTCACTTAACATCAGGTGAGATTGTAGTCAAAGCACTGAGCCTTATATCGTGTAAAAATAACTATAAAAAAGAAGTAAAAATTGAAGATACAAAGTAAATTTATAGCATTATTGAAAGCTGTCGTTAAACGGAGAGAGGAAAAATCAAAATTAATGAACAAGGTAAACTAATTTTCCCTAATTACTTTCTTAAACCAAAAACCTTAACTATTTTATTTAATTGTTTCCGGTACTTAGATAAAGTGAAAGTATTTCTCGCAAATTCAAACACTTGTCAGTGAAACTGTGCGTGGAATCAGACTCTATTCGAAATTTCATGAGTTTTAATTTTTTTACGCGGAGACCTAATTATTTTCGAAAAATCAAAGTCAAAATCGGTCCAGCAGTTCCGGAGAATATCTAGAATAAAAAGACAGACAAAAATGTTATAAATTGTATTTTTGGTGTAGAGATCGTATACAATCATATCTATTTAGTATAAAAAAATTGACATTACAAGCAGACTCTTCAATTTTAATTATTAGTATAGATAACAGATAACTCCAATAAACCATAGTGCAAAAAATAGAGAAAAAGTAATGTTAATAAACGATGTATTAAAAATACGACAACTTTCATATATAGACTCAAAAGACAAATTATTTTAGTTTAAAGTTAGTTTTAGTTATTTACGACTCGTTCTCAATAATATAAAAAATTAATAAAACAAAGTGGAACTTTCCAGATTAGCACGCGATAAAACGTCGAGGCTTTAATATATAGGAAAAAAAACTGTCGACAAATTATGTCCAATATTAAATTGATGTCATCATCAGTCAAACGATAGATGTCCACTGTTGGGCATAGATCTCCTCCAATAAGGGAGGGCTTGCCATAATCCCCACGCTTGGTAGACGGGTTGGCGATCGCAGTAGGTGTTTGTGGTACTCAGAGGATACTGCTGCCCATCTTCTGGTTTATTCCTTAATCGCCTTTTACGACACCCATGGGAAGATATGGGGTGGTGCTATTATTAGCTGGCACCACATACGTATAATATGTTATTATTGTTATTATATTATTATCATCATAAATTCTGACATTGTATTTTAAGTTGACATGATTGTGTTTGGCCTAGCATTAAGAGTCTTTGTATTATGTCTTTTATAAATTTAACATTGTACATTTAACATCGACATGTTTGTGATTGTCCTAGTATTAAGTCTTTCACTTCTTGTTCAACTAACCATCTAGTCAATTATCTACTGTTCTATTTATGTCTTCGTTCTAATCTGTTCTATACTGTACCTCTAATTGCTATCCTAAACTTAATAACACCATTAACCGTCTGACATGAAAATTAGTTTTAAGAATCAATATGACGAACTGTAATAGCGATTGTTTTGGTGCAAAATTGAATGTAATAGTGTAATAGGTAGATTTAAGACTTAATAAAAGATAAGCAATAAACAACAACAGCAAAAGAACAAGCTAAAATAAACATAAAAACACCAAAAGAGCACACCCATAAAAATTACTAGTAGTAACAAAGTCTCTGGTTATGCCAGGGGACATAGCGGGATAAAAAAAATTATATATATGTATAAAAGAGCCAACATTAGTTATACGTTGAAAAAGACTTTTTGAATAACTACACTATATGTTTAAATTGTTTGGCTATTTATTTGTATGCAGGTGGAAAGTAAAGGACATTAAATGTTGTAATGTAAGGTTTACTGTTACGCTAATAATTAAAGACGAACGTAGCTTCATTTTTAATTTATAAAGCAGGTAACTTAATGTTCATTATAACTTAACGTAATAAAAATATTAATAAAAAAGTTTATATGTTGTTAAAATTAGTAAAATATTTTAATAAATGTAACTTCAGGGGGCTGCATAATTATAGTCGAACTTAGATTTTCATCTTTTTTTAAAAGCAATTTATATTGAGATATTTTGTAAAGTCTCGATGTAATTATGATTTAATATAATTACTTCACCCGTGTCTAGTGATAATATTACATGTTATAGACAGATTGTGACTTAAAAAAATCAACTGTAAATGTACAAAGTATTTGTCAATACATATATTCCGGAAGATGCATCAAAGCGAACAACCGCTGTATTGTATACGAGTATACTAAATTTATAAACCACGAATATTAATAATGTCAGAAAGACGTGCACTGAAAATTCTTGTAAAATGTCATAGTTAATTTTATATTTGCCTTTTATGTTCTTTTCAAATCACAAATGACGTTAACAAAAAGCGAATTGACCACCCACGTTCCGACGATGTCCGACAATCGACCAATCCATTACTGACGTATCCACGAAACACCTTATAAACCATTTATATACCTGACGAACAAAATATATCTTTAACGCAATGAGATAAAGAGTATAATTGTTTGAAATAATTTGTCAGAGATATTCTGCGCTGTCAGAATGCACTTACAAACAGTAGTGTTTACACAATTCCGCCGGTCTGAAAGCACAGGAAGCTCGCATTCTGTTTGTCTGTCGCGATTGAGTGAGACGCGGGGGTACCTTTACATGTTCAATAATATTTTATTTATTTTCCTGTTAAAAACTTACGTATTGTTATATAATATAAATCTTAAATTATTGTAAAAATCTATTTATGTAATCTTTAAATAGTATAAAGGCTTAAAACCCTTAATGAACTTATTTTCATGGCTTTATAAATTCATAAACGTATAGGAGGGATCCTGTCCAGGTTTTTAAAATATTTTGTTACATTATGATGTGATAAGTTATGGGACTATTTGATTATTACAAGAGAAAAATATTTCCAGTTCTTAAACTTTACTTAAACAATAGAACATTTGAGACATATAATAAAGTGAATAATTGTCAATAATAAACGAATTTCCTCTAAATTTCATGACGTTATTGATAACGCAGTGAATATGATAATTTCAGTTTTATAGCTTTCTTAGTTTACATAATATCTACACATAAGCTGGTAAAGATAAAATAATTCAAGACCTGTTTTTTTCTCTGTTTTTATCTAATTATCCGTTTTTTAGAGTTTAAAAAGTTTTGCGCGTTAACCACAAACCCACCTGATGCTAGGCGACGATGTGGTCCAGGACAGTAAACACACTAAAAACTAGAGGAACTGGCTATCAAATGATGCTGCTGTACCTATTTGTGTTTTGGCGATAGGTTTCTAATCGTGAGGGAGGTAGCTATTCAGCTCCAACTAATAATAGAGTTAACGGTTAGAACCCGTTCATCGATGCTTAATTTGGCAACCACTAGGAACATTCGTTAGTATGTAAATAGCTAATATTTTCCAATAACAAATCATATTCCGTATCAGTTGAATTTGTGCGTGTAAAGGCGACAAACGAGCATGTTCATCACTATCGGTTGGCGAGTACAATGAAACACGTCGCCGCGCTGCTTGTCAACTGCGAATGAACGTTGTGTGTGGCTGAAAGTTCGAGACGCGACAGTGCGCGACTCACCACGTTCTATTCCCTGGGCCATTTATACTAATATAACTTTGCAGTTATTATAACTTTTCCCGAACTCAATAAAACGTTTCACATAATAATTCTCCGAAATTGTTACCAAAATCTATATCTATATATAAAAGAAAGTTTAGTTACATAGCTTGTAACTCAAGAACGGCTGGATCATTTCATAAATATAAATGTTAGTGTTTTTATAACTTTTCACAGCAGTATTATATAATAAAATAAATACCTGAGTGTATGAAATAAATAGATGCAATTATGATTGGTAGCTCTTACAACTCATGATTTATCATAGGGATGGCGATCAGAAATCGATTCATCGAAGAATCGATATCTAGCACTGTATGGATCCAGTGAATCGATATTAGAATCTAAGTAATCGGGGTTTGATTTTCCGGTTCTATATTCTTATTCATACCATTATTTACAATTAAGAGGGTATCCAAACATAAATAAACGTATGAAAGTTTTTTACTTTAAAAAACTCAAGAAACGACTTTGTGCTCAGTTTCTTTCGCTTCTTTGTGAGATTAAAAATGCTATTTTGTATACTAATAAGATGGCAGACACAGTGTTAGTTGTTTGCTGATGGTCTAATTTCGACCAATGAAGAATACTTGTTAAGAATAAAAAAAAAAAAGAAAAAAGATCGATTTTCTAGAGATCGTTCTTTTGGACCTCGATTTTGGTAAATATTCGATTCAAATCGATTAAAAAATCTATATTATCGAAAAGAATCGCCAACCCTAAGTCATCAACAGATTCATCTAGCAAGACGCGATGCGGTAATTTACATCAGATTAATTAGTCACATATTATAAAAATCTATTAGATGTCTCTCTAAAGTTTGTAGTCGATGTTATAACAATCCTTTCGCTCGAACATTGAATAGTGTTAACATGGAAGAAGGATATAATAATCTGTCAAACCTTCATCAAGTGGAGATTGAAACCGCACGTCTGCGACCTGATTGTATGATCCTGAGTATTTGCTTGGACCGGCTCAAATACGAGTATTACCTCTATCCTGCTACTAACTTTTTCATGTAGATAATTGTTCTAATTTACGAGAATAGAGGATAGAATTTACGACATTTAGACATGATAAAAAAACCACCACCTTCAATGAATCAAATCAACGTAGAGTAGTCCTGTGTACCAGTGTTGGCACCCTGTGTGGCTACCTTTTTAATACAAAATTTCGAAAATTTTTTCGTTCTGGAAAGGATCTGTTTGTAATGGCATTTTTTTTTACTAAATAGATATGAATGTATCTACCAAAAATACTCAATATTATGTTGATTGAAAATTCATAATCAGAGTTAAGATACGTCATATTTTTTATTTTAAATAAAATATTATAAAGAGGAAAGATCTTTATTTTTTTATGTAACCAATAAACTTAAAAACTACTGGGCCGATTGGGATAAAATTTGGTATGGAGATAGTTTGAAATCCAGGAATTGACATAGGGGACTTTTATTCCGATAATCCCATGGGAACGGGAACTACGAGGGTAAAACTGCAGAGAGTAGCTAGTTTTAAATAATACTCTAGTCTACTATCAGGAGAATATGCTCCGATAAAGAAAGATAGAGACTAGCGTAGCTATGGTGTTTAGTACTTACTACTGCAAAGTATAAGTGACTTTGATTTTCTTTTTAACCGACTTCAAAAAGGAGGAAGGTATCAATTCGTCTATATGTCCTTTTTTTACGTGATTTCTCCGTCATTGGTGGACCGATTTGCTTTTTTTTTATCAAAGGAGTACACTCCTGTTATGGTCCCATTTCTAGATCAAGATCTGATCAGTAATACTCAGGAAAATTGAGAATAACCCTCGAATATTGTAGAAACATACACGTGTTTCATATATTCATCTCCAAAGCTATGAATTTGGCTTCACAGCTATACCTAAAAGTACTTACTTAAACTAAAAAGTAAAAAAAAAAACTTTTTTAATTAATAACAAAACCGAGTCCAAACTAAATAACCTCTCAAAATGCACTAAAAAGTCAACAAATAATTTCCTTATTAATCTGCTTCGTTAATTTTGGAGTCGGTGCCAGCTAGAGTTAACCAATGTATTCATTGACAAATGGTACTAACTGCCTAAACTTTATCACAATTACACATAAGCTAAATAAAGGACTAGGGTGATTTTAATGAACAATTGATTAAGATTAGCATAACATAATTAGCGGCGTATAAGCTGGCACCGATTTTCTATTCTATCTTCCGCTATTTAATTGCCGTCGGTTTTGTTTTTAATCAAAAAAGTTTTTTATTTGTTGACATACACTGGCATATAACGGTGGTAATTTGGGTAATTCAATGTCAAGTAAATTGAATGAGCATATTTGCTATTTCTTCCTAATAATTTCACATGTCAAAACATCAATGGACTCTGTCCGTCAAGTTACGTTGATACACCACAAAAAAAAAACATCATTTTCGTATAACAAAGACACCCGTATCACCAAATTCGCAAAAACGCTGTAGCGAGCGTGTAATGCGTGTTTGCTATTGCAGTCTTCACGCGAATTAACCTATTTACTCCCCCTTTTAAATCAAGTCTATTGTCGATTTACCACGGTTGTCTATCCGCTTTACTCTACCGATTACCGTGATATACCACAGAGTAGATATTTCGTATTCGGCAGTGTTTCCAAATTCGCCGTTGTCGAATTAGTCGTGTAGGGTGAATTTTGCCTGCGCTGTCACGGAGGCCCCGTCGAGTTTTGGTCGATTTGATGAATTGATAGTTCTCATTGTCGTAACGCAGCTGTCGCCTGTCAGCTAGAGATGACACTTACCGGGTTCTTTTATATAACACGTCATTGTGTCGACGCGGCGTGTTGCCGCACACAATCGACATGATATCGATCGAACTTTGGACGGTTTAGGAACTCGTAAATAAAGTTTCGTGGCGTGTTTGATATGGGTTCGTACTTTTTTTGTTGTGAGTGTGCTCCGATGTAACACTTGGGGGTTCCGAGTAATTTATTATCCCCGAAACGTAATAAAATTGGCATAGATAAATATATTATTGAACGCATTGTGTGTTGCAACGTGATTGTTAACGATTAGACCCCACATTGATTTATAATATGTTCGGTAATTTCTCAATGATGTTTGTTTCTTTTGACGTTCATGTCGTTTTATCAATTTGTGTCTGTAAATTTTTATTTTTTAGTTTTTGTTTGTATTTTTTTTTTTAAGTAACAGATAATATAATTCTAAAGTAATTTGTTTGTAATTCTACCGCCTTTAGGGTCATAGTGAAGTTTATAAAAAAAAAACTTTTTTTAATATTACCGTATTAATCGTGTTTTTAACTGTGTTAATTTTTTTTATCTCAACAAAGAGATTTTATACCTAAAAAATAGTAAAAAGTTTAATATTTTAATCTATACTAATTAATAAAAATTCAAGTGTCTGTTTGTAATGTCAAAATTATTTTTTTAAACTAAATATATATGAATGTATACACGATACCTATACCAAAATGCGATTTTTAAAATGTTTGTCTGTCTGTTTGTTCCGGGTAATCTCCGGAATGGCTGGACGGATTTTGACGGGACTTTTTGGTAGATAGTTGAAGTTACTTTGGGTAACTCAAGGTATTTTTAATTTTCAAAAATATTTAGGGTTCCGCGTAAAGAAAATAAAACTCATAAAAAATTTAATAAAATCCGATTCAATGCGAAAATAATTAGGGTTCCATTTAAAAAATTAAAACGCACGCGTAGCCGCGGGCATACAGCTAGTGGTAATATAAATACATATAATCATTGATCTTTTCATAATATTTACATTTGGTAACAAAATAACATTAATTTATGTTTTAAAATACATAATTCAGTTATTTCTGAATGTTTTCAATATTAGGCCGTTTGGTGGTATGTCTGTCTATTTTTCTACTTGCAAATTTTATATCTAAAGAAGAAAAGCTTTCGGTGACATTTTAATCAACCATATAATAAACAGTCCTTGTTTTTAATTAGTTAGTAGTATTCGACTGTATATTATGTAACTTTGATGGCGTTTACTTGATATACATTAATTGTTGAGCCCAAGTAAAGTATGTTGAAAAACCACACAGAGCATGAATTCTCATGTATCCCAAACATTTCCTAAAATACTGTAACAAAAATTCGCTATTTTGTATGAAAAATGTATGAAAAATGTTCCTAAAATCAGACTTGCTTGCATGGTCTTGATACCGTTGCCTCTTCCTTGGTAGAAAATAAATGGAACAAAAAAAAATGTAATAATGATTTTGTTTCTTCAAGTGTACTATTATTAGATACTTAAGAGGATATGCGGGTGGCGTTTATTCCATACAAACGTATTCCCTAGTTTTCTTCCTAGATAATGGCATTATAGTAAATATTTTTATACCACATAATACATATCACAATAACCGAACGATAATTTGATTCTTTACGTATATTAATTACCAGCTGTAAGCCAGCGGTTGCGCTCGCGTTTTATATCTTCTTCACTGCGTTTTAATTTTTCTTTACGGAACCCTAATTATTTTCCTGAATAATTGTTGGTACTAAGATAAAGTAAATATATTTCTCATAAATTCAAGCAATTGCCCGTAAAACTGTGCATTGAATCCAAAGTTTATTCAGTTGTTTTATGATTTTTTTTACGCTGATAGTTATTATCTTCGAAAATTAACAGTATCTAAAGTTACTCGGAGTAACTTCAACTATCTACCAAAAAAAATGCCGTCAAAATCCCGGAGATTACCCAGAACGAACAGACAGACAGACAAAATTTTTCAAAATTGCATTTTTGATATAGCTATCGTGTATTCATTCATTCACATTTATTTAGTAAAAAAAATGATATTACAAACAGACACTTCAATTTAATTTATTAGTACAGATTATAGAAATTAGTAACTTTCGAAAATGAGAAAATAAATGTCTTTATCATCGGTTTCAGAGGTCCGTCAAACCAATTTAATGAATAAAAACAAAAAAGTCACGCAGTAGTAAATGCAGAATTATAGCTCAAGCATAGATAAATTATATAATAGTCTTTGGTTAAAGTCATTAAGTAACAAAAAAAAAATCGCTTCCGTTAATCAGCCCGAACTGCAGTTGTCACTTTCACGTTTTATGGCACTTTTCTTGGGTTGCAAAGCGAAGCAATAGATTTATGAAATTCTGATTATTTGAATTTGTTGTCGACCGCGTATCCTTATAAGAACTTTCTACAGAAATATCATCATATAAGTTAAAACTTAGTACAGTGTATGTTTATCGCAGGAGGCAGAGTATATTTTCGCCCGGCGCCCGCGCCCGCGCCAGCACCCGCACCGTGCCACAAACGAGCCCGCCTCGCCTCGTAAACCGAGTAATAATTATGAATAACGACTAGTTAAAGCGCATACAAGGGTAATGTAACACGCTCTATATCACACTACAAACAGTATGAAGGTAAATACCGACTGTAAATTATAATTTCGCGAAATACATATTATAATATTACGTTTATTTAGTACACTAATATATAGTATGTTTTTGTAACCGTAGCTTTTTTTTGTTTGTTTGTTTAAAATTATGTTGTAATGGTGATTTTTTCGTCAATAGAATACAATGTGATAAACCTATAAATAGCGAGGTAGTGATTTCTAATGCCCACTCGGTTAGCTACCACTCTAAATTTGGAAATCCCTCGTAAAGTATCATAAGTTAAAAGGTGAGAAAAATCATCCACCAGTAAAAGTCCTTTATGTAAATTCAATATCAGCGTGATGTCTTTCAATATCACGCTTTGCATAACAAACGACTCCCAAATCAGTCATAGTTGACTCATTATTGCCATGTCATAGTTGACAAACTGCCTTCAGTGACTAGTAATAAAATGACATAACAATAATGTTAATTTGACATCATACAATTTTACAATTGCAATCTTAGTTGCAAACGAATCAATATTATGTAAAATGTTCATCTATCTAATCAACCGAAAGACGTCCACTACTAGACATAGGTCTCCCCCAAAGATCTCCACGATGACCGGTCTTGCACCACCCGCATCCAGCGGACTCTCCCGCTACCTTCACTAGGTCGTCGGTCCACCTTGTAGGGGCCTTCACACACTACGTCTTCGTCTACGTCGAACAATGTGCCCAGCTCACTGCCACTGAAAATTGTAATTAAGCCAGGGGTTTTAATAATCGTTCTTTCTAATTAGGTTATTTATATACGACATACTAAAGAAAATAGTTTGACTTGATTATCCATAACACATGTTAGATGGCCTGTTACAGTTGCCACCACATGACACATTTGAGTGGTAATCATTATATCTTAAATATGCCACTTTGTGCTTCATCTGCACTGAGATACTGTTTAACCAACTCAAGAAAGAAAATTATGTAAAATTAAAAAGTGATTTACTATTAGTAAGTTCAAAATATTAGTAAAGTATTAGTAAAGTAAAGTAGTTCAAAGTAAGCTTTAAAGCAACCTTTATTTCATTATGTAATGGAAATTTGTGTAATGATTTTTTGTAAATTTGTAACCGCCTCTCTTTTACCAAATATAATATTTTACTCGATGAATAATACATTTAAACTTAATTCTAGTAAACCATTGAATTTGATACCCTAAAGTTGATGTCTTAACAATATAAATCATAACAAAACAAAAAAAAGATTAGAGACCAAAAATGATTCTAATTTAATGGTGTAAAGTTTCGAATGAATACGCATGCAAACGCTACGCCGCGCGTCACCTGCCACTTTTTGTGGCGTTAAACCGCGCCAGCCGACTGGCGCTGCCAATGGCAAGCCAATTTATCACGTGGCACCTCGCCTTTTAAGACTTATAATATATTGCCGCATTAAATGGATAATAGACTGTTCTGGCGACCGTTTGTCATGTTTTAAGGTTCCTTGAAATTGTATGTTTTTTTTTATTTATGAATTTTTGTCACATTTATCACATTTGCTACGTTGCGAACATGAGTCACTGTGACTGTTTTTTTTAATTATCCGTGACGTATGTTTCTTTTTATTGTAGGATTGTAGGATACATTTGATTTTGAGCTCTCATGAAATTATGCAAATAGCTGAGGATGAGTGAAGCACTCTATTGCAAGCTTAGATTAGTTAGAAGTCCAATTAAAGTCCGGTGAAGCTATCGAGGACCTTCTGGACAATAGCGTGTCGTCAGTTTTAAAAAAAAGTGACTACTTATAAATTATGCTATACAAATTTCATAATTCATGAAAAACTCATGCCCAATATGGCACAGAATAGATGAGTTCAAATCTAGGTCTATCGATATGTGGCATTCTTTCAAACTACTGAATTAATTTGAACAAACACGGTTATTGTGACTAGGACTGTTTTTTGAGTAATGAGTAATTATGATTATCGAAACATTATAAATCTATTTCTAAATCTAATTCTAATTCTAAATCTAAACATTAGTATTTTATGTATCACAAATAGTAATCGCGGCGCATGCCAAGTTATGACTTTTGTACACATCTTATAATGAATGCAATGGGTTACATTAGTGCAATATTTGTAGGAAGCTCTAATTTATTTTAAAAATTAAAATATTTCCCATTTTAGTCGCTTATAATGTATTTTTCTGGAGGTGAAATATTTTTTTAAATAAGTTAATTTCACGAAGGAAAAATTTATGGTTGTAATAAATGAAAATGTCTATGAAATTATAATCCATCGTTTTATCTTTATAATATTATTTTAGAGTAGATTAAACGCATTACTTCGGTCAGTTAAGGCAGTTCGATGACGTTATAGTGTTAATATATGTATAAATAACTGTATGACCTTCTCATTTACGAAAAAGTATTAACCGACATATACAGAATGATGTCACACGTCCCACGAGCTCGGGGACTCGTAAAAGGGGGGTCATAAGTTTGAGTTACGACCTCGACGAGGCGCCCTCCCTATGTAATGAATATAGCCCACTGTATATATCAATTTGGCCCGTGTGAGAGAACATGTAGGTTGTATTTTTACGGTCAAATGGGTTTCTCGACGTGCCGTATCGTCTAAATGCTTTTGTTTTTACATTTACACTTAGCGTTCATTAGAGGACTTGTCAGTTTGGCATGTATTTAAATAAATTATTTTCTAGATTTATTATTATGTTTAACATTTAGTTTTTGAAGGATTTGTACTGTTTTTTAGGCTCAGCGCTTTGACTAGAATCTCACTTGAATTTAAATGATGATGTGGTCTACGATGGTAAAAACACTAAGCCTAGAGGTAATGGCTGTAAAGTGATGCTGTAGGAAAAAAAAAATTCGATCTGACTAACGCTGTAACCAGAAGGTCTTCGACACCTTGGAGCGAGCGCTTAAGGCAATCGTCTGAGAATGGTAACTAGCACAAGGGAACCAAAGTGGTAAACAATACGTTTGATAAACAGAGGATAACAAGGTCTTGAACAACCATTTTCTTGATCTTTATAGAAATATATACAATACTGTGATTAGTTGTTAAGAATAAACATTTTTATATGGAAGCAGAGCTGCTAATATATCTACTCTATGGATCACGAATTCGCTCAATACAGTAACTAAAAATATACAGACACATGTATTGCTTGTATGTATTAATTACATACCAGAATTTCAGCTTTACACACGCAATTTAATATAGAACATGAACAACAATACAAGTTAATTTCACGTCAAACGTGCCGCATTAATTACTCGGTCTGTATAGAGAACAACTGACGTACGGTCCTAGATTACCCGACAACTGGATCGGTAATATCTGGGTTACTTTCTATATAAAACACAATGATAAAGGTATTTTTTTTTCACTTGATAAAAAAAACATGTGAATAAATTAAACTAATCAAGATTTTATATTGTCTCGGTGGTGGGAAACTATAAATACCGTTGTGACGAGATAAATAATTTATTCGTTACAGCACGAATATATGTTATAACACACACTATATATACACGTATATACAACATGTATACATTCATAACATCACGTATCTCTTCCATAAGGATAGCTAGAGACTACATTCATCCACCTGCTATGATCCTGATACACGTCTTTCGCTTCTTTTACTTTCATGAGCACTTTGATACACGTTTTTCGATTATTTTTGACCGCTGCCTTTCTTTAAAATATCTTCGGTCGAGATATATTTGACTTAAACGAGACTTACCTTGCCCTATCATAGAGCTTTTATATATTACTAGTCTTTAAATGTACGGAATTGTTTATTATTTACTAGTATAATATAGCACTGGATATATGGAATTGCTTACGATTCTCTTCGATCTGATGTTCAACTCAAACTGAACTGACTGGGTCGACCCGTGTACCCTTTATATAAGAACCAAAAGAGTGCTGTAAAAACCTAGAATTTTAAAATGATAAATTTTTTCATGAGGGTTGGATGCGCAAACCACGTGCGTTATTTATTTACATTTCTTTTATATGATGTTATAATATAATAATAATATAAAATCAAAGATAACAAAAAAATAGTAATTAGTTAAAATTATGAAGACAAAATATTCAACATTTTAAGAAAAATTGTCTGTTTTTGTTTTTTAAGGTAATTGCATCATTACTTTTTCACGCGAAAATGTCCAATCCAATTATTGATACATTCCACGGAAACTGTAATTATGAAGACGTCAAGTGTCATAACATAGAAACTAGCGACATCTGCTCGCCTTTCCACGCCGTTATTTACACAGCACATGTCACCGGTGAAGGTTTTACCTACAGTTTTACGTTTAATATTTTAGTATACTTTTGTAATTTCACGAACGGTAATTAACTACAATGTCATAACGATTTCTACAATATATCATCATGTTATATGCTAAATGACACAGTGTGTTTTGTTATTTAATTGGCTACCAATAAGTGCTATACACTTTGCTAACAGTTAAAACGGTATAAATGCATATTGTGATGAGAAATATTTTTACAGGTCATGAAGAGTTTAGAACCAAATTAAATTGTCAACAAAATATTATACATGTCTTGCACATAAAATTTTATTAAAATAGATTAATGTGCTTTTCAGTTAAATTTGGATCTACAAACAGCAAAAACTATGAGATAAAGAGAAATTTGAAAAATTGTCTAATTTTTAACATTGAAAATCTAAAAAATAATTGACTTGTATATACAGAGTTAATAGACTTATTAATATAAATTTCATTGTGATAAAATATAGACGCACGATCTCAACTAGAATGCGAAAATCATTAACACGATCAAAAATCTGACATAGTGACAGGCTTCTTCGTGGAACTTCCACGAAGCAGCCAAGATAATATGTGTCATATGTAACTAGTGGCTTATATTGGCGTGCAGTATTTAAAATATCTAGTTAATACACAATATTATACAATGATTCACAGTGAATTGGTATTCATATTATTATATTATAGGTGTATTAGTGTCTAGTTATCGTTGGTCTGTGAAAATTCATAAGACAAGTAAAACATGTCGAGTGACAAGTTACCATCTCGATGTGCAGTCGCGAATGTGTTCCGCCATAAATCTCTGAGATTACATAAATATCTCGCGGGGCGCGCCGCCGACCGGAATCACTTTGCCTGAGATAAGGTGACGCTCGGGTGAGAGATGCCCTAGCTTACAATCCAAACTCGGTACACGATTATGGATTATACTTGTTTTTAATTCAAACGATCTTACTGTGCTCAGATTTACAATCTGGGTACGAATCTTACCTTAGAAAGCCTTAGAATTTGATGCAAAAAATTGTAATATGTAACATTCTAGATAGTCATTATTTTCGAAAATAAAAAAACAGAGTAATTTAAGTTGTTACATCCTATTTCATGAATTTTTTATCTATTCTTACTTCATTTGAATACATGTAATGATGTAAATAGTATGACTATATTAACTAGCTCATTGTCTGTAATGAAAATATTGTAATAATATTTCTAATGTGTCCAATTTTCAATGTGAAAATAAATGTCTTATCCGGTTGCCTAAATTTACGTACCGTGTCGCACATATCTGCGAGTTATTTCACTCGGATGAAATATGTGGCAATTTCTTTGAATAATACATGGGCCATATTTCACTTGCTACTCCGCTACGACGCTACACAGCCTACGCCGTAGCAGCGCTACACGAAATATTACGGAAGTGTCACCGATGTTTCAACTTTATTCATTCGAGCCGCTTCGCTTGTTCATTACTATGATAAAATGTATTCATGTTTTTGTTTTGCGTATTCTAGTTTATTTCATTCAATTAAGATTGAATATTGGATAATAGTCGTGTCGATTCTCAAATCACAATAAGTAAAACTAGACGTAAGTTGTTGTGATCCCGAGAAAACAAGCCCTTCGTCCCAGTGTTTAAAGTACAATTTTATTAAATCTCCAGTAGTATGTTTGTTAGGATTTTCTGATGTTCGCTTGTTTAGTTACAACACTTTATTTTGGCAGCTGGTTATGAGACATTTGTGATGAATATCGACTAACATTATGTTTGACGCTGAACTGTAGGCAGACAACAAAAAAAAGGCGAAGTAAAGTTATTTATCATTTAATTGAACTGTAGTCATTACACTGTATTAAACTCCTCTACATTTTCTCACTCTTCGGTTAACAGACACGGTTAAGAACAGCACTTTTGATACTGATATTAAAATTAATTTATTAATTAATTGCGTTTTTACCACAATAATAAGATGAAATGTATGAAATTCATATTTACCTTACTGTAATATATAATGCATCATGAAAGATGATTAAATACATTATTTACCGTGATAAAACACTTAAATTTTATTATTATTATATCTACAGATCTCTTTCATAATTTTCTGATTGTATGACTTCCCATGGTTCATATTAAACACGTTTTCTTTTACAAATGTCCTGAGTTTCTTCATTCAGGGTGGTGCGGACAGTGTATACATCTGCGTCTGACATCACCTATTAATTGAACAGAATTTCTATTTTACGCGGTCAGTTATAAGGCTTACTTTAATTTGACGAAGGGACTCATATCGCACGATAAATCTGTACGCTCAGTGTGGAACGCTTTGATGTTCTGGTGATAGGCCTATACTTTATGGGTAAGAACATTGATTACATCTAAACTGAAGATATGGAAAAAACTAAATCAGTTACAGCGTTTGTTTTAAAATATTAAACATCAATTACTTGCAGCCAAAATGGTCCCGGTCAGTGCAGTTCCAGAGGAATTTCCTCCCGCTAACTATCCGGAGATGGAAATGAGCAACCAGCGGCCATCTTTCCCGGGGATTACAGTATGGGATTCTTCGAAACGGGCGTGAGGAAGTTTTTTTAAAGAGTTAGCAACGCGCACGTGATACCTCTAGTGTTGGAGTTGTCCATAGGCTACGATGACTGCTTACCATCAGGTGGATCATATGCGTTTGCCTTTTTAGTCGTTTAAAAAAAAAATACTTTCTTTAATCTGCGCATCTAATCTGTTGCGCATCTGTTGAATAAAATTGTGTTATCACTTAATAAACTATCAAGAACGCAAAAAAGGATTTTATATTAACAACTATAATAATGTTATTTGCTGCAATCAACCAAATATGTAATTTATATCGCATGACATGTTCGAGAAGTTTTTCAAAATTACAAAGATATTTAAAATCTTTATTGCTAGAAGTACTATACATAAAAGTATTTACTAAGAATTTTGTTCCTTTAAATGGTAGTATGGCCTTAATTTATTACATGTAAAATGACATTTGCTAAAATCTAGAGTCAAACGCCGACATAAATTGATCAATGGAGACAAATGTGTGGTGCCTGCTAAGAATAGTACCACCCCATATTTTCCCGTGGGTAGTGTAAAAGGCGACTAAAGGATATGAAGTAGGGGATGGGCAGCGGCATCCTCTGGGTACCAAAAACACCTTACTGCGATCGCCTACCCGCCTGACAAGCGTGGCGATTATGGCAATTCCCCCCCCCCCCCCCCCCCCCCTTAATGGTGGAGGCCTATGCCCAGTAGTGGATTTCATATGGTTGAATGATAAAAAAAATTGTTATAAAAATTAAGATAAAAAATTTATGCAAATTAAAAAAAAATTACATGCAAATTATCCCAAGAAACCTATTTCAAATTATAAATTATTCTTATCATTCATCCTGAATGACTTTGCACACACCTCCAGCAGAGAAAAAAATACATTTCCTCGCAATGCATAATATTTTAAGCCGGCCCCCTCGTTTCACACAAAATGGCTGTCGGCACTCGCTACTATTTTTCTTGCATGCTGGTGGTCCAACTTATAAGATGTCAGCATGTCTGATACATTGTTTATTTATATTAATTCATTTCCAAAAAATGATTTTTGTTTTTGAAACTCATCAAGAGCTTCAAATAAAAAAAGAAAAAGAATCACTTGATAAACAGAGAATAAAAATATCTTAAACTGTTTTATCTTTCCCAATTATAAATGGTAAATAAAGAAGTTCTGTTCTTCTAAATTTCATGTTTATGAGATGGTAACGATTAAAAATTGTTTAATCATTAGCGGAATTAATAACTAGCGACACAAACATATTTCAGATAAGTTATGTCTATTGTACCATAGACTGTCTGAATGTATAGAGAAGATGCACATCAAATTATCTTTGCCACACTGAGTTAGAAATGAAAAAAAGATACTTTGTAAATTTACCATAAGAAACCAATCTACCATGCAATGCTTGTGTTCTCATTCAGATAAATTAGATTGAAAAAAAATCATTTGGAATCACAGAGTATAAGTCGCATCCCCTTATAACTCAGGGCGTGGTTACACGTGATAAATTCGCTAAAAGTTCCTTACACTTGGCGAAGCAGACAAAATAATTTATGTACCTAGTTTAGTGGGTACTTCCTTGAATATATGGGTGTGCTAGGGTGAATGACATCCTTGTTATGGCGTTGCAGAAATACAGCGATTGATGAAACACAAGAGGAGATTTATGGGAAAAATTATGGGTGTTAGATTTACTATAAGTTATATTTGTATTATTATTGTACTAACATTGACGCATGATATCTTTTCAATTATAAACAAAATAATTTAGATTTTATCTATTTAGATCGTGTGTGTGTCTTTGGATAATTTAGATACTAATCAAAATCTTACGAGTAAAAAATGATAATAATTAAAGCCTAGAAATGGAACAGGAGATTCGGTATCGTTTAGTATAATCTGTTTGTCTATAAAAATATAAAAAAATATATTAGAAAACAACTTGGGGTAAAACTATAGTTTCATTTCACTGTTTTCCTTCACCGAAATCCGAATGCTCATGATATGATTTACGATCTATTACTAGAGTCATAAAGTCATAATGATCACATAGTATAAATATAACCCTTGCACACGATTGATGTCGGAAGATGGAAGTAGAAGACATCTAAATACAAAAATTTACCAATATGCTTAATAAATAACAGCTAAACAACACTTTCCGGGATGCCCAGGATTCTTGTACTGTACTTATACCTTCTTAGGTGTTTGTTTAAGTATCGTACAAAGAGAATACACATTAAATCCTGTTCCTGGGGGACAGTAAATAGTATCACAATATACCATTCCCGGCACAAGTCGAATCATTAGTGTGTGCATTTGTTCCTAACCGACCTCGCTTCGAGATAGTATCACCAATTACTTCACTGAACACTGGCATAATTAGGTGTACCATTTGCTGGAATTTAGTTTAATGGGTGCAGTCCACTTGGTTTAGCGTGTAAGTACATATACATATATACCTAAATAATTTGTAAGTTTAAAGACGATGCTTACTTCTATTTGGTTTTTGAAATAAATAAAACATTGTTTGTCGTTTACTTTACTTACAATAAGTGAAATATATATCGGAAAACCGAAATGTATAGATATCGTCAAACATCTTTATAATTATTGGTACCTTGACTGCGCTGATATTGCTTTTAGTTCTGATTTACCAATCAGAGGAGTTATTGTATTGATTGTGTGATTGGTAGATTAGTAAGCGAATTTTTTTCTCATTACGCCAGTATATATTCAAGATGTTTGCTTGTATTTGTATCAAATAACATTGTTTTATGAATTTGCGTACTCAAACTAATTTACATTTGTTACATGTAACACCTTGAAGAATGTTAACAAACACCTTAAATTTTATTATAATAATAAATAACTATACACTTATGGGTATTATTTAGCTCAGTAGTGGAAAATTTGCAAATTGATTTTATACATACCAATAGGATACTTGTGGATATATATTTGTTATGAAGGAGGCCAATCAAATAGTCGAAGAATCGAGTTGTCAGGTCCACATGACATAGTCCGTTTATTAGCACACCCATGGTCGACTGTTACACGCTCAAGGAGGTTATAGAAATAACAAAATATAACATATTTAATATACGTAACTCATAAGCAAAACTCGGTCATAATAAGTTATTTGAAGCCATAACTAAACATAAACGATAAAGGCAACAAGTGGAAAATATTATAAACTATAGTCATAAATATAATTCGACGGTTACCGCCTACCCTCGGTTAATCCTTTACTAGATAACAGGCGTATTATAAACTACACTTACATGTGTTCATTCAAAATTTAACATGGGTCCCAAAATTAATTTAAAGTATTATTGTCTAAAGCTGTTAACAGTTTAAAAATAAAGTGATTTAGGTCTTTAATTACTTATTATTTAATTTTATGTAGCAAAAAAAAATGTTTATTTAAAACAATTTAAATATAAATAAACACAATGATCCATATCGTTGAACATTCATAATTTTGGACTTTAGGATTTTAACTTTAGACACTTATTCCAATTCATTTATTAAGTTAATTACTTTGGTTGAAGTCAAATTAAATAGGTACTTTAAGATTCGCCTATATCATCGTTTTGTATACATATTCATCACTATTTTATCCAAAAGCGCTTCCTCTCTTATCATCACATGTCCGTATGACGACAAACTATTTCCTATCATCGTTTCTACCACTGGCGCCACTTTTACACTCCTTCTGATATATTAATTTTGGACTCTATCCTTTCTTATCAGAATATATACATCCACTTCAACATTAGTATCTCTGCTACATGTAGTTATTTTTAATCCATCTTTTTACTAGTATATTGATCTATACAGTATGCATTTACAAACGTATGTTATAATATTATATTGGGTTTGGTCCGTAGAGTTTATACTGTTAAAGAAATAGAACACAAAAAGTGTTCCAGTTGGAAGAGTGCATATAATTTTAAATAGACTACGAATTTTTTAAACAAAGTTCGTTTTAAATAATTCAAGTAGTTATAGTTTGCATTTGTTTAATATATATTTCTTTAAATAAATTAGTAAATTATGTTTTACTCTTTTTATACTACACTATATTTTTTGTAGTTTGTCTTTTATCATGCCATAATAAAACAAAAAGAGGGCATTATAGGCTCACTTGATCTTGCAAACATGTGACTACTTATATTTATATAAAATTAATTATGAATTCAACAAGTTTAGACTAGTTCTTTATCCAATACTTGCGGGTACTGGGTCACAAAAAAGCTATACGATTTAAAATATGTATTTAGTTCACAAGTTGGGAGGTTCGACCCCCGTTACAACGTACGCAGTACGAACCGCTCTCATATCTTTATTATATGCATATCCCATAATAAATGTTGCAACGTTCAATTGCCGACGTACGGTTATTAACTGATTACTGATAGCGTTTAAATGAAATTTATTGTTATACGAAAGTATAAGAGGGGGCGTGTTTATATTCGGTTTATGTTAACATCGTGTCTCATATATTCAAACCAGAATTGAGTTTAAGTGTCTTAAGTAGGAATGATAATAATTAACATCGTACTTTTTGTTATTTTATAAGATTCTTATGTTAGAAGCGATGATGGATTAGTGAGGAGTACGGCCGGATTTCGCGTCAATGCACGCGGGTTCAAACATACCTATCCAACTCTAAAATTGGCCCGAACTTTCGGTTAATAAAAACATTGTGAGGAAACTATAGTTTAAGTGGAAAGTCATTGTAAATAATGCCCGCCTGGGTAATTACCACCATCAAGTTAGAAAACTTGTCGCCAAATACCAACAAATATGTTCCGGCAGCATCTATTGAGAACCAGTACATGTAGGTTTAGTGTGTTTATCACCCTGTACCACATCGTCACTTAACATCTGGTAAGATTGTGGTTAAAACACTGAGCCTATACCGTGTAAAAAATAATAATAACGAATATCTTAAGACTTACCTAGAGGCGAATCCATTTATTATTTAATATGTTTGCAACTTTTTTTAGACTTTCGTTGAAGTGCCGAAATATCGTATTTTTCAAAGAAATTTAACTGCGCATATGTATTAGTGTAGGTTGTCGGTGAATAGTCTTTTTTATTGAATTATGTCAACTTTATCTACTTACTTTCTTTCTTAAATTGTTCCGAAACATCTACATCGACTAAACAAAATTATGCAAAAAATTAAAGTTTTAAATTAGGGAATTTAATGGTTATTCATTTGTCAATAAATACAATTTTACAACAACAACAATATAAAAAAAAACTAAAAAATTTGACGAAAACAAAAAATTAATCCACCACTTACAACTAACATACATTGTAAAAGTGTAACACTGTAACTACATATATTTATTTATTGTTTGAGTAATTACGTTCAAATTATATTTTATGTTGTTTAATTATTGTGTCCTTGTTCCGAATTGGTGTTATTGTAATCGTTTACGTTGATAACCGGGTTATTTTGTATGTTTTATTACATGTAATAATAATTATTATTATCATATTATATATTACCTTTACTATGTTATACTTGGTTACATAAATTAAACATATTTATAATAAGAATTTACATTTTATGTTAATAGATTTTGCTTTTTATTTAATAATAAGTTTGTATCAATTATATCTTATATTAAAAAGGTTTTAAATACATACTTATTGAGAAGATGATATGCACTACATGTATTGTCAAACTAGCTTGATCTGTGGTTCTGTTCACGTATTATTAATATTATTTACTGTATTCTACCTATGTTTCTCATATATGTAATGGAATGTTACGCCATGAACCTGTTGCATCGATTTGAGTCTATTGACGTTGGTCCGGATCTACCTATCCTGCTTTATAGTGAACCTAAGGAAACCATATCATAGTGCTAGGCCATTTTCTAATAATATCCGCCTGGGTAGCTCCCCCACACCCCACAAGTTTGAAAACCTGCAGCCAAGGTGTGCTCTATTGTTAGCGTGTTGGACCACAATGTACCACATCGTCACTGAACACTAGGTAATATTGTGGTCAAAGAGCTGAGCCTACACATCATAAATAGAGTCATATTTATGGTAGTATCATTTACATTGCTTTATAACAAATTTAATGAACGTAAAATATAAGAGAAACAATTAAATCGATGAATAAAATTATTTACTTTGATAAAAACCGCATAGAGATAATAACAACGACAAAAACACCTAATTTATTACTATAGTAACAAAATGTTATCGACGCGTAGAACTTATACGATTTCACAAATGTCGATAATAATACGGAGCAATAGTATATTGTGAACAGCGCGTCGACTCGAATCCCTTTGTAGTTAAGTGCAAGACTCGGCGATATAACGAGCGCCTTAGATTTATAGTTATTACCCCACATTTCCTCCGGGTAACGTTTTAATTACACAGATCGGCTGTAAAGCATCGCACCGGCGCACTTTTCTTCATTAGAAGATTGATAGCGCGTCCGCGTTGCTCCGGTTATTTACGATCGTACGTTTTAATAGGTTTATTGTTAGATCCAGAGTCACTGTCTTGAGTACTAACATACACACACACGCATTCGAGTTCGTACATGCAAATAAAACACATAAAGAAGCGTCATCATACATCATAAACCATAAATATCTTTACACAAAAAAGTTAATGTTTTAATGAAATTTATTGCAGCAATATTTGAAAATTATTATCTGAGGGCACGGCAGTGCCTCCGCCAAAAAAAGTCGCAAAAAAAAAACCAGCACGGCCGTACTATCCTTTTCTCAAAGCACTTCAGGCCATTTTCGACCCCCTATAACTTCGTTGTGGACTAAACTAGGAGTCTGAATTATTACCATTATTAACATTAACCAAGCAGACATTGTATAAACACGGTATATTTCAAATTTCATTCAATTTAAACTAGGACTTAAATTAAATTTCTTAATTTTATCACTCACTGACTGGCTGACTGGCCGATCATCAAAACTCTAAGCTACTTCTAGCAAACATAGAAGCTACAAATTTAGAATGCAATTAGTGCTTAGTGTATAAATAAAGGAAAAACTTAAATATGTTGTAATTTCAGTCTAGTTTTCTAGATACATCAACTGCATAAATCCCATATTAATGTATAGGATTACAAAGTTACATTTAAAGCTAATGAATCAGTGTACCTGTAATGTTTTAATAACTTTAAAGTCACGTTAACTATTAATCGTATTTCTGCACAAAAAAAACTCTTGCATACCGGTACTAGTAGTCGCAATGTATTCGGAAATACTGTATGTGAATGCCCATCCTTGCCCACACTGGGTTGTGCCTATACCTGGGGATTGTTCATGTTTATTTAATTCTTTGTCATGTCTCTATGTATGAGAATATTGAGTCGTCGTATGAGATCAGACTTGCTATAGCCGAGTATCTGGGTACTGGAAATAAAAAAGTAGGAGTATGAACAAAAAAAATGAGATGCCATAAAAACAAAACTTGTAAAAAAACCAAGTCTTGGAACTCAGTTGTTCTACCGTAAAAACTGTGAGATCAGTTACTTTATTAAGTCCCTACTTAAGGACTAGGCACTAAACAATCTTATTTCATATACTTGTGAGATACATTGTTTTTTCATGCGATGGCCAAGCCGATCTATTTTATTTAAAACGTAAAAGATTTTTAAAATTGATATGGTCCACTATAAGATGATGTTAGGTTATCTAATAACTTAAGACAGAAGGCCCCTTAAGTAGGGACTTAACAAAGTAACCAACTTGGTATTATACAGATCTCACATTTTTTTACGGTAGAAGAACTGAGTTCCAAGACTTGGTTTTTTTTTACAAGTTTTGTTTTTGATGGCATATTTTTGTCTTTCATATGTTAAGTTAATATGTTTCATCGTACATTTTATTTATCTATTATACAAAAAAATTACAGCTCACATAACGATAGGGCTAAAAATGAATTTATTACTTTTATATTATATTCAGTATTTTACAATATATTTAGTAATATATTGTGTTACTTGCATATGTATATATATAAGTGCGGGTAATTTACTTATTTCAATATGATTATAATTAGAGCCAATTTAATTTGGTTTCCGAAATTATCTATAAAAACAGATCATAAAAAATAAAGATTCTAGAATTAGAACTAAAAAGTAAAGTATAGGAACATGAATGAAATATATGTATTATAAAAATTACAATTTATAATAAAAAAATACTATCAGAAACTAATTCTCTTAGTACGTAAAATTATCATATAATACAAAATAATATATTATACCAACAAACGAACACAAAATGTAAATCCTAAAATCCAATTTAGTAAGGTACACCGGTACGTCCGCGTCATCCGGTGTTCATCTATCAAAACGTACAAGTGATATTGTATTCGACAGTAACCCCTCGCAATACCGGGACAAACGGAACACATAAATCACTACTATCTCATAAACGAAAGGTCCCCGAAGCGACCGGACTTGACACCACATGAACTGGCGGCAAAGGGCTATTCGAAAAACCATTCGACGTTTCCTTACCATTCGTATTTTACGAGTCATTTTCGCGGATAACGGTGGTACGAAAACTCTGATCGGTATCAGAGGGCAAACTGAGAAAGCGATCGACACTTTCCGCGTTCTATGAACACTCGTCAATAAAAGTAAATATCTTCTAAGCTAAAATGAACCTTGTTATCATCTGAATTGCCAGCGATAATAATTACGTTATTTTTACATAATTTATGACTGCTTAATGTTTACGTGGGTAATAAATTTCAATTTTGAGTTTGCAAATTATTTTAAGATATCTTCTTAATCATATTGAGTATATAAATGAAAGTATTTATGCGTTGAAAATTTGGTTAATATGTACACAATAAGGTTGAAGTCTATTTGTTGTATTGTGGTGGTTACGATGCGTGGATAGACGCAGCGTCTTCCGCAAGCCATTTGTCACAGAGCCCATTTGTACTTGTCGAATCACGGCCATTAGACGAGAGTGTGTGACCGCGTGGGGTTAACCTCTGTCCTGATTCTGTTACATCACTATTCAAACATGCCACAGAGTAAGAAAATCTCATACAAATATCATCAGGCTTAATCAGATGACCAGCTCGAATGTTCGGGAGTTAATTTTATATGACACGTTATTAATTTCCTGACAAGATCGCCCAATCTGAACACGGAGGAAGGGAACACCGCACTTGTCAATATCGAGTCGTACAAGCTGAGCTGTCCTGACAATTTATCTTACTTTGCGGGTATTGTTACAGACGGCCGAGGTTTCAGCTGATTTATAAGCGGCCTAGTTAATTGCGGCGAGCGTTGACGCGTCATTAATTTCATCTCAACGACAATTTATCTCATGACTGTCGTACGTTTCCTATTTCAAACTGACAAGAACTTATTTCTGCTAAAGGTATATACGTTCGCATAAAACTCGAGTTTATCTCAGTACCCTTTGAAGTACGGCCCGAGAAAACAAACAAAGCAATAAAGAACTCCTTTATCTGAGGTACGAGTCGACACGCAAGCTAATTTACAACACGGCCGCGGGTTTTATCTTCATTAACCCATCGATTCACAATTAAGACGCGGAATAAATCTCCGGTAATGCGCTCACCGTCCGCACCGCGCCGGTAGATTCAACTTCAAACAGATGTTATGTATAAATAAAGCCGAACGGAGGCAACAACTCGATATATTTCTGTCTGCGGCAAACTTTACAGATCTATCAGCACTCCGTATTCGGCGACAACAGATTCTTGATACGTACGCAAACTCAACCTTAAATGCAAACATGTACAATTTCTATCTTACCATTTCTTCAAAGCTTTCATTAGGTACATTATGTATATCAGCCCTTATCATTAACTTCCTTAATGGTGATAATACTGCCAAATTTAAAATGTTATACGTCGATTTCGAAAGTAACGGCTAAGAAACCTCATCTTATTTCCAGGGTAACGAGTCGATGCTCACATTCGATTATCTGGCCGCGGTATCCGAGGCATTACAGTTGATGTATCGACGACGACTGGCTAGGATTGTCGGCTGTCGGTTGATTTACTGCGGCCATTTCTTCCTGGCACTCCATATAGGATAGATGCCCATCTGTCGCTAGCCGTGTGACGGATCGCGGCAATCGTGTTGCGTGGAGGGTCTCTAATGAATTGTCCCAAATAATTGGTACAGTATTTTATATAGGTATCATTTGTACTGCGATCGGTACATTAGTTTCCTGTCGTTGATTTGTGAGATGTTTTAACCTTACGATATTAAGCGTATTTATCTGTGCTCGTTTTGGACGATTAGTTAGATTTATGTTAAGATGTTATGTTACCATGACACCGATATATTGATTGGTTTCAATTTATTACTTAGTTTGCCGCTCATTATGCGGGTACGGAGAATTTTGAATTAATGTTTTAAATGAACATAAGTAAAATTTATTCATTATTTTTATTTACATATTAAAGTAACCTTTTAAAATTCAATTTGAGGATCTGATTAAAATTTACGTATTAAAAATATGGCACCAAAAGATATTTGAGATGGAATGATTGCCTTCTTTTGGCTATAAAAAAATAGCTTTATTTTTATTAGAATGTATATAAAAAGTTGAAAGACTAGAAGATAAATTCTGTAAACTCAATATTTCTAATTATTCTTGCAAACATGTAGAAAATCAGTTTATAAAGCCTACGCAAAATAAAATCAAGAATCATAAATTTTGTTAACTCCACAAGGATTTTGCCCTCGATCGCGATGCTTTATTTGCTCATACTGTCAAGTTAGTTTATAGTATTTATCTACAAATCTGTCCGCAACTTCAATGTAGTAACTTTACAAATTGTATTTTACTTAGACATTGATTCGACCGACTTCTGATCGTTACTTCTATCGCATTCCTTATCTACAGCTTCCGTTGCTTCGGAATTTCTAGTATCGACTCCATACTGATAGATATCATTCGCTGTTAGTAGACATTTTAAAGATTAATAATCGTAAGTATTGTGTACATGCATTTTTAACACTGCAACGTTAACTAAAGGTATATATGGAATTGTTGTAATTGTCAAAAATTATGATTTTAATAGAGATCATATAAGAACTATTATCGACATAATTTAACTTTAACAGATGTTCTTAAAGCTTAATTTTAAATGCAATGATAAAAAGATATTGTGTAAAGCTGTAAAAAAGGAGACTATTGAAATAAGATTAACGTCAGAAGCACTTGACTAGTTGTGAGTGTCTTATCGTAACGAGCTTTTGATCTCGACCACGATTTTTAAGTGTAAATGAGTAGAGACGTGTAGCCACATCGCGATAGCGTGCGGTCTGCTTTGATGTGAACCACTTGCGGTCTATCTACATCCACACGTCACTAACCATATGCTTCTGAGAACATTCGTTTTGAAAGGAACTAGAACTTTCCTACCGATTTACAAACGTATTAGATATTTAATTTAATTTAATTTGATGTCTGGAAGTGACAACTCTCATTGTGCTTCCGCTAAAAGCGTTTATTGTTATTACGAATTGTAGAATTTTAATAACTTGTAAAAAAAGGAGTAAAAAAAACCCGATCGATTTTCTTGGCGGCTCTTCTCGACAGGATTGTTTTCCGAAACGGTGGTAATTTCTTAACATTCATAAGCGCTTTGTCAGGGCCCAAATTGAATAAAGATTTTTTTGATTTGATTTGATTGATTTAATCATCGTTACAGTTTAGTTCATCGTATATATACGGTGTTCCAAAAATCATGTAAGATTTGAATTAAGATGAAAACACACCTTGTTTTTCAATTGCACTTTTTTATTCGAAATATGAAGTAGATAGGATTTGGTTATGTATGTAATAACACATCCGACAAATTACCTTTACAGTTTTACTAATCTATACGTACTATTTTATTAAAAAAAAATATGACCATTTTGTATAAATGTGACTTAATTTCGTTGATTCCTTCTAAAATCTTCTCCTTCAATGCAATACTAAATTTGAGAACTGTACCAGTCAAACTTTTATTATTTTTACATATATATTTATTTAAATAATATTCAACAAAGAATACGTTGTTGTTCTTTCGTGTAATGTTCCATTTTTACAAACCCTAAACTGTGAGCTTCCACACTATTTGTCGTTTTTTTCCCAAACACTAACATTTAACATTAAATTCAAATCTTAGGCGAATTGTAGAACACTCTTGTTTGTATAAGCTTCTTTATCTCTAGTATCCAATAATATACATTAACCCCTTGAGCACGAACCTGGCGTTTACGCCAGCTTTCCATTGTTTTCCTATTGACTCATTTTTATGGGTAATCGACATATTAATCAACTTTATAAAATAGTAATACTATCTAAAACTAACATTCTAATAACGATAATTCACGAGAATTTATTACATACCAATATTCGACAGCGTCAAATTGATGAGGGAGCAAGGAAAATAAATGATCCGCCATCCATATTTACATTCAGCGTATATTACCGCGATTTATCATCTCTGCCGGTCCGTTACAGTTATAAATCATGTTCATTCACAAACACTTATGTTTTGTATAGGCCAGCCCAGTGGTGAGGATGATGATTGATACGTTAATTACATTCAATGGAAAGTTACGAGTTTTGTTCAATATAAAAAGACATAATATGTATCTAGTGCATTTCGAAATCAAGGAAGATGAAGTAAACATTAAGATTAATTATGCTTGAAAGGTTTATGAAGGTAACATTACTGTAGTTTAATTGATAATTTCTTAAAGTATAATAATGTATTTATCTGCGCATTATAGATTAAGCAAAAACGATGTAGCAAAAGCATTCCCCATTGTTACAAAGTGCGCATTATTTCTTCCATTAGATATTAGTAAGCTAATATTTCATTCATCCATAGCTCTTCCAAACCAACTATTCTACGCATCTTTACAATCCTCATATGATAATATTATAAGAATGTTATAATAAAAAAAAATGTTTTATGATATAGAGAAATACGTGTTGCTCATACAATCTACACGATGCTCCTTTTTTATCTGTCGCTCTTGATCCAATCCAGACGTATTTAGAATAATTAACTTTTTGAAGATACTTAATTCTAAGATTGATCTGAGTTTGAATTACATTTATTATTACTTTGCAATGTCTTTTTATTAAAGTTTATTTTGTCATATCATAACATTAAATTAAGTTAGCGTCATTATAAAATCTTTAACTTTAGACGCTGTAAATTATATAAATAGACATATTGACGCTTGTCTGAAAGGTAATCATAAGCTAAAATTTATCACCAACTGAATCATTCATGCACGAAGACAGCTGACAGTTAGGCTCATACATTATAATGATCGACAGCCTGACGTCGCTTGTCACAGGGATAATGTTGTTGCCTCACACGCTGTCCCAACACAGTTAAATTTCAACCCTATTCGCTTACCTTCAAGTATCATTGTAAATATTTACCATATACTTCAAACGACATTCCTCTTTCAAAAAGAAGATAATTCTGTGGAAAGTACAAGCTTTACCGTGCGCCCGTGCTTTATGAACTGAACCTTATTACTCGATTCAAAGTTTCAAAACGGAATAAAATGTTACTAACCAGTGACAATAAATCTACAGGGAAATGTGTTGAAATCCGGTTTGAAACATTCACAGCGATTCGAGCTTTAAATGCAGCACATTTGAATGGTAATTCGATTGCAGTGATTTATGCAAGTTAGGACCTTAATGCAGTGAAGTAAGTTAGTAGCGCGGTAGCAAGAGACGTGTGTCGCGGCATGTCGTCGGTACGCAATGAAGATTTATGAACGGGTCGGTCCTACGGCTCAGTCAAACAGGTCACATCGAGTTTTCTATACTTTTGTTCATTATTGTTGAATTTCAATGTAAATATTACCTAACACTGAGAATTTGTTAAGAGTTAAACATTGTTTAGTGTTCCACAACCACTCTCATCTATCGAAACTGCATTTGCAAACATTGAGTATCTCAAAATGAAACTTACTAAGGCAATATTACATGTCATAATGAATTTGTAGGATTCTTGAACCCCAATAGCATTATTGCCTTCTTAGCTGATTTCTGCTTTTGAGACATATTTTCGCTAGAATTCGAAAAATTTAGCTATTCTGCCTTACGCTAGTGTCTAGTATAGCCAATTCGTGTTTCATTATATAATAAACACGCTAGGATGGCGTTCAAGAAGTTAGAAGAAATGGTTACCGTTGATAAGGCCTTAACTCTATAATACTTAATATCGGATATTACTTTTCGTTGCAACTCCAAATCCTGGCACCTTTTGTTTTAGTAGGATACGTTCGCTCTCCACCTGTCTTTGATGGATTCTAAATTGCAATGTTTTATATATCGTTTTAGAATATGTCTATCTAAAACGCTGATCACCAATATTTCTCTTAAACATTACTGTATTTTCTTCGTCTTATAGTGTATCTTCTACCTATTGAAGATCGATAATCATATATGATTATATAATAGTTATGTATACTTATACAGTGCTGTTTTGAAATATAATTTAAAATGTAGCTGCTCTTTAATATGAAGTTTTAAGATGAACAACTAGATACCTACTTCAGTAATGATTCGTTTTGCTTTCTACTGCGGCATAAAGTAAATAGTTTGTTCCAATTTCTTCTAACAATTTTATCTGTCAGATGCATATCGTATTTTTAGTGTTCTTATATTCAACACCTATGTCATAAGAAGCATCATGACAACCAAATCCATTTGAGAGTTTGATAACAGAATTTACCGACTCTATTCTATCTTGATTGTTTTCATACACTAAAATTATTATAAACCGAAACAACTCAAATACCCTAATGGTATAAAAATAACAATTTTCTTTCTTTTAAAATTTTTATACAATTTGTAGATGCCAAATGTTATTGGACAATGTAAACCATTTATTAATAATAATAAAAAAAATAATTGAACTACATCATAATTTATCAACTGCTCCCCAACATAAGGCATGATACATTTTGTATGAGCTTTCGCTCTTTGATATATCACAGTATAAGGGGAGCATGGGATAATCTTTCTGTACATTAAGTGAAAAGTTTCCAAACACCCTTAAGTATCACTTGGTTTTATTTACAATGTAGATACTATCTATTTTATTTATAAGTCGTTACTTGGCGACAAGCATGCATTTTTATTTCAATCTACATGAATGCGAGATTTCGAGACGAGAATGCAATGTTTTATTTCATATTATTCTTTTTACAATCTTTAACTTTCTAGACAAACTTTTTCAATGGCGGCGATAAGTTTAGTTTAGTTTACTCAAGGGTAAATTAAGTATTTATTTATGCAGTGAGATGAATCACAAAATTTTTGCTTTGATTGTATTCAAGATTAATGTTTATTTTACATACAATAAAATATTTTTTGTATACATCATATTATGAAATTCTCGAAAATGCCATTTATATCATAATTAAATCATAGAAATTATCATTATAAATGTACAATAATAAATAAAAACAAACAACAACAACAACAAAAAAACTACCGACCGGCCATTATAAATGTCTTCGTTCAAAGGGAAATTGATTTACAGCCATGCATTATACCATTATTTTATGACGCGAGAACTCCCCGAAATAAAATACTAACAAACATCCAGCATACGACTATTACATTTATACAAAAATACAATTCGTACATCGTAAATTATTCAGTGCGTTTCTATTCCTTTGAAGATAAAGTCGAAAGTCAAGCGTGAAAATATTTCAAAGTCAGACAATCGTAGCGTGGACGTTAACCGTCATAAAGCGAATAAAATATGAGGCACAAAGAATAAGCGCTCGTATAAGCGTTGTTATGTCTGTCAACATAAAATATTGTATCCTGCAAGCCGTGGATCTATAGGGTTGGCGATGTTTACAAAAACATTTTATGAGATTAACATATTTATTACAAACTTTCAATAATTCCATTATGTTTGGAAATTGAAATATTACGAAATTAACTTATATAAAATCGTCGTATGTTTAAAAGTTTTAAAGGACTACTACCATGTGATACCGGATGTCTGTCGATAAATTTACAACACTCCCTAACAACCATCGGGTGGAGAACAGTGATTTTGTAGAGTCAATAAAACAAACTCCCTGTCAGGGTAATATACGTATAGCAACCCTAGACGGGCGGTTCAAATTGTGCTGCCCGTGTTCCGCCATTAATCTTTGTAATGCACCGTGTGAAATGGGCATATGAAGAAATTGCAGCTCACATGCATACCTACTAGCCGGGGAACAGTTTGATATATTCGAAACTTGAACCGTGTGTCGCGCGTGTTTCTGTGACGCGGTAATTTTATGCTCTTTGAACATCAACCTGCACAGAAGATTTGAAAATCGAATAACATCAGATATTTGAAAATGTTTTGTTGTGATGAATTTTAGAATCAGACAGATAGCTTCACCCCTGTTATTTATATTAAAATGACATGCGATAAATACCATTTGTTGACAGTTACAAAAGGTTCTTAAATTTTGTTAACGTATATACGTATGGTATCATACTGCTATTTGTTTATCATTTAATTGTATACGATAAATCAATCACCTTTTTTTTGAGGAGTTAATATTTTAGAGGGTTGTAACTTTGATTGATTTTTCTGATCGTAGAACCCGCATCAAGAGGTTGTGAAAAATGTAACTGTTAAATGTCATTTGCTTGAAAATGGTTGTCATTAGGTAAAATCCGTAATATTTTAGCTAAATCAGCCGAATAATTGTATGATTGAAATGAATAAATTGAAACTAAAATAGATTTCATTTGATCTAATTTTATATTTTAGTAATCTATATCTCTAATCAAACTCGAAAATAGAAAAAAAATAGATTAAACGAAAGATCTGCATTCTGAAAAAGGGTAAACGATGACACGAACTAAAGAACCCCAAATCATACAATTGGACTGATCTGGAAATGTGATTACTGGAATTGAAATAACTAAACTAAATGAAATGACTAAAATACGTATATTGATTATTTAACTCAAAATGCATTAAACCATATGTAAGCGACGCATGCCAGTGGTCTTTGGACGGCGCACGCGAGCGGTTATCGTAACCCGCACCAGCCGTTGTATATGCCCGCCTACCTACATTTCAATTTCGCGATATTTGTAACCGCAACATAAATTGGTCTTCGAGCCGGATTTACATATATATTTGTATGTATCATACGCCGCCTAAAATGGTAAATACGCGAAACATCGCGAAAAAAGAAATGCAAAAGAAGGTGGAAGAGAAAAAAGACGCTCACCATGTTCGAGATGAAAGTCAGAACGTCGAACAACATAAGGTAGACAAAGACGATACAGGAACACAAGATGCCAGGACAATGTTAGATAAAAACCAACCTGGACCTTCTGTAGAAACAAATGTTATAATGTCTACAAAAAAGTCATCGGTTTGCTATTCGACTTTGGCGAAGAAGAAAAGATTAGAGGCTGAAGCTGCTGAAGCTAAAGCTCGCATTAGAATGGAGCTAATCGATAAAAAACTCGAAGCTGATCTCGCTGAACTGGAGTCATCAGCGGGTAGTAGCACAACTTCATCAAAAAAAACATCAAGTGAATATAAGGATCGTGCAGTGGAGACGTGGCTTTATAGTAATCAGCAAGAGGTGAAAACTCAATGCGTCACTGATCATGGTATCAACTATGACGTATTGGGTCCGGCACCGCAGGAATCGAACCTGCACCATTTGGGGGCTACCGGCCCACAACCGCTTGCAACTAAAATTGCACTCGAAGCACGCCCACAACCGACTTCTGGTGGTACTGATGAAACCGTGCACGCCCTGGCGAGTGCGCTGAAAGACCTAGCTGCTGCTGGAGTGAATAACTCCAATGATAAAATGCTCAGTCGTTTGTGTACACCAAGGGACTTACCATTGTATTCTGGTGATCCGCTTGAGTGGCTACAATTCAAGCAAGCCTATGAAGAATCCTCTCAAGTCTGCAATTTCAGTGAAAAAGAAAACCTATGGCGACTGAGGAGGAGCCTTCAAGGGCCAGCTAAAGAAGCTGTGACGGCATTACTTATCGGAGCTACTTCTCCCGATGTTGTGATGTCAACCCTGGAACTTCAGTTTGGAAATCCTGACATTATAATTACCAGGATAATGCAGGATATTACTAAACTACGTCCGATGGCACAAGAGTATTTTTAAAAGATATTATTCCCTTCTCAGTGAAAGTTAGAAATTGTGTCGCAGCAGTGACTGCCATCGGATGTGAAGATTATTTGAAAGGAATGAATATTGTGTCTGTCATTCTTTCCAAATTACCGACGGTACTGATCTCTAAATGGACGGATTATTCTTATCCATTTATTAACGACAGAAATAAACCTAAACTTGTGATTTTATCCGAGTTTCTCAGTGAGGAAGCTGTGAAAATAACAAAAACATCTGTGAACTTATTTCAAGTGCAAAGTTTTAGTAAACAAAGTTATAATGACAATCGTAAAACAAATCGTATTTTATTACTAAATAATGAACATAGTGAAAATAATAACAGTGACACTTGTTGTAAATACTGTCATATTTCAAAACATTCCTTACAAGAGTGTAACAAGTTTAAAAAATCTATGCGCAAAAACCGCTGGACATATGTGAAACGTAACGGGTTATGTTACAAGTGTTTAAAGTCAAAACATAAACATAACAGCTGTCCCGCTCCCGTGTGTGACGTTAACGACTGTGGATTACCGCATCACCGTTTGTTGCATTTCACTGTAAAAATCTGTGCCGTGTAATAACGTGAATATTAACGATACTACTCAAATAGACACTGAATCTTCGGTGGAGACCATAAATCACGTTACAGTGAATAACAATAAAATCCTGTTAAAAACTGTGCCTATATACTTACACGGACCTAATGGTACATTCCGGTGTTTTGCGTTACTCGATGACGGCTCCACTGTGACGTTGATAAGCGAGGCGCTCGCTTCGAAAACCGGTTTGCACGGTAATAAACAATCTATGCGTGTGTGCGGTGCATGGAACAATAGTGCGTTATTATGTCAGACTGAAATACTTAATTTAAATTTATCTAATGATGAAGGAACTAAGTTTACGATTCGTGCGCGTAATGTAAAAAACTTAAACTTACCCGAACAAAATTACGCTGATATAAATTTAAATAATTATGAACTGATGAAACCTGAAATAAAAAATATGATTTGTAATGGACAATGTAAACCGGAACTGTTAATAGGGCAAGATAATTATGATCTAATGTACCGTTACAAATAATTAAAACTAAAAGTACCGAACCTTTCTTCACTCGCACTCCATTAGGATGGTGTATGCACGGACGCACACGTATTTCAACGGTGACTGATGATGAAATGAAACATACGTTGTTATTAAACGAAGAACAAAATACCGAATCTGAGCGTATAATGCGAGAGATACAAGATGAGATGCGGCAGATGTTCGCGATTGAGACTTTAGGAGTTTCGGGCAAACCCAGACAAAATGTAGAAGATGTTCGAGCATATGAACATCTACAACGTACTGCCATATTAAAAAACGGAAGCTGGTACGTGGGTATTCCATGGAAAGACACAACTAGTACAATGCCTGACTCGTACGATAACGCTTTATCGAGGTTTAGAAGTATCGAGAAGAAGATGAAATCAAATCCGAATTTTGCTAAACGATATAAAGAACGAATCGATCACCTTCTCATCAATGAATATGCATCAGAGTTAACTGAAACAAAAAACCCTGAAAGAATTTGGTACCTACCACATTTTGGCGTTGATAACCCCAACAAACAAAAGTTACGACTTGTATTTGACGCTGCTGCTAGAAATGACGGCTTGTGTTTAAATGATTATATCCTGAAGGGCCCCGATCTTCTTACCTCACTCTATGGAATAATGTTAAGATTCCGGGAAAACAGAATAGCCGTGACTGGTGATATTCGAGACATGTTCCTGCGAATAAAAATACTGAAAGAAGACCGAGATGCTTTGCGTTTTCTTTGGAGAGATTCGCCTGGAGTACCTGTAAAATCCTGGGTCATGAATAGCTTGATTTTTGGAGCAAATTGTTCACCTTTTATTTCACAATTCATAAAAAATAAAAATGCCGATAAATTTCAATCATCGATGCCATCCGCAGTACGAGCTATACACGACCAACATTACATGGATGATTATATTGACAGTTTAGAAGATGAAGCGACTGCAATAGAACTTGTTAACGATATAACATACATTCATAAACAAGGCGGTTTCGAAATGAGAAATTGGACTTCAAATATTCAATCGATATTGCGAGATTTACCCGGCGAAAGTTTAAATTCGACATCTGTGTCATTCAAGAGTGGAGAACAGTATGAAGGAGAACGCACTCTAGGCTTGATTTGGTTTCCGACAGACGATCACTTAGCGTTCGATACATCCTTTAAACGAATTCATACGACAATATTAACCGGACAGAATAAGCCTACCAAACGAGAAATGCTTCGCATCTTGATGTCCGTTTTCGATATAAATGGATTTTTATCACCTATCACTATTACAGGAAAAATAATTTTACAAGATACGTGGCGAGCTGGAATCACTTGGGATGACGTAATACCTGAAAAAATATATCTAAAGTGGTTACGCTGGCTGAGCGCAATAAAAAATCTCAACCACATGCGCTTACCCCGGCACTATGCGGCTGCAACTAGAAATATCAGCTGTTCAGATAACATTCGAATGAGCGAGACACACGATTACAGTGCGCATGCACCGAGTAATTCAGCGCCGCGGCCGTCGCCGTACGGAGAACGCTATACGAACCTACAGTTACATGTATTTTGTGATGCATCGACGCAAGCTATGTGCGCCGTTGCGTACTGGCGTTGGACCGATCGTGAAAATACTATACGAGTTGCCTTTATCTCTAGTAAATGTCGAGTCGCACCTGTTAAATACGTATCTATGCCGCGCTTGGAACTACAAGCTGCCGTGATGGCGGGAAGATTAGCTAATGTTATAAGTAGTGAGCATAGAATGAAAGCCGAGAGAAAATATTTTTGGTGTGACTCATCAACAGTATTGTACTGGATACGCAATAATGCACGGAATTATAAAGCCTACATCGCTCACCGGCTTGGTGAATTAGATGAATTAACGAAAGTTGATGAATGGAGATACATACCTACGAAAATGAATGTAGCCGACATCGCCACACGAGAATTCTGTGAAATAAAAACATTAAAAGATGAGTGGTTATATGGGCCGTTATTTTTATATAATGATGACCAATCGTGGCCTAGAGAGCTAGACATACAGCAACCAGATGGCAATTATGTGGACCTAGAATGCATAAATATTATTCACAATATAACTAGATACTTACCTGCTGTTCCTGAACCTGAAAGATTTTCTTCTTGGCTCCGACTGTTGAAAACTATGAGTATGGTGCTATACTTCATTGATAAATGTAAAAAACTTAACGGTTGTGTAGATGGCGCGATGATGGAACGCGCTGAAAAAATATTGTTAAAGTACTCCCAGATGAAAACATTTCCAGATGACCTGCACAACCTGCAACATAATAAAAGTATAGACAAGAAAAGTAAATTATTTAATTTAACGCCGGTACTTGATGACTATGGTATTATACGATTGGGGGGCCGTATTGATGCTGCACCTGAAATATCTACGAATGTGAAACGGCCTGTAATACTCGACGGGGGTTGCCATGTCACTCACCTGATCGTGAAATTTTATCACATGAAAGCTTGTCACGGCAATCAGGAAATGGTAGTAAACGAAATAAAACAAAAGTACTGGATTATTCGACTGAGGCCGACGGTAAAGTATATTAGTTCAAAATGTATGCTATGTCGAATAAAAAAAGCCCAGCCATATCCACCTAGAATGGGTGATTTACCTGAAGCTCGACTTACTCACCACCAGCGGCCTTTCACTTGCACCGGAGTGGACTTATTTGGCCCCCTAGAAGTAACTGTTTGTCGCCATAGAGAAAAAAAGATATGGTGTTATTTTTACCTGTCTTACAATAAGAGCTATTCACATTGAGATAGTGAACGAACTGACCACGGATGCACTTATAATGGCTCTTCGACGAATGACAGCTAGACGAGGTTGGCCACGATATCTTTACTCTGACAACGGTACAAACCTGAGAGGAGCCGACACCGAGTTAAAGAAATGTGTCCTGGAATTGGACGAACTGAAACTTAAAGAGGGAATTACGGCGTATAGCTTATCTACAACATGGATTTTTATACCACCTGCAAGACCTCACTGGGGAGGAGCTTGGGAACGATTGATAAGAAGTATAAAATGTTCACTCAAAGTTATATTAAGAGAACGAGCGCCACGAGATGAAACTCTGGTCACATTACTGGCTGAAGTTGAACATATGGTGAATAGCCGTCCGCTTACCCACGTCACTGTAGAACCAAACACCAATGAAACACTGACTCCGAATCATTTTTTGATAGGCACATCCTCAAACCTGCCTACTCTAGGTTCATTCAGTGACTTAGATATGTGTTTAAAAAAACAATGGCGTATATCGCAAGCACTAGCCGATATGTATTGGAAGCGTTGGATCCGAGAAGTTCTCCCAGACATGCGCCCTAGGAAAAAGTGGCAAGCGGAACATAGACCCTTGCAAGTGGGAGATCTCGTACTCATTGTCGATCCTAGTTCACCCAGGAATGTATGGCCAAAAGGTTTGGTACAGGCAGTACAAGCCGGAAAAGACGGCCGGATTCGAGTTGTTGACGTGAAAACTAAAGCTGGACTATTGCGACGGAACGCAACACGCGTCGCACGTATCGCCATGGGTGATGAGTGCTGTTCCAGCACTAGGGAGGAGAATGTAAGCGACGCATGCCAGTGGTCTTTGGACGGCGCACGCGAGCGGTTATCGTAACCCGCACCAGCCGTTGTATATGCCCGCCTACCTACATTTTCATTTCGCGATATTTGTAACCGCAACACCATATAACAAAAGGATCTCTATACATATAGAAGTCGATAATCCCAGATACTAGTGCTATACCCGGCAATATTATTCCATTATCGATAAAATAATTATTTCCTCAATATATAAACTATCAACCTTTCATTTCCTATACGTGAAACACGAACCGACAGACGAATCGCCGTTCATTGCAAGCTAATTCACGGTACTTAATTGAAATGTTATCTGATAAGAACAAAAAATGACACTGAATTGTGTTGAAACAAGGAAGTATGACGTGTGGCCTTCAAATAATATGTTGGCACTCACGAATTCATTACTTGAAAATACATTTACATTACAATGGGTAAAGAAGCCTCGATAGTTAGGGATCGGAACACAATCTAGGTCGTTGCCAGAGAGAGCTCTGGAGCGTATATCAAATCAAAATTGGCGGGAATGATTGTATATAAGATGCTGTGGTAACCACCAGACGATTTCAGTGTATATCAGCTCGATCGAACTATTAGTTAGGGAATTCGTAACAGATTTGATCTTAGGTAATTCCAAGTTTTTGTGGAGGTCCACATCCCTCTGATACCATTGGGCGCCTGCGGCTTTCCTTACAAATCGATGTATTTACATGCAAACCACAAAACAATCGGTTCATAAAAATATATTCCATGTTTTTTTTTTCAGTTAAAAAATTTCTAATGCTAAATAATCTTTCGTAATATTGTATGAAACATGGTATAAAATACGATCAAAATCTGTCAAAATGGATTTAAAAATTTACGACAACCAACAAAAAAAACAGGTATATCGTATTGTATTTATTGAAAATTTGAAGAAAAATGTAATTTTTTTAAAGCATTATGTCTCATCAATACCAATTAAACAGAACAAGTTTTTGTTAAGTCGGTGGATCGGTCTGAGCAGAAAAATTTCTAGAAGTTTGCATATTATGTACATAAATAAAATTTAACTCTACAATACATTCGATTGAATTCGTGAGTGTTTAATAATAGCAAAAATAATAAATATAAAACTCTCAATAAGCAAGTACCGTACATATAATTTTAAGACACAATCAAAACTTATTTACGTTGGAATGACAGTCGTAATTCACTGCAGTTATGGGTAATTATAACATTTATTATTGGACCTTTATATGTCAGTCTGTATACCAATTAAAATTATCGTGTGTGACGTGGTCCAAGGTGAGAGGGATAAATAATCTCTCGCTTCATCTTATGGAGCGTGTTATAAGCTAACGGCGTTTGAATGCGTTTACAAGGGTTTAGTCAAAAAAAAATTGGTACGTAAGTGACAGATTCTCTTGAGGTGGTTTATTTTCATTTTTGTATAGCGTTGTATTTAGGGTTGCATAAGTATATTTTGCAGGTGGCATACTTGGTTAAGTAACCAAGATACTCAATGTTACGTAATTGATCCGTACGAAGTTTAGAAAAGGTGAATTTTATTTTTTAAAACTACTTTCTATACATGCTTAGTGACATGACAAACTGAATATATAAAGATTTTTATTGAGGAAAATAAAAACTACATTTTTTTTATATGTTTAAAACGATGTAACTAATTTGTTTGCTCAAACTCATTCCAGCAGTGTAAATTCTTAAGCAGCGTGACTAAATAAACATCAATAAATTATTTACTCAGCAATATGACAAACAAACCGTCACACATCATATTTCAATAGTTATACCAGAACAAAACCTCACATTAGAATCCATGATAAACGGCACGGGAGATGAATTGTCCATAACAATCGGCATCGTTATAAGCTATAAGCAGACTTTTAAAAACAAAGAGTACATATCCCTAATGGCTGTCCTAAAAAGTAAAGTGATAGAACTTTTAATAATCTTACATTATTAGTGGCTAATGATATGGTCATAAGAATAGCAGGATTAAAATGACCCAAAGACCGTGTGAAACTGCGTAAAAATGGTGCTTATTTATATGTATAAATTAACCGTATCATATTGTATTGATATTGTGACAGCTATGTGGATATAATCCAGTTGGATAGGTATTTCATTCATTATATGTATGTAAGGAAATTGTATTGGTGTCTTAGATACCATTTACCACAGTCTTGACATAAAAAGCATTACAAGTGTTAACTCAAACTTTAATTTATTTAGTCAACATAGATAATATCCTTTACCCGCCATAATTAAAAAAATCATGTTCCTCTTTTAGTATGATAAAGTTAAACAGCATGACTAACTCAATTAACAAACTTATACATTTAATTAAGAATTATATTTTTTAATTAGTTTAATTAATCGCTGTCTCTTATGACTTATATGAGCGGCGAATAGCCTTGCAACACGCTCCCCTATCAACAGTGTCACATGTCGCGCAATTAACTTTTACTTTGTGTTATGAGACAATAATCTTTTTATAATTACATTTATTGTTTCATTTTTTTTTTTACTTCTGACAACAGTTGATACAACCGGAAACTGTTGCATATTCCATTGTCATTACGTTTTTCTTAAAATATAATTAAAATTAAAACTTTTATTACACATAATTCACATTATAGTATTAATTATGTTAATGGCAAAATATTAGATATAGACCTATTATTAGATAGAGAGAGACTAGATATATTATGTTTTACAGAAACTTGGCTTAAACCGGATAGGATGTTATTTGATGTGCCACACTTTTCAGTTGCTAGTGTATTTAATAGAACAATCGCTGCCGGTGGTGGTTGCATTATACTATCTAAAAATAAATTAAACTTTAAAAACCGAAAAGATATATGTAGTCTCTCTATAGATCGTGTTTGTGAAGTGGCTTGTGCAGAGATGGTAGATTTAATTATATTATGTGTTTATAGACCTCCAGCCTCAAATGTTCTTCAATTCTTACAAATAATGGAGGTTATTTTAGTAAAAATGTTTAATTCGAAAAAGCGAGTGTTAGTTTGTGGCGATTTTAATATAGATATTTTAAGCTCGACGCCAGAGGTCACTATGTTCATGTCGTTGTTTAGATCATATAATTTTAATCCACTCTTTAATGAACCAACAAGAACTACGGCTCACACTGCATCTTGTATAGACAATATTTTTTTACAAATTTTAAAACCATTGGCGGTGGTATAATATCTGGAATACGGTCTGATCACAAAAGGTCAGCTCGTTAAAATTAGCTGTCATAAACCTAATGATGAATGTATGAAAACGACTAGACTTATATCCAAAAGTAGATTAGATAGTTTAAATAATAATATTCGCCAGCAATTGTCTACTAAGAATTTTAACAATCGAGATCCCAATAACGACTACGAAAACTTGTTTAAGATTATAAGTAATGAATTTAATAAACAATGCCCAATAAAGGTTGTTATTGACAGGAAAAAAATTGCATTCAGTGATTGGGCAACTAAAGGAATAAGAAAAAAAAGTAGAGAGTGTTTATATGAACTATATCACAGAAAATCACTAACTACTAATTCATCATTTCATGCTTATGTCAGGGAGTATTCAAAAACTTTTAAACGTGTATGTATAGAAGCTAAAGCAAAATTTTTGGGAAATAAAGTTCTCGTGTCTAAAAATAAGGTCAAAACCGTCTGGCACATCATAAATAAAGAAACAGGAAATAGTAAAATAAATAATAATACACTTAATCTGAACGTTGACGGAGTACATATTTCAAACAGTTCAGAGGTAGCAACTGTTTTTCAGGACTACTTCACTAACATACCTCTTGAAGTTACAAAACATATAACTTCATCACCCCAAGGTGCCGCATTGCTCCTTAATAACTTAAGTGCTCCTATAAATTCAAAATTCTACTTTACATCTATTACTGCAGGTGACATATTAAAAGCCTTCAAGCAATTAAATTTAAAACATACACAAGACATATGGGGAATGTCGGTAATGGTTCTTCAAACCATGATTGTTAATATTTCACCATATTTGGCTAACATATTTAACGGATGCATAGCAACAGACACTTTTCCTAATTTAATGAAAATAAGTAAAGTGGTACCCTTATTAAATCAGGTTGCAGAAGTAGTCTTGAAAATTATAGACCAATTTCAGTACTTCCATCGATTAGTAAGATTTTCGAAAAGATTATGCTTAATCAGTTAGTTGAATACTTTAGAGCAGAAAAGATTTTAGATGATCGGCAGTTTGGTTTCACGAAATCCAAATCTACCACTGACGCTGGTGCAACGTTAATAAGTCACATATTGGGAGCTTGGGAGATTTGGCAGGATGCAATAGGTGTATTCTGCGATCTCTCAAAGGCCTTTGACTGCGTTGATCACAGTACACTTATACTGAAACTAAAACATTTTGGTGTTTCTGAAACCTCTGTCTCCTTCCTGGCCTCTTACTTAACAAACCGATGTCAGAAAGTAAATGTTAATGGGGTTACCTCCACTGGGTCATTAGTTAGAATCGGTGTGCCGCAGGGGTCGATTTTGGGACCGTTTTTATTCCTGGTTTATATTAATGACTTACCGCTAATGGTTAATAACTCAGCTGATATGGTTCTATTTGCAGACGATACTTCACTTATATTTAAAGTAAAAAGAAAAAATTCAGAGATTAGGCACTTAAATAATACACTAGCAAACATTTCCAAATGGTTTGCCTTAAATAATTTACTTCTTAACACTAAGAAAACGAAATGCATAAAATTTATGTTGCCCAATGTGCAACATATTGATTGTAAGTTAGAGATAGAAGGGAATTTAGTAGGCTTAGTTGACAAAACTCTGTTTTTAGGTATCACACTTGATAATAAGTTACAATGGGGTCCGCATATTAAAACTTTGGCAGGAAGGCTTAGTTCCGTTGCTTTTGCGGTTCGGAAAATTCGCCAGTTGACGGATATTGCTACTGCTAGGTTAGTCTACTTTGCTTACTTTCACAGCTTAATGTCTTACGGTATTTTGCTGTGGGGTACAGCAGCAGAGGTAGACACCATTTTTACGTTACAAAAGAGAGCTGTTCGAGCAATATATAATATGGGACCTCGCGAATCTCTAAAGAACAAGTTTCAAGAATATGATATCTTAACTTTGCCCTCCCAATACATCTTCGATAACTTAATGCATATTCGTAAAAATTTAGACAAGCTAGATCTAGTGAATGATCGTCATAATTTTAATACTAGAAGTAAAGACAAGTTGGCCGTCCCACGCTTTAGGTTAAGTAAGTGTAATAAAAGCTTTATAGGTAATAGTATTCGGTTTTACAATAAGATCCCAAGTAAAATTACCGATTTACCTGACAATAAGTTCAAGTATTATGTCAAGCAAGTTTTAATCTCAAAAGGTTATTACAGGGTGGATCATTACGTGAACGATAGTGATGTCTGGAAATAACCCACATCTCTGTGCTTCCACTAAAAACTACGATTTGTATAGTTTTTTATATGACATAAAAAAATTATATATATTATAATTATGAAAAAAAAAGAAGGAACCAGATCGAGTTTCTTGCCGGCTCTTCTCGACTGGGTTGTTTTCCGAACCGGTGGTAGTGTTTTAGACGTTCATAAGCGCCTTCTTAGGGCCTAAATTGAATAAATGAATTTTGATTTTGATTTTTGATGGTTTTAATGAAACAGAACGTTTTCAACTAATTATTATTAGTAGATATGAATATGACTTTTTTTTTTTTAATTATTGTACAAAGATCGCAAAGTTATCCTTGCAATGTTTGTTTTTAAAACCTATTACGTATAGGTAATATAGTGGTATGGCAATATCATATACTAAACATGGGAGAAGTCGTGAGCATTTGCATAAGCAAACATTAGTATAGCATAAACATAATAAAACAATTCGCTAATCATAACATGCAACAATACATTAACAGCAGCTGAGTTTTGTTTACTGAATAAACACGTCAGTCAAAACATGAGTTCAATATCGACTTCGAGGGGAGATGACGCTGTGGAAATCAATAGAAAAAGCATTATTAAAAGTAGCTTAAATCCTATCCATCATCAAGTTGAAGATAGATGTTTTACACAGTAGAAGAAATAGAATATGAAATAGAAGATAAAACTTTAAACACAACACTGTGTATGTGTTTATAATTTATTATGGCTCTGAATAATAGTTCTTTAGGTATAATTTCATGTTATTTTGGAACGCATCAATGCCCAACAAACTGACGGCCTTTTATTAACCGTTCCAAGGGAGTTATTAGGAGTGTTACGAATTTACGGTCAGTGTCATGTATTATATATATTTTCAATACACTTCAGTTGTGCACAATTATCAAATCAAAATTACATAAATATTGCAAGTTAATGAATTAAAAACAAAAACTACTACGTGACAGACCAAAATCGCACCGAAAAACTCTGTATTAAGGTAATTTTGTAATAAGTTATCTGTAAAATTTAAAAGTATTACCTACCACTCAAAAGAATCTTTCTAAATATAAATTAACACCATATATTCGTATCATATAGTTATTTGTCGAAATTTTTATAAGATCATAAAATGGTTTAATTACTAGTAGTTGAGACACATTATAATGAATAACACTTAAATAAATAAAAATAAAATCTTAAAAGGTTCAATTTAATTCCATGTGAAATGTTACATACGCATTTTTATTTAAAATGTAATTTATTTATAAACTATAATAGTAATTTTTCCGCGACTACGCCAGCTTTCATATATTCTTCACTTCGTAATATAGTTTAATAAATAATAATTGGAAAATAATGTTTGACGGAGCTGTCCATTGAATCGGATTTTATTCACAGCTTCATGAGTTTTATTTTTTTACACTGAGCCCTATTTATTTTCGAAAAATAAGTTAATATAATATAATAAAATAAAATAAGTTTCTTCAGCTAAAGACAAAAAAAAGTTCCGACAAAATCGTTTCAGTCGGTCCAGTAATTATTAGTCGGAACAAACAGACAGACAAAAATGTGAAAATATCGTACATATTTAGTACAGAGTTGTTATTTTTATATTACAAACAGACGCTTCAATGTTATTTATGATTATAGATTAAAATATAGTATTCAATTGAGAGACGACCTATGCTATAACACCTATCTCTTTAAATCTTAGATGCAATACTCTTACTGATGTCCAAGTCTTATGAATGTTTTTTTAATAATTGTAGACAATTTAAAATGCTATCTAATTTCAAATAACATACATATTTACTTTAAAATCGTATTATACAGATTCATATCAAAATGGATTCACAAAATACAGAATAAAGTCGACGTGACACCAACTGTCATAATATTATTCTATCATCATTTGCTGGATGAGTTTACCCATAAAGGAGCAAGTTGAATAATGTCGTAATAAATCATGTTTTTTTTTATCGTCGTACGATGTAATATTTTAATGATTATCATATTTTTCAGTATTTATAAGCAAAGTTATAGTAAATCACACAGAGTGACACGCTCTATAAATCCTTAATTATTATACGTCGCCCATAGTTAATATCATAAGTAATTTTGACATCCATTACTTTATTTGTAACTTTATTTTTTTATTATTGTAATAGAGCACAAATTCTATACAACTTTGGCTGTATATTTATGTTTATATCCTTAATGGAAATCTCTTTATATAAATAAATACGGTACATATTTACTGAATTTAATTTATAGTAATCCATACTTTATTTATATAAATAGCTAAAATTGATTTTTTGTTTGTTATGGATAAATTCTAAAACTACTTACAGATTTTAAAAAAATCACCTTCTGAAAGCGACACTATCAACGACTGACATAGGCTATATTTTATTTTAGTTTAGAATTAAAGATTCCTAAAATATCGTGCGAAGCAGGGGCAGTTCGTTAATATTAAAAGAAAGTTAAATGATAGATGATCTTCAGTAATGCAACACTAATCGATATGAAACAGTTTATCTCTCATTGAAAATCAAAATGTGGTTTCAAGCAAAAACAGAAACCAGATATGAACTCAATACGAAAATAGATTAATCATGACGTAAACTCTTGCCAGTAAATTCACTCAATAATAATTAATAAGTCATACGGCATAACTCCATCCAAAACATCGTAAATCGATGTTTAAGCATGAACTTTATCTGTTGATCTCGTATCACTGGGTTCATTGTTAAAATTTCCTGTTCACCTCTCGATATAAGGGACCACACACCCCTATTAATACATTAGATAGACCAACAGACGAGCTTATTATCGGTGTTGATCGAATTCATAGTGATAAATAAAAATGACTATAGAATTTTTTATTTAAATTGTAAAGAAAGGACATAATGTAAAAAAGATACTTTGAAATGAATATATGCCTAAGTATAGTAAGAATACTAAGAATACTAAGAAACAATTGAAAGAGCAAAACGAAAGACTGATCACAGTGGCGAGCATTGTGAGAGCTCTGTCGTAATCAGCAATGTACTGAAAGAAAATGAAAATTATTACAATAAAAACCGCATACCATAACCATATACCAGAATAGTATGTATTAAAAAAATAATTTTACAAATATTTAGTTTAATTTTCTAATTTCTAATATATTTTTTTTTACTCATGTTATAAGCTACTTACCCACCAAACTGCGTATCCAATTTGACTTTGAGATCACAATAAATGTAATACTATCATCACAACATCATATAATGAATGCTCGTTCAGATTACCATAAAACTTAAATAGTAATATTATTGTTTGGTTCATTTTAAATATCGGTATAAAGTGTTATAAGATTGCTATAAATTATTGAACAGTTTAATCCCGGCTATAACAAAAAAAAAACCTATTGTAAAAACCAGGACGTTAATGTATCACACGAAACCCGTGACGTCATTAGATTAACAACAATTGAAGATTCAATTCAAATCCAGACACGCCGTTATTAACATAATAATGTAAACTGAAATTCATTCTGACAACAATAGGCAGAGTACACCGCCGAAGGGAACTCAACCCCCTAATTTCACCTACGGGCCTCTAATACCGCGGCATGCATTATTCATCCAATGATAATATGTTAATTTACTCTACCTTATGTTTATGCTAATCGTAATTGGTTATTTCGACCGCGCAGATTACCACGTCGCCCGTCATCGATCACAAAAGCGCATCTGTCAATTTAATCTCTACGTCGGGATGGTTCATTTGTACCCACACATCCGTAGCGATACGCCTCTATAAATAAAATCTACATGATTATCACGATTAATATTATGAGATTTATACGTTATCATTATTTATTTTAATGTCAACATTAATCGTTGTGGATAGTGTAAAAATAAACATATATTTCAAAGCTGTTTAAATTATTTTTTTTTTGTTTTGTTAATGTTAATGACATAAAGTTGACATTTCTACAGGTGGGCGCTGGAGGGTTAAGGCAATTATTATGTTTAATTATATTGTAGGTAAATTATAAAGCAATTTAATACTTATATTCGCTTTTTTTTATTCGTGTTAAAACACTTTCATTTTTACAAGAGTTATGGCTACGGTAGCTCCAGCAATTGTTTTTATATATTTATTATGTGTGTATATAGCTATAATGCAATAATATTAAAAAGTAATAATAAAAAATACCTAATATAAAAATACATGATTTTCGCAACCATTTGCGACAATTCGAAATAATGTAAGCACAAGTCAAAAGATGGCGTCAGTTGTCTCGTTCGGCAGGCAGCGCCGTTCGAAATCTATGTCAAAGCCGCTAGCTATCTTAACGGTATATAATAAGGTATCAATGATTTATTATTATTAAATTAGAACGGATATATATGTCGTTATCAATCATGTAACATAGTTTACTATGTCAATTCATTATTGTTATCTCAAGTCTCATGTATTCACTTGGGATATTAATCGTTGGAAAAATTGACAGCCGGGGCTTGTTTTACATTTGATGAATTTTCTATTATTTATGAATTAATTTTACAACTCTGAGTTATTTGTATTTATAATATGAATATTGAACTTATTTAGATCAGAAGGCTGCGTGTGTAAGCGAATGAATTTTAAAGCATTTTTTTTCTAAAACGCTTTTGGTCTATTAAATACTATAATTCGTTGTCGGAAATATACTTCTTATAAGCTAGAAAGGTATTGAATAAATGGAAAAAAATACCATATTTCTTTGTTATTATATGTATTTATTATTATGAATAATTTATTGCCACTTTATTATTTATCATTTATGTAATGAGAACGCCTATAACTTAATAGCATTAATCAAAGTATACTTCATGATCAAATGATTAATTAATTAATTAATTATAGATATCTATATATTGGAACACATTTGTATCTCTCTTTTAATACGTTATGAATTTATAATGAAGGAATATAGTAATTTATATGTTATTATTAGTTATTTATTTTAACTTACGATATAAGCTAATGGCACACAAAACTGTTCATCAAGTTTGACTGTGTTGATCACATATCATAAAATTAATGATTATATAAAATAGTAATATAATCTTATGAATAGAATTATTTCGGTTAATTACTCGTGAAATATATATTTTAACTTAGTTTAAAGGTAATATAATCGGGTTCTCACTGATCTCCACGCTATTCATATATTCATTAATATATCTGTCAATTGAAGCAATAATAGACATATTTGTAAAGTGAAATATCATCACTATTAATAAAAAAAAATCACTTGATATTAATATTTATTATGTGTCAATTTAATAATATCGAGAAGATTATACACTATATATAACATAAATTTATAAGTAGTCGACTAACGGCGTATAAATTAAGAATGATATGACGTTTAATAAAAACGAAATAACTTTTGTAAAAACGAAAGTTTCGCTTGAGCACGTTTAAAGGTTTAATAACTACGCCCACGTTGTCGTATAAATAAGATTTAATTATACCATTAAATATAATTTATGTTTGAATAGTTTAAAAGGATATTCGGGTTAGATACTTTATTTATTACCTATTTAGCGAATCTTTTATAGTTGATAATAATATTTTCTATAGAGTCGTATTAACTATATCCTTTGAATATTTAATAAAAAAACACAGCAACTAATTTGAGTAATAAGTATTTCAGAAATCTTTTCTGTTATGCCACAATGAGAGAGTTACAAATTCCAATAGGGACAACTGCAGCTTGGAATATACCTGTGCAAAATAGACAAAATTCTCACTTCATATTCTCCTTTTTTGCTCGCCTTGAACTGGGCCAATTTAAATTTATTTCTCAACTATAAAATGAGAAAAAGTTTGGCTTTGCGTCTATGTTATTCTTTTTTTACATGCGTCTGAAAGCGACGATATCAAATAAACGAAATATGTCAGTTGCCTTTTTATTATAAATGTTCTAACAAAAAGTGGATAATTAGCTCACTGTAAGTCTAAAGATCATTCCAAAACAAAATCTATTCAATATAAAGTAATGTTTGAATGTCGTATGTTACATTATTTCGCGATATGATTAAATAAATGAAGTTTCTTTTGCTATAGAAAAAAACTTAGGAACAGTGACAAATAATTATTAAGCCAAAAATACGAGAAGATGAACGTTTTATTCATTTTCTACCTTATGCTCGATTGTTTAATATTTAAAAAAAAAACTATTTCTAATCAAATATGTAATTCACATAAAGAATGAATTTTAAGTTTCGCTTTAATTATTTGTCATTATAAATTAATATTGCAGACCTTTAGTACACGACATATAAAAATTTTTATTAATACTCCTATATGTAATACCAAAGGTAACTGACAAATAATAAAATTACAACAATCTTTCGCAAACGAAATGTGTTTAAAAATTATGTCGAATGTAAAAACTGAACGGTTTTAAGTAAATTTATTTGCATTCAAAACAATTATAAATTAATTAATCATTTAAGTAAGAAACAATTTTTATAAGACGCATAGATTTGAAACAACAAATTAAACTGTCTATTTGCACGTTTATTTCACACGAGTTTAGCTACATTCATTATTAGCCGTCCGTCGCCTCTGTTACTTTACATTACTCTGCCACCTGTCTACCAGTCTTTCCGTGCGACCAATTATGCTTTTGACAGCTGAATTTTCGACATGACATGGGGCTAATCAAAATAGCATTTATTAAAAAAAAACTTGACATTAACAAAGCTGACAGCTCACGGTTTAGTTATTAATGACGCCGACGTTCTGGGCCTTCCATGTACACTTTTCTTTTTATGCTTTTCAAATGTGTAATATAAATTATTTTGTTAGTCTTTTTTCTGTCTAGTGGGTGGTTTTAGTTTACGTTCGCGTGATTGCCAGTCTTGTTTTATAGCGCTCCTAACATTTTCTCGGCGTTGATTGACGGCTCTAATGTGTGTTAGAAGGTTTATTAATCAATCATTCCGTTTGGTTTATTGCTTTGGACGAGAGCTGGAAAGCAGCACTTTGCCGTGACGTTGATTGGTTATTTTGTTTATGATGTTATTTCATTTTTATATATCGTTGTAAGATTTCTTTAGATACAGAGTGAATGTGATTGATATAATTAACGTATCTGATTCTTTCATCCATTATTTGTAATTGATGGGTATTTAATGAGATTATTTAACGGGAAATTAAAACGAAATATTTGAATGATTGATACGTAGTTATTATATTTCAAATAATAAATTTATAATAATTAAACATAGAGATTGTTATTTACACAATATATTTTGGCTGTACAGTTTCACACTTCATCCGTACGTTTTATTAGCAAGTCCCTTCATATTCACTTACATTTAAATATAATTGTTCATTTAAATTGCACTATTCACTAACTTTGCCATGGCATATTTCATAACGCCTTACAATCAATTACGAGTCTATCGATATCACAGAAGAAAATTGGACAATACGACATAAAGCTGTCCTGATCAGTCCTGGATGAACACTTTACACTGTCTACTGATGGACGGCTGCAGCGCCTAGTCTCTGTCCGTACATAGCATAAGGTGAATAAAAAGGTCCAAGCGCTGGGTTGAATGCTCCGTAGGGTGAGGCTCCCAAGGCGGCGGGAAGGCCAGCTTTTGAATAAGGATGATATCGGCTCGCTGAGAGCGGGCTAAGTGGTGCCGTCGGGTACGCACTACGAAGCCCGGCGGTTGTGAATAACGGATTCAAAGGATTCAGAATCGAAGGTGTCGAAGTCGAAGAGGGCGTCGCTCCGTCTGTCGTATGACTTCTCAAATGTTGTAATAACTCTTCAGAATTACCGAATCTCTTTCCACAGTACGACTCACCCACAATCCAGTTGCAAACGTAGGGGCGGCTCAGCTGGGGGTAAGCCAGACCGCCGGCGGCGGCCCCTTGCTGCGACAAAGCCATAGCCATCGCTAAATTGTACTTTTGATGTTCACATTGAGTGCAACCCGCGGGGCAAGATCCGTTGCTCATTAATAAATGATGATTGTTAACTGAAAATTGACAACCAGTGCAGTATGGGTCTTTGCAAACAGGTACAAGAGTTTCGCCGCCGGCGGGAGTTTTCACTCGTGCATACCCAAGGTAAGGGTTGGGTGATGAGCCAGGAAAGGCAGCTGCGGCTGCGAGCATTGCAGCGTGGTGGGCGCTAAATGGTGCGCCTGCATATGGAGGTCTAAACGCTGGGTTAGCATGTTGTTCCATTCCTGGTGGACAGCAAAGTCCAGCGAGAGGATTAAAACCCGGTAAACCGGGTAAATTCTTAAACGCCCCGAGATGATCTTTTCCATGTCCCAAAACTTCCAATCCAGAACGGATTATGGGGCTCGTTCCAGACGATCCTGCGGATGATGATTTGGTGTCGTTCAAAGGGGACTGCTTTTACCATTCTCAGCGGTTGGCGGTGTTGATTTACGTCCTGGAGTGCTTTTCCCTGATTTTTTCTCATCAGAACTGTCGGTGCTAGCTTTAGACGACGGGCGCGTATCTTCAGGCTTTTTGGTCACAACATTTGTTTCGTATGGTTTGAACGCTAAATGTTTATTGTCCGGCGTCGAGCGCGTTTTGTCCGGTTTGTTTGACATATTGTTAGGCGAAGAACGACTAATAACTTCACTATTAACACTATTCACTTTCTTCTTGTCGAGCGGTGGCAGCAGTGATTTTGTTGGAGCCGTGTCGACGCCAATCTGACTGCACGTTTGCGCTAAAAGCGCGAGCGGGCTTTTCTTGGAGTCCAACTGTAACAAAACAAAAAATAAAATTGTACATTTTGTTTACATAACTTTTTTTTATACATAAAAACAAAATATTTCCCGTAAACTTATTAATATTTTTATAAAATAAGTTAAAATTTACTTACAGAAGTCGGAAGCGGTGATAAATAGTCAGGCTGTAAATATTGGTTTGGATTAGTAGTCATCATTCCACCGTCTTCAAGCACCACCATTTGGAGATTAATTTTATGTTCACTTAATATAGTTCACAGTGCGATCACGATTCACCTCTGGCAACAACAACTACTCTGTGCCACTGGGGCGCGGAATGTACGTATGAACGCGTGCGTCTGTGGCGACGATCGAGAAAACTGTGAACGACTGGACCCCACCAAAGCTCGACGTACCTCAGCTCCCCGCACCTCGTCTCGCCAGACAAGGAACGCGATATCTCAAGCCTCCGCTAGACAGAGAACGCTACGACTCAGCGCTGCAGCGCTCGGTCATAAAAAATAAAGCGGAAACGACGCATAGCTGCATTGCGGTAGGGGAAAAAGGAAAGGCGGTATGTTCGGCGGCCGGGTGCGGATTGAGACGTGCGATGGCGCTGGTGGCTCGCCACCCATGACGAGCGGCGCTTTGAGCGGCCGCCACGACCGTGACTGCCGCACAATCGCGCGCTGCGTCTTGCCACGATGCTTTTTGTTTGACGCTACTTTATTACGTCCCCGACGCGACGCAACTCTCAGCTTCTCTCAGGGTGCACGGCGTCATCGCACTTTACCAACAACACATTTGAAACTACTTACGCTTTTACGAGCGCTCTTTGTTCTAGGATTCACCCGGTGTGTGTCGCTTCAAAGAGGGCAATTGATCCGTTCAACGTTACGGGGCTTTCTATGAAACCGTTTGATGTGTCAACACGTCTGTCGGCAGTTTACGTGGAAACTCGTAAAGCTATCGATAAACATTTGTTCGTCGATATTTCACTTTATCGACAGCTTCGAGTCCATAACGTTAATGTTAATCTGACACTAAAACCTGTCAAACACGGGTTTCAGCCGAGTGCGAGCGGGCCCTCCGTGGCGATCAAATTAAATATGTCAATTTGGGAACCCATATCAACAGCTGCGAGCGACGGCGGCGGGGCCCTTTAGAAATATTGCTTATTGTGTCCAAACAAAGATACTAAGTATAACGTATGGGCGGACGACAGAGGTCGTAAATAACGCGGCGGGTTGTAATATATTTGACAGTGCGCGGACATGCGAAACAAAAAACATGTTTATTGCAGGGAACGAGGCTCGGCATTCTATATAAATTAGGTTCGTGGTGTTTTAGTGTTTGTTTAGGAGAGTTGACGCGCCGCGCCGCGCCACATCGAGCCACGATGTGCTCTACGCCGTGCAGGCATAGTTTATGGTGCTTAGTTTGCACTGGATCTCGGTCTCCATCCACTACGTGACCGGAATGCGCTCTTATTACTTGCTAGATGTTGCGATTGAATTTGTTTTGTAGTTTCACGAATAATTTAAATAGTACGTGTTTCAATTTCTGTATTATTTATTTATTTTATTTCAAAATTAAGATTTATTGTCGTATCATCGGTACCCGATTTATTCATAAATTTAAATGTATTTTATTATTGTAACTAAAATAATAATTAAAAAATAATATATTGAGTTTTAAGTACTTACTCCTTTTATTCAGAACAATTATGGAATCCTCTTGTATTGTTTATTGAGTTCTTAAATATGTTTAGAGGATATCCTAGCGACATTTATTCTATCCAAATGTAGTTCTCTGTTTCGTCCCTGGATAAAACCATTATAGTAAATATTTTTATACCAAATAGTATATATTCATCAAAGCCATGCCGGTACGTTTTATTTTTTCCATAAATTAGTATTGTTGAAATTAGAAGCGTTTGAAAATTAAAAAAAATGCTCTATTTTTACCGTAATTTTCACACGTTCCTCAAACAAATTTGATGGATAAAATTTTAAATGTATAGGCACAGTCAAAGTCCTTATAACTCTAAAACTGAAAGAAAATTAATATCGGTTTAGTTTTGGAGAAGGAAACAAGGTACTACGAAGTTATGTTTACAACTAATTTGCATCGGTAAAATCAGCTTGCACTGCAGTTGTCCCTTTCGTGTTTTATAATTCTTTCTTCGGGGCGCAACGCGATAGCAATAGATTTCTGAAATACCAACTTTTCCGAACGTATGTCATCTTAAACTGGTTTGCAGTGGAGTATGTATTATGTATATAGTACTGTAAGAAACGGACTGTTGATGATTTCTTATTCGACCTCATTTACTATTGCTCAAATAGCTATTCTTGTATAATAACCTAATTTAACAAGATATAATCTAAAGTCTGATTATAAAAAACCGTCAATTTAAAAAATAGATTATAAGACTTAAAAAAGGTTAAAAACACATTCATAGTATCCTAATGTAAAGTTCTTTTTGTAATGAAAGTCCACAAAGCATTCTCTATTCAAATACAGTACACTTTTTCCACACGAAAACCACGCGAATTCCCACATGACTGACTAGTGTTTTGTAAAATCATTTTCTCAAATTGCCAGAATACGAGATTGAGCTACGTACAGAGTTTAAAAAATGAAATTTATAAAATAAATTTATAATATTATTTTATTTTTATATTTTTTTATAATTTCATTTTATAAAATGAAATGAATAAAAATACAATTTAAAATTAATCATGTTTTATGATGGTTGTAAATTATTATTCTATACTAGCTGTGTGCCCGCGGTTACACGCGCCTTTCATATATTCTTCAATGCGTTTTACATTTGTTTATACGGAACCCTAATAATTTTCCAAAAAATATTTTAGTGCTAAGATAGAGTAAAAATATTTCCTATAAATGTAAGCACTTGCCCGTAAAACTGTGCATTGAATCGGATTTTATTCAATCTTTTATGATTTTTAATTTTTTTACGTGGATCCCTTAAATATTTACCTGGTTACGTTATTTACCTTAAGTTACCTGGAGTAACTTCATCTAACTACCAAAAAAAAATACCGTCAAAATCCGTCCAGCCGTTCAGACTGACACAAAAATCTATTGAAAAAATTGTATTTTTGGTATCGTAAATACATTCATATCTATATTATTTATTAGTATAGATGATAGGAATTTCCGTTATAATCAACAAATTATATGGTACTATTGACAATTTATTTATAACCAGTAATAAAAATATCTGAACAATGGTCATCTAAAATGAACATGTGAATTTTAAAGCAACTAACATTAACTAAACTAGCTTCTTCTTCCGCGTTGAATTTACTGTGATTTTTGAAAAAATAAATATCTAGATTTAAAAAACATCATTTTTGTATAACTCTTAAGATTTATCCTAAAAATTAACGGATCTTCGTCCGTGGCTCTTCAGCCAAATAAACACGGAAAACGACTTTTTACATACAATGTACAAATATTAATTGTAGGTAAGATGTTGACTTATTTTTGTTTTTAACTTTAGTACGATAGATTATGGAAAATTTAAGAAAGTTTTGCTACTAACTTGGATGCCATTAGTAACGCTACTGATGTACCTACTAGTTTTAACAAAGAATATAGATTACAAAGGTGGTTTTTTTCTTTGTAAATATAATAATTTTAAAGTTTGCATAGAACTTGACGAGGCATGTTCAAACTATGTTATTGTTGAATGCGGACTCGCATTGTACACACGAATAAGTTTGTGTGTAAAGCGATTTACCTCGGATATTGTTTCGGAAATCGATTGTTGTTTGACCATGCGTTAAATACCATATTATAAACGTGCGGTTGATTAATTCTCGTTTGATGGATTGCTAATAGGTTTTATTTAGTTGATAGTCATGGTGGCCGACTCACGAATAGTTTTACTATCGGTACACAAATCCGACATCACTCGGGTCGAAACCCGGAAATTATAAACGTATTTCGTTAGTGGATAATAATGTGTGCATGAGGAGATCCGCAGAAGAACCAAAGTAACCGACATTGCCCGAAGAATTGCTAAACTTAAGTTGTAGTGGGCTGGGCACATCGCTCGCAAAACCGATGCCCGATGGGGCTAACGGCTTCTCGAATGGGTACCACGGACCGGAAGACGTAGCGTGGTTAGGGTCTACAAGGTGGATCGACGACCTGGTGAAGGTCGCGGGAATCTACCGGATGCGGGTGGTGCAAGACCGGTCGTCGTGGAGATATTTGGTAATCATCGTAAAGTAACTTGAATGGTTGAAATGTTTTCAAGAAGCAAGCGTTTATAGATAAATAAGAACGTATAGATTTATCGCCGATGAAGCACGCAACAATATTAAATTTCGTAAAGTTAATTCTTGTCATACATTGCCTATTAGTAGTACTATTATATAATAGTAACTATTCTAACCATTTGATATCTAAGTTGTGTAATTTTTTTTATATAATGATCATTGTGAAATCCTCTATACAATACTTACTCTAAAATTCTATTATCTTCATTAGAAGAGGAAGCAAACATTATCAAACATATTGGAAGTTTTCCAATCTCTATGTTAATGCAAAGGTTCAAAAGTTTTTTTTAATAGTAGATCCCACATAAATGTAACGCTGCATCTCATTTTCTTTATCAAAGTTTCTTAAATTAACTAGGCAGCCATGGGGACTGGCGACAGTAGTGAAAACAACTTTTGTTGTTGTTTAAATGGTATTTTAGATGTGGCAACACAAAAGCTTCGGAATCTGCCATGATACTTAACATTCCTTTCTATCGGAGATAAATAATAAAACTCTGGCAAATGCTTCCGCGATGCGAAGAAATGAGCAACAAAAATCATAAAACTTTCCATGAAAAATTTCATGTGGTTGACAGCAGGTTGATAGCTAAAGTAACATTTAATTAGTAACGCGAATCTATTAGTTTTTTCTCCGAGAATTGCTTAACGTCGCTAAAGAAATTTTCACTTAAAAAATAAATTATCAACATGTTACATTTTCATGTCGTCTCATTTCGTATCATAGTTAAAATTCACCCCTTTAGAACTATGTATATATCGATGAGTCATTAATATAATATACATGAAAGCGTAGAAACGGGTCGGTCGGTCGGTTTGGTCGGTCGGTTCGGGTCTCGTCAACAATTTTACACAGTGAGTAAACACCAATTTGCCTTCGTCGCTTTGTTGTTCGCCGTCGTTTGATCGCGCCGCATCCGCTCCGTTACAATGGCCCAGTGTCTGTCTGCTGTTAGCGCTCAGTATACGGTGTCACGCTTGTTTTTATACAAGTAAGCAGAGCTAAGGGGAATTTTAAAACTTCATTATCAACTTAACACATCATTAAAATACATAAAAATACCACATCATCTTTAACATTAATGCTCGTTTATAACAGATAACTATATCACCTGCAAGCAGCTTAGCTAGAATTTTGAAATTCTTATTCTTTATGTATTAGTATCGCTAATGCGTTTAATAAACTAAAGTACTCATAATTATTTAACCAAATATATGTATTATATAATGTTTTAATAAGTATGTAATACAACCAGACCAGAGAATATATTTCTGATTTTATTTGTGGAAATAATATAAATTAGTTCTCTGGTTTTCGAGATATGAAACTTATAAACTACCTAACCAATAAACAGACAGAGAGATATTTTTTAGTATGTTAGGAAATGTATACAGTTTGAAAGAAAACGCCACCCTTCCTGAAGAAAGGTATAGAGCTGTATTGTCTAACTATATAATTGTAAAAATAGTGTTACAAATTGTATTTTTATTTCACATCAGTCTAGATACTAAGATTATGTTAAAAATCTGTAAAAATGTGGAATTGGGGGTAGGTGAGCTACTTAACTACTGCCTTAAAATAGTAATCAAGGTTTAGATTTTACCAGTTATAATTCCAAGTTTGAAACCAATAATCTATAATTTATGTGAAATAAAAAACATCAAACGCTGTGGTGTGGTAGAGGATGTGGTGACCAAAATAGAGAAAGGTATGCTTAGTTGGTTTGGGCATGTAGAGAGGATGGATGAGAGAAGATTAACGAAATTAATTTATAAGGCGAGGGTGAATGGGCAAGTCGGTAAGGGTCGACCTAGGCGAATCTATCTAGACCAAATCAATCATGTCTTAAATAAAGACCAGGTAAAAAGTACCCATAAACGACGAGCATGTATGAAAGCGCTCATGAAAGTAGAGGAAGCGAAAGAGGTATGCCAAGATCGTAGCAAGTGGAAGGACGTAATCTCTGCCTACCCCCACGGGAGAAAGGCGTGATGATATGTATGTATATGTATGTATGTAAAAAACATCACCTTCTATTTTTAAACTGCAAAACTATATTTATTATGAACAGTCAAAAATACATTTAAAAAACGACCGAATGATGAAATAACAAATAGCGTGTATTTACTTGATACGTTTACTGACTTCGAGAACTATCGGTTTTTCCAAACTGCAAAACGAAGATTCTTTAACTTGTAGTCCATTATTTAAAAATCAGACCTCCGCGCCGTTCAGGATCCCGACCTTCATAAAACAATTTCATCTCACCCCTAATTGTTATTTATTGAAGCAATAAAACTTTATCTACGCTTTACTAAAGATAAGTCTGTTGCTTTAAATGCTATTGTACCTTCTTTATAGGAGTTGTAAAATAAGCCGGTGACTTAAACCTCTGATTTTTTTTGCGACTGCTCTAAATATGGAATAGACTGGAAAACATATTATACTTTGCTTTTTTTTTATACGGTATAGGATCAGTGTTTTGACCACATTCTCCAGGATTCTTTATCCAGGATAAACACACTAAGCCTAGAGATATTGGTTCTCAAGTGATGCTGCTGGAAAACACCTATTGATATTTGGCGACAGGTTTTCAAACTTGAGGGTGGTAGCTACCCAGGCGGGCATCATTTGAAAACGCCCTATCACCATGCTGTGGATTCCTCACAATGTTTTCCTTTACCGAAAGCTCAGGCCGACTTTAGAGTCGGATAGGTGGAGATCGAACCCCCGTCGATTGACGCGGAATCCGGTTGCACTACCCGCTGCGTCATTATCGCTTATGTTTGTAGCATACTAGAATACAGCAGCACAGTACGGAATCCTAAATATGTCACATATGAACTTGCTGTTGAACGATTGCGGATAATTTTTTTTTAATTCTTAAGAGTCCGTTGTAAATTACCATGTGATGATTATGAGCTAGCTTGTTAAAAGCATAAGCTACTATCATTGCGTAATAGGCGAATTCTTCAAGATATGTCAATATTATACGATGTATGCTCAGGCGGTCTCGATTGTTTTGCACTCAACAACAAAATGTTGCGACTACATGCGCCAAGCACACGTACTCGACAGATGCAATTATTTCATATTCTCAAGCATCTAAAAACTATGGCTTCAATAACTTGAGCAGAATTCTGGGGACTTATAATAACAGTTCACTGATATAGATCTGTTCAGCGTCATACATCATAACAAAATTATATATATGAAAATAGTTTGAGAAACCAAATGAAAATATATCTAATAAACAAATGACATAAAGTTTATCCATAGCCACACACACAAACACACATACATACCTTTTTACATACAAACGTAAACAGACTTATATGTATTTTTTAAATAATGACAATTTCGTTTTTGGATCTATTTTTATATATTACTATATATAATATATATGAGCTGTAAATTTTAATGTAAATTATTAAAATATTAATTCTTTTAACTGTCTAGAATTGTATATATAATATCCAGCCTTTTATAGGTCGAATCGACGTGTGCTGTACGGAGTTTCATTAAATTGTACGTTAACTGACTTTAGTAAATATTTAAGTAAAATTTAATTGTCTTAAAAAAGTTTCATGATGGCTAACCAAATAGCAAATATCGTGGATGCAATAGAAAATGAGCATGATCAGAATACAAATAAGGATTTTTACACAAATTTGCTACCATTTTGCTATTTATTCGCAAATGTCTTTGTGAAATCAAGCCATAATAAATGTATTGTCAAAAAAGGGGCACAAGAGAAGTTTAGCAATAAACAATAGGTTAGACGAAATAAATTATCCCGTAGTTGTATTAGTATTTACGGCTGTAATAAACACAAGGCGAGCTTTTGTGAAAACGCCGCGTGTTGTAAATAATTTCACTGTGTACCAGTCGCCTTGTAACACTTGTTAGTTGATGGCTAGTAAGTATGCATCTTCTGACAAGTCTAGATAAGCTAGTGCTTAATAAATCTTTAGTCATTTTATTTCTTTATTATGTTTAGAATGTTTAAAATTTAATTAATAGAAGAACTCCTGACATATTAATTGTTTTGATTATTAAATTGTAGCATTTATTTTATTAACCGACTGAGAAGGATAGAGATCAGATAAAGCGGATATGTTTTTAACTGTTTTATTTTAATTAATCGAATACTTTTGAACTATTCTTAATGTAAGATTTTTTAACTAGTGACTAGTTTAAATGAAGCTATTTGATAGATTCTATTATTTCGATCGTTATTTTGTGGAAATTCATCTCAAATAGTTTAGTCGATATTAAATAGTGAATTTAGCTTTAAATTGTTTGTAGCCGTAACGTCTTTTGGAAACTATCACGTATTTCACCTTTATGCGGGGCATCTTTAAATCAGTGTTAATCTAAAGCTAGTTGCCAGACAAGCTGACAATAATTTTAAAACGGTATTAGGTAAGTAATATAAACCAAACTATTTATTAGGATGAGTTACTATTCATGAGCAGGTTTTTGAGGCAATTTACAGTAAAACAAACTATTCTCAAATCTTTCACTGCAAATATTAAACAATATCTGAATTTGAAACTACCCCTGACCCTATGAAATTCAATATTATTTAATTAAAAATTCTTTATTGAAACCCTATTTAAATTTGACTAAAATATACATTTCGCTGTGTTTGTGGCCCGACCTGCGTCGGCTATTCTCAAAAGGTGACAAGACAATGCCAAACGACAGTTATAATGATTGCGTATTGTAAATATTTCGGCTGTCATTACAATTATGTTTAGGAGGTCTGTTTTTAAAAGGGCGGCGCTTTTAAGTAGTCCTCTGTTTCCTGGGGAACAATAGAGTGAGAGTAGACAAAAAAAAATTGCTATTGCAAAAATTCTAGCTTTAACATTTGAATATCTTTTCAAGTTATTTTGACAGGATAATTTACAGGTGCTTGTTCAAAGATTTCAAAATGGTTTGAATTCGAATTATGGTTATTTTCAATTCAATAATCACCAAGGTTGAGCTGAACATTTAAGACGATAGTCAAACCTTTGCTATATATTGTATCGTTTTATGTTCTTGATCTTTCTATTTAATGTAAGTTCTATGTTGCTATTACATAAATTGGTCCTAGTTCATACTTTCTTAAAAATTCATGATAATGTTTAAGTTATCTCCCTTATCACTTTCTTTATTTTATTCTTATTGAATCTTTTAGTTTGCACTAATAAACCATCTAATTTACTGGTAGATGAATGTACACAAGGTTTTGACGTTGCGTTAAGGTCGGCGACGTTGGTAAGATAATCACGAAACTGAAATTGGATTGGGGAGGACATACTGCTAGGCAGAGTAATGGCAGGTGAACGGAAACCTTGAGGGAATGGTGGTCATGTGACGATAAAAGGGGAATCGATCTGCCACCAGCCCGTTGGATGGACGATATCGTAAAAACTGCGGCAGAATGAGTCTAGCTCAAGACCGAAACGAGTGGCATACAAGAAGGTTTATCCTCAGCAGTAGACGATGATAAGCTGATGATGAAGTAAAATTATTTTGATGTTAATTTTACCTATTGTACTTATCACGATTTATAAACTACAGACAAAAAAACAATTATTTTTAAGAATTATTTATACTACATCTATTTTATGTAGAAAATAGTTTTAATTAAAAATAGTAGTATTCTGTCTGTATTTTTTTAGTGCGCTTGCAACTCGAGGTCGAAAGGTAACAGATTTACATATATTATTCTTTTTTTTATTTGAATTTCCAGACAGACCATACTAGCTATTACAAATTAAAAATAAAAACTGTTTCCAAAGTTTTTTTTATTGATAACACTATAGCTTAAACACTAAGCGAAAAAAATAATAATTCATAAATAGAGTAGATAAATGTTTTGATACGTTTTATCTATACCAATTTATAAATATAATTACCATGATTCTTTATTTCACTTAATAATATATTATATAAGTTACGAGAATAATTTAGAATTTAGTAGAAAAAAAAAAATGGCGTTTCTATTCTATACCTTACCTGTTTATTGAACATTTAAGTAATTTTTCTATTTAAGTGGAACCACGGCTTCGAATAGTTATGACGACAATATTTCTTTAGTTATCACTAACGTAATACGGTATAATTCATTAAAACAATAAAACGTATATTGTAATAAAATAATAATACCAGTACAATCATAAATGACCACGACATGCATAGAACTAAAAAATAATAATAGTGTATCTATTTCTATCCCTACTAATAAATAAAATTGAAGTGTCTGTTTGTAATATCGAAATATCATTTTTTTATTAAATATATATGAATGTATATACGACACTTATACCAAAAATATATATTTTTTTAAATTTTATCTGTCAGTTTGTTCCGGAGATTATCCCCAGAACGGCGGGACGGTTTTTTACGGGACTTTTTTTGGTAGATAGCTAAAGTTACTCCGGGTAACTTAGGGTACTTTTATTATTCGAAAATAATTAAGGTACCGTGCAAAAAATTAAAACTCATGTAAATTTTAACGAAATCCGATTCAAGCACAGTTTTATGGGCAAGTGCTTGAATTATGAGAAATCTTTTTAATAAATTTTAGTGCTAAATCTTTTTAGAAAAATACTTATGGTATAAAAAAAAATTAAAACGTAGAGAAGAATACATGAAGCGCAGATGCAGCTGCAGGCACACAGCTAGTATTATAATTTATTTAAAACAACAACACCAAAAAAATAAAAAACTATACGATAGTAATAAACAAAAACTAATCAATTATTCACCTTTCTGTAACATTAAAAACGAAGTAATTCTGACAATCTTTATATATTCATAAGAATAAGGAGAACACGTAGAGACACGAATAAAAAAACAAAAGTTCATTATTCAGAAACGTGAGATCTGATACGAAAGTATTAAATTGTAGCTGAATGGCACATCCGTGGAGGACCCCACATACAACGATAAATATAAAACATAATCGTCTACTGAATAAATATTTCACTATTATAACAGAAACACCAGTAGCCGTTACGAATAACAAAACGTTGAAACATGTAAACAGACGGCAAAGCATACTGTGCGCATAATAAATAACTACTTTTAACACATATTCTGAGAAATGCATCGACAGGATTCCATTGCTGTTTGTGAAGATAAAAGTTACCTTATTATAATGAAGTAAGGTCGAATGTTAAACTAAATATAAATTTGTAAAAACTCATAAGCAAAGGACGATTTTCGTATCATGTTTCCAGTTTGACTCTCCATAAAGGATTTATCAGAGGAGGTCGTAAAATAAAATTAGGTTTAATAAAATTCAAATGATCGTAGATTCTGCTTATCTAAATCTTTTTTTTTAATATATTTTAAGAATTAAGTTGGTATTTTCGTCTCTAAATAAATGGATTCAATTGACGTTTAGGTTAAATTCTTTAAAAGATTTAAATGCATCAATGATATGATTGAAGTTATTTCGAACATTAATTTCATTCCGAGAATTCTTTAGACAATTTTAGCTTGAGCCATGATAATTACAGATAATTGAAAACAGAACATTTGAAAAAAAACAATTCATAAATGATTTACAATTGTAAAAAACATTATTTAAAAAAGAACCTACGATACACAGTAAAACTGTGACAAACAAATAGCTTTATGTTATCTAAAATCTGAGATTACTTGACTAATTACCACTTCCTAATCTAGTGTCGACTTTATCTCGCATTCCTATTATCAGTTAAGCCTCTTCATTAGAAAGGACAGTTTTGTTTGGATTAATTATAAGCCATCCTCTATCTTTCTTTATGTCAAAAGGAGACAAAACCTAATCTGACCACAAGACTACTTTCCACTTTATAAATAATGGAAATTAAGGTGTCAGTTTTAATGTCGTTTCGAGAAATACTGTCTTAAGTATTTTGGTAACCATTCAAACCTCATAAAGGTACAATAGTCAGATAGTATTTTAAGCAGAGTTAGAAAAACTTTTATATATCCATTTCAACACTTTTAACAATGCAATTTATTTTTTAAATGTAAAAACTTAACTCGTAAGGATGAGAAAAGAAAGATAAGTAATTTGACCAGGTTGAATAATGCAGGATACCGTGAAGTATCAGGTAAAGTTTACTTATCAGTCTATTGTGTTTTTTGTTCTAAAAGGATTATGAATGGCAGCTTTATACAAGAATGTAATGTCAAGTAATTTTGCCCCTAATTCATTCATTGTTAGAATTTGACAGTAAATATCCCACTATAATTACACAGGTCAACACAAAATTTGTCTTTGACTTCAAAGCGTACAATTTCGATATTTTAGGTCGTAATTAGAGGAAAAAAATATGATGTGAAAAAGTTTGCATTTGTATTTAGGAGACCAATTGAACGATGTTTTCAAAATCTGTGGTTTTAATTTTTAATTGAAAATGAAACCATTCAAATAAATATGTTTATTATTTTTATTAAGTTTTACTATTATTAATAACTTCCAAAAAAGTGACAAATAATTTAAAAGTGCACACTTTTAAGTTTATTTTTATAAGTACTTTCTCTCAATAAGTTCAAATATAGTCTCTCATCATGTTTTCATTGTATTGGCGTTGATAAGGTTGTCCGAATCTCATAATGTCCTAATGAAAACGTTCTTCTTACTCTTCTGAATACGCTCGCTTGTTGTTTTTAAACTTATTTAAATGAGTATTGAGCATGCAACATATGTACTTTTAATGATACCCTCAGCCCATGGCCTTAAAATGCTTTAGTATATCCTCAACTGATGTTTATCACAAAATAAAACTTTGTACCAAAAAAAAGTTATTTTCTATTCGTTTTTGTTTTTATTATCCGAAAAATCATAAAATAAAGTTTAGGACAAAGAACGATCATTTTTTGTAGAGTCGTGTAATTAATGAACCGATTTAAGTTTACTATTCCCATCGATAAGTAAATTTCCATTTAAGTATTGCATTCTTGCAGTAATTTATTAATCTTTTCAATAATCTATCGTACAAACTGTTCAATTGATTCCCATCTGTTAATTCAAATACTTATTATTCCTAAAAGTATTATGTTACCAGCCGCGCTACACGCATGAATACAGTAAACAAAATGGTGGCATGCCATAAAGATAACGATAAACAAAATTCCACCCCATGTATACATACGCCTTCCCCTTTTTTATTGGCATGGGGCAATTTGAGACGATATTCTGCCGGTTTTATCGTCATGAATGTGCCATTGATTATTAAAATATTATGCGCTAAAACATCTTTATATAAACGGTAATAAGGTTAACAATGAAATGTTAAGATATCTTTGATGATGGTAAAATAAGAGATGGTTCTTTTGTAATTTATACGCGAGTGACGATTTAGTATGAGTTTATGAAATTATTAAAGGCAGATAAAAGAACGATATTTACTAAGGGGTGGTTTATGGGAGGTCTAAACATTCAGCGTCTGTTGAGATGACAACCATTACAATAGATGTTGATCATAATGGATTACTGTTGCTAGTGAATTAATTCTGACTAGTTTTTGTGCAAATGTAGTTATGTAAATTTGATTATATTGCTGAGATTCACGTCAGTTTAATAAATGTTAGTTACTATAGAAGATATAAAGTTATAAATATTTCATCACACGTTCTGAAATGAAAAATGTAAATTGATCAAAAACGTAAATAAAAATTAAACTAATAAAATACTTTGTGATGTTTATTAAGAACTGTCATTTAAATTGTTTCTATCTGATGTATATAAGTTCTTATTGATTTCTTTAAAGCTTGGTTGAAACATTTTGCAATATGTGGCGCGACTATTTGACCTTTTCATTTCATATTTATATGAATATTTAAACTAATATTATAAAGATAAATAATTTATATTTTTAATAGATTTTTCTGGATGGAATTAGGTATTTTTAACAAACATACGTAGGTGTACACCATCCAATAGTCAAATGACTTGAATCTGAAACTTAAACTTAAATGATGAAAGAAACAACGGGAAGTCGATTTTCAAAAAAGATGGACATGGACTAAATAAATAAAAGTTAAATCTGAAAAGATGACGCGAAATTTTTATTTGAATTTTTTATCTTATCACACCTATACCACACATAGAATAAAATATTATTTGCAGTTCACTGTTAATATCACAAAAGTAGTGTCAAAGTTGATAAGTAATTGCAGTAGATGGCATCTCTGTTATCTTTGTTCAGGATCCTATTTCTTATGTCTATGAAAACTGCTATTTAGAAAATGCCTTTATTTATTTATATATACATTTATTTATTTTTCTAACCTAGCTAATGATGTTGACCGGAAGGTCCTTTACAGCTTCACCGTAACTCTGGGGGCGAGTGCTGAAGGCACTCGCCGCAAAAGATAACTAGTACAAGGGCACCAATGTTGTACGAACCTTAGCTTGGCCGTTACCTGAGTGTAAAAACTCCCGCGGAATTTTAATCCTAGCTAATTTACTTTTTATTTATTTAATCCCTACATTTTTTTTGTATCAAAAAAGGTTCCTTACAGAACCTATGTACCTGCGTGTTACGAGCAGGAGTGCGTAGCAGTGGTGTGCATGTAATGCTTGATGCATGATCAGTGTCACTGTATCGCGCTAGTAACGGCGTCATGAGCCTCTCCAGTTGGGGAACGGAGGACGTCTTAGGCCACCACCGGAGGGGGACCCGGAGAGTGTGCGGGAGCAAAGTTAGCCGCCTGTCCCCGGTGGCGGGAACGGCGGTTTCGCGGGCGTGGGCGCTGGCATGCAAGTAAACACGGTTGATGCGGGAAGTCTTACATTTCTAAATCATGCCCGTATATATACTCTACGTCGGATCAGAGCTCGAGAATAGAATTGTCACACAGTATACATACTTACATTTTGGAGAATAAAATTGATCTCTTGCAGGCGTACTTAAGATTATATTTCATGCTAGTTATTTGATTTCGGTTCCGCCCGCATTTCATATATTTATCACTGTGTAATTTATAATACTTCTAAATAATCATTGTAAATAAATTGTTTACACGGAATCGTGAATATTTTCGTAAAATAAACCATTTTATACAATAATAAATAAAATGGAAGTATCTGTTTGTAATATCAATTTAATATATGTTTACTAAATACATAACAAAGTACAACCTATAACAAAAAACACAATTATTAAAATGTATGTCTGTCTGCTTATTCCGGCTAATATATTGCAAAAAATATACATGTTATAATCTAAATCACAAGACATTTAATTAGTATCGTCAAAATTATTTGATAATTTTAGTAATAAAATATGAACCCATAAAGCTGTTATCAATTTACAAACACTTCCTGTCTTAGGTCATTTATCAATGTTAGTTCATTATAATTAAATTAATCTCACACGTATAATATTTCCGTATAAACGATTTATAATGGAACAAGGAAGATGCAATCTTTTACAAGTTTCCTAGTTTGTGTCCCACAGAAACCTTATCAATGCAAACACGAATTTGATCTCCGGCTTGGCCCACTCATTACCGCCGCTTTGCTTTGTTCAAACAATTATAATCTTTGCTTAAAATTAAACGTTTGATCAAATAAAACTTGTCAAATTTACATTTCTTGTTCAAATATTATTCGTTTTGTTTAAATAAAACGAAATTTATTGTATTATGATTGTTTTTGTGGATAGGGTTGTACAAAAGTCAATTAATATTAATAACAAAAACAGTAAATGCGGCGGTAAATATTAACTAGTTAATACCATCTATAACGAGCTTTAAAACAATCTTATTAGAACTAAGATAAATAGCTAGTCCTGATAAATATATATAAAAGTATGTAATGCCAGACATTTACTTCAGATGCGGTGGCAGTAGAAATACGTACCTGAATTTCAATAGGAATTATTTCAGACCAAATTGAGTAAATGCTTACAAACATGCATGTCGTTCTAACTATATTATGGCTTTATTACTTACTATCTTACTGCTTACTAACAAATGATAATAACGTGATGATAGACAATGATATAATTCATTTAAGTTTTTCGTAACTTGAATTCTCCGGGTCAACTATTAATCAAATATAATCATGACGGACGGGCTGAAGAAATGATTTGATTCTCAATGAACAGACATGACGTTTCAAGGAACATAAAAACTACCAACATTCAATTAATTTTATTTAGATTGCAGAAAAAGCAGTTATTGTATTTATACAACTGCTATTTTTTTACGAAGCTCAATTTTTTACTATGAAGAATATGACGATGCACTGCAACAATTAATTCACAAAAAGTTGAAGACCATAATAATCTTATAAAAATTAATCACAGAAATTTAATTTCATTTTATATTCAGTTAGTATCAACCCTAACGTTAAGATTTCGTCATTCCACTATAGTATCGCCACAAGATTCATTGCTGCTCCATGAAGGACATCTTCTTGATAAACTATAATAAAAACTGCAATGTATGACCAAATAATTTATTATCATTCTTATCGTGCCTCACCCAGTTACATATTTAAATGTCAAGCATTGTATGAGCTCCTGTCAAGAACTGTCAGGTGTCAGGATATTTGTTTAAAGTAATTCAAAGCTACCATGTAAATAATATTCGTTAGGAAGAGAGACGTTTCTTTCAGGAGAGTTATACATAATCCCATATTACAAAAATTCGACGTATTACAAACAAGAATCAAAGCAACTACCATACACGTTTTAATAATTCTATAATATATAAACAAATTTAGGCAATAGAAGAGCGAATTAGAGCACAAGCAGAGCTTCTTCTTATAAATAACACGCGTAGTTTTGAACATATTGTGACGGAAGGACATAAACTATGTTAGGGTAAAAGGATTTTTTTAAATTTAATTATATAAATTACCATTTGAATAAATGTTTTTGATAACTACTCTCGTGGTGCACCATCCATTAGCTTCAATACAATCTGTTAGGCTTTTTTTATGTTTGGAAAAGCACCAGATTGAAATGACCGATAATAGGTACATTTTTTTTATCTTTCATAAAACCGTACCACTAGACCAAAAGTATATTTTTAAATAACAATAAACAGACTTATTAATATCATACAGTTGACAATGATTAAATATTACTGAGCACGTTGGCTGCGTAAATAAAGTAATATACTGGTTAATTTACAGCTTTATGAGAGGCGATGACGTAAGCAAAAGGTATTATCTAAATACAAAAAACAAACACGCTTTATCTTTGTGTGTGTATCTGACAGAATATACAATATTCACAGGGTTAAATAAACAGAGGACTCAACGAGCCGCAACAAAGTTGTTTTTGACACTTTGATTAATGGTACCTGATTACAAGCAAGACACGACGACAAATAGAAGAAACTGTATTGTGGCGTATACGTCGTGACGGCTGCAGATGGATTATTTATAACGGATGCTGTTGTTTTATCACTGGCGATAAATGTTTCGTTTGCTACTTGATTTAAAGTGTTGTTTAATATATTCACCAAAGTTCACATTTGCATAAGATTTGCATTTCCGTTTTAAATGTACATTTTTCCACGCTTTTGATTAGCTTGACCTGTATCTATGTAACGAAATATTCGAACTTATTTTTCATTGACTTTAAAAATTCGGATGGAATGTAATAATAAATGATTATATACAGTAAATTAAACAATATACAATACTCATAAGTTGGTCCTATTACCTTGACCAGGATCTTGTGATAGATCTATTTTTATTGTCTATACAAATAAATAAAATAGAAATATCTGTTGTTTGTAATATCATAATAATAGATTTTTACTTAATAAGCATCTCCACATGAATGCATTATACCAAAAACACAATTTTTATCTGTCTTTTTATACCGGCTAATATCTAGAACAGCAGGACAGATTTCGACGGGAATTTTTTGGCAGATAGCTGAAGTTACTCCGCGTAACTTAGGCTACATAATTTTTTATAAAAATTATGGTTTCGGTATGGTAAAAAAATAAAACTTATGATATTTGTGAATAACATCCGATTCAATGAATACTTTTATTGACAGGTATTTTGATATGTGAGAGATATCTTTGTTTTCTGTTAGTTCCAAAAATAATTCAGCATTGAACTTGAGTATGATTAGAAAACGCCCTGACATCATAATATGATTTGAACGTGATATTTTATTACATCATAAGTTCAGAATTATTATAGGGTTATAAAAACAAAATACAGTATTACTGATTCATGAAAATAATTTCTTATTGTATAAATCTCACTTGTGTAAAATAGCTTCAAGAGTCTTTAAAAAATCGGTGCTATTTTATAGCAGCAATTTGCACTACTTATCAAATTAGTAATTAAATGCGTAATAGTAGCTGTAAAATTGAAAATACATATAAATTTATTATAAAACCAACTGCGCCCGTGTTTCATATATTATTCACCAAATTTATTTATTTTTATACGGACCCTAATAATTTACCAAATTTTTTTTGCCACTAACATTAAGCAAAGATTTTTCTCACATATTCAAATACCTGCCAGTAACATTGTCCATCGAATCGGATTTTATTCACATTTCATGACTTTTAATTTTTTAAAGCAGAACCATAATATTTTCGAAAAATGAAAGGAGCCAAATTTAAGTTAAAGAGTAACTTCAGTTATCTAACAAAAAAGTCCCTTCAAAATTGGTCCAGCAATTGCGGAGATTATCTGGAACAATCAGACAGGCAGAATTTTTTTTTATAATTGTATTTTTGGTATAGTTGACGGTGACGATGTATTTAGCAAAAATCTGTTATTTCAAAATATCAATCAATATTACAAACACACTTCAATTTTATTGATTAGTAGGTATTATAGATTCGTTAGATTTGTTCGAAATTTCAAATAGTTATTCATAAAAAATTTTCCCAATTTTCACTTATTGTGAAAACTTGAACAAAATTACTTTCCTATATATATTTACTTGTATTATAGGAATAGACAGTTTTTTCAAATCGTATAAAGGTAATGGATTATGGGCTTTAAATTTACGTAGAACCTTTACTGTAATATTTGTGGCATCTTAGGAAAACCATAAGGATGTGTAGGGGCAACACCAGCCCGCGGAGACTCTTCCTTTTAATCTCGTTTGCAGTAGTATTTTGAGGCACTTTGATATAGCTTCCACGTGAACACAGATTGACTGTTAACTTGTAATCCCTGCATAAACAAACAAAACCATCTGTTTTTAGAACTGGAGCCACAGGTGTGCCCCATTCGCTCTGCACTACTGGTGTAATTCTATCATTTTTAAGTATCCTTTGAATTTCATTGTTCACTTTATCACGTCGTGTAAATGATCCTCTTTTTACAGGTAAGCATTTCGGCTTTATATCTGGTTTTAATGTTAACGTAATTTAAACCTTTAAAATTACCCCAGCCTGGACCAAATACTGTTGCAAAACGGTTTTTTTATTATTCATTGTGCACCTGAAACGTTAAGCATATTATAAGTTTCCACGTGGAAACAATTTTGTAACTTGGGAGGCCATATGTTTCATTCATTTAACCAATCACGTCCAATAATCCGTGGTGCATTATTTTGTACTATAAAAATATTTAGTTTTTTTAGTAACTCCATTATGATTTACAGGTGCATCACTAATAATGCCACAAGGTTCACTTACAGTCTGGTCAAAATTTTGTAACAGGATTTTACTTTTTGAAATGTCATAAGACTTTCAATACATATTTTTATCCTTCATAGACATTACAGTGACATCAGATCCTGTATCTAGTAGAAAAGATGTGTCTTTATCATTTACTTTTATTGATATATAACGTGGGGATATTTTACTCCCCTATTATTTTAATTATAAGTTTCATATTCTTCATATAAGTTCTTTATGGAATTATCCACTAACCCACATGTCAGAATTTTACAATATTAAAAAAGATTGTAACCTAAAATTATTTTAGAGTCATAAACTTATTTCCAACGACGCGACGTGTATTATTTCTACGAGAAAATTATAGTTTTGTAAATATTTACCATACCAGAGGGTTGAACATGGCCGCCATTAAACGCAGACGCTGCGGAATAATGATAATAACAACAACAAGAAAAAAAAACAAACAAGTATATCAACATAAATACACCTATTTGGAGTGGATAGCGCAGCCGCGGAGCAAACAAACTCAAAGTGAAATTACCGACGCTCCGGGCGACGTGGGCATGAAAAATTCATTCGCGGCACAACGAGAGGGCGACGTGAAATAATAATTTGAATAAGTAGGTACCGAGAGAGAGACGCACACACACGCTCTGACGTGACAAAAAGCGGATCCCGTCGCTCGCCTTTTGCTTATACGAGATCTTATAATTTGACGTTTACAGTTGACGCGCTCCACGTGATTCGACGTGACAGTCACGGAAATAAACATGTTTATTGTGTAAAAAACCATATATAATTTATTAACACATTTCTTACGTGAACAGATGTAATTTTATAAAACACACAAAGGGATTAGTATACTACGAACATGATTACTATTCTATACACATGTCCCTTTTCACGGAAAGATCGAGGAGTTACGAGCGGGTTTATATCGCACACACACAACATCCCCCTTTCCTAGAAGGTCCGGACAAAGGGGTGTTAAGTGCGTTCGCAAACACAAAAATAATAACAAAATCTCCGTGTATTTTGACAACATAATACTGATGCCGTCACAAAGGCGTCGCGTTACGGGCAATCGGTTTCACTACGCGCCGCCCTTTGACAAGGGTGCCTCTAAGAGTTTTGCGAAATAATTTATTTAAAAGTTTTTTTGTATGCACCACCATTCAACTGAGCTACCGTACAACGATATATACTCTATTATAATTCAAAATTGTCGGTAGTAACAATGAGCTTAAGTCTTATTGTAAAATATCAGATTAGCTGAAGTGCCGAAGTCTGTTCGGCTAATAATTCTGTCATTGAATTTCTGACAGTTGACGATCATACGTCGCTTGTTCGATTTAACTCAGACACAAAAATAAAATAGATCTGAATGTAAGTATTTAAATAAATCTTTCTTGGAAAATAAGATAATATATACTTAGTATAGATTAAAGTTTCATTAGAAAGGAAACGCTTGGTATAAACGTAATAACATTGGCAATTCTTCTGAGAAGGCACTTGAATAAATGAACAGAACTGTCTAGACATGTTTTATCGACAACGTTTTATACTACAAAATATTACGCCTGTAAAATGATTTTAAACGTTAGAATTCCTTGTATAATATTATCTGTTTTTCTTAGTAGTGAAAAGAAACGGATATAATTTCAAAGAATTAATTTTATCACTTAATTAGAAGGAGTCAAGAACATAGAAGCCATTGTAGGTTACATTGAACATATTACACAAGCTATACTTGCGCCTCAGCTTGTAAACATTTTAAAATGTCTTTTTCACTTTATGTTTTAAAATATTTACTATTTAGCTCTTTCACAATTCATTGAAAGAAATTGTAATTTTATAAAACAAGACTTAGAATTATGATATCGATGTCTTTACTTTATTTCCATTATTTCTATTCATTCAACACAGTAGGTATATTACAAAAATTGTTTGAAATTTACGGTTTAGATAGTAAAAGAAATTTTCTGGTCGTTTTTTGCAGGCTTCAGTCCTTATAACCTGCATATCCTGTTATATATATACGAGTATGATTTAATATAACAAAATATATCGATGACCAGAGACAATAGATCTAATATAAAGCAGTTCAGTGGGTCTCTGTTTACAACAGTCTATACTTGTAAATAGTTTCATTGATTGACTCCATGGCATTTACACAACAGTTTTTGTTATAGCAAGAACTATGTTACTAACCGAGAGATAACGCTATTATTGTCATTAATAAATTCGATATCCTTGAAACAATGCATACTCACAATACCTATATGCCAAAAAGGAAATCTGATGATTTTTGTCTAAGTTATTAATTATTTCACACAAACTCATCGCACCATCCACAGGAGAAGATAGAACAACGTAAATTAATACAAAATTCAATTTTCACGTTAACTCTTTAAAAATACAGTTAAATCAGAAAGCATTCAAGTTGGTCGGATTCAATCCGGCGACCACCCAAACAGCTCATCGGTTCGTAGAAGAGCGGAATATAAATTCGCGTGAATGCAGAGGACAATATGTGACGGCTCTCAACTGCCTCCACCTGCATACGAATGTACTTTTGAACCCTGTAACAATTGTATGGCCGTGATAAATGTGCTTGAAGTACATGCGAACTTTGGAAATCTTAACGTAAACTTTATATCAGACCAAACTAGTATAATTGATAAAGCTTACTTTCACATTAATAATTACCAATAATAATGGCAGCTTATAATTGATACCAAGTTGAAGCAAGGCTTTTATCGATATAAAGTACAATCTACTCGTCATAAAAATCCTATTATAATCGATAATATAATTATTAAGATTTTTATATATACCCTAAGTAATAATATATTTATTAAGTTTTATTTAAATGTTCATGGTAGTCCAGCGGACGCAAAGTTTTATGAAAGAATTCTACCGTCCATCGCAAAACCAACTAAAATCATAGAAAATGTTCATATTCAGTTAGTTAGTAAACATTTATTTTTCGGTAAAGTTACCATACTCTAATTTATGTTCAGGATTTTGGTGGTCAAAAAACCTGTATACGTTTAATTAAAATCAAATTAAATATTATTCATTTGTGCAAACTACGGATATAAACTTAAATAAATTTTATTCTAGAATTATATTATAAATTAAAGAAAAAGCTTATTATAGTGTTCCGCTGCAGTAAATATTTATTATGTCTACAAATACATCTAAAAAAGTAACGTATTATTTGGTCACGTCCTAAGTACAATAAAAGACCGCATTTAAGGTCGTATTATAAAACAAATTTACATCACAATTGTACTGCGTTTATGTTAATTAATACTTCTTACCTTTAACAAGTTTGCCGCTTTACTAAAACGAAAGAGAGGGAGAGAAGAAATAAAAAAGTATATAATGTCTCATCGAACAAAACGACCAGCTGCCGTTTATGGTGAGAGACAAAGCCGATCGGATAAACATCGGCCGGTCGCGTTCGTCAATCGTCGGCAAACGTCGGCTGACGTCGGGCTCCGTCGAGGCCGATTGAGCGACGTTGATCGACAGCCGTCTATGGGCGACAGGTCGGCCGGTGCATCGAGACATGCTAATGGCACTGTTTACCATATAATAAGTCGTGTATTTAACAATCAGACGTATTTGAATCCAATTTCGTATATTCAAATGCAACGACCGTTTTTTTTATCACAATTTTACTATTTATTATTAATTTCTTTTTCTATAGATTAAATCGCTATACTAGTGGGTCTCCGCAACTTTGTCTACCTTCCGATTTTCATCCCGATTTTTTTTTTCATAGCTAATGATATACCGAACGACAGGACATTCAAATTGATCAAACTTTTTTGAGATTTATTCAGGGAGAAAAACAATCATAGTTGATACATTTATTAAGTTTATTTTAGTATTTTAATAATTTGTAAAAATGATATTAATAATAGTTTTTATAATTCATCAATTGCTTATTAAAATATCCTTTAGGGAAAAAATATCTAAATCGGTCAAGCCGTTTTTGAATTAAAGACAAACAGAATTATTTGTTAACTATTATTTATTAAGATTTCTAAAAATTAATTTAGTAATATCTGCAGCTTATCCATTATTCCGTGACATATAATTCTCATATACAAAGTTTCAACAAAATCGATCAAGCTGTCTTCGTATTAAATACGGATGTCAGATTTGAGATTAGTAATGGAAAAATTAGGCACAAAATTTCTAATATAAATTAAATTTGAGGACGAAATTAAATTTATATTACAGATTTATTATTTGTATGTATATACTATGACGGTAAGACCTGAGCAGAGAAAGAGATTTAAACATGGGACACCAAGTAGGAACGAAGTTCCTTCGGATAATATAGAAGCAACACAATTTGCAAAAACAATATTGCTTAATTTTATATTCTTGATTTTGTTTTTATTTTAATGATTGGGTTTTTATTTAAGTAAGTATTTAGGAAATTTAGTATTTTAGAAAATAACAAATAACGAAAAACAAAATAAATATAAAAATTTAAAAACTAATTAAATTTTAAAAAAATCTCCTGCATAATTGACGTTAAAGTCATCAGTACATAGTATGCATTGGCGAGGCGGAGTGGGATCAGAAAGAGAAGAGATGAGAGAACGGAAAGAAAGAGAGAGAAGGAGAAAAGTGTTATAGACTATTCGCTTGTGTATACAACTATAACACTTCCGTTATATATTTTGTTACGATTTTAGTCTCACGTTTATTCAGTTCGTTCGCGCACCAAAATCCCTGTCTCCTCCAAGCCTGCCGTAAGGAACTTCGTTCCAAAAAAATGTACAAAGTTGTTCAGCTATTCTCAAGATGTAAGTGAGTTAACGGACACATTTTCATTCTATATAAAGACTAGTGACCTTCCCCGCCTTCATACGGGTAGATAACAATCTGTAAATAAAACAAATAGCCTATGACCAGTTTTACTCATTTATATAATAGTACCAATAAGAGTAGTGTATCTGTTTGATTCTATTTTACGACAAGAAAACATAATAGAGATATACAAGAATTAGCGCAGACGACGACCGGTCGAAGTACATAGTAGACAAACAAATGCATCTACATTTTTCAATGTTCGTAAGTAAATAGTAGCTACATTTCATATGACTGATCATTAATATGTTCTGTTATAACTTTATGTAGAAAAAAAAGCAACAAATGTTCATGATAAGTAAACTTTTCTTTATCTCAATAGTTTATACTTCGTTATTATCAATGGTTTCAATATGTCAATATTCAATAAATAAATTAAGGAGATAGTGTTATGGAAATTTAAAGCGATCGTAATATCTCCGGTATGGTCTAGTGGCTAGGATACCTGGCTCTCACCCAGGAGGCTCGGGTTCGATTCCCGGTACCGGAAACACTTGTTTTTTTTTTTTTTAACGTTAATGATAGTTTGTACTTTTTTTCTACTTTTCATAACTGTGTACATACTATTTCAATCGTAGGTTCTCAATGTGGGCGAGAACGACTCCTTGTATAAGTAAAAGAGCCAGTGAAAATTAGGGGACATTGAGATAGTCTAGAGAGGGCGTGGACAGGTTATAAATACAGTCTAAAAAGGCAAAAACATTAGAAACTCTAGAAAAATATTCTCATAGTGGACGGTGACAAAAACAAGGTTGAGAAACTGTGATTTAAATGAGGCTGAGCAACTAGAAAACTATCACTCGCTTATTTACCTTGTAAGTATTATTTTTGTATTGAAAGAGTCGGCTTAAACAGCATCAGAGCGAAATCCGCTCTTTTAAAAACACCCAGTTTAATTCCAGGTTAAATAATATTGGAAAAAATATCGCTAAACACTTATATTAACCACAAACTTATAATAAAATCTTCCTAACCAACTAAATTTTATGATTAACCACGATTATTTCTGCTTATCTTCAAAGGTTTATAATGTAATGATAGATTACAGTAAAATTGATTTAAAGCTTACGTAACTTGACCTCAACGGGTCAACAATTAATCAAAGATAATCACGATGGACGGAACTGACGAATTTAATTGATTCGCAACGAACGTGCATGACGTTTCAATCAACAAAAAACAATACCGACATTTCATTAATTTTGTTTAGATTGTAAATTATATTATGTAATACAGAATACAGACGTGTCATTTTTTTTTAAAATTATTTTATTATCCTTCTATATCGACATTACATTAATTTTGTTTAGATAGTAAATTATATTACGTGATAGACGTGATCATGTTTTTTTTTATTGTCCTTTACTCATTATTATAATAAAAAATGTAAAGAAATATTTTTTTTATAAATATAACATGTATTTGAGAAAAAAAAATTGGCAGGTACGCACTTTTTTCCAATTAATTTTGATTTTCCAAAATTAGGAATTAAACAGGGTTTTTATTTTAATATATAAGTAACAATTACGTATGTAAATTTTATCGAAATCGTCGTTTCACCTTAATATTTATAAACCTTAACTTAGATTGTCTTAAGAAATAAATATTTATAAATGATCGCGCTTGACCTTAAGATGTTCTTATATTTAAGATCAATCAGGCGTTTGTTAACAAAAAGATAATTCAAAACTAATTACGGGATAAACATAATTTTATTATGAAAAATTTACATTAGAACATAGCGTTTCTAAATTCGGCAACGATATGCTAATAAAACCTGTAAACCTAATCGAAAAAATGACTTACATACGAATAATCGAAAGATTTATTGATATGATAATTGGGGAAACCACACGTATAAACCGTACAATCGATTTAATGAAATAATCATTTATGTATTTTAGAAATTGTTTCTTATGATTTGTCGGTATAAAGTATGATTGATTGAGCCTTGATAGTTTTTTTTTTTTGCTTCAGTAACTGAGATTGCACAACTGGTTGTTTCTATTCACATTCAAGGTAGAAACATTTGTCATTATATTTATCTATACATATTTTATGATTATATTATTTAAGATCACCAGTATTTGCAACATAAATTTAATGTTAATTTAAATCGCTTTCGAAAAATAGCAGTAACACAATAATGTCCTTAAATTAGGAACAGCGGAAGGAATATTTTTATTTAATTGTAAATTTACTCTAACTCTGTCTACTGCATTGATTGTCTACAAAGAGTAGAATCCAATAAGATACTTTATAATATAACTAATAATTGAGCTTGTTGAGAGATTCACGAAAACAAATATTTTAATTGTTTTAATTATAGAAGTTTCTAGAATAGTTAACCTGGATAACGTACATGAATATAGCTTTATAGATCTAAACAAAATGATTATTTCTTTAGCTTTAAAACTAAATGCGACTGGTAGACAGCGTAGTTAACATCATAATTATTATACTGGTAATGGATTAACCACAGTAATAAAAAACACACGGATTGTAATTAATAATTATTAAAGGATTATGTTACATAATTTTTATAGAATCAATACAAAATGCAATTATCAGATTATAATAATAAAAAACTAAAAGAAATAAAGAATGAAGCCGGAAATACCAAAGATAGGCAAAGACATAATAAATTACATCAGATAATGTCTGAAGGAAATAGGAATTTAAAAAAATCGATTTCTATATCCATAACAACGTACAATATTCCTTTAATGTATGTGTTATTACTTCTAATGGTCGACTTCTTTCGTGAGTTGAAGATGCAAGTATCGTTAATAATAGAAAAAAAGACCTGTGTTTAACAGACAGCCTTTCTACATTCCCATTGTTATAAGGTTTTTATTATTTTCTTCGTGTCCAGAAAGCATCGCTTCAGTGTCATTGTTATTATTCAACGGACGAGGTGTGCCGGTTTTTGTTTGCCCCTCGAAGTAATTTATTCGAGGACTTTTTGTTCACCATCACGTCACGTTTAACCTACTGCTGTCAAGACTCGTCATGAAGATGAAAACGGGCTACTGCAAGCATTGGAGATTACCGCTCTCTGTAGATTACATTTATAACTTAGTAACAATATCTGTACATTTTATCCGTCAACTGCTTGTAAAATGCTGTAATGCATAGTGATGTAGAAATGCACCCTCAGTTAGATAAATTTTCAGAAGATTTGTATATATAATATAATCTAATTAAGTTTTTGAGCGTATAGAAAAATATCAATATTTGGAAACAAGTTAATTTTTCTAGCTTACATAAGCTAAATAGTAAGATATACTTACATTGAAATGATTTACTAGACAATTCAGCAATGGATCTAAGACGACGCGGACGAAACTCGGGCAGAGCTAGTTAATTATAAAACTAATACAATCGAGACATAGCAGTTTTCAAGTTGTCATTAACCAAATGGATTAATTTTCTCCCGTAAATAAAAATAATTATTCATTCTCTAAATGACTTCAATGTTTGCAATATTCCTACGCGTTGGTAGAACTAAAACGCTCTTCAGCCAAATTACTCATTTTGATATTAACCAGTATTAACTGCTTAAATTACATTAAATTCTTTAATTGAAACGTAATTGCCACGTACTAACATAAAATACACATCGCTGTTACATCTTATCTTTGTATTGCATTAGTATCGCTTAAATTTAATTTTGGGTAAATACAGTTGATAATGTTAATTTATCAACCAATACTTTAAGTGGTGGTTTTATAGGATTATAAAGTCTTAGCAAAGAATTGCTGTTTCAAAGTGATTATATTATTAGAAATAGTCATTCTGAATGTTAGAATAGTAATCTCCAAGAGAGCGTCATTAGTTTTATATATTTAATGCTTTCGTCGTTGAGTCATTTATTATTCCTAGTTCTGTTTTTATTCTATTATACATAATAGCAAATAATAAAAATACATTTGATGATTTAGGAAATAAAGTGATGTCAGCTACTAGATTTAAAAAGTAATGAATTATTTTTAAAATGGAAATTCGATTAACTTTTTAGTACCTGGTTATTGATAGTTCGTAATAAACAAGCTCTTCAATTTATTACAAAACATTTTATAACTGAACTCTTACGATTCAGCAAACACATTATCGTAAACTTATTTCATATTATTTACAAGGCATTATGTCTAAATATACATAAACTTACGCAATTATGATCTCAATACTAACTAATACCACATTTGAACCACTCTACAACTTCTGTAATCTTTAATGTCTGAGTCGACGGCTACCGGTTTTTAGCTTCTGATTGACGGCTGTCGGCTTCGCTTACGGATACGCAAACTTACCTTTATCATCATCGAAACCTTTATTACAACAGTATACGGGCTATTTTATTGTAATTTTAGTTTAAATAAATAATTGTGTATCAACATTTGCAGCGGCGCCGTCCGAAGCGGTCCGATCTCGAATATCATCCACTTATTCATTACAGGGTTCTATTTAGTTTTAATCATAATAGGGACTTTCATTACGGACGTTTTCTTGAGTCATGGTACAGATTATGGGTTGTTTGCGGTGTTGCTGTGTCATTGCGTAACATTAATTGGACTGGAACAGAATATAGCCAGTGTTCCGCTACTTGTAATTTACAATTGAGTACATTATAATTTGCATTTTGATGGGTAGGATGTAAGATGTTTGAAATTACGTAGCGTCGACATGCTGTGAGATGTTATTATTTTTTTGCGCTCCGCTATGAACTTTAAAAGAATTGGCACTGTCATAATCGATATCGGAACGTAATTGTATAGGTACATTTATTTTTATTCATTTTTTTGCTACCTATAGTAAGTTCAAAAACATTAAATTCAAAGTACATTTAAAATTATCCGTTGTAAAAATATTAATTACAATATCTTTTTATGTTAGAGATTTTAATTGAGTCAAAGATATTTTAGAAAACATGTCTTCAACTTTGTAAAGAGCAGTATAACACAAATGTAGGTTTATTGTACAATCTATTAATAAAACTACAAATCAATCAACGTCATTAATTAAAGTCTGTCAGCTTCGTCTAGATGTAGCCATAAAAACTTACCGAGGCGAGCACAAAGCTGCCGCATAAATCAACCGACAGAATATTTGATAAACAAAAACGTAACTCAAGATAATGCTGAAGATTTTGACTGACGGAATTTATTTACGAAATTACTCAAAGACAATGAGATAGATATTTAAGAAGTGATGATAAATTGTGACGTTGTGGATAAACAGGCTGTGGTTAGATTGTGGGCGAAAATGGGATAATTCGGTTCAAGGCATGGGATGAAATGATTCATTTCTGCTAAAGTTTCATTACATGTTTTATTTTTGTTTTGTGTTACAAGGAGATTTACCCGAATATATCGGCTTAATCTTGTATTCTATGGCCCAGATTGTTTTGGTCATAAACTGTATAGGTACTAAATATGAAACTACAGATTTCTCATTTTCACTAGAACGTTATTTAAATGCGTAGTTTCTCTAAGATTATATTTGGTCCACAGTGGTTATAAAATTGTAGTAAAAAGAAATTTTAATAAAATATTATACCATAAGTTTATACACATTATAAACAGATTTCGTATCATCATTATTAAATTATCTTAATTCGAAACTTCATATTAAGGCAGTTATTTTTAGATTAATTTATTATTAAATTAACAAATTTACGACTATAGATAAGAAAATATTGGAAAAGTTTATAGGCACGATCAAATTAAAGATTGAGATAATTCATGGCATTAGAATGAGAAATCAGGTTTCTAAAATGAATGATGGATGTAAATGACGAACGTGAAATAAATTAGGAAATATTCAAAAGTTTCTTGTCACTTACACCACTAGACATCCATCGTTCATAGTTGATGGATGGTAATGAATAACACTCCATGCACTCCTCAGCCATTGTTTGTGATAGATTGTGAAATCGCCTCGCCATTTGTGTATCTAGCTTTTGTTTGATTCGTGCCAATTGATTTTCAATAGATCATAAATTAATGTTGTGTGAAATTGTATTTGAGTGATTTTTTGTAAAGGTTATTGCGCTATTATGCATCGTGATGATTGGAAATCATTTTTTATTACTTTCACATCGATTTTCGTTCTAAAATTTACAGTACCAACATAAGGATTCGTTTATTCGCTGTCATGAATAAAAATTTCTAATTTATTTTAATTACTAGTACTAATATATTTTATTACGATTATATACATGTAAATTTAATTTTAAAACTTTAAACTTTTAATCATGTTAATTTATATTAATTTATGTTTATTACTAAGTAAAATCTAAAAATTCATTCTGCAACCTTAATATGGCAATTATTTTGACAGATTAATTATTGTCGATTTTTAGTACCTATTTTTAAGAAACAAATATCATCAAATATACATTTGGTCGTTTATCCTGGTATGGACATGTGATGCGCAGGGAGAAAGAGAATGTTGTAAGAAAGGTATTGGCTATGAATGTGGACGGTTACATGGGAAGGGGAAGACCAAAGAAAAGATGGATGGACTGTGTGAAAGATGATATGTTTAGAAAAGGAGTGAATGCGGAGATGACAACAAATAGAGAGGAATGGAAGAGGAAGACATGTTGCGCCGACCCCAAATAAAAATGGGAAAAGGGTTGGGAGATGATGATGATGATACATTACTATTCATATAGTGATAATAAATATTTTATTATACTGAGATGCAAGCGTCGCTTAGATTATTTAAAAAAAACGCAACAATCGAATTTTCTTTAAATAATGTGTAACACAGAAAATTTAATTATTAATAATTTTGTTAAATTTAATATAATAATTAGTTACCGATAAATATTAACTATACGTATAGTCTACCGATTACGATACGAGAGGAAGGAATTTCATTTATTAAAGTTCCAAATTTTAGAGAGTTTACTAAACTATACATAATATAAAATAAATCAGGTTAAATGACTAAAAGTAGATATAGGCGAAAAAGATTTTTGTCAAGAAAATATCTTTCATGTTTTGAAAAAAAAAAAACAAACATATATACATATTTAATATCTGGAGTCTTGATAAGTTTCAAGTATGCCTAACGTTTATTAAGGTATAAAAAAAGAAACAAATAAACCGTGAAGATATACAAGGCCATAACGAATGAACAAAAGGCCGTGTAGATGAAACAAACACCACTAATTATTCGTCATTAGCCGCCATCCCTCGGATGATGTATGGCGAACGGGCGCCATTTATCAAGCCTTTGTTAGCAGACGCTACTGCTCACGTCTGAAGAAGACTCGACGTTGGGACGTGATAATGACTGATCGACGAGAAAAAAACGGTTTTAAAATAAAAACACATGTCGGGTATTTCATACCTATAAGAATTGTAAAATTGGAATATAAGATACGTGATAAGGACTTTGATGATCCTTATTAACGATTTCTCACGAGTTTAGCTTTCTTAAATATCGAGAAAAACATAGAACTTAATGTAGGTATTATTAACAAGAATTATTTGTTTTTGTTTGATGATTCGGATTCTTAGTATGATGGATGAAAAAATTATCACCTAACTGTTAAAAAGCATTCACGATTTTATGTTCATGTTAGGAAAATTGCGAGATGGTTATTATAGCGGTACGAAAAGTATCTATTTTCGCTATAGTATATAAATGACTATGAATATTCTTGATGGATAAGTAAGTTTATTTAAGAACCATAAAATGCATATTCAACTAGCCAATATTGATCTGTAAAAATGTAACTTCTATTTTTCCGTCTTCGAATCTTATCACTGGCAAATTACTCAAATGATTTGGATATAGTTTTCAAAAAATGTAGGTGTGAATTTGAAAAATACATATATCACTACGGTCGTTAGTAGAGGTTAAACAGTTTATATGATATCTTAACTTTGCGATGCTAATACATCTTCGATAACTTAATCCTTATTCGTTAAAATTTGGAAAAAGTCGATCTAGTGAATGATCGTCATAATTTTAATATTAGAAATAAATACAAGTTGGCCGTCCCACTCTTTAGGCTAAGTAAGTGTAATAAAAGCTCTATAGGTAAGTATAGTTACTCTAAGTATTCGGTTTTAAAATAAGATCTCAAGTAACATTACCGATTTACCTGATAATAAGTTCAAGTATTATGTCAAGCCTGTTTTAATCTCAAAAGGTTATACAGGTGGGATCATTGCGTGAACGATAGTAATGCCTGGAATTAATCCACATCTCTGTGCTTCCGCTAACATTGGTTATGACTATGATTTGTAGTTTTTTATTGTAAAAAAAAAATGATATATATTATATTTATTACAAAAAAAAGAACCAGATCGAGTTTCTTGCCGGTTCTTCTCGACTGAGTTGTATTCCGAACCGGTGGTAGTGCTTTAGACGTTCATAAGCGCCTTCTTAGGGTCTAAATTGATTAAAGATTTTTTTTTATTTTGAGTTTAATTTCATAAGAATGCAGTCACGGGTGTTACTAGTTACATAATTAATACAAGGCTTTTTAATATGTAGATTAAATATAATAATTAATTCCCATTTTCTTGGTATAGACTTACACATCTTTAGTACTTAATAATGATCTAGTTTAGTATAAGGTTTGTAAAATAATAGATTTCTTTTTTTTTACCATTATCAGAGTTATATCTTATATAACAGGGGATGTTATGTTTTAAAAATTATTTCAAATATATAGGTAACACAGATAATAAGTATTCTATGATCAGTTTATCATAAAAGTTGCATTTGCTCAAGCTATATAAATACCCTTTCCTAGTAAAGTTGTGTTTATGACGTAAAATTTTGTATGTGAACTAATTTTATATACCTACTGCCTCGGTGGCACAGTTGTATTACGGTGCGACTCCGTTCTGAGGTCTCGGGTTCGATCCCCGGGTCGGGTCAAGTGGTATTGGGTTTTTCTAGTCAATATCATCCCGGAGTTTGGAATTTGTGCCCGATATGGCGACAGGCTCGCCCCCTGTCACATCTGGGACGGAACTAAGCTCGGCGAAATGTGGGTGGTGTAGTTCGCTATTTCACCTCTGCCTAACCCTTCGGGGATAACAGGCGTGAGCTTATGTTATGTTACTAATATCTGCATCATGTTAACATTTATTAAAACTTAAGACATTTACAACTGGGTCATAAAAATAATTTAACAAAATCGGAAGAAATATATAAATAAAAATCTACATTTTAAATAGGAATCGCCGTATTAAATATTAAAATGTAAATAAATAATTTATTGCTTAAAAATGTGGGTTTTTGTGTTTATTGTATTTATTTCATTATTGTACTACCCGTGTGCCCGCGGCTGCACCCGCGATTCATAATTTATTCACTGCGTAATATAGTTTTTAATTTTTTTATACGGAACACTAATTATTTTCCAAAAAAAATTGTTGGTATCTACTGGCATTAAGCAAAGATATTTCTCACAAAGTCAAATACCTCCCAATAAAACTGTGTATTGAATTAGATTTTATTGACAATTTCATGAGTTTTAATCTTTTCGCGGAACCCTAATTATTTTTGTAAAATAAAAGTAGCTATCTGCCAAAAAAAGTCCCGTCACAATCGCTCCGGTATTAGCCGGAAAAGTAAAACTGACAAGTAAAAATTTGAAAAATTATTTTTTTAATATAGATAGATAGAAGCACTGTATACACATTCATATGTATTGAAAAAAAAAACACATTACAAACAGACACTTCAATTTTATTTCTTAGGCAATACATAAAATTTTTGTAAAATTACTCGGCAATGGTATAGTTTACTACAGATAATATATTTTTTAGATCGGTTTAGAGTTTATCCATAACCATGCCCATAAGAAACCACAATCAATTTTACCTCTTGGTCTGATCAAATAAAGGGAATTTTATTGAGTTCGTATAAAAAAAAACATATACAAAAACATTTCCACATTAAATAATGTGTCAAATTATTATGTCACAAGACGTATTTATAATACGAACAGTTATTATTAACGATTAAATATAAGAAAAAGGTCACAAAAACAAGCTCGTTATTTGTTACCCTCATCAAGAGCTGTCTAATTGACAGCGTGTATCTACGGCTGACAATTACTGTGCAACAACGGTTTTGAATTTTAAAAAACAAAATTAATTATACAATCAATCAGTGGACGTGTCAGGGCCAGTAAGGTGTTACTTTTCGCCCGGCAAAATGCCAATCAACGTATAAAATGTTCACCCAAGCGTCGAGGCGTATTTTACTTTGTAAAAGTCTTTCAGTGCATTTTTCTGCTCCAATAATTTTAACTTTAAATCTTAATTGATTAAGTATATTATCGAATACGTTATATAGAATACTTAGTACTAAGTTATCGTCACGTCTGTCGGTAGTGTAACATGCCGATTCGCGACGCTCAAATCGAGTCACTCAATAAAGCGAACTTAAGTTAAAGAGTGACCGTCAAATCCGTGGTTCTGTTTTGAAAGGTGAAATTTTTACGTCCCTCCATATAATTTCACGGGCATTGTGACGTTAATTCACAAGTTCTTTGTCTCTGCCATCTTTAAATTTAATCTGTTATACGGAAATCTATACTTAAAATAAAAGGTTAAAGGAAATAAATTTGTTTGCCAAACACGCAAAAAGTACTCAACCGAATCCGATGAAATTGGTACTATAGTAGTTTATACTATGTAGTTACATATAGAGTTTATTAATTATTTATTCATTCATCTAATATAATCTATATAACGTAGAAATTGTGTTTATCTAGATTCGTATTACAAAACCATAAAATTGAAGTGCACGCATAATAACATCTTTTATCTACCTACGATGAAATTTGGTATGGTAGTAGTTTATTCTATATAGGAATACCTAGCGTATATGTATTTATATTATGTTAAATTAGTGTGGAGATTAATAAAAGCTTAGAATAAAAATAGGGTATTCGAAGCACTACTACACCAGTGAGATCGTTGGCATCAGCTAGCTCTGCCTGTCTTTTTGTTGCTTTTTTACTCCTAAATCACTGAAAAGATTTCGATAAAATTTCGTAATGAGATAGATTGCATCCAGAGAGAGAATATAGGCCTGCAAATTGTGTGAATTCCACGGGGATGATGCCGCGGGCTCTGATAGTATTCCAAATAAGATTGTTCCATGCAGAAACAAAACTGTTCATCGCATATAGTTGAGAAAAAATACTTTTAAATTAACGACATAAAGTACCTACCAGTATGGTTTTTGATTATCTATGTCTGTAAACGTATCACGTAAAAACCATTGAATAGGTTTTGTTGAAATTCGGTACACAAGTAATATCCCAGAGCAATACGTATAATTAATTTTTTTGTGATAACTCACCCAAAAGTGGGTGAAAATTTGTGCTGAAATTAAATCAGAAATTTTAAGTGAAAGTTTGTGTATAAGCTCTTAGTTATTAAATAAACGATCCATATCTTGAGTAACCTATAGGATATAAAACATTTAAAAACTCGCTTCAAAGTAGATGAAAAAGGAATGCAAGTTTTAATAAAATAAGTCAAATGTTTGTTTAGTTTAATATCCAAGCTGTGAATATGTATCTAAATTTTATTAAAATCGTCATTATTACAAACAAGGTATTCCACGCGGGAAGAGTCGCAGGCACAGCTAGTTGAAACACTATTATTGTAATATTTCATCGGGAGAGTTTATGATGTTAGAATTTATGTTCGATACATTTTTATCGATATAATAATTTTTTATAAAACAAAGAACATATAATAAATCTCTGACGTAAAATTCGTGAGTTTTTTACGTGTTTGTTGATCGCGTTCGAAGGCGAATATATAAAGCTTCCTGTGTTGAGAGATAAATGGCCTTTTAAATAAATTTAAATAGTTTTATCAGCCTTGTCAATAGATTAATAAAATTTTGACATGTGACCTTATCACAGCATACACAGTACAGTTCTTAGAAAACTTCTGTGTAAAAAGAAAAGTACGAATGATATCATTTTTCAGGCTGAATAATCAGAGTACAATCATAGTTCTGCGCTTAATAAATCAAAAGCAAATATATCAACCGAAATAGAATTTACAACAGTCAGACGGTCACCATTGCTCTCGACCAATGCGGCCTCTAGTGCTGAAGTTTTAATGTGTCGAGTACCCATAAAATAAGACAATAGGAAAACAATGGAAACCTGGCGTAAACACCAGGTAAGTGCTCAAGGAGTTAAGCTGATCTTTGATATATTTGCATTAACGATTGGGGAGATAAACAAGACATCCATTGATCAAATACGAAACTGTTTCAGACATAAATTACAGAATATTTTTTGAAGTCTAGAAAGTGTAGTACTCAATCACAATGTTACCTTATTTTTAATAACGATTTAATCTAAGATATAACGCACAATATGCATATAACTGTACTGGTTCTTAAGCCATGCTGCCAGTAGGTTAGCAGTAGGTTAACTAGCAGATTAGATAATGATAATAGACTAGAAAAACCACGAAATTATGATTTCACTTGGATAAACATCTGGAAACATTACCTAAAAGTGAGGTTATTGCGGGATACAATTTGCAATGATGTCAATACACACTGCTTCTGAGCATATAAATGCAGAGCCATCTTTGCTTTCTAAAATCTAGATCCTTTTTAAATTTCTTTAGTAACGTGAACTAAAAAATTTTTTTCGCTTTCACAAATATTTTTACAAATCGTACACAGAAGAAAGGTCGTTCGATTAATACTAAAAAAAATACTAAAATGGAAACACTATTGTAAAACTATAGGTGATGATGATGATGCAACAAGAAATAATTAACATCCTAAAATAGACAACGTTACGTAGACAAAAACCAATTAACATTTACAAAACGTGCCAATTAAATGAATTCACGATTGATTTATGTACCTATAATGAATTTTACGCAACTATAGTTTATTTGTAGTATTTTGATTTAAGACTTTTGAAAGTGAATAAATTTTGATATTAGACACGGAGTGTTGTTACTGTAAAGAGTAAAGGGAAGGTATTATTTATAATAATAATGATATATATTCTAGATAGTTTTTTTTTCAATCTTTTTAAAGTATTTAACTGAAGTATACTCAAAATTTTAGGAAACAAATAAATTTAAACTTAATTCATTCGTTTCTATATACCATCCCCTAGTATATGTTGGGCGTTTGCGGATATTCACTATTTTAACGGGTAATTAAAGTTATAAATTTAATCTAAATACAATATAAGAATTTATATTACTGATAAATTAAATAATCAACTAATTTGTACAAACAGTGTTTGCAATAATTGTTTATTTTTTATATGGCGATTTGTCACGCTTGTTTATAGTTTGTCAAAACATTTACTTAATAACGTAAAATAAAAATGGCAGTCCTTGTGAAATAAATAATAAACCGATTAATATAAATTACTTACTTTGTTAAAAATCTTATCCGAAAAGTCACAAAAACGTTTTTTTAGTCAGATCACAGCTGACGTCATACAAATTCAACGATGCATGACAAACGGTAATGGAAACCGTGTGCATATAAAGAAAATGTATGTACGTATGTTTGTGATAAATCTATTGAATGGAAATTAAATTATGTTGTTTTATATATAGCGCAGTTTTATTACTTGTCGCACGGCGTAGGTTCGAAACCGCAAATGAAGTGGAATATTCATCGATAGTAAAGACATATGAGCGTTTGTGAACAAACATACTGAAGATATTATGTAAAAGTAAATTCAAATAGATGGCGATGGCGTCTATACAAAGTTGTATTTATCAAATCTTCTAGTCTAGTTGAGAGCTTAATAAAATACAGAATGACGTTTCAATATTTATAGGTTCGATATATTGCCATGATAAGTGCGTTGGATAAATCAGTACCTTTGGGAAAAAGCCTTTGCTTAACACTGGAACAATAATCATATCATCTCTTGATTACATGTATATAAATAAGTACATTTTTAATATAATTGGACAAGTTTTGAGCAAATGAATACGCAGACTAAACTTAGTATAATATTATACAAACAAAGCCGTATTATAATTATCCACAAATCCACATATTTATGGTTATATTATAGAGTAACCTCATTATAAAACTATTTTGATCACAATCTTTGTACGGACCACTAAAGTGATTTCTGACTGATATTTAATCCAAGCAGTAAGCGTATACGCAGAATGAACAATATTCATTAACTGGTTTACATTGGTTGCTTCGTCTGCGATTCAATTCTGTTTTTTTTTATTATAACGATTTATGTAATAATGACCCATGGAAAAAAAAAAAAAACATTTAGTTTAACAAAAAAATAAATTATCCATGATTCACATAAATGTTCTCTGATATTTTCGCATTTAGTACTCCTTGGTTGCTAGAAAAAATGCAAAAAATAGAATTAAGTAAAATAGTTATTCTGTTATATAAACATATATTGTTTAAATAAATACCAGTTTCTAGATTATATCTCTACTTATAAGTATTTAGCCTGTTGATATATTTATTATTTTTCATTATAAAACTAAACATATTTAAAATTTTGAACAAGTAACTAAGAAGTAATTGATGTACATTCACATAATAGTTTTACTCAACAAATTAATCCATCAAAGCGTATAATCTGAGTGAGCGTCAGCGCCCGCCTGACCTGTCAGACGACTCGTCAGGCGACTTGTCAGGCGGCCTGTCAAGCGCCCCGTCAGAATTATGACGCATGAGCGCGCCCACCTCGGTGCCGGTCGGCAGCTTTACAAGCATTTTTTCCGTCACTTCCTTTTTTTATAATGTGACAGTGTAATCCGTGAAACTGGAAACCGGGAGTGATTATCGCTTCGCTTTTTAAAAGCTTTTTATAAAACCTATCGTGTATGTTATGATTATGTTATTTCTTTTGTGAGCGGTTTATGTTTATTTCTTTGTGAAAAACAAGTACAATGAATTATGTTTTTTTAAGAAACTACTGTTCGATGTATTTCCATCTCCATCATAATCGGGATGTTGTATTCGCCGATTAGGGGTCGTTAGGAGATTGGGTAGGGTTCTAAATTTTGCCTGCGTAGTTCATGGACGTCCCCTAAGAATAAGAAATGAATTGTAAAATTCTTCATATTTTATGATTGAATATAATCGAGTTAAAATTTTAGATTAAGTTTTACTAAAAAAACATATTCGTCTCATATATCCTACAGTAATAAATTCTAAGTCGTATCAGTGTTGAATGAGTTGGAAGGAGATATTTTTAAATAATTAATAACTTCCTATATTATGTTGACGAAAACCTTTTTCGGCAAAATTATTATTCGAATAATATCTAAGACAAAAATAGACTTCCTAAAAACTTACAGGATTCATCTTGAAACGTGGATTACTGATACTACTCACTACAGTTTATCATATACGATGATAAAATAATAAAAGAAAAAATACTTTATCAATTTAAAGCTTGAACAGTGATTTATGAACAATTCGAAAAATCTCCCTGTCAGCAAATTATCGAGAAGAGTCGGCATGAAACTCAATAGTTTCTTTTTTAAACTAGATAAGTATATGTTAAAGTAATTAATTATATATAATTGTTTCCATCGGACAACAATTTTTTAATTTAGTACTAAGCAATTCTAGGGTATTGCTGAATAGTTCATATTGTCAGAGTATTAGTAGTTTGGGAAACAGAAAAATTACCTTCATTATTTAGAATTATGTCTATCAGAAATGAAAATTAATCCATTCATTAACCCTCGACTTAGCTCCAATCAATCAAGATTATTTTTGGAGAAGAGCGTTATCAGATTATGACGCTTTTTATTTTCGAATAAGATAATAATCTACGTTGATATGGATTTTTTTGTTACAGTAAATTAAATGCAATGTATTATATTGAATGGTAAGCAAATGAATGTATGTATGTAAAAATGTAATATATGTATGTAAAAATTAATAAATAATTGCAACCAACTTGCGAAACTTTTGAACATCCAAGTTTAGACATTTATGTGTAAACATATTAGAAGGGCATCTATAACACACTAATTAAAACAATTGTTGTGTCCAAACGATTCCAAGTCCAATAAATTAATTTCATTCAAGTCTGAGCTACAAAAAAGGTTTAAACAATCGTTCCTGCGACAGTGTTGCGTGAGATGTAAATTATAATTTCCCATGACATGCACATTACGTCTGTGTGATATCATGTGAGGTCAGGATTATATTTATATGTTAATCCAGAGACAGAATGACAGACAGGGGAGGGATCTAGAATTAGTAGAAATATCGGTTCCCTTGAGACCGAACATTTGATTCTCAGGAACGAAGAAAGATAGCCAAATGTTAGTAATTTATTTATTGTAATGTAAAATCGTGTTAAATTTTTGAAAGCTTTTGCTGAAGTTCATGAAGTTTTCTACATGATGGTTGATATTTGTGAGGGCATTTTCATGGCCTAAACTAATTGAAGCGTAATTGATTTCGATTTTTCAATATTCTTGGTTAACTCAGTTTTTATCAGAACGAGAGGTGCCATAAATTTAAAATAATAAATAATAACCAACTAATACGGTTTAACTTTCATATAATAAGAGTGTATGTATTACACGAATATTGTTTTGTAAACGTGATACGTCAAACAAATCCCTATGAGGGGTTTCACGTTTTGTTTATTGTGATCGTATACGGCTTGAACATGAATCCCGCCTTACTATGCCGTTTTCACCGTGTACTTATATTTATTGTTTACTAGTTTTCGTAAGTTGGCTTAGAATTTACATTACATTTTTTACAAGTGACTGTGAACATATGCTAGGCACTAGAACAAACGTTTGAAGCTATAAGGTATCGTTGTAATATGTTCTAATATTATCAACATAGCGACACCGATTTCTAACGCAGTAATTATTTTCTACATGCCTAGTACAAACCTCAGATGAAACATCTAGATATATGCAACAGGCTAAATTGCATACCCATCCCATTACTTTGATAATAGAGAAATATATGTATATAATTAGATATTTTCCAAGCAGCCGAGGCCCGTGGGAGTAGAGTCAGGCGGAGAGGGTTGGAGGAGGGGGTTTGTAGTCGGAAGTAATAAAAATCAGGTGGTAACGTCGACGAGGCACGCCATCACTCATACTGCGTGACAACCAGTGCTCGGTCACGTCATACGGTACACGAATCAGGGGTGGCGCTCAAGAATCAACTTGCTTTATATAAAAATATATTTAAAGGCTGACCCTTTATTCATGAATAACATGCTAGAAATAGAGTTCTAGATAGCTCTCATTATGGTCCCTTTTTTTTAAACTAAATAAATGCTGTGGAGTAGATTGGCCTTGATGGTTTCACCTAAAATTTTAGGACGAGCGCTTAGACCACTCAGTCAGGAGCGACACAGACCTTGTCATGGACTTGCTAGATTTGTCCTACCTATATCGAAGCTTTTATTATGTAGAAAGATTATTTTTAAAAATATATTAATTTTTACGGCTTATTTTCGTAGTTGTACTTGTAGTGTAGGAGTCTTTATAGGCTTTCTAGTATCTTATACCCCCTGCCCTTTACCATTTAGTGAGAATTCTATCTAATGTGTACTTCAACATATATATTCAATACAAATACTTAAACTGTGACAGAGAATATGCCAACCCTAATCAGCTTTGACGTGACGCATGAATCATAGCCTTTGAAAGCACTAGACATGTCTCAGCTTGGGTTAATGGACCGGTGACAACCACTACCAAAGTATAATAGAAAAATATTAAAGTGGTCATATTGGCTAGTTAAATATTTGGCTGACCCTTGTAATAATTTATATTGAGGGAGTAATTATAACATAAAAATTCATTGATAAGATCAACTTATTACATTGAAACGATTTTAGTAATTACACACAGAATAACAAAGAACAATGACTAAACTTGTCGACTAACTGATTTAGTTGTATGTAAAACGACTAAATAGAAATTTGGTTTTAGGGATATAGAGACAGTTAAAGAGATGATGCCTAGCTATATGTTTCAAAATTTTATAAAGTAACGAAAGTCTTCAAAATTTATTGTCCTGCAAAAAGTATTTTTATTTTATTTTTCAGATTTTTAACGATTGTAAATCTACACGGAGAAACTTGAGATATTACTACAGTTCCATTTTTTTTGCCAGAATTATGATTATATAGGTTTTCACGTATGCTAAATCACTGAGACCAACCACGTACTCGTGGAATCTTTTTTATGCACTCACACTATAAAACAAACTAATCTAACTATTTAAATATATGATCTCACTTCAGGTTTTCTCGATAATAAGTCATAATAATTCACGGAATTTCTAATAATTAGTTCTTAAATACAACTAATGGAATAAGTCAATAGGCGTTTAGCGACAGATTTCCAATTTTAAAAGAAGCATCGTAGCAAATAATATCGTTGGATCCAGTGTGTTAAAAACACAATATGGCTATACAATTTGGAATTTCGTTATATTGTTGTAAGTGATTACTATTAACGGCACTAACTCATCACTTGTAACTATAAAGTCTAAAGTAGCAAATAGATAATTAAAAATAAGCCTTACGAACGAAAACACCACATATCACACGCAAATAGTTTCGCAAGCCGTTAACGTCTATCCTGCGTACTGTAGATCGGTTGACCCGTATATCATTCAGTTTTATGAATTGTAAATTTTACGTTATATGGTCTTTAGTGGGCCATATATCATTTCGTATTAATGCCCCAGCAACCAGGGCTGTCTCTAGTAGTATCGTATTTATTTTGTTTGGAAATATACGAGAAATTCTGTATAAAAAGTATACTTCTGAGAAACAAAACAATTTTTTTAACATTTTATTCAATTTTTTTATTATATCTTAAGACTATTGACTACCTCTCGCCCGGGTGAGTCCCACACTGGCACGGAGTTCGACCCTCTGTGCCCCCTTACCTATTGCATTGGGGGACTCCGGTCCCACTAAAGCAATAGGTAAGGGTAGTTTCTAAATGCATTTCCGCTCGACAAAAAAAAAAAGGACTATTGGCTACGAAGAAATGTATGTAATCTATGTTGTTTAGTTTGATGCCCAAAGAGTAAGTAATTAATTGTTGGGTATTCAGATATTTGTCTAATTCATTCAGTGCTCTTAACGGAGAGTGTATTTTTGTCTTTATAATGGATAAGTTGGTTCTAAGACCTCCATCACTAATTTTTATTACGAAATGTAAATGATAATCATTGCTATTTGTGTGATGATATCTATTAATTTTAAATAATGTCAGCCCAAATAAGAGATTTATTTAATAATCTATTTGTGTGTTAAGACCAATGTATCTGGGAATAAAATCTTTTAATAAGTTTAAGATAAACATAGTTATATATATTCAGATATAATGCTATTTTAGAGTTTTCAGACCTGTCGCGTTCGTTACAAAGCCTGGTGAAGCTGTAAATGCCCTTCTGCGTACATGGTACTCAAATCATTAAAAAGCATGGTCAGTTGAAATAATCGACAATGTAGCCAATCACTAATCGCTAAATTGAAAACAGTATTTTAGTAATCAATGGTCAATGGTATCATAAAACAGTGAATCTTAATGTTTTTTAAGTTAATCTATCTATCTTTGAATTTTACGCCAAACGAAATACTTCTCAGTTATCTAAAAAGCTATAAACCAACCCTTATTTTATTAACTAGCTTGTAATTCAATAGAGTTTTATTTTCTTGTGGTCAAAAATCTAACCATTCCTTCAAGGTTATACCAACTTGTTAATATATTTCATTGATTGATTTTAATCTATTTAAGAAAGACTTCCACAGCTGGACATGGGTCTTCCCCAAAAGGGAGAAATTGCCATAATGGCCACGCTTGGCAGGCGGATTGGCGATCGCAGTAGTTAGTTGTGGTTCTCAGAGGATGTTGGTGCCCATCCTCTGGTTTATCCCTTAGTCGCCTTTTACTACACCCCCACGGAAAGATGCGGGGTGGTACTATTCTTAGCCGGCGCCACAAGGAAAGTTAATATTTAAATAAAGTAAACAGACAGTAGTTGAAACAGAAACATGCAATCACGGAGCTTGTGAATAAGTCTTCATTCGAAGTAATAAAGTCATTAAAATCACATTTACGTTTAGCAAAAAACTAATATAGAATAAACAAATTTATTTACATTAGAAGGTCCTGCTGAGAAATTCATCACTCGTGACTTTGATGGATGGGCCAGCAGTCGTTAATGACTGACGAAATCTTTAAGATAATTAATGGTATCCGTTGGCACAACTCTTTAGGGTTTTGTTTATTTCGATGCCACTAACCTTCATACAAAGTGTTAGATTAAACATAATAATTATAGTTAGTGTATTCTGTCAACTTTGACTTGTATTAGTTAAATTTGTCAGCGAATTAGTATTTGCATTTCATGTTTTTCTTTCCAAATATCCGCGCTACACTGTAACACTTACAGTACACGTGCAGTTTTTGTTTTGCTTTAGCTAATTCTACTGCCAGTAAGTTTGCCCACAAGCATATTCAATCTACATTATGACATTTTGATGACATTTAGTTAATCAGAACAACCATTAAGAAGCGATCGAACACGATCTATCAAGCAACAAACGCATTAGTATTGTGTATCACAAACGATGATCGATTCAAAGCTTAACGTAAGACAGATATCATTAATAACAAAAGATATAATGCTTTACAGAAACGTATTCGACTCAATTTATAACTTATCATTCTCAATGTAGGCATGTTTGGTCACGATCGGATACAAATCATTATTACCGTTTTTTTACAAAGTCACGAATTTTATTAGGACATATCAATTAATCTTTTCATTTTGTATTTAAAATGCAACAAAATCATTCGTGTTATTTGATTATAACTCATCAACTAATGACCTGTTAGTTATTAATCATTTACTATATTCGTGTATCGAATTGTAAATATCATTGGCCTTTAACTAATGTTTTAATACTATTGTTTTTAATTATGCTTAATTATTAATATTTTCATTTCAACAACCTTCATTTTTTATAACGGACTATAGACTGCAATTTATTTAAACATTTGAAAAACTTTTAAAGTATTCAGTATGTTGGTTTTTATTAGTTATATATTTTATATTTAAATTACAAATGAAGTTTTATCAAAAAGCTTAGCTGCTGGAATGACAAAAAATTAATGTTTACTGAACAAAAAAGTTGTGCAATGTCACATAGTAGAATTAAAAAGAAATGTATAAAAAACTTCATACGTATGTTTGGGAAATTAAAAGAAGATTAACGACATAGTCTTTCAACAGATTCCATTAAATCGTTTATTAAATGAATATCAACAGAGTATATAAAATTAAACAACACTAAGAAAACAAAAACGGACTTAACTAAAAATTCTCATTCATGTGCTAATTAATTACGGGTGAGCATAACATTGTCTAATGAATAATTAATTAAATAACATCTTAGATGATCATTAAATTCTGAATAACTATTTATAATACGAAAACAGTTAGACACAAATAAAAAGACAATAAAGTTTTAAAATTAAATTAACATATAGATGAGAAACATAACTTAAAATATAATTAAAGTACATATTAAAATAAATAAAATACAATTGCGAAAGAAATAAAATGATAAAGGTCATTAGCAATTATTTGAATGGAATGGTATTAGCATATTGCAACTGATTAATCTGATATTCGGTAGTTTACGATCTTAATTTAATATGAAAATAAAAAGTCAAGATTTGAATATCCACCATCATTTTCGCCTTAATAAAACCAATTCGTTGGAAGCAAAGTTTAGATATCAATATTTATTCTGATTGTAAATGGAATTTTCTGTACATAGGTACTTTTTAACCGACTTCAAAAAGGAGGAGGCTATCAATTCGTATGTGTGTGTGGTTTTTTTTTTGTATGTTTGTTACTGGATTTCTCCGTCAATTGTGGACGTCGATTTGTAAATTTCTGTACAGTCTCGAGGTGGTTCCATTGTCATCAAGTCTGAATCTGATCAGTGGATCTCAGGGAAATCAAAAGCCCCTCGAATTCTATACAATACATTTCTCGAATTCTATGTAATAGAATTGTATATATATTTGTTTCCACAGCTATTCTAGTGTTTACGTATTGCAGTCACCATCTTATTTTGCTGATCTGATGATGGAAGGTGCAATATTTTAACGAGTAAGAGTAAAATATTTTTTGTTGTTGTACTTTATTCATATGCACTAACAGTAAATAAAAAAGAGGAAAAAGAACAAATTAATACGGAAATAAAATTATTTTTAGAAAACATCAAAAACTGGGTTCAAAACTATATCTAAAAGAACATACATACTTAAACTAAAAAGTAGAAATCAAAACTTTTTTAATGAAAAATAAAACCGACTTCAAAAGAGTATATTATAAAAATGCACTAAAAAGTAAATAAATAGTTACTTGTTTAATCTACTTCTGTTAACATCCATATATCCTTCGTTTATTTAATTTAATAGCATTCTTAATATTGAAGTCGGTGCCAGTTAGAGTTAACCAATGTACCTATTATAAACTAAAATACGTGCTTAAACTTCGTCACAATTACATATAAGCTTAAATAATTAGCGACGTACATTTACACTAATTTGTTATCCGTAAGTTGGCACCGATTTCAAAATTATTAATGATATTAAAACAAAGAATATATCGAAGTTAGTAGATTAATAACGTAATTATTTATTTACTATTTAGTGCATTTTTGTAGAATATTCTTTAAAAAGTCGGTTTTATTTTTAATTAAAAAAAGTTTTTTGTATTTCGCTCGATATACCTAATAAACTAACTAGATCTTGTTAACAACGGTGGTTATACAAACTCTATATTTTGAATAACCTATTTGCGTTTAATAGAAGAGATCGTATGAGAATTACAGAGGATATATGTATATGTCAGTTAATTTGGTGAACGTAATGTGAATAGCTAGAATAAACTAGACTGCTAGTTTACAAACATAAAACTAGAAATTTACTGTAATTTATTTATAGGTATTATTGTTAAGCTACTAATAAAACTCAATGAGTAAGGCCCATAAATATACTAAATAAAGCGACCTATTCAAACGCTACATGAGATTCTATGTTAATAACATTAAAGCGCACACTGTAAATAAAGATCGTGAATTATGATATTTGCTACGGTGCTATTTTATAAAAGAAAAACATATTAGCAACCCAAAGCGATGCTATAAACAAGTTCTGTATGGAAGGCATTGCGAACGATTCATAATTTAACAAGCACGCAGCATTGCACCGCGCCGTTCGCTTTTACGAATTATATTTTATGTTTTATGTATATTCAAAACATGTCTTAATACTTCAGTATCCGAGATTAAATTTGTTTAAAACGAATAACTTTGGTTTAGGTTTTAATTGTATTGAAACGACTGCAAAAAAATTTGTCTAAACAGGAATAATGGTCTTTGTTCTATAATTTAGACTTGAGTAAGATCTCACAGTGTATAGCTTTAAATAAACTTTTTTCAATGAATAAACACGAGTTAAGACAAATAAAAAGTAATAATAGAAGTAACAAACCTTCTTCTTACCACTTATTCGTTGTGATAATTTTAACACGCCTATAATTTGCTAGTTGTTGTTTAAAGGCGTATTTGCTTAGAATCATGAAAAAATTTATTCAAATATTCAAATGGATTCAAATGAATATTCGAATGAAGAAAACCATAAAGGGTTTATACACATAAATGCAAAAACAAAAGCGAAACGTCACGTCAGCGGTCGACTGCGGTAGGTGCACTAACTTTCCTATAAAATATGAACAATCCATTTTAGGAAAAGAATTACGGAGGGTCTCCCGTGATATTAACATAATCAGACATTCGTCGAAGTGTATGTAAAGGAGCAGGCAATGAAACGTCCCTCGCAGCGAGCTAAGAGTCATGTAATAACTATCATTATACTCGACACGATACGGACGATAATCATCGGCTGCGAGCAAAAACCTATGGCATCGCGGCACTCATGTAAATTGCGTATGCCATAAATCAAGTACTTAATCACTATGCCTCGACGTAATAATGAGATTACTTGAAAAAATTACACAGTGCGATGTTCTCATACAGTTCTTGCGCAAACTCACATGAGAATCGTAAACTATTCTATACAATGTTGATTTCTCGGTGTATAATTTCCTTTATGATGACATAAAATAATAATTTACATTTAGTATAATATTTTAATGATCATTTTGATAAAGTGATATTAGATATTAATGAGAATAGGACCTAAACTACGTTTGTTGTGAACACATGTCATACATTAACTTGTACACGACTAGGTAGATCAAATATACAAAAATATATAAAAACAAAAATTTCCTGTGAATTCAATAAATGAAACCAATAGTGTCCATAAGATCCCGATGAATGAAAGTTATAGTTATCATACTTAGAAAAGTCATAAGTAATCATGTCAAAGATATATATAATTTAGAAGGAAATTAAATTACATTGCTTTAAATTAATGTAAAGTTAAATGAGCAAAATTAGATCAAAGCATTAAAAAAAATAGTACAATTTAGATAAATATCTTTGTAAATTACAGATCTCGCTTAAGTGATGTGGCGATGTCTGCATAATAATGATCATAATTTATGCTCTATTACTTTTTGTTCTATTAAAATGTAAAAAATTATACCATATGAACCATCTTTAAAACATAATTCTAAAAACTCAGAAGTAAAACATAACGCAAATCATAAAACGACCACGGTGAAGATGTAAAAGGCGATAATAAGAAATTGAAAGCAGCGCTGGCAGGATTTATAGTGGCTGGTAAAAGAACAAGCGATGAAGATAATTCACCGCATACAATAAAGAGCGCTATTGATCTCGCAGAAGCGAATCGGCTCGTAACGGAGAACAAAACACGCTACCGCCGAATGTCGTATAAATCTTTATTATTGCCGCAACAAGCTTATAGCCAACAGTTTCAGGTACTCAAACCGGATCCAACTCGGTATGAACTCACGACTTTGGAGCGTTTTTTCGCTCGATGAAATACGCCGCAGCGCCCCCTGCCCGGAGGAAGGAAACCCATAAATAAATAATAATACAACCATTTATATTACCAAAGGGTTTCGCCCGACGTATCTATTATCATCCGAATTGTTTAAATATGATAATGTATCAAAATAACAGGCAGTTCGTTCGCGGCCGCGACTTCTGTTCCGACATTATCATAAAGATTCACTTAATAGACTGTTTCGTAAATTATTATAGTGGTCTGACACCGTTTTATTGCCGCGAGATTACTCTGTTGACTTTTTTGCTCGGCAATATTTAAATATTGGACGGAAATCCCGGCACATAAATTGGTGTTGTTTAGAGAATCGTATGCAGCGGACGTCTGAAATGATCAGTTAGTTACATCTAATGACTCAAGTCATAAAAAACCTAATCTCAGACCATAAAAGAAATAATAAGAGATCGCTAATAGAGATTGCTCGTAACTCTTATTGAATCGTGGGGGAAAAATGCTTTCAAGATTGCGGAGTTGGTTATAACGGAACGTGTAATCATATCCAACAATTAAAATCAAATTTAATTAACACTACACATATATGGACAAGCGGAGGTTTTAAAGCGAGCGATGTTATAACATTAAAGGCGGAATATAATCCGAAAGAAATAAAAGGAGTAATAAAGTGTCCCTAATAAACCTCGAAACGCACAGAGCCGTCTCGCAATAACCGTACGTAGACTAAACAAATGATTTTCTTGATAATAAAAACTTTACAATAAAAACGTTCACGAAATGTCGGTCATTAAGTGTATTTACGCAGCGAAACGGATATAGGGGGCCGTAAAAATGTAGAACGGCTTATTGAGATGTTGGCAACAGTCTCCGGGAGAGATCCGACTTAATCTACGGCCTGCACGTCTCGCCTCGGCTAATTCGGAACGCCGCGCTACGGTGACGCCTGAAAAGATAAAAGTATGGTTTAAAATTTTCTGACAAATTAAAATTTCAACGCGATACCTGAGAACAATTTTATCAAGATCGTATAAAGAACTCGAGTCCTTTGTGTTACATATTTACGAGCGACGTCGAGGAAAAATCGTTTAGGTAAACACGATAGCAATAAAACCGACTCGAGCATGCAATTCGCATTCGTGAGCGACGGACGTGAACAGTGTTTAAAACCACAATTTATTCAGTTACTTTATCGCTAACACATGAGTTTACACTAGTTGGTAGCGGCCAATTAACTCGTTTGAAATGCGAGCCGGTAATAACTTTATATGGATTAACTGTGTCAGATTCATTTAAAGATATGGTCGCGGTCAGTCTGTAGCTGCCGGCGACATTTCAATAACATATATTACTATTTATAAAATTATAACAGAAACCCAGTATTCGACAGACGACGAAGGAATCATTAATATAGTTCACCATGACAATGCAGATAGAAATGAAATGAAACACGGCGGGGCCAATGATGCGGAAGAAGCTGTACTTAAGCACAAAGCGTATTACAGAAACCATATTTATGGGTCTATTGTTGTACACACAACTGCTTCTTGGTTCAGCATCAAATACGAGTTTTTACTATTGATTATTTTTTCTTTATGCCAACAAAATACAACGTTTATCTATTTTGTTCATGTACGATCTTCCGCTCGATAGATTTTATTGTAGTGTCTTCTGTAATTGTATAACAGTTATATTCGGTTATAATATATTACTACCATTTTAATAAAATAAATTTATGATATGTTTTAAAAATTTATCTTTAACTTTTACACGATGCATAAAAACATGTATTGTTTATATGAAACTTCAGGTTTAAAGTCGTCCATTACGTCGGATACACATAATTTATTATTTCACTGAGTTTGTGTTTTAAAATATTTTGTAATCTATATCATTTGGACGAGAAATTAATGCGACCCTAAAATTCATATTTTTCATTATACGATGATTTGGCACAAAACTTGCACGTCATGCAGCCGTTTCCTATTAGGGCGCCGATGTAGAATATCGAAACGTTTAGAATAGTCTCAACTTTCATAAAGAACATAAGTTTGGTAAAATATTGGGTATTATTTAAAGTATCTTAATTCGTTTTAAAATCAAACTCGACTCCAACCAACACTACATCATAATTTACATCAGCATTATCATCTGGAATGGTCTTTACAATCATCTATTCATGCGAGACGTGTAGCATTAAACAAGGTAATAAATTTAAAGCGATCATCTTATGATATCCCCGGGCCAACAATACGATAGTTTGTCAGTTCTAGGCGGTTGTTAGGGCGCGTGGGAGGGGAAACGGGCGTCATCAATCACGCTCCGTGACTCTTTCAACCTGCCGCCTGAGGGGGAACCGGCAGGGCTGTAGCATACATAAATTATATTCGTTTTTGTCCGTCTGTCGAGTGGAGACAAAATTTGTTAGCGACACTGTTAATTAATTACTCGTTTACAGTGTTTATTGTCTCGTTAAATTGATCAACTGATCTTTTCTCTTGTACGTTTTGAAATGAAAAACTTTGTCATTCCGTTGCGTGGTAAACGACTATAATTTTTTAATTCTTAATATTCTCGTGTGATCGATCTTAATAGGCTGATTGATGTCATGTTATATCATCGGGTAAAGTATTATACAATAATTGCAATTGATATTTTATAATGTAGCTACAATTTGATATTTTTAAAAGACTTATGTAGTTTAATAACATACAAAGAATTCCTCCTTGAGATTAAGGTAAATAATCGAATGAAACAAGACTTTTTTAATAGAATGGAATATTTTTAAAATTACTGTGTATTAAAAAGCTGTGTATTGATAAACTCTAGCAACCTACTCTGGTAATTTAAATCGAAAGATAATTAAAAATAGTTTGTTTATTTCAAGACTGAATTTCACAGCAAGAGTAAAACAATTTGAAACTATGATTTTTAGCAAACTTTTCAGATTACCTCTTAACGTTTGATCTATTTGTTTTCAGGAAAACTATGAGGGTAGCCCTACTAGTGAGTCGTGTAAGGGAGCATACTTGATCATAGTCACTGGCGGCGCGGGGCTGACGTTTTTATACCGAGAGTCGCCACACGATGGATCGACTCTGTCAGGTGCTTACGAAAAATTGCCTCCGACGCCCCAAAACTCCTTGCTGTTGCTTCTATGAATGCAGATATACCACTCCATTATAACGAGAAACACAATAACAAAGTGATATTGGAAAATTATATTTACCATACAATTAATGTTATTGCGCATAGATAATGAACCATGACATTTTTGCGATATCAAGTTTTAGTTTTTCAGTTGTCTTCCCATAGATTTACGTTAAAACTTACACTGCACATATGCTAATGTCTATTTCTTATTACTACAAATAAAACTGCTTAGCATACGCAATGCATTTCTAAATACTGAATTTAGTAAACGGAACACTCAATAAACCCTTATTAGTCGAATGGAAAAAAAATGTTTATTCATTGCGTAGATCATCTGTCCTGATTTGATTTTGTACCCTGACACTGTTTGCCAAAGAAACGTTGTCGATTGATTCAAAGCCAAGTTGATTAACACGATGCTCATACGGACGCACGATCCACCTTACACGGATGTATCTCTTAAGAACTTTAACGTTTTATATGCAGACATTTGTCATTTGAGCATATTGGGAAAGATGAACAGTTAAATTGTCAACGTCCAGCCAAATAAGGTACACGTATGGAAAGGCGCTTATATACGATCATTCTTATTGAAACTGTTGCTTCATCTTTTATATCTCGTTTATCTTTAATGGTTGAAATCTTTCATTTTAATAATTGTAAATAGTATTAACATATGCAAACAATAATAGTCTGCTTTTTTATGTATAGTTCGATCATTTGCGAATTGCATAAGAATTTATTATTTCACTTTTTATCTTAATAGATAAAGATTTGTAAAATGAGCGATTTTTTCTTCTATTCATTCTTTCATCATCTGTACTAAATTACTTACCAAACTTAAAATCGACTTTAGTATTAAAATTTCAAATAATGAAGTTATAATAATTGTTCCTAACAATGTAAGTTGTGCAATGTAACAATGTATGGTATAGAATATAAAATGTTATTTTGAATTAAAGAGCTACTGTATTTATAATTTGATACATTATCAGTGACTTTTGTAATAAACTAAATTTTAAAGAAATGAATATATAATCGTAATAATTTGTACGAAATTATCACTACAAAAAACTAACGTAAGGAGTTTAAAATAAAAGTACATGGGAAGGACGAGGATAATCCATAAATAATAATTACAGCACCTCTAATATATTATTTTCATAATAATAGATTTGAAAGGGATCATTCAACGAACTGCCGACAGTCAACACAAAAACGCAACTCACACAAGTGATTCCATTAAAAAAATTCTTTAAAAAAAATTCAATACAAAATAAGCTCGAGCTTTATCCAAACACAATGAAAGATTAACCGGGGCGTCAGGAAAGAGTAATGAAGCGAAGAATGCGTTTGACAGTACTCAGAGAGCAGTAGATGCCATTGAATATTTTAAAGGTATCCATTTGGGAATTAAAGAATTGGATATCTTTTTACTGTAAAGGATGTTTGAATTATAGATATCTCGGGGAATATTAACGTGTATTTACTATACAAGTTTTGATGTGTTTGTGGGATTGTCGGTCTGCTATAGATTCACATGCGTCAACTTGTTTGGGGTCAGCCTGACGGATTAATTCGGATCTGTTACTGTGGTAAATTGGTATTTGTTATGATAGTTTTTTTTAGTTCTTTTGTGTAAGTTATTGTTGAACGATGTTATCTAACGCTTTGTATTTATATAATGGATTCATTTAATTGAAGTTGCCAGGTAAAGTTTTATATAAGGTGTATGTATTAGAAATATAAGCAAAATCGTACTGAGGTATTTAAAACTTATTACTACAATTTTAGTGTTCAATATAAGCTATAGTCACTTGTAAAATATGTCTCAGTTTTGCTCTTAAAATCCGTAAGTTGTTAAATACTTAGCAGTTCTTTAAAAATATCATTAATTGGATATTAATTATTGTCATTAATTGGATAATTTATGTACATGATGTCAGCGAAAACGTACTTTTTGTGTTAAGATTTATTGAAGAGATTAAGCTTTAGACAAAGAAAAACATAATTATAAATCAGAGCTTGGAATCAAGGCACTTTAATGCTCTTGCTATTTTTTTTTTAATTTGAAAAGTTGTTAGGCAGTCTCCGTCGGGTTAAGCATTATTATTACCCATTCTTATATTATTTGTCACGTGTATTAATTTAACAGGTCTGCTATTATTAACATCTTTTTTTTATCAACAATGTTTTATGTTATTTTTTTTAACAAACACCTTTTTGCCCGGCATCAGCTACAACACAATGCTCGTTGTTCCGCCGGGGAAATTAAACATTTGATTTAGTAGACACATCCGCAGCCGAGTGATGTCCCATGAGAGAGTCTCTTTAATGTATCCCATATATACATTCACGTTTAAAAATGTACAACAGGCATTTCGCATTACGCCAAAGCGAGCGAATCTTGTTACAAGTGCACTCATGTCGAAACTTTTTACGCCACATTTAACGCTTTATTTCGAAGTTAATTGGTCTTTATAGAGCCGAGCGTGGGCCGACGAACGAGTCGTTAAATCCTCAATGTTTCCAACAACAAATTAAACATTCTCGAATGATTCAGACGTTAATGATATGTCGGTTATTTCACAAATGTCCTCGCCGAGATCCTATCGGACAATATATCTTTTTATTTATTTTTGTTTCGTGTCAAACACGATGAATGTATTACCGGTAGCGGATACATTTTTAAAAGGTAATTATTTAAAGGGGATAACCGTGTTGAGATAAAAAGCAGATAAAAGTACGTCTCAGACAGCGTTCACGCATTCTCTATCCCCATCCATTACAGTTCCATCCACAATAACACGTATTGTAGAGGCTTTGTACGCGACTATATTTAAACAATAAGAAACTTTAATCCTTTCATTTTATGGTACATAAAGTGTTGGAAGTTCCACGGCTTTTGTGAGAGCGCTAACTCTTTCATCTATCATAATCGTTCATGCTGAAAACAATCAAGATTGATTTTCAACGTACTCTAAATTAGACTCTGAACCTGAGAGTTTAAGTTTGAGATTACCTCTATCTCTACTATATCTGTCGGTAGCTACCTCAGAGGCGGCGTAACGAAGGGACCAGCGGTTCCATGGAAATGACAAATGACATCTGCCTACCGCCTGTCAAATAACGGACAGATAATAAATGACCTCGATTGTTTATCATCAAATATAGCATATATCATTAGGTTGGACTCATCGGGTGCGGGGGCCGCGCCGACTAGGCAGTGATTAATAATGTTTGGTTAATTTTGAGTAACGTCAAACACTTTGGGGTAAGTTTTGTCCGTCATAAGTTGATTACATTTACGGTGCGGGCGTGCATGACTTGATTCTGTTGAGGCGTGATCGCTTATTAGATATTATTATAATATTAGTTCCGGCGTTCATTTATTGTATAGTTAATAGTTTTATGATTTTAAATTACTAATCAACTATATATTTATTTTTATTGTTATTATTTAGTAACAAAAATTACATTAACTTAGTTAATTGAAAGCTCCATTACTATGAGTGTATTCTTGATTTTCTGAGTTTCGGGTTTAAAAATTATAAAAGTAAACATAATTGTGTGATTAATTAAAACCAAATTAAGCCACCTAATTGCATTTCTTGCATATTAATTTATCAGCTGTGCCTGGGGTTTCTCGTACGTATCTAACAAATTATTGATAACGTTGTTTGTTGAACAATAGGTGCAATATCTTCACAGTTATGTACAACATTATATTTTTAACTATGGTTTTCGATTAATGTTGAATGTGTTTACTATTGTTTTAATACTTAATTCACGGTTATTCTCATTACTGGTTACATATGTCATTTAAACTTACAAAATATATGTTCTGAACGCGGATCGCATAATACATCCATGATTTTTTTTAAATAATCAAGAAATTTGTTCGATGTTTCTAGAGTGAAAGCATCCTAACTAACAGACAGATAAACAGTTGCAAAGGAAACAACGAATCTAAAGATCTCTTACAGAAGCCATGTACCTGCGCATAATGTCCAGGAGTTTGGGGTACAGTTTTATGCTAGTGTCGGGAAGTATCGATGTCGGTAGGAACAGATGCCTCCCTAACTGAGGATCGGAACAGGTCCTGAACAGTTACCGAAGAGGATTCCGGGGTACATAGAGAAGAAAGTTATTTACTATCATTATGGTGGTCGTTTTGTTACACTGTATAGGCTTTGACCACGATTTCATTGTATTGTTCATGGTATTCTTAGGAAATGCCCTTTTTTTTTTTTTTTGATGGTGGGAAATGCATTTACGCACTACCCTTATCTATTGTATTTGAAGGATCAAAGTCCTCCAAATACAATAGATAAGGGGGCACGGAGTGACGAGCTCCGTGCCAGTGTGGGACTCACCCGGGCGAGAGTCACCCGGAAATACCCACTAAAACCCCCCGGGGTCGTCCGCTGCATTTGGGATGGGGGCGACACGGGGTGGCTTTCGCAAGCACCGCGTCGCCCCCTGCAGCAAACCCACCAGGCCGCGTCAGTGCAATGGCCCGGTCGGGATGGAGGAGAATAATTCCCCTCCACCACTTAGCCCGCCTTTTGAGGAGAGGCATGACCAAAGGTCAAACATCCAGGGGGCGGAACAGACTTCCGCCCCCCATAAAAAGAAAGAGCAAGAATTAGACAGAGCAGTGGCGGGCAAAGGGAAAAAAGGGGGGGAAAAGAGACCCGCCTCTACTTTAAAAGAAGTAGAAAAAAAAAAAAAAAACACACACACTCCTCCACCGAGCACGACTACATGCGGATGAAACCCCGCACGTAGCGTGCCCACCGCCCCCTGGGCCTTCTACGCCTCCGAGGATCCGCCCTGGGATCCTCTTCACGGGCCCTCTCGGCCGCCTCCTTCTGCAACATCACCTGTTCACTGAAGGAGGCAACCACCCCCCCAGACCTCCTCGCTGTCGACCATGGCCATGACGACCGTCGGCAGCGAAAGGTCTGGCCCCACCGCCGCCATCACTGCACGACGCGGCTTCTCCCACGCGGCGCACTCCGCAAAGGTGTGGTGCGCCGTGTCTTCCGCCGCGCCACAGTGGTGGCACACCGCCGACGGCTCCCTCCTAGCTATCTTGTGCAGATACCACCCGAAGCACCCCATGCCCGGATAGTATCTGCACAAGCCTAAAGCTGAGGGAGCCGTGCCGCCTCCCTATCCACTCCCGGAGGACCGGGCGGATGGCGTCTACGGTACGTAGGCTGTCCGTAGCGCGCATCCACCAGGTCCTCCTCCCACCGCCTCATCTCCTCCTCTCTCCTCTCGAGCCTCTCCCTCCTTATTTCTGCCGGATGTAAGCGGAGCCCACCACCATCCCTCCTCGCTGCCGAGTACCGGTACACGGCAGCGAGCACCTCCGCTTCTCGCTCCCACGGCAGGGAGCCGGCGAGCACACAGGCCGCCGCCACGGACACCGTGCGGTAACCGCGCACCGCCCTCAACGCCACCGTGCGCTGCACTGAGTGCAGCACACGGATATTACGGGCGCTGAGGGCGTCCGCCCACACAGATGCCTCGTAGACGGCCATGCTGCGCACGACCCCTGCGTGGAGCCGGCGGCACCTCTGGCCAGGCCCCCCCACGTTCGGGAGGAGCCGCCCCAGTGCCGCCGCGGTACCGGCGATGCGCGGCCCGAGCCCCTTAAAGTGGAACTCGAACCGCCATCTACCGTCCAAGGTGAGGCCCAGATACTTCATCTGGGCCTTCACCCGGATCCGGTGCCCCCCCACCGAGATGCTCGCCCCAGGGGGCGGTCCGTGCCGAGGCCCATGGAACAACAGGGCCTCGGTCTTTTCGGCCGCCACCCTGAGCCCGAGCATCTCGATGCGCTTGACCACCAGGGCTACTCCCATCGTGGCCAAGCGCTCCACCTCCTCCCACAGGGCTACGACAAGGGTGTCGTCCGCGTAACAAATCAGGCGCACCCCACTCGGAAGTGCACCCCGGACGACCCAGTCGTAGCCCACGTTCCACAGGAGCGGTCCGAGCACCGACCCCTGTGGAACCCCGCAGCCCGCCGGACGCTGGACGACGACGCCTTGGCTGTCCACACAGGACACCTCCCTCCCTCGGAGATAGTCCTCCAACAGCCCCCGCAGATAGTGGGGCACCCCGAATGACCGGAGCGCCTCCACTATCACGGAGTGCGGAAGGCTGTTGAAGGCGTTGGCGATGTCGAGCGACACCGCCAACAACCTATCTCCCTGAGAGGTGGCCTCCATCGACCACCTCTTCAGCCTCACCAAGGCGTCCACCGTCGAGCGTCCCTCCCGGAACCCGAACTGCGCGTCCGCCAATCCCGGCCCCACGTCCCTCATGTGCTGGATGACGCGAAAAAATATTATTCTTTCGAACATCTTTCCGACATCATCCAGCATGACGAGGGGCCGATACGTGGACGGGCAGTCCGGGGGGGCGGCCCTCCTTCCCTATGAGGCAGAGACGGCCCTGCTTCCAGGGCCTAGGGAACTGTCCGACCGTTATGCACCGGTCGAACAGCTCCCGTACTCTGCCCCCTAGGTACCTGAGGGCCAAACCCAAGACGCAGCCCGGGACCCCGTCAGGCCCTGGCGCCTTTCGTCTCCCGCGCAGGCGGCGTACCACCATCTCCATCTCCCCATCACTAGTGTGGGGAGGGAGAAGCTGGTCGCCCGCCTCGGCAGGAGCGAGAGGCGCCATCCTGGGTGGGGAGAACCCTAGAGGGTCGTGGGGAAACAGTGCCTCCACGACCCTCTCCAGTACTTCCGGCTGGAGAGTTTCCGTTATCGGGGACGCCTGGCCCCGGAATTTCTTCCGGACGACCTTAAACGGGCGTCCCCACGGATTCCTCTCCAGCGACTGAAGCAGTTCCCCTCACGCCAGATCCTTGGCCCGACCAATTGCTGCCTTCAGGGACTCCCTAAGGTCCCAGTAGGCAGCACCCAGTCGGGCCTCCTCCACGGGTCCCGTCTGCGTCTTCTCCGGGCGCGGGCTGCATCCCTCCTCGCCGCGGCGCAGGTCTCCCGGAGCTGAGCTAGCTCCGGAGACCACCAATACACCGCCCGCATGTTCGGGCGGCGTGTGCACCGCGGCATCGACGCGTCGCAAATCTCCGTCAGCGCATGTCGCAAACGGAGAGCAGACGCGTCGACTCCCTCCCCCCGGTTAGGAAATGCCCTACCAAACTATGGTTTCCTCACGAGGTTTTCGTGAACGAAAGCTGGGGCTAATTTTAGAATTGGATAGGTAGGCTCAAACCCGCGTCCATTGACACGCAATCCGACCGCACTACGAATTACACCATAATTCATTCTGACGAAAATATCTTACTAAGTACAACATAAATATTACCATAGTGTCACACTATCGTGGAAATGATTAAATTTGAAGAAATAAAAATATTCTATACAGTAAATTAATTACATACAGACGACGTCTGAACCTGCATTTATTTATAGATATTTGATCTTTGACATCTTCATTGATCAAATATCTTGCATTTATATTAGGTATGTCATGTGTCATCGTGATAATGCTATTTCGGTATGATAATAAAATAATTCATTTGCATACTCATAATATTACAATAATTTTATATTATTATACTTTATACATTATTACATTGTTATAAATAATTGAACAGATTTCGAAAATTATAAATTGAGAGAAAAATATTACAACAGAACGATAACGATGAAGAAAGTGTTTGTTTTGATAATTTTAAAGTGCAATAATGCAAAATTATATATTGCTTAAGTGAAATGAATTTTAATCCATTAATATTCCTAGTGGCTAATTGTTTATTTGCAGAACAAATCTAATACTATGACCGTTTGGGTTTTCTTACTGCAATAATAAACATTTTAAACTATTTTAAGGGATCAATAAAGAACCGTTCATCAGTATTTTTCTTTCAACCCCATATGTAGTAGTAACATCGCAATATTATTTTAGTGATCTTATTTATTAAAATGGTAATATATCACTTTCCCTCGTTTGATGTGCAGTAATTGTTACATTTTCCGCAAAAACAATATTTTCTTTTAATGCTGAAGCTTCTCGTTTTGATCTTTTGATACACTAAAATCCTATTTCATTGTTGAGCTTTGTTGTTAAATGTTACTGTTTATGAATAATTAAACATTTTATAGATGAAGTATAAAAACATTGTTTTCAATCACCTGCCTATAACGTGAAGAATCTTTCCCTTTTTAAATTAAATAGATTATTGTCCGTAGAGGTCTTTACAAATTCACCGGACTTTGAGGCGAGGATCTAAATTACGCAGCAGTGAATACTAACCATCACAATAGCATCGCATTACAGTGAACCTCGGCTTGGGCTATCGCTATGCATGGATTTTTTTTTTTTAGAATAGTCCAAACTACATTAAGATCCGCTAAATCTAAGTCTAAATATAAATCTATGTATTTATTTCTATCGAAGCACAAAAAGTTTAAGAAAAAAAAAAAGATATTATAATGTATTTTTATAATAACACGGAAAAATGACGGCATTGTTCCTGGCGGTAAGCGCAGCCCAATCCAAGAACAGCGACGACCAGTGAAAGACCAACAATTGATTGCCGGTTGTCGTTACTATATACTTACGTGGTGACTTTACAAAAATTTACTTAAAACACTTTTAAAAATGGAAACAAATAGTTTATTGAACTCTCTCTATTCTTCTCTACCTTTGATAAATCATTTTTCGCGAAGTCAGGCCATAAAGCGATACGTCAAAATCAGTGTTCGCGTAAATTTCTCTCCGCCGCACACTATTCTGACATCCCAAGTTAACAGAAACGAGAGGTTTCGTCAATGATCAAATAACGAGATTCTGAAAGTGCATTTATTAGCGATTTACCCTGCGTTTACATTTAACAAGTTCCAAAACACTCTAAAAAACCGTAGTAATATGAGTTGGAGAATTAGCTTCCTTCCTAGATATATAATTCTTCATCCATATTTTCATCTAACAGCAGATGAGATCATGCTCAATTGCTGAATTTAGAAACATTATTTAAAATTTGGTTCGGAACTTTTGTCCAATTATGCAAATGGCAGGATATTAAATATTCATCAAAAATACTAACACTTTTTTCGTAATACATATATTAAAAAAAACTTACTTTTAAACCCGCAACTGTGTCTTTACAAATGTCTATGAGGTCATATATTGTAATAAATATACGCCAAATTCAATTGAATTCAAAATTATTTGTCAAACTGTTTTAACTCAGTTCTATCAAAACCTTGTATATACTCACTCGCATATCCTTTGAAAACACCGACTAAAATGTATATATCATTTTCCATTTAACTCGGATCCTTTATAAAAATACGAATTTCTCGTTCCAAGATTTTAAAATGTATTTTCAGATTTTCATTAAATTTTAGTCCAAATATGTTTCCCTGAAATCGCTTCAGCTTGTGGAATGCGTCCTTTGAAGTCACTTTAATTTTCAGTAGGGAACAGTAAGCATGATAAATGAGCGGCGGAATATCAAAAGGGGCACAATGGAGACCTGACCTCCGTGACAGATCGTTAATCAAAAAAACGTCTATGCCAAGGTAAACAACATTGAAGGCGGTAGATATCTAAGAGCCCATGGGGTATTAACCGACTTTATAATCGATATGATCATTAATTTAAGAAAATATTTTGTATGGTCTGATAGTTCTCTAATAATAAATACGCGTGTCTTTCGTTTATCTACGACAGCATCATCAAATCCATTCTGAGCTTCTTCATTTTCCGTTTCATCATTGGTTTGCTCAAAACCCATCTCCGTTTCTTCATAGTGTGGAAACGAATTATTCAGCGAAAAAACGTGTTAAATAACGCTCTTACGCCGAAACTGTTAATTTTAGGAAAAAAATTATGTATAACATAAATTGTAGAAAATTTTCTCTACTTTAACTTTATAGGAAAATATTTTTATCGTAAAATCACTCGGTAAGCAGATATCGTCAAAAAGCTACTTTCAGACGCCATTTATCCAATATGGTAGTGCGAGCGAAAAAGATACGAGGTAGCAAAGTGGGGGGAATACAAAAAGAGCACATCAAAAACTATAAATTTACCCATCCTCAAAACTCCGGAAATTTTTCCAGGTAACCCCTTTTTCAACCAAATAACTATTAATAGGGAATAAATGATAATGAGAAGATTTAGGTATATGGAGGCATAAATATCTAGATTCCAAGATAATGTTTACTTAGCTAGTAATTATCTTCAAATTCAAGATCTAAAATTAGAAAATCTCGTGATTGTTCCCTAGACATGGAAATTTTCTCGAATTTTAGTAAAGTTATAAAAATATGCACCAAACCGTTTTCATTCAAATCATCCCTTCATAGAAATCGGGTCATAAATCATATCAGACGGTTAATACGATCAATTCGTAAGACTGTGTGCTCTGTATGATGAATGGATGCTGTGTCATCTTTAATCCGATTATTGAATCTTAATATCTCAGAGGGAGGTTAGGGAATTCGGTTCCCGTCTGATAACTTTGATCGTTTTTATTTGTTTGACAAACGTGAGATATCTTATTTTGTTGAATCATTAATTTTAGATTTGTTCATTCTATAAAATAGTAATAAAAAAAACTGAGGTTAACATGTTTCATACAATGAGACTGTAGATTTATGTTTTTAATACAACATAATTCTTATAATAATAACATAAAATTCTGTCTGTCCGTTGATTTTTAACAAAGATGGCTGAACCTATTTTGATGTTTATTTTTAAATTAAATGTTGTAAATTTTGTATTAAAAAGGTAAGCCACACATGATGAAAGTAGGTAATACCGGTACACAGGACTACTCTACGTTGATTCGATTCACTCAAGATGGTGGTTCCTTTATCATGTCGAAAAGTCGTAACCTCTATTGTCGTAAACTAATGTATATTCGTAATTATGAAAAAGTTGTGAAATCTAATTAATAAATGTATAAACTGAGTTGTAATTTTCACTCACGCCACGCATAAACAACAACATGTGATAATTTATCTGATCATAGTTCATTACATAGGGCAACTTATAAAGATGATTGGGTGGATCATTACGTGAACGATAGTGATGTCTGGAATTAACCCACAGCTTCCGCTAACATTGGTTAAGACTATGATTTGTGTAGTTTATTATATTTATAAAAAAAAAAAAAAGAACCAGATCGAGTTTCTTGCCGGCTCTTCTCGACTGGATTGTTTTCCGAATCGGTGGCAGCGTTTTAGACGTTCATAAGCGTTTAAGGCCTAAATTAATAAAAAAAAATATTATTTTGATTGTGAATTAAGTATACGAACAATATTGACCTTCGTGTTCTCTTGATAAACTCTATCTGATTAACTAAATATGTAATGGTTAATATTTTTGATAAATAAAAGAAAATATTTGTAAGCAAAACCACGGGTAAAGCTAGTTGAACTAATATTAATTTTTTCAATACCTATGAGCTAACATAAATCATTCAAAACTTTGTTTGATCATGCGATAATCGGATATAATCTTCAGAAGTTTTTACGAAATATATCTATAATGTATAACAAATTCACTTGAAGAAGATTCAGTAGATTTATTTATCGGTGCAAGGTTTCCCAGAAAATAAGTCGTTACAAAGCAAACAGGATACACGCCGAATAATCTCTGGGCGGATACGAAAATCGCTCCATAGACAAATTTATGCAGTTGTAAAGGCAAATTTATATGGTGGGGCGACGTGTGAAGCCGATAATATACACACTGTACAAAAGGAATGCTAACAGAATTCACAGATAAATTATTTTCAGTTACCAGAATGAATAAAAACTAAATTTAGACATATTGAGTTAAAAAAACTAGTAGTATGTTTTTTTTCCAAATTTAATTTAAAAAATCAAAACTTAGAGATGGAGCAAAGCATAGAAGAGAATAGCAATTGGTGTATAATGTCATGATTGTATTTTTTTTTTTTACTCCAATTGAAGACAATTTCACCATAATTGCCTATCTCACTATTTCGAAAGCATAAATACAAAGAAATAAAAAGTTCGGATAAAAGGCAAACAGAATGTGTAAACAGTTTTGCACATAGCAAAGTATATAGATTTTCAAAAACGAAAGTAAACTCTTATTCGTACAAAGCAAAGCGGCGTATTGTTAACACGTATCATGTGTTTGAAAATATTTTATCATGATGGCGTTTTGTGTTCAAACACTATAAAAATGTATCCCAAAGAAAGAAATTTAGACAAAAGCTATCCGTCCTGGGTTATCATGTCTTAGGTAAGTAGATATTTTGTACTTGGTATTAATTTTACATATTATTTCTTACTGATGACAATGAACCTTTTTTTTTTCTTTTTTTTTGACGGGGGGAAATGCATTTACGCACTACCCTTATCTATTGTATTTGAGGGATCAGAGTCCCCCAATACACTAGATAAGGGGGCACGGAGTGACGAGCTCCGCGCCAGTGTGGGACTCACCCGGGCGAGTGTCGCCCGGAAATACCCACTAAAACCCCCCGGGGCCGTCCGCTGCATTTGGGATGGGGGCGACACGGGGTGGCTTTCGCAAGCACCGCGTCGCGATGACAATGAACCTAACATTTCTAGAAACAGTAGAAACAACGTTTCATGTCACTAGGTTTTATTGAAGTACATTCCAATATATATTTTATAGTTGAAGGTATAGTGTAGAACCTAATTACCACCCTGGAGTATTATTTCCTCCACGAGCAATTTTCCTTGTTTATGTGTTTATTACTCACGTACTTTACATAAATGAACACATTATATTTATTATTTCACTCGTACTATCTATTTTATTTTATGACCAAAGACATATTTCATCTATCTGATACACTAACCAGACCATATTAATATATCAAACAAATTTGTATGAACTTGGTTACAATAGACACCGCTCAAGCTCAATCATTTTAAACTTAAAAAATGCTCAATTTTATTCGTGTAAGTATGAACTAAAATTATCAAGTGAGACTTATGTCGTGGAGGACTAATAACTTTATTTTGCTAGTTGCAAAAAAAAAAAACAATTCTCATTATTGAGTTGGAATGAAAAAAGCAAATTAAATTGTGAACAAACGCTTACCCCCGAACATACGAACTAAGTACGAACTATAAGTTAAAATAAGCTAGATAACCGTGACAGCCGTATGTCCCGTCTACCTCTGTATCTAATAACGCGTGAAGCATTTTATGTGCTGAAAAATTTACGACAGAAAAAGTGACATCAAAGAAAGAGCGTATTGATAGCGCCCGTAAATCTAACTCGTAATGTTCAATGCTACAATATATTACAAATCATCGTGGAAGTAAGTTGTTTGTGTGAAATAAATATTGTTTTGAAGCGAAGAGATTAAAATAAATAGAGTAGATATTAAAATATGATTTCTTATAACTCGATTTTAAAATATTCCCACGTACATTCTAACTGGCGGTTGTTGTTTCATTTATGTGAAATATTTTTATAATAATTGCCCTATAGATAAACGGAATAATATCAAGATCTAGATTGTTTTTGAGTTGAATTTTTAAATTCATTTTCCTCAAATCACATCTTAATCGGTTTTCTAGTGATTTGCTTTTGAACTCCAAAAATTTACTGCTTCCTTACGTATGTACATTAGTGGCCAAAAACGAATAAAAAAAGAATGCATTTCGCTTTTAAATGTTACAATGGAAAAAAAAATTCATGTCACATTTAAAACAGTACTGACATCTTGTACGCTATTTCATTACTAATTCTATAAAGATTAGATAAGCTTGTGCTTTGACGTGATGAAAAGACTAGAAAACGTGACAATTGCGAATTTCAAACCCATTAATATTATCATTCTTTGTAGTGCGTCTATGATTGTATTGTATTTAATATCTTCTCTCTGTAATCAGTCAGTATTAACAAGTCAGTTTTATTTCTTTTTTCGAATTATCCCTTTTGAAATAACTTTATTCGTATATACTATTGTGCCATATGTTTTCACTCGGATTCAATCATTTCTACCATCCATAACTATTCATATTGCATTATATTTCTCGAATATTCAATGTTAACATAATGGGATTTCTGCGGACTACATGGACTATTATCCTCATAACATTTAATTACATAGTGTAACAAAGTATACCGAAAATATTTTTTTTTACACTGTATAGTCTCAGTGCTTTGACCGCAATCTCATCCGATGTTAAGGGACGATGTGGTCCGGGGTAGTAAACAAACTAAGTCTAGGGGTAATCTTTCTCAAGCGATGCTGCCGATATGTGGAGACAGGTTTTCAAACTTGAGGATGGTAGCTACCCAGGCGGGCATTATTAGATAATGCCCTACCACTATGCTATAGTCTCTTTACGATGCTTTCCATCACCGAAAGCTCAGGCTCATATTTGTGTTGGATAAGTGGGTTAGAACCTGCGTCCTGTGACGTGAAATCCGACCGCAATGCCAATTGCAGCATCATCGCTTCAACATTATAACTCTCAATAATAATACGATCATGTAAACCGGTTCAGAGGTTATCGAGCAATAAGAACACAAATAAACAAAGCACCTAGGCGGAAAAATACTTTGTGTCTAATATAAGAATGAGACAGTCGGTAACATAACTTTTCGGAAATTTTAGTTATGAACAAAATCGTGATTGACCTAATCTAGAATTTGACAGTGACAGATCTACTGGTATACTCTTTTCAACTAAAAAGCACATTTTTAATTTTATGTATCGTATATTTCTATTTCACTTACATTGAAAAAACTTGAATGTCTTTAATTAAATTGAATTTTCATGTGTAAGTTGTTTAAGTAGCTATTTCATTGAACTTTAAAATAAATCATAATTTTCAGGTCGAAAAATAAAGTGCTTTTAAATAAAAAATATAAAAAGTGAATATAATAAATTAATTAGGTAAGTGTTCATTAAACAGAAAATAATTGGATAAAGAATTCATTCGAATAAAAGAATCCAACAATCAATTAATTTTCCATTCCATTTGACATCCATAAATATTCGAATTTTAAATATACAACGATGTCGATAATAGTAATAATGTTGTTTGCTATTATTATGATGAAAGAATATTCCAAGAAATATACGAGTTTTTTATGTCAATTAAGTGTAAATTGGAAACATATTATTGAGATATTCAAATTTGAATAACATTGTATTAACGGAGTCGGTGAAAGTTTATTTAATTAATGTTTGCTTGAATAATTTTATACCGAAAAATTATTAATAACATAGTGTTATATGTCACGTCTGTTATTTACTTTATTATCCAACTAGATTCTGGCCACGACTTCGTCCGCGTTGGCGTAAATTATTGGTTTCAAAGAGATTCTGTTTTACTGTGAGTAATTCGCAGGAGATAAAGATATGAACATCGTGAAGGATAGGATTTTTGAAGAAACAAATTGTCTAGTACATCACTTAGATATTTTTTTTTTAAATTGGATCTTTGATGTAAATTTTAACCTCCGTAATCCATAAAATTTTGGCGACTTATTTCTTATAATTTATTAGGAGTTAGCGGACATAAAAAGCAACCCTGTTATACAGGGCAAATATTTTTGTAGAACAGTGTGTTCATCAGCTCAGTAAATAACTCGCCTGGGTAGCTATTACCCTCGAGTTTGAAATCTATCTTCAATTCCGACAGCATCACTTGTAGGTAGGTGTATCACTAGGGTTAGTATGTGTACCATCTCAGAACACATTATCATCTAACATTAGCTGAGATTCTGCTTCAAATGTTAAAACCTATAAAATAGAAAAAAATAAGCCCGTTAGCGATCTATATATTATTAAAATCAGGGTTCATAAGACATCATTGTTTCGATCACAAACAAACCAACCGGTTTGTGTTTACCCTTTATTAATTAAAATCGGTTTTCTTATTTGGCTGCAAACAACTCTACGGGTGATATTTAAGGCTCCTATTCGAGTTGACAAAAGTATTAGATACGGACCACTGACTCTTACAAAGTAGTCATTCAATAGAGGTAAAGGAATAAGCATTTCATTTGTCATACGACGTGGATTGTTGTGAGAATATTTGAGTGTAATTCCTGACTGTATTATATGGTTAGTCGATTTGGCAATTGATTTAATGGCACACGGTAATTTATTTTAAATTTATTTTATGTGTACTTTTGCGTGTAAATGTGTGTTCGTGTACATATCATACTTTTTTCCGAATTGACTCAATGCTGGTGATTGGAAGGACACCTTGACAGCTTTACCATACTTTTGGGGGCGAGCGCTTAGGACGCATAGCTTCGAGAGTGGCAGCAAAAGCAAAGGCAGAAAAAGTGGTACTGACTTCGGCTAGTTCTACCACTCTGGACGTAAATTCCATGGAATTTGCCCTAGTTACACTTAAGTTAAAGGCAAATGGATTTCAAGGTCCTTGCGTGTAGTATGCAGGAGTGTGGGATGCAGTGTAACGAATGTTATGCTACTCCCAAGCAATCAGCCAATCAGAACCAACATTCTCATGACCTGTTCCCATCTCTCTTTACGAACAACACGTTCAAGGACCATGCCGAGCAAGTTTTAATTTGCAAAGGTTATTTGGTCATTATAGGTTGGAGTATTATGTCAACGATGTTGATGTTTGAAAGTGACAGCTTTCTCTGTGCATCTACTAATAAACTTTGTAACTATTAGTTGTAAAGTTCCCAAAAAACATGCAGAAAAAAAAAACCATATCGTGTTTCTTGTCGGTTCTTCTAGATGACTGGATTGTTCGGTGGTAGTATTTTGACTTTCATAAGCGCCTTATTAAGGCTTAAATTGAGTAAAGTTTTTTGATTTATTTTTTTATTTTTTCTTGGAGTTTGGACATTTACTTCTTATCCTATCATATTATTCCACACCCACTTCATCGACACTTGTTCCTGCAATTAAAATGTATTATTTAATTCAAACTATTAAAAAACATATGCCTGACGTTACGTTACGCCCGTACCATTTTATTCAAGTAATCACTTCTATAAGCGGACGGCTTTGAACGGCGTCGTGTCCGTCGCCCGTTGCTTACATAGCAATTACTATGATGCTTAACATGGTTCTAAGAGCGTTTAATACGAGGGTACGAGACTCTCCCAGCCGGCTAATCATGGTTATATTATGGTAGAAGATTGCCAGCTTCGATGCATTAACAATGCACATATAATTTTAGCAGATAATCGGTCTACCTGAGTGCCGCGCTCTATACCGCGCCGGATATTTAGCGAACCGACGGTTGTAATAGGAAACTATGCAGCTTATTAATATTTTGCGCAAGTTATTACCTATATTTCGTATATCAAATATATTTTCTTTAAAAATATTTTTGTTATAACATAAAATAATAGGTGGATTAGATTTTATTGAATAAAATTTTTAAAACAATTATTTAAGTGCATCTACTAATTTATTTGCTTTTGTAAATAGGAATAAAAATATAATATTAAATATTAACAACTGCTTTAATGTTAATCTAAGTATAAAAGAATTGGCATAAAGTTTCCTATTTATAACCTTCAAAAATAATTATATGTCAAATATCTAAGAATTTCCCGTAAATTAAAATCAGAACTATAGGGCATTTAAAATATTGTAATTTCAAATGTTATTTACCACCATATATTTATCTATCCATATTATAACAATCAACGCATCTCTATTTGTCAGTTGGCTTATAAGTTGAGGATCATTGAGCCGGTTTATAAAAAGTAACGCATAGAAAGAAAATATGAAGAAACTAGTGAATAACCCAATTAGACTAAAATTTGAATTAATTTAGAAATATAAAAAAAATTATGGTGTAAGTAACATATATATTTATATTTAAACATCAAATCTTTTAAGAAAATAAATCGGTATGTAGATTTTGCATGAATTTATTTAACATGACACGATTCATGTTAGTATTTGGTATTTTTAGTTCAATCCTGGCTAACTTTTATCTCTAATAAAGCTAAAATGTATAAAATAGCTAAATTGACTACGATCCAGTACTATTATGTTGCTCTGAATTTGAAAACTTTTTTACGAGCCGTCATCGTTACAAAGTGATAATGTCCGTATCCAAGACATAAAAAAAACCTAAAATTAAAATGTACACAAAATCCGAACTAAATCGTTGGCAAAAGACTGGATAAGCTAACAAACAATCTTAAAACGATCGATATTTATCATTCATAAGTAATCAATTGTGCCTACACAATCGATCGTTTTGATTGTCGACACGACGCGGGCGCTCGCATTTATTACACTGACTTATTATACACATAACATTTCTTCAACGTACATACATTATCATTATTCTAAAGTGTGTGGGTGTTAAATTACAACATTAAACGTTTTCATATCGAATTTCATTATTATAATACATACGAATAAATGTTGCAATATTTGTATTATTGCAAAAACAACAATAATTGTCGTTTACTTTAAGTCAAGTATTACGTAGACAGAATTTTTGATATTTTTGATCATTCAAAATGAGCTCTTTCGTATGCTCTCTCCCTCATTCCCATGGTACGTAATCATTAGCGTATTTTTCACAAAATCTGCTTAAAAAGTAAATAAGTAAAAATTGCTTAAGTAAAAAACCAATCAGACACCATTATGCCTCTATGCTAGTACCAATAAATAAAGCAATTTCTCGTCTCTCATTAATACTTACGTAACTCGAACGCGTCTAAGGAAGGTCACAAAGGGATCATTTTAATGAAGTTATTATAAAAAATATAATTTTTATGTCATATAATGGGTATATTAAGTTATTGTCATTTTTAATACCTAGATATGCCAGGGGCTGCATTCGTAAGTATGAAATTTCTGCAATATTCAATGGATTAGCAAAAGTTCTGGAAGGAATCGTTTACCTATTACTTTTTTATTTCATATCTGATCTAGTGTAAAAAAACCTTGACTCGGTGTATCCTATAATGACAGGGCATAATCACATAAATTAGATCAGTAATTCTTGAGATGTTAGCATGCAAACAAACAGGCAGCCAGACATGTAAGAGAAGAGACTGAATACGAAGACATCCAATTAAAAATATTCTAAATTTTGTGTCGTTTTATTATTTTTTTTTATTAATAATCAATAAAATAGTAATATATACATAAATCACGATCGATTTTCTATAATTTAGGAAGAGAAGTAAAAAATTAATTGGAAACACCAAGATACTAAAAATTAATTTTAAATAACTAAATCCACCTCAGAAATATCTTATATTTTCATATTTTTGTCATCAATGGATTTATTAAATTTATACAATATAAGTAAGTGTGACTTCAACGACATTAATTTTAAAAATTTATCGCATAATAATTTCGTAATAAATAATACACTGGCAACTAAAAAAATAAATAACTCGATTGGTCAATGGCGTCCAGTTGAAAGAATAATTATTGACACAATCTGCGGGCAGCATACCGCACCGCCGCACTGCCGCACCGACATTATTAAATTATTGCGGACACGAATTAAAACATTAATCGATGTCATTAACTACACGGACAACGTTTCCCGTAAAAGGTGCGATGGCTTTGACAGCGACTTTTATATTTATTAAAATATATTTGTAACTAATTATTTATTTTCAAACATAATGGTAGTTTAAATATCATACGCAGTACCTAAATTAATAAGTAGTTTCACACTGCTAATTTGAAAATTTTATTTAAAACAACCACACCAATTATCCTACCACATTAATTATCAAACAAACAAATCAAAATGATTGCGGGTGATGTTAAACTCTTCTTGTTGAAATTATCGTTTACCTTGCTTCTAATATAATTTACTCATGATTGATGGATGTACTCATTATACTCACTCAGTTGTAATAACACTACACATTACAATAAGACCTTCATACTTTTTTGTTCGTCTAATGAATCGTAACTATTGTTTTTTTGCATTCGTGTGTATATATATTTTCTTATATCGTACTATATTGAAAATCAAATACTAGTTTTCCACTTTTACTAAATAGTTTCAAGAATTATTTCATCATAAAAATCATATTTTAAGACGATCAATATTCAAAGGCTTATTTATACATATACATATATCTAAGATAAGATTATGTGTTGCTTATTTTATCGTAATTTATTTTCAATCTTACAAAAAGTTATGACTTGATAATACTGATAATATTTTTAATTTACATAATAAATTCATAACACGTCCATTAAAATCGCTGTCACTGTGACCACTCATGCGTGTAATTTATGACTACGAAAATACATCAATCAACTTATTTCAATATTTATTCAATTAAGAATTAATCGTTGGTCGCTCGAACTTATGCTTCTTAATAAATAATTTAGGTAACGAATTAATCTTGTACAATTTGGTTCCGGTATATTACAGAAAATAAAATTCAGTTTTGGAACCCTAGATTTTCTTATGTCTTTTTTCTTCATTTATATACGGCATAGCTCGCCAAATTAACAACCTACATATGTATAAAACGAATGGGACAGGCGAGGATCTTATTTAAAGGCAACAATAAATAAAATTATAAAATATTATTCGTTACCATTTATCGTCATACAGATTGCACGGTAGACGAAATACGTCGCTACATCTGGGACCACACGTCACTGTTTTACAAGCGCACAACCATAGAATAAGCGATCTTTATAATCGCATCTTACTACACTCATCCAGGCGTCCGATGTGACAGCTCCGAAATTATCTCATAAATAAATAAACGCCAGAGTTATTATTAATTTCGAGATATCATTATATTGTGCTTTAACTGGCGCTCGCTCTTTGGAATTTTATGATTGCTAATGAATGTTTGTCATAAATATATGTTCACGCTTATATTATTTTACAAAGGGTCCGGTTTATGTAAATTGTGTTGGTTAGTAATTGAATTAACAACAGTTATTTTATTTATTAAAATCCGGTCAACTGCGGCAGAATTCTTAAATGAGTCACTGAAATTTAAAAGTATGTCAATTATTTACTATAGAAGTGCGGAGACTTTACTGCCGAATTAGAGATGGCAGGGGGGGGGGGGGTGCGTAAACGTATTCCCACGTTAAAAAGGCATGTAATTTAAAAGATATAGGTAAATAAGACAGTTAAATAAACAAGAGTAAAATTTTAATGATAATCTTCTTTCTTAAATTGATGTCGCCCACTCATTCTGTATGATACGGTATGGACTAATGACAGTGATTAGGTTACGGTGTATGAAAATTATCGTGCGCCGCACACACGACCGGTAATAAAGACATTGTGCCTCATTATAACATTATAAGGGTCCCGAGGCACTTAATCACGGTACTTATTTCCGTCAAAGTGCACTTTAAACACTGTTCTATGGTTGCTTATGTATTTATATTTTTTATTATTGACACTATTGTTTTCTTCATTTATATCTTTATAATAATTGCTTCCGTTTTAATTCAGTTTGATTAAAAATCATACAAAAATCTTAATTCGTTTGAAATTATGTTGAGATATCTGGTTGGCCTTTACGATATAGTTTCATGAATTATAATGCATAATTGTTTGACATTTAAATACACAGAATAGTAAATTAAAATAAAATACTGTGATAAATAAAATTAAAAAAGGATAAAACATTATTTTTACAAATAAATAACGTTCCGAAATATGCGATAATCAAAGTAACAGTGTAGTTATAAAGTATCATGTCACCGACATTATTCGAAGTACTTCCAATCGCGTTCTTGACTTTTTATAATATTATACGACAATGACATATTTGGGCGAAACATTCTAGGTAATTATAGTTAATAATATTGATAAGTATACGTAAAAAAAATGTTGTGATGTATTAAAAATCATGATTTTCAGTCATCTTTCTGGAACTGTGACAACTGTTAGTGTTATTAAATTTTATTTCTGTAATTTATCATGAATAGTACTGAAATATGAATCCTACAATAGTAATCGATTGTTTATAATTTGTTTTACTCTTATCTATGGGTAGTTTGAGTTTTACTAGGTTATAAAATAGCATTCAGACCGCTTGACGCGCCTGTCTTGATTATGCTGCGAAGCAAGTTAGTGGTTGTGTAATGCCTTAGTAGAAATGTATATGTGTGTATACCGCTCTTTAATTATTTTTTTAATGAAGACCTAGAAATGAAATCATAGTATTGTATTCGATCATTTTTGAATTGCTACCCGGTTAGGTATCAAGGTGAAAACCGGACACAAACCCCCCAATTTAAAGATGTGCTATATACTTGAGGGTCGGTTCCTATAGCGTGTTTTTTAACCATATCAGGTAAAATTGTGATCAAATGTTAAAAATATAGTACTAATTGCTTCCTGCAGCGTTAATCGCATTTATTGGACAGAAGTTTGTTTACAATTATGAACGTTATTTGAAATTTATTATATTTACAAAAGAGTTCCATTCGACCTCTACAAAAATGACTGCATTGAAAGATGAGAAACTATTGACAGTTGGTATCATCATGCCAAATTACATTCACCACGACTAAAAACTGCTGAAATCTATATTTGACTATTCCGGAACGCGACTTGCCTCCGCTAGTCACTGAGACGGATTTTTAACTATATGCATGGTTGTCGCAATACCACCAGCCAATTGAAGAAAAATAAATCTTAAAAAATATCGTATTGACTAAATATACTAAATGTTAGCTAATTAAAATAATACCGTTATGACTGAAAGTTATTTTTTAAATATTTTGATACTATGCAAATGTTTACATTTAACAGTTCATGCAGTGTTTTATTCTATGAGATTTAATTTATTAAAATATATTCTAAATCATCTGGTTTACTATTTCACCGCTAACATCAATAGAACATTAGCAAACACACGTCATAGAGAAATGACTTTTCGAACAATGACATATGTATCCGGTCGAATAAAGCATCGTGACGGCGTGTCAATATCGACAAATTGCCTACAGATCAAATGATGACGCGCGTTTTAAACAACAATTGACTGTTTTGACAACACTATACTGTAAAAATAGCATAGCGGTGAAATAAATGGGCGGGGTATGATTTCCGGGATTCCTATGACAGAACAGAGTATGGCAACCATACAAAGTGATATTCTCTCGCACCCTTTTTCGATGATGAATTTAGTACCAAGTAAATCTAAAAAATGAATATCAATGGTAATTTGTCATTCATTCTTTGTTCTTTCATTGTTTTCATCTTAGGTAAGTTCAAAGATTGGAGTCAAACGATTTCCTTAGTAGATGTATTGGAATAGTTAGATAAATAAATACAGGCTTAAGGCTTAAGCGATCATATAACTGGGACGTATTAGCCACTACTTAAAGCGGGGAAGGAGACTTTAAACTAGTATCCTAACCAGCAGCTGATCAAGACGTGCACCGATTCTCAACTGAAGAATCACCTCATCTGCTGGCAGCACGACACACAGATCCTCACCCACTAACAACACACTCACCTTACACACTTGCACATCATATGCAGAGTATAAAAGATTATGTAAGGGATTCTGTGAAATCTGGCTGGCAGCTCCAACCAATGTGCGTATCATTATGGTGTGCTTATTTTTATTGTCCTCGCTACAAAGCCAGATGAATCCGTTAAAGACTATTAGTTTAACAGCGTTAATCGGTTCTCGAAAAGGGTTATCAGAACTAAAAACAAGACACAACAACAGAATATATATATCTTGTGTTCCGTTGTTCAGTTTCGAACAAATGTTTCTTTCTTTCTTTAAGTTATCTTGACAAATTATTAAAAAGTGATACATATCATTAACCAGGAAAGAAATAAAAAAAAATTTAACCCACATTCTAAAAAGCAGGCAATGTGCACGATTGCTCGAGAACGAAAGTAGAAGAAAGATAATTCAATACAGTACAGTATAGTATAGTATGCTTTTATTTTTATCGAGTTTCCCTCCCACTATTCAAAATCGAGACGCTTATACATATTATTGTTAACGTATGACGCCACCTTGAAATCATAATATAATGTCATAACATGATAATTATTTTAACTCTAGCTGTGATTGACGACACAACAACATAATAGAAAATTGTCTTTGACTGTAGTATACATACATTTTGACAGGCTACGTCACACTAGATATTTGTCGTAACTGTCGTTCCCACAATCGGTGCGGTACCTATAGAGTACAGTGACAGCTGACAACTCATTGTCGTGGCGTTTGACAGTAATTATTGTTGCTATGTTGCTGTGTTGCCAATTATTTTCTTTCACGATTAATTGAAATGAACACTCTTGAAAAACATTTCAATAAGGCATTTAATAAGGCAAGTTTTATATATAAATAGATACTGGAATAAAACTAGACCGATTATTCAGTAGGCTTAGCTTCTTACGTGCTCGCTGTTTGTGAGGTTACATAGTTCTATAATAGACCCAGTAATTAAATAATTCCAAAGAAGTCTTTGAAAAATAGCATGTAATATTTATTATTTCATGTTATAAGTCGCAAAGTCTATATATGTCTGTCCGTCACATTTTTTGGTTTGAACGAATTTACATGACTATTATTTAGTCATAGTTGTATATTATGCTGTTGTTAAATTTGATTATATAAATATAGAAAAAGTTATGAAGATAAAACTGCAAATGAAGTCGTCACAAAAGTGAGCACAATCAAGTATATCTTTTATTTCATGTTTATTAAATATGTTGTTATTAATATGTACAGTCTATAGTACAAAATAATTGTAAAGAATATAAGCTGTACAGGCAAGTAGGGCCGCGGCCACAAGTAGTAGTATGACATAAATTAAATATAATTTAAAAAATTCTTCGCAATAAACGATATTGAAATGAACGAATAACGAGTTAAGTTAATAACACAAATAAATACTTGAAACCACAACGGAATAATATAATGCACAATAAATATATTTATTGCTAGAATTATGTGTCATAAAACGTGTTATAAATTACAAAGAATTCTGTCGTAAATTATGTTTTATTCATTTCGCGTGACTCTATGAACGATGCTGGCTTTCGATTAACTTTTTTTTTTAAAAATAAAAAACAACTATGTACTTACCTAACTATACATCACGATTTATCTCTCAAGGGAGTTGTAAATTTATTAAAGACTAACTGTATGGCCGCGGCTACGCCCGCGTTTCATATATTCTTCACTTCAAATATTTCTCAAAAATTCAAATACCTATCAGTAAAACTGTGTATCGAATCGGAGTTAACTCACAATTTCATGTGCTTTTTTTTACCCGGAACTAACTATTTTCAAAAAATTAAAGTAGCCTAAGTTACATGGAGTAACTTCTGCTATGTAACAAAAAAGGTCCCGTTAATATCATTGCAGCCATTTCGGAGATTAATCGGAACAAACAGACAAACAGACAAAAAAAATGTATTTTTGGTATAGGTATCGTATATACATTCATATCTATTTAGTTTAAAAAATGATATTACAAACAAACACTTCAATTTTATTTATTAGTATAGAGTATAGATGATTGTTCAATTATTAATTTACTACGTAAATGATTACTTTTATTATTTATGTTATGCGCTAATGCTATTTTGAATGAATCTATTAATTAAATTAAAAATTCAAATCAGTTTTTAATTGAACTAAATAATTACCTATTTAAAAAAATACAAACATCTCAGTTATTACATTGTTGCCGATCGAATAAAAATAATGTTACGTTCCACAAAATTAAAAAATACATTAGCTTAAGTCATATTAAGCTTTTACTTTAATGCAATAAAAATAGATACAATAATTAATGTTTTAAAAAATACGTTCAAAAGATAAAAATCAAGACTCAAAAAGCAGTAAAAGGAGTTTTTTAAAGCAAAATCGCAAAAATAATATATCAAACGGGATCTATATCAATTTAATCCATGATATACAACAAATTAATTTTAAAAAAGTAAGTAAATAAAAATGTCATCACGTCAACATAGTAACAATTTTATCTATACATTTTATCGTGATCATAATAAAACCAGAATAAAATAATAATATAATATAAAAGCGTATAATAATTACCCGTATAAATTAAATAGCAAGTTAATTAATATAAGTTTAAAATGAATTTATTATGAACTGTATAAACAATTCAACACTCTAGCTTCTTTATCAAGATTACCACAGTGGAGTCGCGTCGCGCCGGCGCGGCGAAAGCTACCTACCACTCTGACATGACTAATTGTAATGGACCAATTATTTTAATTTCAAATTCTCTGTTAAATTATAGTCTGAGATATTACGATGACGCTTCTTTAGCATTTATAAAAATTAACCGACCGAGAATGGGAGAACGAAAACTGTTTAATTGTAAACGACAAAGTTATCTCAATAATGGCGGTTCTGGTAGAAGATAATTTTTTACTCTATGATGTTTGTTTAGTAAACGATTTTATACTTTTCGAACGTAGTTATAAGGTTTTGCTTTCCCCACCGTCAATTTTATTTCATACGAATTTCCGTTAGGAGCACGGGCCATTGCACGACGAGGCCCGGTGGGTTCGCTGCAGGGGGGCGACGCGGTGACATGCCTTGGCAACCCCTTATCGCCCCCCATCCCAAATGCAGCGGACGGCCCCGGGGGGTTTTAGTGGGTATTTCCGGGCGACTCTCGCCCGGGTGAGTCCCACACTGGCACAGAGCTCGTCAGTCCGTGCCCCCTTATCTATTGTATTTGGGGGACTCTGATCCTTCAAATACAATAGATAAGGGTAGTGCGTAAATGCATTTCCCCCCGTCAAAAAAAAAAAAAAAAAGGAGCAACGCTGAAAGATTTATCGAATCCAAAATTTATAACACAAGTATATACGGGACGATGACCAAATACGTAAACATGGCTGAATTGAAGGTAGAGCAACAGTGGCTCCAAATAAATTCAAAATTATTTTGTTATTGTGAGGTGCGTTGTTTGATTGTGCGGTCAGTATTATTACACTCATAAGGTGTCATCACTTGTACTGATGAAAATAGTTTCACAATCACGAAGCGCTTTAGAAATGTTAGTACATAATTTAACCATTCAAACCTATTCTGCACGCAATCATCTATACTAATAAATAAAATTGAAGTGTCTGTTTGTAATGTCAAAATAACAATTTTTTAATTAAATACATGCGAATGGTATATACGATACCTATAATAAAAAGACAATTTAAAAAAAATTCTGTCTGTCTATTTGTTTCGGGTAATCTCCGGAACGGCTGTACCAATTTTGAGTGGACTTTTTGTTTTTTGGTAGATAGCTGTAGCTGTATACTTCGCGTAACTTAGGATACTTTTGCTTTTCGAAAACAATTAGGGATCCCCGTAAAAAAAATTGAATTAAATCATATTCAATGCACAGTTTTATAGCCAAGTGTTTGAATTTATGAGAAATATCTTTGCTTAATCTTAGTAGCAAAACAAATTTTGGAAAATAATTAATGTTCCGTATAAAAAATTAAAACGCAAACACAAACGTATGAAACGCGGGCGCAACCGCGGGCACACAGCTAGTATTACATAAATGTAATACAATGGTAAATTATTTATAGTAAAATATTTATTAAAACCTATTTAATTACGATCTCGGATCGATAAATTTCAACCTAATTTCTTCATAGAATAAAACAGGATAATTCTAAATCTGCGATAACCACTGAAGGATTGAAAATCGATAGCCGTCCGGCGCTATTACGCCAGCCTTAACAAATGTCTCGTCGCCATGAATTTGAAGGACACAATACCATAGAAAAGAAGAAATACAAAGGCTGGGAGAATGTTTCACAGCTACATATATAGTGTGGCAAAGGTAAGCTGATGCGAAACTTTTATTTCGTGCTGGAATTTACTATTACCGGTCTATTGAGATTGTGAAACTCAGCACGTTTGGTTTTTAATGGTAAGGAGAAGAAAGCGTTATATTAAACAGCTCCTCAGAGATGTCGTCAAAATTAGTGATCCAATGTCCTACGCAGGCGAAATGGCTCGATATATCTAGCAAAGTCATATCATTCACAAAGTGGACAAATGGTCTCTGCAACCAGTAATGTGGAACTGTAAATACTACATTATGGTATAAAACAATGTTGAATTAGTTTTTAAAGACCAGATAAGCAATATATGTGTGGAATGCCCAGGTGGGCGAAATTTTAATGGCAGATAATGTTTGTACATAGTAGACCCCTCACTGAGCGACCACCTTGATGCGCCCCTGCGTAACAATGGTAGGTAGTAGATATAATTTTTAAAAAAAGGACAATATAATTAATAGTCTGCTATGTTCTTTACTACTAAACAAAAAATTGAGAATAAAAACACATTACACTTTCGTACAATTATTGATACAGAAGTTTTTAACCGACTTCAAAAAGAAGGAGGTTCTCAATTCGTCTGTATGTTTATTACACGATTTCTCCGTCAATTTTGGACCGATTTGTAATTTAGATTCGAAGGAGTGTACTCCCGAGATGGTTAATTGTCACCAAGTTAGAATCAAATCAGTGGATCTCAGGGAAATCGAAAACAACCCTCGAATAAGATTCAAGTATTCGCGTACTGCAGTCACCATCTTATTTTGCTGATCTGGCAATGGAAGTTACAAAGTTTTAACGGGTAGGAATGAAGAATTTTTTTTAATAAATGTACTTTAAAAAAAACTGACTTCAAAACTACGCTTATAAGTACATACTTTGTTACAAAAGTACATAATGCTTACTTACCTAAAAAACGGAAAATAAAACGTTACTTTTAATTTTTTTTTAACAAATATAACAAAAGTTATGATGGCGCAGTGGACAGTGCGGCCGGATTCCGCATCAATGGATGCTAACTCCAAAATCAGCCCGATCTTTCGGTGAAAGAAAACATCGTGAGGAAACCATAGCATGGTGGTAGGGTATTTTCTAACAATGTTCGCCTGGTAAGCTACCACCCGCAAGTTCGAAAACCTGTCGCCAAATACCAGCAGGTGCGTTCCGGTAGCATCACGTGAGAACCAGTATCTAGGCTTAGTGCGTTTAGCATCCTGGACCACATCGCCACTTAAAATCAGGTGAGATTGTAGTCAAAACACTGAGCCTATACCGTATAAAACACAAATAAACCAGCCTTATCTTCACTAAAGTAAAGGGGTAGAGTTGGTGGACCTCTGATAAAGCATTAATTTATTAAAAGCGCGAAAAGTCGCATGTGAATCGTAGTTTTTTATGAATATCTATAGACATTAATTGACAGGCTGATTTATAGCTATGTCATGTTTTATTAATTGTGCGGATGAGTTTTTTTTTTTGTTGTTGTCAAACGTTACGTAGTGTAATTTATTACAGGAAGATATTTCATTCGTCGGGGCATTAATTAAGATTAATGATCCATTTGCATGATATTATATTAGAGAAAAAAATCAGCCTTGAATTTTATTATTATAATAATATGTATATTAATCATTCAAACATTTACAAATATTAGAGACGCTTGGATACTTGTATAATGTCTTTATTTTGTAAGAATTATAAAGAAATAGTTAAAATGTAATTTTCGTTATATTCGGTTGATTAATCTTTGACATGTATTATATACTTCCCGTTCAAAACCCGTGCGATTTTAATATGTGTGTCGCTTTTTTTATAATTCGATTTTGGCTAAAAATGAATTTTAGTATAACTTTTTGTAAGACTATATCTGTACACAGAATTTATGAATGAAAAATTAATCGTGTCATTTCATTTTATCTTCTTAAGTAGTCTGGCGTATAAGCAAACAGACTGAAATATCGCCTAATGTAAATTACGATGAATAAGAAATAGGTCGATACCTATATTATATAATACTTCAAGGGTCTTCATTTGGTATTTAGATTATAATGTTTTACATCGATGTAAATATATGAATATATAAGGAAATAATCTAAAAATGTTTCATTTTGTACCTACCAAAGTGATATTTTGGATATTAAATTTATTAGATAAAATATTGCAGAATATTGAGGGATGTCAGTTTAAATAATTTTAAGATGAAAAGTAACCCTGTATCTTCCCGTGGGTTTCGTAAAAGGCGACTAAGGGATATAAACCAGGAGGTGGGCGGCAGCATTTTCTGAGCAACACAAACACCTAGTGAGATCGCCAACCTGCCTGCCTAGCGTGGCGATTATGGCAATCCCTCCCTTATTGGAGGAGACCTATGTCCAGCAGTGGACGTCTTATGGTTGAATGGATGAATGGAAAAACAACCAACCACATGGGTTAGTGATTTTAAATCTGTTAACAAAAATCTGCCGGTGTTTATATAGGTGTGTGGTTTATGCGTGGCAGTGCGATTGGATTCTGCGTCAATGGATGCGGGTTCGAGCCCACCTATCGAACTTTAACATCAGCCTGGGCGTTAGGTGAAGGAAAGCATCGTGAGGAAACCATAGCATTGTGGTAGGGCATTATCTAATAATGCCCGCTTGGGTAGCTACCACCCTCAGGTTTTAAAACCTGTTGCCAAATACTAATATCTGTGTTCCGGCAACATCACTTGAGAACCAGTACGTCTAACATCAGTGTGTTTACCATCCTTGACCATATCGTCACTAAACATCAGGTAAGATTGTGGTCAACACACTTATGCAGTCTAAACAAAACATTGCAAAACGATAGAGAGAAAGACAAACATAATAAACACATAGCGTGTTTTTGATTATTGAATTATTATTTACTCTTATTATTTATTCGTTCTTGTAGAAGCATGCGCATGACTGGATTAAAAAAAACGGGTATCCATATTATTTTATTCGGTCTTTGATATCTATTCATTACTACTAATTTGTTTTACAGGTATAACTAAAGATTAGCTAAAAAGTTTCATTTCTGAAACGTGTACTACTTCGTACACGCGCGTTTTTGTATGGATACGGGTGTGGGCCCCTCAAGGCCCGGGGTCCGTAGCATTTGCTCCATCCTGTTACATGGCTAATCCGGCACTGAATTTATCCGATCATTGTAATCTCAAGCTCAATTATCGAATGTGCTGTCTCTGCCTAGTTGTTATAGAGATAACAACCGTAAATATAAACAATGGCGGTAGGTTCTTAAATCAGAATCTATGCGCGCCCACATCCCCTCGTGTAGTGTACAAACGTGGCGCACGTGTCCAAGCATAATTAACTCGTGTTTCATGTTTAACTATTTTATTTACGTATTTAAGTTTTTATTAAACACTAGCTAAAGATTACGACTTAGTTTATGTGAAATAGTTTTATCATGTTATATGCTAGCTGCGGGCTCGCGGCTGCGCCCGCGTTTCATGTATTCTTCACTGCATTTTATTTTTTTTATACGGAACCCTAATTTTTGTTTAGTGCAAAGATAAAGTAAAAATAATTGTCATAAATTTAAGCACTAGCCCATAAAACTCTGCATTGAATCGGATTTTATGAGTTTTAATTTTTTTATGCGGAACCCTAATTATTTTGAAAATTAAAAGTTTAAAAATTGTAAAAATTGTATTTGTGGTATAGTTGCCGTATACATATAAAATTGGAGTATCTGTTTGTTATGCCAAAATATTTTTTTTTTTACTAAATAGGTATGAATACCAAAAAAACAATTTTTACAATTGTTGTCTGTCTTTTTGTAACGGGTAATATCCGAAACAGCTGGACAGACTTTGGCGAGACTTGTTTTGGTAGATAGCTGAAGTTACTCCGCGTAAATTAGGATACTTTTAATTATTAGGGACTCACGTAAAAAGATTAAAAGTCATATAACATTCAATAATATCCGACTCAATGCCACAGTTTTACGGGCAAGTAGTTGAATTTATCAGACATATTTTTACTTTATCTTAGTACTAAAAGAAAATTAGGGTTCCGTATAAAAAAAATAAAACGCAGTGATGAATATATGAAACGCGAACGCAGCCGCGAGCACAAAGCTGGTATAATAATATCTGAGAAATCTGCTGGCGTCTTTGAAAGAAGTCAGACGATATCTTTTTTTTTGTTCATGCAAAAACATTATTTCATTCATATGAAAAATAAAATAATATGCTTGGTTTCATCAATATTAACTCATCTCTTTAATATTTTTGATGTCATAAAAGGGGTTGAAATTTAATTACCTTCGTTTAAATATACTCATGTATTATTTAGTTCATAAGATATATTTTACAAAGTCACATAATTTTATTTTTATGACTGAGTGACAAATTAACGTTTTCAAATAAAATTTAGGTAGATGTGTGGTAAATAACGTTTGAATGTCTGTGTTTCCCGCTGTGAACTGACGGACGGTAATCGTCCGCGATCATTCGTCAGTACAAACACAGCGTTCGCTAATTACCGTCACAGTTGACACATCAAAGTGACGTCCCGTCAGCGTTGACAGCGGCCTGGGGATGATTGATAGTTTACAGTCGAACCGAGATGCTCTAGAAATTTAGTGGGATATTATACTTAGTGCTAACTAAACTGATCCCGCGACTAAGCTCGCGTATCATATTATATATTCCGCATAATTATTCACTGCGTAACATACTTTTGAAATAATCATTGGAATATAATAATTTGTTTTTTATATTTCTTCCAAATTCAAATACTTGCTACTAAAACTGACTATTGAATTGGTTTTTTTTTTTCATGGGTTGTATTTCTTTGTACGCAGAACTCGAATTATTTTCCAAAAAATAGCAAATAAGTAGCCTAAGTTACGCCTTATATGCTCAGTCATATACCAGAAGTCACGTCAAAATTGGTCCAGCCATTCTTGGGATTAGCCGAAACAAACAGAGAAAATAAACAAAAATTTGAAATTTGTTTTTTTATATAAGTGCCGTATATACACTCATATGTATTTAGAAAAGTTGTTATTTTGATATTACGACCAGACACTTCAACTTTATTTGTTTATATAGACACTTAGATATATTTTTGCAAGCTGTAGCTTATTTAAACACGTCATGGAGCTTAATAAAACTTAGAGTATAGGTATTTAACATTTTACGACATTTTAACTTAAATATGAATTATATTGACGTATATGTAAGAAAAAAATCTCTTAAAAATGTTTCATTACGAGACTATATACTACATTGTATACACATATAAAATAAAACTCTATATCGGTCTATGGGTTATAGTTTCGTTTTTCTTTGTTATATAAATTAAATGTTATTTTCACAAAATATAAAATCTTGAAAGAGGTGTTGTTTGTATCAGTTTGTTCAGCCACCAGAAATCCAAAAATATTCATTCTCTTATTGGTTTAATTTTATTCTTATTTAAGCTCTGTTCGCCCATTTAAAATTTAAATACACTCTTCCTATAGTAATTAGTTTAGTGTCAATAAAAGCAAAAGGTCTACATGTACATCCATAAATCTATGGCATTTTAGACATATATACCTTTTAAATAGGAGTAAGAAAATTATTAAGAAAATACCCACAACACAAAGTTACAAATAATAATACTTAATCATACTTATCACATAAATGACCCATGCAAAGTAATAACGTACGTAAATAACATTCCAGACACATGAAAGTGACGAGCTGTCGGCGGCGACAACAACCAGATTGCGACACACTGTTTAAGTCCATATAAAGAAACTACAAAATGAGTGGGCAGAATTTTTATATTTTATACATCACTTTTATTTTTGACACATTTTATTATAACTACTTGTTATTTAATTACCTAATTAATAACGAATTGTAATTATTACCACTCGATGGTCGAAATTTGATCACATTCATTATTGAAAATATGAAGAAAAATACATGAGTTACTTGAACCAAGACTAAAACTCCTAAACTAAAAAGAAAAACGATAATTGGTTAGCGAATGGAAGAGAAAAAAATTTAAATTCTTTTATCTTTGCCTATATTACCTACTAACTGTATACATACTACGTAGACCGATATAAAAACACATCCCTTTCAAATATGACAACTCGTTTAAAATATTTTTTTTATGTTTTTCTATTATCATTTTTATGATATTGTTTCGTGAAATGCTAATTATGTGGTTATAAAAAAGCTAAAGATGCTTTTTACAAAACTATAATAGTAAATAATAAAGAATCGTTAACATTCAGTTCAAAGTTAACGTACATTCATTACGTGTCCGACGACACATCAAAGTGAGAGCCTGTCGCCGGTGACACTGTCCCCAGCAACATGATTGATTGTTACACTGTATAACCGTAGTATCTGTGATTTTAACGAGGAGAATATTAAGTTAAACAAATTTGCAATTATTGAAAATAAATAGTTGTTTAAAAAATTACATTCGATTTACTTAACACCAAATAATAAGTACAATAATGAAAGTTCGAAAAGAATGGATCATTATGTGAATGATGGTGATGTCTGGAAATTACAACATTCTCTGTATATTCAGTAAAAAGTATTTGTGAGTAGCATAGTTCAACAAATAAAAATATAAAAAAAAACTCAAATTGAGTTTCTTACCGGTATTTTTGAATTACTACTTAAAACTGCATTCCATTTACAAAAAATACAAACAATCTATAGAAATATGTATCACACCATCGTAAGTATAATATTATAGCCCATTATTAACACGTATATTTTGCACACCTGTAAAGATTCGAAGTGATTATTCGTTCGCTTTGTTCTTCGTGTTTTTTGAATGAATGTCTTTCTTTTTTGTTTTTGTTTTGTCAACACAAAAAAACTGTTGACATACACGCGTGTGTCTCCTAAATTCTCTCTGACGTGACATTAGTTTTTTACAAAACGTAAATAAATAGTCTATTTTCGGACAGTTACATATATAATGTAAGAATTATTTTCTATCGTTATGTCATTATGGTATACAATTATTAGGGTCTTTACGACGATCGGCTTCTAGTTACTTTCTGTTACAAAACAGTAGGGTTAACTTTATTATGTTCGTTTTCAAAACCACTACTGACATACAAACTGTTTCAAAACTTTACCATAATTTGACATACACTGTCATAACCCCACACTGCATGCTTATTTATTACCACCTAACGTTTTCTTACGCAAATACTCTTGTGTCTTATGATACAAAGCGTATAAATCAGGCATTATTCCAATTGTGAAACAACAATATGTTTAGATGCGTGTGGGTGAATATATATCTCGTGTTGCTAAAGTAGTCATAACAATCTAACAACGTAATGAAATGAAGTTATGTAAAAGGTCCTTTCGACCTCATAACACATCACAACTTCTAGTTTAATCAGAATTTTCCGACGTTGATGACGTAATACAAATAGAAAATGTTGCATCTGTACATTAATATCGTTGGAAAAAGTATCGATAATAATCAATTCGGCAAGTCCACGTCACTAGGGGTCTCGTTTACGCATAAATTATTATACTTGAAAAGTATAATTTATTTGAACAGTTCACGTCGTTGACTAGCGACAGCGCCCGTCTCCGCTTGACGTACGACGCGTGACATGTTTTAATGATCATGCACTTAAAATTTTCAATTGCACTCATAGTCGCGTCTAAACGAAACTCTATAGCAGTAATCTTCACACTCTCTCATACAGGATAATGTGAGATATCACTGCGGGCTGGACATTTATGGATTAGATTGTTTACATTAGCAATCAATTTACATATTTTATTAGCTGTCTAAACCCTATTATTCCGTACACTTTTTAAAGTAAAAGTAACATGTGAAGTCATTTGTTTTCCAAACCAATTAACTATGTTAAGATGATAAAAGTAAGGAATGAAAGGAGACTGCATGCAGCTAAGATGCAAATGTTGAAATGGATGTATGGGGTAACTAGAATGGACAGGATTTGAAACGAGCACATTAGAGGTAGTTTGAAAGTGATGCCAGTGACGTTAAGAAGTAGGCGTCGATTCTGGTATGGGGTATGCGATGCGCAGGGAGGAACGCTGATGTGGTTATTTTTTATTATGGAGTGAATGTAGAGATGATCTCAAATAGAGATGAATGTGAGAAGAAGAAATATTGAGCTTTACTTAAAATACTTTGATAAACAGAAAATGTTTTTCGTCACAGCACACTCGGTAGATGTGAAACATATGAGTTGATAAAACAGTGTGCAGTTGATGGAATAAATATTGAGAAATAAATTAAAAAAAACAAAATACATATGTCGAAAGAGCGCCATGCAGTTTGTCGACACGTCACACGAGTCGATTTTACTCTTACCACTCGTGCCACTATAGTTAGTTGTTTCACATCAAAAAGACAAAAATACCGTGCGAACATCAATTCCACTCACATTATACCCATTACATTATCATTAAAACCACAGACAATGGATAATTAAGATTAAAAACATATTCAAACATTCCATCGTAGCAATAATGAGGTCCGAGGTTTTTTTAAAGATTTTTTTAGCATGTCATGTTTGTTACATGGCTAGAACAAGAACGCAATCTTTTTAAATATTCCTAAAATGATGTAGACTGCTGATAGATGAGAATCGATCGATCAACATGCTCGCCTAGATATATCACGACTAACGTCCATAGGGTTTAGAATCTGGATATACATACACTTGATGTTCCACGCACCTTAATTTGAACTTCCTTTGCACTAACTGAATCCAGTCCAGGCTAAATTAGGTACCCTAACACTTCACTAATTACTGGATTGACATTGCATATTGGTCGAGGTCCGCATTCATTTTCAGCTTATGACAAAGAATACTCAAGTCACAAATAATGACAAGCTGTGAAGTTATACGACATTTTCCAATGTCAAAACAGCCAATTAGTAAAGGTGTAATAAAAAATTTCATGTGAAAATGGCGAAGCGATGATTACTCAGTGGGTAGTGCGGCCGGATTCCAGGTCAATCGACGTGGGTTCGATCCAACCTATCCAACTCTAAAATCGCCCTGAGCTTTCGGTGAAGGAAAACATCGTGAGGAAACCATAGCATGGTGGTTGGGCATTTCTTAATGATGACTACCTGGGTAGCTACCACCCTCAAGTTTGAAAACCTGACACCAAATATTAATAGATGTGTTCCGGCAGCATCACCTGAGTACCTCTAGGCTTAGTGTGCTTACTATCTTAGACCACATCAGCACTTAACATCAGGTGATGTTGTGGTCAAAGCACTGAGCCTATATCGTGTAAAAAAAATGAATATTAATAATAATTTAAAAAAATTACCTAAAACCAACAAAATACAGTAAAATTTAAACGTATTATTTAATGTAAATTAAGAATGTATAAATAATAAAATAATAAATGTAAGGTTAAATAAATAAAGTAATAAACGTTCAAGAACACAACTGTTATTAAGACAGACGTACGTTAATCTAAGAATAGTGGTTGACAACATTTTTGTCGATATCTAAGAATTATTTCTATATTTTCTATTTTGTATAAATAATATTTTTAATAAGAATCAATTAAATATATTTACCAGTTATAAAAAGTAACGTAGCGTTCACAATTTATTCATGACTAGAGTGTTATTAAACAGAATTCTATGATTCTTTTTGTTACTCATGTATGGGTTATCTGGTTGTTAAATAGCTTTAGTATTTACTATATCCACAGAAGAATCAAAGTAACCGACATTTCTCGAAGAATTGTCAAACTTAAGTGGCACCATGACTAACATCAAACCGCTTTGACGGGACGACGTGGGATAGCAGCACTACGCTCCGCTAGAAGTCCTAAGCCTAGGCTGAGTGTGTTTACCGTTCTGGTACGCTCTAAAGACTTCTTTCTAATATGGTATCGTAATGCATAAAGCCTACAAGAAATAGCTCTCAAATAATTTATTATAATTATAATAGTGGATTAATATTGGCGCTTTCGTGCTCAAATTCACTTTATGATTCGAACCGACGTCAACCGCTGCGATATCAGACTACATCATCACTGAATCCTCTACGTATAAGGATACAGTACCTGGAATAATTAGTTTTAATTATAGATCTACGACTACAGACCATCGACATATATATTATCGTCTTGTTTTTTTAAAATCAATCACTAACATATTCATTAAGAAATATTGTCACGTATATGCATTCGTATTGCAAATGCCTACATTTTTTAAATTCTCAAACAATTTTTATATATAATTATTAAAAAATAAAGTCTGTATTTTATTGCTAGGTGAAATGTGAGAAGTTCAAACGAATGTTTAACTTAAGGAGTGCCGCCGTATAGCCGCTAATTACAAATGAAAATCGCTTCCAGCCAACCCATGTCAGAGATAAGCGGTGGTACGAAGCAGTGATTATCTACGCGCGCGAGATATCTTAATTGCCGCTCGGTCGCTGCCAGGAGGCATCGAGATATAAATTGTTAATTGAACCCACTACTCTCTCTATTCTTTATCAAAAACCACGTGACAAATACACCGCCTTGTATCTTCTATTCGATTATGTTTTTCTACCCGGTCTTATGTCGATCGGCTTTATGGGATTCGGCAAACGTGATATGTCACTTTGATTAAATCATTGTTTTTTTATAGGTGTGACGTTCAGTGACGATGTTGTCAAAGGTTGTAAACACGCTAAAGTTACAGGTCTAGTACCTTAAGTGATGCAGACACACTCCTAGTAGATTCTTGGCGACAAATTACAGTGTGGTAGCTAGAGAATGCCCTAGCATTATGCTATGGTTTCCCGTTGATGTTTTCCTTCACCGAAAGATCGGGCTCATTATAGAATGGTGTTAGTCGATTACAATTTCGAACTCGTCATATCGCCCGACCACTTTAGCACTAAACCATCATCACTACATTAATATAAGTTCTATAGATTAACAGAATTATGAATAAAATGTCACCTGATTCGTGTAACTGAATATATGATTATGTACTAAAATAGCTAGGTTATCTTTGTTTCAAAAAAAATCTATAGGAATATTGCCATTATTAATAAGTAAAGAAGGATCAAAATACATTGCTCGAACAAAAAGATGGTGTAGTTTAAATAAATAAAATATAGACTTTTACACGCTTTCACGTTGCAGTAAAAACGGTCGAAAAGAAGCTTCACCGAATTCTTTAAAAAGCTAATTCAATGGCCACTCGATAACCTCTACGAGTGTATTCTTAATAATATTCGACTTCCTAAAGAAGTAAATGTGTCGCTTTAACAGTTAATTATACGTTATTTTACAAAACGTCCAATATAAAAACACTTTAGTCGGATAAAATAAAATTTAAAAAAAACTACGTACATTAAAACGGGCTATTAACATAAAATATTCATTTTGAATACGCCTCCCATAAATGTTTCAAACATCGATACCACCTTATCGGAAATAGGCGGCACTATTTCACTCATATTTATCTAAACGTTCAGTAATCAATCTAAATCATTTGAATGGGCAGTTAAAGTCGTTTTAACCATTAATGATACGATTAAGCTTTGTGAAAACGTTACGTAAATCATTGTGAGAAATAATGGACCTGCACCAAAAAAAAAAAAAAAAAGTGGGGCAATTAGTGTTGCGACAATGTCGATAGTTTAGCGGAATTCGATAGCATTCCGCGCAACACGACGCGAGTCGCGACGCCACGACGTGACTTTACAGCGAAATGCGGCAAAATTCAGAACTCTTGACGAGTTTCGGGATAATGTACTCTACACGTATGTGACAAAGGTCATAAGGGCGTCGTTTATATTTTTGTCGGCTTCGAGAGACGTGAGTTCGATTAAAAAATGTGATTTGTGGCCGCCAGTCGGCGCGTGTTTTATTTTTCGTTGTCTCGTACGTGACGGACTCGTCAAGGGGAGAGCAAAAAATAAAACGTACGAATGGAGTTTCAGGAGGTATTAAATTATATCGCCTTTATTTATATTATTTCGAATGGCTCATAATAGAGCCACTTCATTTTCTTTATACAATCCGTTCTAAATATTTTAAATATAATTTTAATAGGAAAAATTACACGATCAACAGAAAAATATTTTTAATTAATTTAATATTTAATTAAATTAGTCGGCACTTATATTATCTTCTGTTACTTTTACTTCGCACTTTTTAAAGTACAGCGTTCATTATCTAGTACTTTAGGATCTTTATTTAACTATGAAATTAATCGGATAAAATGCGCGCTTATCAACCAAACTTATCGATGCTAAGCTTTAAATAATTGAACTAAAAAATTTATGTGTAGATAATGAAGTCCATATAATGCAAATTGTCCGAATTCATTAACCAATATCATCTGTCCGCATATTTTTACTCCCATGAAATAAAAATTGCTCAGTCAAGTTTAATAAAAAATCTTTGTTAAATGTTATCCCCCTAAAGTAACATGGGACAGATATAGACAGTCTAGAATTGATAGTTGACACATATCACACAGACAGATTTATTACCGCTGCGGAGTTATTATAGAGAATTCACCAGAAATGGTCATATACGAAGTTAATTGCTTTCATTTACATTTAACAGTTATTAGATCTCCCATAACGCCTTATCTAAAAGTTTTGAAAGACAGAAATCAAATTATACATTCCTAAACTTGTTTCGTTAATAAATCATTACGTTTTTCCTTATGAGATTTAAGTCGGGAAAGACATAGTAAATCTCAATTTCGCATCGGTCTTTTCTCAATGGTACAATTTAAAACGAATCTAGATACATACTCGTATAAGTAAAATTGAAGTGTATCTGTAATATCAAAATAATATCTTTTTACTGAATATGAATAAGGTACCGATACCATACAACACAATTTTTTTATTTTTAATTGTCCGTCTATTCGTTTGTATTGGCTTCTAATCTGAACGGCTGTAGAGATTATGATGGGACATATACAACCAGATAGCTGAAGTTACGTGGTGTAACTTATAAAAAAATTAGGGTTAAACGAAAAAAAAAAATATATCCAAAAAACGCATGAATTTGTGAAAAAATATCTTTGCTTTGTTAGTTTGAAAAATAATTTAGGGCTTGCACTAAAAATAGGGACCATTATTTTCCCGTGATTATTGTGATTGCGCGGAATAGACAATATTACATAAGAGCAGAGCCGCGAGAACAGTTAGTTTAAAATATAATCTGTAAGTACATGCAGTCGACTCGACGTCAGTAGACTATTTCTCGTTTTCCCGGGTAATCGGTCATCTAGTACGTGTTCTGAACGTAGTGACGAGCGGCGCGCGGTGCCTCGACCAAACGCGGCTAACTTAATCACTGACACATGCCACTCAAAAAGATTTATTTCTGTTGCGAAGCTGTTATTGCGCATGAGTCGGAAGTCGCTATTATATTATTAATTGGCCTATTGTTATCGTTACACCTGCTGACAATTTATAGAGTAGACAGAACTCATTCAATACTATGCAATATCGTGAAATATATAATTTCGTTACTGGGCTTGTATCTAGAGACCCACTAAATCTATTTACACGATTCTTATTTTAAATCGTAATTTTAATATCTGGCTAGAGTCAGGTATATATTTCATTCCACTAAATAATAATTAGAAATCAATTAAAGCGATAAAGGGGAACGAAGTCGACAATTATATTTTAACTAGGCCACTTTTTTAGTACCTAAAGTGCTTCTAGTAAAGTATATAACTCATTAAATCTAACATGGACCAGTCTAGCGTTGATAGTTGACACATACCACACAGACAGATTTATTAACACCACGGAGTTATTATCTAGAATTCATCACAAATGTTCATATACGCAAGTAATTGCTTTGATTTACGATAAACACTTATTAGCTCTCCCGTAACACCATTTATAAAAGTTCTAAAAGACAAAAATCAAATTCATTTCTAAACATGTTTCGTCAATAAATAATTACGAAATATTAAATATATTTACTTAAGAGATATTTATGTAAGTAATTATTATCTATAATAATAAGTACAATTGAAGTGTCTGTTTATAATATTAAAATAACAACTTTTTACTAAATATAATACATAACAATGTATACCCGACACTTGTACCAAAAATATATATTTTAAATTGTTATCTGTCTGTTTGTTCTCGATAAACGGCGGGACCGATTTTGTCGAGACTTTTATGGTAGATAGCTGAAGTTACTCCGCGTAACGTAGGCTACTGAAATATTTCCGATTTAATAGTCAGTTTTACAAGCAAATGCTTGAGTTTATGAGGAATATTTCTACTTTATTTTAAGAATATATGAAAGTGGGCCGCGAAAAGCAGCGAGCACACAGCTATTATTATAATAAATGTTGAACGAAAAACAATTAATGATCAACATTGGAAACTAGTATCGTTCATTGTCAATATAATTTCAAAACGAAATTGGTATATTATTATCAGTGAATCGATATAATAATTTAAGTAACACGCCCTAACTGTCAATGTCGAACAAATAAAACGATTTGTATGCGCAAGAGACGTCACGCAATCAATTTGTAAGCTACGATCAGTTCGCTTCCGTAATTCTTCATGTACTTGGTGTGTGCACATAAATCTTACGTCAAACATTTATCTTGATATTTTTTTAATCACTGTATTTCCGTTAGTTGGGTTATAACAAACACTGAGCCGATTTACATGCCGATTTTTCTGAATCGTAAATGTATTATCTAGCATGGTTTTAATATATATTTTGTTGCATTACATATCAAGTATATGGAACAAGCTACATATGACAAGTTACATATACAAAAAGGAAATGACTATGACAGATGACAGAGAATATCGCACACTTTGTTTTGAATAATTGTAAACCATATAAATTATTACACGCGCGCGATTCACTAGTTCATATATATAATACAATCACTAAACTTGAACTATCAGTTTTTATCATGTAAATTGCTATACACTAAATAGTTCATATTTTTTGATGAACGTCAGTAATAAATGTCACATTATGTTTGTTATCTTGTCACAGGTCGGTGTTTGACCAAAATTATACGTGACAGTAATTTATGGCTTGACTAGGTTTCTAATGTTACTGACAGGTTTCATATAGAGTCGAATTATTATGTTGACATGTTGATGTAGACCTTCACCAGGTTGTCGGTCCACCTTATGAGGGGGCCTACCTACGCTACGTCTTCCAGTGCGTGGTAGTCATTCGAGAACCTGTTGGCTCCATCGGGCATCGGTTCTGCATATAATGTACCCAGCCCACTGCCACTTAAGTTTAGCAATTCTTCGGACAATGTCAGTAACTTTGGTTCTTCTGAGGATCTCCTCATTCCTGATTCGAATACGCAGTGAAACTCCAAGTATATCTCCCTTCGTTGCCAATGAACTTTGAGCAAATAAAACTTTGGAGAAATAACATCTCCCTGTCTAACGCCACGCCGCAAAGGTATAGGTTTCGAGGTCTGGTCCTGTAACCGGACTGACATAGTGACGTTTTCGTACAAGCCCTTCAACATTTTGATATACCGATAGTCTACTTGGCATCGCTGGAGAGACTGCAGTACATTTCAGGCCACAATCAAATTGAAGGCTTTTTCGTAGTCCACAAACACTAAACAGAGGGGTAGGTTATACTCCTCTGTCTTCTGTGAAACCTGCCACAGCGTATGAATGTGGTCTACGGTGCTATAGCCTTTTTGGAAGCCGGCTTGTTCGGGGGGCTGGAAGTCGTCGAGCCTGTACTCTAGTCGGTTCGTTAAAACTCTCGAAAACACCATATAGACATGACTCAAAAGTGAGATGTGTCTAGAATTTGTCAAAAGGGTGTTATCATGTTTTTTATAAAAGAGGACCACCACTCCTCTGTGCCATGCCTGTGACGTTTTTCCTTCGAGTATGACGGAATGAAAGAGCTTCTGAAGGGCCTCAAGGATCGGTTTTCCACCCGCCTTCAGCAGCTCAGCTGTTATTTCGTTATCACCCAGTACCTTGTTGTTCATGAGCTGTTTGAGAGCCATTGGAATTTCGTACAGGCTGACATCCGGGATATCTTCGGTGAAGTGTCGGGTTAATCTAGCTCTCGGGTCTCGGACTAGATTTCGAGTGAGTTTTCGTGTTGATGTGTAAAGGTAGCTGTCCGTAAAACTTCTCGAATTCTCTCAAGAGCTCAGGCCTGGAGGATTTGATTCTTCCGTTGTCAGCCTTCAGCTTGGTCTATCGACTATGCCCAATAGCCAGATCTCTGGCGAAAACTTTGGAGCCTCTGTTTAGCTCTATAGCCTCTTGTATATGATCGGTATTATACCGTCGTAGGTCGTATTTAAGAGACTTGGAAATCTGTCTATTGTGTTGTCGATATCTATTACCATTGACTGACGACTGCAAGACCATCTCACTTTTTTCTCTATGAGCCCGAGGGTAAAGTCAGAGAGCTTTCTGGTTCTATGTATACGGCAGATCTTAACACACTTAGACTAAACCGTACGGACAACTTACACAAACCCATCATTGTACTAGTGCACTTCGCTTCCTAGGAAATCGAAGCGGTTTTTGAGTTCAAACTGAAAGCTTTCGGGGTTTCGTATTTGGACGGCCAACGAACGGAGCGTAGACTTCATCAGATGGGACCTCTCAAGCTTGATTTTCAAGAGCAATGTGCCTCTGACCATACGGACATAATATACCGACTGCATATTATTAATGGCATTATTAATAAATTAAAGCAGGTACGAATTAAAAATTATACAAAAAGATGAAATTAAATTACACAGGTAGGTACTATAAAGTAATAAGATGTTTATTTTGTTGATGTCTGTGACAACAAAAAAAATATTACGGTAGCAAGCTATCATTACGAGGCGATCGCTATGCAGACCCGTCGAGAATCCGACATCGTACGTCCAAACGTCGAGACGCAATTGTATTATCTTTGGATATGGCACTTTACCAACAAAGACCATCGCAACTCGAAAGAGCTATGTAGAATAGAACATGTCTTGTATCACTGCGACCTAGAAATATCTATTGTGATCGCGACACATACTACTTAAGCTCACTGTCCAATGTCCATGTCTAACGCCTAGAAATACTGTAGAATCTATTCCATAGAGAGTCTTTGTACTTCCTCCGGTAGCAACACGTGATTTTCCAAAATTCGGTTGTGTATGGGTCTAAAGGATCAAAAATGAATATCAAAAAATCTTTGTTCAATTTAGGCCCTAAGAAGGTGCTCATGAACGTCCAAAACACACCACCGGTTCGAAAAACAACCTAGTTAATAAATAAACTATACAAATCATAATCTTAACCAATGTTAGCGGAAGTACAGAGATGTGGGTTAAATTCAGACATCACTGTCGTTCACGTAATGATCCACCCTGTAATAAACCTTTTGAGATTAAAACTTGAACTGATTGTCAGGTAAATCGGTAATGTTACTTGAAATCTTATTGTAAAACCGAATACTATTACCTATAAAGCTTTTATTAGACTTACTTAGCCTAAAGCGTGGGACAGCAAACTTGTATTTATTTCTAATATTAAAATTATGACGATCATTCACTAGATCGGACTTGTCTAAATTTTTACTAATATGCATTAAGTTATCGAAGATGGGAGGATCGATTACGTATTGGAAGGGCAAAGTTAAGATATCATATTCCTGAAACTTGTTTTTAGGAAGTCGCGAGGTTCCATAGAGTATGAACCTGCAATTTGTTCCAGAATTATATTGCTTTTATATTATTAACTTGTAGCTAATCGAACTAGGTTTTTTGGGATACCATAAAAAAGTTTAGGCCAAATTTGTATTTCCATAGACCCTGGTCGTACAAGCTCATCCAAAACTTCAATGCCGAAGTCTTGCATGTCCTTATCATCCCACCTTAGGATCAGTCAGATCTTTTTATCCAGATTACTCAATATTTATACACAATCAACTTCAAATCAATTCCGTCTGAAGCCAGCACCATAAAAGCTACTTAACTATCCGAATAGATATAAATCGTATGATTAAGTAACCTGTCTACAGGTTTAACACCAGTGCAGTAATTACCATAAAGTGTTGGATACAATCACTTTGCTGAGATAACATATAGAGAAAAACATAGATATTATTTGGCGTGTTCCTTGTTATGTACGTATGTGTTATGTTATATATGTTTATATCTTACGATGATGGCGTAGTGGATAGTGCGCCTGGATTCTGCGTCAATGGACGCACCTATGCAATTCTAAAGTCAGCCTGTGCTATATGTGAAGGAAAAGATCGGAAGGAAAACATTGCATGGTGGTAAGGCATTTTTTAACAATGCCCATCTATGGCTACCACCCAAGTTCGAAAACCTGTCGCCAAATACCAATAGGTGTGTTCCGGCAGCATCAGTTGAGAACCAGCATCTCTAGGCTTAGTGTGTTTATCACTCTGGATCACATCGTCACTTAACATCAGGTGAGGTTGTGGTCAAAGCACTGTCTGTTTTTAAGTGGGACAATAAAAAAATATAAATGAACATCCCTATTGAGTATCATCAGTTAGTTTGAATAAATCATTTGAAGGGACATGGTTGCTCACATGCGAACTGTAGTCATATATCATAGAATACCATATACAAACATTTCGCACACACAAGCGACATGAAGCGTCCCGTCACATAAATCAAGATGTAGGCGATAACAAGGCAGCAAGTCATAAACGCGCCGAGAACGACTTTACGATTCATAATTGTATTTTATTAATAAATACCGAGCGCATGCATTTTAATGGAAGTATTTCGTGTAATAAAACTCGACGAGTCTGATTAATGCGCACAGAATATCTATCGAGTAGAATCGGCGTTCCCTATAAAAAATGTTTTTTAAATGTGATTTGAAATAATATTTGTATCGCAATGTCGTATAAAATATCATTATTGTACAATATTTTAGTCTACTGTGCAAGGATTAGTCGATATTTTGTGAATATTCAACAGTATTGGGCATTTAACCCATCACACGTTGTCAGTCAATTTCAGTCCTATAGGGTCGAAAACACTAATGTTAAATCAGAGACAAATTTCCTAAATCAGCTACCGAAATGCAAATACTGATTTGACAGCAATACTCGTATTTATACTCTATTTTGTGCCAAGGTATAAATATTGTTATTACTTTGATATTACTAAAATTTCTCAAAATCGTATTATTTTCGATGGATTCCGTAAAGTAATGTAATTACTTATGCTAGGGTGTATTAAAAAATTTCATAACATTTAAAATTACATCATAGTATTTTCCTTCATGGAATAACAACAGAAATAAGACTTACTACATTTTAATGAATATGTACCTTTGTTAAATTTTTTTTGCCAATCTTTAACAAAAACCGAACAAAGGTATTCCTAGGTGCCATATCTAAAAACTTACAATGTTGCACCATCCAGTTCTATTTTCATTTTAGACGCATTAAGACGTATATTTGTGATGCTAATTGATGTATAAATCTTTCATGCGACTCCATTCTGAGTGCGGACGTGTTTAGAAAAGCTAAGTTACTAATAACCATTACGGAAAATGTATTATTTATTATTAGAGCAAAGGCTACTTCAAGAGCTATGTTGAGTGTCTGTCCTTTATTTATCGAATGTTTTTATCTGTTGACTTGTTAAGTTATTGACTACATAGAGCAGAATTAATCGTTATGATTGTTTAACATCTTTTTTAACGAAATGGTCTTAATATCTTTCGAGTTGATATTATGTATTTTAATATCAATCCATAAGAGTCCGCCCTTAAACATTTATCTCCAGTTCTTACTACTACTAGAGTTACCGCTCTGCTCAACTGCCAATCTGCCTCCAATTTCTCATACGTATTTAAAGAAGATCTATTGTCCACCTAGTCAAGACATTAATTGATTCTCATATAATGTGGTTATCAACAAAGAATTCGTCTTCACTAACGACTATAATATAAAAAATGTAATGCATGAACGCTTAAAAAATCAAATTCTTTCGCAAACTGTGTACCGGATAGTATGAGTCATAATACAATTAAGGAAACATTTGAGAAATAACGCAAGGCAACTAACTCACAACAGCATCGTTTGCGGTCGCTCGTTAATAGCAATTTAACCGGCGTGAAAGGAAAAATAAAAAGAATTACGTATAATTTAACTTAATTAAATCCGGTAATAACTATTATAACCGGTATTAATATAATAAGTACTTATTACTAGGTACTTATGCATATGTAAAGTAAATATCGTTACGCTACATAACTTAAGGGGTTAGCTAATATATAATAGATAAATATATCTACATAATAAAAGTTAATGGCATTTTTTAATTCAATTTTATCTTATAATTAGAATTTACCAATTTAACAGTAATTGAAAAAAATGTTAATTTTTATATGAAATGTAACTTACTTATTTTAAAAAAGAGGAACGCTTAAACTATGCAGTGAGATTATATTGAAGTCTATATTTAGATTGATATTTTCTATAGCGTAATTGAGTGTACCATTTATTTCTAACTAATTGTGTGCCCGCGGCTGCGCCTGCGTTTCATATAATTTTCACAGCGTAGTATAGTGTTTAATTTTTTTTTAATACGGAATCCTAATTCCTTCCTACAATTTCTTTTTGCTACTAACATAAACCAAAGATATTTCACACAAATTCAAATACCTGCCAGTAAAACTGTTTATTGAATCGGATTTTGTTTCATGTTTTTTTACGCGGAGTAATTTCAGCTATCAACGAGAAAAATCCCGTCAAAATCGGTCCAGCCGTTCTAGAGATTACCCGAAACAAACACAGACAGATACGAAATTAACAAAAAAATGTGTTTTTGGTATAGGGAGATTTCGTATATACTTTCATATTAATTTATTTAAAAAAATATTTTGACATTACAAACAGACACTTCAATTTTATTCATTAGTATAGATTTAAATGTTCTAAATATTAACTACTAATCACATACTATTTACATATAACTACTAACTAATAAAAGTACTATTTAACGCCATTTATGTAATGCAAATTTGATACGTCAGGCTTTCTCGTTCACACGGCAGTTAATTTTTAGCAACACGATCTGATTATTATGTAGTTTAATTATAGGAAACGTGTATTTATGCAAAACTCATTTATTTATCCGTTTCATGATTAAAACGATTATTTATGTTTGCAGTAACATTATTTTATTTGGTAATTGATAATTATGTGAAGTAATTTAGTTGTTAAAACGTTTTACATCTTGGTTTTCATATGATTACGTAACTTTTACGTTATCTGTACACGTTTGCTTCACATATGTACGTATAAGGCTTTACGTGATAAATTATAAATTTACATAAGAACTTATATTGTGTGTAAATATTTTTTTAATAATGCGTTTACCACACGCTAGACACCATCTCAATTGATGTTATCTCCAAGTTGTTTACTAACCAATAATTCTCGGTGATAGATCAAAAAATAAAATCCTTCCAAACCTTAGTAATAAACGATTGATTCCGCCTCTGCAGATATGCTTTGTAGTAGTTACAACACCACCTTCGAAATTATGTTCGTAATTAGCTCATTTATATGCTCGAGACGAGCTCATCGATAAATCTCTGATACGTCGATAAGATTGTCAATGATTTATTCTAAGACGTCAAACATACATTTTCCGTTGGACACGCCGCACAGTCATACTGTGCCGGGCAGGTTAATGTAAACTAAACGCGCATACAAATTGCAAGTGCCCGGGCAATTAGGTATATATTATATAGTTATAAAGACAAAGTGCAGTATATAATAGTATGTTAGTTTCATATATTTTTTATTCAATCTGAATTCTGAATCCAAAATGTAGATAAAAAAATACAAATGACAATTACTTGATGCAAATTCACTCTGTATTTAAAAATATTTATAATTAGCAATGGATATCAATTATTTGTTATTAGGCAATGATTCACAAATAAACAATTATTTTAGGAAAAATATAAACGAAATTATTATACAGAATATAAAATAAACGGATAATTATCAACAGTATAAATAACTTTATTCATTTATCTTTTGAAGAAAAAAAAAAATAAAGACCTCGCTGAAATATACCGTGAATGGATTAACTGCTTCCTCGCAACTGCTTTGACAAGGTGATTACAATCTTTGTGAACATTCTCTTAAGTAAAATTAGATATACCTGTGTGATTGAATAAATCCGGTGAAGCCGTAAAGATGCTTTAGGTCAATAGGGTTTAATCAATTGAAAAACGATGGTTACAATTCAATTTTTAATACAACGCTCAAATCTTTGTGTAAAAAAGAATATTGAAATATTATTAAAATACAACTTCTATAGGCGCAATATAACAAGTAGTTAGTGTCTCCTTCTTTCAGACGAAAGTAACGTTTTCAGTCGAAAATGATATTTAGTATAATAATATCCTTGATAGGTACTCAAAAATGATTCTTTTTATTTATAAGTGGTTACGTCAAACATGAAATTATAAAATTTGTAATACTTTTTGTTCACATCTTAGTTTTTTTTTTCAATTACTCTGTTTAAGATGTGTACACAGTATATTGACAAATCATGTTATTTCTTTTGGAACAATTTTTTTTTTATTAAAAACAAAACCGATATCAAAAGAGTATAGTATAAAAATGTAGACAATAGTAAGTAAATAATTACTTTATTAATCTACTTCTGCTAACTTCGATATATTCTTTGTTTTAATACCATTAAAAACTTTGAAATCGGTGCAAGACGGCCGCCTCGGTCTCGGTCACCAGATGAGGGTCATGAATGACGTTCAGTCGGTCACCGAAAACGCTGATGGCCGCCTTGACTGGCTTTTCCCGGTTTAGGGTGCACTGAATAACGCGCGCGCCGGGGTGCTGTTTCATGGTCCCTGTTGATCCTACATAAGGTTCTTAAACGAGGGCCACTACTACTCCTAAGTCCTCAGCTACTTCCAGTAGCTCGACGGTCGCAGTCTTGGAGCGATGTAGGTTTGCCTTGATGAACTGCAAACCTGTGCCGTCTAGCTGTCAGGGAATAGAACAGCAGATGTTAGAAGTGCCCTTAGCAATAGCTGATCCGCGATCTTGTTATGGCATCCCATTTATGACGTTCCCGGCACACCTCGCTGAATGCATTGTGTGCCTGGTCCGTGGGGGATGCTTTTTCCGCTATTTTCAGTCATTTTAATTTATAAATGAGTACATTGGTAAACTCTAGCTGGCACCGACTCCTATATTATATGGTAATAAAACAAACGATATATCGAAGTTAGCAGAAGCAAATTAATAAAGTAATTATTTATTTACTTTTTAGTGCATTTTTATAGTATATTCTTTTGAGTCAAAAGATTTTAATGAAATAAAAATACATATCATAAAATATGTACAAGATATGATTTTATGACTTTTTAAAAATAAATTAAGTACCTTTGCAGAGAAAATATGATCCATTTAAAATAAAATAAAAATAAGAACTGAGTTATTGAATGTATGAGAACTAAAAGTTATTTTGACCGACTGATCACAATTTAACCTGTGGAAGATATCGTGATCGGAGCCAGTTCGTCGGTACATTAGCATATCAGAGTTATTTCACTGCAACGTTAATAATTTAAAAATAATACGCTGTCGGCTCACGCGACTAAAGAGTTATGAGCTCCCGAGAGATATGGATTGCAAAACTGTACGCACTAGCAAAAATGAACCTCTCACAACATATAATAAAGTGGAATTTATATAAAAATGAACGTTCGCGTTCACGTGATAAACATTCTATTATTATAGGATTGCCAAACGTTCTGTATTCCAAGGATTTGTCCTGCTTTTTAATGTGTCTTACGAAGGTGTACTTGACATTATTTTCTGTATTAACAATTTTGAAGGTTATGTTGCGTTGTGTTATGTTATGTTGTATTTTAAAATTCGCTTATTTTTTTTGGCTCCATTATTCCTTTTAAGGAAAAGGCAAAAGTACTAGGATAACATGTAGTCAAGTCAGACGTTAAGAACACTATCCATAAATGAATAGCGGTAACAAAATGGTGGCCTTCTGTTACGACCACAACGGGAATGATTGGGACATTTCAGAATTCACGCTCCGTGTCATTTACACTCCACTACACTTGTGTATCATAACTATACTATATCACGTAAATGCCACCAAATTTACATAATATATAGTCAATACTGCCAAATAATGATTTGAAAACAAGGAAGACAACATGACAGACCAAAATAGCGCCAAGTACCCTAAAATTCGCTCTTTGTTTACCTAATTAAAAAAAACATTACAGTGATAAATGCAACTTCTTTAGGATTATTAATCTAACAAAGTGGCGACCCTTCTTTAAAGTGTTCTAAAGATGTTGTGAGATCTCAGAATTCACCTGTATCTTTTTTCTATTTAATTTTTCGTAGCGATTTCCGTGATATAGCTTAGCATAAATATTAGAGGTATAAGATATTAGCACTGGTGTGAAATCTGAGATGTCACAGATATAACATTGGAAAGTTTTAACAAGTTTTTATTGGAGGACCGAAAATTAGGAAAATAGTGCAAAGTGGGGCTTAAATAACTTGTATTCTTGGCCCTAATATAAATTAAAAAATATAGAGATAGATATAAACAAATGTATAAACAATACATTATTCCTGTTTTTAAAACGTAAGTATACATATTATGAATTTTAATTAGAGTAATTCGGTTGAAATAATAATGTTTGCAAATTAATTTTTAAAGTCGTTAGGTACGAGTATCTGCATAAGTTTGTTTTTTAAAGTCAGAGTAATAATAGAGAATAGCAGTAATTATGAACAATCTTGATTACAATTATCATACGATTTTTAATAGTATGTATATTATTTACATTTTAAAGGAGTCGTGATTAATTATTACGATAACGTTTTAACAAGAAACAACAAGTTGAAATAAATTAAGTAACACATATGAGTAATTGTAGGGTAATGAAAATGTATGTCTCCTTACATGTTAGGGGCCAAACAAGTATTACGTAAACATCAACAGGGGCGAGGTGTTATGGTTTACTTATTTTTGATGACATGGAGCGGGAGCCTCTGAATGATGATCACTTAAGCAAAATTTTGCTTGCATGTTTACCGTCGCGTATTAACAACTGCGACAGAGGTGTATTACTACTGCATTGCCGACCTTGGAAAGTATCTTTCAGTTTCTTCTTGAAGTGCCCATATCATAGTTTTAGGCGATAATCGTAATGGGTAGCCCATTCTAGAACGCTAGCGAAAGCAATAATGTACTAGATTACCTCAGTGTTATTGCGTTTTTGAACAAGATAATATAATATGTGAAATTATTGTTTTCTCAAATACCGTAAATTATATACGTATTTATCCGTAATTTTGACAGGTTCAAGCAATTATCCATTGTCGACTATCACGTTTCCACTCAAATTTTTACGACTGCTTCATAACAATCATAGAGTTGATTAAATTAACTTTTATATAACTAAAATAACGAACTAAAACTGTTCAGCAATAACATTGATATAATCTTCACAGAATCTAGAAATGACATCGGTCCTTTATATTTATAGCATCCTTATATGGTTAATGAACTAAAAGTACAAGATGAAACAACACTAGAGCTTCACCAAGCTTGTTTGGCACTCATGTGCTGAAAACTGGCAATCAATATAAAGGTATTGAAAAGTACCAACTTGAGTTATTACAGGGGATGCAATTTCGCATTAAGTAAAACGAATTAATTCAGATTATCTGACAATTGTCAATGCTCAACTCACCGCCATCTAAACAACGGTTTGTGTATTAAATAGTTATTCCAGTATATTTATAGTTTGTATTTCAATTATCAACATTATTAGCAAAACACCACGAGTTCCGCAATCAATTAACACATCAAAATAAAACGAAACATAACCATAAAAACAAAATTTTAACGTTTATTTATAAATATATAATATAGTTGCAACACGAAAATACATAAGAAACAAGATTTTAATTAACAACTGTCGAATATATTTCTTCAAAACGTAATTAATTGTTTTTACACACTCCTATATGAATTTATAAAGACTCGATCGAAACAGTTCGATCGTTTCGTTCTATTCTATAATACGAATTTAGTTTTTATATTGATAGCGATAAAGTTATTTTTACATATTATTATATAGGAATAGTTTTAAAAATTTGTTTTTATATAATGCCATACAACGGTTGTACATCATTCGTATAACAACCGAACATAAATAACAGATTTGGAAGGTTCACTTCACTTTGTTACCACTGATTTGTGCCTCATAATTGAATAATTTTTTTTCTCTACAATATAGTTGATAACATTTTGATTTATTTTATAATAACAACCTTTAAAACCTATTTTTTTTTTATTCATAAAATTTACATTTCTTTTACATAAATTTTTGTTCATCTGTCATTATTGAGATTTCGATGATTATTACAAAGTTATAATTATTTTGACTTCTAGACTCGAGTACAATGATAGTAACCTGATGTGGAATAATGACTGAATCAACTCTTATTTACTACAATTGTGTAATTTGTTTATTAATAAAAACATAGGACACTATTTTTTTCTCGTTCTCCTATCTTTGCGGACAAACTTCAATTTCTCCGTCTGCAGTCCTATGCTAGTCATATCGAAAAAAATGATATATTTCTATATCATTAACTTATTTCCTGGTTTGTGTCACACTCTACCTCTTCAGGTCTATTATTTAGGTCTACTCTAACAGTTGTTCATCAAATATACATAATTCAATCGTTTTTATTAATATCATAAAGGATGTAGCAGCTGACATCAAGAACATTAAATGAAGAAAATAAACTGGGTTTCAAGTTAATACTGTTTAAAATATATCTTATAATAAGTGATGAGACTGAAGCGATGATGGCGCAGTGGATAGTGTGGCCGGATACCGCATCAATGGACCCCGAGCCTACCTATCCAACTCTAAAATCAGTCTGAGCTTTCAGTGAAGGAAAACATCCTAAGAAAACCATAGTACGGTGGTAGGGATTTTTTAATAATGGCCGTCTGGGTGGCTACCACCCTCAAGTTTGAAAACCTGTCACCAAATACCAATAGACGTGCATCCGGCAGCATCACTTTAGAACCAGTACTTCTAGGCTTGGTATGTTTACTATCGTATACCACATCGTTACTTAACATCAAGTGAGGTCAGAGCACTAAGTCTGTTACGGATTAGCTCAGTTTTAGGTGAAGATTGGGCAAATATTATGATGGAAAACAGGAAAAATAGGCGATATTCGGTGTATCTTCTATGAATGTATTTTACTATCTAGTCGTTGACAATACATCGAATTCTTAAATTAAAATACATTTTGTTTATTATAAGTAAAAACTAAACAGAATAAAAAAGGTTATTTACTGAGACAAAAAAGGTATAAAGGTTGGATTCTCAACAAAGTGTATGTCGTATAAAAAGACAAAGATAAAATAATTCAAGACATGATTTTTCTCTGTTTTTAACTAATTGTCTTCTTTACTGCTATAAGAAGATAAGCTTAGCGCTTTAACTGCAACCGTGTAAAAAAAACGAAAATAATTATTTATTATTATTATGTAATAATAGACAGAAAATTATATACGAGTTATTAAATTAGTGATAGAAGGAACAAACTATTTAATGGCCGTTCGACTTCATAGCGCTACATTCTGATAACAAGGTTATATTGCAACCATTAACTTCTATTTTACGATTGGCTTTATTGTGCTTTAATGAAACACCAGTTTTATTGCCTCTGATGCGAACGCTGTGAGATGTTATATTCAAATATATTTGTGACTTTGTTATGAAAGCTCGCGTAGTATAATGGGTTTTACTAATAAACATATATTAAATATATGTTACACGCTTTGTGAGGGGGTGGGTATTTTCGTTTTTGTATTTTTGATATGAAATATAACGTTACTGTAGATGTGGTGATGTTCAATGTTTCACATCTGCAGCTGTCACGGCCACTTAGCCATCACCTTTAAAAATGATATGGGACTGCTGGTGTATATTCAGAGTTACCTAGAGGCTGTAGCCGTCGTCGATGTAGCCTAGCATGGTAATACCGACTGTATACTGCTATTCTTTACTCTTCTGATTACTTTTCTGAGTATGTAAACACACCGACTGAGATTCTTCAATAGTTAATATAGATAAAGTGCAAAAACACTAGTCATTAAAATTATTTCTATAACTTATCTTATAAATATAACAATGTAGATTGATTCAAATACCCGATCTAGTGTATCGTAAATGAATGCTAATTTATCGACTGCTTAAAATAAATGTCAATAACATATTTTACCAACTACGGAAAGACCTCAAATTGCAAAACACTTGAATAGAATTCATAGACATCTGGAAATTTGACACACGTATATAATGTACTGTAATGAATAAATTAATATAAATTATTTTATTAGTAATTACTTCGACTTAATAAAACACGGATATATTTTGTCAGTGTGTTTTGTAGAGTGACTAATTAATTTGTAAATGCTTATGTTTATCTAGTCGCTTTTTCAAGTGTTGATTATTTTTGTAAGACTTACTATAATATGTAAAGGTAGAATCATCGTAAGATACTAATAACGTAGGTAGAAGAAACTTATTCTGATATCTTCTTGTTTGAAGTTAGAGGGTGGGATACATGGTAGGCCATTTCGAATTCTCAACTAGGTTCTCACTGATCGTGGTTTTAATTACCAATAAACAATGACATTTTAACGTTTTTTAAGAGTACATACTAACTGGAAACAAAGGTAATTCGATGTTTAATTCGAAATACGAAGTAATTCGTACTTAAAACTGCCGGAATATATTTGTACAAGCTTATACCCATCAGCTGAGGAGGCTCCAGGACCCGCCGCCAGCGTGATACAGTAACACATTCATATACTATACGCATGACACTGCATTTCACATTCCTGCATATTAAACGCAGATAAATGGGTTATTGAGTTACCTTGATATCCGCAGCTTCCCATAACTTCCATAAGTGTAACGTGGGGAAAATTTTGCGGAATTTACGTCTCAAGTACCAGACCAAGCCAAGGTTCATACCACTTTGGAGCCTTAGCGCTAGGTACCACTCTACCGACTGAGTGCTCTAAATTCATTCAAGACCCGTCCGGTCAATAATATTTAGCCAGTTAAAAAAATCTAGGCATAAAAAAATGTTCTACCACCATGCTATATTACCATGAAGTTTTCCTCCATCGAAAGGTCTAATTCATTGCAGAGTTTGAAAAACTTGCAACAATTGGTAACTGTCTCTCTCATGTATATATTATAATCTGTATAATCATTTTATTATAAAACAAAACTGATTAATTTTAAAATTATAGGTAAAAATTAATTTAATTTACTCAAGACTTTCGAAACTTTTTAGTAGCTTATCATTTTATGTTAATAATAGCTTCTAAAAATATAAGACATTACGATATAATAAGCGTCAACGGATGTTCGAATGTTCAAATATACGACTTTATAAATATAAATTAAAAGATTCCGTAAGCACTTAAAGAAAAAAAAAGAATCGGTAAATAATTTAATTCAATATTTATAATATTATTAGTTATTTCAAAAGCGCGATATCTACGTTATGTTATTAATTCAATAAATATGAAAATGATTATGTTTAACATTGAAACATGGTCTCTCGAATTGTACAAATCATTGATAATTCATTACAGAGACACATTACTTAAACAGACTGTCAACACAGACCCATTATATTGTACCTTTAGCATATTTAATATATAAAAGAAATACTTATAAAATATCTCTGTGACATATTTGAATTTAAACATAAATGTCGTTTAAAAAAATCTACTAACATTCACATAGGTTTTCTCGTGTCGTCGTCCGTCTATTTTTACTTATACATATTTTAATTTATATTATATTACTAAGTTAAATACATAAAATAAATCCTACATTTTTTTATTAGATTGATTCAAATGAAAGACGTCCACTACTGGACATAGATTTTCCCTAAAAAGGGAGGAATTGCCATAATCGCCACGCTTGGCAGGCGGGTTGGCGATCGCAGTAGGTGTTTGTGGTGCATAGAGGATGCTTCTGCCCATTCCCTGGTTTATCCCTTAGTCGCCTTTTACGACACCCACGGGAAGATACGGTGTGATACTATTCTTAGCCGGCGGCACTTACCATGTATTAGAAAATGACAAATTATTTAACCAACAAAATGTAACGACCAAAGAAACTTGTCTTTTTATTAATTTTATTTATTAAAGTAGTAGATTATTCACTTGATTGAAATAACACTGACAAGGGTATATTACAATTATTTTTATGTCATTAATTATTTGTAGAACGCTTTCTCTAGTTGAAGATACTTCTAGCTGTGTCTAATAAGTCAACTCTTCGAATAATAACGCTGTACAAAACCGAAAAAATACTATACACACACGGACAAATTTTTACGACACACTGTATTAGTAGATATAAACGCGTGGGCGTACAAACAACGAATAAAGTCGAACGATACGATGATTTATTAAAATGTTTAAAGGTAGAATTAAACTTTAAAAAAATGATGTTTATCGCATTGCCTTGACGTGAAGTCTTACTAATTCTAACTAGATGTTATAACATGTTGTACATAATATAATAATTTATTATCTTGGACAAGATTCAGTAACGAAAACGCATGTTTAACGAGTAGATATGAAGATCTCTTAGTTTTTTTAAAACCGACCTCGAATAATAACATTATGTCAACACTTTCACAATTTATTATCGTAAATTAAATAGATTATAGGTTAATTAATTTTGCTACAGAAAGATTTATTTATTATTATTACAATTGATCGACATACTTACATATTTATAAAGGCAAGATTTGTCTGTTAATGTGGTTATAATTCTAAGACTAGTATAAGGATTTATATTTTTTTTACACGGTATATAGGCTCAGTGCTTTGACCACAATCTCAGCTGATGTTAAGTGACTATGTGGTCCAGGATGGTAAGCACTCTAAGCCTAGAGGTACTGGTCCTCAAGTGATGCTGCCGGAACATACCTATTAGTATTTGGCAATAGGTTTTCTAACTTGGTAGCTATCCAAGCGGGCAATATTTTAAAATAATCTACCACCAAGCTATGGTTTTCCTTCACTGAAAGTTCAGACTGGTTTTATAGTTGGATAGGTGGGTTTGAACTCGCCTCCATTGACATGAAATCCGACCGCACTACCAACCAAGCCATCATCGTTTCTGTCAGTACATGATTCTTTTTTGAAGTGAAACTTATTTAGCGGCGTTGAGCTATTCACGGTAGGAGAACTTGTGGATTCGCGTTTCCAATGCTATGACGTCAGCCCTAAACACGCTACAGTATGTCAAGTACAAGGTCGCATTTAAGTACAATGTATACTTACGCAGCCTATGGTATGTTTTGATTATGAATAAACTATACAAAAATGTAAATAATCTCCAAATATGTAAAAAGCAAACAAATGTAAAATTTTAGGTTATGTTAATAATTTCAATCAGCAAACTGGTGAAATTTAAATACAAAAAAAAACAGTTTCTCCAAAGTTACGGTTTTCACTTCTGCCAGCAGTCTCCATGGCTGTTTTTATATTTATGGGGTTTTATATGTGTGGTTTTATATGTGTTCATATGTATAGTGAAATATTAGTATACATATAACTTCTCTTAATTTCATTAAGACATGGATAAAGTTACGACGTAATGACGAAAAGTAATGACAAATCGACAAAAATGGCAACCGCGCTCCGGTTTCCTTGTAATACTTTTGTTTGCATCACTTAAACAAGAGATGGCGATGTCCTTTTTTAAATTAGTTATTAAACTGTTTGCGACTTTTATATGTCTTTCTGAATATTTATATCACTTTAAAAATACTTTCCTCCTTTAAACGGTTGTTACAACTTTAATAAGCAACTAAATACTAACTCTAGAATTATTGGTTCTTTTCTTAGGTGTAATCTAAAATTAATTCGTAGTACCGACCCTAATAACTATATAATAATGCTTTACGCTACTCATAACGGGCAGAATCAAGACGTGGATTTGTTTCCTGTCATCAATTCTTTTTGTTACTGTTTTTGAATGAAATTATAAATGCACATGCTTACTTAATAAGATACGTAGCCAGTGACTCTACATACTAATTATAAATTATTTATGTATACACCTGTCTCGTACTGTAATCGATCTGGAAACCTCGCCACAGAGAGCGTTAACCGTGACGCGGTACTGACCTGTCGGTTAAAGGGCCTTCAAGAATTACGTTAAACAGAATTTTGACCATTTTCATGTATCACATAATTTTGAACAAAAAAGCGACGATAAATAAGTAATTATTGCTTACCTCATTATTGCTCACGACCCGCACTTTCCATGTCGTCAAAAATTTACAGAGCGTTTAAATAAATTAATTTTCGTGAACAAATTTTTCAAGCGTTCGTTTACCTCGCCTATGTCGTTTATGTGTTATAGGATTTTGATTAAAAACACTGTATGCGGTGAAAAGCTGCAATTTGCGTTAACATTTATCGCACTTATGATATTAACACTTTATATTAAAATGTATTGGTTAGTGATAGTGTGCAGCGAGGGAAGAGGCGGAAAGATCGACATTTGCATCAGTTTGTGCTTGTCTTTTAAGCCAGCTGTTCTTTGGTTTAGGAGAAAAAACTAATATAATTTCGCACCTGGTCAAGTTAAGCGCTGCATTTATATGTTAACATGTATGTACATACCTATGCCTAGGTATTGGAGATCACCTGTAATTTATCAATATACATAAAAATGAAAGGAATAATTTATAAAATCTATCGTAATGCATGGATGGAATGAGTACAAGGAAGCTTGGAAGTAGCTACAGTGACAGAGAATTTAAAGATATTGGCTTTGTTAACCTGATTAAACTCTACTGGCATGAAGGACCGTGATAGCTTCATCGGACTTGGGCCAAACGTTTAGCCCAAAATGACAGCTAGCGCAAGGAAACCAAGGAGGTTCGAAAACTCGCTCCATTAAAAATGTGTACAATTCTAGAGTTAGGGAACGATCGAAGGAAATATTGATGGATTGCATGAATAATGGAAATTGGAAGAAGAACACATGCAGTCTAAGGAGAATCCATAATAATATGTAAAGTAATATAAATAAATTATTCATTTACATACATAGAATATCTCCTTTCACATGCAAATCGAAATGATACCCAATAACGAACATAAAGATAACCTACAAAATCTCATATAGCATTTCATTACAGATACTAAAGTAATAAATTGTCAGATTGATAATGTTAATAAAAAATATATAAATGGTTATAGAAGCTGCTGTTTCGTGTTGCCACACCTATTTCCATACAAATTATATATTAATTAATACGATGTCAATAAACAACGATACTAAATCACATATTTATTGTTCTACGGTAACCAGTATGCTATGTCAAAGATCATTTTAAAATTTCCAGAAGTGACATTTCGGTTTCGAGACTTATATAAGCAATTTATAAAATGATATGCGGCAACAGCAATCAAGTAATCAAAATAAGAAAAAGCAAATGTCACTGTGAGTTAATGCAAGTCAATGGGCAGTTTTTACGATATGTAATCTATGAAATCTAATTGAAAAATATTTACAATACTTTAACGAGATGCAATTTACTTAGCAACTTAAGCAACAAAGATCTTCTATAAATTCAATAAGACAACTAATGAAATGAAAGACAGTAAGTCTCACTGAGCAACAAAAAAAAAATATATATATAAGAACGTAAATAATTTATTCAACTATTATTCAAAAATAGAAAGAATACAACGACAAATATAAGTATATCAAAATTTATAAAGCAGTATACATTAGCTGATCAAAGGGACAGACATAATAATTAAATAAACATTAAAATCGAATTTCACATCTGTAATATTAAAACGAATAATCTATGTGTGGCTAAAATCGTAAAATAACCCAACACCCGTGGCGGATCATAAATTTAACTGCCGTTTTCTAAAATTAATAACGCATAATTCTAATATAAAACCTTAATGAGTGGCGAATAAAGCGATAAACTCTAAATTTACGACGAGATGGACCAATAAAAAGCCGAGATAGTCATCTACTGCATGGAAATCAATTACTTTGTTTACGTGTTGCCTTATGTTTTTAGATATCGACTTATAGTTTGCATGTGGGAGCACTTGCATAATTATTTTCAACTTTTATTTCTAATATACTAATACACGCTGGCATGATATTAACTACATTTATGACGGTTTGATTAAGTTGGACTGTCTGAATAAATTTCGAATTTGACTAATAATATAGAAAGTACAATACTTATATTATAAAACGATTTAGAGGTCTTTCAAGTATAAAGTAAGCAGAATTTTTAACGTCTTGGACTCACCCTCTCCCTTACCAGTAATAGTAACCAATACAACAAAACTTTCTTTTTGTAAACATTGGCATAATTTTTACAAATTCTGCTTAACAAATTAAAAGTAAATAGGTAAATAATGTTGACGTTTTCCATTACAAAAAGAAGCAGCGTGCGCAGCACAGTTATTCTATAAAATACACAGCAAGCACATTGTAAGCCTATAATATCGTTTTACGATCGAGCAATAAGTGTACAATTCCAGGCATCGAGTTTTAACACTGTACTCGTTTACGAAATAATCATTATTTAGTACTGGTATCGTTTATGGTGTATTTTTATTATAGTTTCTTACAGTTAGTACTATCCGAACTAATATATTTTTTTATCTAATGTTGGTAGTGAAACAGCTGAAGGCGATGAGAAAAAACTTTACCTTTATTTCATACTATCAAGAACACGAATAATTTTGGCTTTTTACTTAGGTAGCGGTCAAGCCTGGGTTTGTACCACTTTGGCGCCCTTGTGCTAGTTATGTCTTACGGCTTAGCACCATAAGCGCTCGCCTCAAAGTTCAATAAAAAAGTCAAAACATTTCAGTCAACAGCATTAGCAGGAACTATTACCATTACCAGGGACATTTTCTGTAAGTATTTATTAAGAGTTTCCAGTAGCAGCTCTTGATAATGATTTTTATCTATGGATTTAGCATTTTAACAAACTTTGGCTTAATCATACATTCACACATACGATCAAATGTATGAAAAATAACACATAGACAGTAATAAGAAATTCCTCATATTAGTATTAAATATCTTCAAATTAGTATGAAATATCGACTGGACAAATGTAGATTTTTATTAATATAGCGAAATCGTTAATGTTACAATAAAAAATCTGGTATTTTATTTTATAAAAAATAATCTTAATAATAATAATAAAATAAGAACATAGTTTATATAAATTATAAAAGGCAACGTTTCTTTGTCTGTTTGTAAGTTTTTTTTTTGTTTCAAGCTAAGTTTTTTAATGAAGAGGTTTACAGACCTTTAGAGTTTGATCGAGCTTTGTGACGTGTACCTAGGACTGTCAGCCGGAAAATGGTAAGTAAAACAAGGGGACCACAGAGGTATGAAATTCGACTTTGATGATCATAGTACAAGTTCTACGAATGAATCCTAGCTAAAACTATCTTTTAAGGAAGCGATATAATAAAAAACGGTCACTTACAAAAGTGTATGTGATAGTGCATGAAGTGTCAAAGTGTCATGCTGGCTATCTATCTGCTAGTGAGCTTAAAGTTCAAAAACCAAAAACACCTATTTAAGAACATGATTTTTTTTACAATCAGAAATATATCTTCTTTGGCCAGATTTGAGTAGTATATTTTAAATTGACTAATTTATGTAATAATGCATGTGGATTATAGTGAGTGTTGTCGACAGAACATAACGGATGTCGTTATAGTAATAAATCACCCAAAAATGTTTTATTTATGGAATATAATCCAGTGAACTACCACGAAAACTAGAAATATTGTATGTAGGTATGCGTTAGGAATCGTGGGAGCATCTAGTGCAAATAAAACTCGTTAATCTGCGAGGCAATAAAGTGTAAATCACAAGTAATCTGTTTTCATTTACAATTTTATAGTGAACTATAATCATCATTCTCCTGCCTTTTCCCAACTCACTTGGGGTCGGCGCAGTATGTTTTCTTCTTCCATACGTCCCTATCAGCCGTCATCTCTTCATTCACTCCTTTTTCTTTCATGTCATTTCTTACACACTCCATCCACACTTTCTTTGGCCTTCCTCTACTTTTCCATCCTTCCACATTCATATTCATTACTATTTTACCCACATGCGCTTCCTCTCTTCTCATAACATGTCCATACCACGACAAACGAGAACCTTTCAACTTTTCTACCATTGACGCAACTTTCAAACTCCCTCTAATATATTCATTCCTTATTTTATCCATTCTTGTAACACCACACATCCATCTCAACATTCGCATCTCAGCTACATGCAGTCGCTTCTCATCCATCTTCTTACTAGCCCAGCATTCTGATCCATAAAATATGACAGGTCTTATGATGGACTTATATATCCTCCCCTTCAATTTAAGGGGCATCCTGGAGTCACAAATCACACCAGAGACCTGTCGCCATTTCATCCAACCTGAGTTGATTCTATGCCTTATTTCGCGGTCGATTTCTCCGTCACACTGCAAGAGTGACCCGAGGTAGCGGAATTCAGAACAGACTGGTACTGGTGTTCCTCCGAGTGATATTGGCTTCAGACTGGAGATACCGCCAAAGTCGCAGAACAAATATTCTGTTTTTGTTCTGCTAACTTTTAGGCCTAAATTCTCCGGTCTTTGCCGCCACTCATCCAGTCTGTTTTGCACCTCTTGGCCACTCTCACCGACCAGCATGATGTCATCGGCGAACATCATGCACCAGGGTGCCTCTTCCTGTATATCCGACGTAATAGCGTCCATAACTAACAGGAAGAGGTATGGGCTAAGAGCCGATCCCTGGTGCAAACCGACAGCCACATCAAAGCTGGCTGTGACACCAGCAGCAGACCGAACCTGAGTACTGCATTTGCAGTACATGGCTTGAATCAACTGCAGGTATTTCCCAGGCACTCCTTTCTTCTTAAGGGCCCACCACAAGACTTCACGAGGAATCCGGTCATATGCCTTTTCAAGGTCAACGAACACCATATGCAGATTCTTGCGTGCCACTCTGTACTTTTCGCACACTTGACGAATCGCAAAAATGGCATCCATTGTACCGCGATCAGGCATAAAACCAAATTGGTTTCGTGAAATCTCACTCTCTTCTCGCAGACGTCGCTCAATTATTTTCTCCCATACTTTCATACTATGTGGCATTAACTTTATTCCTCGATAATTGTTGCAATCCTGAACATCCCCTTTGTTTTTAAAGATGGGCACAAGGTAGCTCATGCACCATTCCTCGGGTGTAGTTTCTTCTTGCAACAATTTATTGAAGAATATTGTCAGCCACACCCATCCATCCAATTTTAATGCCTTCCATACTTCCACTGGTATTCCATCTGGTCCAACCGCTTTTCCATTCTTCATTCCACTTACAGCCGTTTTAACTTCTTCTATACTTATCTTCCTTACTAATCCCATGTTCGTTTTTTTTTTCAAGCAGTCCATTCCAGTCATTCTCTTCATTCATCAATTTTTCAAAGTATGTTTTCCATCTATCTTTTATTTTTTTCATCATCCATAAGTATTACACCTGAGTGAACTATAATATTTAATATTTAAATTAGTATTTGTGTCGACCATTTTTAAATTATATCCTTCGTTTGTAATTATATAGTATTTTATTCTAAGTTAATAAAACTTTCTAAAGAAACAATAAAAAAAGCATTTTTTAAAAACGAGATTATTTAAATTAAATTCATGATGAAAATCATCATCGCGATGAAACCATATGATGGTGATAGAGCATTTTCTATTTTGATAAGTCTGTATCGCCGCAATTATTTTCGTTGTCACTTACAATCATTTGTTATTTGAACACTAAAGCTATAAATCGATAAGAAAACACAAACAGGATAATAAATGTATATAATAAGTAATAGATAATACTATAAAGATTACATGGATTTAGTGCGCACTTCTCCTAGTAGTAAGTCTAAGAACTGTTTGTCCCATAACAAGACATTAAGCGTGAAGGTAGAGAGACATCAAGCTTAGTTTACTACGGGCATAACGACATCTTTTAAGGCATTAGTGTTATTGGTTCGTGATTGTAGTGTTTAAGAACATTATATGCGCTTGTTAAACAATTTATTTATCAATAATCTACTTTTTAATGGTTATACGTGGTAAATTATGGTCCTTTATTCTCGAAAGTAAGATTAGATAGAAATGGAAGAATGTCACGGTAAAGAAAGTGTCATAGCTTTATAGTAGCACTTAGTTACGAAGTCAAACTATACGAATTCATATCTTTCAATTAATTAAAGGTGAAGAAAAATAACGCAATTCCACAATATTAATTTTTAGTTAATATGTAGTTTGCTTGATATTACATTATCTACTTCCATTGGATCACGTTGAGAGCTGTTATTTCTTTGTGCAGCGTAAACGTGCTTTTAGTAAATATATTTTACTTTCTATATAGGTTGGATTATTACATGAACGATGATGATGTCTGGAAATGACAACCTTCTCTATGCATCTACTAATGCTTTTTGTAACTAAGAGTTGTATAGTTCAAAAAAACATATGACTAAAACCAGATCGTGTTTCTTGCCGGTTCTTCTTGATGACTGGGTTGTTTCGAAGGCGTTCATAAGCGCTTTGTCAGGGCCTAAATTCAATAAAGGATATATGAAATTTATTAGGAAAATTAAACGTTAAATTAAACTAAAAAGGAAATTTGATTTAATATATATGTAATATACAGTCGGACTTGTGAAGTTGTGATTTGTATAACTTTACAGCTATGTCAACACATAAAATGAAATTACTTGGGTAATTACAATTGCGCTGTTTTAAATTTATTATTTAAAGAATTGCCACATACCACATTGCTGATTGCACGCGGAATCATGTCAGACACGCATTTTTATTGCGTTCGTACGTTTCCGCCGTGTTCTCGACCGTTTCTTATACTAATTACGCATACCACTAATTCCAATAGTGGCGGGTGCGAGTTGTTACAAGAAAATTTATGGGGATTTTTAATACCGACTAACCTTAACATACCGTTTTACTCGGACTTGCATATTTGATTTCAGATTTCCAGAAGGTCAAATCGAAAATTACGAATCGAATAACCTGGAAAGATGGTAGCTAGCACAAGGCCGCCATGTGAAAAACTATGACTCTCAACGTCCTTTATAGAATGCATGTACCAGCGTGTAGTACGCAATGCTGTGGGTGCAGTGAAATGCGTTTTATACTAGTGCATGAAAGTGTTACTGTATCATGCTAGCAGCTGATAAAGAAGCTAGATGGAAATTGGTGCACGTCATGAATCTGGTGACTCTGGGGTTTATTGGATCGAGGGAAAAGGGAGGCATTCAGATGTACAAACACTAATCTTGTGTATTGCAATAAAAATCAAAGTATAGTGGTTATTTCCAAATTGTCCTATTCAGCTACAAAAGTGATGACCTTACAAACCTATGTTTAAGAAAAATATTTATTCAAATATCCATTCTACAATTATTGCCATATTTGATTAAACCTATCATTGGGTTTACAAAGAAGGTGAATGGGGAGATAACTTCAAATAGAGAGGAATGTAAGAGGAAGACATGTTGCGTCAACTCCAAATAAAGGTATACGTATAGAGAGATGATGAGCCAGTGTTTTGGATATTTCTCACCGTGATAAGCGTCAACACAACATCTTCTTTCACCAAAGCTCATTTCATCATCATCGTTTAGTGACAGACAGGCAACCGAACTTTATTTATTTAACATGCATCCCGTAGACGTATTAAAATGTCGAACGCGACATTTTCCACATTCGTACAACTCACAGCATGATTTACTTTTTTGTACATAATGAAAGCTGTTATTTGAGATGTACTGGTACAGCGCAATGCTCCATAATCGGAGACTTACGACGTGTAATAACTCCCCATTTGAAGAGTTTGAATGTATCCACCGTTCTTACATACAACTAGATACGTATTGACTGCATTTAAATTTAACAGTTTCTATCAACTGCTTTATTGATATCTGTAAAATAGTCAACGCAACAATCTTTCGTGTTTTTACTCTTAAAACTTCTTATATATACTACCTAAATTCTTGAGTCATAAGCTAACTAACGGGCAGACAGACACTAGACTCTTATAATACGTAAAAATGATAACTTGCCATAATTATTCTAGATATAAAAGAATTAATCGAAATCTGTGAAGATTAAGGAATAACGCCATCTGTTTATTGTTTGCGTATTATTAAGATTCTGGCGTCGTTATAGACAGACTTATATTAACATTAAGAGAGAACTACCAGAAATACTCGTCGCGTGTTTTGATCAGAAGTCCCAAAATTTCTACAGTATAGGCACAAGCATGGCACTATGTACAAGATGGCAGATAGTCATCAAAAACAAACACGTTTTACGTTTCAAATTGTGATATATAACTTAAAATATAGGTACTTAAAACTTTAAGTATTTCTACACATATCATATGTAGTTACAGAATTCTTTTTGTAAACTATAGACATTTTGTTTATATACATTTTGTCAAATTAGGTAGTTTTTGGAATAATAATAATAGAAAACTAAGTTGACAAGAAAAAAAACCCTCCAGCATTTACTATCCTTCTGTATTTTACCTAGACCATGACCTAAACTAATGGATATTTAAGAGACACTATGTAGTGAACATGTAGATTTATACATTTTAAGGCCGCCAATATAGCATATCATATAATTATTGACATTATTAATTGACAAGCTATATGACGTGTATCAGAAACTTTATCTCATACATTAATCATTATGTAATTTTTTAATAAATAATCTACCATTTATTTTTTGTACGAACTGATGACATGTTATTCGCACCATTTTTTAAATGGAATAAAATAAATGACATTCAATATTTTATACAGTATATAAATATTAGATTTACCACAACCTCATCTGATATTAAGTGACGAAAGATGGTAAAGATACCAAGCCTAAAAAGACTGACTAACGAGTAATGTTACCGGGAAACACCTGTTGGTGCTGAACGACTTGTTTTCCTTTACTGAAAATTCAATCTCAAGTTTTTGACTACCCTTATGGAAGAAAGGCGTAATGTGAATGTATGTACATAAGTAATTTACAAAGATAAATAAAATAATAGATATTTTACCCATAATATATAATAATTATTAACTTAAATTAAAACTCGCAGTTGGTAAATTAAAAGCTATAATTTTAAAACTAATAATTATATGGTAGCCAGTCGTTTATTACATATAGTATATAATTATTCCTCAAATTGCTATCATAGTTACTCTACAGTTATGGAGTTGTAATTGCAAGTGCTGTCTGTTTGAATTGAATTGGCCATTGTCAATGTAAATGTAAATAAATTGTAATGAGGTAAAAATAATGTTGGCGTATATTAATGAAGTATTTTAGTGTTTTTTTAACTCACTCTAGACAGGTTATTCTAGGATAGATATTTGTAATTAATACACTTTTAAAAGTATGTGTTTTGAAAACTTAAGAAAGAATAATAGATTCTATTCATTTTTTTTCATACTAAATATAATTCATTAATATTAAAAAATGTTTGCCCTATAAACAATAATAAAAAATTTAAAGCAACAGTTAAATACCCTTATTCAAGCCAAATTAAATATCCGTTAGAAGACAACTGTTTTATTAACTAAACAACATCGCATTCATAGACTAACGCAGACATGTATCCATACAGTTTTCTTAAAATGTTTTCCTTCATCCAAAAGAGAGACTCATTTTTAGATTCATTATTGGTAGGTACTTATTAGAGTTAGAGATTAGAGTTATTATTAGTAGAACTGAACCCGCGTCCAATGACGCGGAATCTGACCACATTGAGAACTGTGCCATCAAAGTTAAGAGATACATCAAAACTTTTCGATGGCATATCTAATATATCCTGGTATGGGCATGTGATGCGCAGGGTGGAAGAGGTTGTTATAAGAAAGGTATTGGATATGAATGTGAACGGTTATATGGGAAGAGAAAGACCAAAGAAAAGATGGATGGACTGTGTGAAAGATGATACGCTTAGGAAGGGAGGGAATGCGGAGATGACAGCAAATATAGAGTAATGTAAGAGGAAGACATGTTGCGCCGATCCCAAATGAAAATAGGAAAAGGGTAGGGAGATAGATGGATCTAATATCTCAGAAGAACGTAATTCTAAAGTCAAACGCGAAAGAAGTTGCGAAAGAGGTAGCTTGGATAATACAATTTTGTTTATAATATTAAGAGACAAATAATTTATGTTTTAATGGCAGTAATCGCAATTCAGTCTCCTCTAACCTAATCCATTTATGTTTTATGTCTACATTATCTATATGTTTCCTACAACGTAATAATTTTCCATTTGAGTTCACGCTATTTATGCCAATATGAATTAATGTGACTGTATGTGACCGCCGTAGCGTAGAACATAATAAAATTCGCTAGCAATTTAATGAAACATAAGCGGCATTGCATTCAAACTCGAAGGTAGATTTACACCTAACTGAAACAATTCAAACTTAGGATAATAACCTGCATTTGGTTCGTGTTAAGTTGTCGTGCTCCCTACGAAATCAAAAAATCATTTGTTTAATAAGGACCCTGAAAAGGTGCTCAAAGATATAACTGTCTCAGAAAACAACCTAGTTAAGAAGTTTTTAGAGGAATCTGGTCTGGTTTTTATTAATTTAATTTATAGTTTTTTAATTTAACTAAAGCACAGAGAGCTGTTTTATTTTCAGACATCACTGTCGTTCACATAATGATCCACTCTATAATGACCTTTGGACATTAAAATCCTATTTACATTGTGCTTGTACTTATTGTCAGGAAAAGTCTGCAATATGCCTTAGAACCTTATTGTACAATGTAACAATATTACCTAACAAACTTTTATTATTAGTATTAGTTTGAGACGGCTAACTTTTAATAATTTTTATTTTTAAAATACTTATCATTATTTCAAAATAATAAACAAAGTTATATAGATCTCGTGACACAACATACAAAAATGTTTTATAGCCGACGTGATTAAATTAAGAATTTATTCCAATAATAAAAAAATCTTCAAATTGACGTAACGGACGAGTGTGAACCGACCTACAGTATCCGGCGACCGAGCGCGCGCTTATCGGGTTTTTGCCACTCAATGCGTAAATCATTTTATCGTAGTTTAATTAACTTGATAATTATATATGTATTTCTTACGGAACACAAAGAGGCAATGTGTGAACATGAATTTTTTAAGGTATTTTTTTAAGTGTACGCCGTGCGTGTCTTTCTGTCTGTTTGGTTATGAAATAATAATTCATTACGGTTCGTGTAAAAAATTAGAAAAAAAAAAACAACAACACAAGGTTGCGATGCGTAGGCATCCAGTATATTTAAAATTTTAAACGGCTCTCAAACTTAATAGCTAGTCTATTTATGAGTTAATATAGATCTATACAAATAAATAAAATTGAAATATTTACTTGTAATAACAAATTATTACTAAATACATATGAACGGACCATATACAAAAACATAATTTTCAAAATTGTTGTCAGTCTATGTGTTTGTTTCGGCTAATCTCCGAAACGGCTGGACCTATTTCGACAGAATTTTTTTGGCAGATAACTGAATCTACACGGGTTAATGTAGGGTACTTTTGAAAATAATTAGGGTTTCGCTTAAAAAATAAACACTCATGAAACTGTGAATAAAACCCGATTCAATGCATTTCCGAGTTTTATTGGCAAGTGTATTTGTGAGAAATATTATTGCTTTATCAGAAAAAAAATAATAACCATCAAAATGTTACTTTCCAATGATAATTTTAAAAACTATACAAAGTAGTGAATAATTGCACGGAATAGTAAATACGATACGCGGGCAGAACCGCGGCCATACAACTAGTATTCAAATAAAAATTTAGAACCTCTATAGTTCTATTGTAATAGAGGAAGTAGAGGATTAATGTTTATTTATAATTAGGACAATTTAAATAAAACAATAGTTTTATTGTAAAATGTATTTCCGTCATGAATTTACTTTACATCCTGATAAACCCCCTTTTTTTCTGCTAACTGAAATGTTTATGTTAATAATATATTTAATTAAACAGGGCGTTATTATACTGATAAAAAAAACGTTTGGTAAGTTTAAATGTATGTTTTAGCGATCATTTTATAAATATGTATTGGTGGTCGAAAGATTATAAATAAACTATGCTAAGTTACCCTGATTAAGCCGGAGACATTACGGATCTTCGTTTTTTATCGTATCTTTTATTTACCATCCATAAATAACCGGTATAAATATTATGTAAATATAAAAGAGCCTCAATATTGTATGCCTAATTTCACGATACCGATCCGCAAATAGAGGTAAAAGACCTTGATACTAAAAATGTAATGTCCAAAAATATAACATTATTATGAATAATAATACTAAACAATATTAATGTTAAATACACAGCACGAAATCTGTAGGTAAAATGAATCGCAAAGACCACAAACGAAGCAGAATAGATGGTGCACTAAATACTATAACTTTCAGTTATTATCTGTTACACGAGAAGAATAACCAACTTTCCCCTAATAGTCGAAATTTAACCATAACCATAATAGATAAATCTAGGAAAAAAATATGTTTCTAAATTTACTTACACTTAAGCTCATCATAAATAAAAAACCGGTGGCCAAACAGGGGACAAAATGATAATGCAATATGTTGTCTTTACCTATTTATATATAGGTAGACAATTTTCACCCTACAGAATAAATTTCTATCGAAATTTATGTGTATAGCTAACAAATTTTCTACTAACATAAAATAAAAATAAAAAATCAGATTAGTAAGGTTATAGATAGCTCAGTAAACTATCTACTTATAGATATAGTAGATAATTTTGTTAAATAAATAATTTGAAAAAAAAAAAAAAAAAATAAGGGAAACCGGCGAAACTTAATTTAAAATTCCGTGAGGTGAATAAACCAGCTTAGTTATATGTGCCACGAATAAACTGATCACGATTAATAAACTGGAAGTAATTTTACAAAACGCAATAATCGATAAGCAAACATTGTACCATGATTGTAAATATTTATATAGAACTGCCAATTGAATGTAGTTAACATTATAAATAGACGTCATTCTTAGATAATTGTGGGATCGATCACGTAGATATCTACTTGAAAGAAAAAAAAAAAAAACGAATAAATAAATTTACAAATGCATTATTACTCTTCTTTTTTGTTTATGTTTATAATAGAAACCAATATTTGCCCGGCTCCGAGTATACACGTCAATGGGTTAACCAGCAACTAAATTCTTTACAAAATAAAAGATTTTCAGTGGACGATGTGTTTTGGACTGCTTAAAGAATTTCTGCTTTTGATAGCAAACTGAAGATATTCATCCAACAGATTCACAAGTCATCCCAACGGACGTCGAATAGGCTATATATTTGAAAACTTTTTTTTTATTATTAAAGGACATATAGTACTATGTATTCAGAGAGAAAGAGACAAAAAATATTATCACGCTATACTTTTTGACAATAAAATTACAATTGTCTTCTCTTTATGCTATATTCGTTTTTGAGAAAGCGTGCATATGACTGTAATTTAGTAAGTTAACGTACAAATTTTTTAACTCTTTCTCAGTTTCTGATATTTATTTCTTACTAATAAATCGCATTACATATAGGTACTCTGTGCCACACTCTTTTCTTAAATACGACCTCCATACTATTTATTAATCTATGCAATCTAATTTGCATTATAATATCGAATACACAGAGTTATTACGAGCGAGTTTAATAAATCCGCGCCCACACTATTCGACCGCGCGGTGTAACGCGGCCGGACATCTATAAATCCTTCGCAACAATAAATAATTTCATACATCAAACATGCTAATTGACAGGCTACAGTGTGGTTGGACGCGCGGAATCAATAAATTTGACCGCGCCGTGCTACGGGAATGACGTATCGAGGTATGCGGACCAAACTGTTGCTTTCTGCTTTAAGTTATATACTTATAAGTATTTTGTATTATAAATCTAAAAAAAAAACGTAAAGTTATAATAAGAAATTTGGCCATAATCACTGTTGAAAATCCGTGGAAAAAAGAGGTTTGAAATTTTTTTCTGTTGGCAACAATAAATTTCATGAATTAAAAAAAAAGGAAAGTTGTTTGACAAATATTTAATTTACGTATTTACGTGTGTTATTTTTAATATGTATGCTCATTCGTAACTATTCACGTTAACAGATAAAGCTTTCTTATAATAAAAAAAAATCAATGAATCTTTGAAATAAAAAATCACTGAAAATAAGCAAGCACAGTATAGTATTAAATAAAACATAAGCTATTAAGGAAAACATTAGTGGATTCACTACATATAAGCTGTATAGCTTTTAGTATATTCCCATCTTCAGAGACATTGTCACTTAACATCGAGAAAGATTGTGGGCAAATATCAGCTAATAATTATGAAAAAAGTTTTCTTCACAGGAATATTTTTTTTCTGAATATTTTGTTTCGGTTTCTTATTCTAAGTTTCAATATATTTATTTTGTGTATTCAAAAAAACTATTAAACAACACAAACTTTTGCTGCTCCATTTTGAGATTGTCATGCTCTGTTCCCGACTCACGACCGAGTCGGCGCAGTATGTTTTCTTCATATATAGCCTAAGCCATAAGCCTTCATTCGCCTTTGTTTACGCATTTACTTATTTTTATTACATTTCATTTCTTATACATTCCATCCACAGTTGCTTTGGTTTTCCTCTGCTTTCCCATCCTTCCGCATTCATATTCCTTACTATTTTACCCACATGCCCTTCCTCTCTCCTCATAACATGTCTGTGGTATGGACAAACGATTCCCTTTCAACTTCTACCGCTGACGCAACTTTAAATTTCCCTCTAGTATATTAATTCCTTATTTTATCCATTCTTGTGACAATGTCTGTACATTTCAACATTCGTATCTCAGCTACATAAAGTCGTTTCTCATCCATCTTCTTACTAGCTGCACAATAGATTCTTTTTTTTTCTTCAAAATAATGTATGTCGCTTCATCTAATGACTTGAACTGAACCTTAAAATGATCCTAGTGAATATTATTAATAATTCATTCGGAATTAAACGCTCAGCTACCATTTTAACCGCAAATGAACTTGATAATTACCTACGTCCTGTGACCTGGCCCACAGGAAATCATATATCAACCCATTCATATAATTCGCTAGTACGTACAATTTGAATTCACGCGCTTCCGTTAAGAACATATTAAATAACCATTTAGTAGCGTTATTACAATATACATAAATTTCTTCTTTTTATAATTAATTTTAATCGAAATTTTATAATTATATTTTCTGTTCTACATATTTTATACTCAAATATTTAGCACATTTTATTTTATTCATTTTTTAATTTAATTTATCAAATTTTAGTAGACTCTAGTCAGTAACTAAGTCATTAAAGCTGAAACATACTTATGTACACATGTAAAGGCTCACCAAATTATATTAGCCTTAGAATAATTAAATGATATATGTATTCGTGATGTGTTGTTGGTGTTCCTTAAATAAATAAAAATCTTTTATTTATATAGATGCTGTGTATATCCTGGATCATTCTATATGTTTTGTTATACCAAGGCATAGTAACTGCACTGTGATTGATTGTAAAATTAAAAAAGAACGACGACTTTCGTTATACGGACAATCTAGTCATCATTACCATGCTAGTCTAAGAAATTTTTCCGCATATAGGCATTTCCTCTCTTATACTGGTACGCGATAGGTATAGGATTTTACATCTGTTATATGGTGGTTGTGTGATCTAGTCTAACAAAATAAGGATAATTATGAAAAAATATATCACAAATATGATTGATCACTGAAATCATAATTAAAATAGGAATAATAATAAGAGATTTAAAAAACAGTTTAATTCCATCTTAGAGGCAGAATGCAATATGCTAAATCATAACTTCACTGTAAATAATATGCTCAATTATAACATTCTATTTGCGGGAAGGAATTAGAGTCAATCCCCACTAAAAAACTTGAAATGCTTATATTTCAGAATTTTATCAACCGAATTCATTTTTTTCTGTACGTATTATTTTTTTGAATTACAATTTACATTTAGTCTGTTGTTTTCTATATATTAAATACCTGTGAAATGCCCTATTATGGAAACTATTTTAATTTTAGTGTCGCATATTTACTTTTATTAATATTACCCATGGTCAGATAAAATGAAATCACATTACCGAATGAAAACATTAAGAATGAAATATTATATGAAATAAAGTACACCTTAAGCGAATTTAGGTTATTATTAAATACAATTCAGTTGATAAGTGTGATAGAAACATTATTAACACACAATGAATTGTGCGTAGGTACGGTCGGTCTGTCGGTCGTTTGTTCGCGTCAACGGAAACAACCTCGATGCGATAAAATCTAAACGAATGACTAATTGTATGTGGATTGTGGACACCGAGCAAAATATAACGCAATAGTTCTGCCTCTTGTGACAATAATTATGTCTTATTTTACTTACGAAATACAGAACAGATTTTTTTTCTAAATAATGTATAGAATCAGCGCTTATCATAATCTTATCTGATGTGTTAAGTAATGAATGAACGTGCAGAATGGTAAGCACATTAAGCTTGCACACAAATTGTTGTTTTACGACGGATTTTCAAAAACTCAGGTGGTGACAAGCCAGGCAGGCATTATTAGGCATACACGGTTCCCTTACAACGTTTTTCATCACCGAAAGCTCAGGGTCATTATAGAGTTGGAGAGGTATCGTACTGAAATTCCCTTGAAAAACCTTAGTGGAAAGTTTAGTTTATCTGGACCGTTTGTACTAGAAAACCACACTTTTAGCGACTACTTTATCTCCAAGATATAAGAATGGACTCACTGTCGATGGCAAGTAATACTTATTACAATTCATAACTACTAAAATGAACATTTTAAAATATATGAAAGGCAGAGACTACATTCATTCACCTGTTAAGATCCTGACTCACGTCTTTTGCTTCTTCTACTAACAAAAGCATTTTCATTCACTAGTATTTTTTACCTGGTCTTTCTGCAGAACGTCCTCGATATAAGCGAAATACGTTCGACTAGTTTGACCTTTACCAACTTGACCAGTCACCTTGGTCTTGGAAATTTGCTTCGTCAATCTTCTTTCTTCCATCCTCTCCAGGTAACTAAACAAAACATATCCAAAACTAAATTAAATGATAGGTATGGTAAACAGACCATAAGACTGAGTGAAAGAAGGAAGTATGAGTGAATGAATCAGTGTAGGAATGAATGTAATAATAGTTAATGGCGGACAGAGCGTTAACCAAAGTATTCGATTGATGAACGCGATACTTTACGGAAATCTTTTATAAATAATAGGGCGATATTATACTTTACTCACTCCTCTTGAAATTGAATTCAAATTAAAGCGGAGTTAGCAAAGTAAAAATGAACCATATTATTTATTAACCAAAGTAATTGATGTGTCGCTTGATTTGTAATTAAAATAAATTATTATTGCAAAGTGCTCATTCCTTACTTATTAGTTTATTGATTTATATGAGACTTCAAAATGTTGTTATCCTAGTTAGAATACAGAACGTCAAAAACCCCGATACTTTTATTTGCGATCTAATAACACTATTGACATGGGAAATCTTTATATGTAAGCTGGGTGACAATTGCTTAGAGTACTCAGCCGAAAACGATAACTTATCGCATCGCATCGAAACATAGATTTGAACTGTAACTTGAAGAAGTTAAGAAAAAATAAATCCAAAATCAATGAATTTGCAACCTACGCGATTGTTACCAACCTATTACGCGACAAAGTCATATTAATTTCCTGGTAACTTAATAAACTGAACTATGCGAGCGCCCGCAAAGTAATAATTTATTATTTAAACCATTTAGGCGCAAACTCTATACGCTACATGCTCGATTTAAAAGTATAAAAAAAGATATATCACGGCGCTTTATTATTTTTAACCTTCATGAATTAATTACTAGATAATAAATTCCAAATATAATTAATTCAAATTAAATGTAAATCATCAAACGAGTTAATAAAAAAAGATCTATTCAATTTATTAGTGGGAAAAAAATCCCATTAATTAAAACGATTGACATTTGAATGGATAATAATTTACTTATCATTAAAATGTAACATAAAATTTATAGACTAATAAATTATCGTCAGGTATGATTTAAAAAAGGTAACGTTGACATCTGTGTCTTTCTGTCTGCCCTGTAATTGGCGTGTAACTCAAGAATCGCGTAACCTATTTAAATGATTCGTTATTAAAATCATAAACGTATTCTGTGGTTAAAATTTTATGTATTTATTTTATTACATTTACTAATATATTTCCCTATTTATATATTGTATTAATATTATTTATTATTATTACCGAAACTCGACATTTATTGTCACGAAATACTGCTCGACGGGGTCAAGTACTGGCGTATGTCATTTGTCATTCGCATGATGTCGCAGTAATCGGTTTCATTGCGTCTGTATCATCTCTTTAATGTATCTACATTGCCTTTAATTACAACGACGTCGGACACCAAACACGTATTGAACTGACGTATATAATTTCATTAGCGCAGTGAAATATAATTCTTCACTTCTCATACCAAAGTTCAAAATTGTTCGCAAAGGAGTATCATTTATGAAGGTGCGCTTTTTTGACTCTCGTTCATATAGCATTGTGACATGCGACAGTTTGACATCTATGACAATCATTAACACAAATTTAATGTGTCACATTTGAAATTATGTTGTGAATTTATGTGTTTTTTTTTGTTTTTGTTGTTATCTTTTATTCACGGATAAGAGAAATTATATAAATAGATTAATAATTATATATACATGCGAGCTAATTTTAATTTCAACTAACATTTAGGTATTAAGATATTTATAAAAGACTAGCTGTGTGCCCGCGGCTGCACCCGCGTTTCTTATGTTCTTCACTGCCTTTTAATTTTTTTATATGGAACCTTAATTATTAATTATTTTAATTTTATTATTTTCGTATTATTTTCGTAAAAATTATTTAGTATTACGATAAAGTAAATATATTCCTCATAAATTCAAGCACTTGCCCGTAAAACTGTGCATTGGATTTGATTGAATCGGATTTTATTAAATTTTTATGAGTTTTAATTTTTTACGCGGAACCATAATTATTTTTGAAAATTAAGAGTACCCTAAGTTACCCGAAGTAACTTCAGCTATCTATCAAAAAAAAAGTCCCGTGAAAATCCGTCCAACTGTTCCGAAGATTACCCGGAGCAAACAGACAGACAGACAAAAAAATTTAAAACTCTATATACGGTTTTGGTGTCGTATATACATTCATATCGATTTAGTAAAAAAAAAATGACATTACAAACAGACATTCCAATTTTATTTATTAGTATAGATAAGAAAACTTCAGTCACATTTTAAAGCTATGAAATGTTGTATCAGAGATCTTGATAGTGTCTACATAACATGAGAATATTATATATCAATTTTAATATACTTTACAAACGATCAATATTATTGAACAATATTAAATATTATTAACGATTAAAGGGAACAATTTCAACACTCCAAAACATAAAAATAAAATGTCATTTCGGTTCGCGAGTTGAGAGTGAGAAAACTTTAAAAAAAATGGCTTTTCGTACAACTATATTACCAACGCCTCTATCGGAATCACGCAGCAATTAATAACAAAAATAGAAAACATAATAAATACATCGAACATTTCAATTTATGTAACATACTAAATAATACATGTACAAAAGAACGATTTAATGTACGTATTAAAAATAAATGTTTACGGTCGTTTTTTTATCGAATGCGATTATAACGCGCCACGTTTCTGATCGTAAATCTGAAGACTGGTTTGATACATGGCAACAAACGTTCGGCCATCTCTACGTTATTGTGGAAAACCAATACTTGCTTATATGTTACTTTTCACCGAGTTATACGCTGTGCGGTTATACAAACGGGCGACTTTTACGTCGGGTTTGTATTCCGGTTTGACAATTCTGTAGTGGAAGTAGGTTTATGCCTATTGACAGTTGAAATAAATGTATTAATTATAAAATTATACAGCGAGACTTTTTTAGTAACGTGCACAGGTGATGACACGGAAATATGATACGTCAGAGTAATGATACCTAAAATGATTAAAACCGTGAATCTTAGTATTAAATACTAAGAAACATAGTTATGTACTTGTAATTAATAATTAAAATGTATAATTATATTCAATTTTACACTGTTGTATTTCATGTTAATAATCAAGTTTCCTTTGTTTTACATAAGTTTCAATCCTATAACGGGAATTACTATATAGTTTCTGCCCCCTGATAGTATTTTATATTTTATGATACATTTAACCAAAGGATAATATCTTATTAAACAATGTATTTATAGTACTTTAATCACAAAGTTGTAAATTCTAAAAAGTTCTAGATTTCTAGATGATTTAACTGCAAATAGTGCCACTTTGCTCTCTCATAGTTCCAAAAAAATCTCAAAAAATCCCAATGAATTCGTAAAATACTTTTTTAAGTAAATTACGAAGCAATTTTTTTTCAGCATTAAAAAATCGAAACTACATGTCGCGACTTTTCAAATAAAATGCTCGTCTGCCATCGCCGTACAAAAACATAACTCATCGTTCGCATACATGATAAACGTTCCAACTGCCAATTACACGAAAAAAATGTACGAGGGCACCAATTAAAATGATTTACATGTCAATAAATCGTGATGATACAACGCTGGGAGGTTTTAAAAAAACATATATTATCATTTATAGGTATCGTATTACATACAGACTGACAACGTATTTGATTACATTATTGCCCTCACTGTGAAATCGTGTATGCTGATTTGAAATATATTTTTTTGAAATTAAAAACTATTTTTGCACAGATATGGAGTCTAAATAATTTTAAGTGGTTGCTATAGCTTTACTGTACTATTTATACTCAATAAAAAAAATACTGTTTATTTTATTAGTATGGAATAATATATTTCAATTAATATAAACAATAAAGATATATTAAAATAAACGCTAGCATTATTTTGCTTTTTATTTTCGTGAAGGATTTCTTGTAGGTTTCTTATCATTGGCATATTTTCATTTGTATTTTAACAACATAATAGTCTATAATACATAATAGTCCAGCACCGACTTATACCAATATATATTAAATTATCTATATTCAGTAAGAAGAATACAGTTTAACTATGTATTATCTTCTAAATTAACACCTTTAGTTTCTGGCAATAAAAAGCAAAACACACATGACACAAACACTATCGCTCCAAAAATTAAGGATGGTAACCAAAATGGAGTTAATGTTACTACGAAAGGTACTACCACAGATCCTATTTTTGCACCAGCTGTACCTATTCCGTAAGCCATGTTTCTGATTGAAGTAGGAAATAATTCTCCGGTAAAAACATAAATAACATTGAATAATTGCGAGCATCCTGCAGAACCTAAGACACCGAGATATGTGCTAGCCCAATGACCCTGGGGCAGAAAGACCAAAATTATCATAGAAGCTCCAGTTGTTAGTAGAGACAATATAGTAGTCGTTTTGCGTCCTATTAATTTATTGAGTACGATCGCTATGATGAAAATTGGAATCTGTAACATTAAACAAAATCAGAAAATCAATTACATACTACGTTATTTAAAATAACATATATATAAAAATAAATAAAATTCGGTTCATGCGATCAAATGAGTTACTTTTTTGGATTAAGGAAAATCAGTCTTCGAATAGTCAACGTATTTTTTTAAACAACAGCAAATGTATGAAATAATTTACGTTCAACGTAATCATAACGATTATACTTCTCTTACAACTTTCTAAAAAAATGCGTATAAAATTACATGGTTATAAACAATAGTATGGTTTTAAAGATCCAATTACATAAGGTACTTCGTTGTAAATAATTTAAACACTGATTCTAACCTGAATCAAACCTAATAATATGACAGCTGTGAATAAATCGTTTCCCAGAAACGTGACATATTGATTAATACCAAAGAAACATGCTCCTGCTGAAATCCAAATTATTGTTATAGAGAGTATGTTAAGCTTTGATTTCAAAAACTCCAGATAGCTTGGTTTATTTTTACATTTTGATATTCTATCTTTTCCTGAGTGTACGTAAACGACACATTCAATTTGCGATGTGTCTCGCTTATTACTGTAAAACAAGTCGAAATGCTGCGATTAGTTAATTTACAATATTTTCTTAAGTAACCTAAGTATACTTAAAATACTTTATTATTATTAATGTTGATAGGAATTACTGTATATGGGTTAATATTTTTCAAATTATTAACAACATACAAAAATATCTCCTATCGTGTACGTTGTTTTAGATTTATGCAAATTTTAATGTTTTTAAACTATCGTTAAAAAAGTTAACTTATAACAAAAATAAGAATTAGAGTTTCAATTTCATAAATTCAAAAATGACTCAGCAATTAATCACATTATTGAACTTAAAGAAAGTTAAAGAGACTGGTAAAGAGAGAAGCACAGTAATAATAAAATGTATCCAAAAATAAATACTTACAATTTAGCGATTTTCTTCAAGACCTGGATAGCATTCTCAGTTTTACCCTTCGATATCAACCATCTCGGTGATTCTGGTAATAGTGGCATAAGTATTACAAAGATTACAGACACGACAGCATACCCCATTAAATATATTCTCCAGCTCGATGAATAGTATGCAAATACACATAATGAAGCTTCAGAAGACCATCGGGTAAAACAGCTAAAGCTCCAGCAGGTCCTCTGTATCGAGGACCCACTATTTCTAATATATACACAACTCCGATAGTCAGTGTACCGCCTGAAGCTACGCCTATCATAAATCTTATTGAAACAAAAAACCCAATAATATGGTGAAAATGGCACTATTAACATTAACGCAACATTAATGAAGGACGAAGACAGCAAAGATTTTCTGCGCCCATATCTGAATAATAAAACAGAAAATAAATGTATTGTTTGTTATTAATTTATTTTTAGGGTGTCAGTAGCTAATTAATAAAAGCGAATTATCACTTATTGACCCATCACGAGATCTCCGAAACTATACACTCGATTGACTTGATATTTGCATAGTTACTTCTCTCGGGATGACTACGCCCACTAAAGTTATTTGAAAACCCTATCCGAAATTAATTCATCAATCACATTTACAACTTCTTCTCATCAGTCTGCATTGAGTAACCGTTGCTATCGTAATGGTTGCTATGGTAACGTTGTTCTTTATATTTTAAAAACCCTCATGTATTAGAGAACGTTTACCGTGTATATTTACTAGTTTCAGTACAATTCTGGTTGACTTAATGATATTTCCCGAACCGGAAGCAGTGTTTTGGTTTTAATATGTGCTTTCTGAGAACCTAAACTATTTGTTACTTCATTTTGTTTATTCATAGAGGCATAATTCAACACTTTAATTTTTAGATACCTTTTCAACGACTAACTTAAAACAAAAACGTATCAAAAAATAAAAATAATAAGTTCTGCTGTAATAATTAAATCTAATCTGAGCGAGAACATAACAAGTTTTAATTAAAAAATAATTTATGTACATCATATTATACAGTATAGGAAAATGAAGTTATTGGTATGTTTAATGTAAATAAGAATACCGCACTTGGTATGAAATAAATATATCTTTATAGCTGTTAAAATGAATAAATCAAGCTCACTTATTATAAAACACATTTAAAATCATCATTATCATTCCTTATTCCCAACACTTGGTGTCGGCGCAGTATGTTTTCTTCTTCCATACGTCCTTATCAGCTGTCATTTACTCCTTTTTCTTTAATATCATCTCTTACACACTCAATCCATACTTTCTTTGGCCTTTCTCTACTTTGCAATCCTTCCAAATTCATATTCATTACTATTTTACCCCATGCAATTACAACATCCGCTTCCTCTCTTCTCATAACACGACTACGAAAAACGGAAACTTTTTAACATTTCTACGACTGGTGCAACTTTCAAACTCCCTCTATAATATTAATTTTGAAAAACCTATTAAAATTGACAAATTACTTTTACATTGAATTAAGATATTCACTGAAATCTTGTCGTCAATTGGTATACCATGGATGTAGTTCGATTCAAAAAGCAGCGACTAATGTAAAGTATTTGGCACAACTATTTGCACTTACGTAATTCTACTAGAGAGTAGAAGAGACAGATAATGTGACACTTTTACTTTCATAAAATTTGTTTTTATCTTCCTTTCATTATCATTATACATTCTACAATGATGATCACTTATACCTTTAATTGTTTATAAGCAACCTTAAAGAGAACAGTAGTCCTAACCGAAGTTAGTTATTAATGTACTTTAACACTCATGAAGAATGCTTCAGAACAGCTCGTATGCCCAGCTGTATTGGTAACCACATCCTGCATGAATAACGGCAGTATGGACAATGGTGTTTCGCCATAAACACTGTAAATTTATGTTTGTATAGTAGGACTTTAAAAGAGTTCTCCTATGGAAATTAGAAGTAAGTTACTTATTTAATTAAACCTTCTTTTGTATTATAGTGTACATTAAGTCAATTTATTCGTAATGTTTATTTTATTGTAGTATTGGTATTGTACAAGTTAGATAACCTCGCTTGTCGCCATGGCGCCTGTGGTAACTTTTTCATTTGAACGGACACGCATTTTCAGTTATGTTTAACCTTGATACTATGTTTTCGTTTTTATTCCATTTTTATAAACTTAAATTAAGCCTTTGTGTGACCCATGTCTTTGTCAGTAGCAGACAGAGCTTAACCACCATGGCGCTTACCATCAGAGGCGGTAAAAATATTTTAATAAGAAATTGTAAGACCTATTTTATTCTAAATACTGTTTGTCTTTATTTTATTTTCAATTCGTTTTCGAACTGATTTGCAAAACTGTATACAAGTCATATACATCGATTTTCTTAATTCATTTGAATTGTGCTGAATGTGAGTGTGTATCTGTGACTATAATTTTGTTTAAGATTGATTAGAAATCATTATGATCCGCAATAGAAACTTAGCCCTTATAGAAATGCTGACCTTCTGTTAATATTACATAAATAAGGATATTTACAGTAGAGGCATGCGTGAATTGTTTTGTTCACAATTTATGTAGTATGTTGTAATTTTGAAAAAAAAAAATAGATACAAACCTATCCGAGATCCAACCGAACAAAAAAACTCCCACAAGTACCCCGAACATTTTAAAATCGATTGGCATAAACTGGCCAACCAAGCGTTTTCACAGATCAATCCAAATTCTGAAACTAGTGTTTCATCAAACATATCTCTATAACAATAGTATTCCTCACAGTCATCATAGCAAGTGGAGTTTTTTGACATTGATTGTGAAATTGTTTTTAAATTTCATACATTTAAAATTCGTCGCTGGATGCAGGAAGAGCATCGACAGCATATTCCACATGGAGACGTATCTTGTTAAGGATGCAATAAAACAAATTCCTGCTTGCCATAAGCCGAATTCTCCAATACATTTCACAATATAGTCTTCATCGTCACTTTTTCGTGTAGTTTCATTTCTGGTAAGTTCAATACTTACTTCATTATCCATATTAGGATTTCGTTTTTTTTTCTCTGTATGTAATAACCGGCTATGTAATTAATTTTTTCATAAATAATAATCATAAAATATTAATGACATGTTAATTAATAAATTATTATACTACCGACCAGCTACCACACGATTCGAACTCACTACAAATAATAATTATACAGTGTAAAATAAAGAATATTTTAAAATCAAATTGAGTTATTTTAATTATACAGTAAGTACCTAAATTATTAGGGCTACCACTAAGGTTTCTTATGGTATTAAATATCGTGTGTACATTCATTTTATTCATGTGAACCGTGGATACTTGAAAAGTGGAAGAAATTTTTTTTTACACGGAATAGGCTCAGTACTTTGACCACAACCTCACCTGAGATTAAGTGCTGATGTGTTCTAGAATGGTGAGCACACTAAGCCTAGAGGAACGTTCTCAAGTGATGCTGCCGGAACACACACTATTGGTATTTGGTGACAGGTTTTCAAACTTGAGGGTGGTAGCTGCCAAGATCATTAGGCATCATTAGGAAATGCTCTACCACCATGTAAATGGAACTGTTTATTTATGAAGGAAAAGTAATATAGTATAGATCCCTTTTGCTGCCACCCAATGGAAGATAACCAAGTGTTACGTCCTGAGTATCTGTGTAAAATTACCTTAATACCGAATACTATAAAAAGAAGTATCGCTGCCAGTGGAGTACAAGGTTCAGACTGACGATCGTGTATGTATGTGTATAATTATTACATACGTAATCAGTATGTTATTAAAAGCAGAGAGAAATTGAGAAATTATAGTTAGTGAATCTAAAAAATTCTACCTTTATTTTTTAACATTTAAGAATTTTTATCTCTAGAGTTTTAAATCGAAACTCATCTAAACTATGAAAATAAAATTGAAGTGTCTGTTTGTAGTGTCAAAATTATTTGTATTTTACCAAATAAATATGAATATGCGACACCTATACGCAAGAATACAATTTTTAAAATTGTTCTCTGTCTGTGTGTAATTGGTAATCTCGGGTACGATTGGACCGATTTTGATGGGACTTTTTGGTAGATAGCTGAAGTTACTTAGGGCACTTTTAATTTTCGAATTTTTCAAAATGAAAATCAAAAACATCTTTATTCAATTTAGGCCCTAAGAAGGCGCTTATGAACGTCTAAAACACTACCACCGGTTTGGAAAACAACCCAGCCGAGAAGAGCCGGCAAGAAACTCAATCTGGTTCTTTTTTTTAAATAAATATAATACATATCATTTTTTTTTTATATAAAAAAACTATACAAATCATAGTCTTAATAATGTTAGTGGAAGCACAGACATGTGGGTTAATTCCAGACATCACTATCGTTCACGTAATGATCCACCCTGTAATAACCTTTTGAAATTAAAACTTGCTTGACATAATACTTATTGTCAGGTAAATCGGTAATGTTACTTGGGATTTTATTGTAAAACCGAATACTAACCTATAAAGCTTTTATTAGATTTACTTAGTCTAAAGCGTGGGACGGCCAACTTGTCTTTACTTCTAATATTAAAATTAGGACGAACATTCACTAGATCTAGCTTGTCTAAATTTTTACGAATATGCATTAAGTTATCGAAGATGTATTGGGAGGGCAAAATTAAGATATCATATTCTTGAAACTTGTTCTTTAGAGATTCTCGAAGTTTTGGTAGATCATGCTAAAATTCGGTCACATGGTACACTTTTATTGAGAAAGTCATGAAATGTATCGATGTGAATAATGTCATCAGGCAGATCACAATATTCGTTATAATTGTGTTTATAAGAACCATTTTTAATTTCATTGATTGTGTTTCAAACCACTGTGTAAACTCTTTTTTTTTTCATATACTTTTTGTATTTATGTAGTCGCAAACATCTTTCGTTGCTTGACCACCATTTGCAGCATCAATAAATGTTAAGTATGTAGTTTATTCGTCTAAAAAGAATGCCTAATAATTTAAACATCAGTCTTATGAGCACATCAATTAATAAGTTACCAATCGCTAATAAACTTACAGTTCACGTATAACTATATTGACTAATGTGTGCGCCTCATTTTACATATGTCCTAGAAATTCTATTAGAGGTTCGTTTTACAGGATAGTACCTTTGTATCAGTGTGGTTATGTGTTTAAGATAATTTATGAAGAATGGCCATCCAAACATTAAATGTCACGGTGTTTTACTTCATAGACAAAATTTACCCTGCGCATCAAACTATGAGCCATCTTCAATTAATAAAAACAAATGCTATAAACCTTTTTTTTTAATTATCTAGGGAATGTTACATAGCTGTATGTTTTTATAATCAAACATATCATTCGATATTCTTTCTAATAAAAAATAGTTTCATATTTCATTCAAAATAAATTATTCAAAATAGTTCATTATGTAAGTTAGTTAAAAAGTCTGACTTTGTCTTCACATGACAGACAGGACATGTCCGCATCTCATAGCCACCAATTAATTCAACTCCATGTTTGGACATGTTTTATGAGAGAATCGCGTGTCCTACCGACATTAAACGTAATCGAGTCTCCCTGCTTTTCGAGTGCCCTTCCTAAAACACCAATACTTTAACGTCTCTAGAATATGATATTGTACTCACAAAGAAATAAATATTAATTTTTGCCTCTTTCCTCATATAGGTTATTTATGGTTTCTGTTTTTCTCAATCTTATATTTATATCTGTAAACTATTCAACAAATTTACGGGATTTTTTATGAAATCATATATGTGTGTATTATATTATAATTACATTTACATTATTACATAAAGTGTTACATAAGGTTAATGTATGAAATAAGAAAGAAAACTTAACAGTGAAAAAATATTTATTTAAACATAACATTTATAGGTCCTTTAGGGGAGTCCTATGTGCCGTATTGCCCCACTCAAGGTGACAGGAAGAACGGGGGGGTTTAGTGGGTAGTGATGGCGCTTCTCGCCTCGAGTCCCACACTAATTTTGGTGTGTGACAGCCACTCACACTTGCGTGTGAGAGACTGTCACACATCCCCGGCTTCAGCCTTTCCCGGGGGGTCCGTCCCTTTGGGTTAGGTTGGACATCTAGTACGTAAATGCATTCCCCTCGAAAAAAAAAACAAAAAGGGGAGTCCTATGTCGAGCAGTGGTATTTCGGTTGAAATTATTAATGATAACTGAATGCATTTAAACCAATAAGGTGAAAAAAGAATATAATAACAAAAGTTTTTTTTTTAATTAAATGAACAGCTATTTAAATATATTTAATGATTGAAGACATCTTTATTAAAAATTCGAATCGTTAGAAGTGTTTTTATAGTAAATTAAACTATATGGAAGCTCTGACTGTAGCCCACCTGAGACATTCGAGGGAATGCACTTGGGGTTTTGTGTGGTGCTAATTATACGTATTATAGAGTATTCTCACTTATTTACGCCATAGCTTAATGTGTGGTGGCAGCAAAGTTTTATGGTAGTTATAATTCACTTCGATTTTTATTAACGCCACTTGATATGAAAGCACGTACGCTACGCTACCTTCATTTGTTTTATGAAATTAGAAGATTCGTTTTATTAATTTTATGTTTTTACTATTTTTTTATTCGCAGCTTAGTGCAAATTTATCATGAAAAAATGTAAAAAAGGTATAAAGCGATATCTATTTAATAAATAAATAGCAAAAATATTACAATACATATATTAAAATAAAGTCACGTAATTCTTAACCTTGATGCTCTTAAATAAAATAATAAATAAACCACAAAACATTAAATTAAGTAAAGTCTGAAAACCTTTATTTCATTATTCATAAAATCTCGTTCATAACTTTTTATATACCTACCTACTAATTTCTAACATTTTCATCATATTTTCTCATAAACTGAAAATACCTTTCCTGAAAATAAATTAAAATCATAATAATGTAGCAAGTACCTGTATAGTCCTATAAACTATTTATATAAAATTTAATTTCCATTATGGTGATTTTCCCTTGACGCCACAAACTGTGAAAAAATATTTTAGTAAAACATTTATTTATAATTCTATATTTTTACAAAGTTGATAGTACTACATGATTAGATACATTACGTTACATTGATACATGAATTATTCGATAAAATAAGTGAACAAAAAATGTTAAAGAATAGTCTTGAATAAAAAATAAAATAAAAATAAACAACCCATATATCTAAGATTTAGCCTAAGCATTAGCATTAGCATTAGCAAGCCTTAGCATTAGATATGTAATTTTGTATTCTTGTGTATTTTGGTTTCTTGTGGGGTTAATTTCATGGGCAAATGTTATTAGCATTTTAATAATATCATCTATAATACATAATAATCTAACATCGGGAAGTTACGCAGAATCTTCTCGTCCGAAATATCGCAGTGTCTTAACATGAAAGTCGTCGACCAGTGTCTGTTGCCAGTGATGACATACGGCACTGAGACGTGCTCGCTCATAATGGGTCTAATGAGAAAGCTCAAAATTTGCGCAATGGGCAATGAAGAGGGATATCCTTATATCTGGACTGCGTGACCAAATCAGGAACCAAAACTAAAGTACTACATCCAAGAACTAAAGTAACCAACATTTCCCGAAGAATTGCTAAACTTAAGTGGCAGTGGGTTGGGAACATAGCTCGCAGAACCGATACCCGATTTTCGAATAGCTATCTATATAGCACTGGAAGACGTGGACTGAGCAGACCCCCCTCAAGGCGGTCCGATGACCTGATGAAAGTCACCTACTGGATGCAAGTGGCCCAAAAGCAGGAGATCTTTGGGAGAAAACCTATGTCAAGTAGTGGACGTCTTTCAATTTATTGGATGGGTGGATGGAATCTAGCATCGATCTTAGTATACCATAAATATATTATAAATATTAGAATCTAACGAAAATTACAACAACAATATACAGTAATTAATTAAGTGCTAAATTTCTTCCTTTAGTTTCAGGCAATAAAAAACAAAACACGGATGATGCAAAAACTATAGCGGCAAAAATCAAAGACGGTACCCAATATGGAGTTAATGTAATTACGAAAGGCACTAATACAGATCCTATTTTTGCACCAGCTGTACATATTCCGTAAGCCATGTTTCTGACTGAAGTAGGAAATAATTCTCCGGTAAAAAACATATAAATTATATTATATAATTGCGAACAGCCTGCAAAGCCTATGAGACCGAGATATGTGCTAGCCCAATGATCCTGAGGCAGGAATACCAAAATTATCATAGCAGCTCCAGTTGTTAGTAGAGACCATATAGTAGCCATTTTGCGTCCCGATAATTTAATTAGCACAATCGCTAGAAGGCAGGTGAGAGTCTGTAACATTAAAATGATCATAAAATCAAAGTTAAATATTATTTTAAATTATTTATCAAATAAAATCAAATTCAGACAATACCATCAAACGCATAGTTTTTTTTCTGCATTAGTAAAATCTTTTGATGTCTGAAAATTCAGCATATTTTTTGCATGTTTTTTTTCCAAATTTTTGTAAAAATAAAATTCTAAATATAATGAAATTTTCAAGCACAGTGGTTATAGGTTGTTCATGCTATTTAATGATAAAAATCTTTTTTATTGAAATGTTCATATCTATCTTTAAATATCTTTAATAACTCTACCACTGAAACTGACCTCAATGAAACCCAATAATATGACAACCGTCAACGAATTATTTCCCAGAAACGTGGTATATTGACAAATACCGTAGAAACATGCTCCCGCTGAAGTCCAAATTACAGTTATAGCGAGTATTTTAAACTTTGATTGTAAAAAATTCAAATAATTCGGTTTGTTAATTATTTTTGATGTGATCTCTCTTACGGCATATACGTAAACGATAAACTCGATTTGGGAAGTGTCTCGCTTGTTACTGGAAAATGATAAACAGTTAAATGTTGCGATTAGTTAGGTTTTTTGGAATCATTTTTTTTAATTAATAACGAAATAGCATTCATGTTAGCAAGAATCACTACTAATAATTGTATTAGATTAATACAAATTTTAAATGATTAGAAATCATTTTTAAATATGATTGATTATAAATACAAATTAGAAGTAGAAATTCACAATAAATCAAATTTTATTAAAAGATTAATAAAAATCAATTAAAAATAAGCAAAGGAAACCACTGTTATGAGTATAAAATAACCAAAAACAATGTTTATATATTAGTCGTTTCTGGAACTTCAAGAAAGTCAAAGAGACTGACAAAGAGAGAGATGCAAAGTTAGAACAGGATGTTGTTATTTAGATATAAAAAATAAATACTTACAAGTTTGCGATTTTTGTCAAGACTTCGATAGCATTATCTGCTTTACCTTTTGACACCAACCATCTCGGTGATTCTGGTATTAATACCATCAGTAATACAAAGATTAGAGACGCGACAGCATATTCTGTTACATATATTCTCCAACTCGATGAATAATATGCAAATGCAGCTAATGTAGCTTCAGCAAGTCCATCAGGTAAAACAGCTAAGGTTCCAGCAGGTCCCCTATATTGAGGACCTACTATTTCTAATATATAAACAACTCCGATATTCAGTGTACCACCTGAAGCCACGCCTATAAAAAACCTTATCGAAAGAAAAAACCAATAATATGGTGAAAATGGCACTATTAACATTAACGTAGCGTTAATAAAGGACGAAGAGAATAAAGCTTTTCGACGCCCATATCTGAAAAAAAAAAAGAAATTTATTTATTGTTTGTCATTCAGTTTTGTATTTAGAGATGTTTCTAATGTTTACTTATGATAGATTAATTACGTTTCCCTACTTTCATAGTCAAGTGACATTATTCTTGCGGCATTCAACTGTGGATATGATCAGCTCACAAAAATACTTTAGAGCATCAACATTCTCTTCAGCCCACTCTATTCACGCTGGATTCCCCCAATGCTCAAGGCATACTGGCGCATATCCTTTATATAATTTGACCTCTTTCAATTATCACAATTCAGGAATCTTCAGCTCCCTCTATCATAAGGTTCACCCAGAAACTCGCATTGAAAGCCTTTAACTTAGCCTTTAATTAAGTAAATTTGTGTTTTTGAATATAGCTACTAACCTATCCGAGATCCAACCAAATAAAAAAACTCCCACAAGTACACCAAACATCAATATCGATTGGCTTAAACTGGCCAACCAAGCATTTTCACAAATCAATCCAAATTCTGAAACTAGTGTTTCATCAAAAATATCTCTGTAAAAATAGTATTCCTCACAGTTATCATAACAAGTGGAATTTTTAACATCCATTGTGAAGTTGCTTTCAAATTTCGTACATTTAAAATTCGTTGCTGGGTGTAGGAAAAGCATTGAGAGCATATTCCACAAAGACACAAATCTTGTTAAGGATGCAATAAAACAAATTCCTGCTTGCCATAAGCCGAATGATCCAATACATTTCACAATATAGTCTTCATCGTCATTTTTTTGCGTAGATTCGTTTGTGTTTAATTTGATATTTACTTCATCATCCATGTTACAAAATATTTCGTTGTTTATGTGTATATAATAACAATGTTTTTTTTTGTACACAGGTGTATGTAAAAATAACTAAAAATATTAATAATATGCCAATGGATACATCATAGTACCCCAGATCATAGACGGCTACCACACGATACGCAACGCACGACAAATAACAATTATGTAGAGTAACGTAGATATAAAGGTAAAATAAATGTTCATTTAAACACATTGATACATATTATATACAGTGAGTGGCAAAATTATTAGGACCAGCGCTAAGTTTTCTGCATTTTGTTCGATTACATTTTTGTATACAAATCGCCATGATAAAGCATTTCAAGATATTTTCCTCCTTTATTTATAAACCAATTTTATTTTTGCTTAGTAACTTTAGTGGTATGAATAAAACAGATTTGCAAACAGTTTGCCTTTCTTCAAATATTCAATAATGAATGTTTTCGAATTTTGACCACTGAGAGAACAATAGATTTACTAAATTAAACCGAATAATTAATAAAAAATTCGTTAGTAGATTATATTTGATTCATGAGAGTAATGAGATTATGGAAACTACATGTGATATTAAACAAATGTGAAGGTAGTGTTAAAATCGAAGACGCTTAGCGTCTGTTGGTGGAATGTATCTGCAATCCAGGGCCTAGAAGTTGTTTGGTTTTGGCCTTAGAGTTATGTTATTTAGATATAAGCATGTTCCATGGTGTACTAACAGAACCGATGTCCGATTCTGCTAGTATGGTATGGAACTTTTATTATTACTAGTATTAAGTTAAGACATAATTTTATTTAGTTGTTTTTATTATAGTTGTTTTTGTAAGTTATATTTGGTATGCTCCGATAGGCCTGGCATACACTAATGTGTATGTATGTAATGCCCTGTTCAAATAAATGAATTAAAAAAAGGTGATGATAAAAGTAACTTTATTTATTTTTGAACAAAAATAAATCTGTAAAATTAAGAAATTAGCGTCGCCACCTTCTATGCTTCTAGGCGTGCTATATACACCTGCTCTTGCATTTTGTTGGAATGTAATGATGGAATACCATTTTCTAGTAATACTTTCAACCAATTGATTTTTGATGATTCATATTACTTGTAAGTATTAACTTCACATAAAGAATAAACAGTTTCGCCTCCATTGCTTGTAGTTTTCATAATGTCAATAATACATTTTAATAAACATAATAATAGGAGGGTGAAAAAGTCTTTTCGCATACTGCATGTATAAACTTGTAATAAAATCTTTTTTAGCTGTATACTATTTGTATTTGGCTGGTTTTTGTGGCATTGAAAGGTTACATTAAAAAAAAACAAATTAGTAAAATGTTTTCTTTCTGTCAAAATGAGTGAATGTAATGAAGAAATTCGATAAATAAAAAAAATTACGGAAAAAAAAAAATGCAATACAAGCCGCGCAAAAAATTGTGACGTTTATGGATCTAATGCAGTCAGTAAGTAGTACAAAGTTGATTTAAGTATTTTAAATCCGAAAAATTTGATGTCAAAGATGCACCTCTCTCTAGTCGCCCTAGAAAAGAGAAAGTGGATGCCATTTATTGTTAAAGTGGAGCAAGTTCGGCATATCAGTAGTTACGACATAGCTGAAGAACTGGGATTTGACCACAAAACAGTTTTGACCACAAAAGCTGGGTATACAAAAAAGGCCCTAAAAAGCGCTTATGAACGTCAAAACACTACCACCGGTTCGGAAAATAACACAGTCGAGAAGAGCCGATAAGAAACTCGAATAAGGCGATGCTTTGCATACGATGGGATTGGAAGGGCATTGTTTATTATGAGCCTTTACCGCCGGGCAGGACCTTTGATTTGGATGTCTACTGCCAACAACTAATGAGAAGAAGTAGAGAGGAAGCGTCCGGAATTGATCAATAGAAAGGGTGTGATCTTTCATCACGATAACGCTAGACTACACACATCTTTAGCAACTCAGCAAAAGTTAGGAGTATTTGGCTGGGGATTATTATGGCAGAAAGTCATCGAACAAAAATTAAATATAAATAAACTTTGAAAAAAAATGTACTGAGTTTTTATATAAAATGCGAAGAATTTTGTTCCCCGACTTAATATATTATATCTACGAAACATAAAACTAAATGTTTATTAGTATAATACAAGAATCTTATTTTATGCTGACTTAATAATTTGGCCACCCACTGTAGACTAAAAAATTGTTATGTTAATGTATTCTAGATAAACATTACGTTTTCGGAATAATACGTTGTTTTAAAATTGAGACTACCAGTTGATAGCGTTCTATTTATTCATCACAATTAATTTAGATTATTAAAGTCAATACGAGTAACTAAACCGTGTTTGCTAACATATATCAATTGCCACGTTTGAAATTGAAAGAGTAGTAATTTCACCTGATGATAAGTAACGATGTGGTCCAGCAGTATGAATAAACACATTAAGCCTAGAGTTACTGGATTTCAAGTGATGCTTCCGGAATTCGCCTATTGTTATTTGGCGACAGATTTTCAAACCACCATTATATGTTTTTCTCACGACGTTTTCCTTCACCGAAAGCTTAGACACATTTCAGAATTGGATAGATGAGCTCGAACCTGCGTCCATTGACGCAGAATCCGGTTGCACCACCTACGGCAGGTTTTTAATACATCACAAATACAATGGATAGGGGTAGTGCGTAAATGCATTTCCCCCCGTCAAAATAAAAAAAAAGGTTTTTAATACATATGTCTGGCAAGAGGAAGGAACCGTCGAAAATATCTGACAACTAAGAAAACATCTATTGATAATTCCCTTAGTAACATATATAAAAATCAGCTTTTATACTATGTCGAAAATATACTTGAAATTTCCTATAGTTTAAGGGTATCGCGCAGCGAGAACGAACCACGTGATTTCTAATATTATTCCGAATAAATTATATAAATCTGAACTTCATCTTATTATACTAAAACTAATTTGAGGTAATTTTTTCCACTTTTAGTTCTTGTTATCTGTCAAAGCCAGCACTACTCAAGTTTCATAACCTGGGATCGTTCTTACCTGTGTTGGATGTATACATAGATAAACTTTCAGCCTTTATAAGGCTGTCGTAGGCCCTTGGGCTATAATGTTAAAACAAAAATGCCATAATAACAGAGATAAAACCAACTATACGTCTAATAAAGCTCATGTATTCGACTATTCCAATAAGGTTTAATTCATTACATATAAGTAAACAGCTTGATAGTTACATGATAATTATAATATACTAGTACCAATTACAGAGTTAAAATATTTCCAATACCATTTATTGAATAAGATAATAAATAACAATTAATCATGCATTATCTTCTAACTTTTTGCCTTTAGTTTCTGGCAATAAAAAGCAAAACACGGACGAGGTAAACACCATTGTTGCAAAAATCAATGACGGTACCCAAAATGGTTTTAATATTAACACGAAAGGCACTACCGTAGACCCTATCTTTGAACCAGCTGAGGTCAATCCGTAAGCCATATTTCTCATTGAAGTAGGAAATAGTTCGGCAGTGTAAAAATAAATAACGTCAAAGAGTCCCGAGGACGCTGCGAAACCTGTAATACCTAGATATGTGCAGGCCCAATGATTTTGAGGAAGGAAGACCAAAATTATCATAGAAATCCCAGTCGTTAATAAAGATGTTATAGTAGCTATTTTGCGTCCCAAATATTTGCTGACTACAACAGCTATAGGGCCGGTTGGTAACTGTAACATAAAATCAATTAGGAGTTACATAAATTTAAAGTATTATAAGAATCTAAATTCAGTCCTTAAACGAATATAATAAAATTTTATGACATGTTTGTCTACAGACAATCAGTACACAAAGATATCATTGAGATAATTTTTAAAGGAGGCTTTGTAAACCCATGGACATCTTTCGGATGAATGTATAAACCGAATAACATTTTGTAATCACGTTTTGTACTCATAATATTAGTAGTATAGGGTAGTAGTGTAGGACGCGTACTTACTTATGTTTTAGTATCGTTAATATTTTTAATGACCATGAACAGACGAGGGTAGTTTCAAATAATTAGCCTGCTGACGAGGATATCGAAACATCTCAGTCGAACCAAAACTACGGCCAACTAGGCAACTAGGCCAAAACGTCGAGAGATTTAAAACATACAAAAGTAAACAAGCGTTCTATTAATAATTAATTAATTAATTAATTTCGGGTATATTAGTGATTTTTAGACTAATATTTGTATATTCTACTATGTCTGTTAAAACCGAGTAATAAACAGCCAAATAAACTTCAGATTCAGTGGAATAAATTACATAAGAATTATACTCGATCTTAATCCACAAATTTTAATTCATCTTCATAAATTCTGTTTCATGTTAAATGTTAATTTCATGATTTTTTGCAATTCTTTTCGGTTTTTCGTAATTTTTTTAAATTTTTACGGCTCAACGGGATAATTAACCTTCACGTTTAAATTAAGTGGATTGAAATACATAAAAACCATACTCGATTCGAGTCTATAACAATTTCTTCATCGCTGCAATTACAGTATTTCTGACTGTTATGCTTTTATCGGGTTTTATTACATTTTACTCAAATCAAGGACGCGACCAGGCCAAACGGACCTCAAATTCGGATTCAGCGACTCGAAATACAAGTCCATAGGTGGGTCCAGTCAAATGCACAAATAACTTTTTTTTTGTGTGCCGGTGTTATTATTAATAATAGCTGTTAATAGCGGCAATATGCGTATCTATACTTTTTTCAAGTGAAAACTATAGCGTATTAACAATGATCATAGATTCTATATTATTTACTATTAATTTAGATTTATAAAAATTTGCATATGATTTTAAAGATAATAATAGTTAAATAGTTTGCTTTAACGCCATAAAATGTCCGCTCACTTGAAATACTTTTAAGACTAACCTGAATTAAGCCTAGTAACACAACGGTTATCAGTGAATTGTCTCCCATAAACGTAATGTACTGGTTAATTCCATAGAAACAGGCTCCTCCTGAGATCCAGATTATCGTTATAGCGAGTGTGTTAAACTTAAATTTCAAAAAGTCCAAATAATTAGGTTCAGTAATAATTTTTTCTGTGATGTTTCTTGCTGCGTATTTCACGTTAGTTTCGATTTCGGAAATATTTTGCTTATTACTGAAACATAAGACATAACTTTTACATCTAAAATCTTATCATCATAACATCTTAGAAAGAATTGATTGATTTGAAACGACATAACTCAAATTACAAAAATCTTAAAAACTTTTGCTTCTTTTAATTCCAAAAAAGTAAATTTACATTTATATTAATTTAAGGAATTTTAATCATTACTAATAAAGTTTACTTAAGATAAAATCTACATAAATTGTAATAAAGTGATAAAAATTACTCCAAAGATGAAATAGGAGGTTACTTGTTCTGAAAAAATTAATAGAAATTGATTCTTATATAAGTATAACAGATTTTTAATATAGATAAATAGAAAAAGCAAACACATACAACTTAGCTATTCTTGTTAGAACTTCAATGGCTTTATCAGTTTGACCCTTCGACACCAACCATCTAGGTGATTCTGGTATTAAGATCATAAGCATAGCAAAGAATACAGATACAACAGCATAGCCCATGGAATATATTCTCCAATTCGACGAATAGCATGCAAATAATGACAATGAAGCTTCAGCAAGCCCATCTGGTGTAAGAGCTAAAACCCCGGCAGTTTCTCTGTACTTAGGACCGACTATTTCTAAAATGTACACAACTCCTATAGTCAAAGTACCACCGGAAGCCACGCCTATCAAAAATCTTAATGACGCAAATATCCAATAATATGGCGAAAATGGTACTATTAACATTAACGTGACGTTTATGAAGGTTGAAGATAATAACGCTTTTCGACGTCCATACCTGAAAAAAAATTCTAGAATAGATTAATTGTTAACTCGCTATTTTTATTTAACAACATTTCTATCGTATATCTATTGGAGCCTAGTAATAGAAAGAGCGAGTTAACATTATTTTTTAAATTTACTGAAACATTTTGAGCACAAGAAAACAAAGTCGTAATATAATATATACAGATAGATAATATATACGATTAACCCAATGAAATAATCACAATAATCTATTAAAACGTTTTGAAAAAAAACAAGCGTATATTAATATAAATTAAGAAACTTATTATTTCTGAAATTGGTGTAGAAGAAAAATTTATGGAACACATGATAAAATCTGTTTAACAAATAAATAACATAACATAACATAAGCTCACGCCTGTTATCCCCGAAGGGTTAGGCAGAGGTGAAATAGCGAACTATACCACCCACATTTCGCCGAGCTTAGTTCCGTCCCAGATGTAACAGGGGGCGAGCCTGTCGCCATATCGGGTACAAATTCCAAACTCCGGGATGATACTGAGTAGAAAAACTGAATACCACTTGACCCGACCCGGGGATAGAACCCGAGACCTCAGAACGGCAGTCGCACAAATATATAAGACAAATAAATAGTCATAAATATTACAAACAAAATATATAAACGATTAAGATGTAAATAGCAAGGTATATTATAGAAGTGTAAGGTGAAGTGCCTGACTGGCATCATTCCTTATCAACAATAACCAGATATAATAAAAAAAAATATTGTATTGAAAAATTATTGGTATACGATAAATAATGTTTTAAACTTGGTGATAATATAATACACAGCTGTAAAGATTAACACAGCTGTTACAATAAGTCAACCCACAATTATTATAAAGTTATATTAATTTACTTGAACATGAAAATGAAATAAAATTGTCAATTTATTTTAATATAGTATACACGAACACGTAGAGAAGATGGATATTATTATCATTTCTTTTGAGATTGACGAAACAAATTTACAAGGCCTGGCAAGGTCAGGGCTCCTGCCACTTCCTCCTTGATCGGTAAGGGTAAAGTAGAAGAAACGAAAGACCTGTGTCAAGATCGTACGAGGCGGAAGGATGTAGTCTCTACCTAACCAAATGGGTGGGAAGCATGACATTATGTATGCATGTGTCTTCTATACTAGAATTATAGCTTGGAATGAAAGCTCTATCGTGAATTTGAAGAGTTTCGCTAGAGTGCTAGTTGCATGGAAAAGAATGGACGATACTTCTCACACTAACAAAGGTCTGCTAAGAATATGGAACCCTAATGACTCTTACAGCGATGATGGTTCAGTTGATAGTATAGTAGAATTCTGCGTCGATGAACGTACGTAAGCTCCAGCCACTAAGCCTATCTAAGTCTCCTACTCTATAATGAGTCTGAGCTTTCAATGAAGGAAAACATAGCACAGTGATAAGGCATTTTCTAATAATGTCCATCTGGGTAGCTATCACCCTCGAGCTTGAAAACCTGTCATCGCTTAGCGTGTTTATCGTTCTGAAATACATCGTCGTTAATGGCCATAGAGATTGTGGTGTCACAGTATTAAGAATAGTATTACAATATTTGTAATTCTGTAGCAGTCTCTATATTTAGGCAACCGGTAGTCTCCCTTGAGAATACAATTGGAGCAGTTTATGTCTCAGAATGTGTTTACTAACTACTTATTCATCATTCATTTTAATATTTTCTCTACCGATTATACCAGTTTAAACGAACAACTAGTTATTTGCGAGGTTGACACTTTCATAACATAGATAACCTTTCTTATTTTATACATACCCGTTACTAGTTAAGGTTAACACGATTAACTGTAGTTTAATGACCACTCCACCGCCATGAAACTACCTGTCTAGTAAAATATATAGTTCTTTGCTCCTAACGTTTCATTAGAAGAACTTTATTATTTACTGTATAATCTTTGTAATCGCGAAAAGGAGTTTACTTTATCTAATATTAATTGAACAGTTAATGTCGAAAATAATATTCAAATGCTGATTTAGTCAATTTAATAAACCAGGATTTGTTGCCACTGTTCATCGTCCATTTTTCAAAATCACAGTCAAACTTTTCTCCGTTAATTCGAAGTAGCCTGCGTAGGCATCTAGGATTAGTTTTCTTTATAGTTTTGTTTAATGTTCGTTATATACTTAGTATACATTTTCTGCTTTTTTAATGACAACGGACATACTTTCTAAGGGAGTATTTAAAGAACGCGGTTAATAAAGGGTTATAATAGCATACTGACCTGTCTGAAATCCAACCGAACAAAAAAACACCTACCAACGTACCGAACATCAAGATCGTTTGGCTTAAACTCGCCATCCAAGCGTTCTCACAAATCAATTCAAACTCTGAAATCAGTGTTTCGTCAAAGATATCTTTTTCGAAATAATACTGTTCGCAGCCGTCATAGCAGGTAGAGTTATCAACATCCATTGTAAGGTTGCTGTCAAATTTGATGCATTTGAAACTCGTTATCGGAGTGAGGAAAAGTATTGATACCATATTCCACATGACCACAAATCTTGTTAAGGATGCAATAAAACAAATTCCTGCTTGCCACAAACCGAATGCTCCAACACATTTCACAATATAGTCTTCATCGTCACTTGTAATTTTTTCGGTACTTTCATTTGTGTTATTTTCGAAATTCATTTCATTATCCATATTTACGATATATTTATTTGTATCTCCGTTACAATAACAATTGCATGTGTTACCGATAAGTTTCTAATATTTAAATAATATTAATAAATACTAATCAACAAACCACCGTGCCCGTCACCGTCGACCAGAGTCGGTGGACTCACGACAAAAAGTAATTATGTAGTGTAAATGTAAAATAAATAATAATTTAAACAATTACTGCGAGATATTACTTATAAGAAAATATATTACATATAAATATAACTCATTGCAGCTTATACAATTTTCAACATTTCCCAGTGACAATTTTAGGAGTGGTTTTAACCTTTGATCCTATGAAATCTGTCAAGGTTATCCATTTTTTTGGTTGATTTCGGTTATTTAATGATATTCTTATTTTGGCGTTGTTATGAGTGTTAGTAATTTCTTGGTGTAGATTAGCATGTTGGTATTCCAAGAATCTGTTTATCAAGTGTAGCTATTAAGGTTGCGCACACGATGTTTGAATTTTCATCTGCTGTTTGTTTATTCGTCCATATTGAATCCATCCACCCATCCATTAACCATAAGGCGTCCACTGTTGGACATAGGTCTCCCATATTAAATTTTTCCATGTTTCGTAAAATACTGTTATTGTTTGTAAAGTTTTGGTCATCGCTTTAGATTAATAGTATTTTATTACACTTTTAAAGTAAAAACTTTTTAACCTAGAAAAGAGGCGTCGTATTGAGTATATGGTATTTGATTCAAAGTTGAATACCGGGAGTCTGTATTCAAATTATGTGAATAAAATGAAAATAATTTTGAAAATTCCGTACCTAAAAATTGAAATGGAATTCTACGCTGTTGTCATCATCTAGAAGTTTACTTTCTTGATGGTTATAATTCTACTTAACCATCACTAATAAAAACGTCAGTCTTTAACTAGTTAATTCTGCTAGGTATATTATTTTAATTGTTGTATAAATAAAACGGCATAAACTAAAATACAAAGTTGTAAATGTATTGCCAACGGTCCTTAACGTTATTACGAAGAAGTTGTTTTAGGTTAAAATGTTCAGTGAAGCGATAATTTAAAAAAACGTCGGCACCGACGCGATAAGAGAGATAACGGAGATTAATTGAATGAGGTATCGGTTGAGTAATGTAAAGATATATCTTTTCCTCCATTAGCCAAGTGTAAATTAATGAGGCAAGGTGTAGCTAACTACACTACAGCACCTTATTTTGTCAGGTAGTATGTTGAAACTTTAAGATATTGCTTTGGACTTGCGAAACATCAATTACGATGATCATGAATTAATTAGAAAAGTATTCTGAAAATCAGGAATGTACCATCTATAGAAAGTTCCCATCAGTTAGTGTTATTATACCGGGGAATACTTTTTAACTATAAATTAGTATAGTTTTAATAATAAACAAATGGTTCTTTTTTGTTAGCAGATGTCTTCAATTTATTGCGATTTGTATAGACAAATAGAACGAGAATTAACAATTGGAGTTGTTTACGGACCTAACCTATGTTGGATAGGTTAGATTTGTATTGTATACAAACCTGGTTAAAAATTTGGTGCAATTCTATATTATTTGGCGATTTTTCGCTTGCGCCCGGCTAACGTAAAAGTACCAAAGAAATATATCTACGAGTATACACAAAAGAGATCAAATTGCTTACCGCCTCTATTCGATGACTCGGTTGTTTTTCAAACCAGTAATACTACCTGTGTTTTGACATTATCTTCCTTCTCAGGACGTAGATTGGATAAAGTATTTTTGTTTTAGATATGTTTCAATTTTAATTCAGAGAGTTGAAAGTGAAGAGGGGCGATCGGAAATATTAAGATTAAGAATAAGAATTTATAAAACATATTTGTAATATTAAAATAGAAGGTGTATTTAAAAGTCATAGTGAAGATGTTTCACGGGAGTCGAACGGACACTATCTATATTCTTAAGCAAGCTCCCAATACTCCTAAAAAAATTCACATGTGTATTAAACAATTAAATGCGACATAATATCGTTTTTAACAATTACATCCTTTTGTTTCGTTTTTCCATTGTAGAATATTCAATAATAACAAAACATCAATGTCGTCTACAATATGTCGTAAAACCGTCGATTTCTTAATAACCTTGTTTATTAAAAATGAACAGCACTGACTTAAAAATATATTTACCAAATGAACAAATACAACGAATAGATTAACGGTCTAACAAATAATTTTGATTTTTTTTTTTTAAACGTCAGCATAGTAAATCAACATTCTAAAAAAAATGTTTATTAAAACGAAACGCGAAGCGAATTATAAAAGATGTGTTGCAATTATTTAACGAACCATTGAATTAATTCACACCGAATTGTTGTTCGACGATAAATGTGAATTAATAAATCAAACATTATATCTATATAAGAGTGTGTGTGTGTTTTACAGCAGTTTACGCACATCGCACGTCCTGAGTGTGGTCTGCTGAGGCGATAAAAAAATACCGAATTTCAAAAGCTTGTTAACACAATGTTTTATGGCAAACATAACGTGCCGATGCTAATGCGGCCAAATTGAAATAGCTATTGATTGTATGAAACATTTCAAATAGTAAAGGCACGAGTCGAACGGCCGCACTGTTGTTATAATTATCATAATACATTTGGCCAATTTTCGTAACTCGATGTGTATTTAATATTTGTTCAAGTGTTTAGCGCTTTGTTATTATTCGAAAGTACATGTATGTACGTATGAATTATTTCGTATTTAGAGATATTTTTATGTTAACATTATTCTGCGCAAGCGCTAGATTCCGACATGTTTTTCTGTAACTAAGTAAATTTATAAATAACTTTTAAATAAAGTTGTACATAAATATTTGGTAATGTTAAAACTATAATTTTAATACATATACAAGATCATTTTTATTATAATGTTTTCTGTAAGACAGTCATACTTAGTCCAAACTTCTATACTGCTATCTTTCCAAAATGGCGGATAAGTTTACGCAAAAGAGTCCATTAAAAAGGTACCTAAAAATACATGCATTATTGGTAGGTGATAAACGATTAAACAAAAGCAAGAAATAGAAATAATCTCGACGATCTTTTCATGAATAATATTTGCACTTGATCTAATCTATATCTATTCTAATAAATAAAATTGAAGTGTCTGTTTGTAATATCAAAATATATTTTTTTTTACTAAATAAATATTCGGGTAATATTCGGAACGGCTGAACCGATTTTGACGGGACTTTTTCTGTTAGATAGCTGTAGTTACCCGGTGTAACCTAGGGTTCTTTTGGTTTTAGAAAATAATTAAGTTTCCACGTAAAAAAAAGTAAACTCATGATATTTCGAATAAAATCCGATTCAACGCACAGTTTCACTGGCAAGTGTTTGAATTTGTGAGAAATAGTTTTACTTTAACTTATTACCGAAAAAAATTAAGCAAAACAATTAGGGTTCATATTTAATAACAAGTTACAGAACTAACCCGTATTACAAAAGGCTTAATTATCTACTTTGTTTTGATTTTATTGAAAATCTGTTGATAAGGTTTCAAGCGACCTAATTAGCCTTCTCTCTTAGCAAAGCGAGTTTATCGCATTTGGACAATTAAAAAAAACATCCAATAAAAAATTAAGCCTTAATCTTTTAGACAGCTTATTTTTTCAAACTATAAGATGTTTAATTTTTTTTGAGTTACTTCTTATTACTTCAACTATGTGCCGGAACAAACAAACAGTAAAATTATAAATTGTGTTTAGTATAAGCTATGGTGTAAGTACTTTGCTCGTATTTACTCAAATGTATTTATTTTTATGAGAAACAGGCACATCAATTTTATTTATTTGTATAGACTATATAGAGATAGGGCATGTAAAACGCCAACTATATACACGCTTCCAATTGAAAATATTCACAAATATTCCACACGGGAAGTGTTAATAATAAGGTTTAACGTAATTTTAGCCGTTTAATTATCGTATCGTATAGGAATTTACCTCGGTATTTGATCGTCTGTTTGTTCGTTAGTTAACAAGTTTCGTATGATTTCACTCGGGAATCAATTCTCGGAAAGAAATCATGTACCTACTAGGCGGTCGCGATGCGCGACGTCGCATTAGAATTTTATATAAACATTCAAGGGGTTATTTTTACTGACCCGAATACTGGACAGCCTGGTCGCCATAATTGAGAGCTAATTTTTTAGTTCGATATAAAACGTCAATGCAGTTTTTTGCGGCATTTTGTAGTTGATTTGTTATTATTTTGCGGTACAAATGTAGTAATTATGTTATACCTTGTTCCTTTTAACCGATAGATCTGAATTTGATACGCCCTTTTAATTCTGATGACAATACAATTATTTATTTTAGTATATTTGTAAATGCAAGATGGTTACCGCAACAAACCAACATTTTACATATTTTTTACAACCTCCTTAATATGAACTTTAATTGAAAATGCTTGACTAGTAGAATTCAGTACATTATGAAAGTAAACAAATCCAAGATGGCTTCCGTAACAAAATGGTGAATCATAGAGTCTAGTCTATTCAGTCTAAATATTAAAACTGAAATCTAGGGATCTAGTCAAAACAAAGTTTATGATACAAGTATCGAAGTCAATCAAATCAAGATGTCATATCGAGTCGAAAACTGTGTAGCGTTGGTAGTTAAAAATGATAATTTTTTAGCAGCATATTTAAAATATGTATTATCTTTGTAAATTATGTGCTCGTATATAACAAATAACATATGTATACATGAAATAATTTTTAAAGAGTCGACAAACTGCATGTAATATCTCTGTTGTCACAGACGTCCATACGGTTACTTTGATCGCTTCCAATCAGGCCGATCGCATGCCTGTTTGTCACTTTCGTTGTAATCTTCGTCACGATGTTTTTGCATCAAACTCATTCTAAAATTTGAATTCACGTCGATACGGTTTACGACCACCACTCAATAATTATGTAAAAATAATATGGTGTAGTAAAAAAAATAAATTATTTTATATTAATATTTATATCAAAATAAAGAGACGGAAGTATCAAACTAACAATGTTTTCATTTAAGATTTTTATTGAAAACGTATACTGTGGACATTTTATAGACCAACATTAATACTTATTTATTACCTTTTATTTAAATATAATTAAAAAATAAAAACAAAATAATTTTACCAGACATTATATTTATGTAACATAAATTCTTATAAAATATAACATTCATTTTATAATATAGATTATTATATTGTAATATTATATTTCCATGATGAATTAATTTTAGTTAATATCATCAATTTATGTTACATATACGTGCTTACGTCAAGTTTTGTTAATATATAGTACCTGGGTGACCGAGCTTGGCTCGGTTTTTTAAGAACTTATTCATGTTTTTAATACCCTTCAATTTTTCTTATTTTCTATTGCCCGCTTGACTATAAGTAATCTATAAGTTGCAAATTGTGAATCCATCGTTAATCATTTATAGGTGTATTCTTGTACATATAATCTCTTATCCTTAAGTGAGATTGTGTTCAAACGCTAAAGCTATTTACAGTTGTATATAGATATTTAAAAAATAAGACTTACACCAGGCGGTCACATTAAGTAAAAAATAAATAGATTTTTTTTAAAAAAAAAAAATATATCTCGTCCAGAGCAAAAATATCTCTTCTAGTCAAGAAAATCCAACGAAGTCCAATCTATTTTTGTCAATTCTGTGGTAAATTCTTGGTGCAACTATTCAATTGTCCAATGGTCATACAAAATGTGAAACTTGCGTTACTATGTTAATTGTGGGAGTATAAAATTTCTTAAATCAATTTATAATAAACCTTTATTAATACAAGCAAAATACATATTTAATTATAACAATTACAAATGTATTGTAACATAATAATTTTAATGTTATTTATTGACATCTGTTGTTACCTAGCAACTGTCGGCCATTTGCAATAATATAACGGTGTAGGTCACTGCCCTCTGTTATTATGTAATTAAACCAAAACAAAAATGTTAAATATAAACGTATGGCTGCAATTATATATAGGTGTGTGATCATCCGGATGAAGTCGTATTTGCACTTCACAATCTATAATTTAATACAATCCCGCTATGTGGCAGTAACACAACGATAAAAACATAATATTATTTCCTTAATATAGTTCGATGTGAACTATGTGAATAATAGGTAAGCTGAGTGAAGTTATAAAAATCTATTAGCTTATAGTTTATTGTAATAACAATTAAAAGTTAAATTTTTAGTTACATCTTATACCTTTTTTTCAACACTAGTCAATTTTCGATTATGTACAAAAGATGAACGGGAATCGTTTGTTGTGGTATGAATATGTTATGAAAAGAGAGGAAGTGCATGTGAATATTATGTTTAGTGGAGAATATTATGAATATAGAAGGACGGAAATGTACAGGAAGGCCAAAGAAATGCTGATTGATTGTGTAAAAATTAATATGAAAGAAAAAAAACAGTAAATGAAGAGATGACGGCTAATAGAGACGCATGGAAGAATAAAACAAACTGCGCCGATCCCAAGTATAGGGTTTGAGAATAATGAATATAGTAAATTATGATATGTACAGTCGGCATCTTTGAACCTCTTCAAGAATTAACGAGACGATACTAAGATATTTATGTAATAATAATGCGTCGCTTGCAGGTCGTGACATCTCAGAACTGACCGGGACGGTTTGCTTAACAAATTTTCAAAATACGCACTCTTTTTTTAAATACCGAATTCGATGTTGACTATCGGTCCTTCTGAGAAAGTGTATGAAGCACTCTACGTAAAGAAAGAGGGAGAGAGAGAGAAAAAGCGTTTTTAACGTGTCCACGCTAAAGATCATCGATGGTCGCGGTGGATGCATCGCCAAAAGAAAACAAATATTTATCTCTCCAGTATAATAATATAAATACACTAATTATTTATGTAATTCTATGGAAAATGAACAAATTTCACATGTTTGCCGCTACCATTTTTATTCTTATTTATTTTTATATATTTTTTGTAAATAAAAGAATTCTTTCGGTTTCGTCTTCCTCGATGTCTGTCAATAGAATCGTTCGTATTGTATTTTATATTTTTAGACGCGTTAAGTGTAAAGAAAACATAGTTTACAAGAAAGCCGCACGAAATGAATAGTAATGAGATAAAACTACATTGAAGTAATAACGCTAAACACCATTTTACTTGTGAAAATTTGAAGGGAAATATTTCAAATTTTTTTTTCAAGAGGAATGCTTTTGGTATTTTTATTTAATAATTTATATTACAATTTTAATAACATTTTAATATGAAAATAATTATTAATTAAGAGATTACCTTCTCTTAATTTTTGGCATTTAAGACATATGTACTTACTGTATTATATCGACGAGATGGTAAGGCTTTCGTGCCTGGTTGTGTGTATTTATGGTAAATATTCCATTATAGAATTAGGCGGTGTATAACCCAGACCTAACTAGGCTTTTGGCGTGATAAATTTTCGAGATTACGTACCGGAAGTGGCAGCATGTGTAGACAATCAACGAGGAGGACCGATAACCTGGTCGAGGTCACGGGAATCCGCTGGAAGTGATAGAGGGCTGTGTTTAGCAGTGGACGTCTTACGGATGAGATGATGACGTGGGATGTGTTTAATAATTCATCCTATGACTTGCTGAATAAAATTTATCAAAGTGACAAAAATAAAATTCGTGACAGTCTGACGACTCTGACTGTACAGAAACATGCTATTTCTCCATTACAAACATAGCCCCTACTCATGTTTGCCAACGACTTAACGCCAAGTTTCTTTAACGATTAACATGTGCACACTAAAATACGTGGGCAAACATGCCCGGACCTCGATAATTTATTAATACGCCTAAACTGCTTGTTTGGACATGTCGAGGTGTCCTGAGTTGAGTTTATGGCACAGTAGTCCTATTTCACATTGATCGATGTAAGTTCGAATTCATATTTTAATGAACCTAAGGTTTGGTGAAAGGAAACCATAACATGGTGGTATTTTCTAACAAAACACATCTTTGATAACTTAATGCATTTTCGTAAAAATTTAGACAAGCTCGATCTAGTGAATGATAGTCATAATTTTAATTTTAGAAATAAAGACAAGTCGGCCCTCCCATTCTTTAGGCTAAGTAAGTCTAATAAAAGCCTTATAGGTAATAGCATTCGGTTTTACAATAAGATCCCAAGTAACATTACCGATTTACCTGACAATAATACTTGAAAGTATTATGTCAAGCAAGTTTTAATCTCAAAAGGTTATTACAAGGTGGATCATTACTTGAACGATAGTGATGTTTGGAATGAAACCACATCTCCGTGCTTCCGCTAACATTGGCTAAGACTATGATTTGTATAGTTTTATATAAAAAAAATGATATATATTATACTTATAAAAAAAAGAACCAGATCTAGTTTCTTACCGGTTTTTCTCGACTGGGTTGTTTTCCGAAAAGGTGGTAGTATTTTAGACGTTCATAAGCACCTTCTTAGGGTCTAAATTGAATAAACATTTTTTTGATTTCGATTTTGAATATCTGCCTGTATATCTACCACCCTTATGTTTGAAAATCTATCAGAAAATACCAATAGGTGTGTTCTAGCAGTATCACTTGAAAAAGTACTCTAGGCTTAGTATGTTTACCATTCTGGACCTCATTTGGATCTGGAACCTTACCATAACCTCAAAAAGTGTTCGAAGCGCTAATACAATAGAAAAAAATATACCAAGACCATAGTTGTCTATGATATAGGAACGTGATTGAGGGAGTTTAAAACCCAACACAAGTTTGGACAATAAAAATAAAACGATAAAAAACAAGTTCAAGCTTTAGAGGCGATGAGCCCACTGGGCAAAACGAAAAAATTTGAGAAACCGATTTAACTTGGACACTTTGAAACTGTCTTACTTTTTATATCGCACTCGTATTAAACAATGACAACTGAATTTGTCAGTGTTCTAAACTGACTACCGATGCCAATCACACACTTGAAATAAAAATTAAGGTTTTGATTTAAAAAAAAATCAAATGTTCATAGATTATTATAGCGTAGAGAAAATTGGGAATGCCGATGTCCGAAAAATTCAGCAAATACCGAAACTGCTTCTGTATTGAATTTTTTTATGAACACTTGAACGTAACTCGCAATTCGAATATTGGATTTGAAAGACCTTTTATCTTTTATTTGTTATAATTGATGGTGAATTGATTTCAGGTTTGGGAGTATGGTAGTACATAATGCGTACATACTAAGTTTGTAAGTGGATGGATATCTTTGTCTGTTTTTTTAACCTTTTTACAACTAAATTTCAATAAAATTTGAAACAGAGATATATTATAAGATTAAGAATAAAATACAAGCCACTCTTTAGTTTGATTTTTATTGTGAATCTTGTGTCAACATTTCTAAGATTCAGCAAAATGGGCGGTTTTTGTGGACATGGAGTTTTTGTGGCACCTCAGAATAATCGTTTTGCGTTATTATTTCTAATACATTTCACATGTGCACAATAATCAAACTATATCATATAAACAACCAACAAAATAACACAGTATAGAGTCAAATACGCAAGTTAATGGATTAAAGACAATAACTCCAATGTGACAAACCCCCTATTTTATCATCTCTTCTGGTATCGAAATATATTATTTCCGTTATTTCTTTAAAGGCATAGATATCTCTATCAATACAGCTTTAAAGAGCCCGGAGTGTGTAGTAAAAAAACAACCTTTTTTCATAGTAGCCCATTTCGTACGATGTGAACTAGCCACTGGGGGCCACTGCGTTGACCGAGCGTTATATGAGACGCGTTTATTACTTCTGCATCGCACAAACTGTTCGTTTTCCAACAACGCTACTTATTACGAGGGGCTTAGATTTATTACTAGTATGTGTTTATTCGTTTTTTACTGAGAAACATTGATATTATAATAGTAGTACCCCGCGACTTTGTTTGCACATAGCAAACTCCATTAACCACAATAGGGTATTCGACTGGCGTTTAATTTATTTGAAACAAGTGAATAATATGGTTAAAAATAATAAAGGTATTAAATAGGTACTTAATTTAAGTAAATAAAATGTTGAAAATAAAGCGTTTAAAGTTTTTAATGGAGATTGAGTGGAGATGACTTTTATCATCTTCCCTAAAAACGAATAACAGAATAAAACTTGTAGAAAACACGTAAAGTCATATCTGTATCTTATATCCGTCTACCTCTTTAAGATAAAATTATAATAACTATAAATTTTTCTATAATAATTCTGTTATCAGTGGTAAAAATTATGAGTAAACATCCACATTGTTGACAAGAAGTGATTGTCTTTCTAAACCATAGAGAGTTGTAAACAATTAATGTATCTTATTCTGGTGCATTCCCTTTACTTTTACAAAATATGTTTTTTTCCAACGTAAACAATAACGGATATTTTGATACGGTTCAAAAGACCACTCTCGAACGACCCTTAGTCCGCTCGAGGCTAAACAGAGAAATAACACAACGGCGCCGCGCCGAATGCCCTCAGGTGTCAGTTTTTAATAAAGCTCCAATCAGTCCGCCGCCGGATCCGCCGCCATGGCGCTCTTCCGCGCCGGAAATGGCGTTCGTGTTCGCAAGCGCCGGAAACGACGGTGTCGCCCGCGGCCGCGACCGACCCGAATCGACTTTGCGATCCGTTTGTTTCGTTCCGTCTCGTCGACACTGCAGTAAACCTTATATTAAAGAGCGTTTGTTTTCAACATTTTCAGGTTAACCCCGGCAAGCCTTTGTCACAGTGTTTGCTGGCATTTTACTATAGCGGTTAAAATGAAAACTGAAAAAGTACACAATATACATTTAACTTCATAATGTTCTAACGTAAGCATTCAGTTTTTTTGTTTTAATGACGTTTCAAGTTTTTTTTTTCCCTACAAACGTAATTTGTAATAAAATGTTATGTTTTTTTGTTATCATCTTCTGAACATTCTTCTTTCCCCCAAAAGGATGGGATTGACATATACTCCATGCTTGGCCAGGCGGGTTGGGCATGCCAGTCTACCGGACTTTGTGGTGCTCAGAGGATGCTGGTGCCCAACCCCTGATCCCTTAGTCACCTTTAACGATACCTTCGGGAAACTATGGGGTGGTACTATTCTTAGCCGGCGCCACACATACCTTTTATAACTGAGGACAGTAGTGTACGTCTAGTGTATTTTTACGCACTTACTCAATACAAGTGTGGTAAATGTCAGTAATCATAATAAGGAACTCAGATAATCGAATTACTTTCATTATCAGCGTTCGTGCTGCAAAATCTGGTCGATTGTCTTCACTTCTTTGTTGTATACAAAAGGGTTAATAATAAAATCCCATCAAAAACAGCCCGCTGCTGCAAACAGCCGCGCTTAATCACCAGCAACACGCTCGACGTGCTAACATTTCGCGTTTAATCTTAAAGTTATTCGTATACTGGAAGATCTATGCTACATAAAAAACTTAGCTTTGTAATAATTACAACATTATTAACTTCCTTAACCATCTATACTAATAAATAAAATTGAAGTGTCTGTTTGTAAATCAAACTAGTTTTTTTTTTTTTACTAAATACAAATGAATGTGTAAACGACACCTATACCAAAAATACAATTTTTAAAATTTTGTCTGTCTTTCTGTCTGTTTGTTCCGAGTAATCTCTAAAACGGCTGGGCGGATTTTGACGAGACTTTTTTTGGTAGATAGCTGAACTAACTCCGGGTAACATAGGGTACTTTTTTTTTTTAATAATTAGGGATCCGCGTAAAAACCGCACAATACTCATAAAAAAATTGAACAAAATCCGATTCAATGCACAGTTTTACGGGCAAGTGCTTAAATTTATGAGAATTATTTTTACTTTATCTTAGTATTAAAAACAAATATTACGGTACTATATAAAAAAAGTTAAAAGGCAGTGAATGATATATGAAACACGGGCGCAGTCGCGGGTACACAATTGACTACTTTTAAATATCTCTTTAATATTATGTAATTAATGGATCACAAACACACATTGAAATATACAAATATATCCTGACACTTCCATAATTAGTTTTAATGCGTTTATTCATAAATAATCATTAGTTTAATTTAATTATGTTCTTTGTAAATGGCTAGCTTTAAAGTATCGTTCAGATTTAATTATCATGACATTTCTATAGTCAAGTAAACAATTACATTACATTCAAGTTATTTTTTAATTAGGTATTTTGTTTTGATTGCACCTTTTATGTTTTAAAGCAATTTTGAAATCGTCTTTAGCTTATCCAGGATGTTAATAACTATTTAAGTGCGTGTGTAATATAGAGTTATTGTTTTCTCTAAAAAATAAATCAATTAATTTTGATAAATATTTATGATAAATATAAAGAATATGTATTTATGTATACGTAGTATTAGGAACTGAAAATATTAACAACGTTTGATAATAAAATCACTCTCGTATAGCACGTAGTGAAACACAAACTTAAAGCGTACAGTGTACCGTAGTGACAAATGTGACAAGGCGTCGCGTTCGCTGTGATCGCTCACTGCTAGCTAGACGAATGCACTTGGATTTGTCACAAACACGGAAGCAACAACCGGATAATAAATAACGAGGTAATTCTTTAGTTTCTTATGTATATATTACGTTACATACTTAGATTATTTCATAATTTATTAGACACACGTTTCAAATCTTTACTCATATACAACAAATCCTTTACGTATACTCATTATTTGTTATAAATAAGGGTTGACAACTGAAAACAAATTAAAAATTTCACAAAAGGAAAATGGAATTAGTTTTTTTTACTTCATCTTACTGAGAGAGAGAGAGAGAGAGAGAGAGAGAGCGCAATATAATAAATTATGAAGTCACAAGTTTTGTAGTAATAATCATTTTGAGAAAAAGGACTAGAGTATCCACTCTCAAACCCAAACCAAAGATCTCTCAATCTCATATGTTAGCCGAATGTAATGTTTTTTCAGCATACGAATTACATTTAATGTAATTATAAATTTAAAATGATATTGTTAATAAATTTAACTACTATCCTATATAATAATTTTCGCGTACCTACTGTTCCTAAATATCCATGAGATTGTCATTTAATATTGTATTTCTGCATATTCAATGGAATGTGTGGAAAATTAAGTAATCAATATTGTTAATTCATAAGACATTATTACAATTAACTAAACGCTACTGCGACGTTAATAAAATATAAGGATTACATTCTCATGAGTTTTTAAAATTTAATAATAAGGCAATTAATAACCATCACTGAATATATTTATATTTTATTACATAATTAAATAATATATCAAATGTCAAGATTTTATAAATAAATAAACGATAAAATAAATAAATTAATAGTGTAGTTTTTATTTATATATCCATATTTTATTTTATTATTAACATTTCAACGCATTCGAAGCAAAGCTAGCAAGCAGTAATATATAAAAAATATAATAAAATAAAATTGAAGCACAGTTTTTTTTTTGAACCTAGCTAATGCCGCCGAATAGTTGCCGAGTACTGAAGACACTCGCTACCAAAGGTAATTAGCACAAGGATTCGAACCTCGGCTTGGCCGGTACCTGAGTATGAAAACCCCTAGGAATTTTAATCGTAGCTAACCCCTACATTTTTTTATTTACTAATAAATAAAGGTTCCTTACTGGATCTATGTACCTGCGTGTTGTGTGCAGGGATGTGTGCAGGGATGTGTGTGCAGTGTTGTGTACGTGTGATGCTCAGTGCATGGTCAGTGCCCTGTCCCCGGCGGTGAAAACGGCAGTTTCGCTGGCGTGGGCGCTGACACGCAAGTAAACGCGGTTGATGCGGGAAGATCCTATTCATGCGAGTATAGTTATCCTGTTTCGAAACATATTTGTATAATGGAAGACAACACAACCATAGCGCGATGTAGAATCACAGTATAAATATACAACAGATACTTTGGAAGAATCGTTCAAAGTAAATAAATTTTTGTTGTCGTTAATATATAAAATTGAAGTATCTGTATTATTTTAGTAAATACATATAGGATACGATACCTATACCAGAAGTACAATTTTAATTTTTTTGTCTGTTTGTTTGTTCCTGCTAATCTCCGGCACGGTTGAACCGTATTCGACGGAACTTTCTTTGTTAAATAGCTGAATTTACTGCGTGTAAGTTAGTCTACTTTATTTTTTTTTTTTCCAAAATACTTGGGGTTTCGCCTAAAAAAATTAAAAGTGGCAGGTATTTGAATTTGTGAAATAATTAGGCTCTCGTATAAAAAAAAAATTTAAAACTATATTACGCACTGAAAACTATATGAAACGCGGGCGCTGCCGCGGGCACATTGCTAGTTTATAAATAAAACAAAGAAGAAAAGATTTGTTAATAACTCCCCTTGTGTTTCACGTTGGTTTTTCTTGATGACTCGAATATTGTCATGGTGTTTTGAAGAATATAAGTTTTCCCTTTTTTGGTGCTTCACCCCTTGAGCACTTACCTGGCATTTACGCCAGCTTTCCATTGTTTTCCTATTGTCTTATTTTTATGGGTACTCGACACATTAATTGACTTAGTATTTTCTATTTGAGCGAGGGAAACAGACTGCACTTCATCTGATATTAAATACAGTACAACCTGAGAGCAATGCTGAGAGAATTTATCGACAGTCACCGTTAGCTTGTCGGCCTACATCTAGGAAACATTTAGGTAGATCTATTTAATCAAGTACGTGTTATAGTGACGGAGTTTCTACCACATGCACGGTGGTTATAACAACTCACAAAAATCCTACCGCCAAAGCATATTTTTTAATGTTGATTTTTATTTCCTTATAAGTCCATTAAAAGACCTGTCGTATTGTATGGATCAGAATGCTAGGCTAGTAAGAAGATGAATGAGAAACAACTGCGTTTATCTGAGATGCGAATGTTGAGATGGCTGTGTGCTGGCACAAGAATGGATAAAGTTAGGAATTAATTTATTACAAAGAGTGTGAAAGTAGCGCCAGTGGTAGAAAATTTAAAAGTGAATCGTTTGTCGTACTATGGACGTCTTATAAGAAGAGAGGAAGTGAAGAAAATAGTAGAGAATATGAATGTCTGGAAAAGTAGGGAAAGGCCGAAGAAAGTTTGAGTGGAGTGTGTGAGGAATGATATGAAAGAAAAAGGAGTAAATGAAGATATGACGGTTGCTAACATCAATATTTTTCTTCGATGTTAAAATGTAACATGGTCAAGAATCAATTTCATGTCTAAATTTTGTCAAGTCTAAAATTCGCATTTTATTAAACATTTTGTAAATCCAAATCTGTTCACCGATTTTCTAATTGACAGTTTATATCCCTGTGGTGATTCCTATCCTCTTACATTATTTAAATATTAACAATATAGAGTGGAACATTTTAATAAATTCAATATAAAACGATTATCGAGTCACTTAATAATGATAAAACATGAACGGCCGGTAAAAGTTCGCCGCACCTACGTTTTTAGTGTTGCGCGTCGACGTGTATCGATAAAATATCAATTCGTATGTCAGTTCCACGTTTGGACAACATGATCGTCGTAAAATTTTATACGCAATAAAATGCAAATAGATGTCGCGTTTGTGATAATGACACTACGATAATCGTCGAACGGCAAGATATTAGTTAGAATTTGATACGGGCTCGTTTTCACTGTATTGATTTTGTAGTTTTTATTAAATAATTTTAAGTATACGTCAGTAAGCTGCAAACATTAAATGGAATTAAATTCTATGGGATTAACTAATTCAAGTAATTATAAATTTATGAGAATTATATATAATGTGCCAAAACGTTTTTCATAAAAATATTTGACTTTTCAAAATTAAGAATTTACAATCCGTTTTAAATCAATAAATTCCATGCCATGTACTAAATGTATACCTAAAATAATGATGTATGTTTCTAGATATAGAAGAAGAAGAAGGTATGGTTGGATTGTATGATGGATTATATTTTTAGGATAAAACTAATAAGAGTTTTCTATGTAAAGGTGATAGTTTTTACAAAAGTCTCCAAGCACATTACCGATCAATATTTTTTCAGGCATCATGTCTCAAGCAAGTTGTGATTTCCAAAAGTTATTATGTGGTGGATTATTATGTGAACGATGGCGATGTCTGGAAGTGATAGCCTTCTCTGTACATGCACAAATAAACTGTATAGTTAAAAAACCAGATCGAGTTTCTTGCCGGTTCGTCTAGATGACAAGGGTGTTTTTCGAACCGGTGGTAGTATTTTGACGTTCATAAGCGTCTTATCAGGGGCTAAGTTGAATAAAGTATTTTTGAATTTAAATTTGAAAAGGTGTGAATTTTGACATAACTGCAGATAAAAAAGAATGAAGGAAGAAATTACCTGTTTTTTGAAACTAAGTAGTGTAGGATAAGGATAATATTGATTGTACATATAATCCTATCGCTAATTATAACACGGTCGTATGAAGGAGAGTTTTCAGATTTTAGTAATTCCAATTATTAAACGAGTTCCCATTAAATGTAATACGTAATTTCAAATCATTATTTCTTTTATATTGCCTTTAACTCTTTTAACCATTCTATTATTCTACATTTAAAAAATGCGAACCTAAACCTACGACTCATTACTAACATCAAACTTACAATGTCATGTATCATAAACATACGAAACCTTATTCAAAACGTAAATTGCAACGACATTGAAGTTTAAATTGGGTAATTAATAATTATTTTTTTAAATATGTAATAAATTATACTCGATGCCCGATTAAGAATGTATTGACATTTTTTCCCTTTTATATACATATATCATTAATTAATATGCAAAGGTTAACATAGCAATTACACCGGCTAGAGGTATATACATACAAATATACATGCTGTTATAACCTTATTAATTATCATTCTAATGTATTCAATTACGTAATTAATTGCTGTCGATTCTAACTAACATTGTGTCGTATAAGGCTTAACCCATGTTGTTTTTGTATCATAATTACTGTATCTTATTTTGATTTGGTATCTAGAGATATTTAAAACTGTGTAAATATATACAAATGAAGAATGTGCTTAGTAGTTTATGTGACAACTGTATAACTAGTCGTTTTAAATTTACAACTTTTATTTAAAATAGGAATTTAGATTTAAAAAAAATTGTTGTGTAATGCAGATAATGCAGATTACTGTACACAATAAACGTTACTGATATTGAACAAGTAACTTCCATGAGAAACAGATAATAAATTTAAAGTATAAATAAACTCATAGAAAAAGTGAAAATAAGAATATATAAAAATATAAACGAAGATAATAATCATACAGAATACGACCATATAATATATTAAATTATTTCATGTTTTATAACAGAATGACCATAAAAAATATTCTAAGAAAAAAGAACAAGCAATTATAAAACTAATAAATGCTATGAAATTATACGAAAAGCAATCAACCATAACGGCGACTTAAGCCCCATAATGTAAAATATTTATGCGATCAATAAAAATAAACGATCGATAAAATAGCTCCGGGCCGACACCAAATAAAGGTGTAGATAAATAAATACACGAGACATAAACATTATTAGCATTTCGATAATAAACGTTAAACCGATCAAAATGAATTACGTCCCGTTCGGTAAATCAGGGTATTTACGTAACTTTTAATAGACCACCGAATTACACCGCGTCGCGCGTTAAAACAAGATAAGACGTCTGTCTCTTGCACAGAGAAAGTCGTAGAGTTAAGATTTGGTGCTATTTTTTTAGACGTTGTTTGTTTCTGTTTTTTTCTATCTTTGCTAGTATTTATATTGTATATAAAACTATGTATCTGACTTCACTAATCTACTTGAATCGGTAAAGCATTGTGAGATATCTGATACAAACGTTTAAACATTTGTCTATGATTTCAAAATAATCTCGTTGTTAGGTTTATTAGTGTTCCAGTTATCAGAATAGTAATAACTGTTCAGACCTATTATTATATCAGGATAGTGGGGAACTAAGTTGACCAAAATGGATTTTTTTTTTTTCGACTTGACTAACACTGTTGATCGAAATGGTCTTAACCGGTTCACTAAAACTTATGGCAAGTGTTTAAGGGACTTACGAAAATAGTAACTAGCACAAGAGCACCCAAGTAGTAAGAACCTTCTTTTGGGCATTAACTGAGTAAAAATTCCGAGAAATTTGCTCTAGTTAAAATTTATTTATAAAAAAAATAGAGTGCAGGCAGTGTCAGTAAATCGCGATGGTGGTTGTTGTAAGGGCCTCCCCAGTTGTGGATCGAAGCACATCTTGGGCGGTTGCCGAAAGGGACCTGGAGTAATTGCGGGAGCAAAGAGCCGCACGTCCCCGGCTGTGGAAGTGAAAACGAACAGAAATACGTATCTTTGAGATAAAATGTTAAAGGAAATAGTTTAAAGAACAGATAATTTACCACTCATTTACACAATCAAATAATAAACAGTTTGACTGTTTTAAATCTTCTCATAATCTCTACACAATAAGTATACCTACATACAATAGTATAATACAATATGTAGTAGTATGTAGTACAATATGTACAATAGTAATTGTTTTTCTGTTTTGGTACATTGAATGTATATTGAATGTAATGTGATATTTAAACTTAATTTAATTTTGCGACTTGTATTGATTCGAGTGGGTTCAATTTATTTTTTCAAATATTTCATCTCAATTAGAATCTGTTTCTCAAAAGAGTAACCGTAAGTGATTAAAGTAATTCGTAGTAAGCGAAAACATATTGAAATTTAATTAAGCAATAAAATATTAATTTCAACAAAAACAATCATTTAGACAAATCAATCCAAAAGATTTTAAATTAAAATAATAAATCAACGCTAATATAACTCTATTCCCGTGTTAGTCCAAGCGGACACCTCGCGGCGACACTTCGGCATACATTAATATCGTTGTTCATACACCGACCGGTTGTCCCATTATAACAGTGTTGCGGTATTTGCATGTTTGATCGGCAATCGAAAAACGTGTGACAGGTCACAACACCATTTTACATCTTTTACATTAGCGTATTAATAGATACAGATAGATAGCGCACTATGAATTTGTATTTTATTATATTTGCAGACAACAAGTACCCTAAGTTAACTCATATATGAAGGCTAAAGATTGGGCTAGTTATTATTTCAAGCATAAGGGGCCGTCCAAGAGTTACGTAAACATCAAAGGAGGCCAGCGGCGGCTCTAGCACTAGTAGCTCCCGTATGCAACCAATATCCTGGTGCCCTCTAGGTCAAAAGGGAATACATACAATTATATTTTCAAACGATAATTTAGATGCAATTTATGATGTCGGGAAGCAAATTAACTATTACCGCACTTGGTGTCGGGCATAACACGGGCGCAGGGTCTTTGAGATCGTTAACGCCCCGAGCGACACATCTTTGTAGGTATCACAAGCGTCACTTGGCGCCCCCTAAAACCCTGCGCCCGTGTGCGCTGCACAGTCTGCTCTGTAGATAAAGACGGCTTTCAAGGAGGCTATACTTTACTTTGCTTATATTTTATGACGGACGGTCTGATATGAGGATCCGGTTATTATGTTAGCAATATTTACTCATTTATTTTAACTTTTCTGTTCAAAATTACGACAATGCTTACGTTATCATGCGAGATAAGAGTTTTGCTTACTGTTACTGACCAGGATAAGGAAAGGAAGGGTATTTAAAATTTTCGTTTTTCTATAACTAAATAAAATTATTCCTTATAATAGTGATCTTGCTGTTCTACTTTGATTGTGGTCTCGGCGACCTTTCTCGCTTTAATTGACCAATCGCTTACGATAGACTCACAAATGTCATTGTGACTTATGATCGATGTGTTTTTAATAGTATTTCGTACATTACACTTGTTATGTTTTTTTTTTTATTATGCAAACACATTCAAAATTGTAAATATATTAATGTATTAACATAAGTGTGTGCTGGTATCAAGTTTTATTGTCGACTAACTGTGTGCCAGTGACTGCACTCGCGTTTCGTATATTTTTCACTGCGTAATATATAGTTTTAATTATTTTTTTACGGAACTCTAATTATTTTTCAAAATAATTTTGCTACAAACAATTAAACAAAGATATTTCCCACAAATTCAAATACCTGCCATTAAAACTGTGCATTAAATTGTATTTTATTCGAAATTTTGTGAGCTTTAATTTTTTTACGCAGATCCCTAATTATTTTCGAAAAACCAAAGGATCCTAAGTTACGCGAAGTAACTTCAGCTACCTACCACAAAAAAAATGTTAATTTAATATTACAAACAGACATATCGATTTTATTTATTAGTATACGTTTAATTCACTGTCGACACTACAACCAGACTCTATAATATATCTATAATAAAAAATATATATCATGTTAACAAGTTCAGTGGGTGAGTGGAAGGAACGTATGTGTATGACTTTCTTTCTCTTAAAAACAAAACACGATGTCGAAATTGATTTATAATATGAAAATCCTGAGCATATTATTGCTGTACAGGCATATATATATATATATATATATATATATATATATATATATATATATATATATATATACTGAGCCTGAGATTGCGGCCAAAGCACTGAGCCTACACAGCATGAAAGAATATATTGACAAGTTTTTATAAGAAAAAACAATCATCGAACATATTTATTAAGTAAATATCTGAATTTGCATATGTAGGTGTACATAACTGAAAGATAACTATATGAGTTAGGCAGTATTTAGACACTAGTATTAGTGAGAGCGCTAACTGGGTACTGTTGTTTGGGCAAGCATATGCACAACATAGGTGCCCAGCACACAGGATAGTACAGATTCTGTGAAATTGCAGACGAAATACCAAAGCACATCTTGTGTGAACGTGACCCACTAATACCCATACGCGACCGAGTTCTGGGTCAACATGCGTTGTTCTCGGAGGAGGTACAGACGTTCTCTGTCAAAAAGATCCTACAGTATATCCAGGTTGTAAGTCTAGGCAGTGAGCTTTAGAAATATGGGAGCGATCACAATAGATCTATTTAGGTCGCAGTGACACAGGACTGTCTTATATCCTGTATAGCCCCTTTCTCGAATAATAATAGGCAGTACTTAATAGTGCATACCAATCATTATCTGTTATTTGAAGGAATTAACTAGTCTGACTAACTATAGATAAAAGATTTAAGATTATCTTGTTGAATAATAGCTCCATGGTTTTTCACGGTTTTCTCCTTTGTTCAGCTATTTGTTCGGAGAATAGAAACTGCTTTCGTATTGCCTTTTTAGGGCATCAGTCAAACTGCAGTCAAAAGGCCACAGATCTCATTGACAATAAAATAGTAAAAGAGCATCGAACATTGTCACACATCGAACGCCTCAACCCGCCTGTGTATTGATCAAAAAGGCAATGAATGTGAATCGTGGCAAAATATTTAAATAATAATTTGAAACATAATAATAAATAATAAATTAATAAATAAACTTCATACTTGTTATTTAAAAAAATCGGTAAAGCAATATTCATACAAATCACTTATTGGAATGATATTAAAACCTTCTACACAGTTACATATAAATAAATAGATTTAACAGAATCAATTATAAACTTCGTCGATTTACGCAGAAACGAAATAAAACACAAATACGTTTCAACACAAAGCTAGTAAAGCCGCAAAGTAATATTGATTGTAACATTTATAAATAAAATAATTAAATTTTATAACTCTAATTCTATAATAAACTTTATATTTATTATTACTCAATAAAAACAATTCATATTTATTTTAACGACGGTCATTTGAAAATATTAAACGTATACAGTTATAACGGGTTTTCACGTTTATTGAACTGTTCTTTTATACGATTATGTTTAAAATAAATCATCAACTTTATGAATTAGACACAGTGTCTGATGACTGATGACATTATAGAGCAAGTGTAGGTTAGTATCTAAACATGATCGCAACTAATGTTAAACTAAACATTGAAGATATGTAGAAAAAACGTTTAAGGCATTGAATTTTGTGAGGTAGCCGCTGTATTCATATGTCGATGTGGAACACACGTATACATTTTCTATATTGATTGATAATGAGACCAAATTACAGATTGCAGACCAGCCTATCCTCATATACTTTTCGTTCTAAGTTCGTGTTATGTCTTTACTAACATTACAAGAACGTTTATCAATATTACTTACACACAATCTGTTCAGTATTTAGTGTATCCCATGTTCGCTGGGTTTGCAGCTGATCAGTGGTATATCTACCACCGAACCATCGGAACGGTCAGTTACAACGACGAGCCGCATGATTTTTTGAATTTGACGTATTTCTTAACATCATTACGCAAGCAATTGTTTGACCGCTAAGTACTTTAAAGAAGAGTTGTGCGCAGTGCGTGGAACAGCTGTAATAAGCCACTGGCGAAGGAGCCACGATCCTTTATACACTTCATAAGGGAAGTTGGACGTTCCAGAAGAAAGGTGAGTAGATTTTCGTTATCAGTATCAAAACCTTGTTGTGACTTCGCGTACACTGAACACGGAGCTATACTGCGTAATCAATTACAATCCTTAATAATTCGATTACCCATAAAAATGAGCCAATAAGAAATCAATGAAAAACTGGCGTAAACGCCAGGTTAGTGCTCAATGGGGTTGTTAATAAAGTAAAAATCCATAAATACCTACTGAAACAAAATTCGTTACCTTAAATTATAAATTAATTATCATGATATGAATTCTACACAGTAACAGCAACAGTAGAAATGACGTCATCGATAGATTAGACTATCCTTGGTAAACGATCAAAGCCACGGGTATATCACATATGCATAACAGAATTAATTTAACTAACTAGATTATCAATTACCATTTTACTAAATAAATATATTAGCAAATAAACAGGAGCAACAATACAACGCACGAAATTAAGCTCCAATAATCTTTTAAACTTCAGCTATTAACGTAAATTATAAAGTTACGATTGGCGCAAGTACGTAATTAGGAGATACCGGGGGTGTGACCTCCCTTGGACGAAACATACACATGAAAAAATAACAGTGATATGATGAAACGATGTTCGCTTAGTCGAGCGTTGTGATTTCGATTTTTGAGCCTTCGGCAAATTAAATCAGGGTGGTTGGGTAGATTTTGAACGGGCGTGCAAGAGATGTGGTGTAGTTCTCTCTCATATGCAGAAATGAGAGGTCATGGGCGAGTGGTCTTCTGTGAATCCTATCTGGTTGAGAAGAACATTGGAGAGAAAAGAGGATTATACCACGGAGTTAGTTCTCTTTAGCGCATACACACGGGCGGATGAGGATGGGAGCATTCTGTATGTGCCGCTTTCTTCTGTTACACTGGTTACAGAACTGCAATTGTTCGCTTCATTAGTGTGTCTTACAACGGCTTAGTCTTAGAGTGTAAGAGTGTCACACAAGTTAGCCTCAAAAAAGCGTAATTTCTAATGCCTATCACCGTAAAATAGTATGTATTTTATGCCGTAATATGTGACCAAATAACGCGTTTATTTTTTTGTTCTTTGAAAAAGTTTATACTTTGGTAGAGAATTCATCCATAATAATAATCCTTTTTTATATTTTACGTTACTACACAAAAAATAATAATCGAGTTAGTTAAAAAAAAATTGCAGTCGGTTTATTCACGTTTTGGGTTATTTTAACTACAACTCGAGTACATATCTGTACTTAAGGGTCATTAAGTAAGCAAACGCTGATAATCATACTGCGTATTACAAAAGGAGGATTATTCTAAAACTTCCAATTACTCAAGCCATACTAGTAGTGCCTAGCGGCTAGACCCATTGCCTGTAATATTTAATTGTATTTTTTTTTACTTTTTAAATACTTAATCTGGTTGTAAATGTATACATCTTACGGTTAGAGGAATTGGCTCTCAATGCTACCGGAACCTATAGGTCCTGGATTTCATATTTTCAGCAGGAGAGTAGGAGCTAAGCAGCCACCTTTCTGAGATTCGACCATAACCACTGAACGATCATAGTTAAACAGAATCTATGAATACTTAAAAAAAGCCTTTTAACATATCATCTCATCTTCTTAAAACTCTATAGTTAAGTTTTATGGTAAACACAAATTCTCAAATGCTGTCTTTTTTTCACGGTATAGGCTCAATGCTTTGTCCACAATCTCACCTAATGTTAAGTGACGATGTGGTCTAGGACGGTAAACACACTAAGCCTAGAGGTACTGGTTCTCAAGTGATACTGCCGGAAAACACCTACTGGTATATGGTGAGAGTTTTTTAAACTTGAGGGTGCTAGCTACCTAGAATACCCAGGCATCATTAGAAAATGCCCTTTTTTTTTTTTTTTTTAGGGGGGAAATGCATTTACGCACTACCCTTATCTATTGAATTTAGGGGATCGAAGTCCCCCAATACAATAGATAAGGGGGCACGGAGTGACGAGCTCCGTGCCAGTGTGGGACTCACCCGGGCGAGAGTCGCCCGGAAATACCCACTAAAACCCCCCGGGGCCGTCCGCTGCATTTGGGATGGGGGCGACACGGGGTGGCTTTCGCAAGCACCGCGTCGTATTAGAAAATGCCCTACCATCATGCTATGGTTTCCTTATGATGTTTTACTTCACCGAAAGCTCAAACTGATTTTAGAGTCGGATAGGTGAGGATCGAACCCGTGTTGATTTACCCGGAATCCGGCCACACTACCCGCTGCACCATTATCGCTTTAAAATCGCATCATGCTTCCTCTGTTGTCATCAATAGGAGCTCAGCATGAGAATTATAATAAGAGGGTGAACCTAACAGTATTAAATAATTTGTTTCACTCATTTCAGTCATGACTATATAAGAGCTATATAATAAAATAAAACATTAATAAAAAAAGGATAAATGCAGTTCCATTGAAATACAGAACATTCGTATATAAAAACCATTCGTGCCGTCATGTGACAAATGTGCCAGACATTGCACTACTTAGTGTCACTGCCAAGTATAATAATATAGGCGGTGAGACGCGGACACACTTATGTATACATGGTGTTCAAAATTTGAAATTAGTTCATAGGTACAAGAGAATTTCGGTACAACACTCTATTGATTTAAAATGACAGCGATGATGAACAGAAGGAGCTTGATAAATAAAAGAATTCGCTACGGTAGGTCTTTTGTACCGACTGAATCACCATTCACTTGGTATAAGCACACATTCTGTTACATTTCAGCACATCGCGTTTCGGAATTAGGAAGTGTTTATTCAGACCTACCTAGACGCTTAAACCGTGATAGACGTAGGCCCAGGGGCGGATCGGTGCTTAATGGGAGCCTAGACTAATTGCATTTCTGTAGCCCGAGCATCATGAAAAGATGTCTAAATATTCTAAATGTCTAACCTAACCCAACGTTTTGGAGAAATTTCTCTGTATAAATAAATCTTTATATTATGGACATCAGTGTACTTCTGGGTTTCATTCAACTATTTTTTTCGATTCGACTAAATGCCGTTGATATGTGGTATTTTAACAGCTTTACCAGTCTTTGAGGTGAGTGCTTAAGACACTAGCACCAAAGTGGTACTAACTTTAGAATATATGTATATGTAAAAAAATTTAGCAGAATTCGCCTAAGCTAAACTCGACCCTTTTGAAAATCAACGTAACTTGCTTGTGATGCTGTATATGTGGTGTTCACTATATCGTGTGCTGACTACAAGAGCTATTCCAATTGGAGGTCACATCTTGAGAGGACCACTGTATATTATTTGATCACGGCGATATTATTAATCCAACACTTATCACTAAATTAATACTAAATCAAGCTCATAAAATTAAGAAAACCATTAAATCAAACAACATTGTGGTAAGCAATACGAATGTAGCTCTGCTTATTTCTTTTCTTGCAGAATCTTTCGCTTCATTCATATTCGTTAACGTATTTTTGAATAAAATAGAATTACAAAAACTATTGTAAATATAAATAATTAAAAATAACACACACTGTATTATCTGCAACTCAATAACACGTCGACATCTATATGGTAATGTTATTACATTTTCGAAATAAAAGAAAGAAAAAAAAACTTAGTCGAAAATGTTTATAAGAGATAACAGATTTATGGACGTTGAATCTCATGAAAGATTCAAGTGTTGAATACAATGCAATCGACGATGTTTTACTTCGATTCGAGAATAGGCTGATAATTCGCTTGACTGAGTTACACTTAAGAAATCACTTTAGTATTTATTTTTTATAGTATTGTTTAATATTTATGATAAAATTAATTATGTTGTATTTATATAAGATATAAATTTTTGAAGTAAAAACTTTTTTAGCGGCATTGAGCAACTCTTAGTTGGGGTGATGAAGCGATGGCGGCGCAACGGGTAGTGCGGCCGGTTCCGCGTCAATCTACACGGGTTCGATCCCCACCTATCCGACTCTAAAATCCACCTGAGCTTTCGGCGAAGGAAAACATAGTGAGGAAACCATAGCATGGTGGTAGGGCATTTTCTAATGATGCCCGCCTGGGTAGCTACCACCCTCAAGTTTCAAAACCTAACGCCAATTACCAATAGGTGTGTTCCGGTAGCATCACTTGAGAACCAGTACCTTTAGGTGCCATCTTAGGCTTACCATCATGGACCACATCGTCACTTAACATCAGGTGAGATAGTGGTCAAAGCACTGAGCCTATTCCGAGCAAAAACAGGGAAAACCTTATAGATTCGCTCTACTAATAGAATGTGACATTAGCTGTCAATCTGCTGTCAACGTTTTATAATTTTCCTAAAGGAAAATTCACACACCACATTGCCACATCTAAAATTATTAACTTGAATCTTAATAAAATAATTAACTTGAAAGTACAGAAATTACGATAATGAGAAACTAAATCTAGTTACTTTGTAAATATGTAGCAAATCCATTTTTTAAATCCTCTACTATTCAGTTATCTTTTCAGCTATGTTGTTTGTCGGAGCGACGATGTTTGCTTAGCGGGGAACGGGGGGACTACTGGAAGGACGGCTTTGAATCCCCACTTACGCGTCTAAATCCATTAAAAAATCTCCGAGCAGTGAACATTAATTATTGTGTACTTGTCTAAGATTGTAAAATATGTTTTGTAATTAATACTGTTTGATTATATTGCTTTCCTTACAGATAAACTTTTCACTAGAAAAATGAATTTTCCCTTTAAATGTAATCATTCTTAACTCTTTAATTTAACTACTCATTAATTTTCATGTAACTGTTAAACCAAGAAACAAGACATCTCGTAGAAATTTGACTTTGGTGACGTGTGTATTTACCAAAACATATGATTTGAACACACATGTTCACACACAAAAACATTAAAACTAATTTTAATATTAATAACCAACTAAATTTGGCTCATATCTAATTAAATATGCCCACGTTTAAAAAAACTCCATAACGAATTACCATATTCCTACGTCTCTTTATCTGTCTGTTTTTTAATGGATGTACATATATCTCAAGAATCACTGGGCGAATTTATGCGATTATATATTGTAATCAACGATATATCCTTTAGTTAAGTTTTATATATACTTTGTCGCATTAGGTAATATACGGGAAAAATATTGGGGTAACAGTAAAGTAAGTCTATAAAATGATCAACACTTTATTTACATTTTATTATTTATTTAAGCAGAAAAATAATTGTGAAAAAATAGTAATTATATGCAAACGTATCCATATGAAATAGCATGTCTATATAGTACAATAATATCAACAATGGTATGAAAGATAAAAATCTTAGATACTAAAATAAGTTTTAAAATATCAGTACGAATTAACTAACGGTCATCATTATAATATACAGGAATTATATTATATCAATTATATTATATAATTATATCAATAAAATAAAAAAAATAAAAAACAAAACATAGACTTTAAAAAAATAATAAAAGAAACTATAAAAACGAGCCGACGGAACCTTGGAATTTATTGATGGAAATATTATACGAAAATTGGACAGCGGGACTGAATCCGTATGTTTAAAACCATGAGGACGTCTGAATGGATGTGTTGCCATGTATTTGATGGATGCCGTCTCGTCGCTACACTGTGTCATGCAGTTGTTTGCAGTCTGCGGCATGTATAATATAACGATTACCATGTCCAGGTCACTGCTGCATAAGTGGGGTTTTGAATTAATATGATTGTTTTGACCTTGCTAGTATATTTCTTAAATAATGTCATCTATTGTTAAAGAGAAAGAGGTTAATCATCGAATCTTCTCATCCAAAATACTGCAGTCTCTCAAGACAAATGTCCTCGATAATAAGACGTGATCGCTCACAATGGGCCTTATAATAAGGCTCAAAGTTGTTTAAAGGGCTATGGAGAGGTCTATGCTTGTAGTTTCACTGCGTGATCGAATTAGGGATGAGAAGACCGCAGAAGAACCGAAGTAACCGTCATTCCCCAAAAAAGTACTAAAATTGGGTGGTAATGGGTTGAGCACATTGCTCGCAGACCCAATGACCGATTGAGCTTACTGGTTCTTGAATGGCTACCACCCACCGGAAGAAGTAGCGTGGGTGTGCGCCCCCAAAAGGTGGGCTGACGATCTGGAGAAAGTCGCGAGAATACGCTGGATGCGGGTGGCGCAAGATCAGTTGTCATGGAGATCTTTGGGGGAGACCGATGTCCAGCAGTGGTCGTCTTTCAGTTAAATGGATGGATGGATTATTAGATGGGATCTATTTTTTAAAAAAACGTGTGAACATTGAATAATTTCTATTCTTCACAAATATTCATCATCATAATTATTATCCTGTTCCCAAACTATTTGAGATCGACGAAACACGTTTTCTTCCGTACAGTTCTTTTAACCAGTATCTTTTCATTCACCTCGTTTGCTTTCATATCTATACTATATTCATTTCTGACCCTGCTTATATAATATGACAAGTCTTATAATGAACTTTTTTTTTGTTTGCTTTTTCATTTAACAGGCATTCTTTACAACTATTCATTGTATTAAAAATATGTTAATTAAACCAACATTTTAGTCAAATTATACAAGAAAATTAATTTTGATAATATTGCCAACCTTTAAACTCGAACAGATTTCACAAGAAAATTGAATGGTATATTTTACGTACATACTATATGTATATTTTTAATTTTTTATATGGAATAGGCTTAGTGCTTTGACCACAATCTCACCTGATGTTAAGTGACGATGTGGTCCAGGATGATTAACACACTAAGCCTAGAGGTACTGGTTCTCAAGTGATGCTGCTGGAACCCACCTATTGGTAATTGGCGAGAGGTTTTCAAATTTGAGAGTATAGGTACCCAGGCGGGCATCTTTAGAAGATAGCACCATACTACGATTTCCTCATGATGTTTTCCTACACCGAAAGCTCAGGCCGATTTTAGAGCCGGATAGGTGGGGATCGAACCCGCGTTGAATGCCGCGGAATCCGGCCGCACTATCCGCTGCGTCATCATCTCTGCAAAATATTGCTTTATTGCAAAGTTTGTTTTCGTTTATACTATGTAAGTACAGTGCAATGGTCATAATCTCACTTGATAATGAGTGACTATGTAATTCAGAATGGTAAATACACTAAGCTTAAAGCTACTGTAAGTGTTTGACGACAGATCTTTAAACTTGAGAGTGAAAGCTAGCTAAGTAGACATTTAAAAAACCCTTTAATCTCATTTAATTTCTTCACAATGTTTTTTTACAGTGAAAACTAAGGTTTAGAATCGCATAGGTAGATTCGAACCTACATCTGTAAAAATATGATGACAATCAGGTAATATAAAACAGTTATAGTCAGCTCGGAATTAATTATAATTGATTGAAAAAAAAAAACCAAAATTATTGCATGCATCATTTAACATCATGTATTTATTCGTAGAAATGGGACATAATTTGATGTATTCACATGTTAGACTTGATCGATGTCCCAGACATGAAGGTATCTGCAGTTTCGAAATGTAATTCAGTAGTTGGTTTTTTATTGTTTCTATTTCGGTAGACATTGCATAATGCATGAGTTGTGTCTGCTTGTATGTTTTCCCTAAAAATTATCATTGTAAACTTCAAGTTTTCATTTTTGGACGTCGGGTGCTTAATCAAGAAATAAGCATACTCATATACCTTGCTCTAGAATATTCTCTAATCTTCAATAAGTTCAAGGATTTGTTAAATCAGGACTTAAAAAAATTGTTGCCACTTTTGTAGATTCTTTATAAAAACCAAAGGATTTTGTGATTCGTAAGTTACGGATTTAAATGTTGTTTATTTGTACCTATAATTTATTAAATCATAGAAAAACAATAAAACAAAGAAAACGTAGTGATGATAACTCAATTGGTAGTAGGTTCAAACTTACCTATCCAATCTATACTAATAATAAAATTGTAAAATTCACGTGTCTGTATATTTCCGATTTTTTTGAAAAAAATTATTGTAAGGTACAAAAATAGGTAAGTAAGCACATTTATATCATTTTTAGAAATGTTTGTCTGTCTGTCTGTTTGTCTGTGCAGGTATCAATTAGAAAGTACTAAGTATATTTTAAAAATTTAAAGAAGAAAGAAGATTTTGCAAGTATGTGCGTTTTAGTTTTATTCGAGAAAAAAAAAATGGATTGATTGAAATTGAACAAAATAACATAATATAAAATTTATTTAAATAACAAATATGTAAGATATTGTAAATAAGAAAACAATATTTTGATATTCAATTGTCACCCAATCATCTAGGTATTTTAGGCGTTGTATTAAGGAGTAACTTTTTTGGAAGTAGTGAACTCAATTTCAATTATGATATCAATAGGTATAAATATGACGCGGAACATAATATTATTTCATTGTGATTAATGGGACGGTTCATGATTTGTTTATTTTTGATTAAAGGGGGGGGGCGAAGTGTTATGAATGTGATTAATTAAGCAAATTATGGGGTATATGTAGTTCTGACGGTAATTCATAGTTGTCGCTATACCTACTTATTTTTTAATTACTTGGACGGGACGGGACGGCACGTTTAAATTGCATGCGAGCGAAGCCGCGAGCACAGCTAATTCTATAATAAACCTGAGATTTCGTTTCAGACAAGCATCGTCAATAAATGATAGCTTGCGTGATAGAGCTTTTTAATAATTTCTGCTTAGGTATCCACCACCATCAAGTTTGAGGACTTGTAGCCAAATACATGTGTTAAGATCCTCTAGTGTTAGTGTGTTTACCATACTGGAACGCAGCACATGATCAAGGTGAGATTGTGGTCAAAGCCTATATAGTACCAAAAAACCATTGATATTAAACACACGAAATATAAAATCCTTTGATTTATTTAAAGGAATTAACATCATAATTATTCTCCCGTAAAAGTATCATTTCTGTGTCTTGTCTAAAGTGTATAGTTCGTATTATGCACTGGAAAGTTATATGTTCCAAATCTGACCTCAATAGAAGCGTCTATTTTGGACGGGTAAAACTAACGTCTTCCTTCAGGTCACTTATAATTTACCATATTTATCAAAATGTTATCATAAAATGAATTTACTTCAATCTGAATTCTTCAATCTAGCATATCACATCTAACTAACAAATGGTTTAATCCATTTGTAAATTGCCATGTAATTTATCGTAGCAGTTAGATACACGATACATACGTAAACACTATTTCTTATCTTAATTAGGGAAGGAACTGTATAGAGAAATATTTGAAACATTAATTCTTGTTAAAATAAACTTTGGTTTGCGGAGTTGCAGAATATTGACGTTAAAACTATAAAAAAAAATCCCAATAAATTATTCCAGTAAAGCAGCCAAAAAAAAAATATCATAAAACAGTCATCAAACGTTCAAAAGGTATTAGATTTCACACGAAAGTTGTATCTGTTTATCGTTACTCAGAATTCGCATATAAAAGCGCGAGTTGTGTCACACGACATTGTGGGGCGTACAGCTTTTGCGCCAACACATCGAATAGTAAATCGTGTTAAGACATCGCATCGATCGGATGAATAATGCAAGTGCACGCTCGTCGTCGATCGCATCTATAAATAACGATTATAATTTTACCGCGAAACGCAATAAATCGCGGTATCGAATGCCGCGTTGCGCGTCGCAACGTCCGCGATGTGGGTGTTGGTAATTCTCCTTTTACGGATGTTACACACCGTCTGTCAGCCTGTCAAGCTTAAATACTTTTACAATTTATTCCCTAACAATTCCTAAGTTTTGTAGTATTCGAAGTAAAATAACTTTTATTTCTTGATGGTTTTGTGGTAAAACGCCGGGATAATATTTTTTAAATAAAATGTACGTTTTGTAAAAGTAACATACGTATGGCTTAAAACTATTTCAAATTTACCAGTTTGTTTTTTACCCTTTGAGTAATCCGTAGTACGTCATTATGTTAAAAAAACATAAGAGAGGAAGACATGCATCAATAAAGTAGAAAATTCTGTACAATATGTACATCTGTATTTCATCTTTCAATGCATTTTTTACACAACTTTCTTATATTAGAAATAATGGAATGTTTTCACAAGTCAATTTAAGTAGTTAAAATTCGTTTTGTGCATTGAAACCAACATCTCTCTCTCTCTCTCAATCTGTATAATTAGTATGCTAATAGGTCAAGAGCCATGGAATTAATATACATGATTCTCTTTAAAACATTTATAACACACGTGGAGATATCTTTTACTTTAAATACTGGCCTGAACACTTTACTACACTACTTATTTACTTTATTTCATCACGCGATGTAGTGTAGTAATGTAATGTAATGTAATGTAGTGTACTCATTTAGTGTTGCATTTAGTTAGATTGCACCTCGATGGACATAGGTTCGAACCCACCTATTACACTATAATTAGGATGAGCTTTAAGTGAAACAACTGAAGGAATGAAGGAAAACATCCTGAGAAAAGCATACCATGATGATAATATATAATAATGGTCGTCGGGGTAGCTAACAAACTCAAGTTTGAAAACTTATAGCATATAGTAAGCATCAAAAGGTGTAATCCGGTATCATCACATAGCATCAGATGAGACTATATATTATGCAAAAACCCAACAGAAGACCTTAAATATGAATAAAAACAAATTAACAGAGCAAGTCAGAAACCAGATTTCTTTTATTTCAATAAATCTGGATCATTAAAAATTTACCAAACTAATTCGATACTCCATCGAACATGTTGGTTGTATTCCTTACGACAGTATGTCGTGAATGATCAAGCAACTAAAGTTTTTGCACAATTGTTTATAGACAATTTATAGTGTTAAACGACAGATTTACGATTGAAGGAAATTACATATAGTGTAAACTTTATCTTATCTCATGGTAACAGTTAAAAACATATAGATATAGCTTTTTCTACTAATAAATTATAATCATAAATTATTTTATATTGACAGCGGAAACACTGGATTTTTCTATATTCCCAATATAAAACATTAACATACCATTTTAATGATTTTCAATACGCGATTCCGTAATGGCTGGCAGCAATTCCTTGGTAGGTACCAGTGAAAAATAAATTATAATTAATATACAAATGAAGAGAGGCAGTCCTCTCAGCTGAGTGTTAATGTCTCTTTCAGAGATGTCCAATAGTCTTTATTGGACGCCCATCGCCATTTTAAGTTTATTGTGTATTATAGAGGACTTATTACTCCAAATACTTTTCTTTTAGCTGAATGACGTGTTTTTTTTTTATAATTCTAAACAAATTTATTACCATGCAAGAGGTTATTTCGTTTATTGCTAGACGCGTGATTTTTTATATTTTGCGAGTGTATATGAGAGACGTAACGATGCCATCAAAAACAAAACATGTAAAAAAACCAAGTCTCCCAACTCAGTTCTTATGCCGTAAAAAGTTGTGAGATCCATGTAATACCAAGTCGGTTACTTTATTAAGGCCCTATTTAAGGGACCTTTTGTTTAAGTTATTCCGTATTTAGCTAACCTAATAACATCTTGTAGTGATCATATCAACATGATTTTTTTTATATGTTTTAAATAAAATAGATTGACTTGTCAATCCCAATAAACAATGTTATTTAATATTAGCTGTGTGCCTCTGGTTGTCCCCGCTTTCACATATTCTTTAATGCGTTTTAATTTTTTTTATACGGAATTCTATTTTTTTTTTGTAATAAGATAAAGTAAAAAATATTTCTTATAAATTGTACCTTAGTTTTAGTAATTTGTTTGAAATCTTCCTCAACGATTTTATTTAAAAAATAATGAAAATAACTTTTTCATCGTGACTATTTCTTGGTTTCTGGTACTAACTGAAAGCATTGACATTTCTCACAAACACTTGCCAGTAAAACAATACACGGAATCGGATTTTATTCACAATTTCATAAGTTTTAATTACGGTCTTTTTATTTGTATAACAATAATGTTTTATTGTATAATAACAAGTTAACATTACTTAGGACGAGTTAAAATTGCGTTTAAATACTATTACTGAAGAAGAACTTTAACCGTAATTAATTAATACTAATTAGATTAAAGTTAATTACAAAAAAAAATAAAGATTGTTCAGCGATATACCTACCGCTGTCGACAAGAATACCTTGAAGATATACATCGAGGTATCAATATAAATTCCTTGAACGGAATAAAAAATATGCAATAACAACCACGACAAGAAACTGAGCTATGTGAATAAATTCATTATGGCGGTCCGAGGAAATTCCTCGTGTACTATCAAGTATTTAGAACTCATTAATGACCCCTATTCACACATAACACTGCGATATGTTAACCACTAGCTGAGCTCGTGACTTCGCTTGCAAATAATAACTATTTCTATCCTTCACAATTATCCACAGAATGATATTTGTCTTCTTTTATAGAAGCACGGCAAAGTGACATAAAACAATAGTATCATAATAGCTTGCATAAATGCCTCTTCACTTTATGATTAAAGGCCCGATATGGTAAGAAAGAAAGATCATATTCCAAATGGTCATTACGTACACATAATATTTAATTGTTTTTTTTTTTTTTTGGGATTCAAAATTATTCCAATGCATACGTCGTACGTTACGTTACGTTCATCAGGGAAGGAGGTAAGAGTAAAGGTGTAGTGTGTAAGGGGAGTGAGGTTTCAATTTTTTGCTTACGTTATATTTTTACGATCCCTTACCATAATTTTGAATGTGCATCATCAGACTCTTCATCCTACCAATTATATAGATAAGATATTTTTGTAATCCATCTGAAACGTTTTCCGTACACACCTGACCTTGTACCTTATATAGAAAATAAAGCTGACGGTGAAAAAGTCTTATATATTTATCGGATTTGTCAAAAACTAACGTGATTGTTTGACTTAATTCCTTAACCCCTATATCTCAAAACATATCTTACAAAATATATGCCTATTTAAATCTGAACTACATACTATTAAATATTGAATAAATATTAAATATCAACTCAATTATTCTCAAGCTACAATTGCTCTAGCAGATAAAGTTGATATATGTTATGCCCCCGTAAAAAACTTGCAATGAAACCTGGTGATAATAGCCTAAAGCACCTATAGCCAACAGTAAACGTTACTGGATTTTTTAAGTCTAAATAGGCTACCACTCTTAAAGACTCATTTGGAATTACTTGTCTAACAATGGAAGCTACCTATTATATTCATAGATCAAAACACCAGGAAAACACAAAGTCTCCAAGTACAGTGTTTGAAAAGACACGTTTGGCTCTGCATCAGGGCATACTAGTCCATACACTTTGTATGGTAGTGACTGCGGGATATAGGAGAAGAAACATGAAAACCGGATTAATGCAGTAGAAATGAGAAGTCTAAGAAATATAGCTGGCATGAGAATGATAGATAAAGTAAGAAACATTATGATGAGGAAATGGTTTAGTGTGGTGGAGGATGCAGTGGCAAATATAGAGAAAGGGATGCTTAATTGGCTTGGACATGTAGAGGATGGATGAAAGAAGAATAAACAAACTCACTTACAAGGCGCCAGTAAGGGTCGTGCTCGGCTAATGTATTTCGACAAAATCGAAAACGTTCTAAAGAAAAACCGCTGTCAAAAATCCGTACCCGATGAGCGTGTAACAAAAGCGCTTTTGAAAATTGAAGAAGCGAAAAACGTGCGTCAGGATCATAGCAGGTGGAAAGATATAGTATGGAAGAGAGGTCTAAATCTGTAAGTATGTATAAATCCAAAGAGGTTCTGCCGCAAACAAACCTTTATTGAACTTTAGCATTTCCAATTAGCAGAGCGTACCGAGTCTGGGATAACTTGGATAGCAATACAAATTCCTGTGTCTAGATAATCAATAATGCAATAGTCGATTGAAATTCAACAGTTTATACGTATTATGAAGATGTTATCAGATACATTGCTATTATGTACGACATGGTCGGACAACGGGAGAAAAAATTGATTAAAACCTTTGTTAGCAATAGAGATGGGGTAAATTGTTGTCTTTTATCGAGATTTCGCTGTAACGAGACTATAACTTTGTTACTTACTAGCTGTGCCCGCGACTTCGCATGCGTGGAATTCAGATAGTCATATTTTAATAGATAGTCTATATGCAATCTAGATGCCTCTAGATGCAATCTATCTCAATAGCAATATATTCATACGTTGTATGTACTCTATCCGTCCCGTCCCGTACAGGCCCCTACCCGCGGAAAAGGTGACTTTTTTTTTTGACGAGGGAAATGCATTTACGCACTACCCTTACCAATTGCATTAGGAGAACCAAGTCCCCCCAATGCAATAGGTAAGGGGGTGTAGAGGGACGTCTCCGCACCAGTGTGGGACTCACCTGACGAGAAGCGTCGGAAATACTCACTAAACCCCCAGGGACCGCCCGCCGCATTTGGGATGGGGACGATACGGGATAGCGGAAGCATGCTCCGCGTCGTCCCCTGCGGCAGGCCCAACAGGGCCACGTCCATACTTTAGCCCATTGGGGATGAGGGGGAGACTGTCGATGCCTGACCACCCGCGGAAAAGGTCACCTACCAAACAATGAAATGAAAACAGTGCAATGAAAGGTCTAGGCACTCACCCCATCCCCACTTGCTTTGGCAATACGACTGAGTCCAGACCCCACCGAAACTATGCACTCAGAAATTCTTGCCCTAATAGCCCTAGTGCCTGCACAGCATACCCATGTGTTGATGAGTGGCACCTCCCGCCTCAGCCCTATAATCAGCGGTCTTATAGCCCTTGCCCCACACCTAAAATATTGGCTACCCTATTCCACCCCCACAGGATAGACTGGGCGCGTGTAACCCAGTCCCAAAAACCGGAATCACCGGAAAGGATATAGATGAAATCGTTCAGGCAGCGCACGACATATTATACAATTTTTGGTGACTTCAAATACATTTATTCTGTTAATTACAGTAAATATATATTTAACAAAATAAAAAGTAGCCTATATATAATATAAGGTATATCCAACAGTGAAAAAATTTTTAAATCGGATCAGTAGTACCGGATATTTTCCCGAATATCCAACGTCACAAACTTTGCATCTTTATAATATTAGCACCTATAGATGCTATTATGAATACACTTTATTATTATGGTTTTTTGGTGAATTTAGATAAGCGTTATTCATGCATTATATAGGTACACACATATTGTTACTTTAGAGTATAAACTACTACCATACCGAATTTGATTGAAATCGGTTCAATAGTTTTTGAACAAAATTAATAAACAGATAGTCAACACTTTTTAGCCTTTTATTATTATAGTATAAATTAGTTCATCTATATCCTTGTAATATTTCAAAATAGACCAGATCATTAAAACATAAGTAAAGCGACATCTAAATAAATCAAATTTAAATAAATTATGTTGATTTTAATATGAATATAGATAAACGCTATTTACACATTATATAAATGTATATACGTATAAAAATGTACTCTAGATTTTACTATAGAGTATAAACTATAATCGTACCTAATTTCATCCAATTCGCTCTAGTAGTTTTGAGCGATTGCCGAGCAAATGAATAAACAGACAGACAGACATAAATTGTAAAAACCATCTAAATATGTTTTGTTGTCGATTATGAACCCCCCATAGTCACTTTTCTGAAATACCTCTAATGTACAGATTTCGTCCTTCTAGCCTTTTATTATAAGTACAGATTAATATTCTTAATAAACTACAGTTTATTTATTAGAATATCATAACTAAAATTTTACTAATACAATATACTTGTTAACAAACTTATTAAAAACCTATTTTTTAAGTTTAATATAACTTTATTTCTCATAAAGAATTAAATGATTCACTTACTTAGAAACAAATGTTTGAAACTATGATTATTATTTAGAGCGCACAAAGGTACGTAACTAGATTACAAAAACAAAAAAATAATTACAAACATGTGGGTAAACACATAAGATGCATAGACCGTAGGAAGAAGATCCTTGTCAATCAGAACATTAATGCATGAAGTATTTTAACATTTACTAGATGAGGCATTGATAGCATAGTCTCGGATCAACAACTTTTTCTTCTTTGTAAAATTTTGGTTGATTATTATACGTCAATTTTATTCATTATTTATTCATTTATTTTATTCATTATATATATATATATATATATATATATATATGCTATAGTAGCCATTTTAGGTGTGAAATTTATTGGTTTACGTTTAAATTAGAATATTACTAATGTATAGTTTTCATTTATTGGTTATTAACCTCTTGAGTACTAACCTGGTGTTTACGCCATCTTTCCATTATTTTCTTATTGTCTCATTTTTATGGGTAATCGACATATTAATATAAATCATCATCATCTCCTTACCCTTATCCCATTTTTATTTAGAGTCGGCGCTACATGGCTTCCTCTTCTATTCATCTCTATTTAAGATTATACCTACACTCACTTTCTTTCAAAACATATCATGTTTCACATATAGAAAAAAAAAGCTAAATTATATATATTTATTTAACTTAGATCATCTGATTTTGAATATATTATATTTTCATAAATAATATTTGTGACTCGCGTCCATGAGCATGACTTTTCTACTTTATGTATTATCGTAATAATGTTAATTTTTATGTCGACTTCATTTACTTTTAGCTATACATATACATATTACATACCAATAACCAGAAGGTTCTCCTATTTGAAACATTTATTTATCTTTTACTAATTTCGGTTTAAATGTCATAATTGACAACGTTATATCGAGTCCGTCGATTTAACCAAACTCAGCAAACCCTACGCTAGTGAGTCAACGAGATATTTACAATTTAACAATTAATTATTCAACACGTACTGATGCGTTCTTAACCTTTTGTAATTTCTTTTCTTTTTTTCTACAATTCTATAATTAACCACATTCCATTTAAAAAGGTAAGATATGTACTTAAGTATTAAAGGAATGTAGTTTTTTTTTTTAAAGAATTTTAAATTTTAAAATAAGTAGTTCGTCTCACAAAAACAAAGATATGGTGGTATGCGCATTCGTCGAAGGAAACATTATTATGTTTTTAGTGACTGTATACACTTACCTTTAGAATTATTATATGTATTGAATATTGTTTATCTCTTTATGTTTTGTCAATTCGAAAAAAAAAATGGAAGCGAATACGCAGTTAAGAACTAGTTTGTATCGAAGTTATGTATATATAAATACATTTACTTAATTGTAGTAACTTATTTACTGATTATTCGCTATTAAGAACGATTTATTATCAATAATTCAGTATGCATACGACTGAGACAGATGCGAGACGAGATTTTGCAGATACCTACGTGTATGGACAACGGAATTTAAGATTTATTCACAGACTTGTGTGGTATGCATATGGAAGTTACTAATGTCTTGTATGTTTGTTAAAGTAATTATAATATGAATATAATATAATTGGGTATTGATTATAACATAAAAACAAAAGAGATAGATGTTGCTATTATTTATATTTGAGTAACCGCGAAAATCGACGCTTCATTTCTGGTAGAACTTGACGGAAGGTGACACACGTGTTATTTTCACTCTCACTATATACATACAACGTAAACATTATACCAAGCTGACTATTTCCTTAGGCAGTTAAAACTCAAGTGTCCGTGTGTCGGCTCTATCGCGTTTTATATAGCATTCGCATGAACGCGGGTAGTACGATCTGACGTTGACAGGTGAGCGAAACGCCACTGGAGACGTTCACAATTCGTCGTGGCCTGCCGCCGGTTGTAGGACGATAACACGCGTTTTACTAAATCTTTTATTATCGTTGTTAAAAGGGCAAAATTATATTTATATTTTATGTGTTCTTTTCAATTCAATTTGTTCTTACATTGAACCGTTGATGACAACCCATCCTTCCTTCCCTTCTTACATGTACCTTTAAACATTGGTTAACATACGCACTACAGGAGGTGCAGCAGGGACGCAGGCATTACTCGGGAGGTAAGTCCCGATCTATTGTTATTATTTCGGTCTACTGCAAATTGCAGTTCCGCCAGGGTTGGTCACGACCCTGACTCGTTAATATTAGTGCTCAGAGCAATTCGGGCGATACATATCGTAACCACCTCGAACACAATACATGACATCTTTATACGTAACTCTCTGTTTCGCCGGCTTTGCTCGTGTGCAATATTTTTTTACTGCTTAAAATTATTCACTGCAATATATATTTAATAATTTTTTTATGGTTTACTTAAAATATTTCAGTTGTGATAAATATTCATGATTTCTTTTATATACGAGCTATAACTTAATTAACGGACAAATAAATAGAACCTTACCCTTTATGTAATACTAGCTGTGTTCGCAACTTTACCCACTTGGAATTCAGACCATTTTCAATTTGACTATGTTCTCGACCTGCATGAAATACATGTCATTACCAACTTTCATCGAATTCGGTTCAGTAGTTTTTTACGTGATATGCGAATAAATTAATAAACAGACAGACGGACAAAAAAAATGAAACTATTAAAATGTGTTCTGTAGTCGATTCTAAAGCATAGTATTCTTTCTTAAATATCTTCAATGTACATATTTCGTCTCGATAGCCTTTTATTATAAGTATAGATAATGTATACTTTAAAAAAGCAAATTGATAAATTTAATTTAAAATCTATTACTATTAACTCCCACTCATATATGTGTTTACTTTAAATGGATAAATATATATTTATAACTTGTTAGGAAAATAATACGAAATATATATTTACTGTGTGCCCACGACTGCGCCCGTGTTTCATATGTTCTTCACTGCGTTTTAATTATTTTGTCCATCCATCCTTTCAACCATAAAACATCCACTGTTGAACATAGGTCTCCCCCAATAAGGGGGGGATTGCCATAATCATCACGCTTGCCAGGCGGGTTCGCGATTGCAGTAAGTTTTTGTGACATTTAGAAGATGCTGCTGCCCATACTTTGTTTTTTTTGCTATAGTGGTATTTTACGACACCCGCGGGAAGAAATGGGGTGGTACTATTCTTGGCCGGCACCACACGGCAATGTTTTTAAACGGAGTCCTAATTATGTCCTTTAATTTTTTTTCAATACTAAGATAAAGTAAAACTATTCCTCACAAATTCAAACCTTTGCCAGTGAAACTATACGTTGAATCAGATTTTATTTGAAATTTCATGAGTTTTAATTTTTTTACACGGAATCCTAATTATTTTCGAAAAACAAAAGTACCCTAAGTTACGCGGAGTAACTCCATCTATCTGACAAAAAAAAGTTTCTTCAAAATTGGTTTAGCCGTTCCGGGTAATCTCCGGAACAAATAGACAGACGGATACAAAAATTTTAATAATTATATTTTAATAATCTATTTAGTCAAAAAATATTGACATTACAAACAGACACTTCAATTATGTTTATTAGTATAGATTTATAAATTATAATTAGGGATTAAATATATTGTTTTTTAGTTTTATTTTAACAGTTCAAACAGGATGGAGAAACTATGTTAAAAAGAACGAGCGAAGCCAGACGTTTAAATAGCCTACAACGTAAGTAAAACTTCACCCGTATGTGAATTAATACCGGAAAGGCCGTGTATCGAAAAATATGGTATAATGACATGACATTCCGCGTAATGAATGTCTTTCCAGCCCCCCGGTACATGACAGCGGCAGGCAGCGCCGCGGGTTGACGTTAAGTTGCCAATTAAAATGGCAATCGTCCGGCCAATTCATTATCGACAGCCATTCAAGTATGTTTTGTTCGAATAACCATTTCATATTCGTGTTTTCAACGGAACATGTAGGTAATGCAAGCGATGGATTTATTTGTTTTTGAAGAAGGTAAATAAAAATATGCGTAGTTTATTGATTTTTTTTTTCTGTATTTAATAACATTATTATTGTTCTGAATTATTATTGTGAATTGGATGATTGAGACAAAGTTATTATAATTAATTAATGAGATATACAATGATTATCGTTCCGCGCGACCATTTTAAAAATACCTTGAAATGTTTAAATGGTGTATAAGAAACATTATTGTATATAATTTCCTAATGACCCACTTAACTTCTACATGTACTAATTATTACAAATTATAAAGATAAAATAGAGTAAAACGTCTAGTAGATGTCTAATAAAGCTACCGAATATGCCGAACACTGAATACGCAATCAATATTCGTCCCATCTCTAATTACAAGTCAACTAACGGATAAACAGACAGAGGAGCGTAATTTAGAAATCTAAAATTATTTTGAACAATATGTAATTTTTTACATAGCAACTTAATCCGCTGGATGCGAGTGGCGTAAGACCGGTCGTCGTGGAGATCTTTGGGGGAGACCTATGTCCAGGACGTCTTTCGGTTGAATGGATGGATGGAACTTAAGTTATGGCTATTGTAAAACCAAGGAACTCTCCTTCTATTTTAAATTATTTATAATTCGTTTCCTATAACCTTTTTTTGAATGTAGATATTCTGAGCAAAATTTTAGTCTAAATAAAATTGAGGAGGTTTTTTACAAATATTGTAAAAAATATATGTAAAAGTTTTTTTTACCAGCTCTGTATCAGTACTTGGGTGTCTATTGGAGCGTAATCGACCGCAGATGTATTATCATGACAGATTGAAATAATTAAAAAACTCATATAAACTGACAGCGCCACCGTCGCGGGTGGCAAACGCCCGTCTCACTAAAAGGGTTTGACGCGGTGCGTGATGCTCCGCTTGCCGCAAAAGAAATTAGTAGTTGATTAAGAAACGATTTCGGATACCGCGCCACGAAATTATTTAAAAAAAACTGCAATGTTGCCATTTTATTTAATGCCAGTAGTATCTTTTTCACCTCAGTTTAAAATATTTCCGTGGGTGCATAGATCTTGAGGTTAATAAATGATCACGATACTTTCTTTAAATCTGGATAAACTGAAGGTTTTTCGTGCAGAAGGAAAACGAGTATTTTCTGAAAACAGAAGAATTAACGAGCACAGTCATGCACCGCAGATGTTCTTTCTCTTCTTATGATCATAGAAGTTTGTGTTAATTTAATTCGGTGTAATATTGTGTCCCCTTTCCTCTAAGACGTTTCAATTTTTGTATAAAGGCGTTACTGTGTCGTTTCAACCTACGTAACTAATCTTATAAAATGTATGTACCGTAACTAATAGACATTACTTCATTTCCAGTTATTCGGTAGGTTTGAATCATTTTCGGAGTCGTCTTATGAGAATCTGGATTAGATAGGATTAGGATAGGAAGAAAGAGTTCAAGACATTTTTTCCTCCTCCTTTTTTTCTTTTTCTTTAGTACCTGTTGATAATATATGTACTTGTACTCATTTTTTTAGAAACATATAGATTTTTATTTTGTTAATTATAATAATCGAACTCGCCTGTGATAGGCGATCATTAGAAAACAAAGTTCTTTGACTATGTTAAGGGTATGAAAATTAGAAAAAAATACTAAGGGCATTAAGTCTAGAAATAAGGTCGGTTATTAGTTCCAGTTGTAGGAATAAACCATTAGGCGTTTTAGCCAATTTACTTGAGCAAAATCTGAACAATTATCAGGTACATACAATCATTTATGTACCATGACCATTGACAAACAAATAAATAATCGTACGAAACTAAAACGCACTTTAACGCGATACTTTGAAGTGGTATCGCATTGCATCGGCCTAATTGGTCCACCTTTGATCTCATCGGCGCGTTTCTGTTCTGTTCTGTTTTCTTTTTTATTTCGTTTTGTTATTATTGCTCGTTTGAAAGCTGATGGGTAACAGTCGCCCCAGTAATTGCTCTGTCACGGTGCTCGATGTGTTTGCTGCGGTGAGACGAAAGCCGCCTGTTGTGGTAACGATGACGCGTTGCTATCAATATCTAGTAGAGGATTTTATTGTTTTTTTTTTAATACAAATAAAAGTTTTTGTATTTCTTATTATACCTATATTTTTTATTCTTTCTAGAAGTATAATGGAAGATAATTTACTAATGCCGGCATAATTACCTACTACTAGCATCAGCCGACGTCATCCATCAAACCGAAAAACGTCCACTACTGGGCATAGGTCTCCCCCAAAGATCTCCACAACGTCCGGTCTTGCGTCACATGCATCCGGTGGACGCATACTACCTTAACCAGATTGTCAGTCCACCTTGTGGGGGACCTATCCAGCCTGCGTCTTCCGATACGCGGCAGATATACCTACGAGAAACCGTTGGCCCATCATCGGCGCCTAGATTGGATGATATATTATTTTATAACATATATAGAATATAATAATAGCTAGTTTAATACATAATCAAATGCTTAATGCTTCATTTTGTTTATAAAGAATCAAGGAATCCTGCGTAATCACGTTCCCAAGGTACTGGCGTTATGGTCGATCGAGCATCTGAGAAATGGTAACTAACTCAGTTATTGTAATTATTTTTCAATAGGTACTGTAAAAGTAGGTACTATTTCTATGTTTTTAATATTACGAATTTCGTTTTGATTTGTTATAATTTCAATTAAAAAACTATGTTTGGTAAAAATATTATCAGACGATATTCGGAACAGAATATATCTAGGGATCTATATAATACATCTAGGACATAATTATGTCAAATCTTAAAATCTAACTCAGGGAAGGTCAAAAAAACTTTTAATTTGCTAAATCTGTACTTTAATTTACGTACCTGAGTGACTACCGCATCGTTATTTTTGGAGAAAAAAAAAAACCAGTTCATATTCTCTCTAGCGTAACCTAGATTAAAAATAGGTAATATAAAAATTATAGGTCGTGAAATCTCTTACAACTTCAATATGTAAAATTTACACCTAATAAAACTGTAAAGAAACAAAATCTGTAGAATAAAGTAAGTCTGCATTAAAACATATATGAAGAAAAAATTCTTAGGGACTTTAGATCAATGACGCGACACGATTCAATGCTTAGTTGTATTTTTGTCCGTCTGTATATCTCGACAAGAATTACGCAAAAACAACTGGACGAATTTCGACAAAATTTTGTATGGTAGTCGTTTATATTCCAAAGTAATAAACAGGATAACCCTAAATTTTAAAATATAAATTTATTTATCTTAATATCGATACTGATCGATCAAGAAGTAGTTGACAAATAAGTAGATTCATCTACGTGGAAGGAGTCATGGAAACAGCTAGTTTTGTAATAAAGTTACACGTACACGACACACAGTGGATTGAAGCTTAGGAAATTTACTTAATCCGCGAAGCCAGTTGGTATTTTTTCTCGAATTCAAGGACTACAAGTCTACAAATTAAGAAAATTTCCTTCACCTTTTGTATCTTCCATAAAACTCTAGTATACAATTTCTTCTTGAACTTCTAATATCTCCACTGCCACTAAATATCCAGCAAATATATTCAAATATCTAATTATTCTATCAATAAATCATACAATTTTTCTTCATGCAAGACCCTCTATATTTAAACCGTAATTATAAACAACAATAAAAGGAGCCGTTTTTAATAAACGATTTAAAATTCACCTGAACTAAACCGCTCTGATCCCATCAAAGTGGAGAGTCAGTATGAAAACTCATCGGTCAAATTATTGACAATTTAAAAACACCCGCGCCTTTGATGGTGCGTTAGGCGCCATTTAATTGATAGTTTTTCAAAGTTCTCATTAAAGTAATAAGGGCCCCCCGGCTCTGAATAAATATTGTATTTCTGTCGAATTAACAACGGAAGGAGGCGGAAAAAAATATTCCTGGGTCGTTTTAGTACGTGTGGGTTAATAAGGTGCTTCTTAGTTTTTGAACTGTCGAAACTAATCAGCGAATTTATTTCTCGGTCTTATTTCACTCATAACGCAATTTTTTCTGTGTCTACATGCACTTTGTCTATTGTAAAGTAACTAAAAAATTGGCAATAAGCACTGTTTAACGAGGCATTTTAGTTTAAACCTTGCTACAAATATCAGGAAATTAGTTTACAGCTGATAAACAAAGCACTAACATTAAGAAAAAATTACACCCATATATTATTAATTCGTTAGACAAACAAAGTGAAAAATAAAATAAGTACTATTAATTTTAACTAAACGCAAATTTGTCTTTATCAAGAAAGAGTTTTAATAATAGCTAAACGTAAGTAATTTATATATGTAGGTTATTCTAATATACTCTATTTAAGAAATTTAATAGGGAGTATATAATAATAAAAAAATCTAATTCCATAAAATAAATGACCACAGATATTAGGTATGTCATAATAAAATAAAGTACAATTTTTACTTTTTTCCAAAGAGTCGTTCGAAACGAAGCGAATACGAAAAAGAACCGGAATCGACAAGTCGATTCACGATATCGGTCCCGGTAACCCCGGCCGGTCTCTTTGATGTACCGGCATGTTTACACTTAGCTAACTGAGAAACAAGTCATTTCAACGGCGTTTGATCCCGCCGACGCTTTTATCTCGCCGACGGACGCTTTTTGCCGCCACGTTGAGTTATTACCGACGTGACGGGTCACAGTGCAGTTTCACTGGAAAGTGTCTGAACTTGATACGAGAGATATTAAAATAAAAATATTCTTGATCTTTGATAAGACACTGCTACTGAAGAAATTTATAACCAGATATGTATATTTTGGATTATAATAGTCCTTATTCTTACATTATATAAAACATAACGTCTATCTGTCTGTTAATCTGTCCGTTAGTTGGCTTATAACTCGAGAACAACGTAACCGATTTGCATGATTTTTTTTAAATTGTAATTATTATTATCTGGTTAGATTTAATAGTATAGTACTAGTAGTTAGATTTATGTAATTTAAACCACTTAAATAATTTTAATTAATCCATTTGCGACACATTCCACAGCACAATTACTGTAACTTGAGATTTGAATGATCTCTCGCGATACAGAAATCATTTCCTAGTGCGGAGATCTATAGACATGTATTTGTGCGTTTAATTTGTAAAGATTTCAAAAAAAGATTTTTTGTATTATATTTTTTTTTGTACATCTGTTACGTTAAACAGTATATTTAGGAGTATACAACAAAAATAATCTAAATTGTTCGATGGCTTATAACTTGAGAACGGCTGAACCGATTTATGTAATTATTTTATTGGTTTATATATCTTATATGTGCAGATTTTAGTGTATATTATGTTGCGATGTATGTATATTTTATTTGATAAAAGTAAACTGAATAATGGATAATCGTTTATATATTATGTTTAACATAACAAAATATATACTTTAACCTCACTAGATAATATATCTATGGTTCAAAGGAACTTGTAAATTGGTTTAGTAGTATTACATAAGACTAAAAGAATGAGATTTTATTTAAATTCTGAGTTGCGTAGGTTATTAATTAAAAAATCGTGTGTTGACCTAAATCAGATGCAGAGTCTAATAGAAAAAGTTATAAAATAATCATGTTACAGGTTTTTATTATATCTCCAGACTTGATACCTCATGCAATGACACGTTATGGTAAGATCATATTAAACGAATTTCATATTTACAATATATTTTATTTCAAATTCATTATATAAACCATTTCTACATCTTTGGATAACGAGTTGGACATGATTACTAGATTTGGGCCGAATCTTGGTATGATGGAGGTAATTTTCTATAAATTCTCGTCTGTGTGGTGTTGTCATCGGTTTTGGACTGTATCTATTATCAGATGAAGTGAATTATTTTCTCGAGTTTGAATAAAAACAAATACTAGAGGATTAGTACACCTCAAATCAACCAATAGTTGAAATGGGCCCCTTTCGATTTGGACATATTTTGGTCAGAAGGTTTCTTTTATCATACAACGAAGTTTTGAAAATCGACAAAAATTGACAATGAACATAAAGTTTTTAGCTTTGTTTTTTGGTTACCTTGGATTATACTTAAAATATCCTGATATATTTAGAACTGTATTTTTGGTTTTCTCAAAAATATAAAATGTTGAATTTTTGAAAATTATTAAGATTGACTGTGATCATCAAATTTTTGGCTCATTTTATTAAATACCTTGGACTTCTGTTAAAAGGTCCTGAAATTTATGGAAATGTCTTTTTGTTTATCTAATGTTTTGAATTTATTTTTTTTTTTCCATCTTTGAGGAACTGTAACATGTAGTTAAGCAATCATATAATTTTGTGATTTTGAGCAGTAAAACTTTCATTTATGTACATAATAATGTGACAAAAAAGCTTTACCAACATTTGTATCTTCATTTATTCCATAAAAGTTTTCAAGCGTAATCTTAATTTACACTTTTTGTTAAGTAAGTCTGGATTTAATTAACCCTTTTTGTGTTGTTGGCGCTCACTTCTTTTTCTCAATCTGAAAGAAATTAAGAATGTTTTGTTTTTAAATTCAAATTTGATGTTAATAAAATATTCACACTCAAAATTTTTTTTCATAGCCTCTTTAAAATGAACTATGGTCCATTTCTGTAACTATAATAGTTTTAGAGATATAAAAAAATAAGATTGAACAACTTGAAAAATATCGAATTATGTATTTATCATAACTTTTGAAAAAAAAAATCTTTATTTTTTTTCCTTTGGCAAAACTTCACAATATGATAAAAGAAAGCTTCTGACCAAAATTTGTCCAAATCGAACTAACTAATTTTCTAATTTAACTAAAATTACAACTATTGGTCGATTTGAGGTGGAATGACCCTATTATAAAGTGTATCACTGTTCAACGTTACACTGTGGACTGTGACGAGCGCACGGCAACACGTTTGCTTTGTCGACGGGTCACGACTGCCGTGTTACGCTAAATTTCAATCACTCTGTATCTGCCGAAACTAAAATAGACTATTATTTCACCATAAGAAGTTATACAAGCTGTCTGGATGCATCTTTTTTCCACCTTTCGTTTTATTATGATGAGATTTTACATGACTAAACATTTTTTATTGTTTCATCAAAAAATATGTCATAAAATAAAAAAAAAAATACCTAACCACTAAGCATTTTAATCTTATCATAGAACGAGAGCGTGCCATAATTAAGTACCTAGGTAAGATTGATTTAGGCAGGAAAGGCATAGAGGATGTTTTGGTGGGATCTCTGTCTGTCATGTAATAATTTATTTATTGATTTATTAAAACAATTTGCAAGATAATTAATTAAACTTGTGTATTTGACTCTATATCACGTAATCTTGGTGGCGTTTTGTGTCGTATAGTTTGGTTATTGTGTCCAAGTTAAGTTTATTATAGAAGATAACGCGTAACATACATTATAAGGTGCCGCACAAAGCTCCATGGAAAGTTCGTGCAGGATGAGCCACCGTTTTGCTAGATCTTGGTAACGCTGATACAAGATTGAAAATACATCTTACCCACATGACACTGGCACAGACTGTGTGTACACAGATTGCAATTAACTGAGAAGAAGGGATAGAGCGTCCCTTTTCTAAACACCGGATAACTTTAGGTAATCGTTTGAATATCAGATTTGTATTAACCGAATATTCTTCAGGATAATATTATTTATTTATTACAGTATAAGCCTTTACGGCTAAGAGTTGTACCAGCCCATACCTCCCCGTGGGTGTCGTAAAAGGCGACTAATGGATATAAATTAGGGAATAGGTAGCAGCATCCTCTGAGGACCACAAACACCTATGCGATCGCCAACCCGCCTGTCGAGTGTGGCGTTTATGGCAATCCCTCCCCACTTCTTATTGGGGGAGGCTTGTGTCCAGCAGTGGACGTCGTATAGTTGTATGGATAATTCAGTATAATATATGTATTAAATTCAATTATAATTTTGTTTTAATAAATAAAAAAAACACTAGTCAACTGTTATGTTCTACTAATTTCACAGTACTAATAGTAGGTATAAAATAAAGTACGACCCCAACAGTGGGGTAAAAGTATCCAATATTTTACTGATTTTACCATAACGTGCATGTGACACGACATCCTTACGACATACGACATCCTTATTTGGCTGATAAATCAAGAATCAATAAGCAAATTTAACAAGCGATTCTTTTTTTAAATCATAGCTGAATTTGCTTATATTACGGTATATATTTTGTTACTATCGTATGTTAACATGTGGAAAAACTTACAGGAAAATAGTAAATGTAGTCGAAAACAAATTACCACCATCCCGTATTCTATCTATCATGTAATAGTTTATTTAAGATGTACTATATTTTATAATAAATATTGTTCTGGTGTATCTAGTCTTTATTATGATTTATTATGATAATTAATTGAATTAAGTGGAAATTGTTGGCGAATCGAATGTAACACCAAACTCATCTTATTCTATTTTACCTTAATCGCAATGTGAAGTAAATAACTTCCAGTATAAACACAGATAGTGATCGCTAGAGTATGAGGCTCTATGGACTGCCACCATCACGTTGTCGCGGCATCCTATAATAATAAAACATGATGCATCCATAGTGAATTTTATGCCGCTATATTCACTATAGTATGTATGTGGGAGACACAATCTAGTTAAGTGCAACCGATGCCGTCTGGTCTGTATAGAGATCTATCACATATCAGTCAGTATACCAAAAAGTCATAAATTTACGACATTTTAATACATTAGGCAATAAGTTAAATCAAGAAAGATATATTATCACTAACTATTTAAGTGAAATCATAAATATAGTGAACGTAGTGGCGTTGCGCTAAGCGAGAATACTGTGGGGCGTCGAGTGGGCGGTGCTTACGTGCGCCCGCCTTCACCGTGACGTCACGCGACAGCATGGCCGCCAGTGCACGATGCACAGAATTTCGCCGCGTCAAGCGCGGCACCATAAGGTAAAGTAATATACTGGAAACACAGTGCCATCACGCTGATTTTTAAGATTACCCGTGATTCCACTGCAAACTTAATGCCATAGGAGCGAATTTTCCCACAACTCTATATACTCGTATATGCGTGTGTATATGGATACATTTTACATACATACTATATGCGTTTATTACATAGGTACAGTAAATCCAAATGAACCATTTGAATTTAGTATGTTTTACGGAGAAATGCACCTACTTGACCAAACACTTGTAGTTGTAATATCTCAATAACTACCACTGAACAATTACAACCGACCATATTTTATTTGACATTTGACAGTTAACCTCTCATAATTTTTTTTTTAGTAAAATTTATATAATTATATGTGGTCTGGATGTCAACCAACCAAATGCCAAAAGATGCCAGATGTCAAAAGCCAACTTTCCGACCTCTACGCGGCACAAACCACACCCGCTAGAACTGATTTTTAACTAAATCTTAGTAACATTTAACGACCACTACTTTTCTATGCATTTTGTTCGACGCGGGTTATAACTTTAATTACAGCCTGAGGTTTTGATGTTTGACGTAAGATATCGTGGTGATGAAACTGTACTCCAAGCAGTAGTTACCATTGATAACGCATTCTCTAATGCCTGTTTAGCTAATTTTCCCTTAAAGTTGAAAAACTGGCGACTATTGTTCTTCAAAAACACCACCACTTAACATCAGCGAAGATCGTGGTCAAAGGTAACAGCTAGCGAGATGGCAATTAGAAAATGCCCCCTCCTTTTTACCCCTCACTTTGTCTGTAATATAAAAGCTAATAATTGAAACGGATTTTTTAAATCCTAATAATGTATTACATTAAAAAATTACAACGAATTATACGAGGGTTAAAAATAAAAACCACAAGATAATATCATTTTTTCAGTTAGTAGGTACATAATAATAATTATACTTGATAATGTCATCAACCAGATTTTTTTAAAAGCATCTACCTATGTGTTATTTTGGTCTGCGAGTAATGCTAGAAGTGTGTTATAAAAAACTGTTTTTAACTGCAAAAATGCTAATGTTTAGAGTAACCATGTCCTGGTTGTTTTAATTAATATTCAGAAAGATACTGAGTAAAAGTATTCATTATCAAAAGGCTTAGGTAGATATAAAAAATCATCTAACAAAGAAACCTTATTAGATGATTAATTAAGAAATACGAAGAACAACTGAATACCTATCATTCGGTTGCCGTACTCTTACTAATGTTACTGATCGAAGTGAAACTAATTTATATAATCAATAAAGTGGCTTCGTTTCTTATTCTCTACTTATCTAAGTTATACTTAAGTATAATTTAAGTTTGTAAGTAACGGTCATTAGAGTAAATAGGTACCGGCTGTAGTCTCAAATAGAAATAGTCGGATTTTACCGCGGACGTTACTTAAATCATATAATTCCAGGTATTAACGTTCGATTGGAATTGAAACAGAGACGAATTTAAGTCTCTGTTTTCTAAAAAAAACCATTTAATAGGGCTTTTTGATGTGACAATTTTATATCGGTGGCCAGTAAAACCTACCTACTCGTATGTGTTGAGGTTTTAGTAAATACTAGCTGCGCTTGTGACTCCGGCGGTGTAAAGTTTGATATTAAATTAAATTTACATATGAGTGGGCTTGACATACATCTCCTTTTTCACCTACTTTCGACCAGGTATATGTGTGTTCCGTTATTTATTACAAAGATCCTAGAGTCTTTGTTTCCAGTGGTTATTTATATTATTAATATCTTTAGACATATTAACAGATTAGTTTAAATAGGTCAGTCAACAGCATTAGCTAGGTTAAAAAAGTTTGTACATTAGTTTAACTCATCTAAACCATTTGTTTTTAACTTTATTTATCTAGTGTACATAACTAATAACTTCCATATAAAGTTTAAATCTGATTTAATTCCACTACAAATTTACATCTCCTTTTTCACTTGAAGATGTGTCTATAGAAAATAGTCTATAGATTTATTATACTTTCATATCGAATTTTAAGAAAATCGTTTCAGTAATTTTTGCATGACATGTACACAAACGGATATGCAGACAAAAGTTATAAATACACTCAAATATATTCTGTCATTAATTTGTAAAGCGAGTTATTAAATCTCAAAAGTTTTAATTCTTAATTATTTAATATTTGAGAGATAGCAAGTTTCAGTTAGGATTGAAATCCATACCTGTTTGTAGTCAAAGTCATCATTCCAAGCATACAGTCCGATATAACTAGCGGTTTGAGAACAAGGCGCCAACACTCGGCTTTAGGCCCCGCGACCGGCGAAACAACGTATAATTTTCCCGAAACCACAGTCTGCCTGATCGACAATCATTCCGCCATCATTATCATCGGACGCATTTATTATAGCCACATCAATTTAATGATTTATCCGTTGACGTTAATATATATGGAATCCTATAACACTCAAGAATATCCGAAATAAATACAGTACACTTAAAATATGTTACAATTGTTGATCGATTTTTTTTATCTGATGTTAAGTGAGGATTTGGTCCGGGATGGTAAACACACTAAGAGGTACTGATACTTATGTAATGCTGCCGGAACACACCTTTTGATGACAGGTTTTCTAACTTGAGTGTGGTAGCTACCGAGGCGGGCATTTTTTAAAATGCTCTACCACCATGCTATGGTTTCCTCACACTGTTTCCTTCCACCGTTAGCTCAGGATTTGAACCTGCGTCCATTGACGCGAAATTACAAAAGTTTATTATAACTGACATAGAATTTGTTGTTTATTGTATATTCAAAATTCCAAGACGTGTTCTGATCCTCAACTGTATAGGCTTCTATACCCGTCGCCAGTATGATACAGTCACACTTTCATGCAGTAGCTTGGCGCGCATTATACTGCACCTGACGCTCCTTAAAGCCACTTATTGCTGATTACACAAAGCAAAAATATTGCAAAATAAATTATTAGTATAATAGTCAATGTTTTACCGACATTATTTAATATTATTCTATAGTTTATCAGGTACATATTGTACCAAAATATAGTACATATACCAAAGCATAACTAGAAAAACACGTCAATTATCGAAAAAAATCATGTATTACCAAATATGTGATTCATATGCATTTCTCTAGTTCTAAGCTAACAAACACACGTATGGATAGATGTATTTTATAACAAATACTAGCTGTGAACTCGCGGCTGCGTCCGAGTTTCATATATTCTTCACTGCGTTTTATTTTTTTTATGCGGAACCATGATTATTGTACCTAAATATTTCTCATTAATTCAAACACTTGCCCGTAGAACTGTGTATTGAATCGGATTTATACAAACTTTTATGGCTTTAAATTTTTTTTTTTGCGGAACCCTAATTATTCTAGAACATCAAACGCTAAGTTATGCGATGTAACTTCAGCTATCTACCAAAAATAGTTCCGTCAAAATCGGTGCAGCCTTCCAGAGATTTCTCGGAACAAACAGACAGAAAATTGTATTCTTGCTATAGGTATTGTACAGTCATATGTATATGGTTAAAAATTTGTGATTTTGACATAACAAACAAACAGTTGAATTTTATTTATTAGTAAAGATAGGGATTTTTACATGAACAATCATTATTATATAAAGAAAGCCTGTATTTAAAAAAAAATCCCGTTTAACAAAATCCGTCGAAGCCGACGCAAATTACAGACAGCTATGCGGATGTTTAACGATCCATCGATGTTTGGCCAACCTATCCATTATGCGTGATTAGAACGAGCTGGCTTGGCAAATTTCCCTGTCAAATATTTGATGAATGTCTGGTTAATGTATTGGCGCCAAGGTTGGCTAATTAGTGGCAAGGCGGCGCCGGCCGACGTAATCACCCTACCTGAGTATTGTTGTTTATAACAATGAATTAACAAAAAAAGAGAAGTGTAATTTGTAACCTTCCTGGGTGGTTATAAAAAAAATATGAATGAATTTTGCTTTTCCCTACAAAAAAGGTTCCTTTAAAAAAGTCCAGTTGAGTTAAGGTTTTTTTTAAAATAAGTAATTCGTTTTTTTATTATTCAATTAGGTGTTAGTAATTTTTTATACTTTATATATTTTAACTGAATTTCATATTTTGTTGTGTCAATGTGACAATAGATTGTAACACGTTAAATCCAGATACATTCATGTTACTGAGACACTTAGGTATATGTGTTTGCCAGTAAATTTTCAACTTAAGGCATATAATTTAATTTTCAAGCAGACAATACTAATGCTTCCTTCATCGCAAACTCTGCCACACCAGAAAATTCGAGCTCACAATATCCTACCAACGCGATATATAATTTCATCACCAAGAAGCTTTTATAATCTTTAAACATCACTTGTTAATGTCATCACTATTGGTCTTTTCATCTACACAAGATGGTTGTATTACAGACGATACTATGCTTAGTGAAAAAACTATGTAAATTTTTAATCTATACCGCTCGTGCCACCACAGGGCGGACATTATATGTGGTGCCGATTTGGCAGCAGATATTTGGCTTCACCTGATAGCAACCATTTGTTAAATAACCACTTCTTGGGATGACACTGTCAGGTATTAGTGAGCTAAGATTTCAGGCAATGTGAATCTGAACAATCCCTCCCCTATTTCCCAGATTTAGTTCACAAACTGACATGGATTCTGAGATGTGGATTCTAATAGACTACTTGCCACTGTATGGGATCTTTATTTTCTTTTTTAGCTATGATACACTCTGCGCAATTTGCCGTATATATGCCGGCAACAGTTCAAGACAACGTTTGTTACTGTTGTTATGCCTTGGTGGTAGAAGCCGTTTTCAGAATAAGTGCCCTAAGCGCTTGTCACAAAACCTGGATGAAGTAGTCTTTTTATACTTTATATGTAGCGCTTTTGCCAAAATCTCATGTAATCTTAAGTAGCCTAGAGGTAGTGGCTTTCAAATGATGCTGCCAGAACACACTTTCAAACTTGAGGATAGTACACAGGCGGATTTTATTAGGAAATGCCCTACCACCATGGTATGGTTTTCTCGTCATACTTTCCTTCACCGCAAGGTTGGGCTTATTATAGAATTATATAAGTAGGTTCGAATCGACGTCCATCTATGCAGAATTCCACCACACTACCCAATTATGAACCGTCATCGCTTCATTGCCAATAAAAATTAGATCCAAGTTATTTTAAGAGTTATAAAAAATCAATTGTAACAGTCTTTCGTCAAAGAAATGTCTTTGGTAAAACGTACAATTATTTATTTAAAAAATATTTTAGAAAAAAAAAACCTATATATTTTATAAGTATTCTCCACTCTATTCTACTTCATCCTATCACCATATCTGGCAAACGCTATGATAATACTAGACGCGAACAATAAATTTAATTAAGCTTCAATATCACGACAGGGAGCCACTGTCGTTCTGTCGCCTTTATTGAAACTTCAAACGCAGGCTTCCTTGAGCTTACAGGTACATTACGCACACAACACGTTATGAAACATATGAATCACTTTCAAAATTATTTCATAGAATGAAATATTTACAAATTCAATACTATACAGAAGAAATATTGATTAATAATTGTTTCCTTTCATGCTTGTGAACCTCACATTGTTTTTGGTCTAAACAATTTGTAAAAACTATAACATATGGATTTACTAACTTTTATATAATTAATAAAAAAACATATGCAAACATTTTAAGGAAATTACCGCTTGTAAAAAATCTTCGGGCCAACAACTTGTTATGAGGAAAATAATAAAAAATGTAGATATTTGATTAGCAAAATCATTCTTCACTTCCTCCCCTGTAAAAACGATTTATCCAGACTGCTGATTCAAAATACAGTAATGATATTTTAAATTCAACGTAATGTAAATTTCAGTTTGAAGGTTTTCATTCTGTAAAACTAATTTGTGACGTAAATCTATTCATGTTTGTTATTTAAAAAACTCTTTATGTCTGTTTGGGTTTTTTATTTTATTTATTTGATCAAGTGTAAGTCTAAGTCATAAGATAAGAATAAAAATAATTAAATTAGATACATTAGATAGGTTGTTATATAGTATATAGAATCCATTATGAGATTAAAAATGAGTGAATGAGTCGACACAAAACGACTACCACTGCAGTCCTTCCAAAAGTTTAACTAAACCATCAAATATATTAAACATTTTATGCAGTATATAAAATATAAACGATTACTGTTTAAATTAAGAAATTACATGTTTTAATGTAAGATTATTTTTGTTAACAAAAAAATATATATCGGGATGCGTGTCGTCGTGTGAGGTTAATATAGGTAACCGATATAGACGATCTATTCATGGTCGGGAACAACACGAAAACGTTTGAAACGTCCCCCAAACGTCTTCAAAACGATTTAAAATTCAAACGAAGCGATTCCCTATATCAAAAGCGCCGCGAGCTCGTGACTCGCGGCAACCGATCAGCGCTTCCATCGCTTTTTACGGTGACAAGTGTCCAATTATCGTTGATTGAAATAATAATAGAGGGCTCTCGGATGGAAGCGCTTGCAGCATGCGAAATTAGGTTGGGCGATGTCCGAGATTACATAGAGCCGGAGAGCTTGTAATGTTTCAGTTTGCAGTTTCTACTTTTTTGTATCTATCATATCTAATTGTATTGTTCTTTGCTGTAAATGTTACACTGTCAAGTAAAGAATGAATTTTATGTGTTATAAATATGTGAATAATAATTTTTTTACTAACTTTATGTAAGTGAAAATTAGGCTTTAGTCTTCTTGATCTTCTGAACCAATAGTAACTTTTAAGGTGAATGTGATTAGAGGATAAATGATATTTTATGGATTCGGTAATAATAAAAAAAATACTACATTCATCAACTAGTATATTTATATCAATCAGTTTTTACATTAAGATATCAAGGTGACACAATAGCATATAACAGAGGTACAGGGGAGTAAAACATGAATTCTAAGAGGGACTTTTTAAATCTATTTAAATGCGGGCATACTATAGACTAGGAATAGGCAGAGCTTTGTAGAGGCTCGCGAATAAAAATTTTTTGTAATAATTTTTAAGGACAATGTTTAAAAGACGTTACGTTAATTTATATAGATAATTGATTAGACAAATAATTTGCCTATTCATTATACGATATTTCATTTCACTCCGAGAAATTTCATTAATATCATACAGATTATGGATTTATTCTCCATAAATAAATTTAATTGTTAACACATCATTTTTTAATTTATTAATTTAAATTTACGAACACACCCACTGTTTTGATTAATAATATCATAATTATAGTCACAGTAAAAAAAAACTATACAGCTTTGGGCAATTTAAGTTATCTGTAAGTCATAAATATTGTTGAACAGAAATAAGAAGCTGTAAAGGCCCTTCCGGTCAACAGGATTAGTTAGGTAGGGAAAAAAAGAAAAATTATTGTTGAACATATTCCAAATTTTTAATCATATCCACTGTTGAGAATACTTCCATTTTATTTGTAATTAACCTTTTTTATTTCTTTTAGTTTTTATTTTTTAAAGATTTAATTTACAATTTTAAAGTTAATTTTCAAATACTTTCCTCGAATAAAATCATTGCATGAACCAACGAAATATCGCAATTTTTTATCTTTTTCATTATTTAAATATTACCTATTTTTCATCTAATTCAAAAGCAACTTCGCGACGTTTTGATCCTTCTTCTTAAAATTTCAATGATTTATTTATAAAATTTAATAACAATAATCTATCCTTTAAAAGGTCATTTTTTACAATTAAATCAGGCCGTAAGATATTGTCTTTCAAGTCATGCTCGCAGAATATACCTATAGGTGCTTGGCGTCAGATATTTCAACTCGAGAGTGGCTACCTAGCTTTGGGCTTCTGGAAAATACTTTACTAGATGTGCTTTCATCACAAAATTTTCGTTCACTTAAGGCTCAGGTTCATTATATAATAGAATATTATAATTCATTATTAGGAGTGTAAAAACGCTAAGCAGCTCCTAGACTTAGAGCGTGGTTTTTGTATCACCCCACCCGCGGCCCGCGTATCGCTGCGAACTCGACATAAGCAAGGTGGCGGCGTGCTTGACGTCGCGGTATTCTAGAATATTTCCGACATGTTTTGCCTTATTACTTATGGCCGCGCCGGCAGTCCTTTCCCCGCTGCTAAATCGATTCTAAAGAATCCGACGCGACGGACATTCAGTAACGAAATATTTTTGGTATTTCACGTTCCGAAACGCTTTTCTTTGTCAATCTTAATCATTCGATGTCTGCGGTATGAGAGATTTATGTGATTTATGTATGAATGACTGGGCGCTGCGGCCCGCGGCTCTGATAGCTTTTTTTACTTGTATTGTTTTATCCGCTTATACGTTAAAATATAATCACATTAGGCGATTAAGTATGATATGTGATACGTTTCAAATTTGATCAAAATTTTTGGTTTACTGTATTTTTATTTTTATTGTAGGTATACTTTTTTAGTTAAGAGCGCTGCTGCGATTTGTATGAGAAGAAACGAAACATTATATCATCGTATTTGATACAAATAAAAACTATTCCCCTGTTGAATGACAAACCGATTTTTTATTGTACAATGAACACAATAAAAGATTCAGCAATCATGCTACATTTTCATAAATATATTTTCGTATATGCCGTATTCCTTAATATTTCTAACGACAGTGGTTTTCGAGATGTTCGCGTCAGATTCATTCCAAGAATGGTTCGAATTACGATGCAGTGCTGAGAGTTTCATTGCGCTACAATGTGGTTCCAAAGCAAATTATCGTTTTACCCAATAATAAAATCAAGGCACTATGTCGAGCCAGTTTTAATATCTGTTAAAACTGGTTATAGCTAAAAATTGTATAACTTTAACATTAAAAAAAACAGATCGAGTTTCTTGCTGGCTCTTCTCGACCGGGTTATTTTCCGAACCGGTAGTAGTTTTTTGACATTCATGCTCATGAGCTTGCACTAGCCACTTGCCTTTTTATGGTCTGAATTAAAAAAAGTATTTGTTTATTTTCTCCATTGATAACTTTCATTCATACCATTGATAACTCAATGTGGTAGGGTAGTCGAATATCTCATCAATTGTCGTAGATTCGAACCCCCGCCCCTTTCGATAATATATATAAGCTTTTAAAATAAGAAAAACCAACGGGAGGAAACCATAGCATGGAAGTAGAGCATATTCTAATAATGCTCGCCTGGGTAGCTACAACCCTCAAGTTTGAAAGCCTGTCGCCCAATACCTGTATGTGTGTTTTACCACCCTGGACCGCATTGCACTTATCTTTAAACTACATATTGGCCAAAGCACTATTGATTTTACACTATATAAAACGAAAGCGCATGACTTTTTTTTTCAAGAATTTCAAAACGCCTGTATGTCTAGTGCCTTATTCTACTAAGTACTGATTAGTATAGAACTACTATAGAACAATGGTTCCTTTGGTTACAATGGTAGAGATAATGTTGTGAATTTTAACTTATCTGTATGTGCATGTAAATGCAATAGTGCAATGGCGGGCCGTGATCGGAGTATTAATTGGGACCACCCTTGGCGTTTCAATATGATATATTTTCTTCTAGCTATATATCATACCAGCTTTGCCCGTGTTTGCTTCAATAACAATTCTATTACTAACTACAATATATTTGTGTCATATATTCCGAGTGGTGCCGGGTAAGAATAGTACCACCCCATATCTTACCATGGGTGTCGTAAAAAGTGACTAAGGGGTAAACCAGGAGATGGGCAGCAGCATCCTCTGAGCACCACAAACACCTAATGCGATCGCCAACCCTCCTGCCAAGCGTGGCGATTATGAGGATTCCCCACTTTTTGGATGAGACCTATGCCCAGAAGTGGACTTTTTCGGTTAAATTAATCAATCATTTCAAGGGGTTTAGTTAAATAATTCTAAACAACGCGATGGTGAGCATTCTTCTATTGACTTAATTCACTATTATGTTCATTACTTATTCCATATATTACTTAAAGTAGCAAAATAATATAATTGCAAAAAGAATCATCTAAAATGGTCAAATGGTTCTCAAATGATAAGCCAATCAAGGGACAAATAGAAACGTTGCCTGTATATTATTATGCAAGTAGGTATGGATTATTAAACTAACTCTTGCTATCAATCAGTAAGTTATAGAAAGTAATATACGGTATCATACAGCACGAAAAACCTTATATCCGCACATGCTTACGATCAGCAATAGAGTAACTCGTGCACACAGACCCGCACGCGTCGACGGCCGATACAGAATTAACCACGATTTTTTTTTTTTATCCTAGCTAATGCTTTTGACCGGAAGGGCCTTTACAGCTTCACCGAACTTTGAGGGCGAGTGCTGAAGGCACTCAGCCGCATAAGGTAGCTAGCTCAAGGGTTCGAACCTCGGCTTGGCCGCTACCTGAGTATGAAAACTCCCGCGGAATTTTTATCGTAGCTAATCCCTACATTTTTTTTTTTATTTAAATTAAAAAAAAAAGTTTCCTTACAGGACCTATGTACCTGCGTGTTATGTGCAAGAGTGTGTTTGCAGTGTTGTGCGTATAATGCTTGATGCATGGGCAGTCTCACTGTATCGCGTTGGCGGCGACGTCAAGAGCCTCCCCAGTTGGGGAACGAAGCACGTCTTGGGTCGCCGCCTTAGGGGGACCCGGAGAGTGTGCGGAAGCAAAATTAGCCGCTCGTCCCCGGCGGCGGGAACGGCGGTTTCGCGGGCGTGGGCGCTGACATGCAAATGTACGAGGAACATGAGGAAACCGCCTATTCGCGCGCGTGATGCTATCGTCGCGGTCGGTTAATATGTTACGCGGGCGTCGCCGGTTTCGGCCGGCGGAACGGACTGGCGTGTACGAGACGGCTCGTACTATGAGTGGGTTCGGGTGTGTCTCTGCCAGTTCGAAGAAAGCGCGACACTGGGTTTTAAAAACGGACTTAATGGAGGGCAGGTTCAGATCTCTGTGTAAGTCCACATTTCTCTGATACCGATAGACATCTGCAGCTTTCCTTATAAAGAGATTCTGAATCCTTTGTAAGGTTAGCATCTGCTCGCTGGTGATATGAACGAAGACAGGTGCGCAGTACGTGATGATGGGTCTGATCACCATCTTGTACAGGGTAACTTTATGGCGGAGGGCCATTTTGCTCTTGCTGTTGTAGAGCGGGTACAGACGGCCTAGCACCATGATTCCCGTTGCAGTGCTATATTATAGCGATTCCATTAAAGAGGGTAGTCGTCATTTATTACTTTATATTCACTGTTTATTACTCGTGTTCGTTTAGTAGTTGAAATTTGATAAAAATCATTATTGATAATTTGAAAACAAAATTATTTCCATCAATTTTTATTATTAACAATAAGTATAAGGTTTGCCAATGGTTATGGAACAAAGAAATACGGTCGACAAAGAGGAAAAAACTGTAGTGAATTATTTTACCAATAAGTAACTAACACGATAACGATTAATATATAGATAAGAGAAATTGTAACGATGTATATATTTGAAGTCACTTTTCAAACGTTTATGAAAATTGATTAACATACGAGTACAACTAATTTAGAAAATTTCGTTATAACAAGGCGTCATATGTCGCACATCATTATTAATGTATACATCATGAACAATAATGAAATTGAATATGATTACTGTTATCTTGTATCCGATCGGCGACTCATCCATCATATATATCTGTCGTCAAAGAATAAAAATATTTTCCGCAGTAGGAACACTGTTAACATCTATCTATACTAATAAATAATTTCAGAAGTATCTATCTGTATAGTCAATTTTTTTTACTAAATGATATGTATTTATATACTATACCTATACCAAAAATACAATTATTAAAATTGTTGACAGTCTGTTTGCAATCTCCGAAACGGCTGGACCGATTTTAACGGGATTTTTTTTGGTAGATAGCTGAAGTTACTCCGAGTAACTTAGGTAGGTACTTTTAATTTTCCGTTGGTTCTGGGTAAAAAAATAAAACTCATACAAATTTGAAAAAAATCCGATTCAATGTTTGATTTTACAGGCAAGTGCTATACTTTATGAGATTTTTTTTACTTTGTTTTAGTACTATTTTTTTTTAGGAAAATGAATAGGTTTCCGTATAAAAAAATACCGTATAAATTTGCGAGACATCTATCAGGTAATTATAGGTAATAGATAAATACTTATTTCATAATCCTGGACAATATTGATTCTGTCAATAACAGACACTTTTCTAAATCATAGCGGCTGGTTTTGACACACCGTGGTACAGGATTACTCAGTGTAAATCACATTCAATAATGTAGTAGATTTTGGAGGCTTTTCTTCTGAAGCGATTATGATGAAACTATACTGTGATTGTATGACATTATCTAATGCATACTAAGCTCATAGGCACGCCAAAAATCTGTAGTATGTAGGTCAGTATTATTTAAGACCCAGTTACAGCTTGAAGGATACAGATATCACAAAACTCATATTGTAATCAACTGCTAAAACTACACAAATTACTATTATAACTTATTAACGTTATACAATTATTATTAAAAGTGGTGGTAACTCTACGTTTACCTCATCCCATTATATCATCAATATGGTATTAACACCACACTCTTATCCATCAATGGCGAGAGAAAAACGCTCCAGAAGTCATGTCGCTTCATTGTGTGCAAACTACTTACTCGAATAATAAACTGACAAGCTAAAATTTACCCTAGGTTGTAACACATAAAACATAGATTTTATCGTTAACTTTTATAATAAGCCTACAGGATAAACTACACTTTATTCTCCATGGAATATAGTTGGAATTCAAATGGGAGGTATTACAGAGGCTAGTGTTGAAATATTCAGACGTCGACAATGGCTCGTTTGAAAAAAATTGTATCAATCATGCGAGACGATGATAGATGACGTGGTGAGACGTGAGGTGGTTGTACCCAGGCGCTAACATATGTGAGCAATTCATAAGAATATGTTACTTGTGCATATTGTTAGTTGCGGTAAAAATAAAAGTATTAATTTTTCATTATGTCAAAAGTCGATAATTAATCGAGAAACGACGACGGTATTTGTCGAGAGACGAGCTTGGGGTGATTTTATTGTTATGATCCTCGAACATGTTTTCGCTTTTCTACTTCCATGAGTGCTTTCATACTTGTTCGCCTGTTACGGGTATTTTTTTAGCAGCTTATCCTCCCATTTATAGACTTGTCACGTAAATATTTTTACATCCATCCGCTCTACGTACTCAAGCTATTACATCGCAGAATTGCCCCAAAACATTATTCCTCAACTCACTCCAACTCAGATTTTTTATCTTCACTGCATTAGCTTTTATGCTTTTTCTGCCAAGTTTTTAAATCTAGCACTAAACCAGGACAAAGATCAATGCACTGTTTTTAAAATATAAGTTAAGTTGTAGTTGTAAATTGATAACACGTCATAGGTTCGCGTGTAGATCATGTCAATGGCATCCCTCGGGAAGGGTTGTTTATTTACAAGCGGACACATTTACACGCTGCTTGCTCATTAATTAATGCCAAATTGGAACAAAATGTTAAACTACACATAGATGGCCTTCATAACAAAATTATTGTTACGCTAAAATGCCATCGTGACACGATAAATGTATTGATCACAACACATATATAACACACATTATACCGATATGGATAAAAAAACTATTCGTTAAAAGCACAGTACTATGAATTATTTACCAGTGGTCCTTATAGATCAATACAAACAAAACTGACTGGATCGACCCGCGGTTCGCTCAAATTCCGGAACGGTCTAAAACATCAAAGGTTATCTAGAGTATCTGTTAAAGGTCTTTTTTTCGTTTTTTTACAGGACGCTATACTATACTGCAACTAAAATCTGGGAAATTCTGGGTCAATAACAATATGTTTAAACAGAGACTTTAGTCACACAAGTTGAAAGAGATCAGCAACATGTTAATTATATTTATTTCATTTTTTTTAATGATATAACAATGAAATAACTTACTATATTACATCTTAACTACCTAATATATATGAAATGCAGTAAATAATTCCAAAAAATAAAAACGATTATATTTAAGTATACCTTTTTTATCATCAAGACTCAAGCTTGGACCCTGAAATTATTCATTCAAAATTTACATAACATTGCGTTCGCGCATCCACAAAGAAAGGCTTACATCCGTATAACTTCGAATATATTTTTTATTATTTTAATGTCTTTTGAATATAAGTAATTTTGTCAAATGTAAATTTAAACGAGTCTGAATTATAGATCAGATGTTCATTTTGGTTTAAATCAAGTGAAGCTATTAGTTTTGTTAAAGGTTATACTAATAATGATTTACTTCGGTGTTTTCTTCAAAATTCTGTATCGTTATAAGATTTAATCTTAATTTTTTTTTTAGTCTTAACATCCATTAGTACTTAGTAAAACATTTTACATAAACTTCATTTATTATTCAACTCTGTAATTAAATACAACGATATCGACTTCATATTGACAATCCTCAATGAGTCGAATGTCTATAAATATAATGTATAATATCTTACTTAACGAAGGGTTCCACTTCACAGGATCTTTTAGGTTTTCAGTGCGTTTTTTTTAATCTGGATAAATAATATTTAAAAACTTTATTTTCTTTAGTTGAGGAATCTCATAATTCAATTGCGATGATTTTACATTTTTTTTTGTTAATGTCAACGAAACTAAGGAGCGTTTAGTCGGTAGGCAAACAGTAGCTGACCACCCGCTGATTTTAAAAGTATAACCGTCGAGTGTACACTAGACAAACAAAATCTATAAGAATGGGGCCTTTCTGTTCATCGATCATAGAGCATGTCCGATCAGTGTGGTTTAGGGTTGGGCTATAAAACATTTGTATTTTATCGATTAATGTAATTTAATACTCTCATTTAATAATGTAATTTAATATTTAATGTCACTTATTTCAAGAAGCTCAATAATACAGCTTGGAATATAGTAGGCAAATAGCATATCCGGCAGCTGATCCCCTGCAAGACACCGCGTCCGCACTGGTGCAGCTTATATACAATCTAGGACTCCTTTGTTTCGCTTATAGGAGATTCTTCCGATTTCTTCCGGTTCATGCCGTAATAACCCTTTATGAGGCCCCATTGCATGGTAAACGGACGACTTAAAAGGCATAGACATCATGCCAGTCGGTAGGACCTTTGGTAGGGAACTGGCTGGATTCTTACCATGGGATTTATAGGCAAAAAATCTCAAGTCTCTTTATTGGACCTTCATATTCGTAACGAAACTGAATATTAATATGTGACTATTGATTATAGAGTGGAAATACAATTTATACTTTTACTTAATCAAATAACGTAGTGCTTAGTAACATTACTTTATTTGAATCACATGTTTCATAAAACTATATAAAAATATCACAAGCAGCTGCCACATCTCTAAACAATTTTAAGTTGTCCATTAAAGATCATCGGTGTTGTTTAGACACTGTAGAGATAACACTCGCTCGGACTACCGTTGAGTCACTGCCGACTCGACTCGTTCCAGTACTTGAATCAATGTAAACACTCCACCGACATTATTGACAGGCACAAATTTTGACAATATTATTTTGGCTTGTGTAAATTTAAAGACCGTATTTCAAGTTTTTTTTTTTCGTATATTTAAAAAAATATTTCCAAGTTTAAAAAACGTTTTGAATAGCTGTGTAAAAGCTCAGCGCCTTTATAAAAATCTTACCTGATGTTAAATGACGATGTGGTCTAGGATAGTAAACACACTAAGCCTAGAGGTACTGGCTCTCAAGTGATGCTGCCGGAGCACACTTATCAGTGCTTGACGACAGGTTTACAAACTTGAAGGTTATAACTACCCAAGCGAGCGTTATTAGAAAATGCCCTACTACCATGCTATGATTTCCTCACGATTTTTCCTTCACCGAAGGCTCAGTCTCTTTATAGTTTTGGATAGGTGAATTTGAATCTACGTACATCGAAACGGAATTCGCCGAAGTACTAACTTAGTTATAATCGCTTCCAATTTTTCAAAGGAGAAAAATTTGCGAACATATTTCCGTGCTCACTAAAAAGTGCGCGCGGCACTGTATCTGACTTCAAACCCTCTCTGAAAACTGCTTAATTTCTTTGGGATATTTTAACGCAGTGATCGAACATAGAAGATACAAACATACGAATCTACTTAACTGTGACATACATTAGGGTTACAGTACTATGATTTTTAATAATTAACTGTATCTCTATGATAATTCGATATGTTATATTTTAGTCAACATTTTTAGCGCCAAAAGGCCGAAACGCGCTGAATTTATGATAACATATCTATCATAAAAATACAAATCTACTTTTTCTTACATTTTCGAAAAGCGATCTCCAACTCTGGGACAATATGATTGAAATTCGTGACGCTATTAGTTGCGTAAGATATTATAAAACACTTCAATTTCGTGATATTTAAAACTCTTCAATTACCACTAAACAAAACTATACTACCACAATACCCGAATACTACCAATCACGTGACATTGCCCCAAATATATGGAATATTTTATTTTATTTTTTCTATACTGACTCGGAATAATATATTGTTACAACCATAGGTAACAAATGCTTTGTTAGCACAAATAAAGAATACACACGAACATAACATTTAAGTTACACCATAGAATACAGTACAGCTACGTACGCTTCACACATACGTATACGGTTCATTAGTCCTTAATCACATTCATGACATAATAATACCACTATTTATTGAATACTCGGTCACAGTCATAGGTAATGTTCACGTCTTCTCTACGTCAATATCAAAATTTTCTTTACATTTTTTAAATTGGCTAACGCTAAAAGCGATTTGATAGCTTCGCATATATTTTCTGGCGAGATCTTTGAGTACTTAGTGGTAAAATTCAAACTAACACAATGGTATCAATGGTATCGTTTACATTTGTGCGTAGACTGGAACTGTAATTTCCGACATGTAATTCCGCTATATTGTCGTATTCAAAACCTTCGTTTTACAAATAAAGATAACAGGTCACTTACAGAACCCATGTATTTTGCGTGTAGTGTTTGGTTGGTGATTAACCCCTTGAGCACTTACCTGACGTTTACGCCAGCTTTCCATTGTTTTCCTATTGTCTTATTTTTATGGGTACTCGACACATTAAATTGGTGATTGTGTTATTAATTAGGTGCAAGTAGATCCGCTGTATGAGCAAGAAGTAAACTTAGCTAAGCGTCTGTCCCCAGCTGTAAGAATAACGTTTTTGCGTCCGTTGGTGTAAAAATTGTCGAACTGACCTTTATTTATAATTGAAAGAAGCCCTAGAAAAATCTAGAGCGGCTGCAAAAATCTTCATATACAATTTTTATATACTGCCGGTGCGTGATAACTGAAGCTTAATTATAAATGTAACTTATTAACTGCAAATAATAACATACAAATTAATTAATCCAGGATAATTGTTCGTGTCGATGGATACACGTTATGTCCCAAGGCTATTGTTATATGGGTTTTATGGTAATGTAATTAAGTCGATGTAAAATATTTTAACTTACCCAGTTCGAGTGTAAACGCGGTATCTTACAGACGTTCCGGATATTTACAAATGACGGAGTGAGTACATTTTGTTTTTTTGAGTTCAGTGCACAGTCATTATTGATACACTTACGGAACACTGTCATGGAATGAACAGGATATGTGCTTTATTATAGAATTTTTATTATGTAGAAATCTTTTATTTTCCGTTTCAGTCCTGAACAGGGTGTGGCCGTTGCTAACCGGCATAAGATTTTAAAGACTGAGAGAAGCAGACGTCGAAAAAAACTTATTAAGCAAGAACTTCACGACTTCAGCACAGCCACAACTCTCCATGGCTTACGATATATAACGGATAGGCGACTTAGTATTGTAGAAAAGTTAGTTTAACTTACGCCACTGTCTCTTATTATTGAATATTATGCACAATCAGCCTTCGTTTAGCCAACTTACAGATATTAGCTTAGCATGAAACACGACATTCAAATTTTCAACAATTGCGTGTGGTAGTCACAACGATTTATTACAAAGCCTTGTAATATTAGGTATTTTCAAAGCATTTTTATCCCGTCCCGCTATACTATACAAAATTTCACCGAAATCGGGTGAGTAGTTTTTGCGTGATTTCGAACAAACATACAAAACGTGTCCTGTAGTAGATTCTGAATCCCTGCATATTTTTTTCTCAAACATCATCAATGTGCATAAAAGTCTTCAATCTCCATTCTGTAGATTTTGTCCCGTTGGTTTTTTTGTTATAGGTGTGTAGGTTATATACGTTCTTGTAATGTTCCACAACAATCCAAAAAATTTAAAATAAGTATAGCGCCATCTATGAATAATCGTCAGAAATACATATATATGTTACTTATGTATCCACCATTCATAACACATCGTCCCCATGTCATCAAAATAATCAAGATATTAACCGTCCAATGATAGTTAGAATGAAATAATATTATGTTCCGCGCCATATTTATACCTTTTGATATCATAATTGAAAGTCATTTCACTACTTCTTAAAACATTGTTTTCTCATTTACTATGTCTTAGATATTAATTATTTATGTACTATAAAGATATTTCATATTTTGTTTAATTTTAATCAATCTATCAATTTTTCGTTCTCGAATAAGACTAAAACGCATTTACCTACTAACTCTTCTTTCATACTGAAGTCGCCGCGTGTCATTCATATTACTATATATTTTCATAGAGTAGACCGATTTTAATAAAATAAAGTTTTGATGCTACCCCGGAATATGCTTTATAACTTTTTAAATTTATTTAGTACTTTCTAATTGATGCCTGCACAACCAAGCAGACAGACAGACGTTTGTAAAAACGATAGAAACGTATTAAGTGACCTATTTTTAGTCCCTTGCAATAATTCTTTTCACAAAAGTCGAAAACGTACAGACAGGTGAAATTTACAATGTTATGATTAGTATAGATAACACTTACTGTATACAGCATTTCTTAAATAACACCTTTAGTAGCGCTCAGATCTTTCATAGAGTTCTTTATAAGAGTTTTAATTTGATTCGCTAAGAGACAAACGTTACCTAAATTAATACATCTCTTAGACTAGGACAATCTATGGAAAACGTAATTTGAGGTCCTGTCAATTTGATAACATTACCATATTTATAAAGCATTAGTTACAGGAATTTGGAATATAAATTAAGACTGATATTCGTATACTCAACAATGATGCCATACATCAATGTTAATAATATTATGAGTAAAATTATCTATATTCCGTTTTATATTTATATTTCAGAGCGTTTTGGTTCGTGATATTCTTTTTAAGTGTCGGCTTTTGTATCTATCGTATCAATGTTGTTTGGAATAAATGGCAGGACAGTCCAATGCTTGTGACGGTCAATGAGCGCCTCGTGTCAGTTGGAAGTGTAAGTTTATACAATTACTATCTGCGTGCCCGCGGTTACGCCCGCGTTTCATATTCATATTCCTCACTGCATTTAATTTTTTTACACGGAATCCTAATATTTTTTTTAGTATTAAGATAAACTATTTTTTTTCTCATAAATTCAATCACTGTAAAACTGTACATGGAATAGGATTTTATTCCATTTTTTATGAGTTTTAATTTTTTTACTAATTATTTTCGAAAATTAAAAGTACCCTAAGTTACCCGGAGTAACTTCAGTTATCTACCAAAAAAAGCTTCATGAATATCCGTGCAGCCGTTCTGGAAATTACCCGGAACAAACAGACAGACAAAAATTTTAAAAATTGTATCTTTGGTATAGGTATCGTGTATAGCCCTTTCCGTTGCCCTTTGAGCAACTTTGAGCCTTTTTATTGAGCACATTGCTCGTAGAACCAATACCTGATGGGGCCAACGTGTTCTCGAATGGTTACCACGCACTGGAAGACGTACCGTGGGTAAGGTGAAGGTCGCAGAAATCTGCTGGATGCGGGTGGTGTAAGACCAGTCGTCGTGGAGATATTTGGGGGAGACCTATGTCAAGCATTGGACGTCTTTCAGTTGAATGGATGGATGGATCGTATATACATTCATAGCTATTTAGTAAAAATAATTATGACATTAAAAACAGACACTTTAATTTTATTTATTAGTATAGATGTACCATCAGACCATATCCGGGGTGCGGTGTGGTAGAACTTTCATACTCAATTGGGGTGCGACCACCGCATGGTCAAAAATCATCCATAGATGTCCAAGACGACTTATTAAAATGTTCTTGCTTCTTGTTTAAAAATAATTATAAACCGCAACTATTCATTAAAATCAAGTAATATTCGACGTGTAAGACTGATATTTGTTGTTTTGACATTGATTAAAATCAAAGAAGAACATAGAGCTTAAAAGAGAAGTATCACACATCTTCATTTCCAGGTTCCGTTCCCGTCCGTGACCATATGCCCGCAGATGAAAACGAAAGCTTCGGAATTTAACTACTCTGCTGTAATCCAAAAAATGTATTTTCATTATAATTATACTGAGAGACAGAGGTATGATATATTTAGATTACATGGATATATTTATTTCAAAAAATCAACAGCTCTTTATTACATATTCACTTAAATAATTATTACTATATTGGATTAGAAAAAGACTATTTTAAAAGTACTTTAAAACATATTTACCTAACGAAATACCTAATAAAATAAATGACTTTAATTATTGTACTGGTGAAATACTCGAAGATGAGATTTAAAATATTGAATGAACTATATTGAAATTTGCTAGCATTCTTATCAAGATTATCAGTAGTCCAGATTTCTCAACAATACTAGACAAAATGTAAGTAGTACATGTAACACTAAATATCAATAATCAATAAATTATTGATGCACTATATAAGAAAATAATTCAAATTCAAATAATAATATATAATAATTTAATTTCAGAGTTACAAAAGAAAAAGAAATATTTGAATCCCTGCTCTTGATTTGCAACGATGCTCATTCAATAATTTCCTACATAGATATAACAGACGACCTTACCCGAGAAAACCCAACTGTAGTAGAAAATTTAATAAAGGTAAACGTTTATTTGTTTAATAAATATGGTTCATTAGCGTATACGACATTTAATTAACAATAAAATTATTCTAAATTAAAAAAATGCCGTTACAATTATAACATGCACAAACACATAACGTCATGCACAGAACTTTAAAAGAAAATCATAATAACATAATACGCTTCATTTTACAAACAATTAAAAACCTTTACTAAACAAAGCTTTGAAGTAATACTTAGCACTGACTCTGTTCTTTACGGTGGCAATACCATACTACAAGCGTTTTATATCTCGTATACATTTATTTTCACAACCATTATTTTTAGAAAACTACGGATATGTTACTTTTATTAATATGCTTAGCTCGGTTTCAATCAATTCAATCAATCAATCAAAATCAAACGTATATTCGCATCACACAAATTAAATCAAATCGTCTTCAAAAGTTGCCTGGACTTCATAATTATTACTTATTGTTAATTGACTAAGGTGTACAAACAACTCATTCATTGGAGAAAAATGTTTTTTTGACTATATTACAAAAATATCCAGAAGTTATATCGATAGTAATAAAAATACATCGAAACTAACAGTGAGTAATATAGATATATATGTCTTGATAGATATTTTTTTTCTAAACAAACATATATTAACATATATTAACATATATTTATATATATTAAGATGGTAAACTGGTTTTTACAACAATAATTATCGATATTCTTTGAAATAGTCCTCTGAAACCGTGTTTTATTTTTACGAATGTTGTACTTGAAAATTTTCAGTTGCCTTCAATGATTTTGCAATCATCATAATCGTATAATAATTGAAATTACGCTTCACTTACTTAATGTTAACCTACATAATAAAAATTTTCGCAATAAAAGACTCATAACTTTCGAAAATAAACAATATGCTCTATTTAAGACAAAAACACGTATTAGGATTAATTAAGGTATTTGTGACTATTACTTGGTTAAGAATCTAGCTATAGACGTTACTTACTTCCTTGAGTTTCCTAAGTATAAAATAAAATTCGTTACTTTAGTGTTGAATTTAGCTTCAGTAAGTACTGTGTCTGAACTATAGATACGAGGGTTAGAGTTAGAGTTGTCTCCGCTAATCTTCCTCACCCATACACTCTATGAGACCCGTCATCAGGCCATAGAGTCTAGTGTTCGCCGTCAGAGGCCGGAATGCTACTAAAATACACACTTCAAGTTTAACCGAATCATGATTGAAATTGTATTTTAAAATGTATAGATTTAAATTTTTTGTCTCTTCCACTTATATAAAAGATTCTAACACAAATAAAACACTATACAATTAACATTTTATCAACAAGAGTATCTCCGGCAAAAATTAGCTTATCAGATATCGGAACGAATCTAGCGGTACCCATTGCAGAACTCTGCTTGCAATGTTACCCACGTATAACTCCGAACTCCATGTAGGCCCAACTTGACGTGGTTTCGAGCACCTAGAAGCGATAATGGCGCAGTGGGTGGGGCGGCTGGATTCCGTGTCAATCGATCCGGGTTCGATCCCACCTATCTAACTCTAAAATCGGCTTGTGCTTTCTGTGAAGGAAAACATCGTGAGGAAACTATAGCATGGTGATAGGGCCTAATGATGCCCGCCTGGGTAGCTACTACCCTCAAGTTTGAAAAACTGTCGCCAAATAACAACAGGCGTGTTCTGGCAGTATCACTTGATAACCAGTGAGATTGTGGTCAAAAGCACTGACCCTATATCGTGTAAAAATGAGACACATAGCAGTCCTGTCGCATGAAGATTCTTCTCAATAAAGGAACGCTCACATTTTGAATCGTAAAACTTATTTAGATAAATAAATATAGATGCCGACTCTGTTACAGGCGGCGCCAAGCACCGATGACATTTTGTATAATTGTAAATTTCGCAACATACGCGGTTGTGAAGGTATTATGTTCAAAAGAGTTCTTACTAAAGAGGGTATTTGCTACAACATGAACTCTGTACAAGCTGAGGAAATGTTCCGTGAAGAAAAGTAATTTGACATTAAGTTCTATTACCAATTAAATTATTCTTACATATAACAAATAGAGCAAGAAATTACATTAGTAGTGAAATTAGACCAGAATACATACTTAGCAGTCGTTCTTTAAAATGCCATATATAAAACATTGAATACTTAATGCGTCGATTACCCACAAAAAAGAAACAATAGGAAAACAATGGAAAGCTGGCGTAAGCGCCAGGTTAAGGGGTCTCAAGGGGTTACACATTTAAAATCAGTTGAAGTGCTGGTTATTCGCCGAACTCCAATAAAAAAACAAAATATACTTTGTTTCAAATATACTTTCTAACTAAGCTGTTGATAATATCAACTTTAACAATGCGAGCATTTAACCCACAGATTAATAGTTTCGTACCTACTGATGTCACTTTAGTCCTATTACTGTTAACAGTATAGTCACCGTTATAGTTAGTGCCCGAGAAAATCGGCACGTACGTAATACGAATATCACTTAAGACGTTGCTACAAATCTAAAGACAAGTTTTATGTCAAGCATCTGTACTTACCATCATCGTTTTTGTAACTATTACTTCATTCATTTAGACTCGTATTTAAACAGAAACATTTGTAGTTTAGTTAGTTTTAGACTTATATTGTAATTTTATAGTATATATTTATCGTACTTCATAGTTTACACAGAGAATATGAATATTTGGAAAAAAAAAATTAAATACACCCAAAAATCGGTTGGGATATCAATGGTTTTTATGATCCAAGTGAAGAAGATCCATACCCGAGACGTGGTCGCGTGAGTATATTTCGTGTCTTTAGCTTTGCATCTTCTAATAAATTTATACTTCACAGAATTAACTACTCTAAAACTATAAAGTACAATTATAATTTAAATTATCATAAATAAAAATTACTTAAAATAATTTTACAACCAACAAATTTACTATTTGATGGTATAACGTGAGATCATGGTCAAAACACAGCCTATTTCGTGTAAAGAAAAAAAAGTACCATCTACCACTGAAGTGAATTTGGCTGTTAAATAATGAAATATAAACTTTTTATTATTTTATAATAAATAATATAATTGAAAGGTAAATAGAGAACGGCAAATCGTATGTTCAAAGGAATTAGTTAAAACAGTTCATAGAAAAAGGAATAATATTTTAAACACCTGTTTTGAAAGCATAAAACACAATATAATTTCCCGACCTCAAACTGTGATGTAAAGAATAAATTGAAAAAAATAACATGTAAGTAATGTTGAAAAACAACGAAATACGAATTGCCCCGCGGCACCCTCGACCGCCGGACCGAAAAACGAATCTGTCACAACAGAACTCGTCATCGTCACCGACGATGCAAACTAAAGGAGAAGCCAGATAATTTAACAAGAAACACCAACATTCATTATGAGTATCCCAAGAAACGACGACTATTCAAGCGGCACGAAGACACCAATAAAAAGGGTAACATACCGTAGTATAGGACAACGACGGCTCTTCAGACATTGGTTCTATTTATTAATTTCCTATGAAACTTGTTTACATGTAACGTTATTAATATTACTTTTTATTTAATTCCACAGATTCTCTTCAATAGGAAAGATTCAATTTTTATTTTCATATATTGTATAAGTGATTAAAACTATGTATATTTAAAAAGTTCCATACCTATATAAATCAAAAACATCTGAATTGTTAGTTTTTTTTAAATTAACTTTTAAAACAGTACTACTGTTAGGGAAAATGAACTAAATAACAACATGCACGTACGATACTATACTTAAATTATTAAAATCATTTAAGATTATAGTGTTCACTTTTTTTCTTTTTACAGCAGTTATAACTTTTTACAGCAGTACTAATTTCCAAACTGCTGTAGGGAAAATATAAAATTTACACCGACTATTTTTGCCGTTATTTCAAAATATAAACGGATTTTAGGAAACCTGAAAAGTAAATTTGTTTTGATAGAAAAACCTAAATAATTTTCAATTTCTGGCATGGCATGCGCTGCGATCGCTTTGATATACCCCTTTACCGTGCACTTCGCATATAGCGAATAAAACAAAATCAACTTGATTATGATTACAACTTACTAATACAGCCTTATAATATTATTCTACAGTTTTACATACTTCATCTTTTATTCAGGGAGATGGAGTAAATCCAGAGCTAGAAATAACTTTTTTAGAAAATAAAGTTGACCACGATACAATGTGTAACAGTTTAAACAGCGGATTTAAGGTAATATATCTCATACAAAAATAGATACGTAATTAATAAATTATTTTACTGTTTCTGTGGAAGATTGATTTGTTAGCTTCATTAAAATTAATATGCTTATTTTGTATGAATTTCTCCCGGATATTTCCATTACTGATTATAAACAATTTGTCAATAATATAACGTAACTTGTTAATTATAACGGAAATTCGTATTACATAAATTAATAAATGATTCATTTTAATTTGTATTTTATAATACGTTTTGATTTTTCGTAATTGATTTTATTAATTTAAGTCTGTATTAGCTCAAGCTCGATTTATGGCAATGTGACAATTAGGTGTTTCGGAACACAGCATGCCAGTCATGACTAAGCTACGAAGGGAGTTGTTAGGGTTGTAGTAAAGTCTTTGTCTGTAGTGAAAACTTGAAATAACAATCATTCAAATCAATCAATTCAAATCATTCAAAAACTATAATTGAACAAGTTTATATCAAGAAATTTCACGATCGTGAACGAAATTCACCAATTTCATCGTAAATCTATAATTAACTTCCAGGTGTATATACAGCATCCTGATGACATGCCAAGCACCTCGATGCATCATTACGATGTCACACCTAGACGACAGACATCGTTGGCCCTAAAAATCAACATCTTAGGCACAGCGGAAAAATTACGAGAGGTATCTCCGGAAATGTAAGTATCTCTCCTAAAATCTATTAATATAAACTTGTTATCAGTTTCATTCTTAATTAATATATTTGGCCCGATTGACTTATTCATCAACTCCAGGCCTAAACCGTTGGGAGTACAAACTTGAAGTTTTGACATTAGATGCCTTTCATGATAAGCATCAGCTAAGAAAAGATTTTAGAAAATTTCACCCCTAACGGTGTAAAATAAGGGACGAAACGTATGAAAGTTAATCATTTTTAAACTAAGAAGCACAAAAATAATATACATACTTCTGGTTAGAAATATAATAAACGAGTAACGGCGTTTTTTTTGAAAATTTTACCCCTAAGAGAGTGAATTGTAATTCTTTATGGCTAGTTTGTAATTTTTAAAACAAGAAGCATGAAATTTCATACACCTGCTTATTGTTATATATAAATGTATACGTATGTTGACGATTTTGAAAATTTTACACCGTTTAAAATTACCCTTTTCATCTTTTAATCATGAGGGAGATTATAGTCTAGAAGTGGTTTTAATTCCATGCGGGCGAAGCCGCAGGCACCGTTAGTATAGTGTATAACTTGTAATGACGTTCAAATATATAATAGCAAGCTAATGTTCAAGTCAAAGTCGATTTAAAAAAAACTTTTTACATTACGTAAGGTTTGGAAAGGATTCAAAAATAAATATTCGTAGGAATAATTATGCAATATTACAAAACGTACGTTTCTTTGTCAGACGACAGTGTTTCTTCCCTGGTGAGAAACAACTTCGTTACTTCAAATTATACACGATGAGTAACTGTAATATGGAATGTGTCACAAACATAACATTCAAAGAGTGCCACTGTGTTGGTTTCTATATGCCACGTACGTATATTCAAATTTCTTAAACAAATGTAATAATACTGTTTCCAACTTAGGAAGCTGAAATTGCCATTAATTTAATATATATTGTTCTAGGTGAAACGGGCAGGAAAATTTGTACTTTTGTAGATACATACTGCATGGATTCCGCTCAAAGTAATCTTATTTCTAATTATTTGTTATATTATTGCTTAATCTAATAGGAAAATCGTAATGATTCATAATTTCTAGACTTGGAAGGATCTATCCACATTCACATCGTTTCAGAAGTTTTGAAGGAGCATTTTGTTAGCAATTTGTTTACTAAGTGTTTAAAAAGTACTTAATAATTCTTCAGAAACATTGGCAGAGAAAGAGGGGAACTCTAAAGTCTGCAATTGTTTACCATCCTGCAACAGTGTAGATTACGAGGCTGAAGTTATAAAATCTGAATTCAATTATAAGACATATTTACGAGCTTTAAATGCTCAGTATCAAGATGAATGGTTAGATAATATGACAAAAAGGTAAGTCAATACAAACTACTTTTTAAATTTAAACACATTTTTATTTTTATTTATAAAGCGTGCCAACAAAATAATTACATATGTTATAGATACATAACATAAATAATGACATGAGTAAAGTAATGTACAAAGTATTTATGAAATTTACAGGTATACAGTAATACCCCGCTTTACGCGAGGGATACGTTCTGAAGAAGATCGCGTTAACTGAAATTCGCGTATATCGAGGCTTATGATTAAACATAGTCCAAATTTAATACAAAAAAATACAAATCATTTTAATCAATCACTTTAATTCTAAGAACACTTTATGCAATATATACTCTTATTTTTTACGGAAAAATACATCTATTGTCTTTACATTATGTTTATACGCACTCTTTCGCGTAATGCGAGGCATTTGAGCGCGAAATTTGAAATTCGCGTTATAGTAAAACCGCGCGTAACGGGGTCGCGCTAAGCAGGGTATTACTGTAATTATAGGTCAATTTATTAAAAATAGTACTAAAAAATGTCCAATGTTACTAATTTTCTCTATATCATTTAGTCTATACTAATAAATAAAATTGAAGAGTCTGTTTGTAATATCAAAATATTTTTTTTTACTAAACGAACTTACATAGGAACGTGTATACGGTAGGTACCTATACAAAAAACACAAGTTTTAATATTTTGTCTGTCTGTTTGTTTGTTCCGGTTGATCTCCGGAATGGCTAGACCGATTTTGACAGGACTTTTCTTGGTTGCTAGCTGAAGTTAAGACTTTTATTCTTCGAAAACAATTTAGGGTGATAATTAGGGTTTCGTATAAAAAATTAAAACTTACGAAATTTTGAACAAAATACGATTCAATGGACAGCACTATCAAAACATTACTTCCTAATGATTATTTAAAACTATATTACCCTTTGAAGAATATATGAAAAGCGGGCAAAGCCGTGAGCACACAGCTAGTAGAGAAATATTTGAATCTCCAACCAACAACTTGATATTCCACAAGACAAGCCCACTTTTAGTTATTGTTTAGATACTTACTAATTAGATCTTTGTTCCTTGGAAACCTATGATGGTTACAGTCCGCTACAGTGTTTGTAGAGGTTAACAAGGTTTGTAAAGATTGTCATCCAGCGACCCAGATGGTAAAGCTCAGGCTCTCGAACTGGAAGCACAGGGTATATACATACTAAGTCCACCCGTGATACAGCTCGTGTCACACCTTATGATTAGAGGGATACCGGGAGAAGCACAACCGTCCCAGGTAGCAAGTATTGCTAGCCTTTGGAGTAGGTCGACGTCAGTCACTTAGTCTCTGTTGACGTTATTGGCCGGGATGTACCACGAGGTTTCTTATTTAGAACTCCACATTCTAAGCTCTGAAGTATTGGTGCCGGAACATACGAAATAAATAGAATATATAATAAAATAAAAGTACGGACTGCAGTCGTTTTGATTGATATCCCAAGATCAATTGTATCAGACTAATGGTTATGAGACGACGCTACCTCCGAAAGACGCCTGAGCTAAAGTCCTGAAGTCAATGGTACTATTCCCCCGGTTGGGAAAGTTAAAGTGCAGGATATAGAAGTCCATAATTAGACCAGTCAAATTGTATAGAGCAGAATGCTGGGCAAGTAAGAAGATGGATAAGAAACGATTATATGTAGCTGAGATGCAAATGGATATGTGGGTGTGAAAAGAATAGATAAAGTTAGGATAATATAGTAGAGAGCAATTGAAACTGGCGCCAGTGGTAGAAAAATTTAAAGGAAATATTTTGTCGTGATTTAGACAGATTATGAGAACAGGGAACGTGCATGTGAATAAAATAGTAATGAATACGAATGTGGAAGGTTGGAAAAGTAGAGAAAATCCAAAATAGATGGAGTGTGTGAGAAATAATATGAAAGAAAAAGTAGTAAATGAAGAGATAACGGTTGATAAGGATGTATGGAAGAAGAAAATATACTAGTTGTTAACGTCTCTCATGTGCCTCATCATTACACGAGCATAGAAACTTTAGGACTCTCGGGTCCAGATTCCACGGGAGGGATACCTCCAGCAGGAATATCGCTTCATAAGAGATCGTTCAACACTCGCAAATTGGCCTGAGGATCGTCATTCTCTGCGATTTCGTACCCTGCCGACCTTAACTTATTCTTGTTCATGAATCTCATTTTTAGTAGATGCTGACAAAATTTAAGACGAGATTGATGACATTAACCTATTATTTTTGGTCAGTATGAAGCACTTAGCGGTTATCATTGATTACTCATTATTTTTTTAGTTATACATATTCATTGATGCGCATGTACTACAAAAAACCACATTTCATCTCGATGCGTCGCTCTGAGCTATTTGGAATAACTGATTTCCTTGCCAACTGTGGTGGACTCCTTGGATTATTTCTTGGTTTCTCCTTTCTCAGTCTTGTCGAGATAATTTATTTCATTACCTTAAGGTATGTATTAAATATACGAACAAACATTAATAAATACATACTAAGTTATTTTATTGCCACATAAACACATCAGTATCAAAGTTAGAGGTTTGTTCTCCATAACGTTCTTTAAAAAGGATAAATTCCTTTGGTTAACCTCTGAATTATTTTAATAATATTATATTTTATTACGTACAAACAAAAATTTGGGAGGAAACATAATATCGTTTAATGTTTTTAATAATAATGAATAAATGACAACATTTCAAAAATACCTTCTTAATAACAAAAATTAAATAGTTCCTGTTACAATATCTACGAGTGAAGTGCCAAAATGTAATTTTTACAACGGCTTTGTTTTATTTATGTTATTCCCTTTAAACTTGTTATATTTTAACCAATAGCGATCTTTCACAGACTGTGGTGTACTATCAAAAGAGATATGAAAAACGAAGACAACGCGGAATTGAAAGAAAGTTGAAGCCGAAAAAGAAAGACGTTTATGTGCTTATGTATTTTCTCAAATTGAGCTATTTTTACATGATGACGTTGCTTTTTCAGTGTCACCGCACTATGACTTGAACATATCGCGAGAGTTTATTGATATCAAAAAATTTACGCAGCTTAACACTAAAACTTGCTAGCAAATCTAAGCTTTTAACCTCTATATCGAGTAAGGGATAAAGTATCACAATTTTGTAAGTTGTAATTTTTAGGGTTGCGAACTCATTTAGTACGAGGGCAGTGAACGGTTAAACTTGTGCTTTTGCCAATTCCTATTAAGAATAATATGAAGATATATTAAAACGTCATTTACTTTAAATTTATTATGTAAAATTGATGTAACTGTTCTTCATTACGTATCCCCCCATCAAGGGGTAAGTTGTGATGTAATTTTATTATAATTTACAATTTCTCTAAAATCAGTCTAGTAAAAAAATAAGAATATATATGTATAATAAAATCGTAATTAAATTTATTTAGCTGTAAAAGGAAAAGCAGTTAACCAGAATTAGAATATTAATATTTCTTCTATCAACTATATTAATTTAAACAATAATGTACCCAAGTGTCCTAATATTTTTGTGAACTATAGTGAGGGGTGAATCAAACCATTACCAGAACTGTAGCGCAAGTTATGGTAGGAACGACCTCGATTTTTCTCGATAGTGAAATAAAACAAGAATTTTGCAAAACCAGATTTTTTTTGTTTTTCGTGATGTTAAAAATTCGGAGATATGACTAAAAAAGAACAATCAAACATATACAAACTTCTACTAAATGACTAATCGAGCCCTGACTCTAGCACTTGTATTTATGTAATTAAAAACGAAGATATTTTTCTTAATTGGAACGTTTACCTGCTGTTGGGATTCTACCACCGTAGAACGCGTCATATACTTCAATTCCACCCTCACCATTTGGATGAATGGCGATCCACGACAGTGCGTTTTGCAAGTTTTGTACAAACAAATCAAGTTTTTGAATAAATTTTTTGATCTAATTTCAGCCATTTCGCAAATACTGGTTATACTTGGCACATATTTTTGTTTTTTTTTTTCCTTTTATGTAGAGTCTATGTATGATGGCTATACAGTGGTCTAATGCATAGTCTACGTAATGACTGTTATCATATTGCAGTTTGCTATCATTATTATATCATATATTATTGTACTAGAAATAAGAGATGGCGCTTTATAATGTAAAATCGGATTCTCACTGAAGTAATTGGTTAAACATTCAAAGATTGAATACAAGATGGCGTCGCACGATGTTTAATTGTTACTTAAGAAGGTATAATAATAATTTAAGATATTTTCTTCACAATGAGTCATTTTCTAATTATTACATGTAGGCCTTATATAGTTTTGTTTTTCTATTTCTGTGTTAATTAAGAACTTAGTTCCTGACGGGGCTCCCCCGACCGCACATTTTTTTTAATTATAAACAAAACCGACTTCAATAAAATTAACTATAAAAATGCACCAAAAATTAAATAAATAATTTCTTTATTAATCTCCTTCTATTTACTTCAACATATCTTTTGTTTTAATATGATTAGTAATTTTGAAATCGCCATGAAGAGTGTCCAGTCACTAAAACGTGGGCATTAAAATGATTATTGATACAATGTTTAAGCTAAAGCCTTAGAACCTATGGACATGGGTCTCTCCAGACAAAAATATAAAGAATGAAATTAGATTACATCATGACAACGAAGCCTCACATAATGTCTAAGCATGAAGTACTATTTTCATTCTCTTTTGGAAGGGATCACAGGTTATTTAGGAATAGAATCCACCTGAAATGTACAAAAAGAAAGAGACGCAATTTTTCTAACACATCAACAAAGGATACCTATGGAGGGAATCTGAAATTATATTGTTATATAAAAAAAGTCCCACAGCTGACATAGGAAAATATCAACCTTGTTCCTACAAACAATTCACCTCCTGTCAAATTGAAAGAATATCCCCAGACATTGATGTAGGTGACAAGGATGACAAGATCGCTTACAATGAGCCTAAGTAGGACGCTCAAAGTTACCCAAAAGGCAATAGAGAGGGCCATGCTCGGAGTTTCCATACGTGATATAATCAGAAATGAGGAGATCCGCAGAAGAACCAAAGTAACTGACATTGCCTGAAGAATTGCCAAAATGAACTGGCAATGGGCTGGCTACATTGCTCGTAGGACCGATGGCCGTTCGGGCCAATGGGTTCTCGATTGGATATCGCGTATTAGAAATCGCAGCGTGGGTATGCCCCTCACAAGGTGGACCGACGACCTAGTGATTGTCGCGGGAGTCCACTGGATGCGGGTGGCGAGAGACCGGTCATCGTGCAAATCTTTGAGTTTGACCTATCTCCAGCAGTGGACGTATTTCGGTTGAATGGATTGATGCAGAAGAGCCGATCGAGCAGATTCAGAAGCGGTTTTATTATCAAAAATACTTCATTTGTGATCACTCTATGATCATGCTTTTAGTGTCAAGGTCTTATAAAATCATATTAATGCAATAATAATTTTAGAAATGCATGAGGTCGTTTCGAGCTCTTATCGTACAAGTAATTTATACTCAAAATACCGTCATTGAACGATTTATTCAGCTTTCGTAATATTTATCTACTATTATATTATTAAATAAATCAATAGTGAATTACACTAGCTACCGTCGTTAGAGATAATCTATTATTGCCTTTATCTAAGCAATGTGAACGATTACAGCGCTGTCAATGTTATCTCTACCGCTGTATCTAGCGACTGTCACAAGTATATCAATTTATATAAGAAGTCGGTGGCAGCGGCCGTTGTACAGATCTATTTGATAATGTTTCGTGAAAGTATAGTCAACAGAAAAATAATTTGAGACGATAAGAAACATGAATAAAACTTTTACTGGAAATTCGAAGAAATCAGCTTGAAGACGAATCAAAGTGTGTTGGCTGACCTGTTAAACACAGTATTATAAAACTATTAAGTAAAATTTTCGTGTATTTTATAACCGTTGGGTGTAAAAAATGAGGCGTGAAAAATTGTTGAATCAAAATAGGAATTCTGCAGAAGCGAATTAAGTATCGCTTGGATTTGAATCAAATTGAATTTTGATATAATATTAAAAGTAAGAAATGTTTAAAAATATTATAATTTAACTCAAACAATGCCGGTTTTACTTGAAAACCGTACGTACATACGTACAAGAGAGTATTCCATTACAAATTACATCGAAATCACAGTAAACCGGCTAGAGATCGTGCTGCATTTATCAACTGTAAAGATATCTCTTAGAACCTTTAAAACATTGGTCTTATTTAGAGGTGCCAGTAATTCAGTCTTTGTTTCCAAATACAATACTACCTCATAAAAAACTAAATACAGGTCTGGAGAGTTACTCTTCGTACTGCCTACTTTCAAACTCAGAACACTTACAAAGGCTGCGGCAATATTCTAAAATAGTATATACAATAGTATTATAACTTTATTTAGGCCGAAATTTGATACAAATCTCCTGCGATAACGGATCATTCAATGTGGTCGGATTTCACGTTTATACATCCTATTCTATTAGTGCCAAGTTTTCGGTGAAGGAAAACCAAATTCAAATACACCTTATTCAGTTTATGCCCTAATAAGGTGATTCTGAATGTCAAAATACTACCACAGGTTAGAAAAATAACCCAGTCATTGAGAAGGTTCAGCAAAAAACTCGATCTCGATTTTAACTATACAATTAATAATGAAGTATGAAGTAGTAAACAGGCACTAAGATCATCTGTCGTTAAATGGTAAGTGCATACCAGTTTACGAAGTATTTTGTAGCGTTCTTTGACGACAGTCTTATCTCATCCAAATGATATTTATACGCTTAATACCTAAAAAGAATCGGTTGTCGGAACATACCTGTGTATGTCCTTAGTAATACATTTTCAGTTTGATTAATATAGCAATTCAAGCAAGCGCTCAATAATGTTTTCATCATACTTCGATATACATTCCTACATTCTAAATCTCATTTGCTAAATTCAGTGTACCTACATTGAAATATAACTTATGGCTAAGTGTTCCTATGCTGCCTAACCCTTATTCTCTTTCTTTCAATACTGAGTGAACGTCGAACATTTAACGTTATCATAATTCTTAAAGTTTTACACGAATATCGAAGGACATAAAAAAAACAAAACTGTTGATTAATGCGACTGTATAGAAACAAAACGCATTCCGTTCGCATCGCAAGCGGTAGCAAGCTACCGCGCCGCGCTTACGGCACAAAGCGCGCCTTATCTCTGTCAGCTATCAATCTCTATCCACTTGATACGAATTCCAAATTTACATTTACCGTTACATAATAAAACTTCCGAATACACTTCAAACGTGTAACACAGTTTACCAACGGCAAACACACGATAGCAATCGACTCGAATCGAATCGAATAGGAACAATCGATGAATTTGATTGACGTATAAAAGAAGCGAATTCGCCTTTGTCTGTAGATCGATTATGGACGGTAATTGGATAACGGTGGGACGGTAGTTTGATGGTCAGAGTTTCAAATTAATTTTTGTATGTATTTTTTATATATAAAACTAGCTTATCTCGGGATTTCGTCCGAATAACACACTACTACAACGCCGAATCTATAGATTAAATATGAATTTAATTATTGTGTAAGAATGTATGAAATGGAATATTTTAAATAGGTTTTGAATTTAAATGCTCATATAATTCTTATTTAATCAGAATAACTAGGTACTGCAAATAATGACAGATATTATACTTTTGTCAAAGTAACAACGCCTGGTCAGCATCCTGAAGAAGAATGGTGCTGAGCTGAACTGAGTATTTAAATAGTAATTCCCCACTATAATACAGTTCTGACACGAAAAACTACTAGTTACGTCATATGCGATAAGAGTCAATTGCGCGTATTTTAATGTGAATTTAATTTTTTAATTTAATAACGTTTTTAATTTATCATTTTTTAAGTTAAAATGAGACTTAAGTTTTCAACTAGAACTACCGATGGTGAAAGTTACCATGTAGTTGATACTAGATATCAGTCACTATACAACAAACGAGTCACTGAAATAAATATTTAACCATACATTTCGTATTCAACCATTCTATTAGCCTCCCCATCAAGATATAAGCGTGAACATAACAATAAACTTCACAAACAAACCAATAAAATATGAGCAATAACAAAAACAGCAATGAATATAACGAATCTGTTAAAAACAGACGATAATAAAATATCCGTACGTGAAGATAAAATATTTTTAGTGCTCCATCAATAACAATATTATAGAGCGATCCACAATAACATGTGGGAAGCGAATTAATCGACCGAATAAAGAGATAATTAGAAGATTTATATCGAATCTGAGAAAGATTTACGTCGACGCTGGAACTATGACAATCAGCGATGGAACAAAGTACCCCTATACAATATCAAATTAAATAATACGAAGAATTTAACCACAATCTCAACATGACGGTCAAGTGATGCTAGTAATTAACTACGGTGAGTTACTTCCATCCTTTCAACCGAAAGACATCCACTACTGGACATGGTTGGTTCATCTCATCGAGAGTATACCTGCGCTTTTACGACTAGTTATAGATCTTTACTCCAGCATCTAGAGCTTAGCCACATCAGTCATCATTTGAAATTCCGGCGTACCCTGTATTCGTAATTCCTAAACAGCTAGATAGATTTCGATTGAAAAAAAATGAATATTTTTAGGGTAAGCTAGACAGTTTTTAGCTTTAAAACGTGTATTGATATACAAGTGTGAGCCATTCCAGTGTAATCCGCTCGGCACTACACGTCGTAATTTTTACGTGAATACAATGTTAGTCGCACTCACTTTTATCTAAAAATGTTCATACATGTACCTAATCTATCTTCATTTCGTCCTGGTATCATGTACCTCCAAATCTATATTTGTAAAAAATATAAACTCGATGATTTTGTTAGATATAACTCAGTTATCTCAAAAAAAAAAATACGTAGGCATCAACCCAGGACGCCTAACAAATTTGACTGTTTGTTTGCTATTTATTATCTTCCAAGCTTCTGAAAGCGAGTATACATTTTATCAGTGCAATTGTAAATAGCATCACAGAGTAACAGTGTATCCTTTCATTTATGCCAAGCAACCGCCAGCTAGTATTTTAACTTATTTTAAACATATTTAATAGCAAATCTTATCATGATCTCCTCTAGCAATAAACAAGCCGTCGAACGACGCACGAAACGCTTGCATGCATCTTACTAGGCAATAAAATAAATCCCACCACAATAAAAATCGTTCTGAGGTTGAATTATTTTCTAATATCTCGTCTCGGAGCTAATAGTCGGCACGTGTCGGAATCCGCCCTGAGCAACCGCCGGCGAAAAACAGCCGGAGAAAAAGCATGAATTTCACGCTAGATGGCGGTAATGCTCCCTTAATGCGGACACCTTAATAATTGTCAAATAAATTCTGTTTGTAAGGCCCGGACGGCAGTTGAGCCGGTGGGTGGTAATGACGTCATAAAGTTTAGGTTTAATGCCGACCCGACGTGACTCCATCCATTTGGTTTCTATCAAACTTAGCTCTCGACTTATTTTAATCTACAGTTAATATATATATATATATATATATCTACATAAAATATTTCTTTATAAACACATACATACAGTGATTCATCTCTAAGTAAGTCATATTAATAAAGGTAGATTTAAGCCATAGATATAACTCTTGGCAAAGCTTCTAGTATATTTCGGAGCACGGCCGTAATTTTACACAAAATCCATAAACAAAACCTCTGATAATCCAATAGTTTAAACTATTGCTATTTAAAACATCACTTTACACTTCGAAAATCTCACAAATAATGTCTTCAATCGTCCTAAGCGTAGTTATTTAAAGTGCAGCCTCATGATTAATTTACTAGAAGTATTTCTTTTTACACTTTGGAATTATATAAACACTTTAATATTTCAGTTCATCATAACAAATAACCTTGATAAGCTTTTAATTATCTGACTTAGTCACTTAAATAAAATAAGCCTTCATTGCTGAGGTTGACAATAGGTTTCATCTATTGTTATAGTATATTTGCCGCAACCGGTTTGGTTTATACATAGGTCTCCCTTAAAGACTTCCATCTATACTTGTCTCTTGCTATTTGTACCTATGTTAAGCTAGCTACTTTTTTTATACCATATTTCCGTCTTCCCATCTCTTTTTCTTTTAAACTTATATTGTTTATAAATTGAAATTCATTAATAACATTCTACTTCACGTTTTAGCTTAATCTTTGTTATAGCTTTTATATTATCTAATAATTTATTTATTTTGACTCCATTCACGCTTTCCTGTATACTATACTGTATAAGACAGTAGATCTGTCAGTATTCACTCGAACAGCCGTATGGCATAATGCACATACTGTAGATTTTCCGTTTTTCTTTCATAGGCATCTCTTTGTTCTTCATTACTTCGCTTAGAAACCAATATCTTTTCCATGTTAAGCTATCCTTTTATAAATTTCCCTCTTAATTGAATCGTCTGAAAATAATAATTTTAACTAATAAATATATGCACATATATATTCTATTTCTTTCTTCTACTTTCTAGTTCGAATAATAAATTAAACATAGGGAAGAGTCGAAAAGATTTTCGGAAAGTGGTAGCGTAGCTTCTGGTGAAAAAACTCATCATGTTAGTAGGGCATTGCTTAATGCTCGGCTGGTGAACTACCTACTACTCAAAAGTTTAAAAGTCTATCGCTTGACATCCCTAATTGTGTTCCGCCAGCATCACTTGAGAGCCAATACCTCTAAGCTCAACGTGCTTATTATCCTAGACCACATCGTCACTAACGCCAGTCAAGATTCTGCTCAAAATGCTGCGCTATGCAGTTCATAATTCATCACACCCACCTGTATAATTACAACACAGCCGGAGTCATTGAATAAAGTTAAAAACAAAAACACCCTTCATACCCCGAGCTATAAACTAGAAACATAAACAAGGGAAATATTTTTGCACGCTATTGCAAGCTGTAGGTACGGCAGCCCCGCATGGGTATTCGTGTCCGTTCGAATTAATGGTACCTTCATATATATTTCAGCTCTGTGCTGGGAAACACAGTTCGGAACTAATAAATCGTTCTTTGAACTGAAATATTAGTTCGTGTTTTTTTTGTTTACATAAATTTAATAATTTTAGCTTCCAAGTATAATGGATGTATTATTTTTAATACATTAAGTACTCTATTTATTTATTCGCAAATATCTTGTATTAAAACATCAGCGTAAGAAATGAACTAACAAAGAGTTCGATTTATTAATTTATTTTATATATTTCTATGGTAATTCTTACATTATATAAAAGGGCACGTTTATCCGTCTGTCTGTCTATTAGGTAGCTACTGGATCGATTTACATAATTTTTATAGATATATTTATTATCTGGTTAGGTTTTCGTATAAATTTTATTACGTAAATAGGTACTATATATGAGCATGTAACAATAATAATCTGAATAATAGAAAACAAAACTTCTTAAATATCACCCTTCTAATGTAATCCGTTAGTCGATTATAACTCTAAAATCACTAAACTTATTTATACAATTATATTTTTATATCAATTATTTGTCAAATAAAAATCACCATCGGCACATTGTCTAGCAAAATTTTAACAAAACTATTACATATTTAAAAAAAAATAATTCGTAGTGAGTAATTTTTGAAGCGGTGAACAGTTAGTAAATCAATAATTTGGCATTGCTTTTGTACCACTCACTAAATTAATGATCTGTTTTCAAGAACAACGTTAACTAACAGCGTGTTAGAGAGTAAACATGGCCTAGGGGGTCATACAATTATTATGCAAGCACAATAGGTGCATGGAGGGGTCTATGCATATGCATTTTAATGAAATAGGGGTGGGGTATCCGGATGGAGATAACGTTAGCAATATTTACTTATATACTCAACACTTGATGCCTCAAGCTGTAGAAAATAGAAGGTAATGCGAAGTGAGTACATGCTTCCCAGCCAAATAGGTAAATGAATTAACATATTGAGGTATTTAGTAAGAGATTCGATATTACTCTTTCTAAAAAATTGCAAGTAGCAACTGAGAACCAATTAAGTTCGTTTGGTAAAAATATATGCAAATGCTTACCTGTTAATAGAAGAGAGGGAAGAATGATATTTGCTTAATATTACTTACAAAATGTGGAGTCAAAATGACAGAAATTAAGTACTTGAACAACCTCTAGTATCTATTGTCTGTACAATATTTCCACATGTATTTCTCTTAAAAACGTAACTAACAAACAAGAAACTATAAATTAAAAAGTTTCCCGCAAGTCGAAACTGCTATAAGTCGACGCGAAGTGAAACCTTTTACAGCGTAACTTAATGAACTTAGGTATAAATATTAACCACTTTATTGTAGTTTTGGATAATGCTAAGTTTAATATAATACATAGGCGTATATAACTATTTAGAAAAAAATAATAACGGTATCTCTAATCTTTAGATTATGAAATCAAAAGTGTTTGACAAAAATAACGTTTATTATTATTTAAGCGTACTTTTTATTACTTTAAATAATTCAAGTTTCAAATCATTTCATTTTTTATTAAACATAAAATAAATTCATTTAATTATCTACCATAATTATTATATTATATAAAGATATTTATATTTATTTTATTTATTTATGATCATATTTATTTAGTATACGTAAATTAAATAAATATACCAGGTGAACAGAAATATATGGACACAATTAAATGTAACTTTACTAACGTGAGAGCACTTCATAACTATCAGGTAAGTACCTAATTTGCACATTGTGCAAAAGCACTAAGTAACGTCATGGGCATGTATTGAGAGATTTAGTACGACAAATGTGTTAAAAATGTTGGTAGTAGGACTATCTTTTATGTAAGGAGTAACTAAACCATAATATACGAACTTTGTAAAATTTTCTAACATTGTTCATAAATATGATACAACAATGTTGGCATTTATTAAATCTGCAAATAGAAAAAACTACAAATTACAATACTCTCTATGACATCATGATCTATGTCTATGTATATCATGTAGTCTATAAAATTTAACCTGAGCGTGAAAACCTTACGTTTTAAATTACAATATTACATATTATCTATTCTATGTATTTTGAAATAATTTATGAAAGTCCAACTGTCAACTCTGAGATGTATTTTTCTTATGTGATATGCTCTCCTTATTATGTTGTACCTACATGTGACAAAATGTCATACTGGACGTTTGTTATACAATGGGCACTATTTCTAAGTCGTAACAAATAAGCGTTTGAAACGATTTAGTCGAGCGATAAGCGCGCTAAGTGCCGCGCAACGCAAATATATCGCGTTGGAGGCGTCTTCCCTACGTTACTTACTTACACCAACTCGCTATTTTCGCGTGATGTATAGCGCCGTGGTGCTTGGCCTGAGGAAAAGGAGGTCATAATTTCAAAAAATATATTTGAAGTTTGATATTTATTTTTTATATCAAGGGACAACAAACAAGCAGATGGTCCGTCTGATGGTCAATGGCTTCTGTTGCTTACACTACCACTACAATACCCGGATTGTGTTAAGTCTCTTTTTGAAGGGTCTCATGTCGTAGGTTTAAGAGAAGACTGGAAAACTCATTCCACCATGCTAGTGTCCTAGAATACTTATGTAGTTCCATTATGGCTAGGGTACGAGTTTGAAATGATCACGATGGTACCATATCAAAAAGTTCATCTGAACAGTCTCGATTGTACAAACGATAGAAGACACGTAGAAACCCTATGTATCTGCGAAGCTTTAAAGAATCTGGACTTTATGTTAATTTGGAATCATCAACAATACAAATAGAACGCCTTTGCATGCAGTCAATAGGAGAAAACTGGTAAACAGGAAAACCTGTCCAAATATAAGAGCAGTACTCCATGCGAGGTCAAACTTTCGCTTTGAACAGCACAAGTCATTGTCTTGGTATGAAGTTAGTGCTTACAACAAGCTTTTTTGCTGCCAATTTGATTTTATTTCTAAGTGACTTCCAAAACTCTTTCTTTGAGAAAAAATTATGAGAGTTAACTTTTACGATGCACGCGCACTGCGATATAAAATTAACACCATGAAGTTAGTCGATTAATCTTCCTTTATTATGGTCTGAAGTGAAGTGAAGTGAAAAAACAAATAATATTGTTAAAACAATATGTTTGACTAGCACTTGTTGCGCACAACTCTATTACTTATTTTTGATGGCATGAACAAATTGTTCATGGTATTAAAAAGATTATTCATAATCGCTATTAGCTTATAACATGGATATGTTTACAAAGCTTCAGTCACCGTGTTAACTAGGTTGTCTAGGATTTACGTGCGACGTTATTTACGTATCGCGAGCACTTACTTATTAACGATATTCAACTCGATAAACAAACGCATTACACTTCAACAGATTAATTGATGTAATTTTATTTCAATTATTTATGTTTGTGACTATAACTACGTTTGCTATAACATTTTTAATTATTCACTTCTTAAGATCACTTGATGGAGAGAGGGTTTGTTTTGTCGACTTGATTTTATTTGTTTTCATGCCATAAATAATTATTGAATAATCTAGAATAATGTGTATATTGGAAATCGCTAATGAAATGTTATAACATTGAATAGGAAAATATAGTTACTAGCTTCTGTGTATTAAAAAGAAACGATGCTCGTTTGTTATTTTACGAGGGTAGTATAGAAATAAATTTTAATTGTTAAAAATAATATCCACCAGCAATATAATAATATTTTATTACTATAAATATTACCTTATATAACTATATTTTATTATCGGTCCTAATAATATATACTAAGAACAGTTACTTCGATTTTGAAACCACATTAACGTCGGAACGTCGATATTTCAGGTCGATAATAATCGAGAGGGCGAACCGTGGTGAGCCTCTTTACAACTTCATAGAGCCTTCGTTCGATCTAACGCACTTTAGTTTTCTTATCTTTATCGATAATGGGTTATTACCAACACTATACCTGAGATCGAGTCGAGTAATCTTAAAATGTATTATGTCACCATATTAAATTAAGGATAAATAATCTTATTCGTTAGACATTTAAGTGGGTATTTGGAAAACAGCCTTGTGCGTTTACGATTGTTTGGACAAGGTCGCACGTCCTTTGAAAGTGGTTGCAAATTGGGACCTTACGTCGGTAAGCGGTGTAAAATCTTTTTGATATTCAAGAGGTGACGCTATCAGCACAGCAATACGGAATCAGACGTCGCGTCGACTGGAGACCGTGTTGAGATAAAATTGAAATTGTTAGAATTGAATAAGCGAAGACTGTCGTTTCCCTTAAAAGGTTGTTTTAGATTGTGAAAATTATAATTGGGTGTTATTATTTGAAAAGAATTCATAGCATACGGTATGAGCACATTTATTGTACACATAATTATCTTTATTTTTATTAACCAGTATTAGTTATTAACCAGAACCATTTGATCACCATCTCACATGATGCAAAGCAGTCTTAGGTGGTTGATATAAACACCTCATACCTATATGAGGTAAGTACCTAAGTACCTACTTAGAGATATATTTCCAATTTAAAAATGCTAGCTAACTAAGCAATTTGAAAGCAGTTTGAAAACCTTTCGCCAAATACCAATAGGTGTGTTCCAGCAGCATCACTTGAGAACCAGTACTTCTAGGCTTAGTGTGTTCACCATCCTGGACAATATCATCACATAACATCGGGTGAGATTGTGGTCAAAGCACTGAGCCCTTACCGTGTAAATAAAAAATATACTACCATTATGCTATGGATTCATCACGTTATTTACCAGATCACGGAAAGTAGTTCGTAGTTAATATGAGTTAATTTTATATCACAAAAGTCCTTTGGTTGAAAATACTATTAAAATTAATCAATAAATAATTATTTTCCTTTACCGTAAGTTTAAAACAAACATAGTTATTAATCAATTGTTTTCTCCAAAGTTGTCAGTACTTTCCGTATCCTTTGATATTTCATAGTCACTATAAATCTTTTCAATTTCTTTATAAAACGTAAAACATAACGTACCTTGTAAATTTCATATTTATAGCTTCAATACTTTTTGATTTGTAATGAACGTCACTTGAGTCAGATCATCTTATACAAAACTTTCCATGATTTTGTATGTAAAAAGATTTACTAACATGAGTTTACAAAAGAGCTAGACAATTTCCTTTAAAATGAAAACGGATATAGTAATAGTATGCGTCGCGGTAAGTTATTGAACGTGGCTACGGTTTGACAATTTGCAGCAAATAGTAAGGGGTCTATGAACGAACATTAAAAAAAGATTGAACTTGCCAGCCAAACTATCAGGCGGACAGGAACAATCTGGTCTACAATCCAGATGACTTGAGGGTTGCTTCACTATGCTCTTTAATAGTGAAGTCATTTTACGTGTTCAATTAAAAGCGTTTGTACAAATGATTCCCGCGATTTCTGACCGGTTTAAAAATTTCTGTTCATCACAATTATTCCTAAAAGTATTTAATCGTTTTGATAAAATTGGAAAAGATCGTGCGGGTGATTTAAACTTACTTTACATAAACCTCATAGTTTACGTAATATATTATAATCCGGTCAAATAATACGGCTGTACTGTGAACCAGAATCCGAACAGTGACTCACCGATAGACAGACAGAGAGACGTTGTCTCTTATAATGGACAAAGACAGAGTGAACTTTTGTTAGAAGATCTTGTGTAGATAGGTAAATAGACAAATAGAGACAAATAGAATAACTAATGTCATACACAATAGTGTAATCTCGTTTCGATTTAAGTCATATTCGTTAATTGCAAATTTACGGTTCAATCAAATTTAAATCCAGCAAAACAATTTGAACATTATAAAGTATTTTCTGTAAAACTTTTAATGTTTTAGTAAATATTACTAAAACATCGCAAGTAACGAAACTAAATAAACAAAGGTAGATAGTTTAACAATATGAGAAAACTTACAAAACGATTTATAATATAAATTTACTGTAATCCTGAAAATTGTAGAGTTGAGGGGTGTATCAGCCCTAATCTAGTTTAAGCCAGATACACACGGTCGTTTTGAGCGGGAAAGCGTAGGATTAAACGGATGCCCCAATAACATTTACATAGAAATGGTGGTGCGCCTTCACACACAGACACGAATTACATGACTGACCCCATTCGTGTGTTCTCAGTATATTTTTACTGTTCCCAACTACACGGTGGATTTTAAATTGGTTTAAATTTTTAACGTGAAATTTTCACACTTCTCCTTTATACATATCGTTGTCGGTGACCTTAAGGTTAAAGCCATTTACAACTCTTCGAAGTGCGTAATTGAAAACCATTTAAAGCCTGTTAGGTTGTATACTGTAATAAGCCTATATGACTTTCATTGAAGTAAAGCATCGATATTTTTCTTCGGCACCCTACGTCTAAAAATGAAAACTTGAAGTCTACAATGATAATTTTTAGGGAAAACATACAAGCAGACACAACTGATGCATTATGCAATGTTTACTGAAATAGAAACGATGAAAAAACCAACTACTGCAGTACATTTCGAAACTGCAGATACCTACATGTCTGGGACATCGATCAAGTCCAACATGTGAATACATCAAATTATGTCCCATTTCTACGAATAAATACATGATGTTAAAGGATGCATGCAATAATTTTGTTTTTTTTTTTTTCAATAAATTATAATTCATTCAGAGCTGACTTTAACTGTTTTATATTGCCTGATTATCATCATATTTCTACAGATGTAGGTTCGAATCTACCTATGCGATTCTAAGCCTTAGTATTCAATGTAAAAAAACATCGTGAAGAAATAAAATACATTAATAAAAATTAAAGGGTTTTTTAAATGTCTGCTTAGCTAGCTTTCACTCTCAAGTTTAAAGAACTGTCGCCAAACACTTACAGTAGCTTTAAGCTTAGTGTATTTACCATTCTGAATTAGATAGTCTGTAGACTGTATTTACATAGTACAAAAGAAAGCAACATTGCAATAAAGAAATATTTTTCAGCGATGATGGCGCAGCGGGTAGTGCGGCCGGATTCCGCGGCATTCAACGCGGGTTCGATCCCCACCTATCCGACTCTAAAATCGTCCTAAGCTTTCGGTGTAGGAAAACATCACGAGGAAACCGTAGTATGGTGGCATCTTCTAAAGATGCCCGCCCGGGTAGCTACTACCCTCGATTTTGAAAATCTGTCGCCAATAGGGGTATTACGGCATCATCTTACACAAAATCGTCACTTAATATCAAGCGAGATTGTGGTCAACGTACTAAGCAGTATAAGTAAAAAAACAGAATTTGGAATGTTTCAATTAAATCCTCATTACATTGATCAGGGACTAGCTTTGCTCCTCTCTCCGCTCGCATGTACTGATTTATATTTACTCCATTAAACAAAAATTTAAGTGTAATATTATAAAAGAATGTAGTCATTTTTTCGGACATCTTTTTTTTTTTCAATTTATTTTGATAATGACCATAGTTTAATAAATAGCATAATACTAAAATGAAAACCTCTCGTAAGTACCTACGTCATCTTTCGTTCAACTCATAAAATGCTATGGAACATCCACATATATAATTTATTTGAAATTTGAATAGCCTAAGCACTTTTCTATTTATTACCTACTATAACAAAGTTTATAGATATTAAAATTGAACTAAAGATTTATTTCCTTTATGAAAATAATGACCAACGCATTATCTTCTAATACTTCACTTAAACCATTTAAAATAAATACGTCAATTTTTATTTTGTAAAATATAAATTGTTATGTGCAAGCTGAACCTGGAGTACCAAAAAGTGAAGTAAAAAAAATATTAATATAACTTCAAGAAAATATTACTTGCAAATTGATAAATGCAATTTGATTTAGAAATATCTCTGTTATAATATCGGTGGATTTATTACTAATAAGACAAACCATACATACAAATTTACTTTTTAAGTGTAATTACATAAATCAGAACGCAGACTTAAGGCAGATTTATAATCAGAACGCTCCGTAGCTAACATTACATAGTATTAACCATTTATAAGATAATTCGTTCCATTATTAAGGAGATAAATTCAACCCTAAATTCGATCTAGATCTTAACGGAATCCCCTCATATTCCCGGTCGCATGAACAGTACTAACTTACCCGCAATCCGGCGCAAATCTCCCGGCTAATACCGGCCGGTCTGTAACAGCCCCGTGATTCTATCCTCGGCTATTCCGGCCAACCCGAGTTTAAATTGGGTACCGTAATAATGTGATTCTAACAAAGTTGCTATGGCGAGGGAAGATTTAACGGTTCCCTTTGTACAAACCACGAATAGGAATCTTACTCATTCTCTAGTCTTGTTAAAATATACGTTGCCAAATATTTCAGACAACTAAAGCTGCATGTCATTTATACAGGATTCTGGTAAATAATAAGTAGTTTATACCTCATCCTCTGTATATATTTTCAAATTTAGCTTGTTTAAGTTAATTTTCGATTGTACAATATTCAAAATAAAATCACATCCACATTTTACATCAAGTATGCTTCAATAAATTCATATAAATAAATTGTTAATAAATATAAAGGTAGTTCAGCCAACCTAGTACCTAATTCTGGTCAAATATAAAAGCAGTTAAATGACCGCACGATCCCTTAATTTAGTCCTAAAGCAATAAATAGTGGTCGTCTGGGGGTCCCTAGTATTAAATCTATAAATCTTACTGTATTGGGTAGGGAAATTAAACTCTATCGTGGTTCATGAAAACCTTCGTTCCGATGGCTTTATATATAAAGTGTATTAGTTTTAGAGAGTTTTGTGATTAATTGATATTTTGGGTTTCGTTTCATTCAACAATTATTTTTTAACGATTTGTTTAACAGTTTTACATTCCGCATTGAAAATAAATCTTTTCGCAAAGTAAGTATTTGTTGACTCATTAACCTTTACAAAATCTGACTTGGAATCACAACAGTTAAACTAATCTAGGAACTTCTGCTCAAAAGATAGGTCGTGAAAAAGCAAATGGTTTAAAAATAATTGCAATTCTACGATACTTATTGAATAATAAGATGAAGGAGCTCATTTAACTTTGTAATAGTCATCGTTTACTTGCAGGAATTGACAATAATAAGAGAATTTATCAAAAAATGTTCGTAAAATAAAGACATTCAAACTTCACTTTACCGTTATAAAAATTCAATAACACGTTTTATAATCGCAATTTAAGTTTTCAAGATCTTAATGTATAATTTATGAAACTTATTTTTATGTTACAATACCTAAGGGCATGATTGTTATTGATTCAGAGAGCAAAATAACTTCCACATTTGTTGCAAATGTAAAATAATAGAATGTAGTTAGGGCAACCCTAGGATCGATGGCCGACCGCATACCACCTACAAATGTACTAAGCCATGTTTATCCCCGTCGCTGAATAACCCCCGAAACAATTGCCAACATGCTAACTGCCTCGGGTCACCGCAAGGCGGCTGCAGATTACAGTGAGCGAGAAACAAATATATCGCCTCAGTAAGTAAGAGAGGGATGAAAGGGCAGTGTTAATTGAATTAAACGGGCGGCTAGGGGGTTAATTGTGAATGTAATCGAGCGACGTCTTGTAGGTTTGTTGTGGAATCTGTGTTTTGTTGTGGTTGTAAATTTTGTTGGGACATTTGTATGAAAGTTTATTGTAATTGTTTAAACTGTTTAATATTGCTAAACTATTAACACCACTATAAGATTATTAAAGCTATTTAAATTTACATTAACACTAATAAATTAATAAGCCGAAATATTTTAATTAAACTTAAGGATTAAGTAGTCAAACATAAAAACTTTTAGTTTAAATAAAAAAAAGGAAGAAAATAATTTATTTTAAACGTATACCATAATACGAAAGCTATATAGAATTTGAAAGTTAAAAATTTAATATTCATCTCCTTTATACGTGGTATTACAGACATTGATAATGTTCTATTAAATTCAAATGTTCTTCGATTCTCGCTGTATGAGTTGTAGATAAAATATTTTCATATTTTTAAAACTTATACTATATAAATTTAAATTTATAATACTAATTTTATACTTCAGTGAAAGCCGCTAATAACAAACTACTAGGGATTATTACATATTCTATCTTACAATACGGCAAATCCTAAAAGACAACGTAATTAAAGGTGCATGGTAGGTATAACACATGTTATAGGCACCATTTAATAGGTAGCCATCATTTACCCATCACTTCATAACTTAATTCATAACCGATCGATGCAATCAGTATTCAGAGCACCCCCCTTCTGACAAGCTCTATAAATAATCTAAAATAAAATATGCGGTGGACGGCACCCCCTTGCCAATGTGAATTAATCATCGAGCCGTCAACAGAGTCTACTGTCATGGTGCGAAGCCTGGGGCGGTGAATCGGTGTTCATATTTGTATACGGAACAATCCTTCGTAAACGTAGCTACGTATCCAAAGTCTAAAATAAAATATCTCCCACATTAAAAAAAATTGAAATTCAAACACTTGGTTGCAATCACCAAATAATTTTGAAAAACCTATCGCAGTGACATGTTAAGGCGTGTTTAGTCGCGGAATCGGCTAATGTATATCAAACCCTGCTAAAACCTTTAGCCGTTGTAGAATGCAGACGACACCAACTGTCAATAAATTCTCATCAGTCGGGAGTCTTCATCGATTTTGTACTGTACTTCATTTACCATCTAACGATGTGCAGCCATTTTGCCGAGCTTGGATTACAAAAAAAATTGAAATAAAGAAAAAGCAAATTAATTTGTTTAAAAAAAAAAATATAGCTATCAAAAATGAAAATAAACTCGGAAGAATTGTTTAACATAAGTATTCGACGTGGGCGAAACCACTAGAGAACTAACTATTATTTCAATTGATGACAAACAATTTTTCACTTTTCTATTAAAAGAGCTCCATCTTTGATACTGGCAGATATCCATACTGGGTGTATAACTTCCTAACTCCCATGAGCCTATTTCTGCTCTAATCAGTCCTTAGTGAATTAGCCTTCTGTCTTCTAACAAACAGTATTGGTAAATCTATTCATATTATTGAACTATCAGTTAAACCTTTATCAATAGACTAGTATCACTTCAAAATAGTAGACACGACAATTACGGGTATAACTCAAAAGAATCTGTCACCCAATCTGAACGCAACGCGAAGACAAGAACGACCTCGGCTGTAATTACGACCGACATCATACATAATGTATGCGATGACTACAGTTTTAAGCCAATAAATAACACCCAACGTAATACGGACGAAAATATGGTAACGCATTTATTATACATCCTACGGGGCCTTAATGGACGACTTTGTGACGTGGAATACTACGGAGTGAATAACACAAACTCTTTTTATATTCACTGTTTAGAGTTAATATGTTGTTTTTTTTAACAGGCTTCATCAATTGTAAGCAATCAAAGAAGTTCTTTGTCTTCGAAATGCAGCTTTAGCTTTTAAATTGAATTCTGTTCAGCAACAAATCAATACACATGGTGATGAATTAAACCAAGTTACTATTTCAATTCCCACAACACTAAAAAATTATCCATGATACTTATTTATTTGTTTGTTTATAGAAATATAACAATACTCACAATATAACAGAGTTAATGACAAATTTAGGTTACAATAAAATTCAGTCACTAATTATAGTAAAAACAAGATATATTGTCGAAATACATTATATAAAACAATTCGGATATTAATAACTCACAATTACAAATAATAATAGGAGTAAGGAATAAATAACGTATAATAATTAAAAATATACATTATTTCTTCTTTTTAAAAATAAATATTTCTTTATTTATACTTCTTTATGTCAAAAATTAATTTAAATGTATCGTTGAAAAGAGGTCACTTTAAAAAAAATCAATGACACGTTACATTGGGAATTAGAAAACATTGAAACATATTAAAAGAAAAAAAAACAGTGTATTTTGTAACAACTCTTTAATATATCCAGCCTAATTCAAACCGACCATTTCCTAAAATATTATCGCTCCCCAACCCCGAGGCTTGTTTGTGATATAATGGATTCATTCCATATTCATTTACATCCTTAATAAGATCGACGTGACACAGCCACTGTCGACGGATCATGTCAAATGTACTCGTCGTATATATAATTGTACAATTTTAAACTCGAACCAATATATCTGTTAGTTAGTTGGCATTATTAAGTAAAACATTTTTTTTTTGTTGTTTTTTTTTAAACTATTGATGACCTTTAGTGCTATTTTTGGACTGTCACTACTTTTAAATTAGCAATAATAGTTATAGATACATTACGACCACCGGGCAAATACTAGATATTCGATCGAGTACCAGTAGACATGGTAATAGAAAGAAGCTGTAGATTTTCGAGTTTTTGACAATGATAACACAAGCATTTATTCAAGAAATATAAAGCTATCGACGTAATTTCCTACACGGAGTTAAAAATGTTTACTTAGGAATTTTAGGGAATTTTTCAGTAGCTAACTTGGCTAGCTACCACTTTCCAATAGGGAAATCTACCTCCATCGATTTATTCAGGGACTTGAGAATCAGCCGAATAGATTTAATATATCACTCATCCTTTAAGAGAAAATAAATCGACAGCTTTGTTTTGAATATGTTGACGGCTTATTAATAAAAGCTGCTATAACCAACAAAACAGCAACACGACAATGCCCAAATGATTACTGTATACGCCATTCATACTGTAACCGTAGCCTGCGGGGCAGCTCACCACTGCGTATTTCTTCGAATAAGTCACGTGATACAATTTGAATTTTCCCCTGTCAGATTTCGTTACGTCAAAGTCTCGTTTGAAATTAGCTTTTTGCCGATTGGTTCAGTACTCCGGGGAGAGAGAGACGTAGGGGTGGCACTTAATACTTTTTTCGTACCGTGACAGTCGACGGTAATGGTATTATTCCGTGCACCATCATGTGTAATAACTATAAAGGGAATAGACGTAAATTTTAATATTAGTAGTGACTAACATGTACATACTTTATCCATGCAATTTGTTATATAAATTACCCGTTTTATTACCATCTCTGTTATTTTTTTTGTTATGGAAAATTTTGTTAAACCCCATTGGTATTTGTATACACTTTATATCAGCTTCTCTATGTGAACATCATTATGTAAACGATGGTGATGTCTGGAAATTACACCTTTCTCTGTGCAGTTACTAATAAAGCTTGTAACTGTGAGTTGTATAGTTTTGTAAAAAAACATATGAAAAAAAACTAGATCGACTTTCTTTCCAGTTTTTCTCAATGTTTCCACTCAGCTATTTTTTGAACCGGTGAATGTGTTTTGTCGTTGATAAGCGCCTTATCAAGGCCTAAATATAAGAATTGAAATTGAATTTGAATCATGGGTGTATCCAGAAGAAGTCTTCAAATATTGTGTCATTTTTTACACGGAATAAGCTGTGCTTTGACCGCCTATGTACAGCAATAGATGCCTTTCACTTGAGATGATAATGTTAATAAATATCATTTATGCTCATGCCTCTTACTGTTACAAAAGTCTTCTAACAAACAGCAGTTATAAGATATGCAATATAGACAAAGCCAATCGCTCTATCACATATAAAAACTGAATAATTAAATTTATTACCCGTACATACAAGCGTCGACAACAATAAATGCATTAAAGGAGATCCCCCCTATCGAAAACCCCGACAATGAGGAACAACAGACTGGCGTCAATATTTCAATAACATATGAAATGGATGTTACAACATTTATATCGATAGAATTAATCGTGCGTGATTAAATATAATGTATACGTTGTGACGTGAATGCGTGTGTATCGATAAATTTTCATTTTAATCTGTCTTTTATCGATATTAACTGTATGTATGTCACTTTTATACGTAATGTTGTTGTAATGTGAATGTGAATTTTTAATAGATTCGTTTTTTATACGTTATATTTCAACTAAATTAAACAACTAGTTATTATATTTTAGTTACTCATGATGTGGTTGGTGTCATTTATTTTACTGTAATAAACTCTTTTGACGAATGTACGAATACGCAGTTTTGAAAAAAAAACAACTCATGTGAGTCAGAAAAAAAATCGCTTTGACGCTTATATTTTCAAAAGAGCCGATATCTGAAGTTTATTTATCTCCATTCCTTTTATTTAAGTAAATAAATATTTAACTAATAAATATATTACCTGGCCAGGTTTTAGCATAATTTTTTGTATTTTAAATAATAGGTAAGCAAAACTGTGATGACAACAAAACACCTTTAACATTTATATTATGTTAAGAAAAATATATTTCATATGTTGAAAAGTATATTTACCAAATAAAACTTTACAAATACATATAAATTACAAATTCACATTAAAAGTCGAACCTTATAAAGACTATAGAATCATTAACAAAATAAATATGTGTAATTATTTAACATGTAAATTGAACAGAATAACTTCTACGTAATCAGATACGCCGAACGGTCCGATAATATATTATGGTACATGCGTTCGTGGAATCAATGAAATTAATCGAGCATCATTAAATAAAGCGTCGACAATCGTTGTCGATAAATTTCGTTTTCACCCGCGGCGCATCGATAAACTTGTCGACGGTTTTGATGTATTACGCTATGAGAATCGTTACAGGATGTGTTCGATATTATTCTAATTACATATAATAATACTGCGTAGGTGTATCGTAAGATCTATGCGTGGGACGTCACTAATTCATTTACGTTTACATTGTTTTATTGAGTTTTTATTTCATTCGAACTTTAGAAAATTACAGTCACATAACTGGTGGTAATATCGTTAATAAATAAAACTGAAGTGTCTGTTTGTAATATCAAAAATAACATGTTTTAGTAAACACATATGAATGTATGTACGATACTTATACCAAAAATACATTTTTTTAAATTTTTGTCTGTCTGTCTGTTTGTTTCGGGTAATCTCCGGAATGGTTGGACCAATTTTGGAAGAACTTATTTTGGTAGATAACAGAAGTTACATAAGTAACTTAGGTTACTTTTGATTTTCGGAAAATAATTAGGGTAGCGCTTAAAAAAAATTAAAACTCATAAAAAAATGAATAAACTCCTATTCAATGCACAGTTTTACAAGTGTTTATGAGTTATTTAGTGGAATTTATGAGAAATAATTTTAGGAATATAATTAGTGTACCGTATAAAAAAATTAAACTCTGTGAAGAACATATGAAACGCGGGTGCAGCAGCAAGCACACAGCTAGTTTTAAATATAGAACACACTGTGCTGTGAATCTATCGACAGTCGCTACCATAATATCTGGGAATAAAGCATCTGGTTAAATCTGGATCTATACTAGTCAATCTCTACGGCTTTTTTACAAGTCTATTGTAGTCACGACGAGTCAGCCAACTATATATTAAATTAAGTGCATCACACGCCAAGATGAAAGAGCTTAACATGACAAATATAATCATTTTTCATTATGCACGGTTCATTACCACTAGGGGCAGTTAATTATGACCGCTTCATCAATCACGTGGAACCCCTTTTGACGTTTTCATGTCGCCGACGAGATGTAAGGTTTCAACGAAGTATTATTAGTTTAATAAAAAAACTCATGTTGTTTAGAACCAACATAAACTTACATTCTTATGTAATATCATTATGTAAAAAAGGAGGCAAGAAAAAGTAGTTAATTTGATCCAGGTTTAATCCAGCAAAGAAGTGATCATTATAGTGTACGAAAAAAAAACAGTAACAAAATTAATTAATTCATTTCTACATCTACTACTACTTCTTTTTAGTTAATGGTAATCATTAAATTACGTGCACAATCCTGCTAGTTTCATGAGGATAATAATTTATTTCTATTTTATGTCAAAACGTCGTTTTGTTAAAAAGGTGTTCATCTTAATAAAATCCACAACATAACTAGTCAAATAACGCAAGATAAAGAAGACGTTCTGTTTGCAATTACTATTTTAGTTCATTTTTAATTTGATAAGTTATATTATTTTAATTCTTCGACAGCATAATAAATCAAACTAGATTTTTTCGCTGCTTCACTGCTGTAATTTTAATATTTTTTAACATTGTATCTCTTAGTAATACGTTATTTTTGTCGATATTATTCACTTCTTAAAGTTTTTTCAATGTATTATTATGTAATACATAAAATTGAAGTGTCTGTTTGTAATGTTAAAGTTTTTTTTTATTGCTAAATTGATAAGAGTGTATGCACGATACCTATACTAAAAATACAATTTCTAACATTTTTGTCTGTCTGTCTGTCTGTTTGTTCCGGATAATCCCTGGAACGGCTGGACGGATTTTAACGGGACTTTTTTAGTAGATAGCTGAAGTTACTACGGGTAACTTAGGGTAATTTTAGTAAATAAAACTCATAAAAAATTGAATAAAATCCGATTCAATGCACAGTTCTACGGGTAAATGCTTGATTTATGAGAAATATATAATATTTACTTTATCAAAGTACTAAATTTTTTTTGGAAAATAATTAAGCTTCCTTATAAAAAAATTAAAACGGAGTGAAGAACAAGAAAACATGAAACAAAACATGAAAAAGAACGTGAAAACGCGAGCACAGCCGCGGGCGCACAGCTCGTTATATTATATATAAATATGCTAATAGGTAGTCAAGGAATTGACCTACGTTTTAAAATAAGTATCATGTAAATATATGCAGTGGTTTTCAAGTTTTGAGTCATCAAACAACAGAGCCTTTTTTACGGGTATACTATATAGACTCAGAATTTTGACAATAAACTCATTTGATGTTAAGTAACGATATAGTCCAAATAGGTAAACATATAAAACCTGGATCACACTTAGGTATAGGTTGGTGACGGATTCTCCAACTTGAGAGTAGCTAACCAACCAGAGATAAGAAAATATCCTATCTAACCATTTTATAATTTCATCACAACGTCTTCCTTCACGAAAAGCTCAGCCTTTTATAATATATACGAAAATGTTTAGAAATAATAGCACAATATTCGTATAATAATAATAAATCATCAAACCCCAGTCTAAACCGCTTTGTTCCGCATTTCAGACGTATGAATTTTTATATTTATTTTATTATTCTTATCATTGTAATTTATAGCCTGTAAATAATTGTAAGTTGACTCCCATCCCGCGTTTTGTTTTCGTTAAATAAATTGCAGCGATTTATATATGTCTGAGCATGTCCATGACGTTAACGCGATTGCGGCACCCTTATGTTACGGTGCACTAGAATTCTTACCTAGTGTTTAAAATCCAAACTTAATCGTTATTAAAAAAATTAAGAGGTAAAATGAAAAAAATAAACACTGGGGAAAATGTTTCTTGATTGTTGTTTTATATTTACCTATTTATATTATTGTTAAATAACTTATAAAATGTTAATAAAAAATGTGAAACAGGGATTAATCGTAAAGTCTTAAAAAATACCAGAGCGCGTGAACAAGAGACTTATGACCAGCAAAAAAAGCGACTTGCGTCCACAAGTCCACACGAGTCGACGGCTGTCGTAAGAATGAATCACCTCCTCCGTTGCAGCGCTCTTCTATATGGATTTCGTTAGAGTTGGTAGTATACCAGCTTATTAGTCATTAAACAATCCACTGGAAGCAGACATCATTATATATAGAACATTGCTATATGTTTTTTTCATTTATTTTTATCGTCATCATCATCATTTTCTTCTTATCCACTTTTTAGACCATGTTTTCTTCTTCCACTTTTCATTATCAATCATTACCGCAACATCCACACTTTTGTACATCTATATACTATATATCGCTTTATATTGTCGATTGAGATGTGGCTTAGCTTTATTTTACCTATCCTATCCCTGTTAAAATATTTAGATTGAACCAAACAAACACTTTCAAGTTCATTCCCAATGATTGTGCATCAACACAGCCGTAAATCATCCTTAAAAAATAAAACCCAAGGGCGATACAAAAACGAATGAAAACACGACAAATAAATAACGGAATAAGCGTCACGCGGCATTACATGCGAATTGAGAGAGTGGGTACATTAGTTATTATAACACGACAAAATATGTGTAATAAAACGTAATTTATCGTGCAAATAAAATATAACAGCGGTTAGGGGCGGCAGATGGGGCGAGAGGTGCGCGCCGTGAAGTCCAGGCGATAAGCGGTAAGCGATTTGAAAGTTAAATACGATACACATAGGTAACAGGTATTATTTCAAAATAAAAGTCTTGAAACACATACACAAATAATAGAATCTCAGATTATTACTTTTAATTACCTAGTGGATAACCACTAGGCATGTGTCAGAAAAATAAAGATAACGTTAAATTTTTTAAATATTTTAAAAATGTTAAAGTATTTTCTTAATCATGTGTTTTATCACTATGTAATAATATACTTTTTCAGTAACATTTTACATTAAGTAAAATATGGATCTAGTTCCGATAATAATAATAAATTAACTTGCCAAAAATAATTACGGACTAGTTATCTTGCAGTACTTGACGTAAGTTATTAAATATTTATAAAAAAAAAATAATTGTACAATAGTGAAGTTGAACGATTCTTTTCTATTGTCTCATTAAAAACAAAACTGACTATTAAAAGAAAAATTTAAATCTGATCAAAAAAAGAAATTTACAATTATTTTAATTTTATTATATTATAATATGACGTATCACTATACTTGTTTCGTATAAAATGTAACTAACATACCTTTTACTGGAAAGAGTCGGAGCATCCCGTCTCGATCACGACCAATTACGCTTATATCTTAGAATTGTATAAGTCGAATGAAATACTTTTATCGGTATATATATTATGTTTAATTATAATATTCACTAAGTATATATTTCTTAGTTAAAACTGTTATAAGTGGATACAATGTTTATTATTAATTTAAAATCGCTTGTGTTTGCTCTTTAGACCAGAGTCCCTTCACGGATATATTGACAGAGTCCTCCGTTACGGATGCCGGAGAAAAATGGCGGTCATTTGTTGGCGTCACCGTTTTGTTCTGTTGCCTTCGAGAGGCGAGATAATGGCTGATTTATATATCACCATGTGCGATGACGAGCGCTTCGCTCGGAGTTCGAGCGATTATATCGTAACTACTTCAAATTTATTTTGATTTTTACATCCATAGTGCACGTTTCGGCTGCCCTTTAGTTTACAACATTTGGCTTCAATGTCACTTAATATCATATGTGAATGCGATTTTTGAAATGAAAAGATGTTTTATATATCCTCATTACCCATGCGTTGCACGCTATAATGAAATTTGACTAAAATGACAATCGAAAATTTGAGGAAAAAAACTAAATGTTATTAATAATACTCAGCAACTGCAAATAGGGTAGAACAATTTTTTGAACTTGGTTTACTTTGCCTATTTTTGTATAGATAATTAATATTTAAACAAGAATCGATATTAAGAAATTAAATATTATTTACATAATTATGGCGACAAAATTTTAGTACGGTATTAGTTTCGCCCGCGAATCATATTTTCTATTCTGCACAATTCTTCATTGGATAATATAGTTTTTAAATATTGTTTTAATGACCACTATTTTATGGAGCTATAAATATTACTATCAATTGTTTTAGTAATTTACGAAGCAAAGACATTTGTCAAAAATTCAAACAATTGCCAATAAAACTATCCATTGAATCATATTAAGTACACAATTTCACGTGTTTTAATTTTTTTACGCTGATCCTTAATAATTTTTGAAAAATAAAAGTAGCCTAAGTTACGCCATATTAATTTCGTTATCTGCCAGAAAAAATCACGTCAAAATCGGTCCAGCCGTTCCGGAAATTAGCCGGAAGAAACAGACAGAATAAAAAAAATAAAATTTGTGTTTCTGGTACCGTATATACATTCGTATGTTTTTAGTAAAAAGTTATTATTTTGATATTACAAACAGACACTTTAATAGTATTTATTTGTATAGATAGCTTTTTTACATTATTAATGTGTTCGAAAATATTTGTTTAATGTGTAAAGGCAATAATATTTTCACATAGTCTAATAATCCCGCGGTAGGGTAAAACTGAACGAACTCGACACGCGGGATTTCACAGCTGTACTATAATATAAATTAATGGGCGCGGAACATAAATAGAGTGTCACAAAAAGGTAAGGAACAAACGACATAATGCGTCGTACTACACTTCAAAACCATTAGTCCTGTCAACTGGAGCGAATGTGAATGTATGGACGGAGATTTGTTACCAAACTTCAGTATGTTTCGGCGGGTTTTTCACTGCCGTCAGTTGTATATGTAGATTTATGTTTATCGTCCAGAACAATTTTGTTATTATTTGTTTTTATTATTTCACATTTTAAAGGGATGAATAAAGGTATTGTATGTTGATAAATGTACCAACTCACAGTATAAAAATCAGAAAAGAATGAGAAAGGTCAAGATTTAAAATAAGATTTATCAATAGTCGTCTTAAAAATTATCTCCTACTCATAGATTGTACAGTTACCTATAGGTATATAATATATGTCAGTTGATTATTTCTATAGTAATATATCTACATTTTGGCAGTAACCTCCAGCATCTCTTAGTTCCTTTGATTTGAATTAAAATTCTTAGTTATCACTTTTAATTGTTATGTCAATTATCCAGAATATTTTCTTGAGATTTTCGCAGTTACATAAAAAATTATACTTTTTGTGTTCAGATTATTTCAGTAACCCAAAGGTTTTTGTTGTAGTAGTTGTAAATATTTATCAGTAGGTATTCCATTAAAGTTTACTAGAATTTTTATAAAATCACCATTTATTATCTGGATAGTTTCACAAATTCCCAAAATTCTCAAGACTGCAATGTCTCAAAAGGATAAGGATAAAGGATAATTCTAGTTTGAAACTGTATAATGAAGTGCTGGCCATCTGAGTGTATAACAAATTAACCCAGCAGCAATAATTGCCAGCGAGTCACTGTGTAAGGGATTTGCAATTCAAATTGAGGGCAGCTGGTGCCCGCAACAGATTTACGAGCGCATGCAACGCGTCTCATTTTACTGGTGAATAATAAATGAAGAAGTTGGTTGTCTTGGTCATTTTAAAAGGTTGTCTTGATTATAATTATTCAGTTTGATATTTTATTTTGTCGTTTAATTACGTTTTATTGAATCTATTATTATTTTGATATCAAAAAATGTCTTATTTGGTATGGAATAGATATTAGATTTAAGATAAAGCTATTGAAATCTATACAAATAAATAAAATTGAAGTGTTTGTTTTTAATAGAAAAATAACAACTTTTTACTAGATGCATATGAACGTATATACGGTACATATACCAAAAACAGTTCTATATTTTTTATCTATCTTTCTGTCTGTTCCTTCCGGCTGCTTGCTGGAACGGCTGGACCGAACTTGAGGGGAGTTTTTCTGGCAGAAACCTGAAGTTACCCTGCATAGGTAACTTAGATTACTTTTACGTTTTGAAACTAATTAGTTCTGTGTAATAAAATTAAAACATATGAAATTGTGTTTAAAAAAACCATTAAATGGACAGTTTTACTGGTGCTTCAATTTGTGAGAAATGTTTGTGCTTTCTGTTGGTACCAAAAACAATCGAGGGCCTAAAAATAGTGACCATCAATACATTATCTTCCAATTATTATTTAAAAATTATATTACTCAGTAAATAATTGTGTGGAATAGAAAATATGATACGCGCGCGGAGCCGCGGCCACGCAGCTAGTCTATAATATAGACGGACATAACATTTATTTTGTAATTAATTAGTAAAGACAAAAACAAAACAAATAATTATGGAAATAGATACCGATTTCTTTATTTTTATTTGTATTTTAAATACTTTAGCTGCATGATGACATTTTTTATAAACATAAATAAATATTTAGTAGGTTGGTATTTCGTGCAATATAAAAATATCGTATCCTAACATATTTTTATATGCGTTCTTTGTTTTACAAAAATTTAAAACGTTTTAAAGATGCAATTTATTATTGTTTGTAAAATACATAGCATTATATTTATTAAGTCACTTTGTTTGAATCTGTAAAAACTTTTAATACATAAGTACTGTAATAAGTTCCCGGCAATGAAGCTGCGGATGCGCTTGCAAGAGCAGGGGCTATGGAAACACAAATTGGGCCTGAACCATTTTGTGGCATTCCAAAAAGCCTAGTTCGACTGACCATAAGGGACCAATATACCTATAAGGCTATAGAATTCTGGAATAAATTGCCAGGACAAATTCATTCCAAAGATCTCATCAGAGCATTCACTCAGCGCAAAGCTGAAGAAGCCCTGATGCTCAGTAGGAATCAGCTACGAGTATTAGTGAGAGCACTAACTGGGCACTGTTGTTTGGGCAAGCATATGCACAACATCGGTTTCCAGAACACAAGAGAGTGCAGGTTCTGTGAAATAGCGACGAAACACCAAAGCACATCTTGTGTGAATGTGATCCATTAATACCCATACGTAACCGAATTCTGGGTAAGCATGTGTTGCTTCCGGAGGAGGTACAGACGCTCTCTGCCAAAAAGATACTACAGTATATTCAGGTTGTAGGTCTAGGCAGTGAGCTTTAGCAATATAGGGGCGATCACAATAGATCTGACTAGGTCGCAGTGATACAGGACTGTTTAAGCCTGCATAGCCCCTTTTCGAATAATAATAATAATATTTTTCAAAAAGTGTCTAATGGTTGTTGTTTTTTAAATTGTATTTAAAGCACTCTTACCGATTTCCTGTGATAGTTAATTTCATACAAGTTTACATTTGTCATGTAAGCAGACCGTTTAAAAAAAAATGGAAATCATATTCATACATTCAACTGTATGATAAATTTGTGGCAAATTAATGGTAACATACAAATGTGTTTATACAGATGACACACACACTTACGACTATCATTTGAACCCTTATAATAAAGTTAATATCGTATTATTCTGCGCAGAATATATTAGAACACTTTTATATATTACTAGTTGTGTGCTTGCGGCTGCGCCCGCGTTTCATATATTTTTCACTGGGTTTTAATTTTTTTTAATACGGAACCCTAGTTCGTTTTTAGTACTATGATAAAGTAAAAATATCTCATAAATTCTAGCACTTGCCCGTAAAACTGTGCATTGAATCGGATTTTTTTTTTAATTTTATGAGTTTTAATTTTTTTACGCGGAACCCTAATTATTTTCGAAAATTAAAAGTACCCTCAGTTACGCGGAGTAACTTCAGCTATGTATCAAAAAAGCCCCGTCAAAATCCGTCCAGCCGTTCTGGAGATTACCCAAAACAAACAGACAAACAGAAAAAAAAAATTTGGTATAGGTATCGTATATCATACTCATATCTATTTAGTAAAAAAAAGTAATTTAGTCATTACAAACAGACACATCAATTTTATTTATTAGTATATATTAATGATGTGATAACGAAAGCAATATTTACTTATTAATAACTTGTAGGTATCGCAAGCTAATTTCCCAGTTTCCACACAAACTATCTTATATGCATTATGAATTATTTAGCGCATTTTAAATGAATATTTAAAATATGTACTCTGTACTTACAGTTAAACTGTTGGAAAACAGAATAATATACAGATATTAAATATATATGAGACCTTAGAATCAATGATCGAACACATTTCTATAATTTTTGGATTTTTTTCTGTTTGTCTGCTTGTGGACGCATCACGCAAAAACTAGTGTATGGATTTTAATGAAATTTGGTATGGTCTATAGCTCGTAGTAAAAAGTGGGATAAAAAGGGAATACAAATTTAGATTTAATTTAGTCAGTTTCTAGTTTACAGTCAATGTAGAATCTTGAAACGTTGTCTATAAAGTTTTAGTTATAAAAGAAGAATGTGAAAAAAAAAAACAACTATCTTAATTGGGTAATAAATATGATAACACTGTGAATAAAAAAAAAAACGGTATATGCTTTTTTTATAGTAGGCAAAAGATAATGCATGTTTTTATGAAAATATAAATGAATATTTAGCTTAAAATGTAAGTTGCAAATATTACGCATATTTTATTGAAAAGGTCGATTTATAAATATTGAATTCCACGCAGACGTAGTCGCGGGCATAGCTAGCCTTGATATAAAAACGCACGAATAAATATTTAATTTAAGATCGAATCAATAACAATAAAAAAGGGGAGCATTGTAAGCTCACGCCAAATAACGCGGTTCACTGGGACAACGTTTTAACAATATGGCATACATAAAAAATAACACAATAGCGTTATAATTTAAACGGATAATTTATTAGTAGCCAATCCGCAAATTTACGAGTGTATAGAAGCCTGTCAGTATTGTTGCCAATAATAATGTTATTTACGATGATACCGACGGAAATATGTTTGGCTTTGGTAAATCTATGCCAAGTATTTCATGATACGTTTATTTCTTATGTCATACAATATTAATCAATAGCCAATAATGTACTCAAAGTAAATGGTTAATCATGTTGCAGGGTATCGAACAACATGTTGAGGGGTTGCGATGATGGCCCAGTTGGTAATGCGGTCGGTTACTGCATCGATGGTCAAAGGTTCGAACTCACTTATCGAACTATATAATGAGCCCGAGATTTTGTAGAAAGAAAACATCGAGAGGAAACCACAGCATGGTAGTAAGGTATTATCTAAGAATGACCATATCGGTCTCCAAGTTTGAAAACCTGTCGCCAAGCACCAATAAGTATATTCCGCAAATATCACTTAAGAGCCAATACTGTTAACGTGTTTACCATCCTGAACGAAGCACTTTGTTCAAATCGCTGACTTATACATGTATAGAAAAGTAGTTACGTAGGAGTACGTGCTACATTGAAAAATTTTTCTTCCATATTAGTAGATTTTGTCCAACGTTCTGTATCGTTATAAAATTATATATACGTTCCTGTATACTGCGCAAGCCAACTTTGTACGGGCGTCGTGGCACGCTGTACCGGATTACTGTCGCGACGCGTCGTGACATTTAAACGACAGCGTGACAAACCGCGACAACTGTCAGTCGCCCGCTCGTTGTCTCCAGTTGTTTATGACATGCTCGACGCTAATCCCGCTCGTGATTATTGTCTTGTGTTTAATGACCGCATGACTAATGGGAGTGAAGCTTAGTCCACTACGACCGGCGTATATCGACCGCTCTGACGTGAATTTCTGTTCCCTGTGAACTTTCGCTATCGTATTCGTAGAAATAACAATATAAATTAGCGAATAAGCTTTTTAGATTGCACAATATACATTGAATTTTTTTTTTATAAATCTCTTCTACGCATGCACCTGCGCGAATTTCTACCCGGTTATGTTTCTCCGACCGTACTGTCCTGCTATTTATACTCATGCAAATCAATTATGTATACATTTATTCATTCAAGTTTATGAGATTAGGATATTGAATGGATAAAGGTGACATGACATATTCTTTCTGAGCACACTCCTTTCATTATGTTGGAAGCAAAACAAGAAAAAATAAACAATTAGAAGAAAAATATGGTAATGTATATACTTACAATAGATGGACGAAATCTGTACATTGAAGATATTTCAGAAAAAATACCATGAGGGTGTTCAGTATCGACAACAAAACACATTACGATGGTTTTTAAAATTTTTGTCTCTCTGGCGGTATCTCTGTCTGCCTGTTTATTAATTTGTTCACAAATCACGCAAAAACTAGTACACCAAATTAGGTGAAATTTGGTATAATTGTAGTTTATACTCTGTAGTAACATTTTAATACATGTATACACTTATAAAATACGTAAATAGCGTTTATCTCTATTAATATTAAAACATTAAAATAAATATTTGTTTGCTTAATAGATTATAAATGAATAGTGAAATGAGCAGAAATAAAAGTAAATTAAATCAATATAATTTATTTACATTTTACAAAAAAATTATATATGTATTTCTGAGGATAATTCATAGATGGCGCTATACTTATTTTTTTAACCATTTGGACTGTTTCAAACATTACAAGGACATTGGAGGTTTGATGATCGAATCGAAGGACCATGAAATTATCTCGATAGCTTTATCGCTGATCCTAGAGACTTCCTACTCCTCCCCAACTGTTCAGGCCCACCAAATAACCGCACCCAGTAGTAACAGTGTCGACTTACCTAGTGTGCCAATGCAGATACTTCGCCTTGCTGCGATGTATAGAACCGATGTCGATGAAATTTGGTATGGTAGTAGTTTATACTCTATAGTAAGATGTATGTATGTACATGATGTATGAATAGCTTTTATCTATATTTATTAAAAAAACATAATTATGATGTGTATGCATAATAACATATATACTAATATTATAAGATGTGTTTGTGAGTTTGAATGTTCGAGGTAATCTGCGGTAATACATCCGGATCACCGATCTTAAAAAAAAATCCACTGTTAGAAAGATATTTTCATTACTTAATTAATCACAGTAAATATAATTGAAGTCTACAAAAATTACATAATATGGCTTCCCCCACCGTACGGTTTGATCTATGCCCCTGTGTGGCTTCCGGTGTTTGGGCCTGAGTTACACTCGCTCAGTCTGTCCTTCGAGAGTAGACTGGGAAGGCCAATCTTGTAGGTATAGGAAGCAGGGCTAAAGGCCGTTAATTGTAGGGTCGAGGCGGGAGGTGACACTTATCACCACATGGGTAGTATGCTGTACACACCGCCATTCAGGCCTATTAGGGCAAGAATGGCTGGATGCATATTTTCGGTGGGGTCTGGAATCTGCCGCATTGCCAAACCAAGAGGGGAAGGGGCGGGGACTTAGACCTTCCATTGTACTGGGAAGCCTGTCTAGGAGGTAACCAGGTCTGGCCGGGGTGACTTTCTCCACAGGTAGGGGCCTGGACGGGATGGTACATAGATAGAATGCATCTAGAGGGAGAATACGAGTATAGGCTATTAGAATATAATTATCTGAATTACACGCAGGCGAAGTCGCGGGCACAGCTAGTAATTAAATAAATCATTTGATTTTGCAAATAAAGTGTTACAGTTATTTGCAGGTTAATGATTTGCTTATTATTTGATTATATATAAGAATCCCTAACCTTCCCAATTGTTTATTAGATAATATCTGTATGGATTAGTATGTTGTAATGGTTTGGGTAACATACTGAAAGGAACGTTCAGTATTTTTTTTTTTTGTTTCATATAATATATCTAAATGTGAACAGTTCAGTAATTTTTAATTTACTGATAGAGTTACGTTGCCATTTATGATATATGACGATGTAAAATTAGTATGTTAAAATGTAAGAAATCTATAGGTTAAATACAATATTAGCACAATGAATGGAAATAGGCAACTAAAAGAGTTTCAGAAATTTTGCTCGTCTATTTATGAAACGATTTTCTTTATTTATTTGTAATATAGTAGCTAAGGATAAGCTTATAGCTTATGCTAGCTAGTGCTATCAATATGAACAATATATTTCCTGTAATGATTATGGTCACTTCAAAATGCTAATGAATCCGTCAAGGTCCTTCAATTCAATAACGTAAGTCATGTAAAAAATAAAACAGATAATCCTGGATACTAAAGAATTAAATGATATACAACACCTTTGATAAATTTATGATTAATAAATAAAACATTTCAGTTCTACAAAAGTATTATATTATTATAAAGTTAGCTTTTTAGAAGCCCGTTGTAAGTAATAATCGTAAAAATGAAGCAACAAGATATATTATTTAAAAGTTCTTGTAAGTTTCTGAATGCATATTTTACGTTAACAGTTTTAATATGGAAATTAATTTTAGATTTTGATCAAGTACGATTACGTAGGATAGTTTTAATCTCATAACTATGTTTCGCATGACTAAAAACATTCTGTCCTCAGCCACCGGAATACAAATTCAATATCTAAATATGTACAAAACTTTGTAAATATTTAGTTATTGGTCGCATTTCATTCCACTTTTAACTTTATTTGTTTATTATAACCTTGTAGTATTTAACTATAATTTATAATAATAATGATCATTATTAATTGCGTCATTAATAATTTGAACGCACAACAATAGAAATAATATCCTGAAAAGTTCTACAAAGGTGGTAAATATATTCCAGTAGCTTTGATGTAAATGTTTGGGCATACTACTATGATATCAAAAGAAATGTTAATCAAAATGTACTACTCGTATCAGTCAATTTTCTACTGGTAAGTTTGTAAGATATTGTAATAAGTAACTGAAAGATATTGAAAATCAAACTTCTATTTAGTTATAGTTTAACTTAAAAGGGACTTTGGCTTCTCTGATACTTTGACCTACCATAAAATTACTTAACCAAAAAGAGAAAGGATGAAACAACATAATATAAAGTATAAATTTACATTAATAGTTTACTTAAGCTTTACACTTATTTATGTGATAATAAATTTGCTTCGTTCTTAGAATAATAAAGATAATAAAAAGTTATGATAATTATTATTTTATTCAAGACATTAAATTTTATTAACCATCGATCGCAATTAATGTCAATTAGTTTTTTCAACCAAAATACATCAATAACATTGATCAAGATTCTAACATTAAAAATTATTTGTTTCTGACGCTCCGCAAATAAAGGATCGGCCATCCCGAGATGGCAAGAGGGCAGGGTACTACCTCCCTGCTGGAAGGGCAGGAGCGCGCGCCAAAAGTATAAAGAGGCTACGCGAGCCTCGCAAAAGACCGTTGAGTTCAAGTGCAATGACTCAAGATAATTGGGGGGAGCCTACGACCCCTAGGAGGAGATCTCTAGCAAGTTCTAGGGCCGAGGACGTAAACCGGCTAATCCGATATTACTAACCACACAGCACCCGAAGGATAGTATGAGGGGGATGGGAGGATGAAAGCTATGTTAGGTACAGTGGAGATCCCAGAAGGGAGCCTCCGGGGCACACCTAAAACCCCACACCACCTTGGGTTGTCACCGTTAGGTATGCAGTGGTGTCCACAATCTTACGAAAGTGGATTTTCCACATATTATGCACGTATTGAAAAATAAATTTCAGTATATAAATGTCAAGTTCTTATCTTAAAATATAAATGTATAGTTAAAAAATATTGGACACACTGATTTAATAGTAGTAGAAATATTAGTCCGATGATACGGGCTAAGAACGATTTTGTCCATACTGCCTATTCTGATTTCAACCTGATCTGAACACCCCAAAAAGATGATGGCAATCCCTCGAAATTATTCCATGGATTCCCGTGGCACTTCAGAATAAACGTTTCGTGCCCATTATCTTCAATTCCCTTCACTTGTGCACAATGACAAAAAAAAAAACTATACTACGCAAATTGCCAACAAAATCACGCAACATATAACAAAAGTTATTAAATTAAAGATAACAGCTACAGCATGACATACTGAGGTACCGCCGAAAAGCCCACGCTGTTTTAAGGTTATAATAGTGTTAATTAAATTAATATTCGTCTGTTAGGATAAGCGAAGGAAATAATGCATACTGACAATTTTGTAGTCAATCTTAATTAGTAAACGTATGTTTGTTAATTGGCTTATTGCTCTAGACATACTTAACCAATAAACTATTAATATAATTCTTTTAAATCATTCATATATTCTCTGGTAGGTATAGTTGTATATTTTGTTACATTTTCTTCAACGTGGAAAAGTTGTGAGTATAATAGTGAATGAAGTTGACAAAATAATGACCCAAATTATAAAATCATATTTTAAAGACATAAATGAAATATCAAACATTATATTAGATTGAAACGCAATATATTGACGTTAAACGGTAATAAATTTTATAATTCTACTAATTGAATAACATGCAATGCTCGAGGTAGTTTTAATTCCATTGAAATGTAGTTAGTTAAGTTGTGAAAACAGGCATTAAAAACACCCGGTAATTATATTTTATTTAAAAATATATATATTCACGAAAAACCACTCCCAGTACACTCCACGTGCCATATTTCAAGTGAATACCCGAAAAAAAGCTCACTCTGGAGTCGTAAATTAAAAGTGTTTTAACACGACCACTAACCCTGGTCTTTCTATTTAACTTTCTCATGTATATTAACAATTCGAGCTAGGTTTCAAGCTGTCTGGTCTGGCCTCGGTGTGTTTATGGCAAACTTTCAAAGAGCCACTTTGTAATTTTCACCCCGTGTACTGTAAATTCTGTGTTAAATGCCTTTTTGTGGACTATATTCTTTGTTCAACTAGTAGTTAGTACACGTTAATTAATAAAAGTAATTTACATATTTACGGTAATCTTTTTTTTTCAATAATTGTATTGCCTGTACGTATATATGCATCTATCTGTGTAACGGAATCTTCGAAATCAATTTCCATTAAATTCAAAACGCCAGATGAAATTGAAACTTTGCACACATATTAAAAGACCGATAGCAATACGATAATTGAACAAATTTGTCCCATTATTTTGATTACATTAAATCTTCCGGATTAACCACACATAAATGAAATAATCTAGATATATAATCGGCCTGACGTACGATAAAATAGAAATAGAGTCGGAAATGACATTTTCTAGCTGCGCGGCTCCGCTCGCGTTTATTTCCATTCCGCACAATTCTTCACTGTGTAATATAGTTTTTATTTGAAATCATTTAAAAAATAATGTTTGATGGTTATTAGTTTTTGGCCTTAAATTGACTTTGGCACTAACAGAAACCGAAGATATTTATAAACAAACTCAAATACTTGTCAGTAAAAATGTCCATTGAATCGTTTTTGTTCACAATTTCATACATTTTATTTTTTTACGCGCAACGAATTATTTTCGAAAAATAAAAGAAACTTAAGTAACGCGGTGTAACTTTAGCTATCTGCCAAAAGAAGTTCCGTCAAAACTAATCTAGCCGTTGCGGATATTAGCCGGAGCAAACAGATAAACATTATAAAAATTGTGTAATTAGTAGAATGTTTTTTGAAGTTATACTTCTTTTGGCACCTTAGGGAAAAATGATGAGAGTATTTTTTTCAATTCGCGCGCAATCGTCACGAAAAACGACACCCTGAAGTTAGCTAGTCAACATACGACGCACGCCCACACCGTCACGAAAAATCAATACCCTGAAGTTAGCTGTCAACATTTTAGTTTTTTCTATTATTGCGTCAAAGAAGTATAACTTCTTACGTACGTAAATACATAGATACATAAGTACACACACACTTTTTTTTAATATCACAAACGGTCACTTCAATTTTATTTACTTTTATAGAAATAGTCAAGTAAAGTATAAATGCAAATAGAAGTAAAAAGTTATACTGTTGATAATCTAATTTCGATTTTTAAAAATATTACAAATTTTTCAATTATATATAAGAAACCAGTAAACTTCTCATCGCTATAGATTAAACGTTTCATAATATTACAATAAAAAATCTCATTTACATTTACATGTTACATCTCGCTTTTGTCACCAGGTAGATAGGTAAGTGGGTTTAAGACCTAGGACCACATTGTCACTTAACAATTACTGTTGACCAAGCTCTGTGTTTATATATATAAGTATGTAAAAGGAAAATGAGGGTCCTTTAAAGCACCATACCTCAAAACTACCGATTATATCGGGATGGGACTACTACCATTCGACATGGAATTTTTCGTATTTATTTTTTTGATTCCATCGACCCTTTCTCATTTTTTCCGATTTACTCTTATGTACATTTTTCCTCATTAATTTGTTTTTTTTTAGGTCACACCTATATGAAACACTTATATAAACATAAGAAACGCGGGTGGAGCCGCATTCACCAGCTAGTATAGTATAAAGAGAGAAATTATAAAGGAAGATATACATTACAAAAGGAAGCATAGAGCTTTGGCTTATGTTTTACGGATTCGAGTGGTGTGGTTGATAGTACGCACCGGAATGTGTCAACCGGAATTAACCACTAACTTTTTTAAAAAATTTGTTTATTATTTCACTGTGCTTTATTTATAATCGTGTGTAGTGTGATCAATTTAGTTGTTATAAGAGACGAAATATATACTGAAATACTGTGCAGATTTATTAAAGGCATACAACACTAAATTGTTAGCTGTTGAGAAATCGCGTTATAAGTTAAGGCACATTTTTTAAGGTTTCATATTTCTTAACAAAGTTCATATATTTATACAATAAAGTTATGAAACTTTAAAAGAAGTCGTTTCGTTGAAAACGATTGCGTGCGATTTTTTTGTGTTAAACTTTAATTAAACCAATAATATTACAAGTTTTTGTTACATAATACAATAGTAACTGCCTCGGTGGCGCAGTTGTATTACATACGACTGTCGTTCTGAGGTCTCGGGTTCGATCCCCGGGTCGGGTCAAGTGATATTGGGTTTTCTACTCAGTATCATCACGGAGTCTGGAATTTGTGCCCGATATGGCGACAGGCTCGCCCCCTGTCATATCTGGGACGGAAATAGGCTCGGCTAAATGTGGGTGGTATAGTTCGCTATTTCACCTCTGCCTAACCCTTCGGGGATAACAGGCGTGAGCATATGTATGTATGTAATACAATAGTACCTGGGGAACCGAGCTCAGCACGGTTTTTTAAGGGCGTGTATTTATTAATGCTTTATTTATCTGTCTAGTCAAATTCAATTAAAAAAAACACTTTTATCAATTTAGGCCCCGATAATGTGTTTATAAAGGTTAAAATACTATCACCGGTTCGGAAAAAAATCCAGCCATCGGGAAGAGCCGACAAGAAACTCAGCCTAGTTTTTATTTCATATGTTTTTTTATTAAACTATATAACTTATAGATAGATTACAAAGTTGGTTACATTCACAAAGAAGGGTGTCATTTCCAGACATCACCATTGTTCATAATTCTTACATGACAAACACAGTAATTAAAAATATTTTCCTATTGTTTACATTTTACGCTTGGAGGAATGAAAGGCTTTATTTATTTATGAAAATTTGATAAATCGATGATAAGTAACAAAGACACCGCATTATAGTTTAGATGATAGTTCGAATTTGGACTCAGATATTTAGTCCAATGCCCTGGAATAAATATTTTGTACAATATCATAACAGTTTTCAATGAAATCCAATTTTGAAATATGTTGAATATGTTCAGTACTGTTGTATCAAAAAGAGTATAGAATACGAGATATACATCCCCTGCAAGAGAAAAGTGTGTTATTTCTAGACATCACCATCGTTCATAACTCTAGTTATATAATTACTAGACGTACGCGAGTACGTTATGTATATAAAATTAAAAAATAGATAAAACTTAAAAATAGAGTAATGAAACAAAATAAAATGGAGAAAGTTAAAACATAAAACATTAAAAAAGATTATGAAAAAAAAAAAAACATTTGATAGGAATAAAGTTTAAATAAAAATAAATTTAAATGGAAATTTGAAGAAGTAAAAAAAAGTACAACAAATAAATGAAATTTAAAATAAATGAAATTTGAAAAAACAATAAATTAGAATATAAATTTTAAAAAATTATGGAAGTTAAATAAAAAGAACATTTAGTAAATTAAAATTAAAAACACAAAATTAAAAAAAATCAACATTGGAAAGAATAATAAAGAGAATAGAAATAAAAATTTGTCACATTTCATGCAAAAATATCCTTCAACCATTTGCAAAAATATATCGGTCACTGCCTTCTGTTATTATGTAATTAAGTTAAAACAAAAATGTTAAATATTAACGTGTGGCTGTAATTTTCAAAATAAGTATGAATCCAGATAATCTTAGAAAATAAAGCTTCAATTAAATGCACAGTTTCATTCCGATTGGTAGAGTGTATCCTGAGAACCCAATTACATATATATACAAGAATCGCTCGCTTAATAATTGGATTAATATTTTTTGTATAAACTTCAGGCATGTTTATATGCGAATATTTTAATTATATTCCGTTCTACTTATTTGCAATTCTATAAAGTTAGTTTTTATTGCAGGAAAAAAAAGATATTTATCTTTATTTTATTGTAATGTATGTATCGAGTATAGGTAGGATAGTACAGAATTTATCGTTTTCTTTATATTTCGTTAATAGATAAGACAATATCTGCGCATTGAAAATTTAAAATTTTTAACTTTTGCTAAAACATTAAATTAATTATGCTTTATTTTTTTTACAGTGAATTTATTAACACACACTTATAACGACATTTATAGGCAATGATAAAACACATGAAGATCTTGTCTGCTTATTTACAGATGTTTCTTCTTTTGCTGACGAGCTTAAATGTTATTAATACGAAGGTAGTATAAATATGTAAATATATAAAATGGTGATTCAAACAATTGCTTGATAAAGTAATAATTTACCCTGTAATTGGATGTTCTATGAAAGTCGAAATTTTCAATCTTCTTACGCTTATGCACACTATCTATACCCTGAGATTCGAAAGAACTAGGTATTTTTATTAGTACGTTTTAAATGTTATTGAATCTGATATTCTTGAAACAATATAGTCAAAAACACCCACCCGCTTCATATAAAAAAAATATGACAACGCTTATAATAAAAACTGAGCTACTTTTCGTAACTTCTAGTAACTACACCCACTTTAATAAACTTTGTTAACAATGGCCTTTAACAAGAAGGGATATTAACTTACTATATGACATTTATTACGTTGTTTAAAATAATGATATTTAGCTCTTATAATGTTCATATAATCTGGCATCACACCATCAATAAGCAAACTCATAAGTTTTCTATCATTATTTTCCCTGTGACAATTTACTTTGGAATTTTCTGGAACCTTGAAATTTTCGTCGGACTTTGTGGCGAGGGCTTAGGCCATTCGGACCAAAATTATTTCTAGCACAACCACTACAACAGTACGAAACTCGACTACGGTTGTTGGCTGTATGAAATTCCGCAGCAACATATAGTGAAATACACCTTTCAGATAAAAACACAGCGACGTAAATACAATGAAGGTTCTACTACATGAAGTTTGTAAGGTTTATACCATTGGATTGCGTTAAGAAGCTCGTCTGAATACATCCGCAGATAAATCCGATGAGCCTTATCTCGGCGTTCAATAATCGTCGAATAGAGGTACTATCGCTAACAAAAGCCTCGCGCGCGTAAAACTCGCACCTTACGACTAATTACCGGTGTAGATAGCGCTTCTAAACGGCCTCGAACGAGATACGAACTTTAACTGAAATTTAAAAAAAAACTGTTAATCTTGCCGTCTGTTTGTTAATATAATTTAATTTAAGTATTTTTTGGTTGTCGATTAGTGATTTAAGGTTCATGTCTAGTACCACTATTGTGAGATACATGGTGAAATAACGGTAAATTCTGAGTTATTGTATTGTTTTTTTTCAACATGCAGGTTTAATAGCAGTGCTACTAAAAATTGTTTCAGGGTTAAGGTATGAAAGGGATAAACTATGGTGAATTTTTATCGTGTATATTTATGTTTTATACTCTACGAGTTGTGCTTTTGATCACATCCTGGACGGATGTTAAGTGAAAAAGTGTACAAAAATAATAACACGCTAAGTATACTAAGGTTGAGGTACAGATTTTTAACTTGAAACTAAGTATCCAGGTGTGTACTTGAAAAAATTCTAACTTCAGATTTTTGTCTGGATATTTTCACAGGCTATTATGACCATATACTACCACTGAGCCATAGCCGAATCCGGTCAAATACAAACCTGGCGTTTATGCCAGTTTCAATTGTTTTACTATTGTCAAGATTATCCAATGTAAAATCCATGTATTTGAGGAATTAAGAATGAAAAAGTATACAAATCAACTGTATTGGGCCAGGCACTGACAATAGTCTAAGAAGCACAGAGATTAATAAAATCGATATAATCGTTGCCGTGGTCACATTGTGTTCCATCTTGCAAATAAATTTAGTACATATATTAGTTCAACACCCTAATATCAATGGCGCTAATTATATATTCTACTAGTAACCTTAAGGATTATAAATTTACATTTAACATATATCGAATCGTTAAACAAAGCGGAAAGTAAAAATGGAACCCCAACCAAAATCCGACTATCAATAAAACCTAAACATAAATCACCAAAACAAACTACTAACTTCACGCCAACGACTGAACCCCGAAAACGTATCACTGTGCTATCTTTCGACCTCTCACCCCTCTCCCCACCTCCGCGTTCCTTACCGCCTCGGGTCGTAACGTTACAATTTTACGACCACTTTTATTACAAGACGCTTTCGTGCGCGATTACCCTCCAGAGTGAGTTCTGCTGTTAGGTGCCCCCGTTACAAGAACACTTAAACCCCATATCGGACAACAGGATCGATAAATCCGTTAACCATTGCCGCTCACGTATCCCAAACTATTCCTGCAACACTCTTCGAACCGGCGACGGATGCGACGTCGCAGCGATAACGCAGCGACCTACCATCGCAGAGTCGGCAATTACGTTTTAATGCGTGTTTTTTTATTATCACATCCCTCTAATGTACTGATGCATTAATTTATCGACCCCAGTTTACTGGTAATGGTTTGACAATTGAAATCATGGTATACTGTATTCGAGTACGAGAGGGCCAGAACGCGTCGAGCTCTCGAATCGTGTGTTGTTAATGTGAATCGATGGGAGTCGCAGGTCGTGTAAGTTTGGTCGTGTTATACAATCGTTCCGATAGACAAGAGACGGACGTATGAAATGAGTGGAAACTGGCAGTGGTTTTGATTTCCAGGGCTTTGGTAAAGGTTGATTGCAACGTGCGATGTTGCAAATATCAAACGTTGGCGACGGCTGTCTTTACCTCTTTCTATCTCATCTAGAATTCACGTTGATAAAATAATTTTGTTTTATATTCAGACTTTATTTGCTGTTTCTGATCTGTTTAAAAATGTAAACAGAAACGGAATTTGAATATTTAATAATTTAAACTTTTTTTGTTAAATGAACTTAGTTAACAAGTATTTTACTCAGCAATTCAACATTTACACGCTATTTGCTGGTTTATGTCTAATGTACTTATTTTGTCCTATTTTGAAGTAGCTAGCTCCATTTGAAAAATGAACACCTTATTTTACTTAGTGTGTTTTGTTCCAAAAAGCGATTGATAAATCAACAATACCATAAACATAATTATTAATTTAATACTTAATAAAAACACCTGAAATTCATAAATTTAAATAGATTATACCGAAAATAAAGAGGATAAAAAGCGGTCGTTAGCTTTTAAAGGAAAAGGATACCTTCCTCTTCTGAAGTAAATAACAATAACAATAAAAAAATCTTAAAATAACCTTAGGTTAATATTTTGTTTTTAACAGCTTATAAGGTTAACGAAAATATACTGTTAAAATAATAATAAAATAATATATCTTTTATTTCAGACAAAAGACCATTTGGTTAGTACACACGACTTAGAAAATAGTGTTGGTACTTACATCTACTAGGAATAACTTGTTTTATAACTTCTCTCACTATTACTATCTGCAAGATGAAACTTTGCCCCAGAGACTTTTTGGCGTATTCTGTCAGTTTCACTCGAGTGCCACTGTGTTACCTTTCCATACTCAAAATTTTACCATTTGAGCACATCACCACTTACAACCACCTCAGATTGTGTAATAAAACAATAAATTACATAACAAATACTATAAAATATCTAAATAAGGTATCAGGAAAAAAATAACTTTATTTATATATGTAATTTATTACGGGCATAAATACGAGCTCTTTAAGCCTAACTTTATATTATTTTTCTACTCTTGAGTGCTGTTGTAAGATTTCAAAATTCACGGTTCGTGACCTTTTCAATGCACTTCACTTGTGTAACATAACAATGGGCGCCAGCAACAAGGTGCAAGAGTTTTGTTTTTATTAAGTTACTTTATGGATTAAAACTACCTACCATAGATATTATGCTGTCGTTGTGAGAAGCATATTCAAATACTTGCGTGATTCAAATTTGATATTAACTTAATTGACATAATCATATATAAGTTATTGGTTAATACTATACTGTTAATTGATACTTATCCATATTCCTGAAAGTAATCCTGTCGGTGCCTGTGACGTTAACCAAATGTTATGTGTTGCTAGTGTACGTCACTGTATCATGCTAGCAACGAGCATAAGTACATTCCCAGCATTATCAGAGGGGAACCTCACCATCCGCAAAAACCTGTATTTATTCCCCAAGACCCAGTAGAGGCGTAACACGACAAAAGACATGTAAACTTTAAAAAAATACCGAACTGTCAAAACTGTCAAAAATGAAAGAATGAAGACGTTATTACGTGAGTAGGAACAGAATAATAATAATACATAATGACATAAATATAGCTTGCTGTCACGAAACATTCGTCAGATAACATTGAAAACATACGTGCGGTTAATTGGGCGTCAATTTTTGAACGTCGACCGCTGCCGGCCGTGTCCGTCCCGAATTTCGTGACCCATAATTTCTGTGTCACCGGGCTGTTGTTATGAACTAAAGTAATTATATACGTACATATATTATACTAACTGAATAAATGAAACTTTATCATTATAGGGAAACATTTTTTAGATCAATATAAACAAATTCGCAGTTCAAATTTAAATCGATTTTTCGAGTGTACGTTTTGGAAGAAATAAGAATAATTAATAGTTTTATAAGTTGGAGTGAGAAGGATAGTTGAAGCCGTTGCAGACGCGTGAAATTATTAATAAATAATTAATGAAGCGAAAGATATTTGTAACTATATACAAACCTATTTACTCTTTATGGATATGCCATGGTAAAAGACAAATAGATAAGTTATATTTTTACTTTAAAACTCCGCTAAGAACTCTTCAAATCACTTCAAATTCAAAAAAACCCTCCAAATCACTGCCGCAAGGTAATGTAGCCAGAGGCTGGCAGCATTGCCATGTTGTATGGGAATGATGATTCTCTGACCGAGAAAAAGGTCATGAGACGTCACGACCAAACGACTACGAGTTCCCTTCCCTATACAAGCTACGAGCACTCGGTCCTCACGGCACAAATATACAACCAGTGCCAAGAGCAGCATGTTTGCGCCACTTGAGGTCCTCTGCAGAAATGGCTGCAGCTCGCGCCCCCAATGGAGTCCCTGAAATATGGGATGGTGCCAGAGTGTCGACGCGCGTTGCGTTCCACACAAAGGGACAACCCATCTTCCACGACACAAGAGTCATCCCGTCGGGTCTCTTACCATCATCACGCGCCAGTCCAGACAGTTCCAGAAACGCCAAGACAACGACGATGGTAAGAGCGTAATGAATTTATTCAAAACAAATATCTATCAAATGCAAATCGAATACAAATGACGTAAACAGTGTTACAACATGCGAAATGTGCATTTGAAAACTTCGCACAAATAGATTTATAACACAGTTATCCATTAGCTTTTGATGATTTACGATCGACTAACATGAACTGTAACGTTGTAAAACCGGGCTTTTACGATTTCGAAATTATCTAACGGATTGATGTGAAAATTTACTAAAATTATTTACATTTTGATTTATGAGTGTTTCGTGTTTATTTCCTATTTATGTATGTGCCTACCTACCACAAACTATATATAATACATGTTATTTTACAAGAAAAACAACCATTGAAAGTTTAAATATTAACTTGATTTGAATATTATCCACACAAATTATAGACGCAATAGATTTACTCTAAGAGCATATAACCAATTTAATGTACTTGACCTAAGTTATGATATACCAGCTGCATGCCCGCGGCTGCGGCTGCGTTTCATGTGTTCTTCCCTGCCTTTTATATTGTTAATACGGAACCCTAATTATTTTTCTTATTTTTGTTCGGTACTAAGATAAAGTAAAAATTGTGCGTAGAATCGTATTTTATTCGAAATTTCATGAGTTTTAATTTTTTTACGCGGAACCCTAATTATATTCGAAAATCAAAAGTACCTTAAGTTACTAAGCAGTAATATCAGCTAATTACCAAAAAAGTCCAGTCCAAATCGGTCCAGCCGTTCAGGAGATTACTGCGTACAAACAGACAAAAATGTTAAAAATTGTACTTTTGGTATAGGTATCATATAAACATTCATATGCATTTAGTAAAAAAATATTATCTTGACATTACAAACACGCACTTCAATTTTCTTTATTAGTATTTATTATTACACCACCGCTTCCATACTTAAGCATAATTTTAAATCCTCATTCTTCCTTAGACAGAATGTTTTTTGTTCGTCAGTTGTGTAAAGTACTTGTATTTTTTTAGTCATTATAATACCTATATTTAATGCACTGTTTTACGTGTAATAAATTCATGAAAAAAAAATTCAATACCTACTGCTTAAAGTGTACCTGAATGTAAACTAAAAGTTGTTCAGAGTATGATTTGAAAAGGTCATTCATATGAATTAGTTAATTAATGCTCGAGTTGTAAGCCAAGTAACGAATAGACAGACGGATAGATAAAAAAGATTAGGTATAGTTCAATTACTACAAAATATTATGGATGTAAATGAAAATCTGTCGTCATGTAAGCGAATAATCATATAAATATTCGGTTTACTTACCGTTTAAAGTAATATGAATTGACTTAAAAAAATCCTTAAGTCAACTTAATCCTGTCTTCATATACAATAATCCAACACGTATATTTATCCCTACATACCACGTGTGAGATATGAAACGTTTATTATCGTTATTTTGTTTTTAATTTATTTATAGTAACGATGGTTTATGAGATACAGGTGCCAGATTCTCGATAGTGATTTGGTAACATATCGGATACATTATCGATAAAATTATAATATATTGCTATTTGAAAAATATTTAAAATGATTTCTAAGGATTCTTAAAAAAAGATATAATATGCTATAGTTAAGCAATATGTTAATTACCTCTCTCAGAAATGTTATAATTTTTTTGAGGTTAGTTGTGAAGAGTTCACCAGTGCTATTCTCTAACAAGCCTTTACAGTAAAAGAAATCGTGACTAAAACATAGCAAGTTCTAAATACCGTTTGGATATTTACCACCTGCGAGTTTGAAAATCTATGGCTATCCGCCTACAATAGGTGTTCTAACACTATCACTTGCGTGCTAGTACTTTTAGGCTTAGCGTATTTATTATATTCAGCCATATTGTCACTTAATATTATTTGAGATTATGGTCAAAGCGCTGAACCTAAAAAGCTGACCGTACGACTGTTATGATATGAACATAAAAATCTATATCGTAAAAAAACAATGGAAATAAATTATACTTGATTTATGCATTTGGATCCTTATTATAATACTCTCTGTGTCTATCTGTCTGTACGTTGGTTTGTTTATAACTCAAGTACAAATGAGTCAATGCACGTGATTCTTTGTCTAAATAATAGAAGTGTTTTTTCTTTAGAGTGAAGCATATATTTTATTATATCGATACGGACACTTAAGGGTACTACTGAATTAGGTTGACAAAAATATTACAATATTTATTATATATAATGAGGTTAATGTTGTAATTAGTTAAAAATACATATAAATTATGTTGTCGATAAATAAAATATCGATATAGCACAACACAACGTCCGGGATCCGTCTATTTCCATTCGCCTCCGTAACTCATATATTACGAGTTCTCTCATTAATACATAAATCAAAGAGCGATGACATATTTATATCAATCGCTCCGAACCACACAGATCATTTGCAAACTCAGTTTAGCATTTGCATTATAATAAACCCTGATATAATGATCTCATATTTTTGCGATTACAAATCGAATTGCGTTTTAAATTTCTCGATGTTATATATTACGCGTCGGCGTTGTGATTTTCACAAGCTAGTAGGATAATAGCCATCGTTGGAAGACGTTTTCATGTAATATATCGTCTTTATTTTCCGATTATATTTGTTTCTTTGGGAGTAAATGAAATGAAGTTATAAACCATATTCTATATGAATTTTCTTGCCAAAATTGACCTGTATGCCTTTCATTGTGTACATTTCATTGTATCTTGTAAATAAAAGTTTTAATATTTGGAAGCCGATATATAGACATCCGCCATTGGAGCACGTTGCCTTCGAATATGTCGTGTTTCTTTTAGGATTCTCATGGAACTCTAAACTTCAACTCTTGTCAAAAGTTTACATACTTAATACAGAATTAACACTACTGAGTCATAATGACCCCTTCTCATTGGAAGGTACGGATAGACTACCATTTCACTGGTTTCTACGTATTGATAATTTGTTCGCCTTTTTATACTACGAGAAAAAATCCTTTTGTGGCCATTTTTCTAATAAATAAATCATACATTGAAAAGTTTATTACAGATTATCGAATACATATCAATATTATTTGTATAATTAAGCTGTTAACAGTTTTATTACGTAAGATACTATGGGGTACAAAAAAAGTTTATACTGTTTTCTTAAATTATTTAATATTATACAATCAATTTATGTTTACTTTAAATTTACTGTAAAGTTGTTATTTTTAGCGTTTTGTGTTCTTATTTAATAATAAAACTTGTTATAAATAAAATAAGGATAAAAAATATTTCATGTTCCCAAAAATATATTTATAAAATAGCTTGATAGTTGAAGGACCGTGTGAATTGGAGCTTAAAACATGACACGGCGCATTTCATTTGCCTTTACATTTGCATCCCGGCAAACGATTTATACTCGGCTGGTCGCATTCACAAAGCTTTGATCGCCAACCGAGTGACTCCACATCAGACCATCTAATTAAACGGTGCCTAACAAACGCCACTCCGTCATTAATCCCCAACAATAATGAAACACTATCCACTATGATGAAATGTTCAACCGTCTTGAATTAATCACTGAACAATTCAAACAAAACCAGTCCGGTCAGGTGCGTTTATAAAAACTCGATTTCAAAACAGCACTCATAAATAAAACATATTATAATAATTCCCTTCATAAATTATATCACAAACCTCGTCCAACTATCGTATTAACACTAAAATATCATTTTTTAAATCCGGTCTCGTAATGCGCGCCGGGGCCGGACAGACCACCTTGTCGGCTGCGGCGTAAATTAACATGAAAACGTCATATAAAAAGGGGTAACCCTTCGCCGCCGCATAATAAAGCATTCGGCGAGTTCTCTCCCGCTGAGCGTCCGTAGAGCCGCCTATACAAACAGCCGGACATTATCGTAAATATTGTCGTATATTTTTATTCAGATTTCTGAGCACGGAACAATTCAATTCACGCAACGAACGCTAATTGGGTATAAATTCGTGGTAAAAATATTCAATAAGTTTCTCGCTTCGATTATTTTTTTAAATAATTTTCATATATATTATGATTGAATAATGCCTTCATTTAAATGTACGTAATGCATATATTCAACGGAGTGTTAGTAATTCGGTGCGTCTCTTTGTCGCTGATCGGGGTTTACAGATTCTTTTATAATGAAAAAATATGGGTTTTTGTTTCGCCGAAACAATACACTTGTTTGTTTTTGTTTTCTAATCGTATGTTAAAACGAGTCGATTAATCTCATTATACTATATTCCGGTATGCTGATTCATGGATAATTTACTAATAATACATTTACAAACACATAATAACAAAGAAAATAAAAATTAAAAAATACAATTAATTCTATGCAAACCACCGCCATAATTTATTAAGCGAACGAGATATGCGAAACTGGATTATAAACGGTAGACCGTTAGTACATAAAGAACCCTGAAAAGTATTACACGATTCAAAGAATAAAGTTAAAAGCACGCTAGACGAAAAAAAAATAAATATCAACTTGAACACTTTATAATCGAAATAATAACGAAACAACCGGCATGAATTATTGGCCACATTTCATGTTAAATTGTATGTAAATGCGGGGCCGCGGCGACACGGCTCTCACAATAACATAATAATGGTGGATTTGTGACTCACGTCAGGTTGTTAGTGTGTACTTAACCCTTTATCGGGACACGCACGCGGGACGTGAGATCATTACACGGGTCGCGCGGGGACGTACAATGGGCTCCTCGGGCCCCCGTCGCCATCCGGGGGGTTAACGTTTTCTTTTAAAACTCGTGAACGCGCAGTTAACAAGTTTTGTTGTATAACTGCACGATTTCCCGAAAACAACAGATCCATTTACTAAATATTTTTATTTATTATAGAAATCTTTACACAATACCGATAAAAGCTACTGAAGCGATTAAATTTATGTATTAATTTTCCCCACGGATCTACAGTCCTTGTGGAGTTCTATGTTTGTAAAAGAATTATATCAATACAATATATATATACATATTCACTATATAAATCTAAAATATACCAATCTAGATGAATATCTAATTAAATGTAAATTATTTTCTACTCCTTAGTTAATACTTTGAATTTGATTCGTTATTTTAAAAAAATAATCTTTTTATATTTTTATCATTAAAATAATTGTTATCGTGAGCGGTAGATGATCGTTAGCTGTCCCCAGAGGGACGGAACTAAAGTGCACGGAATCGGAAAGCAATTTCCGAGCCCCGGGCGATTGTTTCGGAAACATCACACAAAGGGGCAGGGGAAAGGGGGAAGGGCCGTGAGTCGAGCGTGTCACTTCTACAGTGTTTGAACTTATAAATTATATTTATCGGTGGGAATGCTATATGTTGACGAGAGTGATAACAGATGTCAGATAATTTGATATTATCCAAAATTGAAGTGTTTTTGGGTGAAATAAGAAAGGCATCGGCGATGAATTTAATTTTACATTTTCCGCAGTTTCAGTAGATATAATTCTATATATTATCTAGCCAGACTGTCGATTAGGTTCATATATAAAAATATTAGTTATTACTTACTACATTGTATCCCCAGAAGGATTCAGGTAAAGCCTTCCAATAAAGAATGAAGTTGATGAATAATCTATTGTTTTTTTGATAACTTATTCCATGTCAGGCATAGGTGGCAAAGTTCTTAAAAAAATATATTTAGATATGTACTGTTGTGATGTACTTATATATGTGAAATCAAAATTTTAACTATTTTAACTTATCTACACACATACTCTTAAGAGTAATTTTTATAAAAACTGATTCTGTTAAAACTTTTCTACATAAAATAGAATTCAAATCAGTTTATGGGACATAGGACTTTACCGCCTTCTTTATTAGACCCATGATATATTGTTCAATGAAATAAAGTGTGCACTTAAACCTAGCCATATGTAACGTCTATAATTTAAACAAACAATGGTCTAAATCAGTGTAATGATTTTTTTTTAAGATATTCTAAAGAGAGTTGATGGGAAAAATACTCGGAATCTATCAACATGTATAAAAGCGTTTATAAAAGCGGCAGATGTGAAATAATATTTCTTTCACCCTACAACACTATCGATTATCAACCGTGCACAGAAGACGACTGATAAATTCGGTCGTCCGGCGTACCATGCCCGTTGTACGCTTCGTTCCAAGTCCTAACGCGTCTGTTAACACTTTTAATATTGATGTATTTGCCGCATCTAGTAGAGAATTTAAATCATTTTGGATCTCCCGGTTCCGCAATTCGAAAGATTCAATCTTGCTGCAATATCCGAGCCCGGGGCTAGTGTTTCATTGAATTGTTGTAAACATGACGCTCTGGGTATTTATTTACTTCGACAACAGATACTGTATATATACGTAAAAACCAAATATCGGGCGAGAGGTCAACGTATCTGACTCATAAATCGAATATAAGTCGCCGATCGAATGGATTGAATTAATCTTTGCGGTAATTAAACTTCATCGAATATTTTGGTAAAACTGGTGTACTGGTTTGAATAAATCGCCTCGAATTCATGGCCATCATTTGCAAAGGATATCGACTGTTTTTAATGTACTTTTATTTACTTATCTATTTTTAAATGTATTGTGTAGGTATAATGCTGGTTATTTTTGGGCTCGAAGCATAGCTGTAGAGTTAGAAAAAGCAAAAATTTCTAATGTTATATTTTTTGTTCTTGTTCATATTGACCATTACACATAATTATATTAAAAAAAAATAATTTATAGAAAGCAATGAACATCTTTGGTAAATTATATGCCACAAAATAAGTTTCATTTACACCAACTAACTTTTATTTTATTTCACACTTTACATGGTTAAATGATGTATTATACTAATATAAATATTTTTAAATATAATGATTGTGTTTATTATTATTATAAAGGAGTCCTGTAACAGGACGCTGCAGAGTCCGCAATATAGTTTTTTTTTCTATAAAACCAATATTTAGCGCTCGATACTTAATTTAATACTTGTATATTTACAGGTTAGTTTCATATTCACTTATTAAGTTTTAATGTTAGAAATAATTTTAATGAATGTAAATGAAGGTAATTTAAACCTTCATTTAATTTCCCCGCTTATAAACTTCTTTTATTTAGAATATGTATTTTCTTTTTAAACTCTATTTTATCGATGGTTGACTAAAACAATGTACATGTAACAAATTATTTATAAGATGGCATTACTTTGAAAACCTTATAAATAAATATAAAAATATAGTATAAGGAAATAAAGTGAAGCTTTAAATGTTGTTTCTCTTTATTACAGGTGCGTAAAATATATTATGTAATTAGTAAGTTAGGTTATTAAGAAGGAGTTATTTTGTGTACATATTTTGATGTAACATTGTATTTAATGTAATAAATTATCTTAATTACAGCGCAACTATTAAGTAAGTTGTTTCGATAAACACTAATTACCTCAACCACATAACGCATTACATGTACAAAAAAAAGTTTTTTTTATAGGTATGATCGACTAAATTCTCACACACGAATAGAGAGATAAACATAGGAAATTAACTCACAACTACATATATGTGACTCTTTTGAAAAAAACTATGTAAGGTTCAAGAAAACCGCGCGTTTCGTTTATTAAGTCTCAGAGGGCAATCAAACCAGGACGTGACTGCTCGAGCTGAACAGGTAAGAATGGACTGCTGATCAAAGACAAAAAAACACCTTCGTTAACTGAAAACACCTAGACATTGGTGGCATTTTTTAATACTCACTCTCTAAGAACTAATTTCACTTAGTGGCATGTAACAGGCACCCGTAACTTATCAGTAATTAAGATATCTAATATTTAGACATCAAAATACAACGCACCGAAAATATTATCATGCCTACCTTTAATAAAACTATAAATAAAACAAAGTCTGAACATTGAATGTATTTGAGAAAAAACACTTTTAGGAAATTTAAAATCAACACCAGAACACAATGGTCTTTTATTTTTTTGTCTTTGCACGCCATCACGCACAAACTAATGGATGAATTTTGACGAAATTCGAAATGAAAATAGTCTATATCCTGGAGTATCACATCCAAACAAATAAATCCCAAACTTGGTGAATAAAGATGTCAATTTGTATGGGAATTATGTTACTCTAAACTTAGTATATAAGTTTATAGTGATAAATAACCGAAAAAAATACCATTTTGGATAAGTCGAATAAAAAAAAAAACTAAGGTCACAGAGGCAATGTTTAAACTACTTACTAACATCTTCTAAACTTACAATTAAACTGTAAAGAAGCAAAATCTATACGATAATACATATTTTTAGATGATGGGGTGATTTATAATCAATAATGTAACACGTTTGTGCAATTTTCAAAAGTAAGCAGCTGAAAAATGTGTATATAAATCGAGGTTACGAATGTGCATCTATATGTTATAAAAATCATTGTTTCACATACATACATATCATCACGCCGTTTTCCCGCGGGGGTAAGCAGAGCTTACGTCCTTTCACTTGCTACGATCTTGACACACCTCTTTAGCTTCCTCTACTTTTATAAGCGCTTTCATGCATGCTAGTCGGTTATGAGTACTTTTTACCTGGCCTTTATTTAAGACGTGATCGATATAGTCTAAATACGTTCGCCTAGGTCGACCGTCACTGGCTTCCCATTCACCCTCGCCTTATAAATTCGTTTTGTTAATCTTCTCTCATCCATCCTATATACATGACCAAACACGCTACATTGTTATACAGAGTTGTGGTCAGAGTTAGTTCAAAAATAAATAAGTAATTATCTTAAGAGGATATCCTAGCGGCATTTATTCCATACATACGTAGTCCCCTGTTTCCTCCCTGGATAATATAATAACAGTATGGTAAATATTATATTTTTATACCTAACTAGCTGTGTACCCGCGGCTGCACCCGCGTCTCATACTTTCTTGATTGCGTTTTATTTTTTTTTTTTACAGAACCCTAGTTTTTGTTTAGTACTAAGATAAAGTAAAAATATTTCTCATAAATTCAAGCATTTGCCCGTAAAACTGTACTTTGAATCGGACTTTATTCAATGTTTTATGGGTTTAGTGTTTTTGCGGAACTCTAATTATTTTTAAAAATTAAAAGTACCCTAAGTTACACAGAGTAACTTTAGCTATGTACCAAAAAAGTCCCACCAAAACTAGGGACCTTTGAAAATGAAAAATGGCCAATTTTTGCCGTCATTTTCAGTCGTTTCTCAAACAAATTTGATGGATAAAATTTTAAAAAGCAAAGACATAGCAAAAGTCTTTATTCTAAAACTGAAAGAAAATTAAAAATCGGTTCACTATTGCAGGAGGAAAACAGGATAATACGAAGTAATGTTTTCGTCAATTTTGCATAGGTAAAATCAGCCCGCGTTGCAGTTGTCCCTTTCGTGTTTTATAATTCTTTCTTTGGGGCGCAACGCGATAGCAATAGATTTCTGAAATACCTACTTTCCGACCGCACGTCCTCTTAAAATCATTTCATTAGCATGATTCAATTTGTTTTACTGCTGTGTTGTCAACGCCATCTATCGTCGTACTTCTCGATTATACGCGCAGATGTCATATTACTTATTCTTTTTACTATAAACATTCACCTGAACCAAATTGATCAATTAATCACGCACAAAGGGTTCTAACCGTTTAATGCAAAGCGCTTCAAATGAATCGCTCCTTTCTTAAGCAAATTACTTTAATGTTATAATACGAAAATACACCTTAAGCTACATAGTAATAAGGTCCAAAAGCAAATTGTGTTCTGAAGGGGAAAATTGGATCATTTCCCTTTGACAATTGACGCGTTGATGGCCATTCATCCATCTGTGTCATGCTGTTAAAGTACAGTCCGAAAAAAATGTTGTGGCGGTTGGTTCGAATTAGAGTAATAATTGAATTATAAATTTAGTATTATTTACTATTATAAATTTTTATCGTCAATTTTTGGAATTATTTTAAAATATCTTATATGCTTATATGTATATATTTTCTTAATTTATTTAAAAAATAAATGTTTGAATGACATCTCTACATAATCTGTAATATTATTTCACCGGCCCGCCTCGGATTCGGGCGGCTTCATAGAAATATATGGACGTGTTTAATTTAAAAAATAAAATATAGTCTATGTTAGTCACTGATCTAAGCGTGAAAGCAATTTTAAAATTTGTTTTGTACTTTTTCAGTCCATTAATAACAAATAAAGATTAAAATAATAAAAAAAATACTTTTACTTCTTTATGTATTAGTATAGATATAGACTAATAATATGGACGAGAGAAACTCTCATCTCTTTGGACTTCAAATAAACAATTTAACAATTTTTTTATAAGCCTATATGAATGACGAGCAGAATGTGACGATGATTTGCTTAAAGTTAAGATTACGACCAAAACAAAAAATATATAAATATTTCTGACCAATCACCGACACTGATTAGAGACCTTAGAAAAAAAGGATTGAAATTTCGGTAAAACAAATTGAGATCGCATATTGAAACCGACCGTAAGAGAACAGTAAAATAATTATCGAGACCAGTTCAAAACGCATCGACTGTAGTTTATTAGAACCGTGCGAGTCACAAAACAAGACATTAGAATCCGCACCGCGCCGACCGACCGAGCCGTGAAATGATATGTTTTCATAAACAAATTATGCGCATTGAACCGCCATGATGGATTACATTATTTATAATTTTCTACGGCACAGTGGGGATATTTATGACGTATAGGGCTGTCAACGTGTTAAATAAATTAATATGATTTCATTGTCTTCGTTACTAAAAAATAAAAACTAGACAGCCATCGGGACTGCCGACAGAAGTGAAAACTTTGAAAAAGTCTGTTTTTTTTATTTGTTGTCTGGACAACCAGTAGAATAATTTTACCGGTAATCGTTTCGACTCGAACATTTTTTTCGGGTATTTAGGGGCAAATATTTTAGATGTGGCAACACAATAGCTTAGGAATCTGCCATCATACCTAAGAGTCCTTTCCATCGTAGATAAATTATACAACTTTTCATATCGTTGACAGCAGGTTGACAGCTAATGTCACTTTCCATTAATTACGCAAATCTATAAGTGTTTCCTCCCTACCGAGAACTGGTCAACGCCGCTAAAGAAGTTTTCAGTTCAAAAACAATTTTTTTCTTTTACTCATTAGAAATATAATTGTAAATTTCCAATAAAATACAAGTGGTCGTTCGCGACAACCGTTCTATGCAAAGGTTTGATTCGTAATGCGTTATCGTAATTAAAATGAATTTATTTACATCTATTCTATGTATTATCTTAAATGTCATATGTTGGTAATTGGTAATTTCTCAATTTTGTCACAACTCGAGTTCGAAAATTTATTCTGGATCCCCATATAAACCATTATATACAATAACCTATGTTATGAATTAGATGACTTTTGTCATAGGACGTCTGAGGCTTATTAACTAACATATTTATTTTTAATACGAAATAGTATATTTATTAACAACATTGTACTCGGCAACCCTATTGAAGCTATTGTGCCGTTAAAAAGGTAAGTATTATTAATTTTCAATATTTCATTGTAGGTAGGTACAACAAAACACGACATCGTGTCCGGTTAACGGTCACCGTTCTTATGGTAACATCGACAATGTATTATTGAAATTGTATGTTTTTTTTAATCACAAATAATTGACACGTTTCAACATCGTTTGATGTTCATTGAAACATTTGATTATAGTTTTCGCAATAGTAATAACATTACCCGTATTCTACACAAGTGTGTAAGGGAAGAGAAGGCATATCATCACAAAGCGACTTCAGCTCAAAATTCACAGTTCTATTTATAATTTCTGATAATGAGTTTCTTACCAGCTCATCAATACGACTTTACTTAATGTGATTTCAAATAAAGTCCAAAATCAATGATAGTACCTGATAGATCATAATCTATCGACAGTCATCATAATAATGGCGGATTACATCCACCGCAAATAAAGTGCAGCTAATTTACCGTGTTTGAAAAAAAAAAAAAATCTGCTGATTTAATTCGTAATAGTCTTCATAACTTAAATACCTAAATGATAGTTTACATAAACTAGGCAGAATTGGGGACTCCCGATATAAGTGAAAAGTCGAAACTTTGGAAAAACTTTTTTAGTTAATGTTTAACCCCTTGAGCACTAACTGGCGTTTACGTTTAAAAGCGTAAGTTTTTTCCCTGCCTTTTTACTAAATAAGTTTTTTTAGTTCAAAAATATGAATGTGAACCAGTGTAATTTTTTAATTATAAGACAACTAACAAACATAGTTATAGAGCGATAATATGTGAATAGTACGTAGATCATGAAATTGTTATCCATGTTTCAACCCTAGATCGATTAGCAAAAGTGACTTTAACCGTGAAATCCACGTAACATTTCTTACCAAATAACACACAAACAAAGATAAAGAAAATATTATATCCCAGTTTTAAATACCTACGTTTTAAACTTTGAGGATAAAAAATAGTTACACCCACGTACAGTGCACATGCAATGTAAAATTTATTTTATTTATTCTATTATTTTTTCTCATACAATATTAACAACAGTAGAAAAGCCAAAACATATTATATGAATTACTAATATTAAAATTTAAGTAGAAAATAATATTTCTCCAATTTCTTTGAGTTTCGTTTTTCACTCATCGTATACCTGTAGTAAGTGGTGCGTATGCCAAAAATAAAACTTAAGAATAACACAAACAATATTTTGTCTAACAATAAGAAAAACAGGAAATCCGGAGTGTTACGAACAATATCTCCCTTTAATATGAGCGAGTCATATCCACGTCTTGTGGCAAGACTCGGCATATTGTCTCCTTGCCGGATCTTATTACATATAATAAATAAATTGTTATTAGTTGTTCATTTAAAATATCACCATATAATTTCCTGATAATCGTACTTGTCCTGTGTATTACATAATGTACAATATATATACTAAAACTTCATAAAAATAACGTCTATAATTTAAAATAAAAATTATGTAAACCATACAATACGAAGACATATTGGCATTTCGCTTTCATGACGATTAGCTAACTTAGTGTAGCTACAGTACAGAAGTCTGACGGCTTGGAATTATTCTGAAATAACCAAAATTTATTTTATCATTTAAATTCAATAATTGAAACATTGTATTATCAAAATATATACGAGTACAAGAGTTTAAAAATAACAAATGTTTCAGACAGATAACATATTAACAGAATAATAATAAAATGATTTATCTTTGTAAAAGTTTTAAATATACTTTTAAATCTATAACGTAAAAATCATAACGACTATAAGTTCACTATTTGAAGACGATTGCTCAGATTAATCGGTTTTATTTATTTATTTATTTTAAACTTGCAGCTAAATTAAAGTACAAAGTTATACACAACACAAAACTGAAGATTACTTATTATTTATTTATTACCAACTTGCCACTTATTTATAAAACGCAAGACACAGTAGCATCATGAATTTAAACAAAGAAACGGGAATTTAGAAGAAATTATATTTTTTTAGATTCGTGTTGAATAAAATCAAAATGTTAGTTACATCTCCAGGATGTTGTAAAGAAAAATGACAAAACAGGACTCGTTATGTTATGATGACTATAGTTTAATATTTCTCAAGATGTGAACCCACCAAAGAAGAAACAGACGAATTTTACTGTTTTATACGCTATATAAAAGAATAAACAAAGAAAAAGTAATCGCGATTAGCATACGTAATAGAAGACATAAGCTCAATAACGTACCTACACAATGACCAACAATATTCGTACAATTTGTGGGTGAGCATTCCACGCGATGTCCTTTCTTTCATTAACGTGCCCGGCTTGCGGTTAATGTCGCACATCGCAAGCTGCCGGACCGACCTGATTGCTTATTAGTGTCTGTTGAACGTCTTCATTCACACTTTTCTGACCTTTGCGTATATGAAAACATATTGCTCATATCTGTTTTATATCTAGACTTATATTTAGCGTGGCAGTTACTGCAGGAAAATAGCTTAGAAAGATTTCCATGACATTTTCAAATTATAGTTTTTTTTAACCGGCTAAATGCTGTTGACCGGATGATTTAGGTATCCCTAACGATCTTTAGATTTCTTACGGAACCCATCTATGTAAGATGTATGTAACCCATGAATGTAGCTGTGTAGATTGCAATGTAATGAGTGCTGTGCTAGTGCATGAAAGTGCCACTGTATCACAATACGTCCCCGGAACATCTATCACAACATGAACAAATAAAGGTAGTGTGTTCTCTCTAGTAGCGTGATCTTTCCTATGACTTCAGGTCTTTCAAAGACATCTTTCAGGCACTTTAGCAAGCAGACATTACGGAAATGACTACCTGTGAAATTTATCATCGACAGCTACCGTTATCTTGGACTCATTTTGCCAAGTAGGTACTTACTTACTCGAAGTATATAAAAAAATTCAAACAACTTTTCAATCTTAGATTAATGATTAATCCTTGTTGCGCATAATTGAACTAATTATTCATCCATGGTTTTAATTTGGCAAATGCAAAATAATAGAGCGAGTGGCTAGTGGCTAGTAGCTAGTGGCTTTGAACTTATAAATTAAAAACTCATTTTGATATCTAGGCCATTTTAATCCAATTATTAATAGTAAAAAACATACTGCGAAAGGAAAACAGTACATCAAACTATGTACAATCCAACAACACGCAAAATTTTAAATTTATTAAAATAATTATAATATGTCTATTACCAATAAAAATAACACAATAGGAAAACAATGGAAAGCTGGCGTAAACGCCAGGTTAGTGCTCAAGGGGTTACAATCATGACACATAATATTTGCAACGATAGGGTGTTGAATGTACTTGGAAGTCAATCATCATTATGTCTATACTTTACTGCCTTCGACCGGAAAGTCTTTCTCAGCCGAAATTACGGTTAAACTTTAGCTCCAAGCCAACATACAACAGATTCATCACCGCTGTGGATGATATATTGATTGTAAACGATAATATGTTGCGGATATTACTGTGTGAGTATGTCTGGCACATCGAATCATAAAGTTTTCGGCAGCTAACGCCGCCACGCCACACCACTCCGCATCGTCGTTCGGTCAGCGCGGCTTTCGCCGGCTTTAATTCTTTATGATTGATTATCTGCCACTAATGAGCTTCGACCGCGACTTACTGGTATGGTACAAGTAATAAGAATATCTGAGCTAACGCATATCCTGTTTCACACATCCTGTTTTATATTTTTTACAGTTTACGTACTAGAAACAGTGTATGTATTTACGTATTTATTTTTTCGTTTCAAACATTACATAAGAAGGCTCTTGACCATAAAAAGTATGTGCTCTTTTTGCATTTGACACTAGATTGGATATACTAAAAACACATCAGAAAACCATATAAATTCTTGATTATCTAGACATTTTTACCTTACGTTCATCTGCTGAAGTTGATAACCGTTTAAATGGCTCTTTACAAAATATAAATGTATTCCAAAATAAACATATATAAACATAGTTTAAATGTATTTAATTTATTGTTTTAAAGTAAATCGCAAAACTCTTATCATTCGAACCCCCGCAAGTAATGAATTATGATCGTTCTTCGCTCACAATAAGTGCATAAATAGATGCCGTCTGATCGCCTCGGATATAAATCACAGGTCATCCATCACAGGCTGATGGCCAGGAAGCAAGGCCGGGCCAACGCAAAACACATCAAGCGGTTCACTTGTTATAACAGTTCATGCTTTTTTTTCTTTAAACACGACTTTATTTAGTCCTAGCTGTGTGCCTGTGGCTGCGCCCGCGTTTTTTTTTTTTTTTTTTTACGGAACCATAATTATTTTCCCAAAAAATATATATTGCTAAGATAAAGTAAATATTTCACATAAGTTCAAGCACTTGCACGTAAAACTGTGCATTAATTCGGATTTTATTTAATTTTTTATGTGTTTTATTTTTTTTTACGCGGAACCCTAATTATTTTCAATAATTAATAATTAAAAGTATCTTGTGTTACCCGGAGTAACTTCAACTATCTATAAAAAAAGTCCCATCAAATGCCGCCTAGCCGTTCTGGAGATTACCCGTAACAAACAGACATAAAGATGACAACATCAAAAATTGTATTTTAAAAGAGACGATGTGGTCCAGGATGGTAAACACACTAAGTCTAAAGGCGATGGCTTACAAGTGATGCTGCTGGAATACACCCTGTTGATGCTTGGCGACAGATTTTCAACCTTTTATGAGGTAACTTGAGGTGGACATTATTAGAAAATGCCCTACCACCTTAAAATGCTACGATTTCCTTCACTCAAAGGACAGGCTCTTTATATAATTTAATAGCTTTTTGAATCTACGACGATTGACGCGTAATGACGACCACACTACGAACTGAGCCATCATCATCGTTTCTAATTCCTACTAGAAACAAAACGTCTAGAACCTTAGATTTCACTTGAAAAGCAAATGAGAACTAATGTAGATAGTAAAGATATTTTCAGTAACTTCTTTGCATTTACATTAGATAAGCAATGTGTAACGTAAATTTTGTCATTATATATTAAAAAAAGTAGTTCTTTTTTTACACGGTGTAGGCTCAGTGCTTTGACCACAATCTCACCTGATGTTAAGTGACGATGTGTCCCAGGATGGTAAACACAGTAAACCTAGAGGTACTGGTTCTCAAGTGATGCTGCCGGAACACACCTATTGGTACTTGGCGACAGGTTTTCAAACTTATGGGTGGTAGGTACCCAGGCGGACATCATTAAAAATGCCTTACCACCATGCTATGGTTTCCTCACGATATTTTCCTCCACCGAAAGCTCAGGCCGATTTTAGAGTCGTATAGTTGGGGATTGTACCCACGTCGGGAAATCGGAAATCGGAAAATTCACGATTTTAGAACGTAAATAAAAATAACTATATAGCAGTTATTCCTTCATCCTCTAAGTGTCAGGATGAGTTTCTATAAATATAAAGGGTTTTAATAACTCGACCACAGCGCCACCTACAGGGTTGAGGTTTTGTGATTTTGTTTTTACGCTACAAATGAAATGTGCTAATAAAAAATGTGGAATATCTCTATAAGAATGGCTGGACCAATTTGTAAGATTTTTTGCCTTTGGGTGGACCTCCGAATAGCAGAATACGTACTAAATGATGTAAAAAATATAATGAAGAAATACATTTTTCATACAGTTTGTATGGCATGGTTTTTTTAATGATATCTCGAGAACTAATTTATTGCTTTCGATGAATTGTCTCTTGGACTCAAGAAGTTTCCTTACAAATTGGAAAAAAAAACACAACTAATAATATAAAATTTAGTGATTTTAAAGTTCACTCAGCTAATTATGGGATAAAATACTAATAACGTAAAACATCTATCGCTTATGTTCAAGTAACTATTAACTATATTTTTATAATAGGTACTATAGATATTTATTTGAGATTCAGACAAATTAATATCTGTCGCTTGACAACAACTATTTTGGTACAGAATAGCGTGTCTACTGTAATATAGAATGCATCGTATATACGTATGCTTTCAAGTCCTTCAAGATAGAATTGTAAATGGAGTGCAACTAATACACTTGAACATCGCCGTAGACATTGAGCCAGTATCACTTGACAGCCGGTGTCGGCGAGCATCGGAACTCATGCTGCGACTTGCCTCCAGACTTCTAGCCTTATTGTCAGACCTACAAATATCTTAGAAGCGGCATTTCGAAATGAATTTTCTTTGGGCGCGGTGAGTGTGAAATTTCAATCACGTGATGTACTTCAGAATATTAGCGCCACAATTTTGAATATTGAAAGACGGATTGACAATAATAATATGGTGATAGTTTAAATAATAACGCTAAATTCTTTTAAAATATAAATCTTCTTTGTGGTATATTTATTCGTGAGGAAGTTTACGTTTTAGACTTCATTTTAGAAAGTGGATATACATTTTTATTATCTCTTACTCAGTTTATGATGTCTATCCCTTACCAATATTTAGTCTTACAGACTTAAACTAATGAATGCCATAGAAGTTTCATTTCTGATACGTATACTCTGTATACACGTTTTATTATAATACATGTATTTAAAACTTTACTAAATATAATGGTGTTAACAAATCACTATTTTAGGTTTTAAAAAATGTAGACCGAGCGATAGTAACTCAGTATTTATATCTTCAGATATCATGATAATCTTCTTGGATTCACTCCTATAATCATGAACTTCCGTTGAAAGTAAACATAATGTCGATGTTTTTATATCTGATCCTGCAACATAATTTATATTCGGTCGTAGAGAAGATAGCTTTGTCTCCAAAGTTCAATACAATTCAAAGCGTTTTTGCACTTAAAAGCAGTTTTAAACTTTTTTATGACACAATGCTAACATCACTTGTTATCCATGATAACAATATTGAAGCTTTTAAAAATATCTAACAAATGACATGATCAATTTTACCACATTTGTAAAAATACAGATAGTTGGGACATTTTGACAAAATGGTGGTAATAATATACTAACTAAATGAATATTTATTTGAATCGTACAGATTATTTTCAATTGTATAATAATTTTGCCATCTCTATACATTTAGCAAGCGGTATGCATGTTCCGGCGCTGCATCACACAATGCAGCCGCTAAGTGGTTGCCTGTCATTCCTCACTGAAGCGCTTTAAACCGATGCATTCGCTTCCCAGTACGTCACTTGCATTTGATAACTTACTGATGTGTGCTACCAACATAAACTTTGTAAATACTATTAACACAATATTTTTTATTAAGGATTTTTTTAACGGAAACACAACGTATGACGTACTTCTTATTAAATCAATAATTAATGAAAAAAAAGAACAATCCAATTCCATCCAATCCATAATTCCATTTAAGTAGATAAGAAATCGAAAGATATCAAACCATACGATGATCCTCTCTTTCCATATTGAAATACTGGTTACACATTATGTTAAACCGTTTATAAGTTATTACCCACTTGATAAAAACAGGTAAGAGTTTAAATTTATTTAAGTTTAAGTAATTTATTCAATACCTACTTGCTGTGTACTTCGCTCGCGTGTAATTCAGGCTTGCCGTCCCGTAAAAAGTACCCTAAATGTAATCCTTACAGTGAAAGAATTTCCAAAATCGAATCAATGGTACCGGAGATTACCTCGAACATCCAAACTCACATGTAACCAAAAATAAACAAAACATAAACCGTCTAATTACAATTAGAATTAAATAATATTATGTTCCCCGCCATATTTATCTATTGCAATTCAGTTCACTACTTCCATAAAATGACTCCTTAATACAACGGCTAAATTGCTTAGCTATTGTATAAAAATATCAAAATATTGTTTTCTCATTTACTATATCTTAGATATTTATTATACTGTATATACTATACATATATTTTATATTATGTAATTTTGTTCAACTTTAATCAATTTTTTGTTTTCGAATAATAATAAACTCATTTATTTTCAAACTCTTCTTTCATACTAAAGACGCCGCGTGTCATTCAAATTACTATAACTTTTGATAGAGTAGACCGAGTGTAATGAAATAAATATTCCATGTTACCCTGGAATATGCTTTATAATTATCTTAATTTGCAATATATATTTAGTACTTTCTAATTAATACCTGCACAGATAAATAGACAGGAGGACAGACAGACAGACATTTCTAAAAATTAAAGAAATGTGTTTAATTAATAATTATTTTCCCAAAAATCGGAAATGTACAGACACGTGAAATCTACAATTTTATTATTAGTATATAGATATAGATTATTTCTATTAAATTTATTTAATAGAATAGATTATTACATTCTTATTTTTACTGCAAAACCTTCCTTAACCCCTTCAGCACTTACCTGGCGTTTACGCCAGCTTTCCATTGTTTTCATATTGTCTTATTTTTATGGGTACTCGACACATTAACTTTAAACACAATGTAGAGTTTTAAAAATATAAGAAGAATTATGGTAAATTGTAATTAATATAAGTTCACTTTTTAACATTTATAATATGTCAATCAAATATACATAATGGTATGAATAATTTAAATGCATGCTATTTTTCACAAATTTCCTTTTCCAAGTTTTTCCAACCATACAAAAGTATAATCTAAAATGTGTAATCCTATAACTTTAATTAAATTATGTAAGGCTAAAGATAAAATACAATGATTTAATAATTATTAGAATTGTCGAGGCAAATATAGTTTTCCTACTAAACCCCAGAAAAATACTCGAAAATTGCATATTAAAAAATATAAGATAAACAACAAAAGAGATCTTACATATGTACATTCCAGTTTTAGTTTTCACCATTTTAAGTGCTGCACAGGATTTACGTACTGTATATATAATCCGACAACTCTAATCCGTGTGCTGGTGGCAACGCGCAGATTGCTTGCACTCCGACTGAGAGCTGTCAGCTGAGCTGTCTTGATCCATGCGAGATCCGATAAAACCGCCGCGGATTTACCTGTATCTACTACACAACGACTAGCCAACTTTTACCTTGAACCTTACCTTACTTTTACCTTCTCACACAATAATTCACTAAATTATACATGTAAATAACTGAGTGCCAGCGGCTCCGCTCGCGTATAATATATCTAAAATTAATCACTTTAATTACATTTTTGTAAATATATTAAATGCCTTATTTAAAATGTAATGCCTGGTTGTGTACTGGTAGTATTTTCTCATTTAATTCACTTAGATCTTAATAATCCGATCATATAATATATCAATGATTTGACATAAGTATCATGTAAAGTAACTCAAGTTATAAGCCATCTAACGGACAGACGGACTTTTATACAAGGGTATATATGCAATGGTTTAATAATATTATTAAAACTGGAGTTAAATTGTTTGTCCACTTTACTAAACTTCGTTACTTCGTTAAACCATTTAATAAAAAGATTTTTTTTTAAATTTTTTAAATCTCATATTTCATAAACAATTTAAAAAGAGTACTTAATGCGACTACGGTTTCTCATGTAGTCTTCTTTACTTTTGTATTAAAATGTAGTTTTGATAGAATTTTGCGTGATATAATTTAGTTATAGTTATAGATGTAAGGCCGGTTTATAACCTAAATATTTTTTTTTTTTTCGATTTATAACAGTCGGTGTTGATGACTATGGGTTTGTACATTTTCTTGATTTTACCTAGGTAGGGATATGACGGAGTACCTATAAACTGTGCACAGATTTTTTAAATGTATGATATACGAGTACTGATACTGTTATACATGCCGTTGTCTCTTTCATGCGCAATTATAACGGACGGCATTGAGTTAATAATGTCTTCTAATCTAGTTTGTGTATGATAATATAAGAAATAAGTATAGGTAGGTATACTTACTTATTAAAGTTCTCGTGTAGTAGGTAATGTACATAGATACTTTCTATTGATTTTTTATAAACGAATTAAAATGAAACATGACGTCGGGTGAACAAAAATTGCCCACATTTTAGTGTAAAACACAGTTTTTAATTTTTGTAGGCGATATTTTAACCGTTTAAAACGATTCATTCGCTTTTTAAAACGGCAACATTTTATTTAAAACGTTTTAAATCGGTTGCTTTACATCTAAAATTATAGTGCATAACTCGAGTGAATTGAAAATAATAAAACGGAGTGTGAATTCTGAGATGTCCTAACCACTCCTGTCGAAATAGTTGTAACAGAAGGCCGCCATTTTGTTACCGTTTTTATTAATAACGTTATTAAAGACCTAGCTGCATGGTTTAGTCTACCCTTTTTTTCTTTGGGGAAATACATTTACGCATCCCCCTACCAACTTAAGCGGGGAGTAAATTCTCCCCGGTTAGGTTGGCATAAGTTATGTAGGACTCGGCCAGTGTGGAGCGTCGGAAATACCCACTAAAACCCTACGGTGCCGTCCATCGCCTTCCAGGGGCGACACGGGAATGAACCTGCATCCTCCGCGTCTCCCCAACAGCAGGCCCGACCTGTTATCGCTTGGCAGGAGCTGCCCCCTTTATCGCCCGCCGACCAGGAAATATCGTCTATCGACAAGAAACTAGGAGCAGAGGGAGCGTGGGGGAAGGAAGAAGGAGGATTAAGTCGGCTTAAGGGGGCTGGAGAGCGCGGACGTACCTCGCCCTCCTGCGCCCTACCCTCCTGCTCCGAAGAGGATGCGCTAGGGGATCCTACCCGATCTCTTTCCGCGGTTTCCTTCTGTAGCATAACCTGCTGCCAGAAGGAGGCACAACGTCCCAGACCCTCTTTCTTTAAAAAGGAATAAATGATAAAACAATTAAAAAATAAAGAACGTATTATGTATGATATAACCAACGTTATCGTTTGATACATTATTTTTTTAAAACTTGTTACTGGTTTATATTTAAGAAAACACTGGATCGAGTTGTATCCATTCTTTATTAAAATACCAACTGAATTCCGTTGTAGGTAAGCGCCGCACATAATTCGCGACATACCTACATTTTTACGGCTATTAATTATCACTATATATAAAGATGTTTGTCCGGTATATTTATTACACAACAGTTACCTGACTATACCCATAAGAATGACTTATTATTTAAACTGGAGATAGATGATCTCTTTGTCCTTTGTTACAAGGATTAACATTAACAGATAATTATTATTTTCAACAATGAATAATGTATAACAACGTACTTGTCTTTTCAAATATTCATTTCTAAAACATACTACTTGGAAACTTAAAGAACTTGTATTTTGGTGATAAGAAATCCTTTTGTAATATCTGACATTTTTATATTTTTAAACTGTAATATTTTTTAGCTGAATAATTTACTGTACTTTTGTTTTTTGAAGTGACTATAGGTTTAGCGTGTTTACCACCTGAACCACGTCGTCTCTTAACATTAAATGTTATTTTTATCAAAGTGCTATGTTAATAATTTGCACTATAAATTATAATATAAAATGATCACCTTAATAAATATAACTTTTAAATAAATACTGTAGAAGTAAGGGTCTAGACTACATATGTTAAATATGCTTTTTCATTCATAGGGATTAAGCAGTAATAAATAATAAATAAAATTATTTCACGAAATACAAATTTACAGGTATCATTTAGTTAAAATTACAAAAACATTTTTTATAATTATTATTGGTCGTACTTGAAATTTGGTTTTGAAATTGATTTATATCGCTATATAAAAATTATAAACATTCGCTAGTTATGACTCATAATTTACACTTATCTCTTCGACACTTGAATAAGAGAAAATAAATGCCTTAAAATGTGAAATAAAAAAAAAACTCTCCCTTTTAAAATTAACTAATAAACAAATGCTATAAAACTGAGATTACAAGGAAAATTTTAACAACAAAAGTTATAAACTGGGATGTACTAATGGTCCATTGTTATAAGATTGTGTGTATTATAACCAACACATTCAAAACAAGCACAAAAGGTTTTTAAGGATCACGTTAATTAGTATTTATGCTTGGGTATAATCTTTGAAGGGATACAATAGAACTATCCATCCACATCGGTGGTCTTGAATGCTTTGTTTAAAAATGTAAATACACAACTTCTACCTGATTGTATTGCGTCAAAATTTTATAACCGCAATCAGTTGCTATCTATTAACTATTTGAGACAATGATCTTCAAAGTTTCCGCCCTAAAAATAAGTGGTAAAGTTAAACAACCATCTGTCTGCTTAAGTTGATTTGAATCTCTAACCTATACCAAAGTCGGTTATATTACACCATTTATAGCTCGACAACTGCTATACGGATTATTTGCTTTGATTTATTGTCTTTGTCTTCAACCTGAATATGAATAACTATTGAAACAACGGAACAATTCGTTTTAAATACTGTTTGTATGAAACGACTGTTTTGATAATATCTCTAGAACGGATTGACTGATTGTGGTAATTTTTTTTTTATTCGTTGTTTTCACTAAATAGAAGAAAACTAAATTAAGCTAATAATAAGACGTTTATTGATTCTTAGGCGGTTTGCAATTCGGCAGAACACCTAGTAAAAAGTAAAACAATTGTGCCAAAAATCGAACCTTATGGAACTCCTTTAATTATTGCTATTTGTCTATGGATATATTTATCAACCAAGAATACTATTGTTTGCAGAATAAAATTCCTTTGAAGTAAGCGAGTTAAGCGAATTTATTTATATAAATTTTAAAGAGAAATAGTTGTAATAATATAGTCGTTCTATACAATAATAATTAATTCGAAATGAACATTATCATAGTAGTAACGAATATAAATGTAAATGTTAGCACATTAAGAATCAAACGAGTGCGCCGTCACACCGACAAACCCACACATTAACAGCGAACTCGAAAAGGCAATAACTCATACTAAAACGCCTCATTAAACTGTCAACTTGCGCAATAAATTACAACAATTCAACGAGGACACCGCGGCCGCGCGCTGCTAATACAACAAATTGCACGGAAAAAAAAAACGTCGAGACCCACATTCAAGCTACTCGTAAACGCCTAAAAACACGACTACGCCAACAAAGCTAAATATATTACTCCCTACGGAGACACATTTACGAATTATACAATTTTCAATTTCATACCTTTACACACAACATTTGTGTTAACATACCAAATTATAATATTGTCCGAATTATATTACAACTATGTATTTTTATGATTACAGATTACAAAGATATTTCTCACTTTTTAAACAGTTGCCAGTAAAAGTATTCATTATATAGGTTTTTGTTCACCATTTCAGATTTTTTATTTTTTACGCGGAACCCTTATTATTTTTATACTGTATAATAGAAAGTAAAGATTTTTCGCACAACAAGAAACACTTGCCAGCAAAACTGCATTGAATCGTGTTTTGTTTACAATTTCGTGAGTTTTAATTTTTTTACGCAGATGCCTGTTATATTTCCCAAAAATAAAAGTAGTCTAAGCTACGCCTTATGACTTCAGCTGTCTGCTTGATAAAGTCCTGTTAAAATCGGTCCGGCCGTTCCGGAGGTTAGAAAGAAACAGCTAGACAAACATTTTAATTAATATGTTTTTGTTTTAAGTATCGTATAAGCATTCATATGTATTTATTGCATTATAGAGTCATAGTAGAGATCCACATCCAGCTATCAGTTGCGATCTTTTTTTATACAATACAATACCTAAAGTTTTAAAAAGGCTATAAAATGTTTAGCTGACTACATTGTTTTTTTGATCCTGAGGGACCTTTAAAACTGCACCGAGAATACAGAACTTTTGAAACATAATTTATTTCTAATTGGTTTAAAAAACTCGATCATAAATTCAATTAAATAAAAATATCAATTGACTGAAATGGAACTTTCTAGATTAGAGGGGCATTGAAAATTGTAGTAAAAGGTGCTGCTAAATATGTGGATTCCTTTGACAAAATAACATAGTGTAGAAACTACTAAATACTCTATGGTTCCAAACAGCACAATATAATAATTAGTACCCACTGTACAATTTGGCAACTTTTAACCTGAGTTCAACCCTAATACATTGTGTACATTATCGCCCGATTGGATATCGTAGTTACCATAGACTAGACATAAATCCCGCCACATTAGCTTATTTCACCACCTCACTCTTCTTAATAAGCTTAGCTAGCGCTGAAATATTTAACAATGCGTAGGCTTCCGTTTCTAAGAAAAGTGTTCATCCTGATCCACACTAACCAGACATACAGGAGATATATATCAATCTACTATGCGCTGTAATTTTGTATACCTCGAAGATAGACCATGTTTCAAAGTATTTCACCAAAATTCGGTTATTATAGCAATTCAATTTCTAGTTTATAACAAAAAGTCGGCAACCCTAAGCCCTAAACACGCATCTTTCATCGTCGCATCGCGTCGAGTCGTTTGCGTTGCATATTTTATAATCGCCTCATCAAAACGCGAAAAGCGTTCTCCACTTTAGAGCGAGATGGCACATGACACGGGGTGTCAAACAGCGGTGGGGATAAGTCGGCAAAGCTCCCGCAAAGTACACAGAATGCAAAAATGGCGTAGCGACGAGTGACAAGGCAAGACAAGGTGTCAGAGAGGGGAGCGCGTGACGTGACTTAGTTTAGCGTCGACCGCCGTTGTGAGTGTACGTTTGTTAATTTGTACTTTTAAGACCGCGCTGTGAATTGTGTATGGGATGATGTGCTGATACAATAATAACAAGTGCCGTGTTTGTTTTTGTGTGTGTGTGTTTATTATTTGTTTTTTTTTTTTTAAAACTGGATAAGGATTTTGGATTGTGGAGCAACATGCTCACTTCAAGCAATCAGTATTTAAGACCGGAGTACTTGTCGCCGCTACCGACGACGGTAATTTTACAAAATAATTATATATTTTATTAAAAACAAAAAAAATACTTAAATAAAATAATTGTTTATATTTAAAAAGGATGTTATGTAAAATAAATAATTATAAGAAAATTAAAATAACTTTAAATGACATACAAACATTTTTATTTATCGATCAAGGTATATTTTGTTGGATCTCTAACATTTATGTATATATAATTGGAATAAATATTTTTTTGGACTAAATTAACCGATCATTAAATTACTGTAATTATTTACAGAACATTTAATTATACTCCGTTTCGATATTCTTTTCAAAAATTTCGGAAATTACTAAACTCTGAACGGTGTGAGTTAATTACCAATAAAATGTACTTAAAAGTTTTAAAAGTGTATATATAATATATGTAAGTAATTATAATTACCAATAAAATGTACTTAAAAGTTTTAAAAGTGTATATATAATATATGTAAGTAATTAAAATTATTCGGAAACTTTTTGTACTTTCTGAGAACCTCTCAAATATTTATATTATTAATGTTTCCGTAAACTTTCCTGTGAGTTTGGAAATCTGAAATCAAAGAGTTTATTATATTCCATCGTTATACCTACTATGTAATCAATTTCTGATTTAACATACCAATGTCATTCAACTCCAATTAACGTGTAACTAACCCATTAACTTGATTACTACCAGGATTTTTATAGGCGCTTTCTTGACATTATGTATTATTACTTGTTCCGAACTGTTTAGATTAAATTTACAAGAACCATTAGGAAACATTTAAACTTTATTTAATTTATATTCTGTCATAACAGACAATTGATTAGCACGTATGTGCCTATATGCTGCTACATTATTTCTTAATTCGCACTGTATTATCGTGTAAATTATTACAGTTCCCCATTAGGTAATAATGGAAATATGCGTCGCCCTCTAGATAATTATAATCTCTAGTAACCAGTTGTTTATTAATCTAAAAAGATAAATGCTTTTTTTATTATTCCTGGAAAATGTTCAAGAAATTGTAAGATCGGTATCAATATTTAAATTGAAATAAATAAGCACCGTCTAGTAATAGATTTCTAGATGTTTGATTCTTGTTTTATTATCTTTGTTATGTTAAAATTAAACTAAATGTATTTTACATTCTACACCGCTTGTGTTGAAAGATTGACGTTTTGTTCCAAGCATTGATACTTCATCAAATTAATTTTCACCATACATAACGTCACACCTTTCTCCCATAAGGGTAGGGAGAGAACACATCATTTCTCTTGCTTCGATCCTGACACACGTCTTTCGCTTCTTCCACTTTATAACCACCTTCATACAAACTCTTCGGTTAGGAGTACTTTTAAATTGGCCTTTCTCCAGAACGTCCTCGATCTCGCCAAGGATGACCCCTAACCCAGTCACTTTCGCCTTGTAAATTTGCTTGGTCAATCTTCTTACATCCATCCTCTCCACGTGTTTAAACCATTTAAGCATCCCTTTATCTTTGTCACTACATCTTCTATCAAGGGAACGTAATAGACGTTCCCTTATTACATTATTCCTTTTTTCAATAAATAATTGACGGTTAATTAAAAAAAATGTATATAGGCTGACTTATTTTAAGTTTTTTCGCTCTCCTCTAAAATTTAGTTTTAAGCCATTACTAGGTTTCGAAATGGAACAGACTACATATTTCGATTAACGGATTCCATACATTTCCGAAATTAGCCATGAAAAAAAATGAGAAAAAATACAACAGAATTCTTGGCATGATATTTAATCGTTCGGAAAGCTGTCATTGTCATTATTATTTGTCGTAAAATTATTGGAATATAATCGTACTTCATGACGTTTTCTAAGTCGCTATAATATTTACAATAATAAGTACTGAGATTTTGATACTATATAGATTATGATAACAGTATTACATAAAAATCTAATCACAAACACGACATTTATTATACCTACTGATAATATTGTTGAATCTAGTCACTCACATGTTAATTATCATTACATTTAAAAAAAATATGTATGCCTGTTTGTCAGTTGGCTTATAACTCGAGAACTAATAGGAGTTACATGAATTTCTTTAAATAGTAGATTTAAAATTACCGTCTTGTATTGCTGCAGAACATAGCTAGTATTATAGATAATAATACATATTTACATGACTCTCATAAGGGTAGGCACAGACTACAATCCTTGCATCTGCTACGATCCTGACACAAGTCTTTCGCTTTCTCTTTCTTACACGGTCACGCGCTTTCATACACGGTCTTTGATTACGAGTACTTTTGACCTGGCCTTTCTTCATAACGTTTTCGAACTGGTTCTATAAATATTATCCTAGGTCAACCTTTACCCGCGACGCGGTGCTTGCGAAAGCCACCCCGTGTCGCCCCCATCCCAAATGCAGCGGACGGCCCCGGGGGGTTTTAGTGGGTATTTCCGGGCGACTCTCGCCCGGGTGAGTCCCACACTGGCACGGAACTCGTCACTCCGTGCCCCCTTATCTAGGGTATTTGGAGGACTTTGATCCCCCAAATACAATAGATAAGGGTAGTGCGTAAATGCATTTCCCCCCGTCAAAAAAAAAAAAAAAAAAAAAAGGTCAACCTTTACCCGAATAGAGCGGCCGACTGTATGGCAGATAGTCTACGTTGTGCTCTGTGTGCTGACACCGGAAGGGATGCCAGTCATCAAATGGTCCCTTCTGCCGGCCACCGGCTCCGGCCAGGTTGGCAGGATTAATTCGAAGACCTCAATAGAGGTCAAGCGCGGACGAACGGCTAATGTCCCTGTTCGCGGGTAGGGACCTTGTTTTGGCAGAGTCATCCGCACAGGGGATCGCGGGACAATGTACAACAGATACCGTATCCCTCCTAATAGTGGTAGAGACGGTACGTCGTGGCGGTTTTAGTGGGTAGTTACGGTGATCGAAACTACCGTGTGTTAATGCAGTGGTTTCGACCATCGTGGGAGTTCCACACCTTCCTTAATGCCCCGTATTTTGGTTGTACCTAAATGCATTTCCCCCACATGCAAAAAAAAGGTCGACCTTTACCGAGTGGATCGAACCAGTCCCACACACATTTCTGGCATCCCTAATTCGGGAGATTCTTACTTCCGGATTAGGGATGGTAGAGCGGATGCGTAAATGCATTTCCCCACCTAAAAAAACGTTACGTTCCATTCTCAAATAAATGTCAATCAATTAAATGTGAAATTTAATTGAAATAAATATACTTCACCACTTATTATATTCTTTTTAAAGGCCGTCCTATTCACATACATACGATTTTTATAGTTAGGTTGTATTGAGAACAATATAAAATCCGTCAACGAAGTTTTAAAATTTGTTGTACCATCATTCTACAATATTATAATATAAGTGGTAACATTTCTTTGTTTTGAGTTGTTCAAGGTTGATTTATTATTTATCACCTAATTTAATTATAAAATTCAATTTTAATTATCCCAATTAATTACTTTTATTATATTCAAATTGCTTCATGAGTAATAAATAATTGTAATATGAGTGTTTTCGCAACTCAATCTAGATATAAAGATTAATGTATATCTGTCTGTTTGTCCGTTAATTAGCATATAACTAAAAAAACATTGCACTATTTTACATGATCTATTAATCGTAAGATATGTTTTTGTTTTCATAAACAAAAACTTTTTTTTATAATAACTAAACCATTCGTATTTAATAAGTTATACATTTGTGAAGAAAGATAATGTATAAAAAAGTATATTTAACCGAAGCCGAAAACACAGTTTATCTAATTTTATTACCTACTAGGTGTATGCCCGCTGCTACGCCCGCGTTTTTTATGTTCTTCACTGCGTGTTAATTTTTTTTATACGGAACCCTAATTATTGTCTTAAAAATTGTTTAGAATTAAGATCAAGTAAATATATTTGTCATAAATTCAAGCACTTGCCCGTAAAACTGCATTAAATCGGATTTTATTTAATTTTTTATTAGTTTTAATTTTTTTTACGCGGAACCCTAATTATTTTCGAAAATATAAAGGACTACCCGAAGTAACTTCAGCTACCTACCAAAAAAAGTCTCATCAAAATCCGTTCAGCCGTTCCGAAGATTACCAGAAACAAACAGACAGACAGACAAAATTTAAACAGACAGACAGACAAAAATTTAAAAAATTATATTTTTGGTATTGGTGTCGTATCTATTTAGTAAAAAAAAAAAATTTTTGGCATTACAGACACTCCAATTTTATTTATTAGTATAGATGTAACTATTTCCCCGAGATAACTCTCATAGATGAGCTAATCTGTCTCTTGTCTTATTATATTTTTAAGCACGACTACAAATAATACAGGAGTGCAATTAACACCTATTAAATATAATAAATTAATCAATGTAATTATATTTATAAAATATTTAAAATAACCTTGGTTAATAAAAAAACGGACATTCATTAAGCTAATATTAAATTCAACCAAGCGTAAAGATATTCTCAGAAGTATAAAACAAACAACTATAAGGTTTATTCTTGGTATATTTATCAATAATATGGAAGCTTTTATTAAATATAAAAACCATAACATAAATAGAGGCCGTGATTTTTCATTTCTTCGAAATAATGAAACACGATTTACGTTTTTCTTTTATGCAGAATTAATAAGGTTGATTTATTTTATATCGATAATCTACGATCTAGAGAGAATGTAAACATACACTTCATTACTCTACGGATTGTACAATTCTATAGTTATTTTTTTTGTTTTTCTGTAAACTGCCTAGTTATAAATGCAGCTCTGCTTAATACGTTTTTACATTCTTGATAATCCAGTGCATTATTTATTTTATATACAATTGTAATTATTATGGGAAAAAGACATAAAGACGGTAATTTCTTTATCAGCTTCGTTCACTATTATTTTAATAGCTTTTTATTTTAATATTGTTTAATATTATCAAATATATTATAAAACATGAACATATAATCTACAATTAGCAACAGTTCTAGAGAAATAAGTCAACTGGCGGATAAATGTTGCCATGTATAATAATTATTTTGGTTGAACATATTTTTGTTATCTCTCTTTTTTTACGTTGTATCTCAGCTTTTTTTTTTTTTGACGGGGGGAAATGCATTTACGCAGTACCCTTACCTATTGCATTAGTGAGACCGAAGTCCCCCAATGCAATAGGTAAGGGGGCACAGAGGGACGAGCTCCGTGCCAGTGTGGGACTCGCCCGGGCGTGAGGCGCCCGGAAATACCCACTAAAACCCCCCGGGGCCGTCTGCTGCATTTGGGATGGGGGCGACACGCGTTGAATCTCACCTGATCTGAAGTGACGATGTGGTCCAGGATGGTAAACATACTAAGACTAGAGATACTGGTAATCAAGTTTTAAGTGTTTTCCATAACTGAACTTTTAGGCTCATTTTAGAGCTGGATAGGTGAGATCTTATCGTACACACTTATCTATATATAAAATTAGATAGTTCAAAGATTTAGTTAATTTGTATGTTGGTATTATTCACTAATATGCTGTTAAGTTTTTCTGTATATAACGTAACGTATTAAATAATTACTAATATATACCCAGAGTATATCTATGATTTCACAAAGAAAGTAAATCGGTTCAGTGATTCTCGAGTTATAAGCCAATTAACGTATCAGACAGATAAATAGCCATATATACGTATTTAAAATGTGATATATCTATGATAATGTAATAAAATGTAAAACATGTTTTTATTATAATTAAATAGTTACAGTAAATTGTAAAAACTCGCTTGCTTTTTGGAGTTAAAATTTCTTTCTGCTTTTTACGATGATGATTTGAAATCATGCCATCTGTATTTAGTTGCTTTATTATAAATGAGAATCGCCTTCAGAAGGGGCGAAAAAACTGGGAATTTGAAATTTTTGATCTATATGACATCGAAATTTTTTTAAATTCCCTATTTAAAATCAAAACAGGTATACTTTATTCCAGTTAAGCTGTGAAAATATTCTTATGAACGTCAAAACACTACCACCGGTTCGGAAAACACACGATGTACATAATCAGACCCACTTACTTAATTATAAAAATAATAAAAAAAATATTATTTCGTTCATTCATTCTCGAATAAAACTCGAGACTTATAAAGTCTGCTAAGGAAACAGAGAAACATTACTTTTTATAATACATAAGTATGTATCTAAAAATTAACAAACTTCGGTACCTATTAATATAGTCTCTACTGTCATTATTAACGTAGGTATATAGTATATAGAGTGGAAATGGTTTTGCTCCCATCGCTGTTTGTATGTGACGTCGGCATTGTCGGCACTCCCGTGTGCCTATAGACGTGACAGCACGCCACGAGTTCAGACTCGCCGCAAATTCAGCGGCACAAATTGCCCTTTTCACTGCGAGATTACATCATGCGGGAGTCGAGTGAAATGTCAAACGGAGCCGACGGCTGCCAGACGCGCGGATAAAGGCGCGTCGACCGCGTGATTGGACCGCCTGCCTCCCCCTGGCCCTCCCTCGGCGCCCAGGCCGACACTCGTCACACTCCCGCGGTCCCTTTGTACACCCGTCACTCGCAACCTCGACCCGACGTTTCATTTCATAAAACAAACCTCTTTGTTGCAGCTCGACGCGAAAAAGAGCCCGCTGGCACTTCTGGCGCAGACCTGCAGTGCTATAGGAGCCGACACACCTAACCCGAAACTGATATCGGCCGCAGAGAAAGCGAGTAAGAAGTACGAAGAGAAAGTAATTCACGCGGACAGCAAGCCTAGCTTCAAGCCTTATGAATCGTGCCTCACTGCGAGAGAAAAGACTAGATCCCCTGAAGACAGAATCTCTGTCAATGCTCATTCGAAAACTCCTGTGTCATCTAAAGGGAGCGCTTCTAACACACCGGTACAAGCTCGCTGCGGTAGTAATCAAAGTTCATCGTCATTGAGAACTTCGCCTCCCGCAGCTCATCGTAAAACGCCCTCGGACAAATCTGACGAGAGATCGAGCCCGATGCACGGCTCACCCATACCACCTAAGTTGACCGCCGAATCATCCTCCAGCTCATCTACATCGAAGTTACCTTACACACCCACCTCTCTAACATCCAACGCCGAGACCAAAGAACACTCAAGTTTCAAACCAAGTATACCTGTAACTTCATCAGCTTTCCTTGGAGGTCTGCCACACTCAGGGTTCCCATTACCCATGGACCTGATGACGAGCAGTCTGATGGCGGCTCAACACCACGCTTTGAAAAACGGACTCAACCCATACTTAGCTTACGCTAGAATGAAGGCTCCGGGAAGTGATTTAGGCATTTGCCGCGATCCTTACTGTACAGGTTGTTCTCTAAGCTCACATTTGCTCAAATCTGCCGTGTGCCCTGCCGGTTGCGCGCAGTGTGACCACACCAAAGCTCCTTTCTCATTACCGACCGGCCACCCGGCTGCAGCCGCTGCGTACGCCCACGCTCAACTTGCAGCCTTAGCGGCGGCTTCACAGTTACCTTACGTCTGCAGTTGGATGGCGGGAGATTCTGCTTACTGTGGAAAACGATTCGGGACATCTGAAGAATTGCTTCAGCATCTAAGATCGCACACGGCTAGTGGGGAACCGAGTCCGAGTCTTTCAATGTTAAGCGCCACGCATCCGTTGCTGCAGAGGACATACCCGACGCCGCCACTGTCCCCCTTGACGCCGAGGTTTCATCCATACAGCAAGCCGTCTCACCTTGTTTCATCTCCGCCCCTGCCGTTCCCGCTACCGCCGCACCCGTCCCTCGCTGCGTATTTCCCCTCGTATACTCTATTCGGACCGCGGGCCCTGCACCCTTGAGGACCATCGGCGCTCCACGGACACAAGAAGGGGGGCGCCGAACGTTAACCGCCCATGCCAAATGGACATTCAGAACCGGAGCTCGTGTATATATAGCTTAGTGCTCTTCGGCTCTCTAGTCGACTGATATCATTGTCGATGGTGAGTGAGCCCTCTAGTGTTCAGAGGGCCGCGACAGCTGTGATCTCTAATGTAATATGTAACAGTGGACGCTTCATTGCGCCGGAACGCGCGACGCTCTTTCATTTTCTAGTTAACGAAATTTTATGTACCAAAACGATGTGTAATTTAAGTTGTTATCAATTAGTAAGGGGTTTGTTAATTGTGTTTTGTAATTTTTGAATGTATTTTAATTTTTGAATATTAATAATAGGTATATTAGCAGAAAACATATCTTTGTACTGTACGTAATTGTAACGTCCGAAATTTATAATATTAGGTTATTCTGTGTCCAAATCAGAATCATTGAGATGGTTAAATCTTCTTTGCATATAGAAACTTGCATTTCTTATATGCATCCACGAGTTTAATTCTCAACTTCTAAAACATTTACTACTACGCACGATATCTATTTATTCCTGGCAAAGATTATGAAAGAAAATTCTATCATTCTTTATGTTATTATCAATGTCGACAACATAAATCGTTCGTTAATGAATTATAAATATCAATGAATCTCACAATCTTTCGAATCAACAATTTTTAATGTATAATATTAGAACTGGCACAATATTTGTTTAAATAAGAAAAAAACCCGAAATAAAGTATCGTTCTAAGTATTATTATTACACCAATTATTAAGTGTGGCAACATTGATTATTTTAAAAAGAGAACACTGTATTATGTTCTAATGAAATGTTGAATTAATTTGTTGTTATGAGGAACATAAATATTTTAAAAATATACGTAAATATTTAATTTCGATTAAGTCTTTTATTTTTTTAAAACAACATTGAAATATATATAAACAGTTTATATCAAATTTTTGTTATAGGTAAAGTAAGGACTTTAAAAAAATGTAAACAATATTTACAAACAACATTAACAAATTTCTCTACATGCTAATTTCCAATTTATTTATGATACCATTCGAGGGTTTTATTATTTTTGTTAATTTTATTTGTATAAAATCAGCACAACCAACAAAGTAGGGCGGACAAAACTATAATTTGAAAAATGTATAGAAAAAAAAAACTAAGCAGACATGGGGACTGCCGACAGAAGAGTAATCTCGACTCTTTGAAAAAACTATTTCCTTAATGTTGAAATTTCATAATCTGTAAAATGAAATTATTGCCATTACCTAACATTTAACATATGTCTGATTTTTACTTCAATTAACGCTCCATGCAATGTTCATTTTAATATAGTTTATTTATAATCAAATGATAAGGTAGACAGCGTATGTATAAATTTTTATTTTTATATCTGAGCGCCAGCACTTTAACATCATCCTAAACTTGGCATACTGTAGCATGTTGATTGTTGACGTCATAGTATCGGTAACGCGAGTCGATAAGTTTTCTCCCCACCGAGAATCGCCCAATGCCGCTAAAAAAAAACGTTTTCATTTCATAAAAACTCGTAAGGCACTCAGGAATTGTCGGTTCGCAATGAAATTGTCTGTATTGCTAATTTTTAACACCTCATACTTTGGTCCCGTTTGATTTTTTTTAACTCAATTTGTAACATAATTCCTTAATAATAAGAAACTATTTTTAAAATGGTTTCTCATTAACTATACGATGAATATTAATATAAATATAGAAATAGCAGTTATTGAATAATGAATTCGTCCGCAAATATTATTTATCTACAAGATAAGCAGCAATAGATAAGTACTGGAATCTTATAATAGAAAAATATATAATTATTCTTGGTATAAAGCTAAATTGACGTTGAATTAACCTTAAATCAATTTAACTAACCATTTTACCGTAAGGTATCAAATATTAACAAAAAAATCCGAATTAAGTGAGAATTTGATTATCAAAATGCGACGTAAAAAATACTTGAGCTTTGTAATTACTTAAGCGTTTCAAGTTTCGCTGTAAGTTATATGCATAGCATGTTACACATAAAACTTTCTTCTTGGTACCGTCATGACATTCCCTTGTTTAATCATATATCAATTACAATCAAGAATTGAATTTATGAAATGCGTGTTATTAATATAATAATAACATACATGATATATTTTAGAACAACAATTTAATAACAGTTAAATAGTTAGTTATGCTGGTCGCGACATGATGGCAATTTTTGACGTTATATAGAAAATAACATTTATAAATGTAAGTGATATGAATAGGCAAAAATTGCAAAGAAAGCTCCAGAATTTGTAGGTAAAAATGCGATACTTAATTAATTACTGGACGACGGAGATAGTGTGTGAAGAGGATCCAAGGCTTAGGTCTTTACTGCTGAAATTAAAAAGGTAAGTTTCCATATTTATGAAAACTTTCTGGAAGTTAGTATTCAACATTATGTTTAAGATTTTTAAAAACCAGGCTTTAAGCATATATATATATATTTTTATATATCTGTGTAATGTTCTTGTATCTACTTACTTTATTTTCTGGTATTCTATCCAGTTGTAATTAAATAAAATCCACCGAATTTCTATACTTGTACAAAGTTAAATAACAAACAATTAAATGCAATAATATATAATAGTTAATGAATTAAAAAAAACTGTTTTTTTTTAATAAATGAAAATACTCCTAATATTTTTATTATAAGTAGATATTTTGATAAATACACCAGGATTTTAAATTGTGACCGTGAGCAAAAGGTAATCCTGAGGATTTAAAAACTTATGAGAAACGTTTCTTCTATAAGTGTTACCGCCACTTCGTCCTTAATTAGTACCATAACAGCTACCCGTTAAGATAAACTGTAAGCAATTTATCTGTCTGTCTGTCAGCATAGATCACGCGCGATGCATTTCCCGATGCGATGCAGCACGGCGTAGGGATGAAATATGAACAAGTAACGTACCAATCTATATTAACACTTCAAATCTTTATTATACTGAATACAATATTTTCTATACTATACAAACATCACAATATCATCTGATGTAACGATTTAACCCAAGATGGTAAACAATATAAGCCTATGATCGTCGAAGTGCGGTCCGTGACATAGTAAACAATTTTAGTAGGAAACGACTAACAAAAATTATTTTGCAGAACAATATTATGAAGAAATTGCCGTAGAAAATTCAAGAAACACTTTATTTTAGTTCAAAAAAATCTGATTAAGTAGTTCCTTGAAAATGAATTAATAGTTAGTTAATTGAGCTATCAAGTAAATAATTTCACAGACCCTTGACCAGAAAAGTGTGACGACCAACAATCTAAGCTTAGAGCTCTTAAGTAAGGCTAAAAGAATGCACAGTATTATAGGTCCTTGGCGACAGAATTGTCCAAATTGAGAATGGTAACTAAACAGGTGAGTATTTAAAAAAGCCTTACCATCATGCTATATTCATGATGTTTTCCTTCACTAAAAGCTAAAGTTCATTATGAAATAGAATAGGTGAATTCAAACCACATTAAAACTCAGTCATCATCACTTTACCTATTCAACGGTGTATTAATTGGTTTTAGTTCAATCCATATGTATAATATTTGTTATTTTATTATTATTTATATATCTTCAACATATTTATTTATTAAATTCATTACAAAACCCGAAAGTTTTCTTTTAGTTTATTCATGTCAATTGTCAGTATATCTTCCCCGTGCTTTCTGCTAATGTAACATAAGTTTTTATTGGATTCATTGAGGAGGCCGTTTAAGAAAGAACATTTAAAATTTGAATATTTGTAACGCCGAGAAACAATAAAATTTTGATTCATTAAGACAACGGGATCGAGAGTGTGAGGTCGTAAAGGAAAATAAAATCGGTCTCTGAACAAATTTTTGAGAAGACTATGTATATTAAATAATGTAATCAGACACACTGTGGGTGATGAAGAATAAGCAGCACTCAACGGGCAATTTATTGAATATAGTGAATTGATGGACAATAAAAGATCAGTGCTATATTAAACGGATTTCTTTGCTGGCCAGGTTTTTTTAGTTGCATTTTTTTAATATCTTACTCTAAAGAAAATCTTCGGTTATAATACACTCATATTTTCATTTTCTTTTCGTTTTATTCCTGAGTCTAAATTTTAATTCAATCGTCCTCGCGACACAGTTTAATAAGTATCTAAAAATAAATAATAACACGATTATGCAGTTACTTAGTCGGTGCGCTTGAATTAGATACAAAATGATATTTATTTTTGGAAAAAGTTGTCTTATTATTTGATGCTAATTTGATATACCATGAGTTTAGGGCCATCCGGCAAACGTTTGACATTTGTTCACTAAAAAATTTTACATTATCGTAACGTTTTTCATAAAATTATATATCAGTTTATTTTTAATAAGTGATCGTAAAAAGAATTGTTTACGATAAAGTTGCTTGGAAGTAAAAGCTTGTATGTAAAGTCTTACACTAACAAATTAAAATTAACGTAAGGAATACATAACCGTATTTTAGGGTTAAATTAGAATTATTTCGGGTGCTATGAGAGCCGTATTTTTATGTATAAAGGAATTTGTGTAACTGTAACTATATCAGATACAAATTACATAATGTTAACATTATTAGAAATCTTATAAACATTAACTGAAACTTCCCTTTCACTTACACAAGAATTTTCGCATTTTGTAATTTGTTTTACTACAGGTGGATAGTTCGATTTTTACCGTTGACAGGACTATAAAATAGTGTTCGGAACGCTTGTGAGGGTAATCCCTTGTGCTAGTTACTTTTTACGGCTAAGTGTCTTCAGCACTCGCCCACAAAGTTCGGTGAAGTTATAAAGGCCCTATCGGTCAACAGCATTAGCTAGGTAAAAAAAATTATGATGGCAATAGTGATTGAGGTACGAAGTGAGTGCATTTATAGTTAGTTATACTGATGATATGGTGTTCCTGAGCCCTTCGGTTAACGCTATGATGAGTCTGCTCACAATATGTGAAAGATACCCAGAGGCCCATGGCCTCAAATACAATGTTAAGAAGAGTGAGATACTAGTCTTTAAGGCAGACCAATGCATTCAGGGTGTTGATAGGGTTGCCGCGCTACTTCAGCGCTTCAGACATGTTTGCGGAGGTGAGAATTGATGGCTTTCACGCCATCATACGTAAGCGATGCGCCTACATACCACTGTGGCAATATAAAAATAATTACTTATTGTAAATATAGATGTAAGTACTGACACTACTTTCTAAGTTGTATGTAAATTAACCAAATGGAGTTTTATTTGAAATAAAAGATTCTTATTTTTATTATTTATAGTTGAAAAGCTAACAAGAAATATTTGAATGTAGAACGGTTATTGAATTTTCCATACAAAAATCTATTATATATAAGATATTACTTCTCATACCTAAATATAGATTTTGAAAATCAAAACTCACCATAGTGTGTTCTTTATAGAATTACTAATTATTACAGTTAATATGTATCCAACTCCCTGAAAAATGGTAAAATAGTCATAAAATTATAATATTTAAACAATTATACGGAACTATAACGCTTAGGGTTACCAACGTAATAGTCTGCTGAGAACTACTTTACCTATTATGAAATAACCAATAAGTTATTGCTCAAAAGAAAATACATCAGTTCTCTACAGTTCGTTGGAGTGTATGCACTCTAACTTGGAATATGGAATGTGTTTTATTACATAATAGCCACAGAAATTTTATTCCAACAAATCGAGAAACTAAATTAATAGTCAAAAAGTAATTTTTCATAAGTAAATTCATATTTTATTATGTTTAAAACCCAAGTCATTTCAATATGTTTTAAGAATTTTGGTTGCGGGGACTTGTCATTGCGGTGGCGACCATATTTGTTATCGCTCTCCTCCGCGGCCATCTTGTAGATGACATTTTGTTTGTAATAGCTGCTCTGATATATCATTCATATTAAGTATATGGTATCATCATCTCCCTGTCCGTATCCTATTTTTGTTTGAGGTCGGTGCAAAATGTCTTACTACTCTTTCACATTCATCTCTATTTGAGATCATGTCCAGATACACTCCCTTTCTAAGCATATCATTTTTCACACAATCTGTCCATATTATCTTTGGTCTTCCTCTTCTCTTACAATCGTCCGTATTCATTTCCAATACCTTTCTTACAACATCCTCTTCCTCCCTGCGCATCACATGCCTATACAGACTACTCCTTATCATAAATCTGTAAGTAACGAATATCTTTTGTTTTTGTTTTCACTTTATCCATGAAATGCTCTATGACCATTCGAACAAAAAAAAAAATGTTGGCAGCCCTAAACAAGTTAGACAATCGTCTCTACACGTATAATAAAGATAATGTTTTTATATTTCCGTAATAAAATTTAATGATCTCGCGATACACGGGACTTCATTTTTATTATAAAAATATTGTAAGAGATCCATTGAAACGGACTAATAAAAATACGCTACAAACAAATTAACATTTTAACTTTTGTATATGTAATTATTATGTATATTTTTATAAATGCGAATTGGCTAACACTATCAAGTGTAATAAAATTTAACGACTTGTCACTGAACAAGCTGTTGTTTGAATAATAAACAATGATAATTAACGCAATTTAAATAAATTATTAAAATCACAAGGAGACTTAATAATTACCTACCTATTGCTATTTTTCTCAACGGGTCATAAATTATTATGTCATTTGTTAATGGTAATAATATATTTTATTTTTTTCGAACGATCGTAAAAATGTTACATTAAAATAAATATAAGATTATAAAATTGCCCAACTAAACAAAAAACCATTTCAAATAATAATAATTCAAGCTGGCAATAGTAACGATGCGACGTCCCAATTAGAAAACAAAACAAGAATGAACACGCCTTTAAACTCCCACTGAATTTAAAGACTCGTTTCGCGTCATGACACAAGCGGTGACAGATGTACCAGTAGTGACGTCAGAACCGGTGTGAGTCGATTGAATGCCTTTTATTTTCCATTGCGTTTTATTAATTATTTTGTATAGAAAACCTTCACAACTATATAAAACAAATATTATTTTCATACACCAGTATCTTACGTATTTCGTTATCTAAATAAATGCTAGCTAAATTTTGAAAAGCGACTACCCGTAGCAAGATCCTGTGACGGATTTATCATACGGATGGTGTTCGTAATCACTCGCGTATGGAAATCTTTACCAACCAATTTTGTAACTGAATACATATCGGTTGATTCCAAGTATAATATGATAGTTTAACGCGTATACTAATTTAAGCCAAATTCACATTACATTTTAAGGGATTTCAGTTGAATTTTAAAATGTTACAATTACGGAATAATACACGAATTTATCTTAAATTACGTTTCACTTACATATGCACTTTAAGTCCCAAAATAAAACATTATATCAGTTGTAAGATAAAATGAATTATAAAGGCCCTACTCACTATTGGAAAGAACTATTCACATAATACGAAGAATATATTTTACGGTTCTTGGCATTTCATAATCAGCTGTTATACTCGATGATGTATAATGAATCTAGCCGATATGACGACTCTCGAAGAAACGTAGGGTCACGATAATTATTTTTAAACTTTAACATCACTCAATTTATACGGCTATGCATACGACCAGAAAATAAAAGTTCACCATATCGCAATGTAAATAAACTTAATTTTATAAATATTTGCGGTAATTATCGAAAAGATATCGGCCTCGGAATGTCAACCGCGCCCCAATAACGTTCCAACCGATTTAACACCTCCGTAATCACTTCAAAGTAAAACGCCAACAACTTGCCGTTCCAATTAAATATCAAAAGTGGTAGTGATTAAACGTTTTCAATACTTCAAACCGGCCGTAGATACTTTAATTACTTCAGTGGTAATATAACACATCAAAAGATGTCATAATAAACGTTGTGTTTATTAGAAAATATTGTGCTATAAAATTTAAATTAGCCCGACTTCGATCGACATAAGTGGTGTTTACCTCACGGACCGCTTTGGAACCTGTTAGGGTTGTCTTGTCGGTTAACGTTAATGTGTTTTCGATTTCATCCATTCTATAGAGAAATAACATTGGACATCCCTTATGGAAAAAGTAAGGTATTAATAAAGATATATACATAATGATTTTCAAAATTTGCCACGTGTCGAATAACTGTACGTATAACTGTACTTACAATAAAACTAAAGAAACAAAATCTGTACATGAAATATTTTTGAGAAAAAACCACTCTGGGGCTTTAGAATAAATAAGGGAACATATTTCTATGATTTTCGAAAGTAAAGGATTATAATTTATAAAGAAGCTTATAATTTGTGTAAAACTAAGTCATACATTACATTAGCTCACGCCTGTTATCCCCGAAGGGTTAAACAGAGATGAAATAGCGAACTACACCATCCACATTTCGCCGAGCTTAGTTCCGTCCCAGATGTGACAGGGGACGAGTCTGTCCCCGTATCGGGTGCAAATTCCAGACTCCGGAATGATACTGAGTAGAAAACTACAATATCACTTGACCCGACTCGGGGATCGAACTCGAGATCACAGAACGACAGTCATACCGTAATACAACTACGCCACCGAGGCAAATAAGTCATACGTTTTGTGTAATGTCAAAGCTGCGAGAATGTATTTAAATTTTATTGAAATCATCGCTTTATAAACATAGTATTCCTCGCGGACGGAATCGCAGGTACAGGTAGTATTGAAATGAATTTGCTAATGAAATTTTAATTCAAAAAATTTCTTATTGATTAATGACGAATGAAAGTATAGGTGATTCTAATACTGCCGAAAAAAATCAAGAAAATATAATAAAATGCATACACTTGAAATACACATAAAATAAAACTCTTGTCTCTACAACCATTCAAATTCAGCATCAGAATATCACTTAATTAGAATGATACGCTTATATTAGAGAATCATGAAGTGATGATGGTGCACTGGATAGTTCGCCCGGATTCCGCGTCAATTGACGACTATAACACTATAAAATACTATAAAATCTATAGCGACTATAAAATCAGCCTTAGCTTTCGGTAAAGGAAAACATCGTGAGGAAACCATAGCATGGTGATAGGGCAAGGGCATTTTCTAATAATGTTCACCTAGGTTTCTATCAGAAAATCTGTCGTCAAATACCAATAGATCAGTTTCAGCAGCATCACATGAGAACCAGTAGTAGGCTTAGTGTGTTTTACCATCCTGAACCACATCGTCACTTAACAACAGGTGAGATTATGGTCAAACAACTAAGCCTATACCGTGTAAAAAATTTGACAATAGCCACGAAACTGAGCTACCACCGTAAAAGTTCAATGAGTCGTAACGTCACATCCGGTGCGAGTAAAGTCATTGTCTTTCAATCACAATTTTTACTAACACGTTTTACGTAGAACGCAACTATGAATGTTATAATACTAGCATCACTGTTTCCCCAACATCTTCCGGTGGGTGTAGCCGTGTGGTGCCCGCTAAGAATAATACCACTCCGTATCTTCCCGTGAGTGTCGTAAATGGCGGCTAAGGGAAAAAACCATATGATGGGCAGTAGCATCCTCTGCGTACCAAAAACACCTTACTCCGATTGCCAACCCACCTACCAAGCGTGTTGATTATGGCAATGATTAATGGTGGAGACATGTCCAGTAGTGGACGTCTTATGGATGAATGAATGAATGAAAATTACAGATTCGGAAAAAATGCTAGTAATAATCATCATACTTATACACTCTATATAATACATATATACCCTAAATATATTATAAATCCTTGATTATCTATCTACAAACTCGATTATATTTACAAGTATTCGGTCTGCTGGTGGAAATTAAACTACTTAATCATTATCGAAAAATTGAAGAAGAAAAATTTGTTTCCGTTTTTTTTATAAAACAAGTTAATCAACAGTCACTAAATAAAGATAAGATAAGAGATCGTTTAAGTGAGCACGTAAGCACCATAGGTCTATGCTTTGCTTGTTTGTGATCATATGAGGGAAGGGATGGGAGTTCTAATTGTAATTACGTCCGCAATATTTATTTATACGATCTGACGCCTAGCCAGCAGAAGAAGCCTTTCAAAAGAGAGCCCGCATCAGCAGAGAAGCAGAGGTAATGTGAAAGCAGTCCCCGCTCCATGAGGAAAAAAGATGAACGATAGAACACCGGGGGTGTTTAATCGGGAATTTAGTATTGTTGTGTCAAAAAGAATTGCAAATTGAAACAAATCGAATATGTTATGTATAATTATACCATTTTGTGCCCATAAAAAGAGGTCTTCTACTTACTTTTGCTGGCCAGGGGGTCGATAAGGAGGTTCGAAAATACTAAAAAAAATGCTTACTTCATAAATATTTGGTCTTTAAAAAAGCAGTGAATTTCTAGAACTGTTTTTTGATAGATATACCTATAGACATGGAACGATTGATTAAAATATTTAAACTTAGAAGTAATAGTTATAAGTTAAATAAAAGGCAACCCTAAGTGTCACGACAGATTCTGCAATGACACGAATCCATGATACATCGTCGCAGATTGCTGAATTAATAAGATGTTGAAATGACTCCTGTACACAGGGTTTCCGCGAAAGTTAATTGCCAGCACGATTATTTATTACGTTTATTAACATAATTAATATTTATATACTAACGTTAAGAAAACATGAATAATGTGATCGGACGCGGTCGAGTTGCCTGTTTAATTCTATTATAATGAATCGTTTAACATTTCATTTAAATTCATTCATGTTAATTTATACGGTTAATTTTAATTATATAAATCTTTTAGAAAGGCCTCTTCTTAGGTGTTTTTATAAAATGTATATTTTAGGTAACAATTAATGTTGAATTAAGTGTAACTCTATATAAAATTATACACTATAAATAAGCAAATATACGTGGCCTTTATTATATAGTATAAAAAATATTTATTCATATTTTAAAACTAAATTGAAATATATTAAAAAATATTTACGCTTATTGTATACGGTGAATTAGTAGTATTTATCCATCAGAACAATACTTCAAACTATTGACTTAGTAACAATGTCCCAATTGAAGTGCAGAACTAGAATGACTTTTTATTACACATGACAACAGGTTTGAAAAAATACAAAGCAAGTTTTTAAAATTTCTTAGTACAAAAAGTAAGAACGAACCTGTTGACTACGACAATAATTTAAAGCGGTATAACATCTTATCTCTAAAACAGCGTCGAATTATAGACGACATGAAATTTCTTTATAATATCGTGCACTCGGCGATAGACAGTCCAGAATTATTGCGTAAATTAAATTTTAGAATACCTACCAAACGTATTCGTAGCCTCATCTGTTTGAGATTTCTTCTGTTAAGCATATTTATGAACCTTTACAGCTTCACCGATCTATGGAGGGCAAAAGTTAACTAGCACAAGGGCACCAAAGTGGTACGAACCTCGGCTTGAACCTCGAAGACTTCCGTCTCGAGACACTCCGGTATATCGGACGAGAAGATTTTGCGTAGCTTTCGGTACACAAACATGGATAGTTGCTTGTGAACACAGATAGTACCTTAGATAGAAAGGAGAGAATGGGTATGGGCCGGAAATGGCTCGGAAGAGATGGGTTAGGGATTTTGGGTAGAAAAATACCCTAGGTTTAAAGACGCCATAAAAACGGGAAACACCAGAACTAAAGGAGAAATTAATGATGTGGGAAATAGCGGAAAATGTGGCAATAGTGCGAGAAGAGAGTCAAGGATTTTGATTACCATATGGCGACTTGTGTTATCACAACCTATGGCATTGGATTTAATGGAGAGGATTATCTTTTTGATTTCACTCACATGAACAGGAAAAAGGTTGAAGGGAACGATGTTGGGACACTCTAGCTCAGCCAAAAATCCCAGAGTACGAAATTTGGTCTGACGATCAAGAGGCACTTGGTTGGTGAAATGTTTGTTGATTTCGTTCATATCAATTGTTTTCTGAAAATCTAATTTTTTTGTTTGCCAATACCCAATGTCCCAAGGAACTTCTAAGTATTAGCAAGAGAAGAGGAGGAAATGTAACTGAGAATATAGCGGCGTTTAGCGTTACGTATCATCTGGTTACAACGATTCCTTGCATACTTGAAAAGATACCAATTTACCTCCGAGCGATCCTTCTTGCACCAACGGAAACCCCGGTCTCTACACGTCATGGCCATCCGTACACCTCTCGTCATCCTCGGTGCTGGAGGATGTTTCAGTTTTGTTTTTCTAATAAGTGTATAAGTACCATATAGCTATAGAAGATTGGTGTTGAAAATTTGAACTTTTTCATCAACTAAAATGAGCGTCGACAGCTGCTCCCAATCTAGTTCCGCGGCGTCTTGACGTAACTTATTGACACCCATGCGTCCAAAGCAACGCATAAACAAAACCTTAGGTTTGTTTTAGGAGGTTTTAGTTGAAGAACATGAAGAGATGAGGTGATGATGGGAAAAAGCTGGAGCTGAGATACTGCCCATGACAGGAGACAAGGGAAGGGGAGGAAGTAATCATTAGGTACAGCCAGGTATTCCCTCCATTAGTGTTATAGTGAGTGGCTTACAAAGGTAGGATCGTTTCAAAATGTGAAATACACGAACTTGTGTATATTGGGTGAATATTCTAGTGATAATTCGTTCGCCTGCAAAACTTAACTTAATTACAGTATACAGTTCCACGTCGTTGATTGGCGTTGCAGAGTCGATTCGTATGACAGTACAAAGAAACCGCAGTGTCACGTTCGCTTTAACGAAGTCGCGTATAAACACGGTATGTGGACAACCAACTCGTACGATCTTCATATAAAAGCAACATAGAATGTATTCGATAGCTTGTAAAAATTATTAGTAGCTGTGTGTAAGCGGCTGCACCCCCCTGCAGGACGGGAGCCAGGGTGAGAGCGGACACTCTGGCGGCCCTGCTGCTGGACGATGACCGCCGCCCAGCTCTCTTGCAATACATGGACGGTGTTGCAAGAGGTGCTGGGAAACGCAACAAATAGCGGTGGTCTCTCCAACGTGGTGGCACGGGAAAATCGACTGGATATTGAAGGAATTATTACAATCAACTGTTGGAATTGGAACTGAAATTGAAATCACAATTACATTATAATTATTTTATTTGAATTCGTTAATTGTATTTTGTTGAATGACATTGTGTATAAAATTATAAAATTATGTATAAGATAAAATGAAAAAATAAGAATAAGAATGAATAAAAGATCATGATCAAAATTAAAAAGAAGGAAGAATTGGCAAAAGAACATGCCCAATGAAAAGACAATAAAAGGGAGAATGGGGGATAAAAAAAAAAAAAAAGCGGCTGCACCCGCGTTTCCTATATTTTTTCACTGCGTAATATAGTTTTTAATTTTTCTAATTACCCTAATTATTTTACAAAAATATTTTTGTTGCTAACATTAAGCAAAAATAAATACAAACACCTGCCATTAAAATGTGCATTAAATCATAAGTTTATTTTTTTTTTTACACGGAACCCTATTTTTTTCGAAAATCCAAAGTTCCAAGTTACGCTGAGTATCTTCAGCTATCTACCAAAAATGTCCTGTCAAAACGGTGTAACCCTTCCTTCGATAACCCGAAACAAGCAGACAGCCAAAATTTAAAAAATGGTATTTTTGTTATAGGTTCGCCCCCTGTCACATCTGGGACGGAACTAAGCTCGGGTGAAATGTGGGTGGTGTAGTTCGCTATGTTATGTTATATTATGTTATGTCTTATTCAGCACATACATAACTGACGAACCACTACATATTCTCTTGACTTAACTTTGAAGAAAGTATACTTGTATTTCGGTAACTTTCCTCTGCATATGTTAGTTGGTTCACTAACCACCATTGGACCAATTTAGATTATGTTTTTGGTATATCATAGATATATTGTTCTATCAGATTAAGTAGATATTTTGCTTTTCCATCCATCCATCCGTATTTAACTGAAATACATCCACTGCTGAACACAGGACTCTTCCAAAGATCTCTATGTCGACAGGTCTTGCGCCACCTGCATCCAGCGGATTTCCGCGACCTTCCCCAGGTCTTCGGTCCACTGGTTTGAGTAATTAATTTATGTAAAAAAGTAAAATAAATCGATCAAAAATTTGATTGCAATAGTAACTCTTGCGATACTCATATTTACAGGTACAACCGCAGGCAAAAGTAATTAATAAATTAAAGAAACTTTGAGAGCGACTTAACAAGGATTCCGTGATAATAGCGACGTCCAAAAATGTCGAAACGCGGTCACCGACCCGTCGTCTATCGTTATTACCTAAGTACCGGATAACCGCACGACAAATTATCCAGCGAACGACACACGACGCGTGACTCGTTGGTTTAGCGGGCTGTCATCTAGATAAGACCGGGCTATAACTCGTCAGCTATTCCTGTCACATTAATGTGACAGGTTTAATTTCAAGACTGAAGAATTATATAGTAACACCTGCTTATTGCATATAAGTAATGTCAGGCTTCCTATTTTGAGTTGTAACTTATAAACAAGGTTGACATTAAAATATGAAAATAAATAGAACTGACAAGTTGGATATATTTTTATTCGGTATTTGGTTAGCTTGTTTTTGTCAAAAGCATTTAAACAATAAAAAAACCCAAATTTATTAACTGATTAAATTCATTGTATGATTGTGAAAGCGAGGAATCTCTTGTAAAACTCTATAGAACGTATTTTTTTTTTTTAATATAATGAATGTACTTATTCAATTCATATATTTTACAAAACGTATAAAAAAGCTATAAGTTTGCATGTGCAAATAACATAGAAAATATAGTGTACCGGAAACATGTAATACATATATTAAAAAACATTTTCTAATAATTTATATTCTTTCATTGTATGTATTATTACTAATTTTTATCTGGTTTTACTTATATAATAATATAAGCTTTGTCTGTATGTTATTAAGTAGTAAGTAAGAAGTATATATATATCACTAATTTAAAATCAAGAAAAAATTAAATGATACGAACATTCGTTGATTTTTGAAATTTTAATATTAATTTGGTAACTTCAGTATTTATTCACACCTAGCTGTGTGCCCGCAGTTACATCCGCATTTTATATATTCTTCACTGGATTTTTTTTACGGGTCCTTACTTATTTTCCTTCAATTTTTTAGTACTAAGATAATTTAAAATATTTCTTATAAACTCAAACACTGGGCCGTAAAACTGTACATTGAATCGGCTTTAACTCATGATAATCGGATTTTTAATGGATTGTAATTTTTTTACGTGGAACCCTAATTATTTTCGAAAATCAAAATACCCTTAGTTACGTGGAGTAATTTCATTTTTCTACCAGAAAAGTCTCGTCAAAAGAGCTTTAGCCGTTCCCGAGATTAGCCGGAGAAATAGACAGACAAAAATTTTAAAAATTGTATTATTGGTATATGTATCCGTATATACATTCATATGTATTTACTAAAAAATGTTATTTTGACATTACAAACAGATACTTCAATTTTATTTATTAGTATAGACGATATTGACAATCTGTTTTTACGCAGTATAGGCTCAGTGCTTTGACTACAATCTCACCTTATGTTAAGTGACGATGTGGTCCAGGATAGTAAACGCACTAAGCCTAGATACTGGTTCTCAAGTGAAGCTGCCGGAACACACCCGAAAATACACCTAATGACATAATAATTTCTTAAACACACCTGAAAATACCATTATCATCTGATCATTACTGAAACAGGCACTTTTATAAAATATAAGTAAGAAATAAATAAAAGTAATGTACATTTATAATATAGAAATATATAATATTGAACGGAAACGGGATTAAGCACATGTAGACTTGAATTAGCACTCGTCAATGCGTTGCCGGCACAGTCGACTTCGATATAATGTCGAGTGGCGCACAATAGCCTTACAGTTGAGTGAACGAGTGATTAGTGACCAGCGTCCAGTCCAAAAGCTACACAGGGTTGTTGCGAATATACACTCACTTTCATAATTTAACAAACAGGAAAAATGTATAAACATGTATTTATAAAAAATTACATTATTATGGTGTTATTAATTCTTTGGGCATGACAAATAAATTATTGTTTATTAAGAAACTTCAAAAAGGAGGAGGTTTTCAATTCGATTGTTTTCTTTTGTGTAACTAAAGTTTTATTTCCAATTTTTAGTAGAACAGTGGTAGTTTTCAAGTTGGAAAATGTCAAACATCTGTAAATCTTTTACGCTTGCTTATCTAATTAAGTAGGAAAGGCAGATACAATACGCCATCATCATCGCATAAAAAAAATAATATGTAAAAGCGGGTGAGGACAATTATTTTTTATTTCATTTAAATATTGTAAAAACATACATTTACAATCACCAAAAATCTAGTAAAAAAATCGACTTCCTTTTGAGGAAACTCCATATTTTTCAACCAGGATAGATAGTACAAAATAAGATTATTTAGGTCACCTATTTACTTAAACAAATAATACCTATAATATAATATAATTATATACCTATTAAAAATGTTAACGCATAACAACCCTACTGATATAGAAGCCCGCAGCCCGCTGCTGTCGGACACGCGTTGTCAACTTGACTACTCAGTCCTTCACTTTACAAACTTTTTTTCAAGACAAGCTTTTCATTCTGTTTAAAACTCAAATAAATTTAATTTTTTTTCAATTAGTTCGAAATGAATCTGTACATTCGGAACATTTATATATTATTATCTAGTACATACTGTTAGTATTCAATTTTTTTAATTGTTAACAAAAACAGCGCTCCATCATACCCTTTTTAATATAGGTACGCTTTTAATTTACACGTAAGAGAATGTAGAATAAAACGTTTTCAAATTTTATTATAATGTTCATATATGAATAGAGATAATATGATTCCATATTGTCGAAAGTGGGTGGGTTTTATATTATACAATTTATAAGTAAAACGCATTTCCAACAAAACATAATTCAAAGGCACTTTGTGTTGCGCATCGAAAACAAACACGTGGCTGAACATTAAAGAGCGGCGAAACACAAACAAACGAGCGTTTAATTGAACGCTTAGAAGAATTTGTGACGCATCGTGTAAACACACGCGCGACTTTAACATCCATTAGATGAAGACATGCGGCTCCAAGCTAACTGACACACTGACAAACAAACATACTGATTGATAAGTAGTAGGTACATACGTATAAAAGATAAATTTACAATTATTATTATTATTAAAGACGTGAGTTTTGGTGAGCATACAAATGCATATCGCTCGTCAGTCGATTGGTTTATTACAACTCAGTCTGAAAACTTTTAACCCACTTATCCGACTCTAAAATGAGTCTGAGCTTTCGGTGAAAAAAAAACATCGTGTGGAAACCATAGCATGGTGGTAAGGTATTTTCTAACAATGCCCGCTTTGTTAGCTACCACCATACGTGTGTTACGGCAGTATCACTTGAAAGTCAGTCAGTCTGACATCTTGGACCACATCGTTCCTTAACATCAGGTTAGTTTGTAGTCAATGCACTAAACCTGTACATTTTACAATCAAAATCTTTCTAGCTTAAATGGGTTTTATCAAGATCGTAAAAGTAAACGTCATACACGAGGGTGCCGAAATGCCCGAAACTCGTTTTTCATGCTGTTTTTACTATATTTTTTTGGTTTTGTTTTTGGCGATTTTTTCACCAGATTTAAAGTGGATGCAATGCTTACAGTCGTAAAAACCTCCTCGCCAGTGTATGTACGAAAAAACGAATCATGTAAACTAAATAACAAATAAACAGACAAACTTGGCTTTTATGACAAGTAAGGCAAAGAAAATGTATACAGTTGTTTACATCACGTAGGATGTTATCGCAAAGGGAACTTGGATATATGTTTAGAAAGTCTCGTACTTCCGCTCACCTCTTCATCCCGTGTAGGCTTTTGTGGCTTTTGAGAAACGGTCTGAAAGTCCTAAGGGCGGTTAATATTACACTTATCATACTTCTAAGTCAGACCTTTGAACATACTTAAGTACTGTGTTTAAGTTTTAGTATTCATTCATATAAGTTTTAAATGAAATCTCTTGTTTAAGAACTTAAAATTTATATTATAATTGATTTTAATTAACGTTACATATTATAAAAGGAACTTCCCTGTCCTTCTCTATACATGTTTATTTATAAATTACTACGGCCTCGCGGACAGAGAAGGCTCGCGCTAGAGCCCAAGTATATACATACATTACTCCGTGTGCTCGCGGTTCCGCTCGCGTTGCATATATTGCATTTGCATTGTGTTACTGTTGCCGAGAGTTTGTGGGGCGAGGCCGTTGGCCTCGCTAAATTTACTTCGTCCACCTTAAAATATAGTCTTGTTCCGCCACTGACTCCAAGCGTAGTGGAGGGCTATATCAAATTAGTAATGAAGAGATCCACAGAAGAAACAACGTAGTGGCAGTTGGTGGTCCATATCAATCGTAGAACCGATGCCAGATGGGGACAATTGACTCTCGAACAGCTACCACGTACCAGAAGATATAGCCTAGGTAGAACACTGGTGAAGGTTGCTGGAATCCGCTGAAAGCGGCTGCCACAAGATCGGTCGTTGTGAAGGTTTTTATTTTACTTGAGTTCTTGCCAATGTCTAACAGTGTCTTTCGGCTGGCATAATGATGATGATGATTTTTTTTTTTGAATCGTAATTAATTATCTGTGTAGGTTTTCAGTATAGATATATTATAGGAGAGCGGAGCCGTAGAGTAAAAAGTTAGTTAATGAAACGCCAAAACGTAGAAATAAAAGTAGTGTAATTTCTTTTTTAAATTCCTTAAGGTGAAAACAAGAAGTCCAGCTTTCAATATTTTCAAGTAACTGAGATATTCTGAGAAAATTATAGATGGATTCTTGCTTCCATCTTGAAATAATTCTAAGTTGAATACTTTTTAGTTTTAATGAGACAAATAATAAGCGAATTAATTTAACCTTCGTTATTTCGCAAAGTAATTTACTTTAACGCCTGTTAGTATTAGTTGTTCAAAATTTTCCTTTATAAATACCTTCGATCATAATCTCTACTAATTGGATTCGATCATCATTCGATGAACTCAAGAGTACTTGTTCTGCGTAAATAACATTACAAAAGAGTAAACAGAGCACGAATATTCAGGGCGTAAGCTGAACTTCTAAAACGTTTCAACAAAACGTATACGTTTAAATATAAAACGGTCACAGAGTAGTAATAAAATAAAATAAACAAACTCCCGAACAACCGTTTACGTAGCGGCATAAATTCATTGGATAGTTAATAAGCTAAGCACATTATTGTAGCTGTAAATATTGTATGTAAAACAAACATGCCCTCCGTATGTGGATACTCGGACATAGAGCACTTACTCTCTTACGTAGATGTGTCTATCGACACTAATTAGAACATGAGGAAATCGGTTTGAAATTATTGTAAGAACTTATTTTAATATAGAAAACACTGTCCTTATGTCCAGCCAATATGTAATCTACAAAATTTCGCACTTATATTTACAGAAAGGTCTGCAATTGTTTGCAAACGTGAGCGATTGGCAAAAAGTTATCACTTGATTAGAAGTCCTACTTCAAAAATATCATATTTGTCGTACATTATTTTAAAGTAAATTCTAAAATTAAATAATAAGTACATGAATATTACGAGTAGTTTATTTTCAAGCAATGACCGTTGGTTGTAATATAATTAATCATACAAAAATTACTACATACATTTTCATTCGCTTTTCACTGAATAATAGATTAAAATTTCATATGCAGAATAGATTGTTAACGCCACTCGTTGGTGCGGTGATGCTCACAATGGAGAAGGAAGTAATGATGAAGGTGTGAACAAGAAGTCTTGCCCTCCCAAGCTTAGATAATTAAACCTGTCGATCTCTGCCACCTCCACCTGTAAAAATATAAAGACTTAGTAATATTTATTGATTAAAATAAAATAAAACAATTGTGGTATGTGTTGGTGATAATAAAATTAATTTTGTAAGATCGGTTTCTACCGTAGTGGTATTCCACCTCTGGGATATAAAAGTTATTTTTTACTCTGTTCCTGTATTCATTGCTGTAAAGGATTGACCTCTTTTATGATAATCGTCAGACGGGTACGATGCGCTGACGGGTTTGCACCGATATATGGGCATATTACAGTTTACTCTGAGCTCAATTATCCTTCGCCGTATATTTTAACTCCACCTAATTAATTGGTCCATTCGCCTTTGATTTTGTAGATTGACTATTTACTTCAAGAGCCAGCGTCGGGGTATTGAGCATCTGTTTTATGTTGACTTGTATAGGAAATACGAATAGTTTCAGGGCCTGTACGAATACTGGCGACTATTGAACCGTATTAAATAAAAATTTAAGTGCAACTATATTCAATTTTTATTTTATACTAGTTTTTGTAGTTTTATAAAGAAAGATAACGATGGCAAATTAAGAAAAGTTAATATTGGCAGGTAAAACCCTCTCAGTGAAATTGACGCACAACAACTTAGAGACAAACTTTAAGTAAGAGTCTTATTAGTATAAGGATACAATTATAGATCTATCCAGTTATTTAAGCACTAGAATTAGCCCGAGGTATAATTGCCAGTATATAGTATAAATATCCAATATGCCTTACTTTATTACTTCGTCCTTGAATAGATTGACAGACGTAATTACCACGTATAGTCGGATAATATTTTGTTAATACAAGAATTGTGTTAGATATTAATTTTAATTTAGTTTCACATCAACCCATGTAATAATTAACCATTATTTAACGCTTTTTCTGTTCCAGGTAAAAGTAATAAACTAAATAACTATACAGGATAAGTTTCCGTTAAGAAACGTCTTCATTAATCAAATTTTAATATATGATAGCAAAGTTTTAGAATCATAATTTCAAAGTTATAATAATTTATTATATACGTAGCGATGATGAAGGAAATATAAATATAGTATATTATATTGTATTTAAAACAGTTGAGATTTCGCAGACGACGTCTTCCCGTCACATTTTAAACGACAGAAAGACAAACGCATCCGCTGTGACGCGAAACGTTTCGTATACGAAAGAATTTTTATATATGTACGGACAGACGTGAATCAGTTTATTTTAAAAAATGGTACAAAATTGTATGTGCATAATATGTACGAGTATGTGCCTGTAAACAAAGCGTAAATTTTATTACGAACTATTCTATCTCGAAAGTTTAATTATAAACATGATTAGGGTTCTTCGTTATGTTAAAATTTTGTACGTTTTTTTTCTTAAGTATATAAGAGTTTTTTTTAACAACAGTTAGCAGAGTAGTAGTAAATTGATCTCGACTGGGTAACGAAAACTTATGAAAACAATATTTATGAAAAACTCGCTTTCTAAAATCACCAAAGTATAACCATAGCTACCTAGAGGCATTAGCCAGCCGACTGTAGATAAATTCTCATATTTCGGCTTTCTTATTGTTCTTGGACTGTACTTTCATGAAATATATTCATTTAAAACAAAAACATATTAAGCCTAGAATTGAAGTTGATTTTAAAATTAAGCTATTATAAAAGATATGTTCTAAAATATATAGAGTTTTATTTATATTTGTGACATTGTTATGATTTGAAACATATGTTGACGCGGGTGGTCAGCAAAAGCAAATTATACGCTTTTACGGCAAACGTTAGATGTTTCAAATCATTAGCATTTTTTTAGTAAACGTTTTATACACTATTACAATTGTTTTAACCTGTATAGTCCTTATAAAGTTGCGCGTGATAAATTTCATACAAAATATAGTGTGGTGGAATAATAAAAAAGACAACCCCTTAACCTAATTTCAAATAGTTATAATTTAAATACCTTATTTTCGTATAATATAGTAATAATTATTTTTTTAGTATAAATAAAAAAAAGTGCATAAAAATGGTTTGGTTTATCTAACGATAAACGACAGAACCCAAAACAAAATCGCCGCCGCCTGTATTCTATTTAATCTATCCATCTTACAAAAACGTCAAACAAATATAATCTAGTTATTAAAAATTATTATATAAATAAATCGTAAAAAAAAAATTGGTAAAACGAAACTGTGCGTTTTTTTTTTATTTTGGTACAGTATAGTTAGAGGGAGGAACGTAATTCTTTATAACGGTGGCATGTCTATAAAACAAACTATTTTACGGTCGATCGTAAATCCAGTAACGTTTGGTTTATAACAATGTTTTCATTCACTAAAGTCGGTATATCTAGTGGTTATTCATAAATCACGCTTTAAATTCGTGTTTACGGACATCAGTTGGTCGTACATCACGTGTCTATTTCTACGCTTTCTGTACTGACACAATTTTTTTTTCACGCTCGTGTATGTAACGTCTGCATAGATTAAATATATTGGGCATTTTAATAGGACAATAATATTTTCGTATTTTGAAATTATTTTGTTGACTTTATTTATTATTATTATTTATTCCATGGACATTATATAATGTAATCATGTTCTTTAAATACAAACGCTCTTACGAATAAGGAAAACATAACATATAAAAAAGGTGATGCACTATAATTTTTAACTCAAATTACTCCTTAAATTTAGCTGTTTTTTTTAACTTAAATATGAATAAATAAATGTTTGACGATAGTTAATTTTTCTAAGTTTTCACTTTGCTTAATAATTACGTATAGATACTAGTTCCAAAGCAAAAAATGCTCGTAAACAGAGAGAGATTTATAAAAGTATTTCTTCAAATAATATATATAGATTAAAAACAAAAGTATACACAAACTACCTATAACGCGTGTCGCGTCTGCATTTATATATTTGATCACGTACCGAAAACATCTCAAGTAGCCACGTAACTCGGACTACAGTGAGACAGACACGCGACAATAAATCGCAATATTATCGCGATCGCGGGCTATCATAAAACAAGTATAAACACCGAGTGGTAGCCCGCTATCGAGACCGCATCGCGTCGATATTTACACCCCCTACTCCGGCGATTACTATCGTGCTCGTTCGGTTGCCCTTCCTGTAAAGTTGACGACACACCGCGGCAACGCTATTTATCTGTCTATAATTCATTAAAACTAAATTTTTAACACTCCACTCTAGTGACTTCGCTTATTCTTGTAAAATTAATTGTTAAATCATAATAATAAATAAAAGACAATATTGTAAGTACATTAAAACTAACACCATAGTTATTATTAGACAAGATCACATCAAACGCCAATATGTATAATAGATTTACTAAAATAGTCCATAGCAGTGCTAGGAATCAATAATTCTTTATATCCCTAAAATCTTTATTTTTTAAGATTTTAGACTATAAATACAACACCTCATTTGCATATTATAAAATATGCACAACTACGCATGAACTACATTTACTAAGAACTACTGCTGAGAACATAACGGATCAAGTTTGAGCTTCTGACTGCTAAACTAGGATTTCCTGTATCATGTCAGCAGGTGACATCTGTCGTTTCAATATTTAATGAGTTGTGTAAATAAATATTTAAAAAGCCACAAATGTCCAATGCATGTGAAAAAGAAGATTGTATACGTGAAAATGTATTTATTGTAATAAGGGATAAGGAATTTACTTGATTAAACAGTCATTATGAATATACTAATTCTTAAAATAAGTCCTGCTTCTATCTAGTCAAACTTGTCCCTTCCTATTATCTTTTCGCTCCCACTCTCGATTTGTTCACAATATTATCTCTTTCATACCTTGGTGGAGTCCTCAACTAAAAAGCAAAATAGACTAAAGACACGTTCTTACACACTCTAGAGTCCAGAACGGAGCTCCATCAGCGGACTATGACTTGTTTCATTCCCCAACTGGGAAGAATCCTATATCCACCGTCAGTGCGATACAGAGACCTGCACACTACACGCATATACATGGTAGGTAATCATCATAGGCTTAATTAGGGTAAATTTCGGGGGAGTAGTGGTTTAAGACGAGGTCCGTATCACTTTGGTTGCCCTTGCACTATCTACCCTATGACCCTACTCTTCCGGTTAATTCCCTTAAGTACGCGTTCTAAAGGTTTGGTGAAGTTATCAAGTCGTTTCCGGTAGTCATCGACTGGTCAATTCGAAACAAAAACACACCCGATCATACATCTAAATAATTAAAAGCTCAGTGTACCAGCAGCCTTACTCAAGTGTCGATTAACATGACAAAACTTGTATAATAGCCGTTCCTTTTTAAGGAGAGAGAATTGACAGCGATAGCATCGGGCGAACCCGTATTATTTCATCGTTATAAAAGGATGCGACCACGCGCCGACAGGAGACCTTTGATGATATCAAATTAAAATGAACATTCTAATAAAAGTTTTTTTTAGAATTTAATACATAACTTTTGTGTAAGTTTTTATTGATGCCGTCCCGTTTGAGTGTTATGGTGTACATTTTTAAATTAGGTCGACACGTCCATAAAATCAGTTTTATGGACTCGTTTATCTGTTGTAGTCATCGGGTAGTTTTTCCTGGAAATTTTTGGGGAGTTTTGAAAATTGGTAATTTTATAGATTTTGGTGTGCTCTTACGGAATTTCAACTGTCCCGCTAACACCACCATATTGGAAAAATAGCATCTAATAGCAGTTTTTTGACAATATCTTCTGTCCGACTAATTATACGATAATAACATGTATATATATAAATATATACTAGCGTGCACCCACGGCTGCGCCAGCGTTTCATATATTCTTCATTGCGTTTTTTTTTGTACGGAACCCTAATTTTTGTTTAGTACCAAGATAAACTAAAAATATCTCTCATAAATTCAAGCACTTGCCCGTAAAACTGTGCATCAAATCGGATTTTATTCAATTTTTTATGAGTTTAATTTTTTTATACAGAATCCTAATTATTTCCTAAAATTTAAAGTACCCTAAATTTTGAATGCTGTGAGGAAAGAATTAGTTTACTAAATTAAATAAAATGGACGTAAGATACAAAGAAACAATTTATTTGTGTTGATGCATTGACTTAAATGACTCAATTAGTAATAATTTTCACAAATAAAACACAAGATAAAGTAAAAATATTTCTTATAAATTATAGCACTTGTCAGTAAAGCTGTGCATTGAATCGGATTATATTCATATTTTAATGAGTTTCTTTTACGCGGAACCCTAATCATTTTCGAAAATTATAAGAACTTTAAGTAACCCGGAGTAATTTCAGCTATCTACCAAAAAGTCCCGTCAAAATCCGTCCAGCCGTTCCGAAGATTAACCGAAACTTTACAAGCATCCCCTTTTTTCGAACTAAAAACTATTAGTTATTTTTGGTCATTTGTTTTAAATACAGCAATCATTGAAATGTGTTTCTTATATGAATATGGCGTAAATAGTTGAGTATCAAGAAAATAATGCGTATTTTTTTTAGGGCATTTCTATCTTAACTATTAAAATAGAAGGAGAAAGATAGATTATAAATTAATAGAATAAAAAAATATACAATTATGATTCAAAGTTATTTTATGATAATGTAGGATTTAATTCTTTTGTAAATTAAAATATCCATACAACAATTCCAATGCTACTCAATGTTACTCAAAAAACTTTCAAACTGCTATCAACCGAATCGTTAGATTTAAAAATACTCCACATTACATTAATCATTCCCCCATTTTCAAAAAAATACATTAATAAGACAACGATTACAATAACCATTATTGCATTACAAAGAAAAAAAAATATTACAACATAATGTCATGTATTTATTTTATTATACGTCTTGTAATTCGCATTCAACAAGACAATCGCTTAAAAACTTACACAATCCATTGAAACGAATTCATTACCGGATAATAAAAATGTCAACGCTCATAAAATAAAAAATGAGACATAAGTGAAGTGGCATCATAAAGAACGGACAAGAAAGAGGAAAAATAAACAAAACCTATCAAATGGAAATTAAATAGAACGGCGCATATAAAAACAATTATTATTGTAGGGCCATTTTTTTGAAACGATTTTTACATTTTAGTTTATATGTAAAAGACAAGATGAACATTAACGTTTTATATGTGACAGACATACGAATATCGACTTTAATTCATGTAAATATACCGACATTGCGACGTATATATCTTTGAAATGTCATATTGGTTTTCCTGTGCATTCAGGCAAACATAATAAAATCGCTAGAGTTATTTAAAACCATTCGAAAATAACACTTATTGCTATAGACATAGAGTTGCTAATATTATGGTGTGGCTGTAAAGAAAAACGGCCTCGGACCAAAGGGGAACTTAAGCGGTCGTTTAAAACACTGGATATGAGGGCATAAAAATTCTTGAAATGCTGTCACCGGTTCGTCTATCGCCATTACATTTGTCAAGTGTCAAGTGGTAGCTCGGTGGGCACAATTTAAATGATAATTACATCGGGACTTCTACATTATGATATTTTAGTAACGGGACAATGTCCATCGATATATCGAGTATTCGTTATAACGGTAAATATCATTTTGTATTGTAGGACTATCAAGTGACAGCAGCACAAAAACGGTTATCCCTGTTATGCAGATCCTTGCAGTCTTTCGCCATCGACAAGACTAGCCAAAGCAAGTCACTATGACGGGTTTATCGCAATTATCGTTGTAACTTGGGTACATAATATCTTACCATGCGCCGTGATAACTATACATATAATGGCTAGTATTAGAATGTGCATCATATTATCACTATGGCAAGTGTTACATGGCATGTATGTATGGTGGTGTCTATCTATTTAGACACAATTATATTGTTCGTATACCAATGGCAATAATAATGTGCGAATTGTATAAACTCAGTATTTTGACTACAATTTCACCTAATGTTAAGAACCGGTGTGCTCCAAGATGGTAAGTAAGAACGCTAAATCTAGAAATACTGGCTCTTAAGTATATTGGTGAAACATATCTGTAGGTGCTTGGTGACAAATTTTCAAACTCGACGTGGTTAAAATATAAAAGACCCTAACTCCGTACTATGACTGCATCACGATGTTTCCTTCGCCTCACATGCATTATAAAATAGGATATATAGATTAGAACCTACATGCATGACGATATCCGACCACACTACCACAAACATATCGTCAACATAATTAATTGATTGACTTTTCCATCTAAGCAAGTTTTTATTGAAGTGAAAACTTCTTTAACGGTGTTTAGCGATTATTTCTTAGAGAAAATCTTACTAAGTCATCAACATGATACAGTAAAAAGTAAAAAATGAGGTTCCAGTAATGGCGCTCAGGAATAAATAACAAAACTTACACTTACGCCAACCTATCGTAAGTTTTGATTGTGAATATACTATATGCAAATGGACATAATTACTGATCGGAGCGCCTATGGATTTAAAAACCAACCAAATGTTATATGACAAATGCTAATAATTTCAATTAACAAATTATGAAATTGAAACATTAAAAACCAGTTTTTCCTAATTATCTAGTTTTTACTTCTGTCGGCAGTCCCAATGACTGCCTACATTTTTTTAAAGTTTCATAACTATACACAATTAGTGCAACCCAATCGAAAAGTAGGCATTAAACATAATCCTATTGCATCACGTTAAAATCCGTGTTTAATAACTATACGTTCCATCGAAGTCCTATATACCAAAACGTATTAAGAAGAGAGTTTCGTTGTAACCGGGCCGGTTAGGACTGGCCGAGTTGAGTCGTGAGTCGTGAGTCTTGACAGACTCGAGCGGGTCGCATTATCGCCGGTGACGGATAAGAAGGCAATTTTTATGCGCGACATTTTTTTTTTGTAATTTCAAATGGGTATTCATGCGAGATCGTGTATTGATGCCGTTGAAGCGATTGCGTGATGTGAATAAACAGAGTTACATTGTTGTTTACGACTTGTGATAATTTCAAATAGTAGTTTTATTATTATTTTTAAACGTCTTACATAAAACTTGTTTCCACGTACTTTTTATTGCAATGTTATTAAATACATGCAATGAATACATTTCACGGCCGCTGAAAAATAAGAATTCATTGATAATCACAAATAATTTATACTAATAAATAAACTAGAAGTGTCTGTAATGTCCATTTATTTTCTTTTTACTTAAAATATATGAATTTATATACGAAACTGCCGGAACACACCTGTTGGTATTTGGTGACAGGTTTTCGAACTTGAAGATGGTAGCTATTTAGGCGGGCAATCTCAGAAAATATTTCTAACCACCAGGCGCTATGGTTTCCTCACGATGTTTTCCTGCACCGAAAGCGCAGGCTGATTTTAGAGTCAACATCGCTTCTTCTACCTTCTACACGACATCATTGTGCCGTGGCGAGTGAAGAATAAATGATATAAAACACTAGCTGTATGCCCGCGGCTGCGCTCATGTTTCATATATTCTTCATTGCGTTTTATTTTTTATACGGACCCTTATTTATTTTCCTTAATGTTTTTCTCTAAGAAGATAAATTAAAACTATTTCTCACAAATTCAAACATTTCCCAGTGAAACTGTGCGTTGAATCGGAGTTTTAATTTTTTTCGAACGAAACCCTCACTAATTTCGAAATGTAAAAGTACCCTAAGATACGCGGAGTACCTTCAGCTATCTAACAAGAAAAGTCCCATTAAAATAGGTTGAGCTGTTCCGGAGATTAGCTGGAACAAACAGACGGGCAAAACTTTTAAAAATTATATTTTTGGTATAGATACCTACAAATTCATATCTTTTTAGTAAAATAAACTATTTTTTCACATTACAAATAGACACATCAATTTTATTTATTAGTATTGATTAATAAGTAACAATCATTTATAATACTAAACTAAATTAAAAAAAAACTTAACTCCAAGAGTGATCAATAAACTTACATAAATCATACGTATGTACCCATATAGTGTATGTGCAAAATATACGTAATTAACGAAACAAAAAAGTACCGAGAAAAACTCCTAGGCATAATACTAGTTCTGTAAAAGACATAAAAGTCAACACTAAAATTTATGATACCCATACTACCTAAAGAACATTCGTCATGTCATTTGCCGTATGTTAGTAATATAGTTTTATTGCTAAATACCTTGAATTATATTATTTTGTACGTATAAAGTACACATTAAATAAAGTCGTAAAAATTGAAACGTTACTCGTTAGAGATGTTGCGATTATATCTGTATACGCATACTGTATCTCTCTACCGATAATGCGGATATTTCTGTACCTATTTTTGGAGACGTGTTTTAAAAACTGACACTTGACAGTTGATTAATGTATAATAATATTTTATAAATAAAACATTAAATAAGAGGTACGTATATTTTATTTTATTTGTTTTTTCAAGAATTGGTGGATCTAATTAATATATAAAGGCATCCATTAATATACTTTGAGAACCCTTGCCAGTGCAATTGATATGACTTTAAAATACCTTTTTTTTTTTTTTTTTTTTTGACGGGGGGAAATGCATTTACGCACTACCCTTACCTATTTTATTAGTGAGACCGAAGTCCCCCAATACGGGTAAGGGGGCACGGGGGGGGCACGAGGGACGAGCTCCGTGCCAGTGTGGGACTCGCCCGGGCGTGAAGCGCCCGGAAATACCCACTAAAACCCCCCGGGGCCGTCCACTGCATTTGGGATGGGGGCGACACGGGGTGGCTTTCGCAAGCACCGCGTCGCCCCCTGCAGCGAACCCACCAGGCCTCGTTCGTGCAATGGCCCGGTAGGGATGAAGGAGAATAGTTCCCCTCCACCACTTAGCCCGCCTCGGAAGGAGGCACGACCGTCAGGTCGACAGTCCGGGGAGGCGACTTTAAAATACCTAATAAAATATTAGTATCCATTTTTTTTTCATTTTTCAAGTTATTACTATTAAGGTCAATTAAGTCGATTAAAAATTACTATAAATAAGTGTAAGAATGACTATATATAATTAAAATAACTAATTAATTAGTCTCAAATAACATAAATTATTATTCTCAAGTGAAGTCACCGACAGAGCTACTTTATACATAATACCTATATAAAAAAAATAAACTAATTAATATTCATTTACTATAAATGTTTTATGAAATAATACTTATCACTTGTACAAATAATAAATCATACAAACAAACGAATACTATTATTACTTTAATATTATTAATTACAATAATTAAATTTGCATAAAAAAAAACGTTCTTTGACTATAAGTAACAAAATAAAAATCAAAGGATATCTTGAAGTAACTTAAGCATTTAGTCTTTGGTTTATATTTATAATATTATTAAAATTCACACACATTCACTCATATATTTGTGAGCGGTAACGATTTTGTTACTGTATACATTCACTAGAAAATTCTGGAACGTAAGAATGAAAGGAACGGACGACAGTTGAAAGAATCAGTGGCGAATGATCGAATGATAACCATAAGAATGGAATGGAGGATCGCTGTGTTCCAAGATATCGAAGTGTATCTTATAGAGCGACAAACTTATCTGACCCGGCGGACAAAAGGGGAACTAGCGAACGCCATCTTTTAATTGACATGTTGAATAATCTCCTGTTGGATCACAGCAGCATGTGTTTATTGTTTTTCTTAGCTTTTTTTAATATCATGACTTATCATTTAAATTAAAAATGTCCAAACACAATAATATGTATATTGTCTACACCCAATTTTATTCGAAAAAGTATTTAGTGGCAACACTAAAAGTGATCACATCGACGCCACCACCGGGCCAGATAAGTTTGAAGGACTATGACTACGGTTATGACTAATGTACTTCATATCTGTATATTTTTTCTTTTACAGATTACACGATATTAAATACATTTTTTTAACCTAGCTAATGCCTTCCAGTCAACAGCATTAGCTAGGTTAAAAAAAAAAATGTGTTTAATGTGTCGAGTACCCATAAAAATAAGACAATAGAAAGACAATAGGAAAACAATGGAAAGCTGGCGTAAACGCCAGGTAAGTGCTCTAGCGGTTAATATCGTGTAATCTGTATAAGAAAAAATATACAGAAATAATATCCGAACCCATATCCTCGGATTTTAATAACAATAATTCGAGAAATCTCTACTATTAACTACCTAGCTGCGATTGGTTAACTCCGTCCAAGATTGTATGAATTTATATGTTTATAACTTGAATTATTGTTGTTAACTTGTTCCTTCAAGATCGTAATTAATATTTATGATTAAAAAAAAAAGTAAACATTTCATAGACGTTAATAACTGTCAACTTTTGAATCCATTATGGGTTATAAGTACATTATATTATGATATTTTCTTTTCCTATTCAAAACGAATAACATAGTCAATCCTAAAATAATTCGATTTATTCAAAAATATTTGTTTTTGATTGTGTACAAAATTATTAACTGAAATCAAATGGTTTTTTTTTTTTTTTTACTATATACTTTTCACTATATAGGCTCAGTTCTTTGAGCACAATCTCACCAAATGTTAAGTTACGATGTGGTCCAGGATGGTATACACACTAAGCCTAGGTACTGGTTCTCAAGTGATGCTGGCGTGACACACCTATTGGTATTTGGCGACAGGTTTTCAAACTTGAGGATGGTAGCTACCCAGGCGGGCATCATACCAACCTACCACCGTGTTATGGATTCCTTACGATGTTTTCCTTCACTGAAAGCTCAGGCCGATTTTAGAATTAAATAGAAGGGATCAAAACCGCGTCGACTGACGCGGAATCCTTCCGCACTACTCACTACACCATCAACGCTTCAAATGTTCCTTTTACCTTTCTCTTCACTCTCTCTCTCTCTCTCTCTCTCTTTATAATTTCTTTAATACGATGTAATCCCAATATAATAATTGAAATATTTAACAAATGTAAAGGAATTATTTTCCTTTCTATTTGATGATATTTTTTTTTCTAACCTAGCTAATGCTGTTGACCGTAAGGGCCTTTACAGCTTCACCGAACTTTGTGGGCGAGTGCTGAAGGCACTCAGTCATAAAAAGTAACTAGCTTGAAGATAATATAGCATTCTAATTTCGTTAGTTCGAAAGTAGATTGCTATTTTATTTTAGAATTTTTAGAATATTTGGCTAAACCTTATTCTTACTTATATAAGTGATCAGATATTCTGTGGATTTTAGTTCGCAGTTTTAGCAGTGTTTTCTTTTTTTCTTAACGATTTGGGCTACAATGACTAAGTGACGATTCTTAACACCGAACAGTCATCCCCGTGTTGTAATTGATTATCCCATTATTTCTCTGTATTCGTTTTTTTTTTTTCGTAGTCGTCTAACCGCCTTGAAAACCTGAGAAGAGATTGCTAACTGATGAATAATACAAGAACCTAGAAATAAATAAACCATTAGAATGTTGTTAGTCGATGCGGTCTTAAAATAAGCAGTTTCTGTTACGATGATGTTTGCGCACTTCGATCGTATTTCATAAAAACACATAAACGCCAAACGAAACGTCCGAGAGGGTATGCAGTAAATCAAGAACAATAAATTACATTTAATGCGGCAATCAAAGCGCAATGGAGTGATGTCAGTGAACATACAATATATTCAATTTATAAATACCTAATTTGTGACGGCATAAAATTATTTCGAATGATATAAAAGGACTTTGTACTAAAGGCTTCTACTGACGTCCGGTAACTAAGATAAATAGACAAGCTATTTATTTATATTAATTAAGATAAATAAACTTGTATTTAATATCAGGTAAATTGTATTGTGTAATATAATACTTAACTGGTTTGTTCAAAGCACTGATGTAGCGTAGGTTATTTTAAGTTAAAATTTGTGCCGAAAAGCCCATATTAAAATCAACTTGATTGAGCGAATTTCCAGCGATTCACACTGTCTTTCAGGAAACTCTATATAAACATTATACATACAATAAATAGAATTGACACCATGATTTGATATCTGTGACTAATTTTATGATCCATGGGTTACAAATAGATAAATAAGAACTTCATATTATATGGCAAATGATTGGATGAATTACGTTGACACAGATTAAGAAATTGAATGATTTTGACTAGATTCGCTAACGTTAGAAACTGCCTATCAATTTCCGATGGTTCATCATGTGTATTAAAAATTGACCGTTTTTTTAACAGCAATATAAACTCAGGCGTCCCTACGATAAGAAAATGTTATATTTCATTAAAAAAAAAAAAATATATAAAATAAAACTAAGTAAACATAATTGTTCTCACATGTCAACGAAAACTAGTCTCGGTGCAAACGTACACAAACAGAATAGTATCGCTAACTCGTCAGCCGCACGATAAATGTATGTGTTAAAAGCTCCATAGATATATTTTTGTGACAAACAGCAACAATGTGATGGTTGGAGCTAACACAACTTTTACAATTTGATGTCCTTGTTAAACTTTTGTTTATATGTTTTTCACCTAATGAGAGGTATATTTCAGAAGTTTTTTATACAATGATCCAATAAGCTCGCACAACATGATAATTCCGTATGTTCTTGTATTGGATTACATATAGACATAATAAGAATATTATTCTAATACATCTTTTATGAGTTAGTAACAGAAATAATGGGGCGTAATTTATCTCTATAAATCCTTGCTATCTTCTTCAGCATCTATCATATTCATGCTTTTATACGCTACCAGTTTTAGATATATTTCTTCTTCTCACTTACAGTCTAGTATAATTTTATTGTTATATATTTTGCTAACCTCTTTATATACTGTAGTTTACTGTACAACTGTACTGTTGTTACTTTACTGTAGTTGTTCCATTTTAAAAAAGAATAACACGGACATAAAACGATAATAAAATTTCAATTCTCGTTTACATAATAAACCTTCTTTTTAGACAATTTTATTTCAGAGTTTTCTTTTTCAAAATAGGTAAATTACTTCCAAAGATAATCGTTAAACATTTTTTAAATCATCGAATTGAAGAAAATAAATTACAATACTGTACTCTACTATCGCAAAACTAATAAAGAATTAATCACTCCGTACACACAATGTAACAAAGACAAATGAGAATATAAAATACAATTTCCTCGACTAAACAGACGTTATCCAACGTCAAATTGATTACAGAGGCGATTAATGGGAGGATATCATCGTTAACTATACGCATAAAACCTTGTAAGTGACAGGATACGTTTTATTGAGTGATAGAATTTAGTATCATTGTGAATTTGTAATTGTATCCGTGGGCTGATATGTTATGTTTGCCTAAATGGATTGCCAGCGGTAATTCAGCCAATACATTTGGTGCTTTCGCGCTGTTTTGTTAGGGTTAATCATCATCTTAACCGAAAGACGTCCACTGCTGGAAAAAGATCTCCACAACTACAGGACTTGCACTACCCGCAGCCAGCGATCTTCACCAGGTCAAAAACGTAACACCCTTTGCCCCACCGTTACATTGGCTACTACAATTATGACCAGAAATAGTGGGGCCTCTGGAGACTAGGGGCCAGTTTATTGTTGTATCGTTTATCGGATTTCCACAAACCCCACGTTTGGCGGGTTGGCGATCGCGGTCAGGTATTTGTTGTACTTAAAAAAACCTACCGATCATCCTCTGGTTTATCCCTTAGTCGCCAATTACCACACCCACGGGAAGATATGGGGTGGTACTATTCTTAGCCGGCACTATACGGATAATCAAGTAGGGTTGTTAGAGTTAGGTAAAGATAATACGGCAATTCTGGACAAACTTGTGCTGTCGAAATCGTGTCGTAAACGATATAGGGCCCGTAGTAACATAATAGGCCTTAAACCTATGATTTGATAAGATTGTTTGGAAAAATGGGAGAACATCCCAAACCTCAGCGTAAAGTTCCCGTCTATTTACTCTGTTTAAATTTTGTTAATCGACTTGTTTTTAATTCAGTCCTAACTGATTTTGTCTGCTAACCTAGAGGCAGTTCGGTAATCATTTCTGGTCAAGATAAGTAATCTTTAACTTACGTTTAAAAAAGTCTGTGATGTGGCGATTTTCACAATCAAATAAATAAGACTCAGAAAAACTATTTACAAAAGTATTTGAAATAGAAAAATTAAATACAATATACATTTATTAGCACATTTTTTTCCTATATAAGGGCATCGAAATAACTTCGGATTTATCAAATGGGATAACTCAAATCGGATTTATGACATCTTACAATTGCGACAGGATAGGACACATTTGATCCTCTCGAGCAGCTGTAACAAATCGTATCCGATGGCCGATCCCCGACTAACGATCGGATCCAAAACTAACAAACTAACGCGCACTAACAATGTTTGTTTGCCCTTCGCACATGTGGCTGAACTGCCGAAGTGTTGTTTTCATTGAAAACAAATTGCGCTTTTGTTGTATTCCTTGAACGAGAAGGTGTAGGATGATCTTAAAATATGAGCTATTGGAGTTATAATGAAAAAAATATAGCTTTCGCTGTGACTCAATTTATGTATACCCCTAGATGAGTATTTGAAGCGAAAATGGTCCATTAGGTAGTGCGGTCGGATTCCGCGTCAACGGACATTGATTCCAACCCACCTATACGATTCTTTAATTGGCCTGAGTTTTTGGTGAGAAAACCATAGCATAATGGTAGGGCATTGCCTAATAATGCCCGCCAGGGTAATTACCACCTTCAAATATGAAAACCTGATGCCAAATACCAATAGGTGTATTCCGGCCGCATCACTTGAGAGCCAATACCTCTAGGCTTAGTGTGTTACCATCCTGGACCACATCTTCATTTAACATCGGACAAAATTGTGGGAAAGCGCTGAATTTATAAATCTATACTAATAAATAAAATTGAAGTATCTGTTTGTAATGTCAAAATTAATTTGGGTGCACGGTAGTCTCACCGCCAAGTCGAGCAAAAGCAAAAAAAAAAAGCGGCACGGTCGTACTATCCTTTTCTGGAAGCATTTCAGGCCATTTTCAACCTCCTATAACTTCGTTGTGGGCAAAATTAGAAGCCTGAATTTCAGTAATATTGTATAAACAGGCATTGTATAAACAAGGTATATTTTATTTTTCATTCAATTTAAACCTGTAGTTTAATTATTATAACCACTCCAAATTTCTTAAATTTGTCATTCACTGACTGACCGATCATCAAAACTCGAAGGCACTTCTAGCAACCATAAAAGCTTCAAATATTATAATATAATTAGTGTTTAGTGTATAAATCAATGAAAAACTTAAATATGTTGTAATTTCAGTCTAGTTTTCTAGATACACCAACAGCATAAGTCCCATATAAATGTATAGGATTACAAAGTTACATTTAAAGCTAATGAATCAGTGTACCTGTAATATTTTTATAAGTACTTTAAAGTCACGTTTACTATTAATCGTATTCCTGCACAAAAAAACTCTTGCATACCGGTACTAGTAGTCGCAATGTATTCGGAAATACTGTATGTGTGTGACCATCCTTGCCCACACTGGGTTGTGCCTATACCTGGCGATGGTTTGTGTTTATTTCATTCTTTGTCATTCTCTATGTATGGGAATATTAAGTCGTCGTATTAGATTAGACTTGCTATAGTCGGAGTATGTGGGTATCGGAAAGGAAAAAGTTAACGTACCCGTTAAGAAAGTTAAAAGTACCCTAAGTTACCCGGAGTAACTTCAGCTGTCTAGCAAAAACAGTCCTGACAAAATCGTTCCTGCCGTTCCGGAGATTACCAATTACAAACATACAGACAGACAAAAAAATTAAATTTGTGTTTTTTGGGTAGGTATCATATATATGTATATATATATTCATATCTATTTGGTAAAACAATGCCATCAAAAACAAAACTTGTAAAAAAAATCCAAGTCTGGGAACTCAGATCTTCTACCGTAAAACGTTGTGAGATCCTTGTAATACCAAGTCGGTAACTTTCCCTACTTAAGTGATCTTCTGTCTTAAGTTATTACGTAATTAGCTAACCTAACAACATCTTATAGTGATCATATCAATATTAAAAATCTTTTTAAATAAAATAGATTGATTTGGCTTAGGGGGTCCTAAGGCATTCATTCTGGGTGTGCGGCCATTTTGTTTCTATCTTTTGTTCGTTTTGGAACAGGCAAAGTCTTTACACCATACTACCTTGCCTGACTTTAGAAATTTGTTATGTATAACGTTCTACAAAACAAAATGAAGGCCCTTTGTTAGAACTTCACCGGTAGTTTTTGTGACACCTCAGAATTCAAGATCCGTGTTCTATTATGCCAATATACTTCGTTCGTGCACAATAATCAAACAACACCATGAAAAGTGGCACTATTATTACATAATACACAACAAATATGCCCTCAAAATAAACTCGTACAGCCAATTTGTTTCCAAGGACTGCCACTTATTATCTTATGTTTAATTGGTAGGCAAAAGAATTAATGTAAACAAATATAAAAAAATATTACTATTATAAAGACCTTTATTTGTAAAGAGAGCGGTTGCATATCTAGAAATGTATAATAACTATTTACAACTTCTGTTTCAATTTTCCACGGATCATAAATTACTAATTAATATAAATAATAAACCGTATGCTAATAAACATAAATTGTATTTAACAACATATCGAAATTTATATAATTCTGTGCCCACATCGCATCCTCATATCGACCACTTGTGTAAATTTTAATAAATTTTTGAATAGAAAATTTCGTCTCTGGTTATTGATGACATTAAGGGTGGAGTGCACGAAATGTCCAGTTATAGTAAAGTTTAAATTTAAACTTAATCTTTACTACATCTTTAACCATAGCAGTAGCAAAGTTTCGAGTGCACAACCCAGCTTTTAGTAAGGTTTAAAGTTAAAAGGGTTGTCAGTTGAAAGATACATCAATCTCCTAATAAATATTAAGGAGAATATTTTATGTATGGTAACATCGTTAAAAATGTCAAAAACAATATTGACAAATAGAAAACAAACGTGTCGTTATTGTTGTCAGTTTGGACTAAAACGAAAATTTTGGATATATTTCGTTATGGATCAAATTCTATTAACTGTAAAAACCAAGTAAGTTTATCAAGAATTAAAAAAGATAGTATATGTCTTACATTTATTACTGTAATATATATCCTAATGAAAGACATTTTAATTATTATTGTTGCCGAGTATTATTACTTTTCATTCGTGTTTATGTTTTAGGGATAAAATTAGTAGCTTTACAAAATCTGAAATATTAAGTCTTCAAGCACTTATTGATAAACATAAAAATATTTTACATTTTATGAAAAAAAAAATGATGGTATTAGCTTGAAACAAAAAGAGAAAACATCGCTAGAAGACAATTCCCACGAAATATCTTACAATAGAGACATATTTTTGTACAATATAAATAATAGGATCTCTTAAATATCGTTGGCAGATGACATGACAATCGAAATAAACTTGGTTTAAATTTTAAACGCCCAAATTTCGTGGTTTGTGGTTACAGTTAAATTATGACGTAATTTAAGCTAAACTCGGATGGTGCAACACGTTTTTGCCTAACTGTAGATTTAACTACGGATTTGACTTTTGTCAAATATAAGCTTAGATGATGCACGCCAGCCTAAATTTATCATTATTGTCAACTTTGTTTATTCTATATGAATAATATTATTTGTTCAGGTGTTCAATTTATTAATACTATCACATTACAAGATAATACTAATTAATAAATATATGTATTTAATACATGAGTATATCGACGCAAGAAAACATATTTGCTGTTAACATAATGCCAAATTTTACACAGAGCCCAAAAACTTTTCTGAAAATGAAAAAAAAATAATTACTTCAAAACTATAAGTTGTAGCATAACATGAATTTAAAATATATCTTTTATTTTTAGTTTTGTATGTGTAGCCACAATGATCATACTTTTAAGTTTATTATTTTCTCCCTTTTTGTAGGTTACAGCAAACGAGTTTTTTTTTGCATGCCTAGAAAATGCTGTAACTGACAAGCAGCATTGTATAGATAGATAAGATTTCAATTATGCACAGAAATTTTAAATGCTGTAAGGAGAGAAATTTCTTTACTAAGTTAAATGAAATGGACGTAAGATACAAAGAAACAATTTATTTGTATTGATACATTGACTTAAATGACTCATTAGTAATAATTTTTAAAAATAAAACACAAAATATACTAAAAACATTTCTTATAAATTATATCATATTTCTTATAGCATTTGCCCGTAAAGCTGTGCATTGATTCGGATTATATTTATATTTTTATTAGGTTTTTTTTTTTTACGCGGAACCATAATTATTTTCGAAAATTAAAAGTACTTTGAGTTACCCGTAGTAATTTTGAGCGAGCTAACAAAAAAAAGTCCCGTCAAAATCGGTCGACTTGACCGGAGATTACCCATTACAACAGACAGACAAAAAGTTTTAAGATTGTATTTTTGGTATAGGTATCGTATATATATTTATCTTCATTAAAAAAAATGCTGTCATTACAAACAGACTCTTCAATTTTATTTATTAGTATAGATGTAGCTCAATAAACAACATGAAATTTAATTACCGAGGATCTAACCGTTTCCGTCCTTACATAACAAAAACCATTCCGGGTCCCACTGACATATACTGTGAAGTTATAAACAGCAATCTTGCTTGAAAATTATAAAGACAAGTTATTATTGCCATAAGGAGTATTTAATACTTTTTACAGGTCAAAACAAGCACAAATAACACTTTCATCTTTTTCATACAGATTTTGGTGAAAAAAAAAATATTTAGAAATTCTTATTTATCCTTTAAATGCCTATTTATCTTATCCATTCCCTCTTTTGTGATTATGTCGTATGATGTGATGAACATGTAGGGCATATATCTTTGGCGTTAGTCACAAGGTTAAACCAACAGCCGAATTGCTTTTGCTGTAAGTAAATATGTTTTCCGTCGTCGATATTATCTTTTATACTAATAATAATATTGTAAATACCGATTTTTCGTGATAAGAATTATTGCAAGGTGCTAAAAATAGGTAATTAAATACATTTCTGCATGTCTGTTTGTTTGTTCAGGCGTCGATTAGAAAATGCCAAGTATATTAAAAAAAATTATTCAGGAGAAAAAGCATATTGTTTTTTTCATTTAAATCGGTCCACTCTATCAAAAGTTAAAGTAATTTAAATGACACGCGGCGACTTTATTATATACCAGATGTGTGGCTGCGGCTCCGCCTGCGTTTTGTATACCTTCACTATGTAATATCGTTAGAAATCATTAGAAAATAATGTTATCGATGGTGCTGATGGTAATCGTATTTAGTTCACAATATTATGAGTTTTAATTTTTGTGCACGGAACCCTGATTACTTTCGTAAATATTTTTTGGTACTAAAAAAAGTAAATATACTCTCTAGTTCAAAGTAAACCTGACCATTACTTTATTTTGATACAATCTCTCGGTTTTTTATTTGTTTACACGGAACCCTAATTTTTTTTTGTTACTAACAGAAAACAAAGATATTTCTCACAAAATAAAACACCTGCAGTTAAACTGTGCATTAAATCGGATATTATTCACAATTTCATGAGTCAATTTTTTACGCGCAACCGTAATTATTTTCGAAAAATAAAAGTAGCTTAAGTGACTCGGAATAAGACGCAGAGATTAGCCGAAACAAACAGGCAGGGAAAAAATTGTGTTTTTGTATAAGTGCCGTATATACATTCACATTTATTTAGTACAAAGTTGTTATTTTCATATTGCAAACAGACACTTCAATTTTATTTATGAAAAAAAAGTACTTAAAAATATATAATAATACAAATAGATTACTATAATACAAATGCCAAAAAGGGGGGTCAAATCGTCCTAAGACGTTCCAACAATCCTCGGGGTTGTTTTTGTGAACTAGACCACCAATCCCAGAGGTTAAACCCTAGGGCGGCGGGTCTGAATCCACTGTTTGCCGTGGCGCTCACACGTCGCCCGGAATCGAACGTCTAATGGAATATTAGACTTGGTGAGATACAACAACATCGGTTGCGTTGTCATCTGAATGACCACCAATTCGAACCAGCTTGGCGGGTACTGGCTCCCCCCGAGGTGAGGTGGACCCCTGATTCAGAATGTTAGTAATTTTTTATATAACGAATGGGTTCGAAAAAAAAAAAAATGTTAATAGCGCGATGCAGGATCAAGTCGCCATTACATTTGTTTTAATAATAAAACTAAAACAATCAACATTTACAGAGATCTAGATGATAAAACAATCAGATTATTGTTTTAACATTATTTTCATAATTAAAATTAGTTTACATGTGTGTGTATTTTTTTTTAAATAAAAATTTGTTACTATATTCAATTATTTTAGTATCTCAAGGTTAAATACAGCATTACCCACACAAAAGCCATGTTTTTTTATTTATTTATTAATACATAATAATAAATAAATTGATATTTATGATGAAAAACATTGTACATAATATACCGGTTAGAATACAAAGCATGATTTTTTGCAAACTTACCCTGGTTGAGTGGGTAATATGCATTTTTTTTTTCTTTCTAATTATTTATTTGTCTATGCATTGAATCGGGGTTCGTTTTGACACCAGGACTTTTGAGTAATTGGTTGTTAGTCGCCAACCGCTCGCTTACCGTTCACCTGCGTTTCTTATGCGCAGACGTTGTATACCGCAAACTTGGATTCCATTTTCTAAAACCTATCTACACCGGTACCCATATATACATTCATAATGTATTTTGAACCGTGAAATACAACTCAAATGTGTTGCACTGAAAGAGATTACGTTTTATTAAATACAAATGTTTATATTATAAAACCTTACCTAAAAGAGAAACAACATTTAAAGCTAACAATTCACAGTTGTTCGTTATTTACGTGCACTTTTTTTATAAATCTTCGCAATCATCGATTTCGTTATTGTGTAGCTTAGACGAATCATGGTACAAGATAGCGCGCGGGAAATTTAAATGAACTGTCAATTTCTTTTACACATATATAAAAACTTTACTTCTAGTTTACTTTACTTTTTTATCTTTTACTTCTTTTATATGTATTCTGTTTCTTTTTTTCTTCTTTATATTCAACAGCAATCAAATAAATTACCGCAAAATTACTAAATAACCTAAATATAAAGAACGTTGAGTGTTGGGTGTAATAACTACGTACTGGTTGCTACTAAGAAGATTCAGACCGGCAGGACCCGCAGATTACCAGTCGTACATAGTAATGCGGTAAGCGATTATTATAATTTTACCCGTTCGTTTTTGATGGTAAATCCATCCCTTGGTTCTTACCGAGGGCTAACAATAGACGATGTGGGACTTTCAAGAGCCCGCGTGCCCACTCGTTTACATTTGCTACCCTGCTTCTGTACAGTTATTTTACCCATCTACCTATCCATATTTATACAAGTCTTGTCTTTTGCATGTGCTAATTTTAGATGAACTTAGATTGTAACGTAACTGCGTGTTCGGCTGTATTAGGTGCTCATCCCGCTATTGGGGCACGGCTATTTACACGCCTGCTAGTTCACACTCCAAAGTAAGCGAAAAATGTGATGCAATTTGTATGTTGTGATGAATAAAAAAACAAATTCGAGTGTAGCTACGGGCTTAATACTAATATTAGTATTAATATTAATGTAATGTGCAAGTTGTCATTGTCAAAACCCTCTGCACATTTTTCAATTTCTGACACATCTGATGATAAATGTGGCGCAGCTCAAAGGCAACGGCGACCGTCGAAGATGTTTCCTGTGACATTGTTTTAAGTTAAAATATTGCCCCACGATTAAAGAATGCAATATTAGAGAAAGAACATAAAATAAAAAATAAGCGCAGTGATTTTCCGTATCAAGATAAATAGGTTTCAATATATTTATAATATAAAATAATGGATAAGACTTTATTACAAAGTACGTCATCAAATTGATTATTATAAAACTCAAAAATTATTAGTAACCAGCTGTGTGCCAGCGGCTGCGTTCGCGTTTCATATAATCTTCATTGCGCAATTTAGTTTTCAAATAGTCATTGAAAATTAACGTTTCGATGGTGCTGTGCATTGAATAGTATTTTTTGTTTACAGTTTCATGAGTTTTAATCTTTTTACACAGAACCCTAATTATTTTTATAACATTTTTTTTTTTCTACTAAGAGAAAGAAAATATATTTCTTATAAATTCAAGCACTTGGCCGTAAAGCTGACCATTAGATCGTCTTTATCGACCGATAATTCCTTTTTTTTTACTGGCGTTGTTGAGAAGGTGCATCGGTGGCGCAGTTGTATTACGGTACGACTCTCGCTCTAAGGTCTCGGTTTCGATTCCCGGGACAGCTCAAGTGATATTGGGTTTTTCTACTAAGTATCATCCCGGAGTCTGGAATTTGTGGCCGATATGGCGACAGGCTCGCCCCCTGTCACATCTGGGACGGAACTAAGCTCGGCGAAATGTAGGTGCTGTAGTTCGCTAATTCACCTCTGCCTAACCCTTCGGCGATAACCGGCATGGCTTATGTGTTGAGAAGGTTATAGAAAAAAATTATTACGTTTCATTTAGCTTTATTTAAATCGCTTTAAAGTAATACAAGTACACTAAAACATTGATTAATTATTAAATCAGTTAAAAATACAACACAATTAATAAATGTATATAAGTAATATACATATGTTGTATATGTAAATGATTGGTATACTTTTTATTGTGTTCGTGTTTTGAAACGACTTCATTATGAATTGTCTTAATTAATTTTAACTCAGTAAATATATGTTAATTACGCAAAAAATATTACTCATCTACTGTATAGGATTTAACACTTTCATCATGAACTCACCGTTAAACCGAGACGTATTCGGCTTCGAGTGATACACCTATTGATTTTTGGCTACAAGTGTTCAAACTTGAGGGTAGTAACTACATTATTAGTTCCCTACCGCCATGCTGTGATTCGCCCACGATATATTCCTTTACCGAAACCTGAGTTTCATTATAGAATAGGATAGGTAAATTCGAATCAGCGTCCATCTACAATGTGTCTGACCACACTATCGTTGAACCATATATGCTACAAATGATAGTTTTGTTTAGGTACTAATTTTATACACTTATATAACGTTTATTAAAGACTAAAGGGTTGTCCGTTATTACGTGATATTTTATCCAATGTTTTTAAGTTGCACAACATCACGACTATTTTTATGCTAAAAATTATCTTTAAAAAATCAGTTTATTATACTTGAATATATCTGAAATATAATTTAATTTTTGGAAAATTAGAGCCATTGTAAAAACGTAGATATAGATATTAATGTGTCGTTATATCTCACTGCGCCCCTTCTAGATTCATTTAGATATTTTGAGATTTTTTCAAAATCATCCCTAATGTAAATAAAGGATATTTGATTTTGTCGGTTAAAGTGGTGACAACCCTGTCTCGGTAGGGTTTCCAACGACAGCGGGTGTCAGGATAACAAATCACCGGTATTGTCGCCGATACCGGAGCTGAGCTCGACGACAGACGAAGGTACGGATTGAATGCAAACTCTCCAATAACAAGGATCTTAGGAGTCTGCTTCGAAAAAGTCAATTTGTACAGAGACGGCTTTTTCTATAAGATATATTTTTTTTACTCTCTCGACACTTATATACTTATTTATGTTTATTGACCGGCACAGTTCTTAGGGTTATAAAAAAATTTCTAATGTAAAAAAATATAGCGCATGGTACTCACTAGTAGTCTACAGATGAAAGAATAGTGTCAAATCGTATAAGTTATGTTGATTTTATCCACAACAAATATAAAATGTCTGTTTGTTCAGGGTAATCTTAAGAAAGGCTGGAATTAAATGGAACTTGAGATTGGAGTTTCTCCGAGTTTCTTCTGGTGTAGCACTTGTAGCCAGTGTCAGCGCTAACACAGTAACACCGCATGCACTAGCATCACACGTATCACACGCATCATACTGCACACACATACTTGCACACTACACTCAAGGTACATAAGTAATGTACAAGGTATGTAAAGGACCTTATTACTTTACAAGTTTACTAACCGTTGGTTTAAATAGGGCAAATTTAGCGGAATTTATATCACAGGTAACAACTCAAGCCGAGGTTCTTGCCATTTTGTTTCCCTTGTGCTGACTACCATTCCTAAGCTAAGCGCCTTAAGCGCTCGCCTCAAAGTTCGGTAAAGCTGTTAATCCCTCAGGGTCAAAAGCGTTAGTTACATAAAAAAAAAGAAATGGATGGAAGTGAATTTTGAAAAATTATTGGGAATCCGAATAAAAACATTAAAAACTATTTTACGTAGTTAAAAATATATGAAACACGGGCGCAGCCGCGGGGCACACTATTAGTGTAAACTAAGAAAGAAAAAATAACATTTATAACTATTATGTCTGTTTTTAACTGAGGGCGTCTTTGGAGTGTTACATACTACATACTATGTACGGCCTCTCCCGGCTTTGCCTGTTCAGTGTTTCGGTCAATTAAATGCGATTACAATTATAATTTATTTCTTCCCCAACTTTGTATTTAATTTGTAGATAAATAAATGGATTGAACAACGGTCATGTTATTTTTACTTTAAAAAAAATAAAAGTTATAAGTTGAAGAGAGCCTTGTCCATAGAACGATACTAACAGACAGACCTGCGAGCTGCTTGTTAGTAGTGCAATGACAAGTGAAGCGTGTCGACTCCAATCTCGTCACCAGTTCTAAAACTGTATACACTATATATATAAATATCCTTAGATATTATAAAACACAATATTTAGTCTTTCTGTCAATGCGCTTATAACACTAAAACGACAGAATCGATATATATACATATGTAGGTACGTATTTTTTTTAAACATTGCTGTTTTTCTCTGGTCATGTTTTACTACATATTTTGTAAGCTAGCTATTAGCCCACGGCTGCGCCCTCGATTCATTTATTCTTGACTGCGTTTTAATTTTTTTATACGGAACCCTAATAATTTTCTTTAATTTTTTTTAGTAATAAGATAAAGTAAGAATGTTTCTCATAAACTATAGCACTTGCCCGTGAAATTGCATTGAATAGATTTCATTCAAATTTTTACGAGTTTTATTTTTTACGCGGAACCCTAATTATTTATAAAATTTAAAAGTAGCCTAAGTTACCCGGAATAACTTAGGCTATCTACCAAAAAAAGTTCCGTCAAAATCGGTTCAGCCTGTGGTGGGTATTATTGTATAATGTAACATTGTATTAAGGTTATCATTAGTGGGTACAAATAAATAAAGTAGTCTTTGAGCAACACCATCTTGTTGTTTACTTCACAGCCGTCCCGGAGGTTAGCCATTACAAACAGACAGACAGACAAAAATTTCAAAAATTGTATTTTTGGTATAGGTATCGTATATATTCATATCTACTTATTAAAAAAAATAAATTTGACATTGCAAACAGATACTTTATTTTTATTTATTAGTACAGATGAGACATGTTAGAAGGTAAGTTTAGCTGCGGGCACAACTAGTATATGATACGTATCAAATTATTAATATAAAAACTACTAGGATGATTTTCGTATTCATTTAAAAATAAATGTTGTTTAATTGATCTATTTATTGTCACAGTTATATGTAGTTTACGTCTTATCAGAGGTCGTATGACACTTTGAGCTATTTCAGTAAACTTTACCATTATGACGGGCTTTTAGTTTTCTATAATAAGAATTTAATACCTAATGATTATGAAGTTCGACTCCTATTCAAACACTAATTTAATTTAATAGATGTATATAGGAAGATATCTCCGGACATCCAGACATTATCGTTATTAAAATAATGACCCACTTTAATTTTTTACAAAACGATGTTATAAAAATATCCGCTAACATTTACAGGCGCACACTTCGGCATGATACATAGGACGCTTCATGAACTAACAACACTTGAAACACACTGATTCTAAGATATTTGCATATCTCAAGTCGAGATTTGTACCGTTTTGGTTGATATGCTTGTGTTAGGCGGTCAAATTGCATCAAAACACAAAGCTCACCGTTCTATATGGACGCTTCAGGTCGATAAAAAAAAATTAACAAGCTTCATATAGATATAGTTTTACTGATAGGTATTGAGATAACTGACAATTAAAACTTAATAATGTAGTCATAAAGTATAATTTAATAAGTATTCGTTTAGCTATTTCACCAATTCTATCGAGGAATACCAAAACAAGGTATAAAGATTAAAATAACCACCTTTAGCATTAGTATTGCTCTTAGTGGTTATATTTCTTTTCAAATAATTAAGGGCATTTTTGTTCTATTTTTATACATACCAAGTAAGTGAAATCACATTGGGGGCCACAGATACTGTAGTTCGTGTGGCGTCAATACGAAATCTAGGCAATTTTGTGATGAAACAAAATCTGATTTTGCCTCTGTTGCATATACAAATTTTGCGTGCTTACTTGGAACTTTATTTACCTTTACCAATGAAACGCTACCTAGAGCTTAGGGTGCCCGGTGCGGCTGTCTTCGTAAAGTCGACACTGGGTGGCGCATCTGAATATTTAAACACAGATTTAATTATGCATTATTATAATAGTATTTTAAACGGAGTGTACTTTCTTAACTTATAGTATTAAAATTTTCAAGTGCACCATCACTTGTATATCATTTAATTATGGTCAAAAAATTAATTGTATTTACGATCAAATACATAATTACATACAATAACAAATGTTATGTGGCCAGGGGCTAATGGATTATAATCTAGAGGGCTAGTCTGGTTACCATATTTATTAGAGTTAGGTGAAGTAACAAACAATGAACAGTGTCTGAGATTAGCGTCTCCCTCCCACTGGCAAGGACAAGGGTTGACACAGATGCGATGAACTAAGCGATAGTCTTGGTTCTTCTGATTCAATGACACTGTGACATAGATTGTCAAGATCACAGTTCTTCTGACGGTCGGCTTGGTTAACACAAGTATCGACTTGTCTAAGCCTGATTAATTTATTTATAAATACATGCGCAACGTGGTAAGATTTCAAAACTATACTAAGTATAAGGAAAAATGGGCTGGATGGAGTAGTGTTGCCGTGCCGAGCTAATTGAAATTTTGACAGTTTATTTCCTCAGCGAACTCGATATAATTAAAAAAAGAATAAACAAAACTGGCTTATCTTTATTATAAGAGAAAGTACCTAAATTGTTTCTATTAAATTTGAATGACATCCAACTCCTCTATATTTACAGTTACCCGTCCGTCCATTCAGTCTGCAAGCTAATAAATTAGACGCGGCTATATAGCCGCCGCAATATTTCAATCGCGCAATCGACGCCATATTTTTGTCGTCGACGCCGTAAAGATGTCGCCAGTGGTCCCTGCGATATGTCGGAGCGTTTTGTGAGACAGCGGGTTAATCGTGTGGTGAATTGATTTAAGAATTTTTCATGACGCACACTTCTTAGAGAGCGAGATAAATAGTTACCAATTTTACGAGTTTTTAAAAAGTGTGTTTTGGTTTCTACGAAAATTTTAATCTAAACGAGTAGAGACGTAGTTTCATTTTCTCAGGGCTTTTGAATATTATTAAAGAGCGATTTATACGTCTTAAGCAGCATTCAAGAAAAGTACAAGTTAGCTTTATTTCTACGACATCTCATAAAATTTTTAGTAGAAATTTACGGCATAATGTTTCATCGCTTGGTTATAAAGATTGGCATCTATACTTATTTATATCTATACTAATAAATAAAATTCAAGTGTCTGTTTGTTATATCAAAGTAACAACTTTTTACTAAATACATATGAAATACTTATATCAAAAACACAATTTTTATATTTTATTTTATCTGTCTATCTGTTTGTTCCGGCTAATCTCCGCAACGGCTGGGCCGATTTTGACGGGACTGTTTTTGGTAGACAGTTGAAGTTACTTCGCGTAACTTAGAGTACTCTTATTTATTTAAAGTTACGCGTTCAAAAATTAAAGATCATGAAATTTCGATTCAAGGGGGACAGCATCATGAAAATATTATTTTCTAATCGTTATTTAAAACTATATTACGCAGTGAAGAATATATAAAAAGGGGGCAGAGCCGCGGACACACAGCTAGTATATTAATAATTGTTTTTAATTTAAATATTCAATAACTTAGAATATACTTAATATACTAATAATAATCGAACCGTCTATCACATGTTAAAATGTAATTTTATAGCGGCAAAAGTACATAAAGAACATTGTTGAGTTTAATAAAAATTAATGCAAATTGTGTCACAAACAGTGGTAGAATGTATCTCGCACTTTGTTTCTTAGTAATAGCAGCGTTGTATGCTCGCGGAATGACTCCCACAAATTACACTGATGTACGTTTATATCTATCGCTTACACAACGCGGATATATTAACAAGGAGTTAGCGGGTTAATTAATGAATTAAAGTCGAAAATTGAATTTTCTAAACAGTGTATATTCTTTATAATTGCTCATTGCATTTGACATTTTCTTTTATAAATAAAATGTATAGTTGGAGTGACGTTTAGTACAGACAACCAACCAGCTTTACAGCTCAATCACGACTGCAGTCACAATTTTCTCTACAACTAACGAAAGCTGTTGACTGAAAGAGCCTTTACAGCTTAAATAATCGAAAAAAAAAAAGTAAATCAACTAACAGCTTTACAGACAGAAAGACAGACCTATTAAAATAATTGTATGTCAATAGTATAGGATCACAGGTTTTCATTTGATAACAGTAAACAAGTGCGCCCAGGAAATAGGGTCGCCATATCACATTGACGAAGTCTTGACCATATACAGAGAATATTGTGCGAACTAGAAGAGTTCTATTACCAAATGTTATACATATTGATTCTATTAATATGCACTAATTTCATAATGAAACGTAGGTTATCCACCAATATCTTCTCTGGTAGAGATCATCAGCTTTAAACTACTTCTTGATTCAACGTGTATCTATAGTCATTATTGTAGTTTTTGAGTTATTGTAAAATCGCTAATCGCTAACTCTCCGCTTTACATCAACGCCGGTCAAACGCATCGAGTCTCAACATTCGTATTGTCTCAGTACAAACGGAGTTACATATATCCTACGTAATTGTGTTAAAGCGACTTTATTGCTCTAAGAATGCGTTCGTGCGGGTTTTTGATATCGCACGTAAATTCTTCAATACATTATAAACATTACGTCTTAGATTGTGTGTTCTAGATAGATACGTTGTAATTTTCAAAAACATTTCTGGTAATCTATATGCATAATGAAATGTAATGTATCTTCATTAAATGTTATCAAAACAAATATATTTGTTAATCTAGAATACAAAATCATGGCATAAACCATATTCACGTGACATACAAGCGACTAACTTCACATGGATCTTCTTTCTTTCGCGGGTGAAAGAGATAAATAACTTTAGCCTTATTATTAGCAAACACTGCCTGTCTGTTTATTCGTTATTATGTCTCTTATAAACATATAAAATTATGTACAATAATACGTTTTACATAAATTTTCTTTTAATTCATAAATCTGTTCTTTATTCAGGTTTTAGCATATATCTTGTAACCGGCTTTATCTTTTTAAACACTTAGGTCGCGTGTATAAATATGCATGGTCGATTCTGCATACAATCTAACACTAGTAAAATTCGGAAAAGTATAAATGGTTTTGAATATTATTAAAGAGTTACATGGGTAGATAGTAATGGTCTAACATATATTATTTCTACTTAACCTAGTTTTACAGATAGACTTTTAATTTGTATTATTTTTTTCAGATTCCCGTTGTGGCTGATAGTGATCGTTTATAGAACAACACTGGCGCCACCATCGCGTCTTTACCCCTGAAATTACAAACGTCTGCCGCTGACATACTGTTATTGGTTCTTTTATTTTCTTATCAATCCACCACTTCATCTTTCTCCGTACCCCCTTGTCCTTGTCCTTAGAGGTCGTTGAACCGCCTCGTGGTGCCTCTTAATCATAGTGTTTAAACATATTCTAAAACAACGTAATATTACTTAATAATTATCGCATACACCTTAATATTATTTTATTGTATAATTATAGAAAATAGTTGTAACGCAGTCAAGAACTTAGTTAATTATCATTAAATTGTGATGTTCGAATGGCTAAGATCGATAGGGTAGGATTTCATGTAAACTTCACGTGCCCAAAATATAAAAGACGTCTAATAACCTGACAGACACATTCCTGCAAGAAACCCTTTAACTATCAGTTGAGAAGGAGAAATTGTTCTTCCTTAAATGTCACGATCATGTATTATTTTTGACATTTTATATTTTCAAATTTCGATGTATTTTCCTTTTATTTTTATTTTCTAACATTACTTTTTTGTAAATTATTACTCTGTGGGTACTTTGTAATGTACTGTTTTGTTAGTCATTGTAAATATTTGTTACGGCCACAACTTATTCATGCGGCGGTGGCGTTAAAAGGGAAATCCACTGATAATTATTTTAAATTAATGTAACATAGTGTATTAGCCACTGGCCATCATTTTGAATAAAAAGTGGTAGACCACTCTGATTAGCACCGAGGGTCTATATTGTGCCACCTTGACGACGCAGAAAATAACTGCCTAAAAATGACCTCGAGCCTTTGTATACCAACTTGAGACATAAAATCTTTTTAAAAATTTAAAAGGTAAAAGAATACTGTATTAAAAATTAATTTTTGTGATCGTATCTGTAACATTTTCACAGAGGAAAAACATCATGTGGAAAATTACGTTTGCATAATGTTACTGAAGTTACACTGATTAGATATTAATATGTCCAATTACCCATAAAAATGAGACAATAGGAAGATAATGGAAAGCTGGTGTAAACGCCAGATCAGTCCTCAAGGGGTTAAGAATACATCAAGTTAAAAGTTAATTCTAAAATCAAAGAAATATCTAGTTAAACTCTTGTAAATTTTATATACTCTATTTACGTAATTATTAGTATCTTGTCAGAACGAAGGACGTCAGAAAGATAGCCGCAGATAAATACGCAGTCCCCAGAATGACCAATGTATAAGGGAACTATGCAAAAAATTATCGTATTTGTTTTTATTAATTTACCTACGGACATCAGGGAGGAAATTAACGTAATTATTTATTAAACTAGATTGAAATAATAATTTCTACAATTGTGTTATAAAGATATGGTACTCAGTGTGAGCATTATCATAATGATAATAGAGCGTATATAAAGTAATCCCATAGTTAAATTGGATGTACAGTTTTACGGACCATTAGCTTATACTTATTACCTTATATAACATAGGTTTAAAAAAACTTATTGTCAAAAAAAGTTGTTTTTGTTTCATTCAGTCAGCAAACATCGTTAACGATTCTTGAAGCGAGAGAATGATGGCGGGTGTATTATTTTCTAACAATAATTCATCATTGTCTCGCGCTTTATGAATGTCCCGTCAAATACTAATGAAAAACTTAATAGAAAAAGTTCGTAAACTGTCAACAGCTCCCAATGACAGTTTTAAAATTTAATATTCAAAGGGCGGACAGCCGGCGACGGATCGAGGATTAATGTTACGTATTGGGGGAGACCGGTTGACTGAGAGTGACGTCAAAATGTTGTCTTATATATCTCTTCTTAATTTGTGTTTTTTCACAATCAAATATAACCTAGAATGTGAATAATTTCTTGATGGACGACATACGTGTCATGATATAAATTCTTTCCAGCACTGCAACTAATAATAGGCCTACCATAGTCCAAAAAATTGGCAACTATGAGATATCTAAAATCCATTATGAATCGATGATAACATGCTGCAGCGTTTACATAAATACTTGACTTTACGCTTTAAAGGACTTGTAGTGAATATACTGACTGGAGAAAACTATTCCACATCCACCAAACAGCATAGGTAAAAAATACATTGCAAGCTTCTTGATTCGTGCCGGTGTATAAAAAACTCGTTTTTGAGACTGATAGATGGAATTAGGTTTAATAACCCTTTTACATAAAAAAAAAAAAACTTTTATACATACATCAACAAGAAAAAATGTCATAGCCTCCAACTACACTGCCGTGCTTAGGTAATAGGGAATATAGTGTAAAAATCTAAATGAGAGAGAACTAAGTTCAAAGTTTTATAATTTGTAAAACGAAATAAATGCCATTGTAATGACATAACAAAAGTAAATGAATATTGTAATTGTATATACATTTATAGAGAGTAATTTTTGTGATTTTGGATCATAACTATTTTCGAAGTCGAAAATAAGTGAATAATTTGTATTTAACTGTCGAAATTAAAACATGTGATTCTGCTTTTATACTCTGTAACACAATTTTTACTGCCTTTTTTCACAGTTTATGTAATTTAATTGTACTATTTTGTCAAAGGTAAACGAATTAATGCAAAATATTTTTTTTTAATTTTATTTCAATACTAATTTTATCTACTGCTAATAGAATTATTATGTAAAAATAGTTACATAAATAAACAAATAGCAACCTGTTAAGTGAATAATATTTGGAAAAAAATTAACATTGTAACATTTACTATTTATTTGTACGTAGAACATTTTTATAGAAAAAAATTAAAAAGTTTTTTTAAAAAGCTTTTTCACTTTTATTGTGATTGAAGTTCCTTTTTTTAATGAAGTTTGATCGATAAAATAATGAAAGTCACAACATTCATAACTTTCACATTTACTTTCGTTGTTGCTTCCTGATCAGCCAGATCAAAGCCAGAAAAATCTTTTTTCTTTAAGTATTAATCTGTAACGTTTGTTATTATAATTTTAAATACTGATATTTTATTAAAAATTGAATATAATCGACAGATCTGAAAGAAGTAAGGTTAGTAATAATACACATCTGAAGATTTACAACGTCTATTATAAATATATATTAAAACGAATATTTATCTTTCAAATAATAATATTATATTATTATTAAAAATATATAATTACGTTTAGTATTATTAATCGAAAAAGAGATCGTATTTTTTGCACAGCACCGTTAACTCTGAAAGCGGCAAAAACCGCATTTATTTTCTGTCGATAAAAAAATCGTAACATACAGAGTATAAAAGCAGTATATTTTTAATATTACTGCTTTTATGCTTGGGAAATGTAACCAAAATGAAATCATGACAGATTGAAAAAATATATTATTTATAAAAAAAGTATTTTCAATAATATATTTTGTAAGTATATACATGAAAAAATATCTTGGCGTAAAAAAATTAAAAAGGCAGTATAGTCCATGTTACATCAGATTGCCATTTACGTCCCACTAAAGAATTAAGCAGAATACATAATATAGACATGTGACTTATAATTAGGGTGATTAAAAAGGCTTACTTATAAAAAAAGTTATTTTACGTGAAATAATTCTATAATTATATAGTAATAATCCCTATGTTAAACGTGACGTAAAATCCTAAATAACTGCTTTATGTCAGACATATATTAAAATGAAAAATATATATAAAAAAAAGTGCAGTTGGTTCTCAAATGATACGGATTCGAGCATAAATTTACGATTTTATTCAATACATGCATTTATGTTGTTTTTTCGTTTCATTTAATTCAATTATTTATTCAAATTAATAGCTATTATATCTTGAATGTAATCATTTTACTGTGAAACGTATCGCTCTGTGTACGCAATCGCGACTAATACTAATCAGATATTTACAACATTTTATTCTGAATGTAAATATTTGCAAATTGTATATACATCGATCAGATGATAACTCAATGCCTTGTTAGCGCACTTGTGTTTATATAACTTATTCGTTTTATATAAACATCGATCAAGATGCGTGAAACAGATAAGTTTATTGTGAATTACCACACACACATATATAAATTAATTCGGTTATCTATTATTTAGATAAATGTTAGATTTATTTGTTATTAACCTTTCCGGTGATGTATATTTGTTTTGCGTTACGTTCCATACACTAATCAATCCGCCTCCAGGCACGGGAGTCTACGTTATACAGCCAAAAATTTCAACGATAAAATCTATCAGCGTTATAAGTACAAAATAACAAAACGTTTGATATTAATTATTCTGCGAGTTTTAATGTATTTACGAAACTGAATCATATTTTATCTTTAATTGTTTATTAAAATAAACTTTACGATAAATTATAGTAGTAACCATTAACACGATAGTTACTCTTCGAACTTTTAAGTAAGTTGTTTTTAAAGACGTTTGACATTTCATAACTATTAAGGAGAAACTGCAAACCAGTTATCAAATAATAAGATTTAAAATTTCCGATCATATTCGATCTATCACTAATTTTTTACTAAATTATTTTTACAGTAATGAGAAATTGATTGAAAACATTCTTCAATAACTAAATTGGTGAACTAGAAACTTGAACATAATATGACACATCAATAAAGTTGCACAACTTTTATTGACTATAATAGAGATAGTGGACGCCAGTAATTGTCGATATCGATTTTCTATCAGCTCTAATAATATGCCACGTTCCCATGAATAATAATAGGTTAATGACGTATTGACATTTGAAAAGTAAATGACTTGACAGATATTGATAGTTCAATTATTAGCTAGTTGCCTGTTACGATGGCAAAGTTAAAAGATGTGTTACGATTATTAATTTTTTTTAAACAAGTTCACATAGTACAAATGGTGAGCAAAGAGTATTTCAATCTTATAAATCAACTAAACAGATGGCAACTATTATTTTCTCTAGTTTATAGTTTTGGTTCATTTATCATAAAATGTGTTACAAGCGATACAATCATTCTCCTTTACGTACATATTTTTCTCTATGATTAATATTATAATTTATAACAATGCAACTGTATCAGTAGCAAATTTAGATTCTATAGTCGTTTCAGAACCGATACTCCATACTAACTAGAGTATAATTGACTTGATATGCAATATGACTTGCAATATGAAACTCGTATAAAACTTTAGCTATTTCTAAATTTAGAAAAAATTTAGCTAATTTTTGCTTTTTGCTAATTATCTTTCTAAACTGATCCTTGTTCTACCTACGTGTATTGACAGTTCGAAAGCAAATAAATGTCATGAATCAAGATGGCGTCCAACATGGCGTCGGCGCAGTTTGACAGTTATCGCGTGTTCGGCGAGAACATTAAACTCATTGATTTATTGCTCAATCGCAACGTTCTAGCTGTAAGATATGATTTATTGTAAATATATAAATTCATCGTTTATTGTTTATTTTATTTGTTTGTCTGTTCAGTGTACGGTGTTTATGTGGGTGTCTGAATTTATGGGTGTGGATAACGATTTTTCATTCTAATTCCGTATTATATTTGAGTCTTTTGATTCCGATGTGATTTGTTGTTTTTTAATATGTATTTATTTACGACCTACAGATATATCTTGGCTTCGTAAATAGAAACCTTAATTATTTTATTTTACATGATTGAAATTAAATCTTTATTCATTTTTGGAGTGAAAACTTCTTTAGCAGCGTTGTAAAACTAAAAGTGTTGGAAAAACTTGTAGAATTACGTCATCTATGACGTCAGCGGTCAGCCTTCAACGACATGCTACAGTCTGTCAAATACAAGATGATGTTTAAGTGGACATTCTTATGTTGCCACATATTAAATATTTTCCCAGAAATGCCCGAATAAAATGTTCGAATAGAAACAATTACCACACTACTAAATTATTCCGTTGGTTGTCTAAATAAGGTCATAAGTAATCAATCAGACTCAGAACTGTAGGCCGTGTATTATTAATTTCTCTTTTAAAATAAGTTTTTCAAAGTTTTTACTTCTATTGGCAGAACCATGGCTGGCTAGTTAAAAAAAAAATTGTTTGCGCTTTTGTTTAAGAGTAGCATCGTAATGCAGCCTTATTATTGTAGGACGTTTTCGAATGCTTACTTACCTTTCAAAGCTCTTTCGACACGCCACGAACATTTTGAAAGTAAAATAAGTGCATTGTAAGATAATCATATTAAAAACATTGAACTGATACAACTGAAGATATCCACACCTGTTTCCGTTATAAAGCAGGCAAATTCTTAACACTGTGTCTATTTATTTATTGTACCAACAAAGTCAACGTCAACACAATTTAAAAGTTACACTGGCATTACAGTCGCGCTAGAACCCACCTCAATTATAGGCACAATCACAAGCTCAAAACATCAGCTTATTTAAACAATTGATTAAAATATATGATCAAAAAAAATGACACAACAAACAAAAAGTGAATAGTAGGTATAGTATAGAGTTATGTCATGCATATAATAATTGAGTAAAGAAATCACCAATAAAATAAAATAAAAATACGACATCAAGAACAAAATAGTAAAAAGATAGAATAATTAACAGTAACGAGCAATTATGTCATAGCTATTTTTAATTTGAGATTAAATTGAATATTATGAAGACTATTTGAAAATATGTCCAAATGATGTAACTTATGATGCCCATAAGAACCGTTTCTCTCTTCTCAGTTAAACTCAGTGTCATTAAATACATTGTAATTACTCATCATCCTATTAAAAGGCGAGTACAATCCCAGATTCGTTCGGGCTTCGATGCTTACAAACGTAGTGAATTTTTTATATTGTCTCGGACACCTACCAGGTATACAAAAGTTTAATTTATTCAAAAGATAGGGAGTCAACAAAATCATACCGTCTAGTAATTTTCTACGATGATGGAGAGATGATAGCTGAAAACGGCGTAGGCGATCATCATAAGACGGCAATATTTTTGCCAAGTTATGGCTACGAGGCCAGTGTAAACTGCAATCGTAGTGCAGGTTCTTTAAAATTTTAACGTTGCGTAGCACGAATCCTAAAGTTCTAAAGCTTTTCTTAGCGATGTTATCAATGTCCAAATAAAAGCGCAGGTTATTGTCAAGTATGATTCCCAGGTTGCAAATGTGCTCAACTTCTGCCAGTGGTTCCGAATCAATGTTGTAAGTCCTTTAAGGGGTATGCTCTTTCCTCCCCGTGAAGCGGATTACTTGACATTTACGAGGGTTTAGTTTCATTCCATTTAAACAACACCACCTACTTAAATTGTTTAAATCATTTTAAAGTAACTATTTCCTCAACCGCATTCAGCTGCCTAAAGAATTTTAAGTCGTCCGCAAACATATAGAACCTTTTCTCTTTTTTTTTTGACGGGGGGAAATGCATTTACGCACTACCCTTACCTATTGCATTAGTGAGTCCGGAGTCCCCCAATGCAATAGGTAAGGGGGCACGGAGGGACGAGCTCCGTGCCAGTGTGGGACTCACCCGGGCGTGACGCGCCCGGAAATACCCACTAAAACCCCCCGGGGCCGTCCGCCGCATTTGGGATGGGGGCGACACGGGGTGGCTTTCGCAAGCACCGCGTCGCCCCCTGTGGCGAACCCACCAGGTCTCGTCCGTGCAATGGCCCGGTAGGGATGCAGGAGAATACTTCCTCTCCACCTTTTAGCCCGCCTCTTGAAAAGAGGCATGACCGTCTGGTCGTCAGTCCGGGGGGCAGGATATACTTCCTGCCCCCCATAAAAAGGAAGAACGAAGAATGGACAGAACAGTGGCGGGCAAAGGAAAAGATGAAGTAGCCCGCCACTGCTAAACATATAGAACCTAGAATTATGAAAACAATACTTTATGTCATTAACAAATAAATTAAAGAATAAGCGACCCATGTGGAAACCTTGAGGGACTCCAGATATTGAAGTTAAAGGTTTAGATGCATGACCTCCCAGTACAACTAGATTTTCTGTTTGTTAGAAAAGACCTGCATCAATTCAGAAACATACCGTCCATTCCAGACAAATAAAGTTTATGGATAAGTAAACTGTGATTTAGCCTGTCGAAAGGCTTGCTGAAATCCGTGTTTCTTGCGTTTAACAATTGTCCTTGATCTACTCCTTCAGTAATATCCCCGACAAAGGAACAGGTTGGTGGCAGTAGATCTCGCTCTGACAAATCCATGCTGTTCTGCTGTTATAATTTCCTTGAAATGCCAAGACAGGATCGGACATATCAACATTTCAAACACTGTAGCAAAGACAGGTCAAACTCAGACTTATCGGCCATTAGATTTTTTCCATACTGGTATCCCCACTCTTGAACAATGACAAAACGACTCCTTCCACGCCTCTGGAAAGACACACGTCTTAAGAGACTTGTTAATAATGAGTAATAAAGGCTTTGTCAGTGTGCCTTAGCGCATTTGACAACAAATATACTTGCACTATAGACATGCCTTTGACTTAATACTAGTGTTTTTTGGAGTTAACTATGAATATATCGCACGCTTAACAATAGACCGACCTAACTCCAAGAAACTGATTTTTGGGAAATTGCTAAAATCGTTTTGCCATTTACGATACATCCCATATTTGACATACATATATTTTGACATATATCTAAATAAAATAAAATATATATAAATCATATTGACATATATGTAAGTACAACGGCGTGATGGCAATGTAATGTGTATTATGATAATAGTCGTTGAAATGGTAATTGAAACTCAAATGTAAATTGAAAGATATTTTAATATTTATTATGTTTAATAAAAGTTAAAAAAAAATCTCTTAAATGAGTCTGTTTTCGATAAACAAATATTTTTACACAATAATATTTGTGATCACAAGTTTTAGATTACGCCTGTATTTTATTTAATCTGTGACTAAAAAAGTATGTTTTGTTATAAATAATGTTTTTAAGTGTTTTTAGAATTAAATAATCAAGTTCTTTATTAAGATTTTTACACTTAAGTATTAAATAAAGTCACTTTAAATAAAAAACGGTAGAAGTTCACTCCGAAGATGATTGACGTATAATGGGTTACGTCAGCGCAACATAAAAAGTCTAGTCAAAACTTCTAAAAATGAAAAAAACCAACATAGAGATATATCTCGACAAAAATCTTAGATTGGCCGATAGAGGGCATTCAAACAATTCTGCCCGTTTGAATATCTCCTTTTGGACCTAAACCTGAATTGGTCAGTCTGCTGTTAAGCGTGCAATATATAGGTTTACGAGGATAATAAATAAAAATATTACACTTAACTATCTAAAATTTGAACTACCTACCTACCTACTATGGGGTACAATTAAATAAATTAAAATGAACAAATTTATTATAAACATTTAGTTACTGATTCATGAATGTCAATAATTTAATACCATTAAAATTTATAACTCTCTCCATTTCCTGGAACTACAGTACTACTAAACAGTTTCTTGGTTAAGTAACCAAGTTAAAAAAACACAATATTAATACTGTGCCAATAGTACAAGAGTACATTTTTATCCATTGGTTTTTACGTTTCACCACAATCTCACCTGTTGTGATCTATAGAGGGACCTATATCCTTGGATATAGAAGTTATATTTCATCACCATGCATTTATCACCAACAGCTCATGCTTACTGTAGGATCGGAACTAACGTAGATTGACGTGAAGTTTAACTATTATCGTTTACGCGATTTATAATACTCTGTAGAGGTAATGAAGACCTATTCACCTTTAGAACTATTCTAAATGACGTAAGTGCCCCTTATGGCCTTTCATACCGCATCGCAGCGGTATGCGCGTTAAAAGCTATATCGTATTTTAAGTTCGGTTATAAGAATTTACGTGCCGCTTACTCGCGTAATGCACCGCATAAAATGTAATGGCCTCTCTCAACGTTTATTATGTATTGAGTCGTCTCGTCGCAGCGTGCCGCATCCCCAATCGTCTTGTAAGGCTTTTACGATTTCAATTTGTGTTTCTATTTACGCAGAACGTATTTTGGAAATATTCATTATGTTATTCTATTGCTCTTGATAGAATTATTTATAAAACGCATGATTTGTTTTTATCTGATACGTTTACTGGCGCATATTGGCAGTAAAACATACTCGTATATCGTGACGGGAAACGGCATGACGCTGTCTTATGTCGTCATGGCTCTACGCCATGGACCCGTTTAAATATTACTAAAGTATCAATAGGAAGGTGGAGTTCATGATTTGCTTATTTTTGTTGACATGGGGCACGGCGAATCTGAATGGTGGAAAAGAAATATTTGTTAATCTTCGTTTTTTTTGTTTATGCCAATGATTACGTAATCATTTCAATAGTTAAGAGGTTTGCTTACAATTGTTGAGAAGGATTGGGGGGAAGTAAAAAATTACTAAACTTATGGGTACGTAATACTTGAACAACCCGTATACTACATTTTTAGCGTATTTGACGCGCTCACTGTTTCTATACACACTTTGAATTATTTTTAATATTACTGTTCTTGAAAAGACATGCTTCAGTTCCTAAAAAAAAAATCGAATCAGTACCAATATTATTGTATGGTATTATAATTACCGTAATAATATAACCTATTAACTGTAATAACGAGCTGTTTTTATCTATTTAACTCCATATATCGATCGATCGATCTTCATTTATTCTAAAATCACTTTCATCGCTGGGAATCCAATGACAGTAAATTTTTTTTAGCTATAAATTGGTTTTAAATAAATTATTACGGATTACAATAGTACTATCATTAAAATTATTGTTAAAACTGGAGTTTAACAGACAGCTGGAAACGTCAGGTGAATGTCAAACAAAAAATATTGACTAAAAAAAGAAAGAAAATAATATTTCTCTCGTTGTAATCGCTCGGTCGCAAATTGCCCGGTGAGCGGCGAGTTGTCAGCGTTGTCAGCGCTGTCAAACTGTCAACACGTTGACAGCCGCCGGGTGCCGTCAACCCTGATTTACATAAAACTATTAAAGGATAGGCAAAAAGGTTTGTTAGGCGACATTGGTAGCGCTCGCTCGTATTGAAATTTAATTATTTTCAATTAATTTGTAAATCATTGTAGAATCGATTGAAAACCCGTTTCTAGCTTAGCAGATATAATCTTAGCGGGTTTCTATTTTTATAATCGTTACTTCTTTGTGGTAGGGTTATCACCTTTGAAAATATAGTATTTAACCACCCGCAATATGTTATAATAATTTCTTACGAATCATCATATAACAAATTGGATAACAAAATTTAAAATAACAAAAACGCGATTCCTTATTATAATATAGGTATCAAAAATTGAATGTTACATATAAAATTTATCACACGCCGTATATATAATAGCGCGCGGTTTCGTTTGAAACCGAGCGAGTGGTGGGTCGTAAAATGTAAAATGTTAAGCTCGTAGCGGGGGTTATCTCGATGATGTCCTATTAATGCACCCGATACGGGGCTCCGTTAATGTGACCGTGTATTAACCCGGCCGGGGGACCTCGCCGCGCCTCGCATCGCCCCGTATTAAATACGCCACTTACCGTTTTATGTTACGTTACCCGCTCCACCAATCCGCTTCGTAATTGTTTTCGGCTTGTTTTATGTTAGTATAATATAATCTTGTATGACGTCGATCAAAAATAAATGTTTTTAATTAAAATATATCTTTATACACTACAGGTAGTGTTAAAGTTATTTATCTACACTAATAAATAAAATTGGATTGTCTGTTTGCAATACCAAATAACAATTTTTTACTAAAAACATGACTCCGGGTCTACATTATACACACGGTAGCAATACCAAAAATACATTTTTAACATTTTTCTCGGTCTGTCTGTTTGTTTCAGCTAATCTACGTAACGGCTAGACAGCTTTTTTTTAGCAGATAGTTAAAATTACTCCGCGTATTTTAGGCTACTTTCATTTTTCGAAAATGATTAGGGACCAGCGTAAAAAAATGATAATTCATAGAATTGTTAACTAAACCCTATTCAATGCACAGTTTTAGTGGAAAGTACTTAAATTTGTAATAAAAAAATTTGCTTTCTCTTAGCAGTAAAAGTAGAATAATTAAGGTACCTTTTCATTAAAAAAAAATGGTTTTGTAAACACCATTGTGGTTTATATAAATAAACAACTATTAATACACTTTTCTTTTATTAAATTACATCTGCGGGTAATACTTCATCTTCAACTCGTGTTAGCCCACCGCTGGGAATAAGCCTCCAAGTAACGGGAGTGTTCCTTTCACTGAAACTCGACCAAATGCGACTACACTTCACCTGATGTTTTTAAAGTACACCCTAAGGAAAATATAGATCGTCCATTGGTGAGAATCTATCGACAGTTGCTGTCGTCATACTGGTCTACATCTCTAGTCAGCTCTAGATATGCACTTGCTGATTTAACTACGTAACACACCTAAAACATTTACACGTAGTTATAAAATTATCGTACCGTCATCTCATAATACATGTTTACGATATCATTTGATAATTCTAAACCCTCAGAATTCCCATAAGACATACTAAGTCATTATTATAAACGATCGTTCGAGATAAAACAAGTAAACATTCAGGCAAAACATAATATAACCGAATAATTCAAAGAAACGACACGACGCGGCGGCCGACTGCGCGGTGCTAAATTTTTATATTCACAAAAGGGGAAACTGTTATGTCCAGAGTGATTTTGGCGGAAACGGGCCCTTCGAGCCTCGGGCGTCCTTGTAAATCTACCCACATATTACATAATATCCAAGTACCTTCGATTTCGGTCACGTGAGAATATGCTTTTTCGTGCGTTGATTCGAGAAATCTTGAAATTATTGGAATTTTTTAGCACTAACTGGTACCCGTGACTACCTTCAATTGATTAAAAATGTTTTATGATTAGTTACTACATAAAAGTATAATGATTTGTACCAGAATGCCTTCAAAGTTTTAAATATTACGGAAAACTACATTCGAATTGGTTTAGTAACTTTCAAGATACGCGAAAATATACAATTTTGTCGTTACATAATATAAGTCACACTTATTCTCTTTATTAACTTTATACTCACTTAATCGATTTACATAAATATTTTCTTAATCATTCTTTTGTCCAATTTTAGCGTTAATATCGCTACATTTGGTTGTTACCAAATGTATTTATAGGACAAATTATAAGAACAACACTTCTCTTGCAATTTCTTAACCACAGCATTAAACTTTAAACAAACTTAAAATAGTTCTGGAGCTATTTTTTTGTTAATTCGCGTTTAATTCTTGTCTTAAAATTACGCCGGTCGATTAGTAGATAAAACTAATATCTAAAACATGCTTCGTCATTCAACTGAACGGCTATCGAAAGGTCAAATACTGTACTAGTGTGTAGTAGTGTACCTACACAGTGTTCGTAATCCGAAACGCTATGACAAGCCGGCCGAGTCATTTTTCACTCTTTGTGTAAACGTCAGCCAGTCACGCCTCTCCACAAGTTTCCTTTACTTCGGCGTTATACAGGAATAATTTATTATTTTCCCTTCAAGTTAAATTTACATAGCCTTTGAACTCGAATCGAGTGGGCCGAGTTAAAGAAATCATTTGACATGATACAAAAATGAGTGATTTATGTATTTAGATTTTTTATTTTATTTCATGTACCTTTTTTCACTGTATAGGCTCAGTCCTTTGACCACAATCTCATCTCATATTAAGTGACGATGTGGTGCAGGATGGTAAACACACTACGCCTAGAGGCACTGGTTGGCAAGTGATGCTGCCGGAACATACCCATTGGCATTTGGCGACAGGTTTTCAAACTTGAGGGTGGTAGCTACCCAGGCAGACATTATTATAAAAGGGTCCTACCACCATGCTATGGTTTGATTTTTTCCTTCACCTCGAGCTGATTTTAGAGTTGGATACATGGGCTCGAACCCACGTCTATTTACACGGAAGCCGACTTCACTACCCACTACGCCACCGTAGCTTAAAATATCGCTATAAAGTTGTTATTAATGTGGAATATAGGTACAAAGGAGAAAAATTGTAGTTATTTTTTTTATTTTATAGAGAGAAAGAATAATAAATGTGTTTTGAGGGTTGACACTATAATATTTCTTATCAGCGACCACTTGTCAGTTTTGTATTGTCGCTCGCAGCGCGATTCTAGACAAATTTAACACATGTCAACACCGACGAACCACTTAACTGAGTTTCATGGATGATACTCAAAATTGACATTTCAGTAGAAAAAATATGGAGAAAAAATAAAAAGAGCTCTCGAGTATGAGATACGGTCACACGGAGAGCCGGCGCCGATGGTGTCAACTAATGAAAAATGGCTTCTATGTTCCGACATTTGGTCAAACAATTAATATATATGTTTTGACGTGCTTGTCTATCGTCCATGACGCATACCATACCAACGGAAATGGAACCCTATTTTTAATTTGTACCTAAATTAATTTTGGTTTTTTCTTATATTTACTTCCTTGCATTTTTCTCCTAACATTATCGGTTAAGAGTGACTGAAATTATTGAAATAACTTTATTTACTAAGAATATTCTTGTGGTAATTAAATAATTAAAAATATGTGAAAGTACAGCTAAACAGAAAAATTATTTGTGACAGTGGTAATGGTTAACACTTGTCTGAAATTTGAGATTATAAGTGACAAACAATCATATAGCCGAACTAAAATAAAGTGTCCACTATAATCAAACCCGAACAGGCATAGCATTTGTGGTATAGTTCACATCTTATGACGTAATAATAAAATGATATCTTTGAAGAATCGCTGCGGATACATAATTCGTAGTGTTATTTACAACTTCCTCTAGAGATACAGGAAGCGAACACTTATGCACTCGACTTTAGCCACTTGTTTCGTGTGGTAATGGAAATATGTATCGACTATTCGATTTGCCGACACATGCGACCGGCTCTTATATTCCGCTAAGATGTGTCTTTTGTTTTATTTATTTTATCATTTCTTTACTTTTATCAGACACGTAAATAAATGTTTTGCAAATCCATCGTATTACGTTTTGAATTTGGATACTGTAATAGAGTGAAACATTTTAGATACGAGTGAAAACAAAATTCTTCCTAAAATTTATAACGTAGGTACTACCTATTTAAATAAATGATTTTAATTTACAAATACGTAAACAGATTAGAAAGATAAAAAGAAAAATATAGTAATGATTAGTATTTCATTATTAAAATAGTTACATAACTCTCTCATTATTAAATAGTTATGTATACCTATATTTAGTAATGAAAGACTAATAATTACAATAGTTTTCTTGAAATTACCAAAAAGTCTTTAAATAATTAATATAAACAATCCTGACCTATTATTTATTTATGTTTCAGTGATTTGAATATGTTCCACCTGGATAGGTTTACATTCTGGAATAGGTACTGCGTTTAGGATGTAGTGAAGAGGTTCAGATTTTAGATTATCGTTTATCTAATGTTACCGTGGTGGATCAAAATAAAGTACTTCGGAGATGGATCCGGAGTTGCAATTTACCTTGCAGGTAGGCTAAGCTTTCACGTAATTATAACATGTTACGTTACATTCAGGATCATCAGAATACAATTTATCTTTAAGCATAGATGGTAATGTCTGTTCCTCCGTCTATATTGATATGTTTGTTCGTTTTTTTTAAACTAAATATAGATTATCTTGCCTGATTTAAATTTACATATATTTTTTGATCCGTCCGTCCATCCATGCAACCATAAGACGTCTCCACTGCTGGACATAGGTCTCCCCTAAAATAAGGGGGAATTGTCATAATCGCCACGCTTGGCAGGCGGGTTGGCGATCGCAGTAGATGTTTGTGGTACTCAGAGGATGCTGCTGCCCATCCCCTGATTATATCCTTTAGTCGCCTTTTACGACATCCACGGGAAGTAATAACCCACCATGGGTTAGTACTATTCTGAGCCGGCACCACATGGAACGGCATTTTTCGTTAAATATTAGTTAATATACATAACAAATAATGAGTGAGTATGTACAAATAAGCAAAGACAAAATAGGTGTCTTATTCTCCACGATTTTACAACCTTTTTTATACAAATGTTGCCGAGAGTTGTTTTTATCTACTTCGAATTTCCAATATAAGTATAGTCGTATAGAATCTAGCGAAAATTAACAACAATAAATTAACTTGATAAAACATCACCGTGAGTACGTTTCTTGTAGTATTTTATTTAAAACCATTTAATATTTGCAAGATAGTAAAGAATACATACGAGCAAAGGCGCAAGGTTAGTTTGTTAAATAAAGCAGGGGGCTTAATAACTTTGATGAACATACATCAACATTTTAACCTGACAGCGATATAGTCTAATTTGACGAAAACAATAACAGTAGTTCACACGTACGAACGTCTACAACGAATCAGTGTGTAAGTAAGCTAAGCGAACCGTATCCAAACTTCCTCTGAGATTAAGCTTATAACAGTAATAAACTTAACGGATATCCGTACATTAAAAATATAGCGTTGAAATATCGACTATATCGTTAACTATATAGAGTTCAATTTTCAATGTGAGCGCACCACGAGTATTTAGTAACAACCAGGGACGTATTACAATGATTGCGGGGACTGTTTCTGCTACAAAATTAAATATTCGGTTATAGTTTTTTTAGATTACTACGAAAAGGTGCAAGACATTATTGTTATGTTTTTATCTCTTTATATACGTTACACACGCTAATATCAGTTTTCACTCAAATAAGTATGTTAGTTTGACAGGGATGCATGTGACGATTAAAATGTCAAATTCTAATTGAATTATTGCAAATGAAAATGTTGAAGATATATAATAAAAACAAGATATTTCGTATTTTACAACTTTAACAGCATTGAGTTGAATTCTAGATGAAAACTAATATTCAAATCAATAATATAAAAATCGGATAAAAATTTAAATATAATCCCGCTTTTATGGAAGTCATAAATTGCAAACAAATTATATTTAGGTAGCAATAAACTTAATTGCATTCAAATGTAAATGTGTTTGTTAATGTAAAAACCGTTTCCGTTAAACCAAAAGAGGTCCACTATTGGGCATTGGTCTCCCTCAAAGATTTCCACAGCGGCTGGTTTTACGCCTCCCACATTCAACATTCGTCACCAGGTCGTCAGTTCATCTTATTGGGGTGTTTTAAATTACATTAATTTATAGGAAATTCTCCACCATACCTTATTTGCACGCAATATGCGTTTACGGTCAATATTTACATTTAGTGTACAAAAATAATAATAAATTATGACCCTCATAAATATAACTGAATCCCCGTATGACCGGATGATATGTTAGTTTTGCGTACAAAAGCCTAATTTGTGAGGCAGTTAGCGGTAAGGCGGCTAAACGGAGGCGACGTTTCTGTGTTTATTCAGGACGAGTTGTTACCGGGCGTATTTGCCCGCGGGATCACGTGGGCGGCGCGCCGCTAACAGGGATTTCCATTTTATTGTTTCAACATGTCTGGAGACGTTAATCTTATGTTAGCCGTCTTAATGGATAATTATTTTTTCTTGTGTGCTATATTAAATAAAGAGGCTAATTATTTTTGCTCTCAAGGTGTATAAAAACCAAGTTTTATTATACGTAGCTCAGCCTATAAGGGAAAAAAGAAATTATCGATTTCTCCCCCTCTAGAATTATTAATAGGCCATGAACTGGCGTCGTATTAAAACACTTGCCTACCATCATAAAGAGGTTTTACGCAGCAATGTGACATTATATATACGCGTATATATTATGTAGATACAATATACATTTTAATAATACATTATGAATTTGTATCTGTGAAACAAAGTGCTGTACGAGTGTGAGCGGATAGTTAATTCGCCGCCGAGTCACGATCAGCGCCGGAAATGAGCTGAATAAATCACTACAGACTCCGAATAGTCGGTACAGTCAGCATCTAAAATGCTTTATTAAAACAGTGTCATATTTTACTAACGTTTAAGTCTAGTTAATAGCGACAGAACTTCATTATGAATAAATTCTGGAGTATAATGATAAATAACCCAAATTTAGGAATCAAGTTCTCAATCCAAATATCTGGTTATATTCTTTAGATATATTTAATAATAGTGCTCATCTATGATGGAAATTGGATCATAATCCATTAAAGTATTAATTAATTTCTTCTTAAAAGTAATAATTCGGCCTAAGCGGTTAATAAAAGTTAAGTCTGACAATTCATAAAGTAAGGGTTTGTCGAAACGCAGTGAAATGTTATATTCATGTAAAGTATTTCTAATGCACATTATACAAAACTATTAGCACTTTTGCACTTCTTCTGCATATAAACTTTAACTGGGCCAATTTTCATAGTACTACGTCTGCTTAATTTACGTAAAAAGCGATAAGCACAAATTTTTTGCTTCGCGTATTTATTGTATAGATAACTTACTAACTGAAATTATTAAGTAATTAAAATTATTTCTAAACTCGTACCAGATTCTCGGGGTTATCACGAATTAGTTTACCGCAACGTTTACATATTCATTAGGTTAACATGATGCCAACGGTACAGTTCAACGTTCGCAGTTATTCATTAGTCGGCCCATTAATTATTTTTTGTTGATCCCCTGTGTGACGTCCGCTGTCCGCCGCGTTTTACAGTTTTATTTAAATTGGCAACCCCGACTGTCAAGTTGACGCGCGCCGGCCGTGCCTGACGCCATTTTCTTTACAAAATGTTCTTGTCCGCGTGCATTTTAAGGTTATAATCGCACGACGCACCGTTTTTTGAATGATATTATTAAATTTGTTAATGGCAAGTGTTGACAGCTGTTTTCAGTCACCGCAGTAAGGTCAGTGGGAGATAAAATAAGCCTATATTATCTCCCACAAGCACTTTGAATTTATTGTTTTACAGAACAAAAAAAACTTACGGCGCCACGTTTTCTTACGATTGCGGCATCACATCCTGTGATTGAAAAAAATATTTTTTATAAGCATTGCGAGAGTGAACATAAAATAAATGTATTTCAGTTACATACATAAGTACTAAATAAAAATTGAATTTTGCGAAATGGTAGAATTGGATCGTCGGAAAACAAAAAAAAAACGCGCGAGGTAACAACTTGACAAAGAAAACTAATACCAGCACAATCACTAGATACTTTTTTATTTATTAATATTAATTACAATATATTTACTGTACCGCATTAGAATAAATAAATCCGTTTCATAACAAATGTATCATAAAAGGAGTTTTCTTCATCATTTTTTTTTTCGTTAATTATTCTCTTGTTTTAATAGTTATTAGGTCCCAAACCAACAAATTGAGCATCATAAAACAGTTTGTTTTTTTTTGTAGACTAATATTAACTAAGTTTGTGATAATTGTGTGATGACCACCATATAAACCACTAAGTGTATCGTGTACCATAGTGCTAAGGTCACCCACTGTATATCCAGAAGCCAAAAACATCCCAATCTGAAATACAGTGGTTACTGACTATAGACTGTGAATCTCTCAGATGCAGTTGATATTTTTGTATCTGGTCTATTTATCTACTAATTCGTTTTAGACTACGCAACGCATTTCGATGTAGTTTTTACCGCTACTTAGACATCTTTTCAAGGAAGATCTTAATTATGCTGAGATGGTATGACCTTAATAGGATAACATAACATACAGTCATACAATTTAGTAATTAAGGTACATTATAAGCTAATGTAATCCTTTTAATCTAAAATATATGACGAGTATTAAACAAGCCTTTGAACAGTCACCCGTATTCTCTCTTACGATTTCCCATCACCTCACCTCACCTCAATGCTTTGATGAAAGCAGAAAAATCAATATTTTGTAAACAGGTCACCAAGAATTCTTTTAGGATGGCTTAAGTAGGGAAGAAAAATCTTAACATACAATATAGACAAGTACAATTTCTCAAAAGTCTTACAAAAAAGTTCGTGATATCATATTTCGTATCTTCTACAGTTGACTAACAGTTTATTTCTGGACACAATTGTAAAGTCAACATAGACGATGTCGCAGAGAGAAACTAGTACGTATTTACAAATAAAAATAATTTAACTGTCTGTTTATAATAATAAAATATCAATTTTTAACAAAATGACAACTGTATGTACGGTACTTATACTAAATAAACAGTTTTCAAAAGTTTTGTGGCTGGCGTTTGTTCCGGCTAATCTCCGGAACGGCTGGACCGATTTTAATGGGTCCTTTTTTAAAGTGTATATTTAGTTATACGGTGTAACAAAGGCTAATTAAATTTTTCGAAAATAATTAGCATTTCACGTAAAAAAAATTAAAACTCATGAAATTTTGAACAAAATACGATCCAATGGACGGGTTTAAGGCAGGCAGACCTGCGGGCGGAACACAACTAGTTATAAAATAAAAAATAAATTTTGTAGGTCCACTCGTGCCTACATTAATTTCAATAGGCCATAGCGACTATAAGTATTTAAAACGGGACCTAATTCACACGGTAAATAATAAACTATCGCACAGGAAACAATATAACTATGCGTCAAAATCTTTTTTTTCCAACGACGCATCATTGAAAGCGCCTTTGAACCTTTGAAACATCAAAGGAGCGTTCCGTAGGTAATGTGGCATTTTTCATTGCGTTAGATGGATGCGGGGCGGAGCGCTAGCCCCCCGGGAGAAACTCTGCCCCGGGAACTGGAACGGGATAATTGTTACCTTATTGCGAGTAAGTCGTTTGTCTTGTCGTCGTAAAGACATTACTAATGGAACGAGATTTCTTACGCCATTACACAGAGGCGTATGGGTTTTGGAAGTTATACGGTCTAGTTTTAAAAATAACTTTTTTTTTCAACATCTTCTAATTAGATTAACACAACTATTCAGATAAAATTAAAACTATAGCACAAAAATCAGTCGACAATTACCTACTAATTTCTTTCGAATAATTACCTAAATCCGGTGAATCGTTCACCGCATAAATCATTGTTTATTGCATATTTGTTTGCTTTAATACTATTTTTATACTTAGTATAGGCTCAGTGCTTTAACTACAATCTCACCAGATATTAACTGACGATGTGGTCCAGGATGGTAAACTTACTAAGCCTAGAAGTACTAGTTCTCAAGTGACGATGCCGGAATACACCTATTGGTATTAGGTGACAGGTTTTTTAACTTGAGGGTGGTGGCTACCCAAACGGGCATCATTAGAAAATGCCCAACCACCATACTGTGGCTTCCACACGATGTTCTCCTTCACCGAAAGCTCATGCTGATTTTAGAGTTAGATAGGTGGGCTCGAACCCGGACCCATTTACGCGGAATCCGGATGCACTATCCGCTGCGCCATCATCACTTCAAACTGTTTAAAACTCAAATATATACATTAATATATCTAACTCTAAAATTAAAGAAAACAATATTGTTTAATATGGTTATAATGTACAATGATTATAATTTACGATCTACTTTTTAATTGAACCTAACATTTAGATTTTATCGCGTTCTTAATTCTATATAACATTAAAATGCGTCTTTTTTTATATTAACATTTGATAAAATAAAATGTAAATATATAATTATCATAAATCAGACACAGGCTCTAATCTCTATTTGCATAAATAGCGACGACGATTTATTACATTTTTTAAATTATTATTATTATTTACAACCGACAAATACATTTTTTTTATTACCAACATCACAGTAAAAATTATAGCTTTAATTAAAATTACAAAGTGAAATACGCCCTCACTTCAATCTACAAGGTTATAATAAGATTAAAACGTAAATAACTCCAGGAAAACGGGAAAGAGTGTGTGTGTGTGCGTTGGTATATATGAAAAAAAATAAAAACAAAATTTATCACCCGAAAGATATGTTACAAAGGCACAGAAATAAACAATCAACGGTCCGGTATTAAAGTCGGTAACAAATTGTTCAAATTATATTATTATAACTAGTATATATGTGTATTATCTCGGATAACGACAATAACAAATTGTGTGCGCGCGCATATGAACGCTATTAACTCACGAAGAACTTTTATTTATTACCCCACACAATATAAATTAAGGATTTTATCGCTGCCATCCGAAAAATTTTTCAGTCTTAAACTTTTACATATGTTTTTGTGCGTGGGCGAAGAGCTACGTTCTTGTACTTTGATTAAATACGTCGACGTGCGCTACAAAAATTTATTTTATTTTATTACCGATATAAACGTATACGTAGACAAGGTTTCTATGATGATTCAGTCCTGTTTTAACTAGATTAACGTGACTTGTGGTTTTAAGATCGAATGCATTGTGAATGATATGGAAATATTAGAAAACCTAATAAGGATACTAATTTACTTCTTGTTCCGTGAGAGGTTAATATTGTTAACAAATTTAACAGCTTGATCTTTGTAATTAACAATATTAATTACTTATAAAACGTTAGGTTCTATAAAATTGTACCTATATTATTGCTCTTTGACGTACGCCACGGGGAAATTCCTAATCGAATTTGTATGTAGTTTTCAGATTAATATACGGCTGAACCTAAAATGAGAAAAGTATCATTAAACATATTTGAAAGGCGATAAATAGTTGATACAAAAATTATTTCACATGAACGAATTTACTAGCGCGTGCTAACTTATTTTAGATAAACAGAATAAGAAGTACACGAGAGAAATTAAATTTTATTCAAATATAAACATCAAGAAAATCATTTAAACTATATTATATTATATTAAATGATCTCATTACTACAGTTATTTAATGTGTAATGATGTCAGCGTTATAACACCGTCCCCTGAAACAAAAACAATCCCGCACCGATCGAGAAACTCGCGCGGAACTAAATCTAACGACAATATCGACTAGCGACAAAGTGTCACCCCACTAAAACTAACCGCTAATACTTTAAGATATATGCGTGGCAATTAACGCGGGACGAAAAAAAAATCGTGTAACGTCAACAGAGGCGGGCGAATGTGTCGGCAACTATCATCGCATGGGGCTGTAACGATCGAAAATAAAATTCATTTTATATCTTTATATATCTATTGAGCTGTTAGTTTTTTTTTGTAAAATTAAATTTCACTTCCAATATATAAATGATTAAGTTTCGTTTGCATTTCTATTCTATTCAAGTGTTTTAGAGGTATTGAATCAGTATGCAGTGATTATCAAAAGCCTAAAAAACCTAATATTCTATCCCAACTACGATACATAATAACTCTAAACGCTCTTTTTGCCAACAAACAGCAGATGATGAATGAGCGCTAATTAAAAAGCCATATATCAATTAAAATATATTATCAGATGGTGATGAGTATTGAAAGAAATCTTATTGTATTGTATTTGATCCCGAAAGATTTTTATGTACAAAGAAAATCTTAATAACACCACATTGTTCAACAATGTTGTTGTTGTACCAAACTTCACCTTTCTACGCTCTTGTATAAATATTTATTATGAATTCCCAACTTGACACTACGAATAATATTTAGTATAAAAATTTATTTATACATATTAAACAAAATATAAATCAAATTTAATATTAAATTATGAAGTTATATAACAACAATATGTCCACTCATTCATTCGACGAAATTATTAAAACTTGACAACGGATTTATTTTCGAGTCACGATATAAATTATACGCTTAATAAAAATCAAACAGGTGCAGAGTTAATACACAAAGAAAATATATAGAAAGAATTAATAAAAAACGCAAAAAAAAATGTTATATCCATGTCTCTCCCGACTTTCGTACTGTTGCGTCTGGCACCACGCATCTCTGTATAAATCCGTGTACCTATGTAGTGTTGCGGTGTGACATATCGACAAACAGATGGTTGCCGCGTCCCGCTACGTCACAACATCGACTAATTTATGCATGCCTCCTTAACGCTCGTCCCACCTATTAGTTGCACGCTATATATTTCACACTGTCGTGTGTAGGGTGACGACATTATTTAAGACGCCTTTTTTACAATTTCTACATGTTTTAAACAAACTTAATTTCTAGATTTTAACCTTGTTTTTAACCGACTTCAAAAAGAAGGAGGTTATCTATTCATCCAAATGTACCTTTTTTTGTATGTATGTAACGCGATTTCTCCATCATTTGTGGGTCGATTTGCATTTTTTTTATGGCGGCGTCCCATTACCACCAGATCAGGATCTGATCAGTGGAACTCAGATAAATAAGAAAACCCCTCGAATATTGTGTTTCATATAATCGTTTCCAAAGCTTTGAAGTAGCCTTGACAGTTATACCTAAAGGTACATACTTTTTTAATTAAAACCACATCGACTTGAAAAGAATAAACTTTAGAAATGCACTAAGAAGTTAATAAAAAAATACTTTATTAATCTGCTTCATTAATTTTGGAGTCGGTGCCAACTAGAGTTAACCAATGTACTCATTTATAAATGTAAATAATTGCCAAAATATATCACAGTTACATATAAGCTAAATAAAAGACTAGGGTGATTTTAAATAACAATTCATGAAAATTTAATATAATTATCGACGTACATTTACACCACTTTGTTATCCATAACCTGGCACCGATTTAAAAATTAACGAAGCAGATTAATAAAGTAATTATTTATTGGCTTTTTAGTGCATTTCATAGTTTATTATTTTGAAGTCGGGTTTGTTTTTAATTACAAACGTTTTTTTAATACTATTGCCGATTGAAATGTTACTCAGCATAGATCGTAATATTTTGAATCAAGTTTATTAATTCGATATTTTTTTTTTCCTTATTTTCCATTCACCTAGTGATCAAAATTTCAAATAATAATTATTGAAAATCTAAGTAAACAAGCGAACTGTTTCCATTTCATTTAATGATAACACTAAAGCTCGTCGATAGCTAATAAAAAATCGGTTGACAATCAGAGAAGAAAAAAAAGTATTGAACCATTTATCTGCGCAATTATATAGGCAGGAATAGATTTTCTTTTCCAATACTGAATTTGAATCTGAATCATTAAAAAAAAAATATAATTAAAGAGATATCTTATTTATTTATCTTTTAATGTATTACTATCTGTGTTCCCGCGACTCCGCCCGCATATATCATATTTTCTATCCCGGACAATTATTCAGCGCGTTACATAGTTTTTTAAATATTTATTGCAAAGGAATTTATCCTTTTTTTTTTTACAGAACTTGAATTATTTTTATCAACTGTGCATTGAATTGGATTTTGTTTCCAATTTCATGAGTTTTAATTTTTTTACGCGGAAGCCTAATTATTTTCCAAAAAAAAGTAGTCTAAGTTAGGCCTCTTTACTTTAGCTATCTTTATAAATACCGGTCTAGCCTTTTCGGAGATATTCATATGTATTTAGTAAAAAGTCGAAATATTATCTATATTAATAACTAGAGATTAAACTAGTCACCTCTAAAAAAATCGTTCATATTTCACAGTTTATTCATTTAGTTGAATTTTCTAACAATACGTGACTAAAAACATTAACTGTTGTTACTTTTAGACCAGTCATGAAATAATTACATAAAATATTTCCAGTTAAAAATAATATACATTCATAAATTAAACTTATCGTGTTAATTTTCGTTACAATACTTTTTATATTATAAAAATGTTCTTTTAAAAGTATGAATAACTTAATTATTAACATAATTATTGTGAATAACTTTACAGGATTATCAGCGATCCGGAAGCTCAATCTGTAAATTTTATACAATAAATAAAAATTACACTTCAAAGAGATAAAGTTTAAGTAATATCAAATAAGAGATACCTTAAGCCGGCATGACAGGGACGACTGACGATGGATAACCGATCTCTCACCAGTCGCCACTGTTTCGGGATTGCATTGTGCTTACCATCAGGCACAATGCCGTCACTTTGCCGAGCTAATATATAAAAAAAAACTTTAAAAAAATGTTAGGAAAATAAGCCCTTTTCAAAAAATAACTTAAATTATATAAATCATTTACAATGTAATCGTTAAAAACCGACGCAATTAGCACTTTGCCTGAAAATTACAAATATATACATCATATGTTGGGTTTAACCGACTTCTTGGAAAATTATTTTGAAGTTTTATGTATAAAAAATTTCTGTATCTACTTTTAAACAATGAAAAATACAACAATAAACATAAAATACTTAATTAACTTTAATATGTCGATTACCTATAAAAATGAGACAATAGGAAAACAATGGAAAGCTGACGTAAACGCCAAGTTAGTGCTCTAGGGGTTAAACTACTTAAAAAGCATAAATTGCTTAAGTATACTACTATACTTATTATACTATAGGTACTTATAATTATAAAATATCACTTAAAAAAAAGAACCCTTTTTTGAAATCGGATTGCGTATAATTAAGCTGACAATTCCAAATTTGACTTCATCGATATAATTGGTAACCTTTAAGAAATGTCACAATAAATGGTGTCACTACAACTTGCAAGCATCCCCAGCTGAGATATCGGATAAAGCTGCCTTTTTATTTCTGGAACGCGCCTCGAGACTACAACTCAACGGCTTTCATCTTGTAAACATTATTAATCGACACGGCTCCCGGACACACCACCCATCACTACAAAACGACTCTTTATATTTATATAAATCGCCTTGTTTTTCATCCATTACCACGTTTATTACGAGTTATACATAAGTACGTCTATGTTAAGAGAGTATTGTACTAAGCTCTATGCTCATCTTAGCAAGGAGAGCTTATTTTGGCTTAGCACATTTGCTTCGCGTTCTTTGTTGATTGCTGGAGGTGATAACTCATGTTCAATGAAGAACACGGTTCAAAAGCCATTGTATCACTGTCTCGACAAACGATGTGCTCACAATGAGCTAAATAATACATATTGTATGAATTGAAATTGGGGTTATTATTCACAGTAACGACTCTGATCTTGGCTAATGTGCTCGTTGCATTGGTACAGAGTAAGTTATAAATATCAAAGGAATTAGGTTTGAAGCAAGAGACGTGCCATTTACCAGTCATATCATTTGAGTGTAATGTGTCTTTGTTTTTTTAATCATTTTTAACGGAGAAGATACTTTTTTTACTGATAAACATTGACAAGTATTTGGAGACACTTACCAATTTAGAGCACTTTTAAATTTAGTAACAATCGTATTATTATTGTATCCTTTCCTTTTGCTTTAGGGTAATATTTGTCTATTTTTTAGGATATTTTCGAAATTTCTGAATGTCATACGCAACTCTTTCATTTGTTCTAATCAAATTCTACAAGAGTCCTGAACAACCGTGAAGGAAAATATTCTGATGTATTAGGTTATTTTCTAAAGCTTGTCTAATTTGCTAGAACTTTCATATTTGAAAATCTGTAGTCAAGCACATATGGGTATGTTCTGAAGCATCATTTGAGCGTCAGTACTCTAGGTTTAAATTTAGCGTATTTACCTACTTTCGCACTGAACTAAGATTGTGGACAAACGCTAAACAGTATAATCAAAATAAATAAATAATATAACTTTATTCAACAAATTCCCGATCTATGCATATAAACAACCGTTTTATATTTAAACGAATCAAAAGATGCCATAGATGTTGTATACCTATATATGTAAATTTGACGAGAGAAAATAGAAAGCCCGTTAGTCAAAGCACGCTAATAGAATCGAATCTCCATCTGGCGCCGACGGCCGAGGCCGGGGCCGGGGGTAAACGTAATTGACAGTTATCAATTCCAAACGGTCCGCTTTCAATATTCCTTCATCTAGAATTTTTCTCGGGTCTCGTTCGTTTTTATATCGGCCCTCGTCTCGTGAATTTATCGCTCAATTAGTCTTGTTTAATAGCCGCCTGCCGCGCTGATGTCTGCTTCTCGCGCTCCGCAGGGTTGCCGCTCGTATTTATTATCCACTTTTATTTTTTACGTTTTCTTTATTCACTTAAAATTTCGAATACATATTACACTATTCATGCATCCGTTGTAATCTTTTAAATGTATATTATCACTTGGAGTATATTTAAAGTTTCTTTTTTGTTTTAAACACAATTATTTTTTACGCGTTACTTATAGAATTTTTTTTAGCTTTGAGCTTGTTTTTAAATATAATCGTCATATTCTTATACGAAATTTTAATTAAGACCTTGGTTTTTTTTAAATGACTTTGCTTATTCAAACTCTTTAAAATAAGTGTACGGTATTTACAGCTCTGCATCATGACGGCTTTTAGTGGAATATCTTACCTCATTAGTAATCCCTCTTTTTGTACTATACTGTGTATTAATTACTTACTAGCATATGTTGTGTAGAAGCGTTATAGATCCAGCATAATAAAATAATAACTATTTAATAATTAATACTAAAAATATATCTGATTGGAACGTGACAACCCTGAAGCTTGGAAGACGCAGAGAAATGGGATTAAAATTAATTGTCGCATCAGTCAGGAGGGCGTCGGGGTGTTTTTTTATTAGTCGAGTGCGAGTGCTCCCCCCTCCCCCGTACCAGCCCCTCCGCCCCGCTTCCCGCCCGCGTCACTCCGTGTTCCGAGTAAATCACGAGCGGCCATCAGACACGAAAGTCGGTGGATCTGACATTTCGATGTGAAAATACAGATATGAAAGTCAAAGAGTAATGTAAAGAACATTTATAATATTTCATATATATTTATCAACTGAACATAAATTTACACATTTTTTTACATTTAATTTCAAATTTAAACTTTCGCGTCGTGTATCTGTATATATCGTTTCAATGTCGTATCAATACACTCCATCAGGCTAGTAAAATAATGGGCATCTTATTAAAACAATCCAGAAAGTTTTGGGGCGCCTACGAACAAACGTTCCGTTTTTTATTTCAATATACTTCACTTGTGCATAATAACATAAAATCTATCACGGCATAAAAATTGCATATATGGTGTTAAAGAATAAAAATTAATGAATTAAAGATAAGAACTATTTCATGGCAGACTAAGATCCCGCCAAAATCTCCGGATCTAGGCTATACTCGTATAATCTAAAATGTTATTTATATTTTGCTTATAAATTCTTTAAATAAACAGATATAAAATTAGACAAAATATTAATGTGCCTGCGACTTCGCTCGCGTTGAATTTAGACAATTATATTCTAGTAGACAACATATATTCTTCCTCTAGATGCAATCTACCTCATTACTAACTTATTCATATGTTTACTTATTCTATGTCCCGTCTCGTCGCGTCCAGGCCCCTACCCGCGAAGAAGGTCACCCCGGTCAGACCAGGCCACCTCCCCGACAGCCTTTCCAGTGCAATGGAAGGTCTAGGACCCCGCGCCTTCTTGCCTCGGTTTAGCAATACGGCAGAGTCCAGGCCCCGGCGAAAATATGCACCCGTTCTTGCTCTAATAGGCCTGAATGGCTGCCTGCACATCCTCACTGCCTTGTGGTGATGACTGTCACCTCCCGCCTCACCCCTATAACCAACGGCCTTACGGCCCTGCTCCCCATAACTAAAACCTCCCTGGTTTTAGTTATGGGCGAGTGTGACCCCAGGCCCAAACACTGGAAGCAACGCAGGGGCATAGATCAAAACGTTCAGGGAGCGCACGCCATATTATAGATTTTTTTCCGACTTCGATTACAGTTATTGTGATTAATATGTCGAGTCCATATCTTTTCGTAGCTCCTGTCGACCGCGCCCGAACGATTTGTTCGCGCTTTGATCTCGGACAGGATTTATCGACATTATTTTTAACGCCAATACCCATCACTAGTCGACTTGAGTGATAGACTTCGGGCTGATGCCGACGCGTATTTTTGTTGTCACACATTTTATTTTCGGTTTTAGGTACTTTTGTTCTAATTAAAAAGTTATTTGCGATTTTTCTCGAACTTGTATTTAATCTTGAAAATTGTGGAATTACAATAGTATAAGTTTCAGATAACACTGCATCCAAGGTACAATCTTATTAATTGAATTTAAAATCTCTGAAATGGTTTTTGATTTTTATCGTCATTCTTAGGTGTAGGTGTGAATTTCCACATGACAGATTGAAACAGATAATACTGTGTTACATCATTGACCCAGTAGTCATACTGACAAAATTACATTACCACCATTAAATATCTATTTAAACCTTATAATATTGTTATAAACATTATCATTGTTTATTACTAAAACAACTCTGAAAAGAATAAACCAATTGAAATCAAATTTGACCTACCTACGATATGAGCCAAGGATATTTTATGGCTCTATATCGCTCTGATAAGGTGCGTCAACCTTTAATTTACGTTATGAGATGATGCCGAATAAAAGATTGTAATAAATATAAATAAAGCAGTTTCTTTAAACAAAAAGTATGTATTTCTTTTGTAATGATTAAATGCATTACACATTAAAAGCTTTTGTCATTATAATATAAAATGTCAATAGCTAGCTCATCAGAATGCCTTCTACATGTTCACACATACGTCAACTCGAGATATATTGGTTCGCATAAAATTCCAGACAGCACACGCTGCACGACTACATATGCCAATTGAATACGGTTCACTTTAATTAATACACTACCTTTAGCCGCGACTCCACGCGCATAATAAAATAAATAAAACATATTTTATTCACTTACTTTTTATACATATTAATATTCAGTGGTTTTCGTAAAATGTCTCGGTGGTAAATTATAATTTTAACTATCAATCAAATCTAAAAACGTCAGTATCATTACTCTATGCGTCAAAAATATTTAATTTATCATTAGTATATGAGTATAATGGGCTTTGGTATCGTTTTTACGTATTTTTGGTTATTTATTTATTTCGGAAAGTTATTGTACATCGTATCAATGACTATACTATCTTACAAGTTTGCGTCGCTGACCACCATAATCTAACCGTCAAAATAACGCCAGTCTCCAAGTAGCAGGATACCATATGAAGAAATGTATTAAAAGTTTTATTAAATTAATGTGTTTTAATGTATTACAATCTTTATTATAATTACGTTAGAATTCCAAAACAAAATGGCGCCCCGACATTTGTCTTCGCAAATGAAAATCATATTACTTCTACGTTTTTTTGAGGAATAATTAAATAATTACTAAATCTATAGGTATAAAAAACAAAAAACATTGCACGTTAATACGATTTCTGTCAAAAAAATCCTTCTTTTTTAAATTAATTTTTATTAAACGACGCACATGCAATGTTAACTACGCCGCGGTGTAAAAAATCTAAGCACTCATATTTCGCAACGATTATGGCCGTAGATCACCGGCGTGGTCTTGACATCACTGTTTAAGCATTCAGTATAAGTGACACGATAAATCCTATATGAAGTAAAGCCCGACAACCGTCGGGCTTAAAATTAAACCGTCCGCATGAAATACAACAACGTGTGTAATCATTTTCCGTTCCCAATGCGGTGCGGTCGTATACAACACGTCACGCAGTGATTTGCAGCTCCTACGAGACACACCTGTTCTAAAAATGGCGAACATGTAAAGTTCTATTCTTCTTCTTTTTAACGTGCATTCTGGTCATGAATGCTGTGGTAAATTGGATGCAGCTTTTACAAGAATTCCCCATATGATTCTATTTATAACACTCTGTGTTGGTGTCTAAATTCAATAAAGAAATATTTGTTAAATGATTAAATGTTGTATGTCTATATTGTCACCATTTGCCTACGAGAACGTTGTACTTCTACACTTATATTTTAAAACTCTAGATATAGAGCGATACAAAATTTAATTTATTAAAACTCATAGTTATATTGCTTTTTTGTCATCCAAATTTCAATCGCGAGGATGGGTATAGGCTTTCCTCAGCGTGGAATCCGGTGCTAGAAAACCTTAAGGATCGTGATTTATCGTCACAAGCATCGTCGATGGACACTGTTAGTGTTGTGTGTTGTGACTATAATAAATATAAAGTCCAAAACGGGGGTAGTTCATTAAAATACCCCTCAACGCAGCAGGCGACGCCGCGCACCGCCAGTCAGCCCGTGACCACGGTTGGTGAAACCCAGCCGAAACATCGGGATAGAAAAAAGCAAAGGCAACGCGTGAAAACCTGTTAAAATTAACTGAATTTAAATATGAAACGCTAAAACTTAAAAAATTGTAATATTTTATTTCTACAAATAATAAATAACAAAATAGTATAAAGGAGATAAGAGAATGGAATTTATTTGAAGTGATATCGTCATAAAATTATCCTTTTTGTGATTTCTAATTCAGAAAATAGTCTAAATACCTCAAATGTCTTACATTTTACAAGGAAATGTTCAAGATATTTTTGTATTTTTCATGACCGTTGATCTAACATATTATAATGTATAATTGTTATCATTCATTACAAAAAAGTACACAACTGTATACCGTCTCCCAATAAAATTAGATAAGGCAGATTGTTTTATGTTCAGTTATAATTCTTAACAGACTAAGAAAGTAACTTCAGTGTTGAAAACAAGTTAAGATCACATCAATCAGTACCACTATATAATTAAATGCCTTAAACTGTGGCATTATTATGATGTCAGGAAATAACACACTCAATGATCACACTATATTTTATGTCTATATCACATCTACTATGAAAACGTACAGATAGTTTAAAAAATAAAGTTTTTTTAAAATCTAAAATTCAAAAGCCAAACCACCCAAGAAGATTATTAAAAATGTTCGCAAAATATTACGACCGTGTGTCACGAGCATTTTCATCAACTAGCAGTCAAATAAACTACGCCAACGATGTCCGCATATAAAGGGCTGGATATGTCACTGGCGTTGCCTAATGAACTATTTGAATGTAGGCCTTATTGGCCGCGAATAAATAAAGAAACAAATGTGCCCAACGCAAGATGCGCGCGCGCAACTTAATCCGCTGCTTAAGGTCATATTCATAGTATCGAACTTCTAGAAAATAACAAGTATGCAGATTTTTTTTTATAATGCACAGCACAGTGACTGCACTGGACCTGATGGTAAGTACAGTACAATCCAAAACAGCGGCGACTAACACTGAACAGAATTCAATGCCAGTCACCGCTGTCATGCTGGCCTGCTTAAATACCTCTTCACGCCTCTTTTTATATAGTGTACGAGTTACATAGTTAATGTATTATTACAAATACTATTAGCAAACTAGCTAATAATATTTAATTCGAATTTTTTTCTCTATATAAGACCAATAACGTAACTAAATTAATGAAATAAAGAAAAGTTTTAAATATTACATATTTGTATTTACCTATGTGTATAATATTTACTGAAATAAAAAAACTTTTTATGATTACTTATTTACGTTTACGATGACATAATATGTATAATGGAAGTTAAAAACAATCTTTTCATTAAATAAATTAAGTTTCAAATGTATGCAAACATTAGTTAACAGGGTTAATTTAATTGAAACAATTAAGTTTTTAATTATTCTTTATAATATAAAAAATAAAATAGCAATTTCGCCTTTTTGCATAAAACAGACGAAAAAAATTATTAGTATAAAAAAATCTATGTAAAGTATGGTTGTTCTCTACGCACTCTTTAACCATTCATCAGATTCTGACGAAACTTTGGTGAGATAATCAGCATACAAACGCGAAGGTTCAAGGCAAAAAAATTGGTCTCGCAAAGTTTGTCGGGAACAGCTAGTAATATATAAAACCCGAACTCAATATAGAGATAAAAACATACTATGAATATGAGTTAATGTAACAAGAGCCGGCCTTCACGTCTGATCGAATGTTAAAATTATACAGAGTGTAGGCGACTAGTCGCGGCTTGTTGACGTGCGATGTGAAACGTCTTTCATACGTGCCTCTACGCTCCTTTCCCACAAGAACCTCGATAGGCTTTGTCTAAAGAATACCCCTCATATCCAAAGTACCGTCTCCAATAAATTATATTTAGCTTGTAGATACTTTCTTAAGATTTCGCCAGATCGAATGAACGACAATTGAAATTCATGACTTTAAAATAATAACGCCATTCACTTACGATATATTCTTACAGTTTTACTTGAAAACCTTTTCAGGCTCATCATCATCTCCTACCCTTGTTCTATTTTCATTTGGGATCGGTGCTTCACTCACCATCCATCCATTTTTTCTTTGGTCTTCCTCTTCCCCTACATTCATTCATATCCAACACCTTTCTCTCAACATGCCCTTCCTTCCTACGCATCACTATACCAGGACAGTCCATTGCTCCTTAACTTTTCTTTTCAGGCTATAAGTATCTTAAAACATACTATCATAATTAATACTTCTTTATTTTTCTACAACCGATCCTCTTGATCGATTACTAATAGACACTGCTTTAAATAATTTTGTACGTTTAAAGTACTTTGGGCTATATCTTAGTAAAATCGGTGGCAATTTATTCAAAATCATCGATAGATTTCAAATAAAACAGCCTTAAATAAAATTGAATTACTTTTAAAAAGTCGTCCTCATCATCCTACTCCCAATTTGTTGTTTGGTGACGGCGCAATATATCATCTTCTTCCATACCTCTCTATCAGCCACAATATCTTCATTCACCCTTTTTACTTTCATATCTTCCTTGGCACTTCCCTCCATCCATCTTTTCTTTGGCCGTCCTCTCCATCTCTATCCATCAACCTTCATAGTCACCATTTTTTTCCTAACATGCGTTGCTTGCAATTGTCACTACTATTATTTAGTTGAATCATCATTACTAGATGTATTTTATTATGTATATCTCGCCCTGTTTAAATGAGAAACGAGATCATAAAGTTTTATGTTTTATCTCCAAGAACAGCCGATACAGAAAAGATACATTATTTATGTAAGGTACCTTTTTCGCAAAATTGTTTAGAAGTAAAGGCCCAATCTAAAGTTAGCACGTGTTTAATCGAAACACAAAACACTACTTCATTGTAAAATAAAGAACGAGTTAAAAAGAAAATCCAAAACATATACCATATTACAAAATGTTATCCAGTTTAAGAAACGTACATCGCCATCTAGTAGCCTTAATATCAAACAATATATGTGCATAAGCAAAAATGATTATGAAAATGAACTATTGGCGTCAGTGTACATTATAAAATTAAACAGCATCATTAGGTACACTTGTGTTGTTAAGTATTGATCATAAAAAAAAGGGGCACTTGAATTCTTTCGTGCCCGCGAGAATTGTCGCAGGGTTCAGTTTTTGGAAATAACTTGACGCGAGAATACACGTTGTTATAGATGAAAGTTATTTGTGATTAGAGTTAAATGTTAAATTGATTGTTTGTTGATTGTTAAGCCTTCCTAGCTATTACTCCATTCACACATTCACACTATACACTGTTTACTACACACGGGCTACGGAAGGTGAAGCAGGACACCGGCGTTACTCGAGAGGTAAGTGTCGATCTTACATTATTTTGGTCTACTGCGAATCGCAGGTCGGCCAGGGTTAATCACGACCCCGAATCGTTTAGACTAGGGCCCAGCGCGATTCGTTTGATTACAGTCGTGACTAACTCGAACATGTGTAGAGTTACTAATTTTCTGTCAGCTCTAACCGCTCAACCTCACCTTAAAGCTCGGGTGAAGCTGTTATATCGTCGCATGACAACAACATAGCATATTCGATAAAAAGGGTGAGTTGTGCTGGATGAAACACCTATCATTAGTTATTCTGATGAAATACTCACCTTACCCCAAACGAAACTCGGTTGGTATTACACAAATTAACGTAACCCACCTTTCCAACCATAAAACCGGTAACAGCCAGACCGAAACGCAAACTGTTAAACTTGATATAAAACAAATAAATGTTTTTTTTCTATTTGTTGTTTTTTTTCTTCAAATTGCCATTTACGATCGTCTCGGATAAACTCAGTGCGTGTGTCTTCCTATTTTATAACGATTGTAAAATCTTGTATGTGTGTGTACATAGATAGACACTTTTAACTGCGATTTTTATGAACTACCCGTCTTGATTTCGGGTCGAGTTACAGAACGTTGGCGCATACGAGGCGATAATTTTATTACAAGGTAATAATTTTTTTATACCTTATGTACTATTTTTAACATATTATCAAATGGACACTGATAAGGTCAACCAACACGATCGCCATTTTGAGAAAATGGTAGTTAATCAAGCTTTATAATATCTTTTTAAACGATATACAAAATTATAATTTACTGTAGATATTTATCTGGGGTTTTTTATAACAGTGATTGATGTAATATTTTATTCAAGAAATGATAAATATAATGAAGTAAAAATGTTAATTTATGTACATAAAGCATAATGTATACATTCTTAATGTACCTATGTTATAAGTAAACAAGTTGAGATGTCCTCTCTAGCACATAGTACTTACTCACGTAATAGTGACAGCCAGAATAAAAAGTAATGTGGGGTTAAATATTACGACGATTTTTCCGGAATTCTGAAGTTAAATTATTTAGTAGGTGTAATTCCTGAAGGAATTGAGCTGGTGAGACCAATAAGTTATCCTCAAAATCGGAGATCAAAAAAAGGGATGGAAATATAAGCCATTTGAAGTCGTGATAGCAAATCCATCTTTGAATTAAGTATAGATACTGAGATTTCTGGTAAATGATCCGGACAGTTGATCTTGACTGTGTAGATATCAATTTTTAGATTTAATTATGTTCGTAATCGTGTGAGGATTTGTTGTTTCTATATCAAATTAACGAACTTTATTACACATTTAAAAATGTGTACTTTTACCATGTGTATTCGTCAAGTTACCAACTTTAACTATGCTAATAGATGACATTGAATTGCAAAGTCTAAAGTCAATTGTGAAACCCTAAAGGGTGTTGTTGTTAATCTCGATACGGTTCAAATTAATTGTCAGATAAAGTATATAAAAGTTGTAAATATTAAAATGACAAATGACAAAAGTAGAAAACACGTTGTACCGACCATTACATTAAAGTAGGATAAGGTAAAGACGATGAAACTATATTTATATCAAATAAATTCACCTCGTATGTAAACACAATATCAAGCATTTAGACAATAAAATCACTGGATGAGACTGACTAGAAACACGCTAGAGCACGCTCGCTCATTTTATCGTAGACGTAAATACGTCAATTCGAACGCGTAACGTTAATTTATTTTATCGTTATTTGAAACGTTAAATTACAAATGTTTACAACTGTAGCAGTGTGTCACGTCTTTACGGGTTGATGTGTGTTGGCTTGAGCGGCGACCACCCTAACTGTATGCCCCTATGATAATATCTTCTGTTTGTAAATTAGATCCGTATCTTTATGCATTAAAGATTAATAATTATAATAATAAAAATGCTTTAGATTAACAAGTTTATAAGAAGTTTTTTCCTACTCAATTTTTATTATGAGTTTTAATACCTCGTAGAGTTGCTTTCCCGTATTTAATTTAGTAAACATCCTTGCGAGATTATATGGCTTTCTTAGCTAGAGAGTTGAATGGGTGTTATGGTTGCACATAGGTTCATGACTTGTAAATATGTGTAAATCAGTTAATACTAATAAGTATACGAAAAAACACACGAAAAGAATCTAATCACTTAAAACAAAGACACAAAAAGGTTTAATTATACAGAGAAGCTGTTAATTTAAAGAATTTACATTATTAATCTTAAAGAATATAAAAAAGCAATTTAAATTATCAGTCTTCCTTATTGTATGCTTATTTCACATACCTAAGTATAATGAAACGTCTATCTGCCTGTCTTTCTACTAGTTGCCTTATAACTCGAAAATCACAACACCGATTTCCATGATTATTTTTTGAAATCTTATAGATATATTATCTGGTCAGGCTTTAGTTCACATTTTATCATATTAGATAACATAAGGATAAAACTGTGAAGATAATTAGTGGACGAAGGCCACACAAAATTGACCGCGACCGCGTAAAAATTTCGATGTTATTAAACTAGTTGTTCTAAGGGCTCCGTTCGCGTCAATTGTAAAATTATAGTCAGTATTTTTTTAATAACTTTAAATACTACAAAAAATGATGCAAAGAAGAAACATTATATAGGTCAGATTATTAGTTCTTTTTTAATTGTTTAGATATTTTTCTTATATACTCATAGATACTATTATATTAAAATCTTACCAGGTGGTAATATGGTATACCTATTATTTCGAATCAGAATCATGGAAATCGGTTTAGTGGTTCTCGAGTTATAAACTAACAAACGGACAGACAAACATATATTGCATTTTAAATATTGTAAAGATGAGAATAAAATGCAGCAAATAACTGTACAGAAATTGAATTAAACCACGAGTAAATCTAATATTATAAGTCTAAATCTTAATACGTAAATCAACAAGTTATTGTTGATATTATTATTAGTAATCGCCCAGTAGTAAATCAAGATTATTCTTGAAAATTTGAAGTAAAAAGACAAATTCCAAAATATTTTCATTGGCAACACTAAAATTTGTAAATAACTACTTCAAAACCAACTGATAAATAGACACGATCAATTTTTTGAATTAGTTTTTATCTTTGCCTTTTTATATTCATATAGATTTTAAATTTGGTAAACAAATGAACGTAGATTAACATTTTTTTCTGCGTCATTTATAGTTGAACGTAAGTCTTTGCCTAGACATAAATTCCATTTAGAACGTACGCGTACAGTCACGTTCAAAATTTAACAAGCATGTCAAACCTGCTGCTCACGAAACGGCAGTAACGATTCCGGCAACGTAAGTCGAACGGAGTAACCTGCACGATAATCGAGGCCCGGACAGTTTACGCCTGCATGGGAACTATGTAATTATCGTAATGGAACGTATCTGGCACAATTAGCGGGGGGTCTAAATAGTAAACTCTACGTATATCCATTAGACAACCACTACGAAACATAATTATATAATGAGGCTCTGTCCTACGAACTAGGTACTCAAACTATTCCAGTGTTCTTCCGTATGTAAAAAATATAAATCGATTAATAAGCGTAACATCTATTTTAAAAATGGAAAAAAATAAATGCAACGAGTTATAATTAATGGAAATTAACTGATAGAAGAGAAAGTCGCAAAAATGAGAAAAATCTAAATATCTAATGAATTATTCATATTTATTTCATTTCATTTCACACATTATAAAATGCAAGGTTTATCTGGTGTCTCTATATCCGTTAGTTGGTTTATAATTTGAGAATTAATTAATAGATGATTTTTATTAACTCATAGTCAAATTATATGTACTGAATTTAGCTTAGATTCTATTATGTAATTTGTACAATTTATAATAGAATTTGTTATTGTACCTATTCAATAAAATAAAAATAGATACTTGCTTCAGCAGTACATATATTGAAATGGAGAGATTAGACGGATAACTAAAAAAGAATTCTACGTTTTAGGCGGCAGAGCTTCTTGAACTTCAGGCTGACAGGTGTTTTTCGGACATGGCAGTTTCGGGAGTTACCTGTGTAGCATAGGCCGTGAGGTAACAGCATTGTAACTGCAGAGGAATAGAGATAATTTGAAAGCAGTTCCTGCCCAATTATATAAATGAAGGAACCGAACGGTTTTACTGAGTAAGAATCTGACATAACCTAACCTTCGCTACTCAGCGAGGATGAGTATCCTATGCAAGATTTTTTCAATTTCTCCCGCCAAACAACAAGACTTTTTTTTAGAAATAGATACCACAATGGTACGAACCTCTGCTTGGACTGTTACAGGCATCCAAATTGCGCAGAATTCATCATTCGTCCGTTTGGCATAAAAGATTACAGAACTTGTCTACTTTGCGTACTAGCGTATAACTTATCTATCTAGAGTGCAAGTATGTTATTTGCAGTTATTTGCATATGTTGCTAGCGCTTGAAGTAAGATTCCCCAGTTGGGAACCGGAACTCGTCTTGACCCGCTGCAGGAGAATATAATATTTTTTATCTGTTAGGGTCCTCTCTCCCTTGGTAAATACAAGTATAACTCTGTGTTATATCCTTTGGATAATGTTGGGAAAGCGTAATATTGTGTAATAGGACGTTTAGTTGGCGATTTCTAAGTTAAACACATCGATGAAATCGATTGTAATGGCTCTCTGCGACTCATGGACAATCTGTAACCGATCGTTACTACGGCTGAGACGTGATATGTATGGTGATTCCTCATAAAGTAGGCCACTGGTTAAGGGTGGCGTTTACATAGTACCTAACCTTAGATTTTTAAGCTGCAATCTATTGTAGAGGTTATAGGTATATAAAAATTCATTTTAAAGTTAGTCTAAATGCTATAAAATCAAAAATCAAAATATTGTCTTCTAATAAAGGGTAAAATATTTTTACTACGTACTTTGTGAATTTAGCGAGTTCATATATTACTGGCCTGACTGACGATGTCGATTCAATTGTGTTTTTTTAATATTGTATAGGCTCATCACTTTGTTTACAATCTCGGCTGATGTTAAGTGACAATGCCGTCCAAGAGGGTAAACACACTAAGTAATACTGCCCGACGAATATACCTATAGGTGTTTGTGCAGCTGATTTTCAAACTTGAGGGTGGCTCCTACTGAGGTGAGCTCAACATAAAGATTTTTTGGTCTATTCCAAAAATATTTATATTGAAATTTAATCCGATCTCTTTATCAAAAAATGACTACACTAATATATTTAGGACTATTATTAAAATACTTAGGAATACTATAAAATATCTTAAGACCGACAGTTTACCCCAAAACAAACAGGAAAAACGTAGTACTAAAATGTATGAGGGACAACAACGTACAACAAAGGTCGAGAATAAAATGAAATTTTAGAGTAAAGTAAGAATAAGACTGATGCCTATCACGCGCTATACGAAATATAGAGCGTTTAATATTAAATAAATAAAATAAATATTATAGTTAAAAATTATATTTGTATACCAGCAATTAATAACTAAAAAAGTCGGTTAACTTTACAATTAAACCAATCAGTTTTATATAGTTTTAAAATAATTGAGTTTAAATATTTTTGCATGATTTTATTTTTTATTGTTAATCAATGTTGCAAATGAAACATAAGTACAGTACATTCATACATTACCTCGGCAATCTAATTGTTAACCAGAACGTCCTGTTAATTGTATGTGTGTAATTTATAATTGGTCACAGCGCCGGTGGTTCGAACGACGGCTGCATTGTAATGAACCAGACCACCTAGTTAGACCTACTGCTATGCATCCTAACTATAACGTTTTGCGTCACCTACAACACTCAATAATCCTAATTAATACTGTCCTGAAGCGAAATTGATACACGTATACTATTGTTTATTAATAATCTAAATCTTTGTTTTGTTTTAAATCAATGTTGTAAATTTGAGGAATGATAAAGCTCATTAATATCTACTTAACTAATTAATCACTACTGGGTGGGGTTTTCGTCCTCCTCTGGGTCGCGATCGCCAACACATGGCGACAAACCTTCGTTTAGCGCCACGACCTGCAACGTTTCAAAGGACATGCGGTCGGAAAAGTAGGTATTTCAGAAATCTATCGCATTGCGCACCTAAGAAAGAATTATGAAACACGAAAGGGACAACTGCTGCTTGGGCTGATTTTGTCGGCCTATGCAAAATAGACGAAAAAATCACTTCGTATTACACTGTTTCCTCCTCCAAAAGTGAATTAAAATTTTCAGTTTTAGAAAAATAAAGATTTTGGATATACCTGCACGTTTTGCTTTTTTTTTAATTTGTCCATCAAATTTGTTTGACGAACGTCTGAAAATTACGGTAAAAATCGAGCATTTTTAGCATTTTTAAAGGCTTAGTTTCTACAATAATTAATTTATGGAAATAAAGCTAAACGTACTGCCATGGTGGTGGCGGATATATATTATTTGGTATAAAAATATTTACCACAATACTACTATCCAGGAGGGAAACAAGGGAGTAAGTTTGTATGGAATAAATGCCGCTAGGATATCCTCTTAATTTGCACCATTACTCGTATTAATATCATTCTTATAACAGACTAAATAATTCCTCAAGTTAATTTCAATATTATACTGAAATCTATATTCTAAAGGTTTAGCAGAATTTTTCTAATAAATGTACGTTTGTAACTGAAAATTATGATTTTTTTTTTACTTAGCTATATGGAGCTGTTAATTCACACAGGCCTACAGTGCTTTGATCAGAATTTCACCTGATATCAAGTGACAATATGAAACCAAAATAGTCATCACACTAAGTCTAATTACTGGGTTTCAAACTGATTTTTTAACTCAAGAGTGTGGTAGTTAGCCAGATGAGTTTTACAAATTTCCCGACCTCTAGTATATGATTTTCTCATGATAATTGTCTTCATCGAAAGCTCAGGCTCAGATAGAAAACATAGACGAAGTCAAACCTACGTCCAACGACAAGAAAAATGTACGCATTTGAATTATTAAACTCAGTAAAATATAACTTGTTAGAGCTTGGATGAATCTGGTCAATAAGTATGTAACGTGTAAATATTTGAACAAAAGACCACCCATTAGCAAACGGAAAGGCCCACCCGCGCCCGTAGCGCGTAGCCTGCGCCGACACCAGGGGGGCGCATTCTAATATAAACGTGTCGGTAATTGTCAATTAGATATTGCGATGTATAAGGTGTTAGTACTTGTAGTGTTCATGAAAGATTTCATCCCTTATAAAGTCACGGTAGTATTGTTAGCAGTGAAAATAAAACACAGATTAAATCTTGAAATAGACTAAAATCGTCTTATTATTTTGTACTATTTCCTTAACTTGTATTTTATACTAGCTGTGTGCCTGCAGCTTCGCTTGCGTATACTATCACAGATAAACAGATAGACGTCGTCTTCTATATAATGGGATTATGAGGATGTAAGGCTGAGTTAAAAAGTAAAGAAGATTATATACTGTCATTATCTTTAAAATATGAGTGTTCACAGAACAAATTATATGAACACATGGTATCAGCAGATGAGTTGATAGAGTCAGTTGCAGATAAACTTGTTGGGGTTGAGTCACATAGCAACCCTTGTGTGTTGAGTGATTGCAATCGCTCTGGGTTCCTGTGTGACATGCAGTCACCAGGGTCTGTTCTAGTTCGAAGAACTATTCCTGTACTGACTCAGTCATCTGAAGTAATTAAATTCTTACCTAAGTTGATTACACCTAACTTAGAAAAAAATATGAAGAACCATCCTACTCTGTTGCATGCAGGTGCTGATGTCAGTACTGTAAAAAAAACATTAGTATTCAGTGACGGAATTGGTAAGGGCATAGGGTTGATGTTAGCACGGAATTTAAACCATAATATTATTAATTACTGCATGCCAGGTGCTACTTTAAAAAAAATAATTGATAGTATATTAAACACAGACTTGGACAAAAATTGTAACATTTTAATTTTAATAGGTAACAGTTTAGGGGTAAAAAAAATTGATTTACAGAAATCTTTAGAAAAACTGTTACATTTGACAGTTGGGAAAAATATAATGCTATGTGCTTTCCCATATTCAATAAACTTTAAAGAAAAAAATAATAATATTCACATGTTAAATAACTGTTTATACAATTTAACATGTCGTCATAGTGACAAATTTATATTTTTTGACATTAATAAATTTATTAATAACTTTATATTAACCCAGGAAAGGATGTATCTTTCCAATAAGTATAAACAAGACATAGCTACATTGATAGCATATAATATAAATAGGTTAACTGACACGGCAGTATCATCTAGTTCAACTAATGATACTGCTAATATTACTATTTTAAACCAATAGATAAGACAAAGGAGCAGTGTTACATTACAGTTTATCATCAAAACATTAATCGCTTCTCCAGCAAAATATTAGATATAGACCTATTATTAGATAGAGAGAGACTAGATATATTATGTTTTACAGAAACTTGGCTTAAACCGGATAGGATGTTATTTGATGTGCCACACTTTTCAGTTGCTAGTGTATTTAATAGAACAATCGCTGCCGGTGGTGGTTGCATTATACTATCTAAAAATAAATTAAACTTTAAAAACCGAAAAGATATATGTAGTCTCTCTATAGATCGTGTTTGTGAAGTGGCTTGTGCAGAGATGGTAGATTTAATTATATTATGTGTTTATAGACCTCCAGCCTCAAATGTTCTTCAATTCTTACAAACAATGGAGGTTATTTTAGTAAAAATGTTTAATTCGAAAAAGCGAGTGTTAGTTTGTGGCGATTTTAATATAGATATTTTAAGCTCCACGCCAGAGGTCACTATGTTCATGTCGTTGTTTAGATCATATAATTTTAATCCACTCTTTAATAAACCAACAAGAACTACGGCTCACACTGCATCTTGTATAGACAATATTTTTACTAATTTTAAAACCATTGGCGGTGGTATAATATCTGAAATACGGTCTGATCACAAAGGTCAGCTCGTTAAAATTAGCTGTCATAAACCTAATGATGAATGTATGAAAACGACTAGACTTATATCCAAAAGTAGATTAGATAGTTTAAATAATAATATTCGCCAGCAATTGTCTACTAAGAATTTTAACAATCGAGATCCCAATAACGACTACGAAAACTTGTTTAAGATTATAAGTAATGAATTTAATAAACAATGCCCAATAAAGGTTGTTATTGACAGGAAAAAAATTGCATTCAGTGATTGGGCAACTAAAGGAATAAGAAAAAGTAGAGAGTGTTTATATGAACTATATCACAGAAAATCACTAACTACTAATTCATCATTTCATGCTTATGTCAGGGAGTATTCAAAAACTTTTAAACGTGTATGTATAGAAGCTAAAGCAAAATTTTTGGGAAATAAAGTTCTCGTGTCTAAAAATAAGGTCAAAACCGTCTGGCACATCATAAATAAAGAAACAGGAAATAGTAAAATAAATAATAATACACTTAATCTGAACGTTGACGGAGTACATATTTCAAACAGTTCAGAGGTAGCAACTGTTTTTCAGGACTACTTCACTAACATACCTCTTGAAGTTACAAAACATATAACTTCATCACCCCAAGGTGCCGCATTGCTCCTTAATAACTTAAGTGCTCCTATAAATTCAAAATTCTACTTTACATCTATTACTGCAGGTGACATATTAAAAGCCTTCAAGCAATTAAATTTAAAACATACACAAGACATATGGGGAATGTCGGTAATGGTTCTTCAAACCATGATTGTTAATATTTCACCATATTTGGCTAACATATTTAACGGATGCATAGCAACAGGCACTTTTCCTAATTTAATGAAAATAAGTAAAGTGGTACCCTTATTTAAATCAGGTTGCAGAAGTAGTCTTGAAAATTATAGACCAATTTCAGTACTTCCATCGATTAGTAAGATTTTCGAAAAGATTATGCTTAATCAGTTAGTTGAATACTTTAGAGCAGAAAAGATTTTAGATGATCGGCAGTTTGGTTTCACGAAATCCAAATCTACCACTGACGCTGGTGCAACGTTAATAAGTCACATATTGGGAGCTTGGGAGATTTGGCAGGATGCAATAGGTGTATTCTGCGATCTCTCAAAGGCCTTTGACTGCGTTGATCACAGTACACTTATACTGAAACTAAAACATTATGGTGTTTCTGAAACCTCTGTCTCCTTCCTGGCCTCTTACTTAACAAACCGATGTCAGAAAGTAAATGTTAATGGGGTTACCTCCACTGGATCATTAGTTAGAATCGGTGTGCCGCAGGGGTCGATTTTGGGACCGTTTTTATTCCTGGTTTATATTAATGACTTACCGCTAATGGTTAATAACTCAGCTGATATGGTTCTATTTGCAGACGATACTTCACTTATATTTAAAGTAAAAAGAAAAAATTCAGAGATTAGGCACTTAAATAATAGACTAGCAAACATTTCCAAATGGTTTGCCTTAAATAATTTACTTCTTAACACTAAGAAAACGAAATGCATAAAATTTATGTTGCCCAATGGGCAACATATTGATTGTAAGTTAGAGATAGAAGGGAATTTAGTAGGCTTAGTTGACAAAACTCTGTTTTTAGGTATCACACTTGATAATAAGTTACAATGGGGTCCGCATATTAAAACTTTGGCAGGAAGGCTTAGTTCCGCTGCTTTTGCGGTTCGGAAAATTCGCCAGTTGACGGATATTGCTACTGCTAGGTTAGTCTACTTTGCTTACTTTCACAGCTTAATGTCTTACGGTATTTTGCTGTGGGGTACAGCAGCAGAGGTAGACACCATTTTTACGTTACAAAAGAGAGCTGTTCGAGCAATATATAATATGGGACCTCGCGAATCTCTAAAGAACAAGTTTCAAGAATATGATATCTTAACTTTGCCCTCCCAATACATCTTCGATAACTTAATGCATATTCGTAAAAATTTAGACAAGCTAGATCTAGTGAATGATCGTCATAATTTTAATACTAGAAGTAAAGACAAGTTGGCCGTCCCACGCTTTAGGTTAAGTAAGTGTAATAAAAGCTTTATAGGTAATAGTATTCGGTTTTACAATAAGATCCCAAGTAAAATTACCGATTTACCTGACAATAAGTTCAAGTATTATGTCAAGCAAGTTTTAATCTCAAAAGGTTATTACAGGGTGGATCATTACGTGAACGATAGTGATGTCTGGAAATAACCCACATCTCTGTGCTTCCACTAAAAACTACGATTTATATAGTTTTTTATATGACATAAAAAAATTATATATATTATATTTATGAAAAAAAAAGAACCAGATCGAGTTTCTTGCCGGCTCTTCTCGACTGGGTTGTTTTCCGAACCGGTGGTAGTGTTTTAGACGTTCATAAGCGCCTTCTTAGGGCCTAAATTGAATAAATAAATTTTGATTTTGATTTTGATTAGAAAGAGAACCCGATAATGGTCAATTATCGTAAAGTTAAAGTTTTTTTGAAGTTAATGTTTTTTTTTTTATTATGCTGATTATTTTTCCCATTTACTCATACATATTATTTAACGCAGTAAAATTTAAAATAAACAATAACCAGATAATTGATTTGTGAATTAAAAAAAATATTCAGTGGCTATTTGTAGCTATTGTAGCTATTTGTATTAAATTGTAGCTTTTTTATCTTGTTATGTTTTAATATATGTATATGTCGGAGCTAAAAGAAAGGGGAGTTCAGAATATTAAAACTCCCATTTTTATGAAGCATTTAAGAATAACCAAAAATCATTCACCTTCGTCAAAGGCTCTGGTTTCGCTATATTCAATTGTTAAACTGTTTTCATTTGTCAGGGAAATCTAATCATTTAACTTTTAGAATAAAACTCAAAGAAACACTTTTAAAACATTATAATTTGTTTGGAACAATAAAAAATAATAAGAGATGAACTTCGTCTGGCAGGGAGGTGAACACCGAGCAGCGCCCGGGACTTGTGACCAAGGTGTAGGTTTAAGAGGCCTCTTTCCAATGAATTAACACTCACCTTCAATGCTCGAGTTTCTCTTCCTGCCCAGCCCAATTTGCTGGTGGTACAACTGTAGATAATTTTACAAATAAATTATTCACTAACAAATTCGTTTTAATCTAATAAGACTATGATTTACACAGTAACACAGATTGTGTGACAGTAACACAGCAGTGATTTCGAAAATTATTAAAAGGCTAGTACTACTCACGTGTCATTCAGTTGACGGATCCGTCAAATCCGAAATGCTTAATCTTACGCCATATTAACATTAGAAATCTAGTTTCACAAAGTAGTGACCAACCGACGCCACTATCATTAATGATTTGGAATTCAAGCATCCAAAAGGTTTGATTAATAACGAAATGAATGTTAAAACTGTTAGTACTAAATGTAAATTAATTTAACTATCAAGTAAATTCTGAGAAACCTACTTAAAATCACTTTTAACGTCGCGACAACCAATTTTACAAAATAAGTGCCAGGTGGCACTGATAAAATCATCAGTTCACTATTTTACAATGTTATTAGATTAATTATTGACAAAATTACAGGTAAATCTATTATCATGAAATGTAGCTTAATTTCAAAGACAATTAGGCACTTAAAAAAGACTTACAATTTAACAACATGATTAAATCCAAGACAATTCACGTCGTTTACTAAAGTCAATACCCTATCTTTTTATTTAATTGTAATTATAAACCTCTTAATAAATTATGGATTTAATAACAAAACTAATAATACGAATTGTTTATTCCAATCACTTTACCAATAACTGTCATTACCAACATTTCAAAGTATTTAGTTCTTGTATTAAAAATTATATTCCACAGAAGACATGATCGTTTTTATAATTCTAATTATAAGACAATGTTTTTATGAATTTTAATAATGATAGGAAATCTTAAAATTGTTATTAAAAATTATAAGGAAAGCTTGCTTATTTGGAAAGCATGTAAATCCTTAAAAGCAAACTCATAATTTCCAACCACATTCGTCCGTGTAGTGATTCAGTTACACGGAATACTTTACATAAATCAAGCGACATCTAACGATATCCCATCGCAACTAAAATGATTAAAATAAATAATTTTAACAATTCCCCTTCGAAAAATAAAATAAGTATAAGAGTATTCAAAACAATAATTTCTAAATAACGAATACAATTTTAAATAATTAATAAGAATTACAAGTTGATTGAAAAGCTAATCGAAGTCAAAGCTAAAAGTCGAACTTAAAAGAATAAAACTGAATCACATAGAGACCCGGCAACTACTTTATTAAAACCTAACGTTTTAATACTAATAAATGGTTTATTTTAATAATTTTGACATCTCCGCAACTTCCGACATATATTATGATGTTACATTAAATATAATCTACGAATGAATAATAAAAGCAATATTAAATAATAATGTATAAGATGTCTATCATCGTGTTTCTACTTACGTTATATGCAATTTATTTTAAAAAACGCTGGCCATAATTTTATAATTCACGTGAACGGAACTGCAACTATAGGCTGGGTCTGTATGAATTGTGTTAATTAAAAAACGTCCGTTACACAATTTTCTAAACCGGGTTCTCATTTTTAAATGTAAATCAGAACACAAATATCGCGTGTCTACTACAAACTACAAAAACTACGGTCACAAAAAAAACGAAAATAAGTTATAATAATTACTGTAATTATGTAGTTGAAAACAAAAGTGTATATCACGATATGAAACAATTAAAATAATAAATTTTAATAGTTCAAAACGGTCGTATGGTTTAGATTACACCACCGTGATTTACATTATTGTAAAGTTAGTAATGAATGTAAAAAAAACCAGGATTTAGATCTAAATAAAATACCGCGCCATTTTCATAAGTAACAAGAAACAGAAAAATATAAGAAAGGTTTAGTCATATCTGTTTTGGAATTTATTTGATCTTTGATCGCAGAAACGCGCTCAGTTTCTTGAAAACGGCTGTATCGATGAATCAATATAATGTATTTCAAACTTCATTTTGAAATGTTACCTGAATAGGAGTTTTTTTTAATTCATGTGTGTGTGTTGTTAATGGATATGTTAAAGTAAACTAAGCAATTCAACAATGCCCAATATTAGCTTCTTTCTTTTAGTCCCTTTAGTGTATGAATTACATCAGCATTATAATTCTATCAATGTTTTAAATAAAGAAATTAATTATGTATTTCTGTCTTTCAGTTTTTGCCTGTTATTTCGCTCGTATTTAACAATTATGTTATAATAGAATTACCTATAACATTGTATGTATACTTCTTTGCTTGTTTTATGCCGAAATCATTCACTATTAACCAGATATTTTTTATATGTTACCAAATATAACTAAAATTATGCGAACACCACAGCAGAGTATACATTTATGTATAGAATACATAATTGTGTAAATCAATTTAGTTGTTTTGAGTCTATTACTTTAATATGGTTTTCGCGCGATTTTCTTTCACAATACATTATGCCATTAACACTTGAGTTATATACGTTGAATAATACATTAGTTTTACTTATTTAATTATTTTTACTTCCCCATTTTTCCTCGTACATCATACTTCAATTTGTCACTTAGCTACCTTATTATCGACGCAATGCATAGTATAATAATAGACGTATTATTAGCAATCTGCACCATATGTCATAACCGGTCATATAATACAAAAGAATATCGAGTGATGTATCTACAATGGGATACTCAATGACGTCAAGCAAGTATAAACGTAGTTTTAAACAAAACAGATTGCTCACTCAATCTACATATGAATAAAGAATTTTTACACCACTCGAATCGACATAAATTTAATTAATTTAAATTTGTAATATGTTTTCTTCGTTATTCTGTTATAGACTAATGTGTATAATACGGGGGGCAATAACTCTAGGCAAACAGATCCTTTATCAAATGCATGGATACTGTATGCTGCAACTGAGCTATTATATCTTTAACTCAATCTTATCATTTTATATTTTTAATTGCGTCGCTCGGACGCGAGCCAAGCGCGACTTCTTGTAAAACCACTCTGGCGTCCCAACCCGCCCACTGTGTGTTGAAATAATAACAAGCAGCGAGACGGTGGCCAAACGCCAAAGAGACGTGAGTAGTTATAATGTACTAGTTACTACAGAACACGTGAAACAGAGCCATCGCGGAGCATCTCGCTGAAGTCGTTTTGACCAGCCCTCTTCTTATTGAAACCTTTAATTATTCTGACAATATTATAATACAGAATTCGAGCAACCTTAACTAACGAGTTGATCATAAAAATAAGATACGGCTGACATACAGTTATCAAACAAATCAGGGTTGGAAGGAAACCAAAACTTATTTTCGACGGCAACGGGTCGACTCTGACCAGGAATAGTGTCTCGCTTTGATTTTTGACGTTCCGTAATATGTCAATGTATATCCGGAATTCCAGATGCATGACAGTGGCCCACCTTTCGATGGGTGGTTGATCTTTCGATGACCAATGCCCACTTTGTATTGTAGATATTGTGTCACTTGTCTGTTTCAATAAAAACAATTGTTTACACGACAAAAACATTTATTAAGACTATTTTATAAATCATACACGCGTTATAAATCTTAGTTTAATTGTCGGTCAAAATATCAATATCTTATATAATGAACGAGCTGTTCTTACTTATTTATTGTACAATGGATTTCTATTTGTTAATGTGAATGAATGGAGCGGATTATAAAGACGGTGATATACTCACAAACGATAATTCACTGGATTCCGTTTTTATCGTTTCAACTTATCAAATTTATTTGATAATAAATTAATATTCGAATACAATATCAAACTTTAAACCTTCGCTTGTTATAGTATTGATAAATTAAAAAGTCATAGTAAATATACCATGTACTATGTAATATTAGCAAGTAAGACGAGGAGACTAATATTTTTTTATATTTACCTATAAATAAGGAATGTCGTCAACTTTCGCTGAAGAAGACATCAATGGCAATAATAATTAATAAATATTTATTAAATTCACGCACAAAGTAGAAACTAACGAATAAAAAACGAATAAATTATTAAAACGACGAGCCGATATCATCTAGAAAAACCGATCAAAACATAACTAGATTATATTTTTAATTATAAACTAGTATTAAAATTTTCGAACAAGGTAAGTTGAACTAGGTGTACCAGGGGCTCTGTTCCTATATAACAAGTCATTTCTTTATAATTTTCAATGTTATTTTTTATCAAAGACGCTACTGAACATTAAAAAATACATATTGCAACCTGGTACATAAATATGTTTTTAAAAATGAATCATGTATTTTAATAGTTAAATATTTTAAAATTAATTATTGGGTTTTACTAACGGCCAGACAAAAAGATACTATGTATTTTATATCATTTAACCAAATACAAATAGAAAATAACATTAGTGATGATTACAATTTCATTTAGATTGAACCTTGAAACCTCGAACCAACCTAGAAAACTGCTGTAAATTATAATGTTCATCAGCTCAATATCGTTTTTAAAGAACATTATGAGATTTCAGATAATTAAAACAAGATCACTTCGTAAGGTTCTTGTAGGAAATCATATTAACATAATTTTACTGGCATATGTTTTACCTTTACATTAATTACCTAATTAATGCATTTTGAAAATAACTTTAGTAATTAAACACAAAACCGATTTCAAAAGAATATACGATAAAAATGCACTAAAAAAAGTCAATGAATAATTACTTTATTAATCTGCTTCGATAATTTTTAAATCGGTGCCAGATTATGGATAACAAAGTGGTGTAAATAAATTTTGATTAATTGTTCTTTTAAATCACCCTAGTCCTTTATTAAGTTTATATGTAATTGTGATCGCTAGCTGGCACCGACTCCAAAATGAACAAAGCAGATTAATAAAGTAATTATTTATTGATTGTTCAGTGAATATTTATAGTGAATACTTTTGAAGTCGGTATTGTTTTTAATTAATATGTCGATTACCCATAAAAATAAGACAACAGGAAGACAATACTGAAACAATGAAAAGCTGGCTTAAACGCCAGGCTAGTGCTCAAGGGATTAAAAAAAGTTTTTTTTTTCTATTTTTAAGTTTAAGTATGTACTTTTAGGTATAGCTGTGGAGCCTACTTCATAGCTTTAGAAACGAATAAATGAAAAACGTGTAAGTGTCTATAATATACAAGAGATTTTCTCAATTTCCCTGAGTTCCACTGATCAGATCCTGATATGGTGGAAATGGGACATACAAAATACATTCAAACGAATTGATAACCTCCTCCTTTGTGAAGTCGGTTAAAAAGGCAGGTATATCCTCTTGCTTTAGATATTATAAAATAACATGACAAATAAAAATAAAACTGTAATCGTAATAGTATTATATGTACTGGGGAATAAATGCATGAACAAATGCAGAAAGTAGTTAAATAATCTTACTCAAAAATAAATATCTTCAGTATTGTAGTGTGTAACGAGCTTTAACAAGGCGCTCGTTTGTTCGCCGACATTCTATTGTCGCCATTCTTTTTGAGTAACAGTGGCCATTAAGGGTTTACGGTGATGCGTGTGGGGAACTTTTGAAATACGATACTAATGTTTAGGGGCGGTGCTCGTTGTGGTCTGTCTGAAGGTTTAGTTTTTTTTTTAACAGAATAGTCGGTAGTTTGACAGCTACAGTCTTGAGTCTAGTGATGTACGTACGTACGTTGAGTACTGATTATTGATTGTAGATTAGGAGTTCTTAGCGCGATTTTGGTTTGGCATATATTTTGAATTCTATAACTTGCGGTATTTTACGTGGAATACTCATTTACTGATGTGTATTGAAAATAATGACACAAACCGTATATTCTGACATCTCTAAACTACCACCCTGAACTCAAAACTTTAACAAAGGATCGCCATTTTGTTAGAGCGTTATATGAAAAATGTTCCTAAAGTGAGATTTGTCTGCATGCTGTATTTAGTACCTTTGCCTTTTTCTTAATAAGGTATAAATAATACCAGAAAAAATTTATCATGGATTATAGAGTGCTAAGTACCAAGAAAAGAGGTCGACCTACATACAAATATAATTAAACACGTGGATAAAGTGTAAAATAATTGTTATAAGTTCTTTTACAACATATTTCAATAACAAGAGGCAAACAAAATTTGCAAAATATAATTTTAAATAATAGTTAAAAATAACAGTCGGATCACGCGACAGACTCAACCAGCGAGCGACGTCTAACAAGAAATTAAGGGCCCCTAAACCTCTTATTAGCGGTTAAACTGTATGTTATTTCGATCCCTCTTAATTACGTTTAATGTGGGACGTTAACAAATAATAACACACGCCGGTGTGCCGAGAGAAACACAGTAAATTATAGTCCATCGGGTTGTTACAGCGACTTTGTTGTTGCGGTATTATTATTTTTTTTTCTTGCGATTTCAACGACAATATCTTATTGATAGTGCGGCTGCATGGATGTGAGCTTATATTATTATCACACGTCGAAAATGGGGTTTGTGTGAAGGAAAACATCATAATGAAACAATATTCCAGTATTTTTCTAAGGTTATCTTCTATCATACTCATGTCAAAAATTCGTTGTCAGACCTTTATGATGCTCCGGGCTGCGGCGATTTCTTCACTTACAAACACGTTTAAAACATCATTCTCATAATAATAATTAATTTTGCCGCAGAAGATCCGGATTTCATGTCCTCATGCTTGCTATCAGGCGCGGCAAGTTGACAGTCTTCAAATTTTTTTAGCCTGGTTTTACCAGAACTTTCCTGTCGGGGCGTGAGGCAGCCTGCTTTTCCCATTGAGAGGGTTGTATGTCACATCTTTTCATATCACGTTTTAGGACATCTATGCGCCTGTATGACGCTTAGAATGCTGAATGCACTAATGCACCTGTATTTTGACAGCATCATTTAAATATTCATGTGTCAATGCTTAGCGTGTTTATCATTTTGGACCTGGTCCTCACTTAACATCAGGAGAGGTTTTGATCCAACGCTAAGCCTGTATAAAAGAAAGCTGTTTTTATCGGAACATATGTATTAATTGTTAAACATATATGTTTATACTTTTCATGTCAAAAATATAGAGACAGCAAATACGGTAGAAATGTGAAATGAAGAGGGCATGCGGTCGCCGAAAAATATGTACATATTTCAGAAATCTGTTTCTATCGCGTTACGGCCCAAACAAAGAGTTATAAAACACGAAAGGAACTACTGCTGTTCGGGCTGATATTGTCTATACAAAATGGAAGAAAACATCACTTCGTACCCTGTTTCCTCCTACAAAACTTAAGCGAATTCTTATTTATCAAATTTCTTTGACGAACGGCTAAATATGACGGTAAAAATTCTAGATTTTTTTTTCAATCATGATAACTCCTAGTTTCTATTATTTATGGAAAAAATCAAAACGTACGGGGATGACGGTGGTGAATATATATTATTTGGTATAAAAATATTTACAAATATTTATTATCCAGGGAGGAAACAGGGGACTATGTTTGAAGGGAAAAAATACCAATAGCATATTCTCTTAAAGTCAGTAATAAAAATACAATTCAAATATCAAAGCTGGCGCTTTCAACCTAACAACCATAGGTCATAAGGAAGATCTTTAAATTATTACATATTACAAAAGGCAGTCTTTCAGACTGTCTGTATGTCTGATAGTTCGCTTTTAACTCGACTACCACTGAATCGATTTACATGATACTTTTTTATTGAGGTCGTAGATAAATTATCTAGTATAAAGATGAAAAGTTAATAATAATATAATGCAATAATTAAAGTAAACCATTATAATAATTAAGAGATAAATGATACAAGAAATAATTGTGAGGAATAAAGTTTTATTTTACATAAGGACGCAGCTATTTTATTTATATAATATGTACGAAACAGAATTAGTGATCTAGTCTTTCTGTTTACCCAGTACTAAAGAGTCGTAATGGTAGACGGGTGCATAAAATTAAAAATATCAAACTGTAAACCTACCTAGTTGTATCAATTAAAAACATATCAAATTTTAAGTATCTCCAATTATTACGTATAGAATATAAAATTTACACGCACAGAAATAAAATGCCTTTTTTATGGTCTATTAAAAATATATGCAAAATGTTTTATAATTGAAATCAGCGGTACTCAACCTTGCTGCATGAATTCACATTTTTACTAAAAAAATCATAATTATAAAATAAGTACAATATTTTACTTAATAGTACTAAATAGTGTAAATTTTTACGTTTGGATATCAAGCACAGTAAAATTATTTTGACGATTTTGATCGTTTTTTCATTAAACTGACCTAAATTATATTATATCGACATATATTTACTATTATTTATATTAAGAAAAAAATATACAAAGAATTTAGTAATAGTAAAGCAATATATCATAATGTTATTTTCTCGCATAATATTATAAAAGGCGTAGTTTGTACAGCTGTAACTCAAAAGCCATTTAACCGACTTCAGTGGCAATTTTTTAAATTATAAATATAATTTCTGATTAATTTTTAGTACATGTTTTATTACCTTCTAAACTAAGGTAGGATAAAAATGAATTAAATCAAGAGATAAATGTACCGACATTATATTCACTTGTAATTCTATACCTAAACCATTGAATTTTCATGAGATTTAAGCATTGTATATTATAGTAATTACATATGAAATACGTAAGGAAAAGTAATTAGTTATATTTTGTTATTCTTTGGTCTGATATTCATTAACTAGTATCTGTATTACATTTTGTTAACAGGTAACAAAATTGGTTGAGAACAACTGACCTAAGCAATGAAAGCCAATCGTTTTTAAGCCTTCGGTCGGTGCGATTTTTTGCAAGTGAAATAGGGGATCCGGTCGCAATATTCGAATTGTCGAGTGATTTTATGCAAATCCACAACGTTTACTATGCAAAGCTGGCGAGCACGTCTGAAATGTGCTTCGTGTCGATAGAATCAAACGATATAATGATTTTTATTTATTGTCGTTATTTCAAATTAAATGACCGATTTCTTTGGTATTAATTACTCTGTCGTTTTAATATTCATAACGCTTTTAAAACCAAACTAACCGTTTAATGAGTCACTACGTTTCAAATGAGCCGCCATTTTACATAACCATGATGGGAAAACAAAATGGTATATAGATAAAACATGAATACAATTCAATCATTACTCGTTATTTGTTTTCTTTTCAATGTTAATTGTAACGTTACCTTATGTGACATAAAATGGTGGCCTAACAGCATTAATCTATGTATGTCCTAAATGTAGTATAAATAGTAGAAAATACGAATTTAAATTACAGTGCAGTTACAAGAAAAATAATTTATTCTGTGGTGCAGTAGGACCAAATAGAGTGAATTTTATTTCTCACAAATTATAATAACAATTTATCTCACTGGAATAAGATTTATCTACAAAATCACATGCAAATTTCTTCATTTTCTGCGTTTCAATTATGGCTCTAACAAAAATCTACAAATAACAAAAACACGGTGCTTTTTATTATACTTATGATATATTTTAAACTTAGTCAAATTAGTAGTAGGTAATATTCGCCTAATAGAATAAACGAAGGAATGAATCCATACAGCCAACTCTGAAATCCAATCTTATATCAGTGCTCTATTAAAACCGTGGCTATGTTTCTAAAACTTTTCAACGAGTTTTTGTGGCAGTTCAGAATAAACTTATTTGATTGCATTAAAGGCAAGAGGCATGACAGACTGAAGACCTCGCAAAAAAACTCGAATAAATTAGACAGATAACAATGTTCCCATAATCTTGCCTTATATTATCGTGCAGTTAAATCCCTTCTCTAAACCGAGCTTTCGGTCTCCAATTTCCGTTTTAATTAAGCATTTGGTATAACAGATTCGATTTTGTTGCAAGTTATTTTGGTTTGTGCCTAAAGCAATTTATTATAATAACCAACCCTCGATTATTATATAATCATTCACAACAACTTGTACTTTGTAAAATCACAGAATGTGGTGATAAATTTTAAAGATTTTTATGGTAGATATTAAATGTAAATTTTATATATTTGTAAAAAATGATTATGGATTATTTTTATAATATAAATAATTACATCGAAATTATCATCATAGGAAATCAAAATGAAAAAAGTTAAAAGGAAAAATATACCTATACTATGTTAAATGTTATATTCAAATAAGCTAATAATAATATATGATATTTCGTTTCTTATTTTTTACTAGCTGTTTGCCCATGGTTGCACTCGCGTTACATATATATTTCAATGTGTAATATATTTATTTTTATACGGGACCCTAATTATTTTTGATATTTTTTTACTACTAACATTAGGCAAAGATATTTCTAACCAATTCAAATACTTGCCAGTAAAACTGTGCACAATTGAATCGGAGTTTTAATTTTTTTACACGGAACCCTAATTATTTAAAATAAATAAGCCTAAATTACGTGGAATAACTTCAGCTATCTAACAAAAAAGTCCCGTTCAAATCGCTCCAGCCGTTACAAGCCAGATTAGCCGTTACAAGCAGACAGACAGACAAAAAATATTTAAAAATTGCATTTTTGTTATAAGTATCGTATATATATTCATATGTATTTAGTAAAAAAAGAGTCACTTCAGTTTTAGATATTAACGTCAAATAAAATTGATTTTCTTTGAACGATAGTACATCGCACTATGTTTCTGTTGTCTTCCATTATACATAATTACATGTTTCGAAACAGACTGCGCTTCGATTTTATTTATTAGTATAGATTTAGATAAATACGAGAAAGAGATTTACATAAACTTCAGGATTCAATGTGTTTCAAAATAAAAAATATGTTTTTTACAATAATTGTACTAACAGCCATAGTACTTAGTGGGACATTATCGTATGACATAGAAATTAAATATAATTTGCATATGTAATCCTGTTTTTTTTTACTTAATTAATACTTATCAACGTTCTAATTATATTAATCAACTCATACTGGTTTTTTTTTAAATTTATTTGCAAAATTAAGTACGTGTAATTAATCTTTCTGAAAGTAATCTAATAATCCACTTAGATTTGAGTTATCTAATTATGTAACGTTAAGTTAAAAACAATTAGTATTCTTCGATTTTTTATAAATTCAAACTGGGCAAAATGACTACTATTCGGACTACTATTAAGGACTATATCGACCGACATATCAACAGTCGCCATTATCATACCGGCCTACATCTATCACGGTTAAAACCTCTAATTGGTCTGGATATTCACTTACTAATTACAGAAACCGGCAACCTTTGACGTAGCACTATGACCGGTTTGTTACAAGTGTGTGGTGGTCGTGATTCAGTCAGGTTCAATTTGCCCACTAAGCTAATATTAATGTTTTTTTTCTAAGAATAATAATATATAGGTAACATCAATTAAAATTCATTTGGAAAACTATCTTATACGATGGAACATGTCTTTGAAAAACCTTGCACTAATTAGATTATGTTACAATTATCGTGTATTCAGTTTATACTATATAAAATTTGTATTTAGAAGAGCAACAAAAAGTACGTACTTCTTGAAAAATATCATAAATTTTTTTGAGGTTAGAAGAAACTCATAGCTGATTAACGATAATTATTTTTTTTAATTTTTTATTTATTTATTTATTTTAGGGAAACATACAGTTTATTTTGCCTATAACTAAATATTGCAATATAATCACACAGCCAAAAAAGTTTCTAGTCAGAAAGATATTTTAAAAAAATTACAGCATTAACATATTTCGAGCGCTGAAAGCAGTCATCCACAGGCAGTTATTCTAGGCTAATAAAGTTCGGAGATACAAGCGTATAAAGTTTTTGGAAGGGTTCGTGATAGGATGCTCTATCCCTTTCCCAGCAAAACGAGTGTTAGTATAGAATTTGTAAGAATTAGTGTGACGTCATACCGCAATTTAGTACGATCTCTTTCTCTAGAATAAAAATTAAAATGTTAATATAGGTTCCTTTTTATGATAAGGCTAATTTTCAGTGTTATGTTTTGTATTATACTTAATTCAGTATATTCAGATGTCCTTCAACCAGCGCGTTTAAACCAGTTGTCTAAATGTAAACACAACATAACTGAAATTAGCTACACAATGTAATTTAACGCGATACTTCAATTTTAAGCAGACGCCTCCGGACTGCTCTCTGTGGTGAGTGTATTTATTTAGTAAAATATTTAAAATATTTTTATATGATATATAATATTAATATTTAGTTTTGCACCTACCTTTGTTACTTTCTTCGCCACCCTAAAGTTGACTGGGAGAAAATGCCTAAGGCATAAAGTCCGTCATTTATTTATAAATTAATTATGTAATAAAAACTACCTAAATGTATATTTAGGTATAATCCTATATAATTCTTTGAGACACTTGCGACACAAACCACAGCGTAATCAATTACTGTAACTTGGAATTTGAATGATCTCCCGCGATACAGGAATTAATTCCTAGTGCGGGGATGTATAGACATATATTTGTGTGTTAAATTTGTAAAAGTAATAAAGATTTTTGTATTTTATGTTTGCAAAAATTATAAATGTGTGCAAAAAGTGTTAAATAAATAAAATTTCCCGTATTCGAATACGCATTAATTGAAAACTACCGGACCTATAAATATTATTTTATACTAATTATGGAAGTGATTGAAGTAGGTATTTTCCTTATCGTTACATTGCCTGTACAACTTATACATATAATAAAACTGTAACTGGGCCAAATCAGTACATTAAATATTTTTTGAAAATTATAATCGGGGTAGACTTTGTTATCAATATAGAACTCAAAAATATTTTATTTATAATTTTTGTCTGTCTGTCTGTCTATCCCTGTGTATGCGTATCAATCTGAAAGAACTAAACCATTTTGACGAAACTTGACTCAGTAATAATTAATATTATAGAGTAACATCTAGGATACTTTTAGTCCCATAAAACCGAAGGTGTTTCCCAGGATAACAGATAAAAGTAATAAAAATATAGTAAATTAAATTGTCGTCGGATTTTGGTGAAATTTTATTTGTGCTATAGCGAACAAATTAGCTAAAATTGAAGCTATATTTCATATCTCTATTCGTCTTCAAAAAAAATTCCATAGCCACATTTTGAACCGAAGTCTTTATAACCCGTGTAGTATCTAAACCAGTGATTCTCAACCACTGTGCCGCGGCACTTTTGTGTGCCGCCAAATTTTGCAAATATATAATAAAGTAAATATTATTAAATTATATCATTTAAAAAGAAAAATATTTTTAACAACATCAATTCAAGTATGCAAGGGCCTAATGAAAATATCTTAAACTCAACCGATAAGCTGGTGGTATTCAAAAACAAGTAACTTTATGGAAAAATAAAGCTCAGGAAGGTAATTTAGAAAAGTTTGAGTCAGTCCCTAAAGACAGTTATAAAACTATTAAATTAATTTTTGTTGATCATTTGACAACATTAGAGGAGAGAATTGTTCATTATTTCCCAAAATTAGATATTAAGAAATTTAATTGGGTTCGTAATCCATTTCTCATAACGGATACTTCTGTATTTGACTTAACTTTGAATGAAGAGGAAGAACTCATTTTGCTTTCCAATAATCCAGATTTAATTTTAAAACATTCAGAAGAATCAATTAATTCATTTGGGATTAACATCAGATGCGATTATTTAATAATAGCCAAAAAAAGCTTTAAACATATTATTACAATTTTCCACAGCTTATTTGTGTGAATTCGGATTTTCAGCATTAACCAACATTAAAACTAAAAAAAGATCAAGGTTGTTAAATGTAGAAGACGATATGAGAGTAGCATTGTCATTTTTACGACCAAATATAAATGAAATTATCAAAAAATATCAAGCTCAAATTTCGCATTAAAAATATTTTTATTTTTAGCAAGTAAATAATTTTTATCTTTTTCTTTGTGTGCCGCCAAATTTTGAAATCGTTAAATATGTGCCGCAACAAATAAAAAGGTTGAGAATCACTGATCTAAACGTTACAACTTAGCTAAAGCACCTCAACGTTTTATTGCGAAATTAACAGTCAGTTAAATTAGAAATAAATGAAATAAAATCTAATAAGTAGACTAAATCCTATTGATGTGTGTGTGTTTTGTCTCTTTGTCATGAAGCATTTCCGTTTCATCGAGTTTCAAACCACCAATGATTCTAAAGAAAGTTCACATTAATAATAAATACCGTCTCGACAAACTTGAAAAATAGATGTAAAATTATACGACAAACAAAATTAAAAGCACAATTTTTAGAATTTTCATCTTTCTGTTTAATTTCCGAATCTCTCTCTCTTTGTTCCAGCTAATCTCCGTTACTCCGCGTAACTTAGGCTATTTTTATTTAATTAGGGTAAAAAAATTAAAAGTCATGAAATTGTGCTCTGTCTGTCTGTCTGTCTGTCGGTTAGTTAGCTTATATCTAGACAACCACAGAATCGACATAAATGATTTCTTTTTAAAATCATAGAAATATGGTCAGGTTTTAGTATATAATATGTTGTTGCCTTAAGTAATATATTTAATGCGTCGAGTACCCATAAAATAAAACAATAGGAAGACAATAGAAAAACAATGGAAAGCTGGCGTAAACGCCTGGTAAATGCTCAAGTGCTTTCTATATAGAAAGAGTAATCAGAATAATAGGATAAAACTTCGCAATAATGACCATTATCCCGCTGCTTCTTATATCCTGATCCTTGCATTATATAAAAGGCAACGTGTTTCTGTCTGTTTGTGCATCAGTATACACAAAGAAAGGCATAGGAAAACGGCTAGTTTTTTAATAGAATGCCATTGGATACTATACTAATGGACATATTTTATTCTATATTTAATGTATATTATTAATGTAACTGGTATCGATATGCATAACTGTATGTGGCTTGCTGGTTACCGTCAGGAACTTTGTAATATTTTCTTGTGGTTAATTTTATAAGTTAACATGTAACCTTGTTGACCAAGAGGATTTTGACAACTGCTCGAGGCATTGTGGTGAGAGCTTAGGGCACTTAGCCAGAGAAATGATAATTAAAAAAGTGCACCCATAACCTTAGTACATAACTTCAGTAGGTATAATAAGAAGGTCGCTGTAATGTTTATTGCGTGCAGTGTGCAAGTATGTGATGTGCAGTGTGCAAGTATGTGATATACAGTGTGTTAGGGACCGATCAACTATTACGTAAGCAGAATTTTATACTTTTGATAATAGTTAGAAACGCTCTCTTATTTTTACAAAACCTGCTTAAGCAAGTATTAATAAATTAGTAATTATTAGGAAATAAGTAATCATTTATTTACTTAGTTTCCATGTATGGAGTCCTCTCCTCGCCGCCTTCGGGAAGCTACACAGAATCTCTTAATCAGAAATACCGCACTGTCTCAAGATAAAAGTCTTCGAGCAGTGTCTGTTACCAGTGATGACAAACGACAATGAGTCTAACAAGAAAGCTCAAAGTTGCTCAAAAGGTAATAGAGAGGGCTATGCTTGGAGTTTCACTACCTGATCGAATCAGGAATGGATTAGCTGAAAACCTAAAGTAACCGACATTGACCGAAGAATGGCTAAACTTAAGTGGCAGTGGGCTGGGCACATTGCTTGCAAAATCGATGCCCGATGAGGCCAACGGGTTCTCAGATGCAAATATCACGCACCGGCAGACGTAGCGTGAGTAGGCCCCCCAGAAGGTGGACCGACGACTTTGTGAAGCTCTCGGGAATCCGCTGGATGTGAGTGCAAAAAGACCAGTCTCTGTGGAGATCAAAGTCCAGCAGTGGACGTCTTTCGGTTAAATAGGATAACAGACACTATATGATGTTTCGTTTAATCTCTCCGACAATAATGTAAGTGTAAATAATACCGTGAATTATTCTCGCTTCACACAGCACAGCCAATTCCCTCAAGTTTATAGTCAAAGTCATCGTTTGAAACCGAAGAGTTTGAAGGAATCTGATCTAATCTCTAGTGGAGAAGCTTCGTGTAATAGAACATAGATATGAGAGACACATCATAGTCGGTTTTTAAGGGGATCGTTCGCGCGCGGCTCGTAACTCAAGTTAAATGGTGCGCGCACCGCCCGCCGAGATATCTCATGACTTACGGACCCACAAATAACCGCCCGCGAAATGTAACCTAGCTACCGGGATTTATTACACATTTTTCTTTGCTCGTTTATTTTTTCTTATGAAAATATTATGAGAGAGAGATAATTTCCATTTCTACAAAGGTTATTTTAACATACATATACCTAAATGTGTAATGTTATTTAAAGAAATATTTTAGATATGAAATATTTTTCCTACGCGTATTTAATACTCGTTCTGGACTCCCCAAATAACATAACATAAGCTTACGCCTGTTATCCCCGAAGGGTTAGGCAGAGGTGAAATAGCGAACTACACCACCCACGTTTCGCCGAGCTTAGTTCCGTCCCAGATGTGACAGGGGACGAGCCTGTCTCCATATCGGGCACAAATTCCAGACTCCGGGAAGATACTGGGAAACCCAATATCACTTGACCAGACCCGGGGATCGAACCCGAGCCCTAAGAACGACAGTCGTATGTAACACAACTGCGCCACCGAGGCAGCCCCCAAATATTGGTGAAAAATCTGAGAAAGGGATGGTTATATCACTTTATGCTTTATGGAATTTTACTACAATCACACTTGTTTTTAAGTGATTATGTTGTCTAAAATAGTAATACACTATACTTACAGGAATTGGCTCTCAAATTCAGCACCTACCCCAGCCCTTAATTAATGTAGAGCAAATGAGCGAATTGTCTTTCTGCGCCCTTTTATCGACTCTTTTACAACATCAACTTCAATATTTCAATTTAATAAATAATATTTAGCGGAACCCTAATTATTTTCGCAAAATTAAAGTATCCTCCGTAACGCGGAGTAAACATCAGCTTTCTAACAAGCAAAGTCCCGACAAATTTGGCTCAGCCGTTCCGGAGATTAACCGCTACAAATAGAATGACAGACGAAAAATTTAAAAAATGCTTTTGTTATATAGGCTTCGAATATACATTCATAGGTATTTATTTAGTAAAAAAATTGTTTGTTTGACATTACAAACAGACACTTGAATTTTATTTATTAGTATAGACAATTCTAAGACACCTTAATTATTTTATTGGAGAGAGAGAGGGTTACATTGCTAAAATTGTGAATTATTATCATAATATAATGTAATATTTTCAGTAACTATAGTGTTAAACAATAACAGATTTAAAATTACAATACATAAGTCTATATGTTTATAAACAGCTTCTTAGAAATCTTTTAGTTTTATATCATTATTTATGGCATCGTGTCGAACTGTATATTATCGCTTTTATGATTTACGAAGTGACTGACGATAAGATTTTTTTTTAGTTAAAATATTTAGTAATCTTTGATACACAGAAAATTATAATATTTATTTACCATATACATAATGATAAATACGAATTTGAACATGAAATCTAAAAATTAAAAGAGCTATAATTTAGAAGAATAGTTATAATATAAATTGATGATTAAAATTAATATACTTATGTTCTGTCCTGTTTTCATTCGGTAAGGTAAATTCAGAAACTGATGATTTTATATAAATTAAAAAGATTTAATTCTTTTCTTTAGTATTCTTTTACTGTAGTTATTTTGTTAGCGCAGAGAACATCACGTTTCCACATTAAAATAACAGTGAAGTTAATACTACAATATATTTTATGAAAAAATAAACATTTATGATATTGTATGCACGTGCACGCTGTATCAATTATAACTGTACTTACAAGTAAAAAATTATAGAATTATTTACTAATCAGTTGCTTAAACATAAAAAAAAAAGCGCTAACATATAAATATAAATTTAATTCTACTATAGAGTCGAATATAAAAGCTTTCCTTAAAGAAAAATACGTGCGATTTATCAATGTTTATTTGCATTAAGGGCCGGCACGCTTGTTAATTTGTCTGCCAGATGAAAAGTTAAGCTATTAAGGCCCATGCCTCCCCAAAGGATTTCTTTCTTACTGTTTGTTTTTTTGTTGAGCACTCTTAATCTCGCTCGGGCTGAGACAAATGCTCGCCCCTTAAAAATTAATTTAAATGAATATCCAGCAAACAGGTCATTTTTCATTGTCATAACACTTTGGGGATCCTTCCGCGGGATGAATAAACTGAGACCCTTTGTGTATTTTTTTTTTTTTTTTTTTCCTTACAATGTTAATTTACAAGTCAAATTATATAAAACCTGCACTTAACCTATTCTTACATAATGTAGCACCAAATTTTTCCCTATGATGATAACGCGCCTCCATCGCTTAAAAAAGTTTCAAAATCATATGAAAACATTAAATAGGATTCATTCAGTGGAATGGCACGCATGCAACAGACCGAAGTTCATACGTTTGTGGTAGTCATGTACTGGCTGTCATTATCGACTTACCAGATAACCCAGTGAAGCTGTAAAGCATCCTTAAGTTAACACATAAACCAAATCGCAAAAAAAAATCAATTATAATATGCTATGTTTTGAAATTGATGTAAGTCGAATAGAAGGATGTGTCCGAATTATTCTTTAGATTATTCAGACTGTGCTGTGAATATAATTGAAGAGAAAAGGATAGGAACATATAAGACAAAGATAGAAGTGTCACAAATTCTAATAATAATTCGATAAATAATTGTGATTGATGGAACTTGTTTTATGCGTGAATCAAATGTACATTTCCAATGACTTGTATTGTTTTTATTCAATAAGTGAAAGAAAGATAATAAATAATGATAAAATACTTTATTATTTTATTTATTCGTACTATACACAATGACTGTTATTCGTCTGATATATTAAATAAAGTACAATCCAGGAACGACAGCCCCCGATATATGACAGTCTAATTAACCTATTGAGAGTCGACATCATTATGCCGGATTAAATCTGGCACGAAAAAAAAAGCCTCTAGTTAGCTCTGGTATATACACTTACTGATCCAGGAACGCGACACGGTCTAAACATCTCACTATGACTGTTAAAGTATATGGTGGCTATTACTAGCGTCCGTCTAGGAGTTACGTCGCCCCGGACAAAAAGACAAATTGCCGCCCCTTAAATATTTTTTCAAAGTAACGGTAGACATTTTTTATTTAAAAAAAAAAAAACATAACATTTTGTTTATAGTTGTTCTATAAAGTTTATATACAAAATTAGTTGTCCTGATTGACTGATTCTTCAACGCATATCCCAAACTGCTGGACCTACAAATTTGAAATTTTGGCAATAGATACCTTTCATGATGTAAGAAACCGCTAAACAACGATTTTAGCGAAATAAGAGATTGATATGCGGTATTTTTAATTTTTAGTAAAATTTACCATATTAATTTTGACAACCAAGCGGCCGCTGCGGCGCCCCAAAGTAATGGTGCCCTGAGCAAATTCTCGGCTTGATGTCCCCAAATGCTGGGTGCTGCAACGACCCAGTCTGGCACGAAATACATAGGGTAGGTGCATTCCGTAATTTGCATTAATAGATTTTCGTTAATCGTTCAATAAACCGTAACCGTAATACTAATAAATAACACTAATAATAGCAAATCATTTAATACTTATAACACAATCGGTGAAGATTCATCACCAACAGTATAGTGACATACAAACAAATAAACGACCGGAATTTACGATGCTATTAGCAGACGGACAGACAAGGAGTTACTAGCAATAAACAACTGTTATAAACGTATAACTTGTCAGTTTGTTGTAGCGTTTTGACCAAAGAGTCTAGGAGCTAAATTTGTTACAAATTACATTATTTCATTTAACCCTAATTATTTTCTCAAATTTTTTTTAGTACTAAGGTGATGTAAAAATATTTCTAATAAATTCAAACACTTGCCCGTAAAACTGTGGATTGAATCCCCTATACCCTAAGTTACGCGGAGTAACTTCAGCTATCTACCAAAAAAAGTTCCGTAAACAAGGTCAAGCAGTTCTGAAAAAAAAAATATTAAAAATTGTATTGTTGGTATAGGTAACTGATATATATTTATATGTATTTAGTTTTAAAAAAATATGTTGACACTGCAAACAGACACTTTAATTTTATTTATTAGTATAGAATTATTATTTATAAGTGCAAATGTTTTTTTACATTAATGAAGTCAACTTTATGATTAAAAAAAACAAGCCTCTTAAGTATAAAGTATTTATATAAAAAAAGTGTCTGTGTACTTATATACGCACGTAAGAAGTTATACTTTTTTAACGTAATAATAGAAAAAAAAAAAACTAAAACATTGACAGCTAACTTCAGGGTGTTCTTTTGTCGTGACGGTTACGGGCGCGTCGTAAAAATTTACTCCCATCATTTTTCCGTAACGCGCCAAAAGAAGTATAACTTCAAAAAATGATACTTTTAGAAAGTTTTATTTTTAAATATTTTTTTAATCATTTTACTTTATACTTTATATGTCCTATTTTTGCTTTTTTAGCATTTCATTATCTTGATTAAGATGGCGCTTAATGTATACGTGTTAAATATTACGAAGTTGGAAGGTGAAAATAGTCTAGTGCAGTTTATAGACAACCAGTAAATTTTTATTTATCTTTTTTATATTTATTTTTAAATATCGGAAACTACATACACTGACGTACTACATTCGTTGGATAAAAATCTGAGTTACCTACTCCCAAATCACACCTTAAAAAATTTACTTTAAAACATGACAGCTCCTAAAACCTTTATCTTTGAGACGGTACTCCTTTACAACAACACAGACACCTCGTTGGTACTTAACGGTTATAATGTTATAAATTCAACTGTTATTGTTGAGACACTTTAAATTAACGATTATTGTTCAGTTGATAGACGCGGCGCTGCTGATAACAGCTCTACATAACACCGAGTTACGACTCGGAAGCGATCAGTTACCTTTTACTACACGAGTGAAAAAAAAAAACTTGTGAGTCGTAATATATTTCATTGTGTCTTATAAATGTACAGCAAATCGTTATTTATTACAAATATTGAAGTTATGACTTACTCTAACTCGATTTCTCTGTAAATTAAATTTTGATTGATAAATTAACGAAGCAATTATATACATATAATGACTATTAATTATCTCAATAAAATGATCGATAACAAATTTTAACAATCGACAAATTTTAAATACTACTTAGAAAATTCAACTATAAAACTTATAAGAGTAATGAACATTTACAGATAAGGCGCATACCATATCTGTAAGGCTCTGTAATTGGTTCGAAACGACAAATATTTTGAAATAGTAATTTACATATCTATCTCTTTACACAAGTTCGAATGCAACGGTTAATGACATCGCTTTAACAGTCACGGTGACCGAATAACACAAGCCTGTTGTTGCTTTACATCTTTAGCAAACTGAACAATATCAAAGTTCAAAAACTAACTATTAGACAATTAATTACTAATATTGTTACTTTAGTTAATAATGAAACATAAACTTGTTTTTAATTAACAATGAGTCCCTTGAATATTTTAAACATTCCGATCCATAACTGGGGAAGTTCCTGCACTCACTGCCAGCGGAATATTCTGACACTGCAAGAACTGACTTCATATGCAATTGAACATTGCATACTTGCACACTACGTGTAAGGTACACACGTTCAGTAAGAAACCTTTATTATGCTACTTTACGGATAGATTTAGTTAGGGCGAATTCAGTGGAATTTGCATGGCGGTAACAACCTGAAATGATCACCGTAAACTGCGGCAAGAACTATTTGCCAGAAGTGACACTAAACGTAGTTTGTGAAGTTGTTCAGACCTAGGGTAATCTTCATGTAGAGTCACGATTCTCACAAACGGGCTAACAATTGTGAAGGAATATCCAACACCGGTGACTGCGTAGGTAGTTAAAGTAAGAGGCGCAAGCCTGCTGCTAGTCAGCGATGAATGAGCTAAAAAAGATACAGAAGAGTTAACACCCTACTTTAGCCTCTAAGATAAAGCTTGTTCATATATTTCGAGAGGTGTAAAAAAAAAATTACAAGCTAGAGATGTGTTTCTAAAGGAGAATAATAAGAATATCGTAGACAGATTTCCGAACCAACGTCTCACTTTAAATTCTATGGGTATATCTTGCGTCGAAACCATGAGTCGTTAAACCACTTGATTTTACAAGGGAAGTGATGGACCAACCACATTAAGTCGAGGAGACCTAATTGTATGAATACACTATACTAACAGCCGGTCGAAACGCTTGCCAAAAATCCTGAGGCAAATATTATCAGCTCCTGATTTCATAACCATAACCATGCTATGAAAAAAATAGTGATTGAGAAGAAGAATATCCCAAGCCGAGGTTTGTACCATTCCAAGTATCTTAAGTCCTCGACAGAAAGCTCTGTGAAGCTGTCAAGTGCCACTAATTAGGTCAATTCGGAAAAGAAATCTGCTCACGAGAATACCACATCCACTTTAAAAGATATTCTATAATCAATTTCTTTGTGTAAGATTTATAAAGAGGAAGATTTCAAAGAAAATAGCTTATCGATATATTGAAGAGTTACGGCGTCAATAATTATTATTGTACTGATACGCTCGAACAACGTATTGGGTTGTTTACCCCTCGACGTGACAATGTAAATTACCTTCGTATCGCATAAGGATCGTCACTCAAACTGAGGGTCATGACCCGCTACAAACACTGGATAACGTCTAGCGATAAGGAAATGTGTACGCATATGTCATTTTGGGTTGTACCCTCTGAAAAAAAAAACTTAAACACCACAAAGCGATATGTCGACATCATTACATTTATCACTTCATAATATGTATACATGTATATATACATATATGTATAAATGCCAGATGATGAAGATGTAGATCTCACGCTTAACACGACCAAACTTTTTGGGGATTCTGTCAGGGATTTGTTCTTCCATGGTTAAAGTTACTTTGACGTAGATCGAAACTATATAGAGGTCGTCACAGTATTACCTCAGTAAATTTATACCATTTTTTTACACTGCTTCCCCCTTCCCGCCTCCTCATTATTACCTAAGTATTAGCAAAATTAGTTTACGTAACATTTCCACAGTCCCTAAGTATAGATATATAAGATGCACGTAAACATCGCAGTGCAGTGACACGTCAAAATTGAATAAGAAACATCTTAGATATATGAACGTGTACATCGGAGCGACGGACGTCACGTCGACGGCAACCACTGCCATTTATAAAACTCAATTACCCGCTCTCAACTCGCTGCCGTTCCTAATAATTATAATTGATGGAGGAATTTGCGAGCTTTTTGCGGAGAGATGCCTCCTCGTCGTCGGCTGTATTTCTTGTTTGTTGTATGCGTTTCCATTGTGTAAATGGAATAATTTTTTGTATGTACTCTCAACTAATTATCACCCAGCATTGTTACGTTATTAATGAAATAAGTATATCATTGATTCGGTGATAGTATCTATTTCACTGCATACATTTTTTATTACGGGTTTCCTCTGACTTTAATTAGAGGTTTTATTATTTCTTGTCAGGATAGAAGTAGGCTCGTGAGTATTTTATTTGTCGTTTTGGATTAGTCTTATGTTTACGTTATTTTGTTACTTTCAGCTTAGAATTTTACAAGTATTGACTATTACATAATTTTAAGATTTTTTTGTTATATTTCCAATTTTGTGTCTTTTTGCATGATTTTCTTGTTTTTTTATAATATGGCTAATGCTGTTGAGCGGAAGGGCCCTTACAGCTTTAACGTAACTTTTGGGGGTGACTGCTGAAGGCACTCGCCGTAAAAAGTAACAAGCACAAGGGCACTAAAGTGGTACGAACTGCGGCTTGGACGTTACCTGAGTGTAAAAACTCCACGGAATTTTAATCCTAGCTAATACCTACATTTTTATCTTAAATAATAAAGAAAAGGTTCCTTACAGGACCTATTCAGATAACGTGTTATTTGCAGGAGTGTGTATGCAGTGTTGTGCGTGTAATGCTTGATGCATGGTCAGTGTCACTGTATCGCGCTGGTAGCGGCGTCAAGAGCTTCCCCAGTTGGGGAACGGAACACGTCTTGGGCCGCCACCAGAGAAGGACCAGAAGTGTGTGCGGGAGCAAAGTTAGCCGCCGGGCTAACGAACGGCGGGTTCGTGTGCGTGAGCGCTGATACGTGGCTGTTGCGAGAAGATCCCATTCATGCGAGTGATGTTATCGTCGAAGGACTTGTACTATGAGGAGGTTTGGGTGTGTATCTCTGCGTTCGAAGAAGGCGCGACACTGGGATTTGGAAACGGACTTGATGGTGGGCAGATCCAGATCCCTGTGTAAATCCACATTTTTCTGGTACCATCGAGCGCCTACGGCTTTCCTTAACAAACGATTCAAATCTTGCATTATTGTCTTCAAGTTGTCTAGTGTTATCAATCGATCAGTTTCCATTTCATATTCCAATCGCACTCGGTCGAAAATGGGGCACTCGATGAGAGTATGGAACGATGTTAGCTCATTCTGTCTATCACATACACTTTCCAGGCTATCTTTTCTTTTATATTTCCATAGAAACACCGCAAAGGCTCCATGGCCGGTAGGCATATGACTCATTTCTGGTACTAAAGAAAGTTTCTTTATGTTTCCATATGGTACCAACACATTTGGCCAGAATGCCTGTGTAGTCATTGCGGCGTCTTCATGGGAATATACTTTCTCCCATGCCACCACGGTGCGATGTCTTTTCTCCTTCCTAATGAAGGAGGCCGAACATCGATCGTAGCTCGCCTTGGTTTTTAGCTTTAACGCCGCGGCCTTCGCCAGTTCGTCGGCTCTCTCATTCCCCGCATGGCCAGCGTGAGCCTTTATCCACTCTAGTTTGATAGTGCATCCATTCCCTTTGTGTTTTGCCAGAAGCCTTCGAATTTCGAAGGCTGATGGTTGGAATTCGTAGATATTTTTTACTATTTCCAACGCTGATCTAGAGTCACTCATAACTTTCACATACTCCATCTCTGCAGCCAGCTTTACTGCACGGTAGAGTGCGAAGCGTTCAGCCTGGAATACTGTGCAGAAGGGGTCCAATTTGTGCTTTTCAGCCTTTATCTCTATTCCATGGTGCCACACTGACAGCGCTGCTTCCACCTTTCCTTTAATCTTACTTCCGTCCGTATATATGTGGAAGCTTTCTGTGTTCTGTAGTTTCACTTCTTCACTTTCCACTTGCCAGCCTAAATTTACGTCATTTATTTTGCCAGGTGGGGGGCCATCAAGATGGTTAATTTTTCCTTCTATTTGCCTATCCTTGAGTACCTCCCCCCACAGAGACATACATATTTCTGATTGTTTCCGGGTTTAATACCCAAGTGACTTTAACTGTTTTTGCAAGTTGTCTATATATATTTGTTGCCTTTTTTCATAGGTTTTTTATGTGTAAAAGTGTTTATTAAATTTTTACCTATAGTTTGTTACCTATAGTTATTCATAGAAGATTGATTTCGTCGGTTTGGTTAGTTTTGTCCACTTCCATTAAAATTTTTGGCTTCTCAAATTTGAACTTTTTTGTAATTTTCAATACATTTGTTTTTAACGGCGCGAATTTTAGTTTGTTAATTTGTTCCCATTCTAATATATATTCTAAGGTACTATTAGCTTCCCCCTGAATTCCTGTTGTGGTTTCCACGGAAAAAATCAGAACTATGTCATCTCCGAAAGCTTGGCAGTAGACTTTATTTATCAATGTTTCTAATAAGTTGTTTATAATAATATTCCAAAAGACTGGACCGCCTATTAACCCAAGTATGCAGCCTATGTTTGTGCTCTTAGTTAGTGGTTCTCCTGTGTAAGCCATCTCCACTGTTATTTCTTTAAAGTAGTCATCTACTATTCTTCTCAATTTGATTGGGCATGTGAGTATTTTTAGATTGCATTTTAGTGCTGGCCACCACGCGCTATCGAAGCCCCCTTTATGTCCAATGACTTCACGAAACTTATTTAAGTTAACTTATATCAGTACAAAGCTTTTATAGACTACATTTAATTTGTATGTTAATGAATTTCACTATGAAATATTTAATATATTTAGCGATTATCTGAAATTTCTATATAGTAGCGGGCAAAAGGCAGATTTTCCAGATCTGTAAACTCCATTCTAATCGACACAGTCATTTTTAATTTTTACCCATACCCGTAGATAAACGTAAATAAAATATTGCAATAAAGTCCGACGAATAGCATAGAAAAAAAAAGAAAAAACAACACTTTTCAGAAAAGCAAAATACATATTATATTAATTTATTTGACACGATGTATCAGTATGCCAAATTTCATTTAAATGGATTCACTTTTCCATTTTTTACCCATTAGTGGTTTACAAACTTTGGAATACAGATTTGATAACAAACAATAACTGGTGTAATAGCACAAAATATATTTTTTTTATTATTTAATAAATAATTTGCATACAAGACCGATACGTTAGTATCACAAACAGTTTAAAGCTAAAGTACAGTGGAAACGCACGAGACTTGGTCCACGATATTTCTTCGTAACACGGGCTCTGTTTAATTTGTAAATCGCGTGACAAGTGATTAAAAAGTCTTTATGCAAAAATCTACGGCGGCCCCCGACATCACCGGCAAAAGATGAAACCCTCCGTTTGTTCGACTGATTAAAAAAAGCCAAATAAAAGAAAGACTCATTTGAGAGACTTGAGGATATTCATTCCGTAATTGGTTTTTGATTTGTAGTGATTGATTTTATAATATCAATATTAATGAAAAATACAATTTAAATTCAGTTAATTTTAACGGGTTTTCACGCGTTACCTTTGCTTTTTTCTATCCCGACGTTTCGGCTGGGTTTCACCAACCGTGGTCACGGGCTGACTGGCGGTGCGCGGCTTCGCCTGCAGCGTTGAGGGGTATTTTGATGAACTACCCCCGTTTGGTCTTTATATTTATTATAGTCACAACACACAACACTAACAGTGTCCATCGACGATGCCTGTGACGATAAATCACGAACCTTAAGATTTTCTAGCACCGGATTCCACGCTGAGGAAAGTCTATACCCATCCTCGCGATTGAAATTTGGATGTTTTTTAATTTCAATCGCTTCGCGAGCCATTCTACGATAGTATTGGCGATCAGTGGATAAAACTTTCGGCCGGTGGAATTCGATCCAATGGTTGGTATTGGAGTTGAGCAGATGTTCTGCTATCGCTGACTTCGTTGTTTGGCGATTCTTTACAGCTGCGATATGTTCTTTGACTCTTTGCGCGATAGTGCGCTTAGTCTGCCCGATATAGGAACTACCGCAACTGCAGTCGATTTTGTAGACACCTGGTGTCTGGTACGGGATTACATCCTTCGGCGTGCGAATCAAATTTTCAATTTTGGAGAACGGAACGTATACAGTCTTGATGGAGAATTTTTTGAAAACTGTTCCAACTTTGTCCGTTACTCCTTTGATATATGGCATGAACGCAGACTGCCTATTGACCTCCGGATGTTTCGTACGGTGTCGACCTAAGCCGTTTCGACTCGCTTTGTACCCGTTTCTTCTTAGGGTCTCCTGAACGTGTGCGAGCTCCGTATTTAAATGTTCAGGGTCACAAAGTTCATAGGCTCGCTTCGTCAAGGATTTTTCAACAGATAGTAGGTGTCGCGGGTGATGGTGCGAGGAAGCGTTCAGGTATCTGTCCGTGTGTGTGGGTTTCCGGTGTACAGTGTGTCCCAGAGAGCCATCCTCTCGTACATTTAACCTGACGTCCAGGAATGCCAGTGAGCGTTCACTCTCCATTTCATAAGTAAAACGGATCTTACTATGAATGGAGTTGAGGTGACCGAGGTATTGTTCTACCTCTCGTTTGGTTCCCCTGATTAGGCAGAATACGTCATCAACATACCTTTTCCAAAATCGGATACTGAACGGCCCTGAGGCCAACGCTGGCCTGGCTGGTAGAACAATACCTCGGTCACCTCAACTCCATTCATAGTAAGATCCGTTTTACTTATGAAATGGAGAGTGAACGCTCACTGGCATTCCTGGACGTCAGGTTAAATGTACGAGAGGATGGCTCTCTGGGACACACTGTACACCGGAAACCCACACACACGGACAGATACCTGAACGCTTCCTCGCACCATCACCCGCGACACCTACTATCTGTTGAAAAATCCTTGACGAAGCGAGCCTATGAACTTTGTGACCCTGAACATTTAAATACGGAGCTCGCACACGTTCAGGAGACCCTAAGAAGAAACGGGTACAAAGCGAGTCGAAACGGCTTAGGTCGACACCGTACGAAACATCCGGAGGTCAATAGGCAGTCTGCGTTCATGCCATATATCAAAGGAGTAACGGACAAAGTTGGAACAGTTTTCAAAAAATTCTCCATCAAGACTGTATACGTTCCGTTCTCCAAAATTGAAAATTTGATTCGCACGCCGAAGGATGTAATCCCGTACCAGACACCAGGTGTCTACAAAATCGACTGCAGTTGCGGTAGTTCCTATATCGGGCAGACTAAGCGCACTACCGCGCAAAGAGTCAAAGAACATATCGCAGCTGTAAAGAATCGCCAAACAACGAAGTCAGCGATAGCAGAACATCTGCTCAACTCCAATACCAACCATTGGATCGAATTCCACCGGCCGAAAGTTTTATCCACTGATCGCCAATACTATCGTAGAATGGCTCGCGAAGCGATTGAAATTAAAAAACATCCAAATTTCAATCGCGAGGATGGGTATAGACTTTCCTCAGCGTGGAATCCGGTGCTAGAAAATCTTAAGGTTCGTGATTTATCGTCACAGGCATCGTCGATGGACACTGTTAGTGTTGTGTGTTGTGACTATAATAAATATAAAGACCAAACGGGGGTAGTTCATCAAAATACCCCTCAACGCTGCAGGCGAAGCCGCGCACCGCCAGTCAGCCCGTGACCACGGTTGGTGAAACCCAGCCGAAACGTCGGGATAGAAAAAAGCAAAGGTAACGCGTGAAAAATTAACTGAATTTAAATATGGAACGCGAAAACTTAAAAAATTACAAAATACAATTTAAATTAATTTTGTTAGTTGGTTGAGAGTGAGTGTTTTTTAAAATATAAATTTAACCATTCTGTTACTAGGCTTTAATTTGTTGTTTGGAACAAAATCAGTTAAAATAAGTGAAGTTACAAACGAATGACGAATATCAAGACAGATACTCAACGAATTGACTTTTAAATTAATGTGAAAATTTAAAATTAAATCAATTTAGAAGTTATGTCTCAGTCAGGTGTTTGTTTAAACTATTAATTATTGCATCTAATATATATATTTCTAAATAATATTATGAAGTGGAAAGATTTTATTTTTTGTTTTTATTGAATAGGCTATGACACTACTGGACCGATTTAAAAAATTCTTCCACTATTAGAATCCTACACTACTCCTGATGAGCGTAAGCTATAGAACATTTTCAAAAAAGTTAGGGATCCGTATGAAAACTTTGATAACGTAATCCAAGTAATGTAAAGAAGGTGTGTGTATTTTTGTTAAATACCCGTGCGAATTCAGGGCGGGAGACCCTAGTACACTCTATAGAGGCAAACTGTCTCCACGACTTGGATCGCCGTAAAAATATCTATTATTTACAATAATAATCTTATACATTTCTTAAATATCATTAAGTATATGATTAAGACTTAAGATATTTGTCGGTTTCACTATTATCATCGTAACTCTTTCCAAATGTTACTATACCTCTGTGAACTAGGCAGCCGACTTTAAAATTTTTTTTTGTTTAATTACCATTGGATTGTATGTCGTTTGAATCCGTTTGTACCACTTTCATTTTCGTTTGTACCTCAAACCAAAAAAGTTATACCGTTTACAAAAAAAATCAAAGCCTTTTGATTTTGAAAAATAAAATCCATTTGATTTCCACAATTAAATAATTTTGACATTACAAACAGACACCAGAGTATAAATTTATATATTTATACTGTGCAGACACTTTAATATTTATTAGTATAGACTGCATCATAAAATTTAATATAGTTTAGGGTTGTAGTCAATGAAAAGATCTAAAACAATATATTTTCCAAATTATTTTACTTCTTTAATATGTTTACTTAAATGTCAGTTATGCATCGCTGGGTGGTGCGGTGCAGCTTGTTTGTCATAAAAAAAACAATAAAGAAAAAAAATCCAGGGATTAAAACAGAAAATAAAAAATTCATAAAAGTCTTGAAACAAGATAAGTAGAGGTAGTCCAATAACCAACACTTTGCCCAGTCGAATGATGATAGGGCATCAATTCGGAACGGGCCCGAAATTACTGACGGCCGTGATGGCATGCCGAATCATTGTAATGATCACCGGCCGAGACTTCAGGGCCCAATAAATCTGGACGTAAGTGGTCTGCGAGCCTTAATTCTAGTTATTAGACATCCAGGGTCTGATCGGAGTCTCCGAGAGGTAAAATAGAGTAACCGCACAAACTATAGGTTTAGGGAAAAATGCAGTTAAATCTACGAGTCCGTTAACAATTATGATTCAACGTTTTTACTGTGAACGATCAAATTGGTAACCATTTAAGAGCTTTTGAATACTTTAAATATAGGTATAACTGTCAAATGGATATTTATTGATTGAAACTCATATAATAAACTTGAAATTTAACTTTGGTATTCAAATTTTACTTAATTATCGGCAAACAAAGGAAAAAAAATCAAATTATTTATCTGACCACTAATCACAATTTTGACATAAAAGTCAAAACATTGTTAAAAACATCTTTATTTAGAATGATCCAAGTATTTCTAAAAATAAATCTTTAACTCGTTTATTAATCATAACTAATAAGTTTACAAAGTTAAAACGTCTGTCTGTCTATTTATGCACTTATAACTTAAGAACCGCTGAATTTATTTACATGTTTCTTTACGTATTTAGATTTTGATGAATAAATGATGAATGAAATATTATATTTAATGTGAAACAACAATTTTCAACAACAAAGTTCACTTCCAATATTTTAACTAATGTTATACATATGTCAACAAAGCAACAGACAAAGCTATATGTCATGTGACTTATATATACATAATCGTAAATAGATAGATCTCAATGCGCTAATCCTAATAATTGTAGAATTAACTTATTCTTTATCGAAAACTATACTTACGATACTTCTGCTTGGTACGGTAGCACTGGAGCACATAATTCGGTGCGGGCAAGTTGAAAATTACAGATTATAAACCGATTGTTTCGTGGTTCTGAATAGTAGTTTGCGGTCGTGTCTACTTATCGGAAATTTTCAAATCAAACGTCTAAAATGTACAACAAGAACGCAGCGCGTAAATGATTATCTATGTCGAGAATAAAGAATCCACATAAAGAATCAATCACACAGTATTTTTATAATTATTGTCAACGTGTTTGTACACAACATTTTCATAGCTCTCATACAATACTCTTGCAAAATAGCGGTTATTTTATTTAAACCATTTAGGGGGCTTTAATGACAGCTTAAAATTTATGTTCCGTAATATAATTTTTAATTACAATTCACTTGTGTAAACTGTATCAAAAATACGCTACCAGAAATAACCAATTACTGTTACTGAATAACAAACGTTAATTACTCACTAATGATATTTTATACATTTGGTATATATAATATCATTGCTACTCACGTACGCAGTAATGTTCGATAAGAATTTCTTATGATATTGATTATTTGCTTACGTACACGTTTTACGCCGTAAAAGAAATATACAATTTTCAAACAAGACATAGATGTAAGAAAAACGCAAAAATTTTACAAGATAAAGTAGAGGTATTATACTTTCGAAACGATACATTTCATACATGATTCGTTAATAAACAAGCGAATTAAAAATTGTCATTTTATACTTTTTCCTGAAGCAATGATTATTTTTCTGATTTTTACTAATTTGACTTTATGTCTCGAGGACTATTGATATTGTTACAAGGTATTTCTTTTAAATAATAATAGAATAGCAAAGAATCAACTCAGGTTGGACGAAATGGCGACAGGTATCTGGTGTGATTTGTGACTCCAGGATGTTCCTTAAACTGAAGGGCAGGATATATAAGTCCATCATAATACCTGTCATATTTTATGGATCAGAATGCTGGGCTAGTAGGAAGATGGATGAGAAGCGATTGCTTGTAGCTGAGATGCGAATGTTGAGATGGTTGTGGTGTAACAAGAATGGATAAATTAAGAAATGAATATATTAGAGGGAGTTTGAAATTTGCGATAGTGGTAGTCACAATAGATCTGACTAGGTCGCAGTGATACAGGACTGTTTAAGCCTGCATAGCCCCTTTTCAAATAATAGTGGTAGAAAAGTTGAAAGGTTCCCGTTTGTCGTGGGTATGGACGGGTTATGAGAAGAGAGGAAGACCATGTGGGTAAAATAGTAATGAATATGAAATGAATGGAAAAGTAGAGGAAGGCCAAAGAAAGTATGGATGGAGTGTGTAAGAAATGATATAAATTAAAAAAGTAAATGAAGAGATGGCAGCTGATAGGAACGTATGGAAGAAGAAAAACATACTGTGCCGACTCCGAGTGAGTTGGGAAAGGCAGGAGAATGATGAATAATATATTATCTGGCCACATTTTGTTATAGGTATGTTTTGTTACATTTTATTATGAGGTTGCGACTAAATATAATGTATTGAATAATTTAGTGTAGAATACATTTTCAATCCACGGACAAAATTCAAATTAACAAAAATCAATGACATGCTTATTGTTTGGAAGTCTTTCATATTAATTTCTTTATATTTTAATTTGTATAATACATAGCAGAAAAAAATATTGAAAATTCTATTAAACGCCGATATAATTGATTCATGTATTGAAATATTCACATTTCACGATATTTTAATTACATGTTATTTGTTACACAGTGCTTAGAGCACAATCTGACCTGATATTAAGTGACGATGTAGTTCACAGTGGTAAACACACTAAGCCTAGATGTACTGGTTCTGATACTCTAATCTAGAAAAATAGTTTATAAAATATGATCTACCCGACCCACGGTTGCCCGGATTATTTTGACCCATAAAAATATTTTATTTTAAATATTAAATATTGAAAAAAATCGTAAAAACTATCGTATCTTTAAAATTAGATCGAATCACATACAGTCTGCAAAATTTCATTAGTCTCGTAGTTTATCGCGAACTAACACATAATTTTTATATATGTACAAATATCCCAACGCTGTATAGGCTGCTTCTAGAACGAAAGCACTCGCTTTAATACCATTTTTTAATCTTCAACATATAAATTTGCGATTTTCTAAGCTATTCAATTAATATTTTCACTTTCAAACAACCATAATTAATGTTGATCCGAGTATTGCGTTTTTAATAACCGTTTATTACTCAAGACAATTTACTAACTCAAACAATAAAGTCGAATAATATTTTATGATTTACTTCTAAAGATCTTGTCTTGGTTTATTGTCATTGACCGCTTATGTATCTAAACCAATTATTTGTACTATTTTGCTAAATATCTACATAATGAAACAATGAATCCCTTAACTAAGAACACAGATTAGGCTACGACAGCTTATAGGACGTCTGTAGCTGATGCCCTGTAGCTGATGAAGTAAAAAGCAAATTTAGCCTTTGGTATTTTAAAAATTTTGAAATACATTTTGCCTGATTTTCATGATCACCATGGTAAAACATAATTTTCATTGCAGAAATTGGAAACGAATATATTAATATAATCTAAAGGTTATCTAAAGGTTATCTAATGCATCTGTCGCCATTAAAATGAAGATAAAGATGAACATTAGAAAATATATTATTAACAATGGCAAAGAAACTAAAACTGATAAAGAATGCGAAGATGATTATATTATTAAATGCGCGGGAACTTTTGGTGTTTGGCATCTCTTAATATGCTGCACAATTTCACTGACAAGGATCACTGCTTTGTGGAATATCCATACTTTACTTAACACCTAACACAGAATTTGTATGTGTTAAATTTAATGACAATATCGCAAAAGAAGTGACAAACTCAACTTGCTATGAAAACTGCATAAAGTACAAGTACTACGAAACCATTTTTGAAAAGAGTTTAATTTCAGAATTCGATTTAATTTGCGACAGAGCATGGCTTGCAAGTTTCACGCAAGTGGCGATGGTGTTTGGATTTTTTAATGGTATTGTCGTATCAGGATGGCTCTCAGACAGGTACCTAATAATCAAATTAATTTCTATGAGTGAATAAAGTAATGAGCAGCAGTCTTTCGGTTGAATGGATGGATGTAGTGAAAAAAAAATCTGTTAAGTTTTTAATCTCTTTTATTCGGTTACAACTATTGTAGCAATATTTGTTTTATATTAAAATAATACGTATACGTTTCGATTAGCACTAATCAAGTAACATCAATAATTTCGTTTGCAAAGTACTAAACATTTAATTTTTTTTTCTAGGTGCGGCAGAAAAAAAGCTCTCATATTAGCAACCTTAACAAACGTGATATTTATGTTAATTATCCCGTTTTCAACAAACTATTGTTTTTCACTTGCTTCAGATTCTTTATAGGTTTTTCCAGTGGTGGAATTTTGTCAATTAGTATAGTATATATATTTGGAAATAGTCGGTCCTCAATACAGGGAAGCGGTGGTAAATACCGCATTATTGCCCGATTTCACGTCACAGTTGCTTGCGCCGTTATTTGCCTATTTTACATCAACTTGGAATCAGTTTCTTTTCGCATATGGAGTAGCATCATTAGTGATCTTTCTATTATTAATTCCATTACCAGAGTCACCAAGGTGGTTGATGGCAAACGGTAAAGTAGAAGAAGTCGTCGCTGTTATGACAAAAGCTGCTTTAGTGTAAGTTTTAACCATAATAAACTAATAAATAACTTTTTTATTTATTATAGTATGGTGCAATTATTAAAAAAGTTTGTCAAGTTAAACTCATCTTATATGGTTTACCCACTATGGTTTTTATAAGCAATGAGACCAATAGACGTTCAATGTCCGACAGTTGGCGCACTTTTGGACTGTACTTTACTTATTGAAGACTAACATTTTGCCGAGCTTAAATAAAAAAGACGGAACGGCAGATGTTTGTTATAACAGTAATTTGTTTTGCAGTAATAAACGGAGTATAGTTGGAATTAAAGAAAACGTAATAAAAACTGTTGAAGAACTTCGAAGTAACGAGAAAAAAGACGCCTAAATTCGTATACTTAGATTTCTTTAGAAAGAAAAGATTGACAAGGATTACAATAGGGGTCGCTGTTTTGTGGTTCGTTACAGGATTATGTTTTTACGGTATAATGCAATACGTAACACTACTCGGCTCTAACTTGTATATAGTGGCGACCGTCATGGGAATATCTCAAGTACGTATGTAAAAATAGTTTTCAATAGTTTAATGATTCAATAGTTTAGGCGGTTATTCAATTAGATAAATATTTAACCGATAAGTTAATTCAATAACCACTAAATTAGCCTGTAAGGATTATAATATTGCAATTTTAAACATAAATATTATGTAGAATTTTAAAATATGAACTATGTCTTTAATAAGAAAGAAAGGTTACATCACTGACTTATCATCAGAATTTTGTTTATTCGCTAATCCAGTTAATTTTAATTAAAGTAACCTAACTTTAATAATTCCCTTTGTTTCAAGCTAAATTTGATAGATATGTATTAAAGGTTATATTAATGGTCCTGCATTTTCCATTCCTATATTTACAAACTACACAGAAGGAAACATTTTCAACAATCTTTTATATAGCAATAGGTTCTGGATAATCTGTGTTGTTACCACAATTTACTAGGGTATAATCGAATTTTAAAATACAAACATCTGGAAGAACTTGACTTCACTCAATTTTATTTAAAATCTGATTTAAATTAATTTAACTATAATCACGAGAAAGTAAAGTGTAAAAAAATAATAAAGTAAAAGGGACCAGATTTAATCTAGATAGACGAGACAAGTAAAATACTTTATGAACATTTCAGGCACCTACAACTTTTGTAGCATATGCTCTATATCAAAAACATTTGGAAGAAAAATCCCAGCAATACTCTCGTTTATTACAATAGGCTTAAGTATGACTATTTTAATGTTCATAGTAGACAATAGTCTGTATTCCACAATACTTGGTATTTTCGGAACTGCTGCAGCTAATGTGAGTTTTTCAATTTTATACTTGTACACGCCGGAATTATATCCGACAGTGATACGGAATATGGGATTTAGTTTCACATCATCGGCGTCAAAACTTGGTGCAATAATTGCCCCGTTCATAGCCAACACAAAGCCACAATGGATAGCTTCGTTGATATTTGCTGTGTGTCCATTCATAGCTGCTGGATTCTGTCTAATGGTACCAGAAACGAAAGGGAAGAAACTACAAGATACGTTTGATGAATAAATTAAAATGAAATTTAAAATTGTATTCTATTTTTGTACCCTTGTATATGTCTCTTATATTTTTATCATATATTTTATTATTCTCCGGTTTTTAATGAAGAGTTTGCAAACAACATTCAACTATGATTTTTTAAAATGTTTGGAATATCGTCGAATTTATTGTGGAATCTTTGTCACAGTAGAAACGTTGTCTTTAACTTCATACTTTTAGAAATACTCAAACTTGAAAAGCCTATATATGAAACATTAATCGTTTACTGATTAATAATGGCATCAGACTACACTTATCATTTCATTATGATCGATTTATATAATATATTTAATTAATTAATAATAACGTATAAGTTAAGTAGTTAAGAGTTTTGAGCGGTATTTTTGTGGTTTAAAATTACCTAATAAAAATTAAACTAACTTTAATAATTCCGTTTGTTTCAAACTAAATATGATAGATATGTATTAAAGGTTATATCAATGGTCTTGCATTTTCCATTCCTATATTTAAAAACTTCACAAAGGAAAGCGTTTTCAACAATCCTTTATATAGCAATAGACTCTGGATAATCTGTGATCTTACAATTTACTAGGGTATAATCGAATTTTAAAATACAAACATCTGATAGAACGATATTACTTATCTGTTTTACAGATACATCTACAGCATAAAATATTTATTTTAAATGGCTCATAATAAAACATGAATTTCTATCTAAACCAACAGTCATGGTTTATGATTTATGAGAAGTCATTTAGGGAAACAGTCGCATAGTAAATAGTAACAACTTCATAGATAGTTAAAAGGTTATCTATGAGTTAGATGATGGGTGAATTACAAGAAAACATAGTAATCTCAATGATTTATTGGCATAGAGGTCAAAGTGGAAAGTTTCTGAAACTGATAGACGTTATTATCCCACGGTCTTCAACAACACTAATACTGTGACACGCTTAAGTCTTAAATGGTAATCATTGATAGACAATTAAAATAATTGGAACACGAGAGTTGTAATATACAATCACGCGAAGACTAAAAAAGCCAATATCTTACTATCGCGCACAACTTGAATTTTATTTTATTTAACGCGCATGATTTTACTTCTCTCATTCAGAATACTAGGACGCACGTCACCGATTCCTTAGCAAGTAACTAATGAAACATAAAATTATATATTACTGGTTGTGCCCACGTCTCCGCTTGTATACTAGAGTTTGTATCTATAGATTAGTTAAGGTATTTCTTTAACTATCTGGTAGTTAGATGTTTGTCGACTTCATTCTCTAACATAGCTCGTTCAGGTCTAACCTAAAAATATATAGGTATCTATTTTACCAGAGAATATATCTATAATTATAAATTAGATTCATATAAATCTGTGCAGTGTTTTTTTTGAGTTATAATTCAACTAACGGACAGACATACATAGAGAGACGTTGTCTTATATGATATGTCCTTTACATGTCTTTTGAGTTATATCGTTGTAACCACGCAATTATTATTATAGTCTTAACATACTACAGGTTTCCAATTTTAAAACTACCATTCGCATAGTCTTTCCAGTTCTTATTTCACTGATGTATATTTCTGATTAAAAATTATATTAACATATATTTGCATTATTACCATATATAAGGACACCTTACAGTTCATTTCCAGACGAGTTTGCTTATTCGACATATTCGACGATATTACTTCTTCTTTTAAACTTCTAGTTAAGAGTGACTAATTTTTTTTCAAACTGAATAACTCTAGTGCTCTGATGGGCCTTGACATCTTTACTGATTTTAGTGGTGAGTGTTTGAGGCACTCAGCCGATGGTACGAGCCTCGATTTAAAATGTAAATTCCACATAATTCATCGTATCTAAATAATGATCTTAACTTAGCATCATTGGTATATAGTACACTTTTTCGAGCAAATAAGTAAGTACCAAGTCCTCTATTTAAAGTACGTCTTCATAACCGAAAGTAAACAGGCATCAAATCTAGATGATATTACATTGAATTATCTTGTTAATGGAACAGTCGGCACTTTGTGCGGCGATGAAACGATTGCGGTCGATCTGCGACGGTCGATGCGGGGACGTGTCGCGGCGGCTTTGATCCTCACGTATAAACGGACAAGCGAATTCAACAGCTACGATAACGTCCTGTCTTTTATATCACTCATGTTTTCTTTGTAATGTAAACTTGCGAAGTTGAACGAAATTAAGCGAGTACGATAGTGTGGACAGGTACTTCGATTCGCTTTGTGCAACCTCTCCTCGCTTCGCCGACTTCAATCATTGAAGCGTCTGACTATACTACTCTGTTTACTTCGGGTCGCGTCGAGGTATACGAAATACGCACATAGTTATGAGACGTGAGAAAACACATTACAATGGCAGCTGTCACTTGAACATAATCAATGGATTGATTGTATAATGATGCATAGCGAGCAAGCGCCAGCGAATAAACTCCTTGCGAAGTTGCACACGTGTGTAGTTTTATATACTTCGGACTTCAGTCTGCTTCACAAACTACTTCGTCGAAACAACATTGCGAGTAGAGTAGTAAAAACCGTAATAAACGCGCGGACCGGACAGCGTCCATGGTATGTCAGACGGCCAAAGTCATCAGTTACCCTAAGGACCTCGACTCGGCTCCCTACAGACGTATCGCTCGCGAAATTATCGAAGCGCAAAAATATTAAAAAATCTGTTTACTGACTCACATACAGACAGACGGATCTTATCTTTTAAGTATGGAAGAATTTTTACAGCGGCTTTAATTTTGCGGCTTTTATGTAAAAAGTCAGCAAACCAGCAGACGGCCCATCTGATGGTAAATGGTTACTGTAGCCTATGGACAACTGTAATACCAGAGGCATTACTGTTGCGTTGGTGATCTTGGGGAGCGCTTTTCAATCCCTTCTTGAAGGGTCCCATGTCATAGCCCTCAAGGAAAACTGAGCTGAGTAACCTATTCCACAGCGCTGGCGTACGCGACAAAAAACGTTCCAGAATACCTTTGTGTTGTCGCGTTTCGGCTGGGCTTAAGCCCTTAAGGGTGTGGGGATGAGCAGCCAGCCAATGACGTAAGGTGCCAGTTTGGAACGGCGACGAGGGCACCATATCAAAGAGTTCGTCAGAGCATTCCCCGTTGTACATACGGTAGAAAATACAAAGAGAGCCAATGTCTCTACGAAATTCTAAGGTATGTAGGCAGCATGTTAACTCCTACAGGAGAATCAATTTTTTTTTCGCATTTCGATAATGTACCAGAATTAGGAGAAAGAGAGAAAATCTCTTCTCGATCCTCACTAACAATACACACTACTCTTTACCGTTCGTAAAAAAAACCCTTCGTCAATATGACAAAATAAATACTTTAATTTTTTTATAAAGCCTATTCATAAACTAGCACGATTAAATCATACGCGATTTCGATCTAAGCTGATAAGGGGCAAGCTTATTTACCGTTCAACAAATTAACATTTTCAATCGCGTAATATATTTCAAACACAATTTTGGACCTTAAAATAAAAAGGGTAAGAGTCAATGTAACTTACAAAGCAATGTATTAAATAAAGCTGTACATTCAACGAACTACAATAACAAGGTAGTCGCGTTCACGTCACGCGGACGTCAAAAAGCATTCATGTGCGTAATTAGCACTCGTCGAACGACAAAAAGATTTCGTTGACGGTACGTCACGTCGTGTCGCGTCGTATTGTGAATAGAAAGCCCTAATCCGCTTTTTTTATTGAACATTATTTATATGTGGTTTTTGTGTGTGGAGTTTATTTACAGTTCTCTTTTTTATGTAGAGATTATTCAGCGATGACAATAGATGTCTATGATGTCATCAAATTACCTATTGGATCAAAATTTACATATTATATAACTGAATCATGCCCATCATAGACCATCAACAGAAAGACGTCCACTGCTTGACATAGGTCTCCCTCAAAGATCTCCACAACGCTCGGTCTTACGTCACCTGCATGCAGCGGATAACCGCATTCTTCACCAGGTCGTAGGTCCACCCTATGAAGGACCTACCCCTATCGTCGCGGGAGTTTTCACATTCAGGTACCGGCGAAGCGGAGGTTCGTACCACTTTGATAACCCTTGTGCTAGTTACCTTTTGCGGCTGAGTACTTCAGCATTCGCCCCCAAACGTCGGTGATGCTGTAAACGCCCTTCCGCACAACAGCGTTAGCTAGATGATACAAAATATAACTAGCTTGGTTCTATATAAGTACCTAGGTACCCCATTTTTATCAATCAATGTAATGTATGGAATTAGCACAGATAAAACCAACAATAAAACAAGTGGACAAATTACAAGGAACAGGTATTATTATTTATTTATTTTTAAAAATTCGAGCAAAATTAATTTTGCAACATACATTGTTCTATCGTTATATATTTCTTCTTTTCCCTCGTACACTACTTATGAGGTAAAAAAAATAGTTATGTTGCCACAAAAATGAAACATTTAATCAAAATAGAATAAATAAAGTGTATAAATAAGTTTTTCTTATAATTTTATCGTATATTTTAAATTACAATTATTAGAATAGCGCCACATTAACTATTTATGATCATTTATTAAATTAAAAATTACATTATAATTCCTATTTATCTATAACTAAAAAATAAAATAAAATGTTACGTTCAATTATATCTTATAAGATAAATTTGTAGGTATAACTCGATGTTATTAGATAATAGTATTGTTACATGAACACAAATAAACGCCATTTCGAGAGAATATAAGTGTCACATGACGTCACAACCAAAATCTGTCAAACATAAATCCGCCATATTGTGTTTCTTCTGTCGACGGATGAATAGGTTATAATAAAAAGGAATACATCATAAAACTAGTAATATGAAACATAATTGTTCAGTTACATAATAACAGTACAAAAAAAAAAACAAATTTTACGCAACATTAAGACCCGTACACACAAAAGATACGGATCGATCTAATCCTCAGCGTTTGACGTCCAAACGACCCTAATATTAAACGCAATATTATTCATAACAATAAAAAACATTGTCAGTTAGTCTGTCTGTATTATTTTAATATATTTTTTTACGATGTAATTGAAATTTCAAAAAGCATTTTCTGAGTATAAATTGATTGTCAATTGTGAATATTTATATATATATATATATATATATATATATATATATATGTATAAAAAATAATTTTGACATTACAAACAGACACATTAATTGTATGTATTAAACATAGATATACATTCACGCTGAGCTCTATCATCACCTCGATATTCATTATTGTTTTTAATAAACTAAATACAAGCCACTACCGTATTCTATTCCAATTATTTATTATCCATCTGGGATGTTTCACATTAATATAACAACCAAAAGTAATCCATAAATAGATGACACAAATAGATTTTACCGTCATAATAATATGGTAGTTCACTTCAGTACAGAAAAAACACCTCAAGTAAGTAAACAGTACTCCAAGGTCATATAATACAGGGAACCAGGTCAGCACACCCACGTGACCCGATTTAACGTGTATTCCACAATTCACAACAATCATATCGACCTACAAAAAATCAAGCGTATAAATTTAAAACGACGAACGAAACCACAAACGCAAGGCTATTTGTTACCCGAGTTCAGCCCCCGGACGGATGCAGCCGCCCATTGTATTCGTATTGTAAACCGAAACCTTGTTATTCCATTATTATCAGGAGAGCCGGAGATAACATCATACAATATCTCTTGAGCTACTCGAGTACGCACCTCAATACGGATTAGTGTGAAGGGGTGTTAGTTACAATCTATTATTGAGATTTAATTCTTTGACAGGTATAAGCTGCTATGTTATTTACTCTCAACAGTTCGTTACGGTTAACATTTAATAACATAGTTTTTAATAATAATAATAATAACGTAATTTGATTCTTATCCAATATCATTGTGATTCCACGAGTTCCAACAATTTTTGAAATATTTTATTTATAAATTTATTAGTCAGAACAAAAAAGCCTTGAATGCTAAAATAGATATTCTTAATATATTAATGTGTTTTTGTTAGTCATGTTATATATTTTACAATGGAAATATAGAGACTAGATTAGTAGATAAAAAGTAACCGATCACCATATTATTGATTCCTGTAGTTTCTTTTCAAAATGTATAATTTGATAACTAATTTTATATAGAAAATCCAAAAATATGTTGTCTATATAAATACGCTTCATTGCTAAATCCAGTTTAGGTACTGTAGACCAACACCTGACTTCGCAGCTTAGTTATGAAATCCGTTACAAGATTCACTACTATTGTCCGATCAAATATTAATTTTAAAATGTACACATGCCAATTTTAAACATGACATTATTGCATTAATCCTATTCATCCGTCACAGTCACTCGTTAGCATTTTCCAGATGAGCGCTTATAGCGTTATCATTCAAGGTTCAGGTACTCGTCTAGTGGTATATAGACATTTCACTAGTAGTCCAATCTAGTTTGTCGTACAATTACTACATCGTTGTTTTTTTTTCTTCAAAACACAACACAAGGAATATAGAACACCGGACAGGCGTGCCCAAAGCATAATAGTAAATCTCAAACAAATTACGCATATAGAACGGAATTCAAAGCACCTCTAACTATATGGTAAGCAGACACTGATGGCCCCACACAGCTGCATAAATCGCGAACGGACAGACAGACAGGCAAAACAAGCGTATCGATGGTATATATTAACAATAAATCTAATTTATTGAACTTTACATTCACGTCTTGTTTGTGTTTGCATTAACAAAACTCTTCGTGGAAATATTTAATGAACTCAGTTACTAATACGTAACTCACTATAATGGGTAATAAATAATAGCATACGAGTATATACATAAATAAATACGGGAAATAAAATTACACGTAGACACTTTAAAACACAAAGACTTGGGATGAAACACAGTGATAACTATATGTAAGAACCTAGAATATAGTTAAATAGAGATTTGTTGAATTTAGGAAACTAGTTTTTCCAGCGGTTTTGCTACTAAATAATAATTACATTTCTTCAAATTTTACAAAATATCTAAAATTTATACTAAATCTATACTCAAATTTATCCAGAGATTAATATTTTTATGATTGAAAAGGAATTATATAAATAGGTTCAGTGGTTCTCGAATTATAAACATATTAACAGACAGATAGACGATACATTTTATAGTATACTAGTAGTTCCCGCGGCCCCGCTTGCATATCATATTTTCTATTCCGCATAATTCTTCACTACGTCATTTAGTTATTAAATAAATATTGAAAAATCATTGAACGCTATTTCTTTTGTACAGTCCCTTAAATTATTCTTGATAGAAAATATAAAGCAAAGATATTCCTCACAAATTGAAACATTTGGTTGTAAAATTAACCATTTAGTCGTATTTTGTTCACAATTTCATGAGTTTTTATTTTTTTTACGCAGAACTCTAATTATTTCCTTAAAATAAAATAGCCTAAGTTACGCCTAGTGACTTCACCCTTCAGGAAAAAAATCCCGTCAAAATCGTTTTAGCTGTTTCGGAGATTAGCCAACAAAAAAAAATGTGTTTTTACATTCATATGTATTTCTGATAATCAAGAAATGTTATATTTGATTCTACAAACATACACTTTGATTCTATTTATTTGTCTGTACAAACGCTTATCTGTGATAATGGTTATTATATTCTTTATAATTTTTTGCATACAGAATTAATATGTGAAGAAGAATTTTTTGAAAATACCTTTATTAGTGATACCGTTTTACAGAAGCAATAAAATATTATATCAAGTAGAACAAACTGTAATGATATCATAGAGTATGATTATATAGAGTGGAAGGTACAAATGGTAGAATTAAAACACAATTACGTACACGGCACAAGACACAAACGTCAAAGCACTTTGTAATTAATAATAATTGAACAAAGAGACACAAGACCTAACTGGATATACTTCATTTTTTAATGTGTTTTTAATCCTTTAATAAGTAGATCTTTCTAGCCGTTTTTTAATTAATATAAGGAAAATAATCTAAAGAGAGAATTCGATATTGGTCAGTTTTTTTTTATTATTCTCTATATTTTTATCATTCATACATATTTATTTAACTTAAAATATATGCTAAAACCTGACCACATATCTATGATTAAGAAATAGAATCTCGTAAATTGGTTCAGTGGTAGGCGTTACCTTTTATATAATGTAAAAAGATGAGGCGCCATTTCTATTAAAAGAAATGAAATTTTTATGATTATAATTTATGAGTTCACCAAAATTTTAAGACAAATAAAACAATTGCGTCTTATTTTCTGTTAAATAATATATGCTTGAAGCGGTGCCGTTTGAGGCAAAATATTATTTATTCATATTAGTTTTGTGTTTAGATGCAATGAATTTATCATTTGAACTCTACAAATAAGGCGAAAGAATTGAAGAATAATTTGATCTAGTTTTAATGGATCAATGTAAAAAAAACAATAAAGTCGTTCGTATTGTCATTATGAAGCTTGAAATTATCACTTCATACTAACTACCATCGGTACCTGGGTAATAATAAACCGACAATCAATAGAGACAGTAATGACAGGCTGAGTGCGGCGCGGCTGACCTGGCTCCTACACAAACGGACTTCGCTACAAATTAATGTCACAATTTCAACAACTTGTTATTTCCATGTCATTATAACTCAATTGGATTTCATTTTCTATTTCATAAACTATTCTCTATGTATGTACGATAATTATTGTGACATGGTAATTATTATAATCGTTCAATGAAATACACATGATTTTAATAAAGTATGGAATATTGAAGTAAGGAATATTGACTACGTCGAATATTTAAAGTTTCTGAGTAGTCGCATTAAATTAAGATGGCGTCTCTGTCACAAATGTTTCATACATACTGTATTGTAATAGTGTTAATTTCATACCGTAACTTCTTGCTATGAAATCTAGTTACTTTTGTTAGTAATCCTTATTTTACTCATTTTAAGGGGATATGCTAGCGGCATTTATTCCATACAAACGTAGTTTCCTGTTACCTCCCTTTTATACCAAATAATATCTATCCACCACCGCCATGCCCGTACGTTTTGATTTTTCCATAAATTAGTTATTGTAGAAACTAGGAGCCTTTGAAAACGGAATCAATAACTCGACTTTTACCGTAATTTTCTGACGTTCGTGAAACAAATTTCATGAATAATATTTAAAAAAAGCAAACATAGAAACATAGCCAAAGACTTTCTTATTCTGAAACTGAAAAAAAATTAAAAATCGGTTCAGTTTTGGAGCAGGAAACAGAGTACTACGAAGTGATGTTTTCGTCTATTTTGCATGGGTAAAATCATCCAGAGCTGCAGTTGTCCCTTTCGTGTTTTATAATTCTTGCTTTAAGGCGCAACGCGATAGCAATATATTTCTGAAATACCTACTTTTCAAATCTGTTGCCGACCGCATGCCTTATTAATGGACACTCATCATTCCCGGTTCCTAACTCACTTGGGGTTGATGCATTATATTTTCATCTTCTATACATCCCTATCATCCGTCATCTTTTCATTTAATCCTTTTTGTTTCATATTATCTCTTACACACTCCATCCACACTTTATTACTTTTTACTTTCCACATTCATGTTCATTAATGTTTCATTCACATCTATTTCCTCTCTTCACTCTCTCTTCATATTATATGTTCTTTTTTTTTACACGATATAGGCTCAGTGCTTTAACCATAAGCTCACCTGTGAAGTGAAGATGTGGTCTAGGATGATAAACACACTAAGCCTAGAGGTATAGGTTCTCAGGTGACGCTGCCGGAACACACCTATTGGTATTTGGCGACTGGTTTTCAAACTTGAGGGTGGTAGCTAACCAGGCGAGCATTATTAGGAAATGCTCTATCACTATGCTATGGTTTCCTCACAATGTTTTCCTTCACCGTTTTTTTATTATTACAACTATAAATACTGGCAAGTTTTTATTCAAATCAACTGCTATGGTGTTACGGTAAGGCGTTATAAAATATTACGCTATATCAAGAACAAAGACATATATAAGCATTATTTAAGCTAGGTAAGTAATAATATTAGTAGAATATTTTTCAGAAGTACAATATTCCTCATGATAATGCTGTTAAGACACGTACGAACAGGATCGCGAGTACGACGAGTAGCTGAGGTTATCAGCTTTATCACAATTTAAAAAAATGTATGTAAATAACATAAACATATCTGCAAGTAGGTGCATACACTTGTTTTATTTACTTTTCGAAGACTTTATATCTTATTCTTATTTTAAGTTTGACAGTATTACCTAGAACATTATTACCTAGGCACAATTATTCATTAGTATTAACCTTCACATAATATTTCAAAATATTTTCCACGATAAAGTACATTTAAATTTGAAAAGATTTTACCTAAATTAAAAAAGTGTAACTTTAAACGTTCAAATCAAAGTGTAGATCTACGTTAAGGCAATCCCGGTTCAAGCTCCGTGATGTATTGCGACCTCGCCCCGCCCTAGCGCCCCCGCGCTCCCGACCTAGCCCCATATCTCACATTGGAAGTAACCCGAATGTTTTATGACCTACAGAAAACAGCCTACGCCGTATAGTCCTATAAACTTATCTGACCCGGTGATAGCGGCGCTGTGATCACTTTTAATATTGCAAGTAAATACTTTTTGGAATAAAGTGAGTACAAACAATACACATATTATAACGCTTAACCAATTTTAATTTAAGTGATAAGTCATGTTATTTAATAAAATGGGTAAGAGATATTTATTTCTTTCAAAATAAACAAATTCACACAGTCAGTGAAAGCATGGAGAATAGAGGTAAGGAAGAATATGTCTGTCTAAAAAAAGTGTCCGTCGAAAAGTTTTAAATTAGAGTTGCGCTACTGTAGGTACTAAAAGGGTAAATTTTTCAGCAGTTTTTCAGGTTATATTTCCTAAAAATGTTGTGTACTACATAGATTTTGCGCACTGTAGTTTTTGATTAACTACTTTAGTTTCCGAAAATATTACATTTAACTCGGTTCACTTAAATCCGTCAACGATTGCTATATTCATACCATACTTTTAGCCTAAAGTAATGCCATTTTGGCTTCGAGTCGTAAACAACTGCTATGTTTATACCGTATCCTTTGCCTACGCTGCACCATTTTGAATGGTTATGGAGCTGTTTTAGTTTGACACTTTTCTACTTTCCCTCCATATGAGATAATTCTCTGTTTCTTTGTTCTCCATGAACGAAAGACAGACTATTATGATAATGATGGCGTTTGCTAGTTCCACTTTTGGTCACCGGGTCTGATAAGTTTGTTGCTCTATATAAAAGAACGGCGAAAAAACTGAACAGTTTTTAATTTTGTAAATTTAATAGACAAATGAAACGTTTCACTTCAAAAGTCTTTGTAGGTAGTTATAATAATTATTCGGCGACAACATACTTTATCGGCATTAGTGGCTTTTAACGACATCGTAAATTAAATTTATATATTTAAGAATACAGTTGTGTTTCACGTTCACAACACGACTGTTTCGTGTCGGTTCATCGTTAACTCCTACAGTTACTCGAAAGCAACTAGAACTAAATTACTTAATTAAATATAAATTTTAGAATATATTATACCTAATACAAATATAAAGTACAAAATTGAATTATGCGTCAAATACATATAAATATACAGTATACCTACCTACCTAATGGCCAAATGAAAGCACTTACATTAAATTCGCTTGGACTAGCTACAATTTTGAAGATCTGATGAAGATATTAATAGCAATATGATAGTTATTTCTGCCCGAGGAAATCGTTAACACCGAAGCAGGAATTATTTTATGTAATACAGAGAGCCTCTTTGCCTATTTCTCATCTGATGGTAAGTGTAAACAAGGCCGACGGAGCATCGCACTTATCTAAAGAAAACTGTTTACATAAAGCTATTTTGTGGTTTCACTGCCTGGTGAACCGACGGTCGCGGGAGTCCTCTGGATCTGGGTGGCGCAAGACCGGTCGTCGTGGAGATCTATGGGAAGAACTATGTTCAGCTGTGGACATCTTTCGGTTGAATGGATGGATGGCCCGCCGATCACACTCGGTGATAATTACTGTATTACTAAATTTTGCTAAAATTACTAATAAATACATACTAATAAATTATATTTTCTGACGGCTCAATACAGATTAAGTTTTATTCAATTCGGAGTCACGAGAAAACATTATTTATATTAGGTCAAACTGAATACTAAAGTATCGCTGTAAAAAAGAATCGAAGAGAGATTACCCTGACACCGAGTAGAAAGGAGGAGGCGGAAGATGAACATTGCTAGGTGTCAAGTGGGAAATGAATTTGTCAGTACGCGACTCTTCGTTGCCGCCCCGCCGTAAATCACCCGAAGCAAGTATTGCCCGGTTCAAAAATAGAGTACTTTCGCTTGTGTAAGTTATAATTACAGTGAAGTAAAAATGTACGGAAAATATTGATGATACCTTTAAATTGTTGTGAAAGTTAACATAGGCAGGTATCTGCTTACTGTCTGCTCTGTAATTTTTCTTGTATTTGAATGCGCAATCCTGTGGAAATTACTCAACCGATTTGAATGCGGTTTTCAGATGTAGATATACATTTCTGTGACGAGAATAGATTACATACTACATCGTAATACTATTTATAGGGACCAAGCTGTGAGGGTAGCATTATTTAAATTGAATGAAATTATGGTCACACGTTAATTCTTATAAAATATGATCGTTTGTTGGGTTATAATTTGAGAACAACTGAGCTGATTTATACGACTCTGTATTTAAAATATAGATCCATTCTTTGGGTACTTTTATTATATACTGCGTAATATTTGGTAGTATATGGAAGAATTTATAAGAATTACAGTGAATTAATTCGACATTAAAAAGATTATGTTCCTTGTAATAGTGTAACTAAACCGTCGAGTATTTTTAGCGATTAATTGTTAATTAATTATTGTGTAGAATATGAACTATTAGACGCTTATGAAATTACTTAGTTATATTATAGGAACGACTAGAATTAAAATTGTATACTTATAGAACGCGACGTACGTAGCTAATAATGGACGTTCGCCATTATTTGTTTTGAATCACAGGACTGAGCACAATATCACTCTTGATATTTGTAAGAATCTATATATACAACGTAATGTTTCTAATACCTCAAATCTGTTGGACTCTAGATTGCGCCAGCCAGAATAAATCATAGACGATTCGTGGTGAATAATGTTTATAATTTTGAGATCCATGTACAATACGGCGTCCATTATTTACCAAGTTGGCTTTTTTGACTTGGGTACCTATCATTCAAATCGTTAGTTTATAACCTAAAAAAATTGTGAATATTTTTTTCCGATGCCTTTTAACCTTGTCTAAATGACTTTACTTTCCCCATACATTTAACATGGGGGTTTCTTATATTTTTGGAAGTTAATTTTTGATTGCTTTTAATAATTTACCAAGTACCATTAATTTTCCATCTACTATGATCCCTTGGGATGGAGAAATTTTGATATGTTGATCAGGTGAAAGAATTTTTTAAATTGTTAGGTTTTGAGTTTATTCATAAAGATTTTAGATACATAAAAAAAATAGATAAAGTCTACTAAAACTGTGAAACGTGTAACATGGTGGAGTTTCGTTCGGAAGATTTATCTGGTGATGAACTACTTCCTTCATAAAATACGCCAGAGGTCGGTGGCATCGTCGACACGCTTAACTCGCCGCACGGAACTGACCTTTTTTGTCCACCTTTCTGTTTTATGGTTACCTCGAATTTTACGATTTATAGCAAATTGCATTTAGGTAAAGTATTTTTCTTTTATACGCCTTAACTAACCTGGTTGTAACTAATAATGTTGTAAACATAAATAATTCGTAATTTACCACAGTATATCCATTGAAGTCGGTTAATTATTTTTGAAATAAAAAACGTAATTTTATTTCAGAGATTTTAAATATAATTTATAAACAATATACAAAACATTTATGTAAGTGTATAGATTATCCCAATAACAGAATTAAAAAAGTCGGTAGTTTAGATTTTGACATAATTACAGTCTCTTAAATAAAAGTGATTATATACTTAAATAGGATAAAAAAATGAAAAATATTCAATTAATAAAAACTTTTGATATCTATTGAAATCTTTTTTACGTAGAAGCGATAACTTCAGGCGATGTCGGCCGAAAAAACCGGACGGTGAAACGTCGTAGTAGTCTGGCTATTTGTCAACGGAAAATTCCCGTCGCGTTGCGCCCACTAAAATATTTTTACCCAAAAATAGCTACGTATTGTAATTTATTTCAGACAAGTAGTTTAGAAATAAAACTAAAAGGAAAGATGTGGACTTCATATAAACAGGAACATGACAACATCTTAAAATAATTAGTGTTACTACTCTACTACTACTACTCGCACTAATATGAATGCAGTGAACACTGAGCGAGATTAAATGTAAATATTATATACGAAATAAATTCCCCACTTGGTTACCCAAAGTAAAATTCAAATCACTATCAACACTTTACAAACTGTATATAAGCTATACCAAGTTTCACCTCATAACTTATTCATAATACTCATCTTTGAAAGTTTTATAAAATTAAACAAAGAACTATAAATTACTAAGACGCAAACGCTGAGAATGGTAATAATATTCATATTCTCTTTATCTCTGTCTCTTGGAAAACTTAACTAGAGATTTACTTTTATTAAAAAAATAAGGTGGAAAGAGTCGACAAGACTATTTCTTATCAACTTGTGCTCGTCTGTGATCGAATTTCGACCATAATTTACAATGCATAAAACACTAACAATTTTGTTTGCTTTTCATTGTCAATTGCTTAAAATAAAACCTCAAAAGTTAACATTCTGTTTACACAGTAAACAAATGTCAAGTCTGACATTGACATGTGATTGATAACGATAGATGTGTGTCTGTGTCAAACTAATGGTAGTGTGCAAACTGTATTATTTTATTAATTTAATGTATTTTTATGCATAATAAAAAAAACATTAGCATTCTGCACTCCTTCTCTATATAAACTATAAGTGTGCGAAATTGTATACTCCTCCGTCCGCACAATTTTCGTACAAAGGAGCGCAAATTTCGTAAAAAGGAGTACAATTTTTTTTTAACCTAGCTAACGCTGTTGACCGGAAGGGCCTCCACAGCTTCACCGTAACTCTGGGAGCGAGTGCTGATAGCACTCAGCCACAAAAGGTAACTAGCACAAGGGTCACCAAAATGGTTCGAACCTTGGCTTGGCCGTTACCTGAGTGTGAAAACCGCGGAATTTTGATTCTAGCTAAACCCTACATATTTTATTTAACATAAAAAAAAGGTTCCTTATAAGACCTATGTTCCTGCGTGTCGCGAGCAGGAGTGTGTGTGCGGTGTTGTGTGTGTAAAATGCTCTATGCATGGTCAGTGTCACTGTATCGCGCTGGCGGCAACATCAAGAGCCTCCCCAGTTGGGGAACGAGACACGTCTTGGGTTGCCGCCTGAGGGGGTCCCGGAGAGTGTGCGGGAGAAAAGTTAGCCGCCTGTCCCCGGCAGCGGGAACAGCGGTTTTGCGAACGTGGGCGCTGGCTCGCAAATTGAATCGGTTGATAAGGAAAGATTCTATTTTCGCTCGTGATTTCATCATCGGGGTCGATGAGAACATTTCGCGGTCTCATAAACGATTTCGGAGCTAACGGGTCGGTGGAGTACGCGACAGCTTTCCCTATGAGCGGGTTCGGTTGTGTCTCTGCGCGCGATCGAAAAAGGCATGACACTGGGACTTTACGGAATGGATGGATGGTAGGTTCGGGTCTCTGTGTAAATTCACATTTCTGTAATACCATCGGGCACCTACGTCTCTCCTCGTGTAGCGGTTATGAATCACTTGGAAAGAGGCCACATCTTTGTATGCGAAGGCAGGGGCGCAGTACCTTATACAATAGATAAGGGTAGTGCGTAAATGCATTTCCCCCCGTCAAAAAAAAAAAAAAAAGGGCGCAGTACCTAAGAATGAGCGTAACTACTGAGTACTACTACAGAGTAATCTTATGGCGAAGAGTCATCTTACTCCGGGAGTTATAGAGAGGGAAGAGACATCCCAGAAGCAGGATGGCCTGGTTCCTGACTTTCGCAATGTGAGGTTGGAAAGTCATATAGACACCAAGGTACTTGACTTCGGTGGCTCATGTAATCTCTATTCTTAAGTATCTAACGGGACGGGTAGGGTCATTGTTCTTTCCGCAGAACATAATCGCGGTACTTTTTCCCGGGTTTATCGCTATGCGCCACTTTTTGTACCACAGGCTTAAGATGTCAACAGCCTTTTGGACGCGGATTCTAAGGACGTCTCTACGTCTGTAAAAGAAATAGATGACCGTGTCATCAGCAAAAAGGCCAAAATGAACCTTATTAGCCACCACTCCTTCGATCGAGTCGTCTTTCGGTTTCGAATTTAGGACGGGCAAATCTGCTATGTAGAGGTTGAAGAGGACAAGCGCCAGAATGGAGCCCTGAGGAACTCCTGCACGGATCGGATGGGCTAAAGAGAGAGCAGACATAACTCTAAATCCTTTTAAAATTCTAAATTCTAGATTTTTGTCTTCTATCACTACTACGAGCCGGTTCAGAAGGATGCGCTCGTAGAGTTTACCTGTTGAACTTAATAAGCTGATTGGACGGTAACTATCGGGTGAGTTAGCGTCTTTGCCAGGCTTATGTATCTATAACTATCGCTTCTTTCCAGGCGGCAGGAAAGTGGTCAACGTTGTCAGTTACAGGGGAACATTGTTGATCGAGACTATCGGCTAAACACTCGGCTTTTTCGTCAACGTCAAATGCGGAAAGAAGACCCTGTGTGTTTCTGTCCATAGGGCCATTCTAGCGACGTAGCGATCTGTCTTCATCGATCGTGCAAGGAATACAAAGTTTTTGTTTCACGTATTAATATTATTGATAACTCGGCAAAGAGACATTTGTCGCAGGGAGAGATAAAACAAAGATTTAATCCAATCTCTAAGGTCGATTCACGGTCAACTCTTCGGTCAATCACACTTAATGCATATAACAAAGGTATGTACTCGCATAGTAGTCACTTGTTCATTCTTCTTTTGAATATCCATATATTGTACAATTTTGGAAACATGGAAGCAGGTAAGATATTATATTTATTCGAATTTATAATTATAAGCGAAGATGCGTGACAATGAATGTATACTAGCAACTACGTATGAATGGAAACCTATGTGTTATCTGTCACTAGTTTATTGGTGTTATAACTTCAAATACTGCATCCAAATAATGTAAACCGTCTAAAACCGTAGTTGGGCTGTCAATCATATTAATTTTGCCAATCAGATATCGACACTCAACAACATAAAATCGACTAGCCCTGGCGTACTGTGGTTACATAATGTTTACTTTGCCCTATTCGGAACCAGACCAATTTGTGTGATTGCTTTGCATGTGTAAATAAAAAAAATTATAACATATCAAAATGTAACATTTATGGGAACAAAGCCAATTTATCAGTCGCAAACTGCATTATTATCCGAATGTTAAATCGCCGAGACTTAATCGCGCCTCGCGATCCTATATTTCTTGATTAAAGAGCTCGTAAAAATGTCGTCCTGCTCTGATATATTGCAGGCGAGCGGGAGAGGAAATTAACCGACTTTTGTATAGCATTGTATGTTATATGTGTTGATGTGAATGCTGTGTGCCAGAACCAGGTATTTTAAAATATACCCCGTGCACGCCTTGGGGTTTTGTTTTATATATCATGGACAGTGCTATAGGGATATCAAATATTTTATCCTGCACATTATAGAACGATAATATTGCTATTATACCTCTTTTCGTATTTTGTAATACATGTTTGTTAGCTCGATATTTTTTTAGTCATCATCTCCCTACCCTTATCCTTTTTTCATTTGGGGTCGGCGCAAATGTATTCTTCTCTATTTGGAGTCGCTTCTGCAATTACTCTGATCCTAAAAGTTCTTTGGTATTCCGATTCCCGTATATCCTGCCACATTCAAATCCAATAACTTCCTCACAACATCCTCTTCCTCCTTGCGTATCAGCAGGGTAGATTGCTCTTTAACTTCTCTGTTACTGGCGCCACTCTCAAACTTTCTCGTATGTACTCATTCCTATTTAGGCATCTCTGCTCCATGCAGTCTTCTTTTATCTGTCACCTGTATAGGTCAATGTTCTGATCCATACAAGACGACAGGTCGTATTATGTACTTGTAAATCTGCCCCTTTCATTTAAGGGAGATTTGATGCTACCTGCTCACTTGATGCTAAGTGACGATGTGGTCCAGGATGGTAAACACACTAAGCCTAGAGATACTGGTTCTCAAATGATCGTACCGGAACACTACTATTGGTATTTGGCGACAGGTTTTCAAACTTGCCTGTGCTTCAAACTCTGAGACTTCAAGGTGCCGTCTAGTGTTATAACAGTTAGCTAAAGGTGCCACCGAAATAGCAAAACAGATATTCCATTTTAGATCTATCCCTCTTTTAGGCCGACACTCTCCAGATTCTGTTGCCACTTTACCAATCTGCACTGGTTCTCACCTCCTTCCTAACCGACAAGTACAATATCGTCCGCAAACAGCATACAACAGGTGCCTCTTCCTGTATATCCGCTGTCAAAACATCCATTATCAACAAGAAGAGGAATGGACTCAAGACCGACCCTTGGTGTAAGCCTAACGACACCCTGAACTTGTCGGTGTTTGCCTGCAGCTGACCGGACATACGGTTACGTTCACAGTTGGTCGTATATAACACCAATTAATTCATTAACATACTTCACAGACACACCTTTCGCTTTCAGAGCCCACCACCGAACTGCTGCTGCTCGCTCGCTCGCGTATGCCCGATAAGTTTTCAATATGAACGAAAATTTCATTTTTACTTCAGTGCATCGAATTAGAAAATAATAAGGTCTATAGAAAAGGGCTGTTTTCGTTTAATATTTACATAACTTATATGTATTTATAGAGAAAAAGCATTATTATTTTCTTATTATTCTATTATAATTAACTGTGTCCGTGCTCAGTGAAATTTAGTTACATATTTGCAGCTTCGATCTTAAACCAAACAAACATTTACCTAATAGATTTTATTACAAAGTTAATATAATAATATTATAAACTAACTGTATGCGGAAATATTAGTAGTTTAATCTAGCAATTTTGTTAGTAATTGTAGCATATAATATGTTTTGGTTTAACTGTTAATATTATATGTATGTGTGAATTCACCGCGTTTTATTTTTTTATATACAGAATCCTAATTATTTTCGAATAATAAAAACCCGGAGAGTCTTCAGCTATCTACCAAAAAAAGTCCCGTCAAAATCGGTCAAGCTGTTCCGGAGCTTACCTATTACAAAAAGACAGACGGACAAAAATTTTAAAAATTGTGCTTTTGGTATAGGTATCTATACTAATAAGATTAATAGTAATCTACATGTACACTAATAATAATAATCTATACTAATATTATAAAGAGGAAAGATTTGTGTTTTTGTATGTAACGAATAAACTTAAAAACTACTGGACCGATTTGGGTGAAATTTGGTGTGGAGATAGTTTGAAATCCAGGGAGTGACATAGGATATTTATTCCGATAATACCACGCGAATGGGAACTACGCGGGTAAAATCGCGGAGAGCAGCTAGTTGTATATACATTAATATCTATTTAGTAATAACATTTAATTTTGACATTACAAACTGACGCTTCAATTTTATTTATTAATGTATATTAAACTATATTATTAAAACTATATATAGCAATTGAAATTATTGATGTATAAATAAACAAGCAGATATAAATTACTTGCAAAGTTTTCTTGCGACTTGCAATGTATTCAGCTTGTATTTTGAAGCTCTCTTAAATAATTCTTCAAAAATATCTTTGGCATACATTTTACTATTTCACTCATAGCGACATCTGTTAGTAAATTTTGAAAATAACATCGATGTCTTAATTTTTTTACTTTTTAAATACGTCGATTTTTACCACCAATGTTTAATGATCTAAAACTGACTTAATTTGTTCTTTTTTAATCACTTTGTGTTGAGTTTTGTATAATTGGCCTAGGTCATAAATATGGATGGGCATAGATTACTGACATGGCAAATTTCGAGTCCGTTTCGTGATTTTTGCGAAAAAATATTTCAAAATCCTAGATATACATATTCCGTTAAGATATTAAAGAACCCCGTTTCCCGATTATATATAACAAACAAATTTGTTTCTTTATATGTAGTTATATTATAAGTTTACATGTAGCAGATCCCAAATCTGAACCCGTCTCTTGTAATTTACAACTTTCAATTAAATCGAAGATTTACTTGCGCAATTAATTCAAGAACTATCGCGGATCTATAAAACGTGAACAAACTACCGCTTCGAACATTTATATATCACTAATGTGAAAATATAACATTAAATTACACCGCACAAGGCTCGTTCACAGCTAATAAAACAGATAAGAAAAGCGCATAATTTACATTCAGTCGACGATAAAACATCTTTTCCAAGGAACAACCGGCCAAAATGAGCCATCTCGACGTTGAAAGTGCTGCAATTTAGACTTTTATGCGTACGGTTTAGGTCTTGAGCGAAATACTCATTTTATTATACATTTTACTTTATGGGATATTAAAGAAATTATACTGTATAAAGTAAATAAACATGTACCTTTATAAATATAAACGTACAAAAAGTAACAAGCTGTATCGGTGATGTGATTAATAATACTATGTTTGAATTTTTAATCTAACCGAAATTACTCTCAGAAAATTGTTAAACTATGATGAGGTAAAATTAAAATTATATTATCACGCTCTTTTATTCAATTTACAGTGTATTTTATCAGAAATATACATTTGTATATTTTAGAATAATTCCCGACGACCGGTCTTGCGCCATCTGCATCCAGCGAATTCCCGTTACCTTCACCAGGTCGTCGGTCCACCTTGTGGAGGGCCTACCCACGCTACGTCTTCCGGTATAGAATGGAAATTAGTTCCTACCTAGTATCGTAAAAAGTTCGTTTCGTTTGCATTTTCGTTTAATCAAGTTTGAAATCGAGTTTCACATGTAAGACTTAAAATATGAAAAAGAGAAAATGATTACATATTTTGATCGTATGTCGATCACCGAGCAAATATTATTACTATATTCAAACCGCCCGTATCTCACAATATGCGCCACTACTTCTGTTGCAATATTTCACAGCGGGCGGACATTTTTATAGGTATTTAGCGAAAACGTCGCTCCTGCAGACCAATTTGCAACTTGTTTGCGACACTAATAAATCGGGGCCGGCCATGCTTTCTTCATTTCAGTAGGTACTACTTACTTTGTTATTCTAGGTTCTGTGGCACAGTTATTACAACATTTAAACCACATCCAACAAATTAGTGCTAAACTTCAATTAGATATTAATGGCAACTTTAAATAGAGAGATCGGTCCAAATAAATACTGGCATTTCGTGCAATACTACTACGTGGATTGAGAAAGTATGATGTGAATACAATTGCCTAATATCTCATAAATAAATAACCGTCCAGATACAGAATCAAACAGTAATAGTTCAATACCAAATATGATTCATTTAGGTACTTAGTGTACATGCTTTATTTCCACAAATAAAATAGGAAAATATATGTAAAAGCCCGAACTCCGTTTAACTAAGATACATCAACTTTGAATACTAATAGTCCGGACAGTTTTGTGATTATCGTTCATAGCAAACTTTTACCACCGTTTATTTAGTTTACGAAGACATTGTTAAATAGTAATTGTTCTGTGTTAGGTAATGTATGACTTGTAAAATAAAAAAAATAAGTGAGACAGCCACGGCAATGGCCGGTCCAATAGCTCTCGAATTAGAAGCAAACGAACAGGCAGACAAAGCAATGCCTTTTGTTGGTTACAATTACAACCATGGATGGAAAACTAAACAATCCAAATATGAATGTTATATTAACGTTACATTTCACACCTGTAGGTTCACATTGTTAAAAAAAAATTAATTCACCTCATTCCCAATAGAGTCTCGTAACTGACACTGTAATGGATGCTGTCGAGCATCCCTCACAAAGGCCTTCTCTATAAAAATTCGATACATCTCAAAGGGAACCGGGGACCTCAACGGAAAAGTAAAAAGAGAGTGAGAAAAAATTCTATTTTACATCGTATACAAACTCGACAGAAATTGACAAGCGATGATGCGACATCCAATATTAGGGCGAACGAAATTCGTTTCTGAAAGATAACTTTTTTGTTCATATTATTATTATGTTTTTGCGAGACGTCAGTTTCTATTGGGTGTGATTGAATTTGTATATTGATGCTAATAACACAGTATATGTATAGGTTGAGATGAAAATATGATTTATTCATACTGTATGCCTTGGATAAGTTCCAGCGACAGATAGTCCGCATGATGAATGGCACAGACATTAAGAAGAGATTAAATTAATAAAACATCAATAAACGTCCTTTATCATCACTAGAATTAATGTTCTGATGAGGACCTTATTTTTTTATCTACCTTCAATTTTCGAACCACAGGAGTTGGTTTGCTGAGCTACGAAAACACCGAAGCGTCCATTTCAGCACGAACAAAAGAAATTCATAAACCTTTGCCGAACCGCGGATATGTAGAATCTTGACTCCCTGCTATTATATTCTTTTTACAATGTAGTGTTCTCCCAAAGAGGCGCGAATGATGCCACGACTTCAAATGGAATCTATCATTAATCGCCATTGTTTTTTGATACTATGTTATTTACCATTAGGTGCCATACATTCACTTTATCTAAATAAAATACGGAATTATTTAATAAAAGCCGCTTAAAAATGTCTAATTTTACATAACAAATGAAAATATACTGCTGCTTTTCTGGGCCAATAAATTATGTGATAATTGTTCCAAATGGATATATTACAACATACGACAATGAACTTCAAATCAACAGCACACACGCACCAAAGAGGTGTTTATTAAAGTATTACAATATCAAAAACACATTAAGCGCTACCAATATATTTCGAAATACTTGATATAACTTAAATTTACTTCTTCTTTATTGACCGAATGCAATACAACTTAAATGAAAGTGCAAATACATCTTGGATATTTGATTTACCCTTTGAAAAACTATATTATATATCTAGCCTGCTGTGTTATGCGAGTGTTATCGTCATTTACATTATGAAATGCGCACCTTCCTTAATCTGTGGTTGACTCCGGGGCCCCCTTTGGCAACAGCCCAGGGCGTTCTTTTTATCCTAGACTGATGATACACCTATACACCCTTTCAGTATAATACAGTGACACCTTCTTGCACTAGCATAACATAAGGCACACTGCATATCATACCATTACACACTTGAGAGGCACAATTCTCTTTAACCACCGTAGGTTTAGCGCACGTAGGAGTTTTCCACGGAATTCACATCTCAGGTATCCCAAACCGAAGTCCGTACCACTTTCGTGCCTTTGACTTTCCCGTCTGGTATAATGAACGCGTGCCCACAAAAGTTGGCAAGGTGTTATCCGACCAACTGAATGGAAAAAATAATTGATCAGTGGTACAATCAAACCCTTCAGTAATACTAACAAATTTTATGAATTTATTTTACTCGTTCAGTAAAATATATGAAAATTATTGTAGAATGTAATAATTAATTATGGGCATGTATAAAGCTAAAGATAGGCTTAAACAGCAGAATGACAATTTCGCGAGTGCTAAAAATGTATATCGGTCGTATGTGTTGTTATAAATTTGCGTCATGAACTCGAACGAGCAGATCCTGTTATGTTGTATCGCGTTGCCGTCAGAGATCCCTTGGGTGTTAATAACGCGACATTGTCGAAAAATATAAGACAGCACGGCTTGTCGTCGTGTCACGTCGACGCTAATGTACATAATGGGAATCATTTTTTTGATGTCTGATCTACATAATATTGTCTTTCCCCTTTTCATAGTTGTAAATCGTATTATTTCAATTATTATGTTTATTGTTTTTACATGCACTCTGCAGATATTTGAGCCACACTTTTTGGAGGCAATTTATTTTCATTTATTTGACAGTTTTTTTACAATCATCATCATCATCGTCCTGCTATTTTTTATTTGGGGTCGGCACAGTGTGCCTTCTTCTTCCATGCATCTCTATCAGTCACCATATCCATAATTCACCCCTTTTACCTTCATATCTTTCCTCACACTCTCCATCCATTTTTTCTTTTTAATGTCCTCTCCTTCTCCATCCCTCAGATTTCATAGTATTTCATTTATTTTTATTTCTTCGCCACATACGTTTCGTCTCTTCTCAAAACATGTCCACACTAAGACAAACGATACCCGTTTATCTTTTCTAGCACTTAAACCACTTTCAAACTTCCTCGAATTTACTCATTCCTGACCCTATCCATTCTGGTCACGCCACACATCCATCTCAACATTTACATTTCTGCTGCATGCAGACGTTTTTCATCCATCTTCTTACCAGCCCAACATTCTGATCCATACTGTAGGACAGGTCTTATAACTGACTTATATATATATATATATATATATATATATATATATATATATATACATATATATTCTGCCCTTTAGTTTAACGGTCATATTATAGTCGCAAATGGTACCTGAAGCCTGTCCCCATTTCCTCCAACCTGAGATTTTTTTCTAACCTAGCTAATGCTGTAGAACGGAAGGGCCTTTACAGCTTCAACGAACTTTGGGGGCGAGTACTGAAGGCACCCAGCCGCAAAAGGTAAACAGCACAATGGTTCGAACCTCGGCTTGGCCGGTACTTATTTCATAAAATTCCCTCGGAATTTGAACCTTTTTTTTTTTTTTTTTTTGACGGGGGAAATACATTTACGCACTACCCTTATCTATTGTACTTAGGGGATCAAAGTCCCCCAGTACACTAGATAAGGGGCACGGAGTGACGAGCTCCGTGCAGTGTGGGACTCACCCGGGCGAGAGTCGCCCGGAAATACCCACTAAAACCCCCCGGGGCCGTCCGCTGCATTTGGGATGGGAGCGACACGGGGTGGCTTTCGCAAGCACCGCGTCGCCCCCTGCAGCGAACCCGCCGGGCCTCGTCGTGCAATGGCCCAGTGGGGATGGGGGAGTGTACACACTTCTCAACCCCACCTCTTCGCCCGCCTCCCGTAGGAGGCATGACCTAGGCAGGTCAACCAGCCGGAGGAGGCAGAAAACTGCCCCCCCCATAAAGAAGAAATATTGGGATAGTTCAGTGGCGGGCACAGAGAAAGGGGAAGAAGCCCGCCACTGAAAAAGATTCTGGGTCCCTCTCCTTCTCTCATCTTGTCTCCAACGACAAAACGTAGAGAGGAGAGGGATGCCCAGGAAGAAGAAGAAAGGGACAGACAAGAAGAAGACGAACACCAACACACAACAAACACACAAATACGGACACACGTCCACCAACCACCAAGGGGCCCCTACAAACGCAGGAACCCCCTGACATAACGGGCCCACCGCCCCCTGCCTCCTCCTACGGCGAGGATCCGCCCCCGGGTCGTCCTCCCTGACCCTCTCGTCAGCCTCCTTCTGCATCAGGACATTCTCGCAGAAGGAGGCGACGACGTTCCAGACCTCCTCGCTGCCGACCATGGCCCTAACAACGGTCGGCAGCGAGAGGTCCTCCCCCACCACCGCCACCACTTCGCGGCGCGGCACCTCCCACGCGGCGCACTCAGCCAACGTGTGGTGCGCCGTATCCTCCGCCGCGCCGCAGTGGTGGCACACCGCCGACGGCTCCCTCCTGGCTATCTTGTGCAGATACCACCCGAAGCAACCATGCCCGGATAGTATCTGCACAAGCCTGAAGCTGAGGGAGCCGTGCCCTCTCCCCAACAACTCCCGGAGGACCGGACGGATGGCGTCTATGGTTGGTCGCCCATAGCGCGCATCCGCCAGGTCCTCCTCCCAACCAACAACCTGTTCCTCCCTAAATTCTAATCTCATCGGAATTTGAACCTAGCTAAACCCTATATTTTTTTTATCTTAAATAATAATAAAAAAGGTTCCTTACAGGACCTATGCACCTGCGTGCTATGTTTATCCAGTGTTGTGCGTCTAATGCTTGATGCATTGACAGTGTCACTGTATCGCGCTGGCAGCGGCGTCAAGAGCCTTTCCAGTTGGGGAACGGAGTACGTCTTGGACCGCCACCGGATGGGGTCCTGGAGAGTGTGCGGGAGCAAATTTAGCCGCCTGTCCCCGACGGCAGGAACGGCGGTTTCCCGGGCGTGGGCGCTGACACGCAAATAATCGAGGTTTATAAGGAAAGATCCTATTTTTGCGAGTGATTTTATCGTCGCGGTCGATTAAAATAGTACGCGGTCGCCGCCTCTTGTGGACGACGTATCTAAGTGGCGTGTACGAGACGGTTCAACCTGAGTTGATTCTCCGCCTCACCTCTCGGTCGATGTCACCGTCACTTAGTATGAGTGACCCGAAGTAGCGAAGTCGGAGTCAGGGCATCGGAGATACCGCCAAACTCGCAGAATATGTATTCCGTTTTATTTTGAGACTTACGTTCTCCAGTCTCTGCCTCCACACATCCAATCTGTTCTGCACCTCTTGGCCACTTTCACCGATCAGCAGGATGCCGTCGGCAAAGTTTTTTTTTTTTTTTTACAAATATGTTATTATTATACAGCAGTATCTATTGAATGTGAACTGAAGTGAATTTAATACTAAGAGAAATATTTTTTTTATTGTTTCTCATAGCAACTGGTGTGTTGACTACGGAGCGTTAAAAACCTATTCCATTGCATTGCATTAAGTACTATTAAAATAAAATGACAAACACCATGTTAAAAGTGAATCCGTCTGAATAGATACCAGTCACAAAATAAAACTCTTTGCAGAATTTACATACATGACTTGCAAAGTAGTTTTCATAAAGGTACAGAAAACTGTTAGTTGCACTCTCCAACAGTTTTCTCTACTCGCAAAACAGAATGTTTAAAATTCAAAACAACAAAACAAAATAAAGCAAGAAAAATTGCGTTATGCCTGATGGCGTCGTGTTGCCAGAGCACGACGACAGGCGGCGCTACGGAAGACTTTACTACTTCCGTTGACAAGATGGCTGGCATTCAACGCAACCGGATACCGCGGCGAACTCGCCCGCCGAAAACACGACGAAACATTTACTCCGCTGCAACCTTACGGACAATAACAACCCTAAAGAACTTAAACCTTATATCCCATAGGAATAAATTCTACATTCTAATGAATGAAATACACGAACGCAGTTTAAAATATGAGAAATACGCAAGCGACGTTCTTGTCAAGTGAGATCGCTCATTTCCTACATTGGGCATGATGTAAGTTTTCCTGCGTTGAAGATAACGCGTTATGAGGGTCGTTTGCCCTTTCACTGGGCCAAATGGCCGTTTCTAGAAACTGTATCGTACTTTGAATACGTCTATATAAAAACTTGATTAATATTGAAATATTTTTTTCCATCAACTTTTTTTATAATCTCGCTTTTGAGAATTCTATTAATATATAAAATAGATGATGTAAACCAGGCTACGAATCTCGCGGTTTAAGATTATTTTGACATACATAGCATAAGCTCACGCCTGTTATCCCCGAAGGGTTAGACAGAGGTGAAATAGTGAACTACACCACCCACATTTCGCCGAGCTTAGTTCCGTCCCAGATGTGACAGGGGGCGAGCATGTCGCCATATCGGGCACAAATTCCAGACTCCGGGATGATACTGGGAAACCCAATATCACTTGACCATCCCGGGGATACACCCGACACCTCAGAACGACAGTCGTAAGTAATACAACTGCGCCACCGAGGCAAATTATTTTACAATATACAAAATACTCGAAATGAAAAGGCTGTATTGATGATCAACAAATTTGGATTTTGTACGAAGTTGTAACCACACCAAGATAGATGCGAGCGATTGCAAGGTAAGGCTCCTTAAGACTGTGTTCTTCAGCCCCATGCTATTAAGAAAGAAATTTATATCATGCCGTCAATGCTTTCTATGACCACAAAAAAATATAGGATAAATTTTAATAATGTATTCATCAGCATTGAAAAAAGGAGTAAAATAATTACATATAGGTATTTATTTAATTATTAATTATATATAGGTATTTTATGTACGAGTACCAAATAGATGATAAATATAAATCCTCATTTTTAAATGATATATTTCTGAAATGATAAGTAATTTCTCGCAAATATTCGTTTCCTTGAATAAATGCTTAAAGAATTCTAATGTGATTTTTTTTTTTCAAAGAAAAACATACAATTATTTTTGGTAAAAAGTATTTCACAGAAATTTTAATGTTCATAAAAATAACAGTGAAAATACACCGCGGTACGTGACCAACTAGATTTAATTAGTAAAATGTAGTTAGAGATATGTAATTATTATATCTCCTTGTATAATTTTTCCATTATTTTCAATATAAACTTAAAATGTCAAGTGATTTTTACTTTAGAAAATGGAAGGAAACTTTGGCACGTTTAGAAGATACAGTTAACTTTGATCTTAATTATCAGGTACCATGAAATAACTTTTTTATTTTAACCTGTGTTACCTAACTATTGTAGCGTATATATCGTTAAATAAAAACAGTCTCACCTAACCTATCCAGTGATCACTTTATGACTGGAGGAGAGTTTTTTTTTTAATTACTCGTAAATGAAATTATGTTACTAATATATTTCCTTCGTTCACAGACATTAGGAGTTCACGATAAAATGCGTTGTCAGGCCACACAACGCCTGTCTTCAGTTCTAGGTCAATATATGTCTATTTATAATGATATTATTGATTGCGTCAATCAAAATTTGCAAGTCCAGAAGACTGCTTACATGATTGATATCCTCCAAGCCGTTGTTTCAAGGTAATTCCTTAATAATTAGTTAATATGTATTCCTAGAGGTCGCCATTTTAGTTCAGATCAGTTCATTGAAATAGAATGACAGATAACTGCAACATTTTTTAACGTATTAAGTATTATTAACGCAAAAAAACTCTTTAACTCAAATAAAATATCGACATAAAAATGTTTTTAGAATTGAAGAATTAAAGTCGGATATGAATAAATTGGAATGCAATAATTGCCAATTTTTCGGGTACGGACTGGCAAAACATCATCTAACAACTTTTAATATTGAGATGCTTCAGTTACCAACTAAAGTAAAAAGGTCAGTCTATATTGAAACACTGATGGAAGAAATGTTCAAACGGAACAGGGAGAGAAGAGAAGCTATAGTACGAAAAGGTAAAATTATAGTACCGAGGTAATGGCTAAGTTACATACATAGAGTGGTAGAGACACATACCTATATACGAGTATACTGTATAGTTTAGCCGGAATATTATTTCACCTTATTGACTAACATTTATTCAAAAATTTACAAAAGAAAATGTAATGTTCACACCTGTACGCAGACGAAGAAGATAAAAGACGTACAAATTTCGCTCCAGAGAAGGTAAACTGGTGGAACATAGATGAAACTTCAGAATGCACTACTGATAACAGTGGCAAACAAGAAGAGGAGCAATTATCAGAAGAAACCTTAAAGACGAAAGAAATGATTATTTTAATACAAGCAAATGAAAAATCTAAGTAATTGTATTTCTACGTAATCTAGCAGCGTATACATTCAATTTTATTAGCATTTGCAGTTACACAAAAAACTCATGACAATGTTTTATACGACATATCTGCTGGAAAAACAGCAACCCAATAAATAAGTTAACCAAATAATCCGATTTTGATCGAGTTAGATCAAAATAGATGTAATATTGTATCCTGAAATCGTAAACAAGATAAAACAATTATTTCTAAATGCACAGATCTTTTAAAGTTTCAGGAAATATTTATACTGGTTATTTAACTAATTTATATGACAAACACATTTCAAAAAACCTCATATAAGTTTACACTACATTTTAATGCTGTTTAAATTTTTTTATCAACTTCAAAAAGGAGGAGGTTATCAATTCGAAATTATATATTTGTTATGCGATTTCTCCGTCGTTTGTGGACCGAAGTGCAAATTTTTTTTAGTCATATGAGTACACTTCCGAGCTGGTCCCATTTCTACCAAATCAAGAACTGATCAGTGGAACTCACGGAAATTGAGAAAAAACCCTCGAATATTATAGACTTACATGTGTTTCATATATTCGTTTCCAAAGCTATTAAGTATGATTCACAATTACACCTAAAAGTACGTACTTAAACTGAAAAGTAGAAAAAAAAATTAAATTAAAAACAAATCCGACTTCAAAAGATAAACTAAAAAGTCATTAAATAATTCGTTTATTAAATCTGATTCGTTAATTTTGGAGTCTGAGTCAGCTAGAAGAGTTAACCAATGTACTCATTTACAAATGGAAATAACTGGGTGAACTTTATCTCAATTACATATAAGTTAAATAGAGGACTAGAGTGATTTTAAAGAACAATTAATCAAAATCGGAAACTTATAGTCAGCGACGTACATTTACACTACATTGATATCCGTAAGCTGGCACCGATTTCAAAATTAACGAACCAGATTTATAAAGTAATTATTTATTGCCTTTTTAGTACATTTTATAGTTTATTCATTTGAAGTAGGATTTGTTTTTAATTAAAAAAGTTTTTTTATTGATTATGTATCAGACAAGTCAGAAATTGGGTACGCTATCGTAATTATAAAAGAGAACTTTGGGTCAAGGAACTAAATGGAAATGCTCCACTTCTAGCTCCATACAAAATGAGAGAAAAAGCTGCAAAACTATTACAAAAAGTATTCAGGTATGACATGTTAAATATGTTCTTCACCATATTTTCTAACTTTTCAAATACATAGTAACTCTGTCTAACTGTTTGGTACTGATATCGAGTATTTTTTTTAATTGATTACAATGAAATTTAGCTTAGAGGTAGCCTGAGATCTGGAGAAAAATATAGATTACTTTTCATTCTTAATATTATATATATATGAGAGATACAGTTGTGGAATAAAACTATTATGGTAAATGTAGTGACTTTTCCAGATCGAACATTTTATTTGGTCACATCACTCACTATTTACGATTTGGGTCACACAGATTTTTAATTGTAAAACAAGTCTGCTTGATTAATAATGGGTTTGAAAAAGTTGCAGCTAACAAAGTAAGTAATCAAAAATCAATTTCTAATACATATTTATTTTAATAGAACTTACTTTGAAATGAAAAGACAAAGGATCAAAGATTGCAAGAGAGATGAAATATTGGGACTAAAACAATGTGAAAAATTTAATATTAACGAGCAAATTAATGCTCAAAAGGTATTTATATATAAGTATTTAAAAGTTTAATATTTTGGTGTATTAAATAATTAGCAGTTAGTGACGATAAAGACGTATGCATAAATCATTTACAGGTAAAAATACATCGACTGGATCGGTTGAAAGAATTAGAACCTATATATACAAAGTCATATGTCAAAAGAAAGATGGAATATTTAAAAACAAAAGGTGATTATATAATGGAAGACTGGAGGGATTTTATCAGAGACTGGTTTCATAAATGGTAATGTGAAGTAACTATTAATTATAAATAACTAACTGTAAAAATAAATCAAGTTTGCAATGTCTTCAAATGAAAGGTTTACAGAAGTCCAATTTTTCTACGATATTCCTACCCTAAATGAAGATGGACCAGCGATCATTATTAAAGAAGAAATACCATCTCCAGCTGAATGGCTAGCAGAGTACAAACGACGTACCGAAGAAAAGGCGTCGAACAAAAATAAAACAGCGATGCAGGTAAGGAAATACATCAGTAAGCGTATAATGCTATTGAATGGTATTAACAAAGTATTTAAAACTACAGATAAAATTTGAGAAAATGGAAGCTAGAAGATTAGAAATGATGTTAAAAAGAGAAGAAATTATGAAAAAGAAACAAGAAAAGATTTTATTACAAAAGATGATGAAAAAAAATCCAAATATGCATCCAGGTTTCATTTATCCGGAGTCGAAGAAAACTATACCAATTTTGCATGTAAGTCAGAATTCAAATAATTATACACCTACCTACCTATTATTATAGAATTGTTTTTTTCCAAGTCTTCATGAAAATGCTTAAATAAACATTCCGTTTTAAATAAATTTATAATAGTTGTTTTCTTATACCACAAAGCAAACATCTATTTTAAGGTAATTAATAATTACAAAAATGAATGGAACGAAGTGGATAGTTTAGAATCATCGGAAGCGAAAGAAACTTTTGTTAAAGAAATACAACTTAGTAAAGTATATATGGAAGCCAAATTAGAAATGTTGGTTTCCGTAGAAAGTGATATGAAGTAAGTTTAACTGTTTTATTATTTCTTGTCAATAATACATATTATTCTCTGTTTTCCAAAGGAATTGAAGAAATAAAAATTTACATTACCTAAGATCCTATGCCCAGCAATGGACGATTCTCGGTTGAATGGATGGATGAGACTTAAAAACTTAAGAAAACAATTTGTTGCTAAAAGAAATTTACTCAATCTAAAAAGTATAAAAAAGTTCATAAATAACAAATGATTCTATTGCCCGCCATGTTTTTTTCTAAAAGAGAATTAAAAATGTTAAAGACCGCGTTAAAAACCGATTACACAAGGAACAAAGAAAAGTTGCCGGAAAAAATAAAGACACCAACTAAACGAACGAAAAGAAAACTTAAATTAAAAGCTACATTAAGTGAGAATGTTATAGATAGAATGGAGGTGAGTTCTATAATAACAAAAGCTTTAATAGGAACTGGTATTAAAATGTGATAAATAGAAACACCTTGGCTATTATTACAATGTAGGTACAGTACAAAATGAGGAATTAATTACAACTAAAATCGCCTTCATTGTAATTCAGGATCTAGTAATGCGCGGTATACTAAATGAATATAAAAAAGTCAAACTAGAAGATTTTGTGGGTGATCCGAATTTCGTTGGAGAAGACTTACGATGTTCATACAAGTGAGAAATTTATTTGATTTATCTACATTTTTCTACTTAATCTTCGTTTTTAACAGACTTCAAAACGGAGGAGGTTATCAATTCGTCTGTGTGTTTTTTTTTGTATTTTGCTACACGATTTCTCCTTTAGTTTGCCTTTGCATGTAGCTACCACCCTCAAGTTTGAAAACCTGTCGTCAAATACCAATAAGTGTGTTCCGGCGGCATCACTTGAGAACCAGTACCTTTAGGCTTATTATGTTTACCATCCTGGACCACATCGTAATTTAACATCAGGTGAGATTGTGGTCAAGGCACTGAGCCTATTCCGTGTAAAAAAAGTTGAGATTTGGAATTTTTTTTAATCGAAGGAGCAAACTTTCGAGGTGGTATCATTTGCACCAAATCAGGATCTTGTCAGTCGAACTCAGGGAAATTAGGAAAAACCCTTGAATAGTATAGACACATGTGTTTCATATATTCGTTTCCAAAGCTATGAAGTAGGCTTCACAGCTATACCTAAAAGTATATACTTAAACTAGAAAGTAGAAAAAAAACTTTTATAATTAAAAATAAAACCGACGTCAAAATAAACTATAAAAAATGCATGAAAAAATCAATAGATTATTACTTTATAGATTTAAGATTATTTATTGACTTTTTAGTGCATTTTTATATTTTATTCTTTTGAAGTCGGTTTTTTTATTAATTTAAAAAGTTTTTTTTTTTCATTTCACATAGGTATATGATAATCTGTAATATTATCTTTAATATCTATCTATCTATCTTTAATAATTTTTAATATTATGGGATTTCTTAAAAACTCATAAAGTGACATATAAAGAAGTTTTCTTCAATACCATTTATTATACCTAAAACATATGTGCAGGAATTTTAAGTATAAGGTTTATAATATGTATCAAACTATCAGAAGAAAATTCTTAGTTAATGCTTTTATCAATCCCGAATATCCTAAAAATGCTATCCTTTTAGGGAACACTGATTGTTACACACATTCACAATCATCTTTCACAATCATCTTTAATTTATATGATAAAGTATAATATAACGTCTTAAACAATAATGTAACAGATAACGTATTAATTCGACAAAGATAAATTAAGTCTTCTATAAATTTTCTATATTAAAATTTATTTTCTTTTCGCCTTTTCTATATTAAAATTTATTTATTAATATGTGTTTATATTAAAATGCCTTGCCACCATGATAAAACTCGTACAAGATATGAAACTCAAGCACATTCCAACTTTATGCTTTACTAGGAAAAATTGTATTATTATTACAAATAACTGATTTTAACCTCCAGAACTGCTGAACGTCACAACGGTGAAATGAGATATATATGGTGGGGGACATTTGCCGGGAAGCTGGTCGCGGTGTTCAAAAAAAACGTTGTTAGTCGGACCGAAAGGAAGCGGTAAATCACAATTAGTGCAGATATTAGCGTCACTTAATGGTATGCTAAAATATTTATAAAATTGTTCCTATTATAATAATTTAGAAAATTTGGATTTTTACTCGATGCAAACGTAATTTACGATAAACAAACAATGAGCGTTAATCTAAATATGAATTTGGTGTGTCATTATTAGTAACTCTTAGGACAATTTGGTACGTGCGTTTTTAGATTGCATACAAAACCTTCAAATTGAAAAATGGTTAACTGTTTTAAAGGAACAATTTTCTTAAAGTATTCGAACTAAAGCAACTTAGATTTAAAAGCTATTTAAGACAGAGAAATATACATTGAAAATGTTGTCAAGGTGTTACATGATAATACAATAAAACATAACGTATACAAAGTTATTTCTCAATAGAATGCTAGTGAATTCATTAAGTGAATTATTTTTTTAAGTAAATTACATACTATAATATTTATTAAGCATATATTGTGTAAAGAAAACGTTATCCCATTATGTCCCTTGGGGTCAAAATTTTCACGGTTTAATTTACAATCTCTAATTTCTGGTCTAGAGGCGGAAGTGTTGGACGCCCTGGCTGTTTCTGCTACATAACTAAGCGGGTCCATAACTAAGCGGGTCCTACTATGTTTATAACTTAATTTGGGCTCATTCTCTTAATTCTCTATTATCCGAATGTTTTCAGGCGCTATACTATTTGAAATAGATCCATTAAAACTGGATTCAGAGTTAATTTCACCCGTGTATTTGCAACAAATAGTGAATTCTGTCGCGTTGTGTGCGAAGGCGGTTCAGCCTTCAGTAATACATGTTAAGAATATTCAAAAGCTGTTTTATTCCACGGTTAAGTATCTTAAATTTTAAAAGTTAAATATCTCTTAATCGTAATTACTCAATTATTTTATCACGCAAAAATAGTGATAAGAAAAACATGTGGTTTCGTGATTAGGATATATTCTAGAGAAAGCCAACATTTGTATTTATAAGCTAACTTCGTTATTGATTTCGAGGATGTCAGCACTTAACATGAGATAAAAATGTGGTTAAACGCCATAGTACAATACAAAAATATATGTTATCTCTTTTCAAATGTTGAATGTAGATTACTTGTTTCGGTTATCTATATCTGAGCATGTTTTCATATAAAGAAAAAACAATTCGAAGTAATCCAAATTTATGGGCTACAATTAATATCGAATGGATTTATGTGCAACCAATTAAATATAATAACATATTTCAGGTACCAGAATATGAGAAAGATCTGAATTTAGATCTTATAAAACGATACATAATCAAAGGACTACTAAAGAAAATTCATAAGACGGATAAAATTACTGTTATAGGTAAAACTGAAATTAAAAAATTATATTTAAGTAGTGTATATTACGATATACTAGAGGAGGATTTTGGACAGATTATAACTGTGCTTAGATATGTAACTGCGAATAAGGTTTATAACTGCACTTCACGTCTCAGTCTAATGTGATTTGGTAGACAATAAAACAAACTTTGCTTCTTATAACGAAAACTAGGTTTTCACTCCTTGTATTTGATTACCTTTTTTTTTTTTTTTTTTTGACGAGGGGAAATGCATTTACGCACTACCCTTATCTATTGTATTTGCGGGATCAGAGTCCCCCAAATACAATAGATAAGAGGGCACGGAGTGACGAGCTCCGTGCCAGTGTGGGACTCACCCGGGCGTGAAGCGCTCCGGAAATACCCACTAAAACCCCCCGGAGCCGTCCGCTGCATTTGGGATGGAGGCGACACGGGGTAACTTTCGCAAGCACCGCGTCGCCCCCTGCAGCGAACCCACCAGGCCCGTCGGTGCAATGGCCCAATGGGGATGGAGGAGAAAAGTTCCCCTCCACCACTTAGCCCGCCTCTTGAGGAGAGGCATGACCAAAGGTCAGACATCCAGGGGGCGGTATAAATAACCACCCGCCATAGAAAAAAAAAAAAAAAAAAAATAAATAAAAACCCCGGCCGCGCTATGTACGGAGAAAACTCCGCGCATAGCGCGCCCGTCTCCCTCTGGGCCTCTTACGCCTCCGAGGATCTGCCCCCGGATCCTCTTCACGGGCCCTCTCGGCCGCCTCCTTCTGCGACATTATCTGTTCGCAAAAGGAGGCAACCACCTCCCAGACCTCCTCGCTGCCGACCATGGCCTTAACGACCGTCGGCAGCGAGAGGTCTGACCCAACCGCCGCCACCACTGCCCGGCGCGGCTCCTCCCATACGGCGCACTCCGCAAAAGTGTGGTGCGCCGTATCTTCCGCCGCACCACAGTGGTGGCACACCGCCGACGGCTCCCTTCTAGCTATTTTGTGCAGATACCACCCGAAGCAGCCATGCCCGGATAGTATCTGCACAAGCCTGAAGCTGAGGGAGCCGTGACGCCTCTCCATCCACTCCCGGAGGACCGGGCGGATGGCGTCTATGGTTGGTCGCCCATAGCGCGCATCCGCCAGGTCCTCCTCCCACCTGCCTAACTCTATCTCCCTCCTCTCCTTTCTAATCTCTGCCGGGTGCAAGCGGAGCCCACCACCATCCCTCCCCGCTGCCGAGTACCGGTACACGGCAGCGAGCACCTCCGCTTCTCGCTCCCACGGCAGGGAGCCGGCGGCGAGCACACAGGCCGCCGCCGCGGACACCGTGCGGTAACCGCGCACCGCCCTCAACGCCACCGTGCGCTGCACTGATCGCAGCACACGGATATTACTGGCGTTGAGGGCGTCCGCCCACACAGGTGCCCCGTAGACGGCCATGCTTCGCACGACCCCTGCGTGGAGCCGGCGGCACCTCTGGCCAGGCCCCCCCACATTCGGGAGGAGCCGCCCCAGTGCCGCCGCGGCACCGGCGATGCGCGGTCCGAGTCCCTTAAAATGGGACACGAACCGCCATCTCCCGTCCAGGGTGAGGCCCAGATACTTCATCTGGGCCTTCACCCGGATCCGGTGCCCCCCCACCGAGATGCTCGCCCCAGGGGGCGGCCCATGCCGAGGCCCATGAAACAACAAGGCCTCGGTCTTTTCGGCCGCTACCCTGTGCCCGAGCATCTCGATGCGCTTGACCACCAGGGCTACTCCCATCGTGGCCAAGCGCTCCACCTCCACCCACCCCCTGTAATTTGATTACCCTAATCATAGAGGTTTAAAGTTTAGTCCAATGAACTTGAATTAATTCCCAGGTTCATGCGAGAGCCCTTGGAGGACGAAAAGCAAAGAATTACTCAAGGAGTTCTCCACAGTGCTTCTTCTTCCAAACACTTCGTACTCTACCGTCGTACAGATGTTGAAAGATTGGATCTATAGGTGAGCTAAACGCGGCTTCGATGATACGTATTAAAGTCAAAGTGGTCGTCATGGCTGAAACCGGTCGGAACAATCATCATCATCCTATTAAACAGTCTTTAATGCGAAAACTCATCTGAAATTTATATTTGAGATTTAATAGTTTCTCAAAACTGAAATTAAATAAAAACCCAATAGAAATATATCTCTAAGATTTGCAATTTCTAAAGATTGACCTAGATTGTATATAATGTTAGATACTTAAAAAATCATAACTCTAACTCATTGGTCTCAACTCAAATGTCGTTTTTTTTTGTATTATTCCAGGAATCATATGATACCAAAAGATTTAAATGTTAGCAGTTTGGGCTATCTGTTGCAAGGATACACTTACGGGTATTTAGAAGAATCACTGAAGAACTTTTTATCTCCTGAACGAATAATTCGGTTAGCCTTATTTCTTAATCAGTTTACATATTATGAAAGGCAATCTCTCCGTCTGACATTGGCTTTATAACCATAAGTCCATTAAACCGATTTATATGATTATTTTTTGAAATTATAAAAATTTTGTTACGTTAAGTAACATGTGGAATAATATATAAAGAGAAGAACAAAAAGCGAAATAGAAATTTTCAAAACCTAGTGGAAACGCAAGCTAAGCTACAATATGTTATGCTCGATAGCAGAATAAAGTGATCAGTAATACTAAATTTTCAGAATAGCTGCAAACGGGTTGTCCGGTGAAGAAATCTATGATTTTATAATCAATGATAATGTAGAAGCGAAATCGGTAACTCTTTATGATTTTTTTTTTCAAATTGTCTAAGCTGTTGACTAGTTGATAGTTTCACTTATCTTTTGGAGCAAACGCTTAAGGGGTTCACCCAGGCGAGTGGTAGCTAGCACAAGACCATCAAAGTGGTACGGATCTCGGTTGTTTGAGTAAAAATTCCACGAAATCTAGTTGGTAAGCGAAGCACGAATTAGACCGCTAATGCTTTATTCTGATTAAAAACTAACGTCAAAACTTGTAGCTTTAGTCACAGATTATGTTATCTTATCCATTCAGTATTTTATAGTGCATAGGCTAAACACTCTTACCATCTGATGAAAGGATGATGTAGTTCACGATGATAAATTAACTAAGCCTAGAAATACCTAGGCGTCTGAATCTCTAGCAATTCTGTCGAAGCACATCTATATATTGTGCATAGCCATTAAAAAACCAGGCGGACCCTAGAAAGTGCCACTTCTACCACACAATAATTTTGACAGCAATACAAAAATAAATGATGTAGTTCATAGATCAATAATTCTATAAAATGTAAATATTCCAACCAGGAATATGAGAAATACCAAAAATGGTATACAGAGAAAACGTCTTGGGGCCAAAAAGAGAAGCGACATGTAGAAGAGCAACAAGAATTTCAAAGAACATTGGAGAAATATGCTGAGAAGGTTAAGAAAAAACGTCCTATTCAATCTGCACGTAGCAGCAATTCGAATTTGAAAATTATGAAGTGAAATCAAAATTAAACCTGAATAGACATGTTTTTACAGAATATTTTATTTATTACCATCGAAGATGACCTAAACATTTTCCCACTTTATAAGTCTTTTCTGACATTGCTTACTTACCATCAAAACAACTGACGATCAGAATATGCACTCTTAGTTGCTCAGACAAATCAGTCTAATACCTTTTCTCCTTCTGTTAGTCAACTAATTATCTTTTTTATTTAGTAACATCTAAAAAAGTCCTCAACTGAGGAAGATCTTGCACCAGCTATCAGCGAGATACACTGACATTCTTCACTAACAACATAGGCAAAACACAGCAAAATACTTGCAAACTACACCCAACGTACACAAGCTGTATTATGCAACTTTGTTTAGCTGTGTTTGATTCAGAGGCGAATCTTCTATAGAAAAAAGTAGGCTGAAGTCTAAAGCCCCAAAGAGAAATGCAAGTAATTCCTGCTAATAACGCTGTTTATTATTTTGTTTTAATTAAAAAACTATTTTACTTCAACCTGTAACTGTAACCTATGTAAAAGCGAAATTAAACTTCTTTTTATACTTATCAGGGTTGCAATTTTTTGTAATACAGTTATGTCCAAAACGTTAAGCTTGGGAAATATTTAGCCATCTTCTCTGGATTGTCTGGCGGACCTTAGAAATTCAGTTAGCCTTGGGCCCCAAAAGCTACCATCCGTCCCTGGTTTAACGCGGAATGGCGAACTGCCTAAACCGAAGTTTTTGGTATTGTTACTTATGCATTTTCGACTGGGTCCCCTTACCGTTCGCCACAAAACCTCGAAAAAAAACCATATGATATGTATCAATGTACAAATATACAAGTAGGATTCCATTCTACCCACTCACGTGTTTATAAACACAATTTTTATACTGTAACCCGAAGATAAGCCGTCGAAATGGCGTTTGAGCAAATAAAACCGAATGGAGTGTCGATATCACGTGTAGAGGACTGAAGTACGCAGGGCCGTACTCAGATTTCAATCCTGTGGGAGAGGATATATACAAAATATATACAACTTTCACAAAGTTTTATGTAGAATTTATCATTCTAACCAAATATATAATAGCGTTTCCTGCCCACGTTATCAGGATCCACCAAAGCGTCTTAGTATATTTACAAATTGCGGCGAAGTAATCGGTTGAATAACATTCTAGGCAGAATACCAATAAAATAAGTAAATCAGTGTAGCCTAGCAATTGAAGAAACGTTAAATGTATCAGTTTTAATTATTCTAAACACTAAGCGGAATAAGATTACGAGGAACGTAGGCGATTCGTCGGACACGATCTGTGCTCGCCGTTGACGTTCCTCCAGGAGTCCGTCACGTCTGCACCGACCATCGATACAACGCTTCGCTAAACTGCCAGCTTGTTAAGTCTCGTATCTACGTAATTCAAAAGGTTATAATGACGCGCTGTCATGTATATGTTATGCAATAAGGTAACACGCCAAAGCCACAAGTCCAGAGGTCTATAGGTTCCACCTACAGGCACTTAGAGAAAGTAAATTTGAAAAAGCAATACCATCATGCTATGTTTCTATCACTATATTTTTGTTTTGCCGAAACCTCACATTTATTATGATTTAAACACGCATCAAAAGTAGTAAGTATAGGAAAATGTTACAATTCAACGGTTCATCCATTTTAGTGGATATATGATATTAAACAGATATTACAAATAATGTACTTCATTTAAGATACTGAAGGTAAGAAAGAAAAATAATACTAGTCTATAAATGTCTCCACTTATAAAAATCTTGATTTGAATCCACCGTGCTTTTTTTGTATTATTTGTAAAGTATCTAAAAGACCCCTTGCATATTTTCGAAATACCGCTCTGGGCGGAGGGGTCGACGTGGTCCAGATGCTTATCAGAAGGGGTTCTGAATGCTAACGCGTGTTTACCGGACCGCTGATGTGGCAACTTTTATTTCTTTATTGCACAAAAATGCTAACTTTCACATTAAATATAGGGTGACCATGTGATTTATTTTGTACTCCATTGGTACTTTTGCTGATACAAATTTCATAAATGACAACGCATAACAATGCCTTGTACCATTAAGTATCCACAAAAAACCATCCATTTAAACTAAGATAATTTTGACTGTTTGAACGTTTAACCTTCTTTTCTTTCGTCGAGTAAACTTCGCACGAATATACTTTACTACATACGATTCGTTCGAAAACATTAGTTGATATGCGGCATTTCGACCCTTTATTTACGAAACACATAACCACATTGTGTATTTGTTTGGTACGGTTTATACAGATGCAGCTCTAGCTTTTGTAGCGCCCGTGTGCAACCAATAACCCGGTGCCCTCTAGTAAGCGCGCGGTCAAAATGGAATACATTATACATATTTTAAAACGGTAAATAGGACGCAATTAATGATGTCGGGAAGCAACTGGTACACATGTAAAAAAAATTTTTTTGGAAGGCTATAATACGAGCACAGGGATTTTGAGAGCGTTGGCGCCCCGAGCAATGCTTCTTTGTAGGTGTCGCTCGGCGCCCCTTTAAAACCCTGCGCCCGTGTGCGCTGCACACCCTGCACTATAGGTACAGACGGCTCTGGGTACATAACCATAGTCTAGAGAGTTATGTAATAATAAAAAATATTATCCCGGAGTTTCATTGATGTTACAAATCGGTACCAAAAATTATAGCTGCCATTTGTATGGATCGATCACTCTATAGGTACTATACAAATGCTCTGAGCCACCTTCTACATCTACAGTAATCGAAGATCTTTTTTATACTTCAAAAGTTCAGTCCTCTGTCACTATCTCACCCGATGTAAAGTGACGATGTAACCCAAGATGGTAAACATACTAAGCCTAGAAGTACGGACCAGTCAGTTATGATTTCCTTACGATTTTAACAGTCACAGAAAGCTCAGGCTTATTAGAGTCGGCTTCGATCTACGTCTATCGATGTGGATACCGAGCTAACTGTCAAATGAGCCAAACATAGCTTCACCATGACGCAGACGATGCCTAACGTATTATAATGATCGTATTTGTTATTTAATGTTATATTATTCTTATGCACGGGCCTTGGCATTGTTCGCGATGATGCGTCGTAAGAACATCAAACATTTTTAGAGCAACCTGAATTACTGTATCTTATAAATGAATTTCTCTATTTTATTCACTGTATTTCACCTGTTTCATTAAATATTAGTTTATTATTACCAACATAAGACACGAAAACAACGCAGCGTGGTCACCGTAAAAACTCCTCCGTTTTAATATTCTAGAGCTGTGTGTATTCAGAATTAATTTCACTCGTTTAAATATTTTCTGGGTCGTTGAGGCTGATACGGCAACCGTTTAATTGCTTTTTGACTTACGCGCCTTGTTAAGGGTTGTTTAATGGGGTGCAGTTTTATTGTTTTTTTACAATATATATCACCTCGCTTTTCACATGAAATAGAATACGAAATAAAACCTTGCTAAATATTTATTTTACTTTATAATCAAAATTGTCGTTGAAATAAGTTAAAAACGGATATCTCTGATTATGTTTTTGGAAATGTGTATATTACAACACTAAGTTTTGTTGTAATTTTCTCAGTGTTTTTACTGTAAAACTTACTTTAGTTTATCATATAAGGGGTCGTCCAAGTATTACGTAGCCATCAACAATTTGCTTATCTTTAATCACTTTGACGTCCGGGAGGAATTTAATGTTGATTACGTCAGTAATATTTACTTTTGTATTTTACTTTTACAACTAGGTAAAAAATCAAGTTCAATAGATTTTGTAAAAATATATCAACAAATTTACATTACATTTTGTTTCACAAGTTTTTGTCAAAAATTTCTAAAATTATATTTATGTATTACTTGAATAGTCCCTTGCTTAAAGGCAATAAGACAGGTTATTAACGTATTTTAAAAACCCTGTTCTTATTTATAGACCGCTAATTCAAGTGTGAAAATAAAAGGCCTGAGAGTATTACTCAATAAAATTTATTCTAAAAATATTTCGTTATCTCTAGAAAATTCTATTTAGCTAAAACACCCGACAGTACAATATAAAATTTAGGAAGTGAGATTAATCAGACAAAATAATTAAATATCACATGTTTTTTTTTAATTATAATTTGCTGTTGATTACAAAAAATCTTTATTATAATGTCAAAACTCTCTAAGAATCCTACACTGAGCGTTGCATTTAGAGTAGCGATGCGGTCTGTTCGATACGGCCATAGATTCAATATCGAGTTCTGATAGTTCCCCCCTACTGTCAGCGCCCTCCCTGACAGCTGTCAGATCTTCCTTCTTGATAACTCCAGGCTGTAAGTAGCCCAGCAGCTGCGGGACGTGCTCTGTTATTATGTTCTTACGCTCTTTCGAGACTTCCTCGTTCCTGAATATATTTGTAATAGTTTTATTTAAAGTGTCAGCTTTCATTTTTTTATATAAAAGGAGAGACACTAAATAGCAAATATACAACCAAAGTTGTATAGATTTTTTTTACGATATAGGTTCAGTGCTTTGACCACAATCTCACCTGATGTTATGTGACGATGTGGTCCAGGATGGTAAACACACTAAGCCTAGAGGTACTGGTTCTCAAGTGATGCTGCCGGAACACACCTATTGGTATTTGGCGACAGGTTTTCAAACTTGAGGGTGGTAGCTACCCAGACGGGATCATTACAAAATGCCCTACCACCATGCTATGGTTTCCTTGCGATGTTTTTTCTTCCCCGAAAGCTTAGACCGATTTTATAATCGGATAGGTGAGATCGAACCCGCGTCGATTGACGCGGAATCCCGACGCACTACCTACTGCGCCATCATCGCTTCGAAATCATCGTTTCACCGGTTAGTCCTTCCTTAATAGGAAACGTAATAAATTTTACAAATAAGTATTTTAGAAATCTATTGTTATCGCGTTACGCCACAATGAAAGAGTTGTAAAACGCGAAAGGAGCTCGGGTTGAATTATGCCGTATGAGAAATAAACGAAATCATCACTTTTTATTCCCCTATTTCCTCTTTCAAAACTGGACCGACATTAATTTTACAATTATAAAACAAGCAAGATTTGGTCATGCGATCTATGTTTTTTTTTATTTTCCTGACAATAAATAGTAATTTACTTCTCATATTTGATGGCTCCCAATTTCTATAAAAATGACTTTATGGAAGATAATGAAACGTATGTTCGTAGTAATATAATTATACAGATAGGAAATAGAGGAATATATTTGTATGGTACAAATATAGCCTGCATTTCCTCCTGATTACAGAAAATCAGACTATGGTTCATGTATTACGCAACCGTTAACGCATTGCAATGTTGCCATGATAATTAAATAAACAATATGATTTGCTTTTGTTTTTTGTTTTTTTTTTCTAAAATTATGTCAATGCTTACGTTATCATGGGAGGTAATAGTTTTGCTTACTATTCCTAATAAGGGCGAGGAGGGAGTTCTTCCATAATGATTAAAATACATATATTAAATATACTAGAATAAAAAATTTAAATAATGATAATTATATTTAAATTAAAAATAAATCTTATTATACTACTAGTGTGTGCCCGCGGCTGCGCCCACATTTAATATATTCTTCACTCCATTTTTTTCTAATGCAGAACCCTAATTTTTTTAGAACTAACTAAAACTAAAGTACTTACCCGTAAAACTGTGCTTTGAATCGGATTAATTTTTAAACGCGGAACCCTAATTAATTACAAAAATTAAAAGTACCCTAAGTTACCCGGAGTAACTTCAGCTATCTACCAAAAAAAAAAGTCCCGTCCAAATCGGTCCAGCCGTTCGGCTGATTACCCGGAACAAAAAGACAGACAACAATTTTAAAATTGTATTTTTGGTATAGGTACCGTTTATACATTCATATCTATATAGTAAAAAAAAAATCATTTTGACATTACAAACAGACACTCCAATTTTATTTATTAGTATAGATGCGTTTCAAATAAGACTGTGCGTCAATGACCTTGATCTGTCAAAGCTCGATAAAAAAAGTATGGACAGCAATAAAATATTTGCATAGTTTTTCTTTTTTTTTAAATAATAATTTGAGTAATTATTAAGACAATTAATATGCGTTGATTTAATGAACCATACATACATATATAATTTTTTGTGAGCTATGACGTCACAATACGGCGCAGATCCACACACATTCTTATGTGAAACGCACTGTATACAAATTTATTAGATCAAAGATAATAAAAGAAAACAACTCACCAAGCAGTATGACATTTCCATACATGCTCAGCTCTCGACTCCTCCAGAGCTCGCTCCTTCTTTTCCTTCTAGAATTCTCTTCGATCTGTTTGAGCAGTTCCTCGGAGTATTTTGTACTTTTTTCTTTGATTCTCAAAGCTTTCTCCCTCTCTATTTGCTCATCGGCAGTCATTTTTCTTTCAGTCTGAACAGAAGTCTTTTTAAAGGACCGGTGGCGCAATTGTATTACGGTATGACTGTTTTTCTGAGGTCTTGGGTTTGTGACCGATATGGCGACAGGCTCGCCCCCTGTCACATCTGGGACGGAACTAAGCTCGGCGAAATGAGAGTGGTGTGGTTCGCTATTTCACCTCTGCCTAACCCTTCGGAGATAACATGCGTGAACTTATGTTATGTTATGTCATAAAAAATGAAGTGATAATGACGCAGTTGGTAGTCCGATCGGATTTCGTGTCAATGAACGAGGGTTCAAACGCATCCATCCAACTCTAAAAATTAGCCTGAACTTCGGTGAATGAAAACATCGCGAGAAAACCATTATAGTGGTAACCAGATAGTGGTAGGACTTTTTCTAATAATACCAGCCTGGGTAGCTACCACTCTCAAGTCTGAAATCCAAACAAATAAAAGGTGTGTTCCGGTAACATCACTTGAGAACGAGTGCCTCCTTGAGCCTTATCGAGAACTCTAAGATAATATTATATCAACAGAAAACAAACCTCGAAACCATTGTTGACATATTTCAAATATATTATTGTCTATAGATAATAATAATATTATAGTCCGTTCACAGATAGTCTACCTCTGAAGTTTCGTTTCGGATTTTTGCTTTTTATAATACATTTAAATCATAAAACATGCCAAAATGAATTCAAATTAGTGCTACAAACATTTTTCTACCTATACGTACATTCTCAGAAAGAGAAAGATCAAATAAAGTTCCGTTAATTCCATTCGGTAACAATTTGCCCCCATGACTCGTACGTAAAATAGTGTTGGCTGTGTATTAAAATTTTCTAGGAATAAATACCGAAAAAGTTATCTCGGTTTATTATAAAATAAAATAAAAACGCCTTGATTTATATCACAATACAATAAATAAATAAATATTATATTAATTTTTCCGTAAAGAATGAGAAGTTACAGCTCCTATACTTCAATATTAAGTACTCCAAGAAAAATACGTAGATATCCAAAAATGACAATTTTGATTGGTATGTGATTATGAATAAAATACATGTAAAGTATGTATTTATTGAAATGTAAGTTTTATTAAAGTTAAATTGAAGATATAAGTTTTAGCGAAAATCTATCTTACAACTGACGTATATAATGTTGGTCACCCGACCCATATATATATATATATATATATATATATATATATATATATATATATATATATATATATATATATATATATATATACCCGTATATTCAAAAACACATCGCACATGGTAACACAATATTCAGAACGACAGCATAAAAAGTAATAATTTATTGACTTTTTCGTGCATTTTTCTAGTTTAAGTATTCTATTGAAGTCGGTTTTGTTTTTAATGTATCGAGTACCCATAAAAGAAGACAATAGGAAAACAATGGAAAGCTGGCGTAAACGCCAGGTAAGTGCTCAAGGGGTTAATTAAAAAGGTTTAAGTATGTACTTTTAGGTATAGCTGTGAAGCCTACTTCATGGCTTTGGAAACACGTGCATCTATAATATTAGAGGGTTTTTTCTTTAATTTCCCTGAGTTCCACGGACAAGATCCTGATTTGGTGCAAATGAAACCACATCGGAAGTGTACTCTTTTAATTTAAAAAAAAAACAAATCGGTCTCCAATTTTTTTTTACACTATATAGGCTCAGTGCTTTGACCACAATCTCACCTGATGTTAAGTGACGATGTGATCCAGGATGGTAAACACATTAAGCCTAGATATTGTTTGCATAATCATAACTTTTTAACATAAGTTTAGTTACTGACGCCGGTCATGCAGGTCAAATAAATAGGCCTTTTTTTTAATAATAAAAATCAATTTAATTTCTTATTCTTAGTCTCTTGCAATATTTTGTTTTCCACAAGAATCTAATCGAAATATACTATAGGTTTTAAAAAACCTTCCCTTTCTTATGAAATAATTTCATCCATTTATCTTATTTGGAAAGAATCAAATAATCTAATCGTTTTTATTTTAGTTCATTGCTACACTCTTTAATTTTGAAATAATTTATTTTTTTTGTTTTAGTTTTTCATGCACGTTGTTATATCAACAATAAATGCGTCTTTTAGTTTTAGTATATACATAGATATAAATGTTAGTTTATAACAGCACATTTTATTGACAACACTGTGGGTTAAGTGCGCAGTAACAGCCCGTCGGGGCATCCCCGCGCTTCCTGTTACACACTTCCGTCCCTTTTCACGAAACCACTCCTACAGATCAACCGAAACCGAGATAAACACATAAACAAACCAAAACCAGTCCAGAATATCCGTAATAACATAAATACTATACTAAATTATTGACAAATAATATTGTAATCGTTTAACTACATGCATTATCTTTATTTGATCGCTGTATTTACCTATTCATATAGTGGTTAATAGAAAAAGTTTTAATTATAGCATTGTTTATGCGGTTACCTGTAGTCTGAACTGCGCTTCGAGTGCCCTCTGCTCCCCTGCGACCCGCTTCCGGTTCTGCATTTGCGCAGTGAGAGCTTCCTTCGTCTCTCTTTTAACTCTCTCCGCCTTCTCTCTCTCGGCGACATCGTCTTGCACGTTCTTCTCTAAATACTCTTGCTCCTGTAGCATCTTTATAATGTTCTCGCGCTCCAGCCGGCCCGCCTGGAGCGAGACGTTTTAGGAATCAAATCAAATCAAAAAGTTCTTTATTCAATTTAGGCACTAATAAGGCGCTTATGAACGTCTAATCGCTACCACCGGTTCGGAAAACAACACAGTCGAGAAGAGCGCAGGCAAGAAACTCGATCTGTTTCATTTTTTTTTATAAATTCAAAATGTAAATATTATTTTAAAATAAAATCTATACAAATCATAATAACAACCATTGTTAGCGGGCGCGCACAGAGAGGGGAGTAAATCCCAGACATCACTATCGTTCACGTAATGATGCGCACCCTGTAATAACCTTTTGAGATCAAGACAAACTCGACATGGTGCTTGAACTTATTGTCAAATAAATAGGTAATGCTCTTTGGGATATTATTGTAAAACCGAATACTATTACCTATAAAACTGTTATTACATTTACTCAGCCTAAAGCGTGGGACGGACAACTTGTCTTTATTTCTAATATTAAAATTATGACGATTATTTACCAGATGAAGCTTATCCATATTTTTTACGACCATACATTAGGTCATCGAAGATGTATTGGGCAAATGCTATATTATTAAACATTATTAAATATATATTTACTATATTATACATTACTTTCAAATTAAATTTAAAAAAATCTTTTTAATTAATGGTATTTCGGGACATATATACATAATCCTGCCATATTCATATCCAAGATGATATTTTTCGTATTCGAATTACTATTGTTAAGTTTTTTCCGAAAATTTTTCTAGCGTCTCAGAATAAACCTTATTTTGAATACGAAGTGTATTGTGCACAATAACACAAACATTTTTCTTAAATTATGTTTTTTTTTTAATATACATTATTTTAATTTAAATATTAAGTTATTACATTTAATTCATTAGGATAATTTATAAAGTTCTTTAGACTAAACTTTGTATTATTTTTCTAATCTTTAGTACTCCAACAAAATGGCGGTTTTTTGTTAAAATTTACAGAAGTAATTTTTTGTGACATCTCAGTAATCACGCTGCGTGCGATTTGCAATACACTTCATTTATACACAATATATAATATGCCGATTACGCATAAAAATGAGAGAATAGGAAAACAATGGAAAGCTGGCGTGGCGTAAACGTCAGGTTAGTGCTCAAGGGGTTAAGCAGTACCTATAACGGCAAATGCCAAGGATTTTTTTTTTTTCTAACTAGTTAATGCTGTAGACCAGAAAAGCTTTTATAGCCTCATCGTGGCTATGTGGGCGAGTGCTGAACCCAAAAATGAATGAATTAGAAACAAGAAATACTACATGAGCGAAAGGAATTCCGTGGAAAACTCAGTCGATACATCATCCATTAATCCTCGAAACAGTAAACTTCAATGATAGACGGCGCTACGAAGCCGACGTAGCTGGGATATATACGAAAAGTACAACAGTTCTATAAATCAGCGAAACCAACTCGGTTGGGCCGCGTTCGGGAAGCTGCGCAGTTTTCTCGTCCGAGACACCGCAGTGCCTCAATACGAAGGTCTACTAGCAGCGTACGTTACCCGCGACGGCACACGGCGCTGAGACGTGCTCGCGCACAATGGGACTAATGAGGAAGCTCAAAGTTGCCCAAAGGGCAGTGGAGAGGGCTATGCTTGGAGTTTCACTGTATGATCGCATCAGGAATGAGGAGAACCGCAGAAGAACTAAAGTAACCGACATTATACGAATTGCCAAACTTAAGTGGCAGTGGGATGGGCACATTGCTCGCAGAACCGAAGCCCGATGGGGCAACGGGTTCTCGAATGGCTGCCACGCACCGGAAGACGCAGGGAAGGTCGCGGGAATCCGCTGGACGCGGGTGGCGCAAGACCGCTCATCGTGGAGATCTCTGGGAGAGACCTATGTCCAGCAATGGACTTCTTTCAGCTCAATGGATTGATGGTTTGAAAATTCTTCTATAAGAGACAATATATTAACACTAACCGTAATAAAATGTATGATTTATAATAGTAACATAATTAATAAAGATTTTTAAATATTACATAAGAAATAATAATATTCATAGTTGCAAAAGTAACAAAAAATAGTGTATCCGTATGTGTTCGTTACTATAGCAATCAGTACCCGTTACTTTCGTATCGTTACGTTACTCGTTACGTTACTTGTTACGTTACTCGATACGTTACTCGTTACCAACTTGCCTGCACTTTACATACCTAGCTGTACATGTATAACCTCACCGTATTTTAAAGCAGACTTATATTTAGTCCTTTTTTTTTATTTATATTTTGTGGTTTTAATTTAATTCTCAAATTTTATATAAGTATACACTAGCTGTAAGCCCGCGGCTGCGCCCGCGTTTTAAGTAAGACTACTTGTGTAAGTAATTATTGAAACACTAATTATTTTCCAAAAAAAAAAAAAACAAATTATTACTAAGATAAAGTAACAATATTTCTTATAAATTCAATAAAATTCAAATATGATTTTATTAATTTTTTAGAAGTTTTAAGTTTTTTACGCGGACCCCTAATTATGTTCAAAAATTAAAAGTACCCTATGGTACCCGGAGTAACTTCAGTTATCTACCAAAAGAAGTCTTGTCAAAATCGGTCCAACCGTTCCGGAGATTACCCGGTACAAAGAGACAAAAATTAAAAATGTATATATATATATATGGTATAGGTATCTTATATACATTCATATCCATTTAGTAAAAAAAAATGTAATTTTAACATTACAAACAGACCCTTCAACTTTATTTATTAGTATAGATATATCAAGCATTGTTTTATTTTATTTTTAGAGTTATATCGTTTTCATTCAAATACTCAATTCACGCATCAACAGATTTGCCGAACTGAAACAGTTGCAATCAAACTAACATCAGTGCAAAAATACAAAATACGCGAGTAACGTTTCGGTACTCGGTACTACTCGGCGTACCCGTTACTCAGTAACGAATAGATACTTGCTACAGCTCTAATAATATTACATACGTCATCAGCTAATATTTTCTCTGCAATTCTCTGATTCAACTCTTCTTTCATCCGCATCTTTCTCTCTCTCTCGGCTGTACTGAAAATATTAAAAAAAAAAATGTAAATTTAATGCATTTATTATGTATTTGTTTAATTTGTAATTTTTTTCTATATATTTTGGAGGATTCAATCAATCATATGTTTCTAAATGTGAACAAACTAAAATTGGCAATAAATTTTTTTATAACGTTCAAAACGAAATAAACTTCAAATATATTTCAGATCAGAGGTATATGCAACTCACATAGCAGTACTTCTATCCGCAGATGCTTTCATCTGTTCCTCGATTTTCCGCTCCTCTGTGATCACCATTTCCTTTTGCTTTTCCTTCCAAGCTTCACGGGCTCGTTTGAACATTACCATTTCCTCGCGAAGCTTCTCACGCTCTGTACGTTTTTTTTCTAATTCTCTACAGTAATATAACAAATACACTTTGAAATGTATAAAGTAGTTATAGGTACAAAACTGCTTTAGCAGATATGTATGCCTTTTGTTCGTTTGTTGTTAAACCAAGAAAGAACATCATACTGAATAGATACTGTCAAGTCAGTGGCGAAGTGACTCCTTATAAAAAAACTTTATTCTAAATTTTGTCGTTTATGGTGGTAATACACATACGAACCGGACCGCGGGCATGGTATGACGACCGACCGAGGTCATCAGTCGCCTAACTACGGTTGGGAGAAAGATTTTTCAAAAAAATTGATTTTTGAATAGATTCACTAAACATCGAGGTCGAAAAATCTTTTTTATTTGTTTTATTTTGACTTTTTATTCGTAAATAGTATTCTTCCTGTGGCCGAAATTAGACTATAAGCATCATTTATTGCAAAAATTGCTTCCAATTTTTTTTAAATAACAGTACTAAAGGCCATTAATAGCAACTAAGCAAAAAAAGGAAAAATGCCTAACCTACTAAGGAAAAATGATACTGAATTGTTTTATTTTTGCCTATTTACAGATGATCATCATATTATTAAAAACAAAAAGGACACTCTAAAAATAACAATTCTTTATTAGTTTGAAAAATCGATCTTTTGGGAATCGATGTTTTCTGAATCGATTCAAATATCGATCTTTTTCGGAAAGGATTCCTATCCTTACTCAGGGTGGCTGATAAAATCGGCCGCCCGTCGTACTATGTCCGCGGTCCGGTCCGTACGTGTGTTGACACCATTAATCGCGTGTACAGTTGCCTTAAGACTAACTTATTCTATGCTTACAACTACCCAGTGAGTACCAGACCACCTGAAGGCGGAGACTCTTCTCTCTGCTGACTCAGCACCTGATTTCTTAAAAGATCTATGACTCTCCGTTCTGGTAGAGCCAGTTTCTATAACTAGATTAAGCATCTTATATAAATAATTCGGTCAAGGGGTGAGGTCGACTCGATTGAAACCTTAACTGAGTAATAAAACATAAAAAAGTCTGATTTCTTAAAAGATCTATGACTCTCCGTTCTGGTAGAGCCAGTTTCTATAACTAGATTAAGCATCTTATATAAATAATTCGGTCAAGGGGTGAGGTCGACTCGATTGAAACCTTAACTGAGTAATAAAACATAAAAAAGTAATGATTTCGAGTCGACAACATATATCCGCAAAATTCGGATTGTTCGAGTATTTTGTTAAATTCTATTGGTGCAAATGTCAGTAGCCATATTGGGCACTGGGATGCCATCTTGAGTTCGTTAAGGCCGATTCACACGTATCAGTACCGATTTACACGTATCAGTGAAGTTACAGTTCCTATCTACCTACATTTTGTTAAAAATTGTGTATTAGTAAAATGTGACTCACATTTCACAAAACCGAGCGAAGCCGGGTTTTCATCTAGTATTTACTTAAATTCTTTAAAAATATTTTGTATATAAAGGGACTATTATGTATTAGGTAAACATTTTTGTTTCGTCCACTTTTTAACTATTACCTTGCCATGCTAACATAAACACGAGGATATTTTTACAAAATCTACCTAAGTAATTAAAAATAAATAAGTATAATTTTTTTTACATAATCAGCATTCGGACTCCCCACTTACTTACACCCCAAGGACTTGATAGAACAAAATAACTTAATTATCAAAGTTTTATATCATTTAAGTTTGAGTATCTCCAACAAACAATCACAGAGTGTAAAATAAAAATACCTTTGGTCTTCATCGGCTATAGACCTCATGGTATCTTCCAGCATCTTCTTCTCGATGAGAGTATCTTCATATTGGCACTGCTTTTGCTTGTATCTGTTCACTAATTGCTGTTGCAATTCTTTGCAGTACCGAGTATTGTTCTCCATTTTTGCTCTCTGTTCTCTGTCCATTGCTTCTACGTCATTGTAAAGTGCATGCATAAGTACACCATTTGAATGATCATCCTCAACCTGGTAAAGTATTATGAAATTTTTTTTTACATATACATGTCAAGTAAATATAGTCGATAAAAGATTATCATAAATTAATATATACTAAAAAAAATATTTTGAAATAAAATTCTGTGATGTAAACATTTCAACTTTTTGGAGAGTTTTGAAAGAGTAAATTGTTTTGTCCCTTTCCCACAAATGGAGTCATTATTGTAAAACTTGTATGCAAGCTGTAACATCACATTACATCTTGCCATTTTATATGCTCACTCTGTTTATTACTGACCAGATTTAAATGTTATACATATTTTTTTTTATTTTTTTTTTTGTCTCATTGTTCAACATTAAAAAACTATATGTACATTGTGCGTAGTAAAGACATTTGTAAAATTTATAATCATCTTAGTTTTCAAGATTATTTTTGTAAGTGGATAATATATATTCTGTGACTCTATATAAGGGGTTGTTAAATACTATAATATGTGAGGAAAATGTAGATATTTTGGACACCCGCTTCTCCCACTCAGGGTAATAAGTAATAGTAAGCATAGCATTTACTCCCATTCCTAATGATCACATAAGCATTGGCATAATTATGAAAGTATCTTTGCATTCATAATCACATCATCCAAAACAAGCAAACCCCCCTCTCCCCGCATGCTTACCTAAGGATGAAAAAAATCAAAAACTAGTTGTCTTCAAAATAATTGAATGAATGAGTATATATTTGGTATTGTATATATTTGGGTTACCGTGTACTCTCCACATAATCTCATGTTACAATTAAACTAGTTAAGAATACTTACTTTCTCTTGAAGCTTTTTGTACTCATTATGAAGTATCTGCTGTTGTAAATCTCTACAGACGTATCCGGCCTGCAGCTTTTGAATCAAAGTCCTCAAAGTGGGATCTCTTTCCCTCAGATAATGTCTTCTGAGGAGCACACAGGCCTCTTCTCTTTTCACTTTTGCTATTTCAGTGGCAATTTTTTTCTCTTTTTCAGCTCTCGCATTAACAATGGCAGCATGATCAGTTCTCTGTAATTTATTTAATTAACCATCACATGTTATCAATTATCTTATTCTTTAACAATCAGTGTTTTGACCACAATCTCACTTGATGTTCAGTGACAACGTGGCCAAGGATGGTAAGCACACTAAGCCTAAAGACACTGGTTCTCGAGTGATGCTGCCGGAACACAACCACTGGTATTTGTGGGTAGCTTTATTAGAAAATGCTCTACCACCATGCTATTGGTTTCCTCAAAATGTTTTCCTTTACCAAAAACTGAGGCTGATTTTAAAGTTGGATAGGTGGCCTCAAACTACTGTACATTGACATGGAATCCGGTTGCACTACTAACTGCACCATCATAGCTTCAAGAGGTTAATCACCTTATATGTTAATTGTTTGAACTAAATCTCACCTGACATTTAGTGACAATGTGATTGAAGACTTTAACAAATTATGCCTAAAGATGTGATACTTTTCATACAGACCAATTGCCCAAGAACAGTACAACTATCATATTTTATTCATTACACATCATCGCCTGTAACATAGATGATATTTAATTTATAGTTTATCATTTGATCACAATCACACTGGTATTGAGAATTGATGTGGATTATAGGAACACATAAAATTAGGTAAAGGCTTTGCTGTTAAATGCAGCTATCTGAACTCATGCTTCAGTCTAAACTTATCAAGCTTGTAATAGTAAGTAGCAAGCCTTTTTAAAACTTCAAAATACAAATCCATCATACTCCCAATGTATGACACATTCTAGAAAAAAAGCTCGAGCTTGTTAAACAATTCGATATCATATCTCTTAATATGTCGATTACCCATAAAAATGAGACAATAGAAGGACAATAGGAAGAAAATTAAAGCTGGCGTAAACGTATGGTTAAGGTTCAAAGGGTAAAAATAAACTAATTAGCATACTGGAACTACTTTTTGGATTAAGAGTTCATTATTAAATCATCATACCTATCCATTATAAAATACCAATATTTATTATTTACCAGAAAATTTTGACTTACCTCTTGGAAATCTTTCTCCATCTCTGCCTCTTTTTGTATAAGAGCCAAGCACCGTCCCATTCGACCATCTTCCATACGACTGTTCAGCCACTGAATATCTAAAGCTCTTTGATACGTTTCCAATTCTTTCCGTCGAGCTTCACTAATTGCATTTCTTTGCAATTCATTTTTCGGCTCCTGTAAAGTCATTGGAATTATTATAACTTTCAAAACTAAAAAAATGTAATACGTACTTACCATTACTATAAAGATATATCAAATGTTGTAAAAAAAAAAATAATTCAATTATTTATATCAGGACAAACTCGATAAAAGTTTCAAAATTCAAATTCTGACAACAAAATACTTTTTTCTGGTTCCATTTCTTTTTCTTCTTAGATAATTGCAATTTGTGTTCAATCAATTAGTGCCAATGTCATGTAGATATGATGTATTTTCAATCTTGTATCAGCGTTACCAAGCTCTAGAAAAACTGTAGCTTATCCTGCTAGAACTTTCCATGGAGCTTTGTGTGGCACCTCAGAATAAATGCTACGCGTTATATTTCATAATAAACTTGGTTTGTACACAACAACCAAACTATATCACACAAAAAGCCACCAAAATTACATGATATAGAGTCAAATACACAAATTTAATGAATTAAAGAAAACAACCGCTACATGACAGACTGAGATCCCACCAAAAATTCCTTGGTTCCATTAATTCCTTTTTAAGGAAAAGGCAAAAGACCATACAGCCAAGTCGTTAGGAATACTATAAATAAATGAATGGTAGTAACACAATGGTGGACTGGGTCCCCCTCCGGTGGCAGCCTAAGACGTGCTTCATTCACCAACTGGAGAGGCTCTTGACACCGCTACCAGTGCGATACAGTGACAGTGAACATGTAATGAGGATCACACGCCCAACACTGCACACACAACCCTGCACACAACAAGCAGGTACGTAGATCCTATAAGGAACCTTTTTTTATTATTAGGATTTTAAAAAAATGTAGGGATTAGCTTGGTTTAAAATACCGCAGGAATTTTTACACATAGGTAACGGCCAAGCCGAGGTTCGAAACCTTGTGCTAGTTACTTTTTGCGGTTGAGTGCTTTCAGCACTCACCCACAAAGTTCGATGTAGCTGTAAAGATCCTTCCAGTCGCATTGCCCAGCACATTGACACTTCAGTTGGGTAATTCTTTGGGCAATGTCGGTTACTTTGGTTCTTCTGTGGATCTCTTCATTTTTGATTCGATCACGCAGTAAAACTCCAAGCATAGCCCTCTCCATTGCAATGTCTAATAATAATAATGCTATGTATTAGATATTTATTATTTATGTACCATCAACATTATTTTTTATTATGTCATTTTGTTCAATTTCAATCAATCCATCTATTTTTATTCATGGACAAAACTAAAACACATTGACTTACCAATTTTGCTTTCATACTAAATTCACGGTGTCATTCTAACTGTAATAATAATTTTTGATGGATTAAACGGATTTCAATGAAAGCTTTTTTTAATATGTATTAATACTTTTAAATTGATGCGTGGTCAAACAAATTAACTTGTATATTTGACTCTATATCATGTAATCATGATGACGTTTTGTGTGTAATAGTTTAGTTATTGGGTTCAAGTTAAGTTTATTTTAGAAGATAATGCGTAGCAATATTCTGAGGTGCCCACAAAACTCCATGGAAAATTCGAGCAGGATGGGCCACCGTTTCGCTGAAGCTCGGTAACGCTGATGCAAGATTGAAAATACATGTTACGAGCTACGACCTACATGACACTGGCGCAAATGGTTTGTACACAAATTGCCATTAACTAGAAGAAGAAGAAATAAAACCAACAAAAAATTCTATTATTCAAACCCATTAGCAAAAATTATCTTTAGCGAAAATAAAAATAATGTAAAATTAATTTTTTCAAGTTTTACTTTATAACTTGAATAGATGGCACTAGAAGTTTCATTTAGTTCATGTTATAAATGTGCTTGGGAATGTTTCAAATTTGAGTTCTACAATTGTAGTAAATTATTCTATATATCTTATAACTATTGATATTTCCAACTGACTGATGAAAATAAAAAGTAAAATTAAATAAGGGATAAAAGTATATTTCGCCATCTAGTAGGCGAATCTAAAACTATAACTTCATGTGAGTGAAGAAATTTCACCAATCGCGGCGCTAGTGACAATTTTCTTTCATTCGCGGTGCGGCACTCAGTGGTCTTACGCGGCGAAAGCACGTATTTGGATTTTGACGTGTGACAGCAACCAGCTGCAACCAAATACGGTTGCAGATTGATAGTGTACTGAAATAAAACGCGCACGGTAATGAAAAAGTGATTGAAATGGCTGAAAGTAAAGGTGCGTTGATTGCGAAAACAGTGCAAAAACACGCTGGACGAGCGAAGGAAAAGGTATGCAAAATTTTAAATTTCACACAGCACTTAGTAAATGTGGACAATGTTTATAGTGTACTTATTAAATATTGTGTCGCGAAAGTAGTTTTTGGAGATTTAGCAGCGGTGTCTGGTTTCTCACAGCATTATATATGTCTGAACCACACCTGTTGATTCTGTTTCAACTAATAGTCCTCATATTTATTGTCCGTTATTTGTTTACATTCTCAGCTGACTATTGCAATTTTTATTTACGGCATTATCAATTTCCAGGGCATATGTATTTATCTAATTATAGATTGTAAGACTCGTGAATTCTGGATCGAAGGTCAAATATTGTTTCGTAAATAACAGGTCCCTTAAATTTAGTAAGCAATTAGGTGATTATGTTAAGAATTGGAACAAACTTCATTATATCATCCGAGCGGATTCTTGGGAAGTGGTTTGTTGTATAAATAGCATGGTTCACAGTGATGGCACGAACAGACACAGCCGCTCTGTCACATATGCTGAGCAGAAATAATTTCACACAGTCTATTTTTGTGGTGTCTGTCTTGTATTCAGTTTGTGAATAAAAATTGAATTGACACTTGGTTATGTGTAGATGTTATTATGTGTTTGAACTATTTTGAGATAAATATGAGTAATACAAAGTAATAGTATGACATCCCTTATCAGATGCTTTTATCATGGAAAAAGATGAATTATCATTTAAAAAGAAAGTTATAACAATGTTTCTTTGTTATAGTTATAACAATAAAGTTACTATAACTATAATGAATATATTCAAACAGTTATGTAAAAAAATATAAGATTTAAGTCTCTAGTCAATTATGTACTTCTAATTATTTACATAAAAAAACATTTCAATGATGATTATATAGCATATCATAATATAATAACAACTTTGCTTAGATTTAATGTGATGCTGCCTGTCTCTGTGATTATGGAATAAGTTTCATTTTTATGTAACTTCAATAATCCTTTTTTTTAAACTTATAGTGGTTGAATATCATAATAGGCATTGCTAATTTCATGTATATACATTAATCTATTGTCCAAAATTTGTGTTAATTGTTTTAATATCATCATATCTTTGCTAATTAGTTATTCAAGAAAATTTCTTGTAAATTAAATATTAGTTTTTAAATGTTTTAATATAGAATAAAATTTAACCCCTTGAGCACTAACCTGGCGTTTATGCCCGCTTTCTATTGTTATTCTATTGTCTGATTTTTTTGGGTACCTAATTACAAATTAAAAATTCAATATTTTTAGTAACTTCACTTTTATATACAATGATTTAATTGTCTTTCCATACAAAAATATGAAAAGGTTCCTACTGATTAATGATTGAATTACTTAATTATAATTCAGAGTTTTATTTTTTTGATTTTCTATTTTATAGAGATTTTTATTTAATATCTTCCCATAATGTAGTAGTAGCATGTGAAATCTACAGAAACTAAGTACTTATATATAAGAGTATAGTAATAAGCTTACAACTTGAAGATATTAGCCAACTATGTAGGTATTAGAGGATTTCTATAGAAAATCACTACATCATTAAAACATGTGTGTTAATTCATAAATTTTTCACTTCACAAGGCATAGGTATAAATTATCAATTTTTATTCAGAAACAATTATACAGCTGTTCCAATTATGAGAATTATAACAAAGAACCAACACTAATCAGTGTACACATGTTGTTTACATTGTTATAAATTCCCTTTTTAACTTAGTAACATTGATATCAGAATAATTTGTTGAAACTATATATGAAATAATTCACATATTAAATAAACTTTAAAATTATTTAGCTTACATCATATTATCTGTCTTATAATTTGAATCAGTATTCAATGAAAAGTTACAAAGAATGAATTACAAAAATGATAAAACTTTAATTACTGTAAAGCAATGTTACTGAACTTGTTTATTAAAGATTTGAAAAATGAGGATAAGTATAAACAATTTAATATTTAGTATTAAAGACATTTTGATTTTTTAAATGTTTAACTTATTTATTACATGAATGCAAACTTTTTGGGCCCAACTTCTTATTATCTTGCTTATCTTCAGTATATCAACAAAATGATGCTCCTACCATGGTCATTCTAGGGAGTTTTTATGAGCACTTGTAAATTTAACCCCATGTCATTATTTCCAAAACACTTTTGGACAAATATTAAACTATATCACATAAAACATAATTGAAATTACATAATTATAATGTCAAATATTATAAAATAGATTACAAAATAGTGATTACTATATGACAAAAGGAGATGACATCAAAATTTTTATTGGTGTGCCTTTACCAATAGCTAGTTGTATAAAAATGTTATAAATAACATATACAACACACACGTGTCCCTACATAATCAATGTATTTTCTATCAATGATATTCAATTGCTTCAAAATATGTATCTGCTGATACTTTCTCACATTCACTGTTAATAGACATGCCGCGGGTATATCTAAACACTTAATTATTTGAGAACCCACAAACCGCTCGCCCACTTACCTACAAAAAAAACCTGATTTTACTACCATTAAGTGTTGCCAATTGACCTTAAACGCAAACCGGGACATATTCTGATGATTCGACAAATCAGACCGTTGATGAACCAGTTATATGGCCCCAAGCATATATGTTTGGTAATGATAAGCAATGATGATATAGTTGAAGAAAGTAAAGTAAGTAATACAGTCGATTGACGTTAAAACATGGTACAAAATACAGACGGAGCGCGGGTTGCTAGCGCATCAGTGTATATGCCTCCTTTTATAACCAATCAGATGCGACATATTCTTTTTTTTTTTTTTTTTTTTCCAAAATCTAGTTCAATATATAGAATCTTTTTGTTTTCTTTTCAGTTGTAGTTTATGAACCGTAAAGAATGTTCGAAATAATGTGGTTTTATTGACCGTAAAGCATTGTAGAAAAATAACAAACATATGTGTACGGTGTCCTCTCTCTGTTGTTACTCCACGTTACTAACTGATCGTAGCTATAAATACTTTTTTAACTTACGATTTCTTTATTCGTGATCTTTCAGCATTTTTTTAATAATCCAGTATTTTTTTTATTTAGAATACGTACGCCATGAAAATTCAACTCTTGACAACTTTATTACAAATTATTGGTAAAAAAATTTACACAAAAACAGCACATATTATATAAACCTTCCTTTTGAAAAATGTCTAACTTTAACTAACCATTGCTAGGTTTAGGAGGAATTAGCGGACAACAGACGGACGGACATACACGGAATGCGATTTTCTTTAAACTGTATATAAAGATAAGGAACCCTTAGCACTAACGATATCATTTCATAGAAAGTAGTTATGTGCGGAATTTACCTATGCGACCTCTTCGGAGTGCGGCTTCATTCGCACCTTCAAAAAAAGTATGCTTCCACATTATGGCTCTCAGATTCGTCCCTACCTAGGGTATGTATAGTGCAAAATGACACCAGATTCTGAGCCCCAAACAACAAGCGGCAACAACATTACCTACGGCGTGGGGCGTACTGCACAGACAATAAAAAAAAACAAATATTATACCGACTGGTATAATAGCTCCATTTATAGGTTTATTTAGAGAAATATATTTGTATTAAGTAATTTGAAATTATTTTTAAGTAGATTTAATTATTGGTGTCTATTTATTATACTTCCGTTTACCCCGTAAATGATAATCGGTGTCATCGACACCTCTATGTCGTTCGATGAGGTCATCAGTCCGCACTCCGATCCTTATTTGAATTTTGTTTTATGTTTATTCTACATATTTCTACTTTTGGTTTTGATTGGTGGATTTTTTATTAAAATTATGTCACCAAAATTACATGATATTAAATGAGGTCAAATAAACTGATATAAACTCTGTTAACTCAAATAAACTGATATTAAAATTTTGTCACCAAAATTACATGATATTAAATGAGGTCAAATAAACTGATATATAGGTAAGGTACATCACAGTCTAATGTCTCGCCAAAAACTACAAAAGTTTTAACTATGCGAAAGAGGTGTGTTGATTTCTTTTAACATAGGATATTAATATACATAGGACATTTAAGTATTCCTCGACATAATATATGATGAAGTTTTATGGAAAATAGTTTGTATATATCTAATAATTCTAATAATATTACGAAGGGCATAGGCATTTTTTATTATTATTTTGCATTAGAAATTTTATAAAATGTAAAACAAATATTAGGTCCTTACATATGAAATAGGCGTTTTGTCGAACTGGCTGGCCACTTTGGTCTCAAATATCTGGCGTTTTAGTTAAGAATTCAAAATTAAAATGTATGTAAAAATTAGTCTTGTGTCCCTGGTGGCAGTTTCAGTTGCAAGTAAACGTTGCGTTTATTACTGCGCATCATACTTTTACAGGCGAAAAAATTGAATTTTAAATCATTTTTAACCGACTTTTAGACATTATTAGAAACATTAATTTCATATTGTCAGACATTTTTTTTATTTACAATAACGTCCCAAATGCTATTTTTATAAACAGAAAAAAATAATTTCAAAGACTATTAACCAAAAAAGTAATTTCAATATTATTTTATTTACGTATATATAAATAAGTATTTAAAAACTACTAATTTTCACTAATTAATTCGGTTGTTTACTCAACACCCAGCAATGGGATCAATAAACTAACTACCTATTATATAGCGAAGTGTATGCATAAATAATAATGGTAGGCACATACTTCGATTGATTAAATATATAATTTCATTTTTATATAAAACTAATTTCATATGTAAAGAACCTAATACATATACGCTAAGTGGATAGTAGTTGGGGGTCAGTGTATAACCACTTAAAGGTATAGTTAAAAAAAATCTGAAATAATATATTTTTAAAAGTTATTCTTCTCATTTTTTTGACATAAATATTACCAATCTAATGTCGTAAAAGACAGCTTAAAGTAGAATGATAAACATTAACTTTCGGTCAATATCCTGTTAGTATTTTATACTTTTGAAATGATACACGTAGTCTAAATATACATTTTCCTGGTCAACTGTCTACCGTATGTTTATTCTTTAACGTAAAGTTGTGTATATTATTAATAATTAATTGCTATAATGTCTAAGAATTTATCTCACAACTGCACCAGTCAAAACAGACAGAAATATTATGACTAATAATTCTATAGATTTAATTTTAAATGAGTTAAATGCGATGGTCAATATTTGTTTTTATTTTAACGACTCCTCTACGATCGTACTTTAGTTAAGTTTTTTTAAATATATTATACAGGTATAAGCACAATCACACGCAATGTTAAGTGACCGTGTGCCAAAGATGGTAATAACGTCAAACTTAGCGTTAGAAAACGTGTGATTATACATATATTAGGTGCTTATATTTATAGATTTTACATAAATTGGCATCATATATATATTTTAAAAATGAAAATTTGGAAAAAAATATTTAACAACATCTTCATGGATCATTTAATCTCGCGCTTCATTTGTCACAACACCGAATAATCACATAAATTAAGTTACGAACAAGTTGTTTACAACAAAATCAACCCACCATTGACCGTGACCGGCCGAACAGATGAAGATTTATAATAAACTAGCTATTCCCGTGGCTCCACTCATGTATCATTGCGCATTCACAATTTTAAAAGTGTTCATTTTTTTTTTCACGAATCCTTTTATTTTTAAACACAACATTTACCTCTTTATAATAATAGTATAGATGTTCTTACGCATACACTTCATTATTAGGGCGTTTTTAATCGATTTAAATAAACACTATTTATATATTATATAAATACATATATAAGCATAAAGTTACTATAAAGTATAAACTACTAACATACCAAATTTCATCGAAATTGTTATATTTGCGAACAAATTAATAAACAGATCAAAAAAAAATTAAAACTGTTGAAATGTGTCGTGTAGTGAGTAGGTTCTGAAGTCCTAAATAGTAATATTTCAGAACATTCCAAATAATTAAAATATTAGTATAGCGCCATCTATGTATAATCGTCAGAAGGATATAGATAATTTGCTTCACCATCACCATTCACACCACTTCGTCACCCATGTCATCAAAAATAAACGTCACTTTCGGTGAAGGAAAACATTGTGAGGAAACCATAGCATGGTGGTGGTGGTAAGGCATTTTCTAATAATGCCCGCCTGGTTAGTTACTACCCTCAAGTTGGAAAACTTGTCACGCAAATACCAATAGGTGTGTTCCGGCAGCATCACTTAAAAACCAGTACCTAGGTTTAGTATTTTTACCATCCTGGACCACATCGTCACTTAACATCAGGTGAGATTGTGGTCAAAGCACTGATCGTGTAAAAAAAACCAAAACATGAACCGTCTGTTTATAATTATAATTAAATAATATTATGTTCCACGTGATATTTACGTATTGATGCTAAAATTGAGGCTAAAATGCTTAGATATTGTATAAAAATGTCAAAATATTGTTTACTCATTTACTATGCCTTGGATATTTATTACATATATATATAATCTTAGTGTAACTTTGGGCAAAAATAAAACGACTTCATTGGGTTTCTCAGTAAGACGAAAGAAACAACATTTAAAGCCCTTTATTTTCAATTGAATTTTCTTTCACAACTCACTTTTATTTTATTTATTTTAAATATGTCATCTTTACTGATGACATGGCATAGACAAAAATAAAGAATAACATAGACAACAATAAAAAACTAAATTACAATGGTTTTCTTTACATATATTATACATACATTTGATATTATGTCATTTTATTCAATTTTAATCAAACCGTCAATTTTTTGTTCTTGAATAAGCCTAAAACGCATTTATTTAAAAACTCTTATTTCGTATTAAAGACGCTGCGTGTCAGTTAAATTAGAGCTAGTCACCTTATTGCGGCGAGTGCCTTCAGCACTCGCCCCCAAAGTTCGGTGAAGCTGTAAAGGCCCTTCCGGTCAACAGTATTAGCTATGTCAAAAAAAAAAAAAAAAATCAGTTAAATTACTATAACTTCTGATAGAGGACACCGATTTTAATGAAATAAAGTTTCGGTGTTACCCCGGAATATGCTTTATAATTATCTTTTTGAATTTTTAAAATATACCTAGTACTTTCTATTTGATACCTGCACAGACAAACAGAACAGACAGACATTTCTAAAAATCATAGAATTTTGTTTGTTTACCTATTTTTAGCCCCTTGCAATAATTCTTTTCACAAAAAATCGAAAATGTACAGACACTTGAAATTTACAATTTTATTATTGGTAGAGATATGAAAGTAGTCTAAGTTATTTCTTATGACTTTAACTATGTGTCAGAAAAGGAGATTAACCGAAACAAATAGAAAAACAAAAATTTTTAAAATTGATTATTTTTGTTGTAATTACCGTACTCATGCACCATATTTAGTACTTTGGTGCCCTTTGAGCTTCCAGTTGAGCACTAAGCGTCTTCTACGCTTGCTTCAAAAGTTCAGGACTGCCTCGGTATTAGTATTACGGTACAATTCATCCATCCATCCATACGTTCAGCCTAAACACGTCCACTGCTGGACATAGGTCTCTACATAGACCTCAACAACCATCGGTCTCGCATCCCCCGCATCACACGACACGACACGGATTCACACGACCTTCACTACATCTTCAGTCTACCTTGTTCCCCACAAACCCTACCCACGCTGCATCTTGCGGTGCGTAGTAGCCATTCGAGAACCCGTTGGCCCCATCGGGCCACTGCCCACTGCCACTTTAGTTTGGTAATTCTTGAGGCAATATCGGTGTTGTTTCTTGTGCAGGTCTCCTTATTCTTTGATTCGATTACGCAGTGAAAATCCAAGCATAACCCTCTCCTTTGCTCTTTGAGCTTTCTTATTGGACCATTGTAGGCGACCACGTCTCAGCAGTATTTAGCCAGTTGGAAAAAAAACGATTTCTTATTAGCTAATTTAGACGCATATACGTTATGCATTACTTCACGTTTTGAAAGAACAGCCTCAAAATTTTACTTGTCTGTAGCTAACGTGTACCCATTATAGCGATTACTGCCTCGATGGCGCAGTTGTATTACGATACGACTGTTGTTCTCAGGTCTCGGGTTCGATCCCCGGGTCGGGTCAAGTGATATTGAGGTTTTCTACTCAGTATCATTCCGAAGTCTGGAATTTGTGCCCGATATGGCGACAGGCTCACCCCCTGTCACATCTGGGACGGAACTAAGCTCGGTGAAATGTAGGTGGTATAGTTCGCTATTACACCTCTGCTTAACCCTTCGGGGATAACAGGCGTAAGCTTATGTTATGTTATTTATGTTATAGCACCAAAACCTACAGAAATCATATATAAACACAATATATTCAGATCCGGTTTATGCCATAATTATTTATTCTAAATGACTTAAGATGCATTTTTAACCTCTCTGTGACCTCAAGCAAACTATGATATCATATAATAAAACTAGCTTTGCTCGCGACTTCTTTCGCATACTTATTGGTTTATCTCTCTCGCAATTATTCACTACTTTATTTAATTGGTAAATATATTATATAACTAGGCATGTTCTCGCGTCTCCGCTGGCGTATACTAAAGGACAGACAGACAGATAGACGTTGTCTTTATGCAGTGTAAAAATGTAACAAAATATGAACTTAAATCTGGCCAGTGAATATATCTATTATAAAAAATTAACACTTCTATTTGCATGACTTTCATTTCTTCCCACGATATGCCCGATACCAACTTTTTGCTTCTTAACTTGTACAGACTGGTGTTATTTTTCTAATCCAAATGTATTTAAAAGATACTATAACTGAGTTATTACTATTTGACTTGTCGGCCGTTTAATCGGTTCTATAGATATAATAATATGTACGTAATTACAGAAATGTTTTAAACTTGGCAAATGTCTGGATCGTTGTTTACCTACTTTCAGTAATATTACTGAATACTGACGGGACGTTACGCCATTTAACTAAAATAACTGTGTTGTTTCTACTCAATGAACCTGACTAATCGACTTCTATAACTCGTTTTTTTGTTAAACATTTTAAACTCGTCATAGTGGCTCGAGAAGTCACCTATCAGATTCACATCTGTTTTGAACAGAATTCGCTTAATCATGGAAGCTATGATGCCACAGTGATAATGTAGTTGGATTTCACATAGTAGGTTCGTATCCACCGATTCTATTTAAAAAATCCTGAGATCCTGATGTGGGGAAGCATATATCAGAGCTAATTAGAGGCTATAACCGTGGATGCAAATGCAGGGACGTAAGGTCATCATAGTTTTTGTAATGTATAATAATATATTTAACATTAGATCAAGTGCAGTCTTTTTGCAGAGCTGGAATTAACCAATAAAATTGTTATGGTGATAGATAATGTCTTAATACTCACTTAGATATACATATATCTCCTACAAGTCTGAACATTTGTCACAAAGCGGCATCACTTGAGAGCCAATATCTCTATCAAGTAAATCACTTCACTGGTTCTTGAGCTTGTAAAAATGTATAATTTTGCATACTACCATTTAAGTTTTTCAACTTTTTTAAATTGCGGAATATGTATATAATTATTTAGTAGAATACAGTTTAGGAGGCTTTGGACATTGACAAAATTGCAAAATAACACTTCGAGGTCTGTTGAGGACGAACGGCGAAGGTAGGTCTTGGTTTATCTATACTAATAAATAAAATTGAAGTGTCTGTTTGTAATATCAAAATAAAAAAGAACGAAATACATATAAATGTATATACGAGACTTATACCAAAATACAATTTTAAATTTCTTTATCTGTCTGTCTGTTTGATCTGAGTAATCTCTGGATTTGTTGGGCCGATTTTGACTTTGTTGGTAGATTGCTGAAGTTACTCCACGTAACTTGGGTACTTTTGATATTCGAAATGAATTAGGGTGGTTCCGCGTAAAAAATTAAAACTCATAAAAAATTTAATAAAACCCCATTCAATGGACAGTTTTAAGGGAGATATTTAAATTTGTAAGAAAACTTTGCTTAATGTTAGTACGAAAAAAAAATATGGAAAATAGTAAAGGTTCAAAAAATTAAAATAATATATTATGCAGTGAAAATGTATATGAAACGCGCGCAGCAGCGGGCGGGCACACAGCTAGTAACCAAATAAAATTGATTCGTTTTTGCTGCATTGATTTATTAAATTAACTGTAGTTTGTACAATCCTATAAATAAATATCAGTTGAAAGTCCTTGTATTGTTCCATGGCATTGTAACTTGTTCCTGGTATATCAAATATAGACTTTCCTGTGTCTTCGAAAGGTTTAGTTTCACACGTGCGTACTAGTTTTTATCGCAAATTCGCGACAATGCACTAGCGCAGTTGGGTTAGCTGTGCTGTCGTCATGGGAACGACTGTCAACTGCCGCCGTTGCGACGCTTTGTGCTTTTTATCGTTGTTTTTATCGTCTGGTTTAGTGGTTTTACTTTGTACTTATAGTTATCATCTTAATTTGTTGTTAATTGTTGTAGTAATTAACTAATATAGTATTTTGTCGAATTATTCTAAATACTCTGACCACGGTCTGACAGATATAAGGTCTGTATGCAGTATGCAATTGTGCTCCGTGTGATATCACTGTATCGCGGTGATGACGGCCACAAAAACTTTCCCAGGTGGGGATCTGAACACATCCTGAACCACTGCTGAAAGGCCAAGGCCTAGGGCCAAAAAAGGGTTATATAAGTTTTTTGTTTGATTTCGACTCGACTCGAGTTTCAATCGAGAAAGAAACCCTTCCCTGGAGGGAAGCTTCTCTGAAGCTATAAAGAACTAAAGTTTTATTCAGTAAACCTAGACTTATAAATGTTTATAGACAGATAGATGTTACGTCTAATGTAGAAAGACATTAAATAACTTTTTTATGACATTATAATCCAGGTACGAAATGCGAGAAAAATCAAAAGTTAAAATTTGATTTTTAACCACTGCCGTTTGGCTTCCTATTATTGTACATTTGGAAGCGTACCAAATTATTTCGCGTCGAAAGTGTCGACCAAGGCGATATATATATTTATTTGTGAATTATTTGTAATGCAAATCCACACCTACATGGTCAATTTGGGTTTGTCAAGATGAGAACTTTCTACGTCCCCATTGTGGGTTCGACGAGACGAGAATGTCAATATAATCTAAACAAATAGTTTTGCGTACTTATGGCAATTTCACCTGTTCACAGGTTGTACGATTATTGTTAAGCCTTACAACAAACGTTAATGTTTAACATTCGTTCATTTTATTTTCGTATTTGGCCGAATATTACATTTTACAAGATCTAGAAGATCACCTTTTTATACGAAATACTTCCCAATCAAAAATTACCAATCGATTTAAACTTTTTTTTAATTACTGTAAATGTATTAGATTTACTTTGTTATACAATTTTAATTTCACATTAAAATTGAACAAAATAAATTTAATAAGAATAGTATATTGTCAGCTCCTAACGCGGTTATTCTAAACCGAATATTCGATTAGAGAATTAATCTTGTGTTCGGCATCCGTCCCAGCACTAATGATTTCAATCATTGTTTATCGCGGTCGAAAGCTCTCTAGACTCGCGCGTCGTGTGTTCTTTGTTTTTTTGTCTCGTCAACAACTATTGTGCCACTTTCATTTATTATCTTTTATTATTTGTCATTTATAAATCAAGGTTGAGCGACAGATCACGTAACGAGTACGTAACGGTGACGGCACGTCTTGTTTCGTTGTTTATCTGTTAACAACAACAGCGGGCCTAGCCAATTTGCAAAAGTATCATATTCATTATCTTGCAACATTCGCTAACGTCTTAGCATTAAGTGAAGTTAGGAAGAGATAAATTGCTAAGTCGATATATTAGTACCGATTGTTGAATCGTCAACGCTGATCGATAAATAATAGATTTTGTTTATGGTAAGTGTTCATAAACGAAAAATACCAGCTGACTCTCTACAAAACTGCCCGAACGAATGTTTATTTAAGTACATAGCGTCGTCATGGGGGTTTTATAAACAATATTTTATTACCAACATGAGTGATGAATATGAAGTATGTACCAAAAACGAATAATATTAGTGAATGTGATCATAAATTTATTTCTTAAATTTCTCTTTCCCAGAAACGTTCATCCCAATAAAATACATTTATCTATGTCAACCAACATACACAATGAAAATCACTGCGATTTTTATTCGACGAATATTTCAATGTACATATGTTATAAATATTAGATTCTAATAGCCCTAAAGCCCATGTAAGTATACTAAAAAAAAATATTTATGGAAATATTTTCTAGCTATATTAAAGTTGGTTGTTGTATTGAGAATTTAGTTTTAATTAAAACTAAACCACACTAACACTATTGATTCGAAATAAACTGAACATTTTCGACATAAATACTGTCAATTATATTAACATTTATACACATTTTTTACAAAATATAGTATAATAACGTATTGTTTGTGCTAAATAGTTAACAATATAACATTTAGGGAAAACTTTCGCGGGCGCGGAAATCCGCTGGATGCGGGTGGCGCAAGATTTTTAGAGAGACCTATCTCCAGCAGTGGACTTCTTTCGGTTGAATGGAAGGTGCTCTATAAGAATTATTGTTTTCTAGAAAAAATCAAATGACATAACTTTGGTCCATTACGAATGTTATCGCACTTATTTGGAAACATTCAAAATAATATTTTATTATGTTATTATTTTCTAGGTGGTAAATCAACCAAACAACTGAAAAATTTACATACAAACATAAACACTACCAGTCATGGTTATCACACGAAAATCGGAAATCGAATCTGCTTCTCGAATAATTACGCGAAGGAGGTCGCCTGATAAAGTTAGTGAGTGTTAGGCTAAGTTCTGTATTGCGAGTGTAGTGTAACCTCTGTGTTATCATAATTAAAAAGGGTATAATTATATGAATGATGGATTGTGCGGATATGGAAAAAAAAAAAACCAGTTAGAATCTAAAGTTTTGATACATCAATACCTGGAGTGTATTGTTTTATTTTTTTTTTACGATATTTTGGCAAATACTAGTGTATATTGTATGTAGAGTCGGTTTTCGTAGGTGTCGCATGGCGTCGTCGCGCCGTTCGTCCTTGACTACGAAACCCACGTGCAGAGTTTCGTTCGGAAACACCTCCGTCCCACGCTACCACCCACTGTAACCAGCACTTTCATTAGTCATATTGCTTAATCGCAGCACATTTATGATTCGATTTTGCTTATAATGATTAATAAAAATATCTTCATTATGTTTATTCTATTCGAAGCAGTAGGACGGAATCAAAACTTAATGCTATAAATTGTATATTTAAAACAAAAATTCCGGTTTATAATTTGTACCGCTTGGGTTATGGATGTTATAATGTACAAGAAATAGCGGCGAATTTAAAGTGGCATAGAAATACAATGAAATAAAATTGCATTGAAAAAGGAATATAATATCACTCAGACCACACAGCGTTGACGCTTATGCGTCCCGTTTTTTTTTCTGTATCGTTTGGATAAAAAACGTTTTGAATCTTGCAGTGAATCTTCTTTTGTAATTATGACATTATCTCGCATCACGATGCGACTCAGTCGAAGCATGCTTTGAATTCGAACTGGCAACGATCTTCTCGAAAACCGGTTTTTTTCATTTTTTTATCATCCACGCGCCCAATTTGTTTGTACCATTAGCTTGTAACATATAAAAAATCAATACTAGCCATAGTCGCATTTAACCACAGACTTTTTATCAATAGTCGATCATAAATAGTCATCTTCATAATCTGCATCACGGTGTTGCCGTGTATCTCTGATAATGACTCATTTTGGGAAGCTGGTTTATTTGATTTTATTCCGGGTCATTAATTATCAATAGCCCTAATAAACTACATTCCACACGTATATAATTTCTAAACAAGTTGATTTCTATTTTTTGTTGTAACGTCGGAGGTCCCTAACCTATATTTAGTTTGTTTCTATTGTATCTACACTTGATCAGGCGCAGGCTCCATAAGACTGAAAAGTAGACATTGGTGCGCGCACGAGGCTCGAATCCGTCTCAGAGCTCGAGAGCTGTCTGTGGTGGGGCCTCGCTCTGAGAGGCTGGACCCTACCGAGATTGGAGCGTCGAATGCACTCTTCCGTTTGCCCCGCTGTACCCAGTAACAGGGTTTGAGAGTAAAGAGTAGGGTTTTAGTCCGTAGAAGTCTGACATAACCCACCCACTGGTGCCCGACGGGGGTGGGTATCCTTGGAAGACATCCGAACTTAAGGAAATTACGTCTACATTAATTATAGTTTGAAAAAATTACATAAATAACAATACCTAAAGAAGTCATTAATTAGTTATTATTGTTTTAAGTAAGGTAGGGCACAATGGGATTTATATTTTACATTACATCTCAATCAAATAATAATTTTCACAATCTATAACTAATAAATAAAATTTAAGTGTCTCTAATGTCAAATTTTTTTTTACTTAATGGTTATGAATGTATATTCGATAACTATACAAAAAACATTATACAATTTTTTAAATTTTTGTCTGTTTGTTCCGGATAATCTCCGGTTGACGGATTTTGACGGGACTTTTTTTGGTGGTTATCTGAAGTTACTTCGGGTAACTTTGGGTACTTTTAGTTTTCGAAAATAATTAGGATTCCGCTTAAAAAGTCTAAACTCATAAAATCAGATTCAATGCACAGTTTTACGGGCAAGACCTTGAATTTATTTGAAACATTTTTTCTTTATCTACTTAAGTACTAAAAAAAAATTAGTATTCCGAATTTAAAAAAATGCAGTGAAGAATATATGAAACGCTGACGCAGCCGCGGGCACACGGCTTGTCGTATAATAAAAACAAACAAAACAAAATATCAAATCATATAATCCTAATGCGCCCGTAAGAACTTGTTTGTTTATTTACTGACAATTTTTAGTATTTATCTCTGCTGACAAAACCGCCGTTGGTCGTTGTGATGCAAAATAACCCCTCCCTCCCACGCGATGCATTTTTCAAAGCGCTCTCACGCATTCGTATCGTTATAGATCGTTTAATTAAGGTGCTTGCTAGAGACCTTCGGCTTCGGCTAAAACTTCGCAAATTTTGGCCAAGCCGAATATTTGGCCGACGCCGGAGCCGAAGGTTCCGTCGGATACTAAACGCAAATTCATAAAAAGTTTAAGAAACAATACATTTCGTCAGTGGTCTTTACTGTTGATATTATGTGCCAAACCATTTCACAAGTCACCTACTTCATGACCGTCGCGGCGTTTGCCAATTGATACACTTTTTAACAATTCGTTGTATATATAAAAAAGTGCTCGCTCCACGCTGTTATTAAAAAAATTTACTTATATTCAGTCACGCCCGCTGTGATCTCGATTTTTTTTTGTTACTCTCCGTCACGCAATCAATAGATTTTGTATAGGTCGCTGGTAAAAATGATGTAATGGAACCGATTCTTAGGCGATATGTTTTAATTTTACGCTTATAATAACATGGGACGAACCGTGGTAACCAACCTATTTGTGGCTAATGTCGAATCTACACTTTTTTGTTAAATAGCCCCCATTTATCTGTTAACTCAAATTTACTATTTGGTAAGCAAAAAATAATGTATTATTATGATTTGTACTAATAAATATTGTCTTTAACACTTCTTTTTTTCCAAAAGCTGCCTTTTGCCTACATCTTTCACTTAATTCTTTATTTTATATTAGATGTGATATTAAATGTGATGTGAAATAGAAAGTAGAAAAGTATTTCGCTCGAAAACTCGAATGTTGTTATTTTAAGATGCGATTTATGCGATTGACTGATGCAAGTAATGCAACGACCTAGAAAGCGTAAATGTCCCTTTAATAATCTAATCAAATGTTATAAAACGTAAATAGAAATATTTGAAGAACGTGAAAAAAACCTCTAAATTAAAGAACCGTCAATATTATTGTACAAAGTACAGAAAATTGTACGTCATTCTTCGAGGCGCATGGAACGAATTATAATATGAAAGAGACAAAAAATGAAGGTGAATGTCAAGCATGACAAGTCATAGTTAATTAACCAATGCGCTATAATCATTGTTCGTGATACTGTTAATACTTGTTGTTGTCCATTGCAAGGCTAAGGCTAAAAACTTCAAGATGGCAATATTTAATTTTTTTATTTGTGTAATTTTTTTAATAACATAACATAAGCTCACGCCTGTTATCCCCGAACGGTTAGGCAGAGGTGAAATAGCGAACTACACCACCTACATTTCGCCGAGCTTAGTTCCGTCGCAGATGTGACAGGGAGCGAGCCTGCCGCTATATCGGGCATAAATTCCAAACTCCGGGATGATACTGAGTAGAAAAAACGCAATACCACTTGACCCGACCCGGGGATCGAACCCGAGACCTCAGAACGGCAGTCGCACCGTAATACAACTACGCCACCGAGGCAGTTCTTTTAATAAGTATGAATGAATGAATGAATTCTTTATTGTACCAATACTAATAATTTGTACACTGGCGAACTTAATGCCACAAGGCATTTTCTAACAGCTAACCAGCGATAATGGAGAAAAATACATTAATAAAGGTGGTTCTATTCGAAAGAAATAACTTTGTAAATTTGAAAATATATACATATAAATATACTATATATTATATACATACATACATTTATGAAAGTATATACCTAGATAGCATGCATGTAAGTTAAGGATTATAATAATGTACCATTTAAATCATTCATAATCTTGTTTAGAAAACCAGTATTTGCGCTGTTGCAACTTTAAACTGGAAATTCTTTTCGCGTCTTGTAATTGACGCGGGAGTGCATTCCATAATCTTATCCCAGTTATTGTGAAGGAGTTTGCATATAGTGTAGAATGGTGTTCCGGGATCTTAAGGGTTTTGCTGTAAAGAGATCGAAGAGTACGACCACGAGCCGCTAGGAACATAAAACGGTGTTGGAGATACTGTGGAGATTTTGGATTAAGTACGTAATTAAACATTTTAAAATGTACCTTTTGTGTAAGTATAAAGTATGTGGTCTCTATAAATTTAAACATTTATATTAATAAAGCTTTTAATAACAAAAACAATCTTTTAATATTTTTAATGTAATTATTTTTATATTTGTACCATTTGAAATCAACAGTATGGCTGCTTTTTATTGATATGAAATAAAAAAAAGTATTCTCGATAGAAGACGACGTTAAAACAAACTTTGATCCTTTCAAGAACTAAACATACATTAAAAGATGAAGACGCTCATGAATCAGACATATGGTATAGTCCAGTTATGAGATTTATTGATATTATATATGGAAACACAAAAACAATGCGTTCGCACGATCAATCGCAAGGCGGCCGCGTCTTGAGAGCTAAATTCCAAACCGATAGTCCGGGGCCGGTCAGCTTTTTTGCGTAAAGGCGCTTTCTTCTCGCCTCGCGAGTACTTTCTCGTATTGACGCGGCCTCACGTATCGCTTTGGGTGTTGGAAATTTGTGGTCGGGTTGGTCTGGAATGCGGTAGTTGTCTTGTTTAATTTTGACCTTACAAATTTTATATCTTCTACTCAACATTTATAATACGGCTTGAATGCTCAACATATTTATAGTTTTGTTATAAATTACCATTTATATTTCTTAAAAGTTATTGAATTTATTCATTGTTTCGCAACGAGAGACACCTACAAAGCCCTGACGTGATACAGAAGATATTACTTATAATTCTAAATCAAAATTAAGGTGACATCTGTGTTCACAAATACTAAGTCGATTTTGTCTCGAGCCTTATTAATTTATTAAGGGTTGGTATAAAACTATATTTATTCATTGCTGTCAAATTACAATGAGGTACAAGTGACATTTCTTACATACGTAGACGTTTCTTATTTAAATAATATCACTTTGTACCATGCTGTATAATTAAATCTATGATAATTTAATTTGAATGTTATGTCATTTGTATTAATGTTATTAACGACAATGTATTTTTTTCAGGTACGTCTACGATTACAGATATTTCGTTTTTCAAGTAAGTTTTTAAAGCTGGCTTAGTTTTAACGTTTGTATTACGTATTCCATCTTGTTTGCACACGTGACTTGCTAACTCACCGTTGCGTGTATCTTAGTTTTTCCTTGTCACGTTATCAGATAACTGTGTGACATCTCAATGATTCTACGTCTTCCAACACAAGGTTACCTATACGAACATATAAAAATATACCTAATCGATGTATGGTTTTTATATTTAATTACATATAGGTATTAGAAATTTCACTGCAAGTTAGGTTGCAATAATTCAAAAACATTCCGATTTTAAATGCATTTATTTAAAACGGGTTTTCACGCGTTACCTTTCCTTTTTTCTATCCCGACGTTTGGGCTGGGTTTCACCAACGCAAAAATTTAAAAAAATACATTCCAATTTTATTTGCAATTATATTTGCAATAGCATTAGCTTGTGAAAAGTACTAAAATATTTTAAGTATATATAATGTTAGGTATATATAATTATAATATACGTCTTATTGAACTAATTTTCAAATAATATTGTGATTAGAATCAATGAGCAAATTTATGACACTTCACATTAACTTAAAAAAAAACGTCTACTTAGGGTGGAGTGCACGAAATGTCCAGTTATAGTAAAGTTTAAATTTAAACTTAATCTTTACTACATCTTTAACCATAGCAGTAGCAAAGTTTCGAGTGCACAACCCAACTTTTAGTAAGGTTTAAAGTTAAAAGGGTTGTCAGTTGAAAGATACATCAATCTCCTAATAAATATTAAGGAGAATATTTTATGTATGGTAACATCGTTAAAAATGTCAAAAACAATATTGACAAATAGATAACAAACGTGTTGTTATTGTTGTCAGTTTGGACTAAAACGAAAATTTTGGATATATTTCGTTATGGATCAAATTCTATTAACTGTAAAAACCAAGTAAGTTTATCAAGAATTAAAAAAGATAGTATATGTCTTACATTTATTACTGTAATATATATCCTAATGAAAGACATTTTAATTATTATTGTTGCCGAGTATTATTACTTATTCATTCGTGTTTATGTTTTAGGGATAAAATTAGTAGCTTTACAAAATCTGAAATATTAAGTCTTCAAACACTTATTGATAAACATAAAAACATTTTACATTTTATTTTACTTTTTATGTAAAAAAAAATGATGGTATTAGCTTGAAACAAAAAGAGAAAACATCGCTAGAAGACAATTCCCACGAAATATCTTACAATAGAGACATATTTTTGTACAATATAAATAATAGGATCTCTTAAATATCGTTGGCAGATGACATGACAATCGAAATAAACTTGGTTTAAATTTTAAACGCCCAAATTTCGTGGTTTGTGGTTACAGTTAAATTATGACGTAATTTAAGCTAAACTCGGATGGTGCAACACGTTTTTGCCTAACTGTAGATTTAACTACGGATTTGACTTTTGTCAAATATAAGCTTAGATGATGCACGCCAGCCTTAGAAGAAATATTCAATAAGTGTAAGTTTCACAATAAATAAGGGTTTAAAAATTACGCTTTAGTCTGCTGCATCATTATTACTATATGAAATGAAACATAGAAATCATTAAAATGTTCTATGTTTATATGGATTTTTTTTTAAAAGGATAGTAGTAGCTAGAATTAAACGTTACAATTTTCAAGGTTTTTTTATAGTATATTTATAAAATAGTTTCAAATATCATTGGTCACATTGCTATGTCTGAAAATCAACGATAATATTATCTCGTTTCGTTATCAGAAAGTTCCTGTGTTCTGTTCTGTTCCACTGTGTTCATTTGGTTGTTTTTATGCGTTACTATCGAGGCACGCAGCTCTTTGTTCTTTGTTTACTATCGATAATTTCGTATTGTTATGTCAACCAACCTACAGTACTGGGATTATATATGTTTGTTCCTTTGTATCCATATTTAGTACAAGTGTTGTGTGCAATAAAACTTGGACGTAGATTTCATCTGATAAATGATATAAATATATATACTAGTGAAAAACGATTAATGTAATAAGTTGTTGCTTATGCTTTCCTGTTTGTATTTTTTTTCTTACATATTGTGATGTATGTATTTATTAAAATTGAAAGATTTACAATCGACGCTAAACGCGACTCAAAAGAATTTTATGTCTTAAAAAATTTGTTAGTTTATTAGGTTGTTGGTAGGTTTTCTCTTTTAATTATTGAATTAACAGACTTCGTGGTCATATACTACACAATAAACATGTATTATAAAGCAATCGTTTATAGTTTTGTATATTGTATTGTATAGTGGTATTACAGGTTAGATACTGTTCCGAAATAAATGTATATGCACCTACTATGTTTTACTATAATTAGCTTTTATAATTATCTAGATGACTTGTGATTGTTATACCAAATCGAATCTATTAGTCTGCTGAATTTGGAAAGGATCCAAAACAAGTTCACAATTAGTCAGACACTCGGTTTGAATGTACTCCCAGCCCCACGCAATTTTGCAAAAATCACATCCTCACTGTACTAAAATGGTTACGTTACGGCAATGGCCATCAGTTCTACCATTATGGTCATTGGAAGATCAAGTTTTACTTAGGAAACAGCGTTGTTTGAATGTTTTTTGGTTTATAAAGTTCTTATTTATATCATCGTGAAAATTACTGGACAAAAGACTTCCCCAAAGATCTCTTCATAAACCGGTCTCATCCAGCAGATTACCGCGACTTTCACTGGGTTTTCAGTCCACCTTGTCCGTGTTTTTCTACATTATATCTTCCGGTAAGTGGTAGCCATTCAAGAATCCGTTTGCCCCATTGAGCAACGGTTCTGCGAGCAATGTGCATATCACACTACCTCTTGAGTTTGTCAAATTGTACTTATACTATTATCTACTGCATCATCGACTTATTTTGCCGTAAGCTTGGATTTAATTTGAGCGTCAACGGTAACCAGATTTTATTAAATCATCTAGAACTATTCTTTTCTACGATTGTACAGTGTAAAAACAAATAACACAGTTCTTTGTATCATAATTTTTAATACCAACATACAATTTCAATGGCAAATCCATTTGAAGCTAAAATTGACAAACTCAACGTTCGTGACTATTTTATGATAACTCAACTTAATACGCAAAAGTAGAAATATTTGTCCTCAGAGACTAACTGGTCGATCACGATTAAGTTGCCAACGAAAATGGACATACAGGTTACATTTTATTTGCTAGAGTATGTGTTAATTTATTACGAAACCCTCTTCCAGTGATCGAGTATTTATTGTGTATGTAACCCAATGATCATATATATATATTTATATATATTTAACTATAGTAAAATAGATTTTTTTTTAATATTTAAACGTGTATCATTAGTGTTTTCCTTCGGCTTGTCCGCTTCCGGGATTACTCAGGGTTTCGCAAACCGGAATAGCAGTTACATCTGGTAAATTGTTAATTCCTTGGTCAATAATCATTCTTTTTGGACGATATCGGGATTACCATCAGGAACAATACGGCTACTTATCCGTGCTAATTAAAAAATAACGCGAATTAAGTAATAGGTACCATCTAGTTTAAATTGATTTTACGATATTTTTATTTACTTATAATATGTTTTATCATATTATAAAGTCAAATTAATGTTTTTCTTAGTTTCTAATTTAGTTAATGTTTTTTACGTCAATTTTATTTTTCAACCAATAAAATTATAATATTATTTTTATTGAAAACAAATTCGTTTAGTTATTTATATTTCATTTTTTATCGTTTCGAGTTTGCTTGATATGTTTATGTAAATTTATTAGAGTTCGTTACCATTTAAATAAACCACAAGTACCGTCAAAACACTACATACACATGCAAATAATATACTACCTCGGCTGTCTAATTTTAAACTGGTCCACTTATCTCGGCAAGGTCGTTCCAGTCTTTTATACCTTTAATTTATGGTTGGTAAATGCTGAATAGGTCATCAGCCGTCCGGAAGTATCATAGTGACGTATCGAGTTCATCGTCAACTCGAAATTACGTAAGGATCGGACGCGACTTATATCTGTCACTGGACGACATTCCGACCTACATTTGTAAAATGTTCATTGTAAAATAAACTTAAATCCGTACGTGCAAGATTGAAAATTGTTTTAAGTCGATCCTATAGTTGTGACTTTTCCGATACGATTCACATATGGCCGGTCGCCAGGCCAGGCCGTGATGTGACTATTCCCGTCTGGCTATCCGAATCGCAAACTTCTTTAAGGAGGCTCGTATCACATCCCACTGGCGCCATTTTATTGTCATACGAAACTTTTGCATGTCCACGTGTTTCAGAATCAACTGCGCATGGACGAACGTGCGCAGCAACTGTAATATGATCTTTATGCGTCATTAATTGAATTATAGTTTGGTCAGTGCACGGCTCCATGATTAGCACAATGTTACAACGAGCTTTATTAGGTTATGTCTGAATAAAGTTTGAAGGCTAAGTTTAATGCGACTTGATTTAATAAAATCATGTGTTGACATCACTGTGATTGATCGTTTTTAAAGTTTATTTATTTATTGCGTAACTGTAATCATTTTCTCGTGGGATTTAGCTTCCGCCTTTCCTTAATAGGATGGCTTAGGTTTTGGAGAAATTAGTTAATTCCCACACAAAAATCTAAGATTAACAAATTCTTTATACAATAGTGAATGGTATATAAATATGTCATTTTGATCGCAGACAAAAACAAGTAAACAAGATTGACTGTTCTTATCCTAATGTGTGTACTTGGATGTACAGACAAATCTACGTGTAAAATTTTACCTCTCTCATCATCTTCCATACGATATAAACTTACACTATGTGTAGTTTACTCGTATACGCCGACAACAGACGCGCATATGCACACAGCGCGAAATGTTGCGTCAAACGTTACGTTCAGTTTAATAGCTTTGTTTTATTGCTCAGTTTTATCGAGTACATACATACACACTAAACAAATTTCCAATATTAGTCTTAGTATTTAAAAATGTACCCTACAAATATATATAGTATATATAATAGTAGAAATTCTTCCCGTCATTTTAAATTAAGCTAGACTTAAAGGAGTTATTGATATTCAAATTCTTCTATTGTTATAAACATGATCACTCCAAAGTGGTGCTTTCGTATTTTGGTTCCGTTTGTTATGAAGCAACTTAACAAGAATAAAGGTAGTTACATTTTATTCTACTCTGAGTGTTGATTACACTGCTTGTCTTCAATATATGTATTTATGTGAACTTTATCCAAAATATTGTCTGCTCATTCTCGTAAATCAGTTATTATTTCCAATTACCGTTGAATTCGTTTCCAAAAGAATCTTTTCCGGTTTCTATGTTTAGTTCTATCATATTTAAAAACGAATGTTCCAATATTTCATAGACAACCTTGACCTTGTAATCCTTATTAATCACATTAAAAGAAAGCTATCTTTTTATAACGCTATCATTGATATTACTGTCAATGAACAAAACAAAAAAGGCACTTCAGAACCTGTCCATGATACATGTCTACAAGGTAGGTATTTGTTCGATGTGATCGAACAAGTTTTGTAGTATTTGTGTACGCGACCATAATGCGTTTTCTAATGCATTCTACGGTATTGGATCTGTGGAATCCAGTTTTCGATGACTCCGATCATTTATTAATAATTAACCAGCAACACATTAAACTTCATCTGTGTAAGATACATCGGATTTGTAAAATTCATACATATTACAAACATATTAGTTAGGGCTTAATATTTAAGAAGTTTTGTCAGGGTTTCCTAGTGTCCCAAATAACAATTTTAGTTAGTGAAGTTCCGTAAGCTCTGAGTAAATTACAGTTAAGTCGGGGGTCAAAATCTTCATGGAAGAAACAAATGCAAACACCCAATCCACTTGCAAGAGATAGTAAAACACTCGTGTGTGAATAGATAATGACAAAACAAATGACGATCAATGAGTACGAAACGTTTCAGAAACGGCTTTTGAACTGATACGGACACTTCAATCTAACATAGCGTCTATATGTATTATTTGTTTATTTGGAGACACTACATTGCTATCGTATCATGTTTTAAACTCTATAATAATTACATTAATTGCACTTTACTATGGTATATTGTCACATTGTAGAATTCGTACCTCTTACAACTTGACATTTATATAAAATTACCGCCTTTGCAACATTCCTTTACACATAGTATAAAAAAACTTACATCTTTAAACATTATTGTGTTTGTCAGTGTTTTAATATTTATAAATAATATTCATATATTAAAATTTAATTGTTTACGTAATAACCAAATTATATAAAATTTTCATCATCATCATTCGAGCTGTCATGCGAGGATAGTGGATTCGGACCAAAAGGGCTCAAGTTCATTCATCAACGTTTTGACAGCTATGATTAAAAATATAACCCGGGCTCGGTCATTTCATTTTCGTTTGCCGACTTGCCGGAGAGAGCCACGCAGTTCTCCGGTTTTTAATATCTTGTGGTGCAGGTGATCACCATCAATAACTGCTGCTAGCTGATTGCAGCCCCGGATTCAGCTTCGCTGCCGGATATTTTCACAAACCTCGACGTTCTGGGTTTTATATTTTTATTATTAAACAACGGGCTTGACGTGTGTAAGCCAACGTCTCCCGAGTGACTGATGAGCGTTGCCGTCCTTAAGCGTCGAGCACCGAAGAGCTCGTAGTCTCTAATCGTTCGCTCCCTTCCGTCAGCAGCACGGGACCTCTTTCAGAGGACTGCTGGGTCCACAGCACAGAGCCTTGCGAAGCTTCGTGCGTAGTCTTCGATCCCAGTTGCTAAGGATTTCCCATCATTTATATTAATATAAATAATATAATATCATTAATTTACTTGTTGGTCGTCCAACGGTTATGAACTTTTCCTTTCCATTAATTTCTTTTTTTTAAACCGTGTTAAACCTTGACAGCTCACGATCTTAAATATTTTCACCTTATTTAAATTTCTTTAAGTATCTTCGAAACCTAGCCGAGTGAGATGAATCACTATTAATATTTGATCTTATAACTTGTAATTTATCTTTTTTTTGGAACGAAGTACCTAATGGGCCTTTGCGGACCCTAGACGGCAAAAAAACATCCGTAACGTTAAAAAAAGCGTAACCTTTTTGTAGCTGTTATTTAATTTCAGCAAAATTGATATCACCTCTGTGGCTCAATTGTTTAGCGCTTTCGGCTGTTAACCGAAATGTTTGTGGTTCGAACCCACCCTGGCGCGTATTTTATTTTAAATTACAGTAATACCCCGCTTTACGCGAGGGATACGTTCCGAAAAAAATCGCGTTAACTGAAATTCGCGTATATCGAGGTTTATGATTAAACATAGTCAAAATTTAATACAAAAAAATACAAATCATTTTAATCAATCACTCACTTTAATACTAAGAACACTTTATGCAATATATACTCTTATTTTTTACGGGAAAAATACATCTATTGTCTTTACATTATGTTTATACGCACTCTTTCGCGTAATGCGAGGCATTTGAGCGCGAAATTTAACATTCGCGTTATAGTGAAACCGCGTGTAACGGGGTCGCGCTAAGCGAGGTATTACTGTATACTGTAACATTTATCATAACTCCATACAAAAATATCACTTTTAATGTTTATTTTACACAAAATTTATCTGTATATAAATAGTCAGTCATAAAACATTCAGGTATATTTATCTTCTCTGTATGTTTTTTGTTTAATATTGACGTATATTTAGAAATATATTTTTTACAAACCAAAGTTTTTTTTAATAAATATTTTGATCGAATTTCAGCCACTACGCAAATACTAGTTATACTTGACACATAGTTTTTTTGTTTTTTTCTCTAATGTATAGTATACATGATGACTGTTATTATTATTGAAGTTTGCTATTACTATTATGTAATATTATTATTATTCATGTAAATAGCTGTTTCTTTGTATGTTATTATTGTACTAGAAATAAAAGATGGTGCTTTATTCTATAATATTAAATCGCATTCTCACTGAAGTGATTTGTTAAACGTTCAAAGTTTGAACACCAGATGGCGTCGCGCGATGTATAATTTTTAGTTAAGAAGGTATAATAATAATAATTTAAGATATTTTCTTCACAACGAGTCATTTTCTAATAATTACACGTAGGCCTTATATAGTTTTGTTTTTCTATTTCTGTTTTAACTAAGAACTTCGTTCCTGACGGAGGTCTCCCAACCGCACATTTTTTTTTTATAATTTATAATAAACTTGTTACCTAAACGCCTTGAGTATTATGTATTTATATCGCAAGGCTTAGGTACAGTGTATCAATATACGTGACAAAAGGGATTCCAAAATATCACAGATACAATTTCAACTTTACTCTTTACATTTAGCAGTAATCTGTGTCTAATTATTTAGTGGTCTGTAGTGATCACTTAATATTAGACGTACAAAAAAAATATCTTGATGTTTCTTCGTGTTACGCTTTGCCACTTTTTTATGTTTGCTGGAAACAGCTGCAACAACTATATCATCTTCGTTTCGTGTCCCACTTTCGTAATTATGGTTCATATCGTTAACATCAAGGAAAAGTTTCAAAAAAACTTTATGACATATCTAAAGATTGTAACCGGTCGAAACCAATAAATTTTACATCCTCCGCGTATGCTTTAATTATCATGATGAAAACTTTATAGGGAATTTTCATATTTTATGCCACCATATATGTTTCGATAGCGTCCTAGTTTGCTTTAAACGTGGGTTTAACGTTAACTTTATGGTTCATTATATCATTAATATTTGTCGTTACGATTTACGGATCACGATTCCACCTTACGTCGAACGAAAATGAAAACAAGGTCGCCACGGACTTTAGCCATTGAGGGTATCTTCGTAAGCACGCGTTTTTACCACAGAGCAGTTGGATTATTTTAAATTTACAAAAATACTTATAACGCATGAATATTTTTGTACCGGTTGCTGGAGATTCGTTTAGCTTTTTAACAATTTCTCTGGTAGCGTAATGAAACTTCATTATTTCATCATTATTATTTTCATTTCTTTCTTTTAAATTTCATTGTAACTATTTTTCATTTCATATTTCTTAGTTTTAATAACTTACAAGTACTACGTCAACACGGTATAAAATCTAAAGTCCTTTGGTTTATGTATCGTCTAAGCTAGTGTATTTGATCGCTTTATTATAGATACATACTCGTATATAAGCTTATGAATATTTTATTTTAATATTAAAAAATATAGCCTTCTTACTAATGGAATTTTCCTTCAGCATTGAATCAGCATTTTATTCGTTGACAAACATTCATCGTGATCCAAAAAGAAATTGGGTCAAGATGAATCTTTACGTTTGAAATTTATTCCTGGATAGAGAGAAGTATTGCTTTTGTATTTTACGACTACCGTGCTCTGTGTTATGACCGTGAATTTCATTTTCTCTTAATATCAGTGTATCATCAAAAAGTATTTATTTTTATATCAAGGATACCGTCGAGTCTAACAAACGTTTTCTTTTTAGCTTTTGCAGATTCGTTTGTTATTACTACGTTAAGTAAGGTTAGTAGCATATGAAATTATTTTGTATCTTTGTAATTTGATAATACATCGACGCGGATAATTACGGGGTCATGAAGCAAGAGTATCGTATTATTGATTTGCATTGCCCAAAGGCAAGGGAAATTCACTGGTTCTTGATATTATACACTTAATGATAAGACTAATAATAAAATAATATCATTAATTATTATCTTACCTATAGATACTATCAACTACCCACATTTTCAAATATGACAATCTCCAGTAGTTGGAGAAATGCTACAAGAAGTACAAAAGAAGAAGAGTTGATAAACATGTGACAATAATTGTTAATATTGGATTCTATTTGAAATTATTGCGATATTAGTTACAATGAAATATACTACGTTCCCTTTTGTAAATGAATATTTCTGATAATGGTTTGTTTTCGCAACAAGCCTACCTGCCTCGGAATGCGGTAAGTGAACGTCCAAAGCATTCGAGTACAATCCCCGGTTGTTTACAATCCGCGAAATAACTCTGTAAAGTTTTCTTTTAATATTAAACCAACCACATGAACTTCAAACTTCAAGTAATTGTAGAATCGAAATCAGTTACTGTATAAAATTACAAGAGTTAAATTGATATATATATGAAAATTCATTGAAAATTGTTCAGTATGGCATCCAAAATTCACTATACTAAATATTGATTCTTTTGGCTTTGAATGATCTAGCTGTGTTGTTTTTATCTAATCTATGATTTAACAACAATTGAAATGCCACAGAAGTAAATCCGTAATCTCTGTCGGTGTTGTTTCTTTTATTGCGCCTTTAGTTATTTTCATAATTTAAACACTAGAGTTTCGAGTATTCGATTGTCTTTGTTTATATTTATATATGCCTTTATTACCATACCTTTATACCATTATTGAATTAATCATTGCTTTCCTTTATATATTTGAACGATGAAATTATTCAATAAAATCAACGAAAGTCTAGATTACAGTTTTAACCATGATCTTTGCGGATCATGAATATGAGGATTTGGTTTACGATACTGATAATCTACTTCAAGAACTACGTTGTGGAGGTTGAGGATCCAGCGGCGGATGCTGTTGGCAGGCCATTATAAAAAATGGTATTAACTGCTAGCCTTGGCTTGCTGTATACTTAAATAATATGTGTCATTAGTCGGTACAAAGGTTATATAAATCAGGTAACAATGTGGATCACAGAAATGTGAAAACTTACACGTCTGTTTTAAATGTGTCTCTCGTATTTATTTATGTATGCGTTTAAACATATCATGTTCCTAATTACTCCGGGCAGTCGATAGTATTCTCGTTTCTTCGAAAGCAGATGTATGGAAGTTGTTAAACTGGCCGATGCCCTGTCCCTTTTCTTTTTGCGTAAAATTAGTTCCGTGTCGTGTTGCGTCTCGTTTTCGCGCCCGTGCTCTCTCGCGTCCACCTGTATAGACGCGACATACATCTCGGCTCTTCCGTCCATTGCTTTCTATTTTCGCTTGTCACCGACAATTTGTACATGTTATTAGCAATGTGTGTAATACGGTTTTTCTTAAACTGTCTAACTATACTATAGTCAAGATTGTCTACAGCGTGTTAGTCGTCATGTTTTTTCAAACTTTTTTTGTTCGGATTTATTACAAAATATCTAGTTGTTTGTATATTAGGTCCTACGATTGTATATTAGGTCAATATTTCATAAGTTTTGGTTAGATGCTAACATTTGAACTCACATGTTTAATTGGAAAAAACTATTTTTTACACGGTATAGCCTCATTGCTTTGACCATTATCTCACCAGATGTTAAGTGACGATGTAGTCAAGGATGGTAAACACACTAAGCCTAAAGGCACTGATTCTCAAGTGATGCTGCCGGATCACATCTATTGGTATTTGGCGACAGGTTTTCAAACATGAAGGTTGTAGTTGCCCAAGCGATCATCATTAGAAAATCCCCTATAACCATACTGTAGTTTCCTTACGATGTTTTCCTTCATCAAAAGCTCAGGCCGATTTTGGAGTCGGATAGGTGGGGATCGAACCCGCGTCGATTAAGGCGGAATCCGGCCACACTACCCGCTGCGCCATCATCGCTTCGTGTAATTATTTATATGTAATTCATGTAATTACATGTAAGTAATTACTTTCATTAATTCTGTTCATTAGGTTTATCGAACAGACATGAAAGATTTTGTAACTAACGTACATGAATAATAGATAATTTTCATAAGCTCGTCATAAAGCTGACCTCAGTTAATAATGTTGCAACATGACCCAAGTCACTTGCAGAACTAAATATCGAGTGAATTTCTTTAGACAAGTGCCAGTATTATAATAGGAATTTGGAAAAAAAAAACGAAATGAAATTTTTGTCCGTAACTAAAGTACGTACTTGTGACTGGTTAAAGTTGTCAACATCTAGTGCACACATTTCATTCGATGCACCTAGTGTGGAGAGTATTTAATCATTTTGTTAAACTCTTGTAAGTTTACAACGGTACCTAGTTTCAATGTAATTTTATTAGTAGTTCTACTCGATCTTTATTCAATTACGGTAGAGAAAATAAATTGTTCGTGTGATTGACTGCCTTCATTAACACAATAGTCGATGAGATCGGCGAGCGGCTGTCGATATGTCCCGGAAGCTCTACTTGAGAACCAGTCCCCTTTCTAGCGAATTACCATTATCTAATGCCTACAACGTCACTTAATACCAGGTGATATTATGATCAAATAATCATAAAAAGGTAGAATTATATAGATCTTGATTTGTAATTCAGGTGAACTGAAAGAGCACCAATTTATTAGTAAAAACTAATAACACTATCATCGTCCGTGAAGGTTCTTTTAAGTAACATTCAGTTGTTTACTGGATCGAGAAAATTATGTCAACGCTCCTGATAATCCGTGAAAAAGGAAGTAAGAGAGATGAATATACATTACGTTGCACGCGTAGTTATCCTGAAATTCGAATTATTGAAACTTTTTGCTATGGCCGCTAAAAGAAAGCACAGAGAGTGTCACAATATCCCGATATAACCATTCCCTCGTTTCTGGGTCAGATGCGTGCACTGAATGCAAGTGAAGTAGGTAATTTTCTAAAATTTATTCGATACCCTTTACATCTCATCTTCGTTCTACATTCAGATCTTAAATGAAATCATAGGAGCGGTATTGAATACGACACTAAGAACTTTGCCAACAAGCATTCTCGTTAGGTAAATGAACTTGCGTGTATATAATATAATTAATTGTCATTCCAAAAACTCGAAACAAGCGATAACGAGCAAGAAATCTGCCAAGAAATTTGTTACTACTTTTAAGAATATATCAATGCGATACATTTGATCATTACAATACATTTGATACGTTGATTGGCAAGTTTTATAAGTCACAGACAATTTCTTATGCGGGTCACTCTTCAGATATTCGGAGTACGACATAGTTTGTTGTGTGTTGCGAAACAAATAAACAGACCGTGTTGTATTTTATGATTATATTCGGATTTCAGTAATCGATATTCTCGATATGGTTTGCTAAAATATGCCGTATTAAATTTCTTTTATCAGCCCTTCGTCCAGGCATCGTCGAATAGTTTTACAAAATTCCGCTATCATACGTTACAAAGAATTGCAGCCACATCGACCGACAATTGCACATTCATACTCGTTATGAAATTTATTACATACTATTATTTACGTCTATAATATCTAACGTGATGTTGCATAGTTTTAGCAATGTTTTTTTATGTTCCTTATAGATTGAAGTCTGTTTTTCTAACCTAGCTAATACTGTTGACCGGAAGGATCTTTACAGCTTCACCATAACTTTGGAGAAAAAAAATCAGGTTCGACACAATAAATATTAGCAGTCGTCTTCTTATATTTCTCTTCCATGAGTTATTCTTTGACTGTCATCGCTGGCGTGTTCAATGACAAATTTCTTACAAATGGTAAAATCCTAAACGTATAAAGAGGATAGGCTGGTGAACTCTGTTTTAGCATAATATGGCATTAATGCTTATATCGTAACTATTGTTTTATGTACATTAATCTTTGAAAGATGTAATAATATTTTGCAAAATACTCAATTATTTATTAAACTGTCGTAGGCACCACAGTTATGTGACTAAATCTGTTATGAATATTACTTATTTTTTTAACTTGGAAGAAAAAATTGCAATTTTCGTAAGTCGGAGTTTAAAATTTGCGTAGGTCTTTGAATATTTCGTATTTGGTATTGTGGTTGGTAGAATTTTTAATCAGTTACTGTTTTGTGCTTCCCACTACCTGTGCTTGAGTATGTTTATAATACTGACTTTTTTTAATATAAAACGCGCATATCAATTCATGTAAAGTGCATATTGTATTTTATTAGCGCAAATAAGACATTAAAAAATCCTTACAATCGTTTCCTAATATATTGATAAAATACTATTTGAATCGGAGCTTCTAGATGCGCTTGTGATTGTTTATTCTGTTGAGGATCCACTGCATTATGTATAAACAACTGTCATTCGAAGCAAACAAATTATTTACTTCTCTTGTAAAATTAACATAGTCATGATTTCTCATTTCGTGCAGTTTTGTTAAGGTATTTTACTTATAATATATTTACTTGTATGTACACATAAATACAAAATTAACTCTTAATTTTATAAGGTTTATAGAAAATCGATCGTTAGCCTTATGCAGAGCAGAGCCAATTATATAAATAGTTTTAATTAATTAGACGTTACGAATTGCCTTTTAGCACATATTCAATTTAAATAAAATTCTTTTATGGATTTATAGGTCACAAGCATTTTAATTTGTAATGCAATTTGTGATAGCATTGACTGCGATATCATCTATATTATATTTATTTTTAGAAACTATAATTTAGTGGCTAAAAGTCTTTTATTATGTGTTCCTTAACGATATGAAATCGTTAGCTAGTAACCCAATGCATTTTCATTTTATATACTGCACTAGGTTGCTTAACTTGTAAGGATGCACCGGTTTACCTTATATACACATTAGCTTAATACATAGTTCGATCTTGTTTCTGTGGATTATTTATATTGAATAAGAACCTTGTTTGACTAATAAAAATAAATTGTATCTATAGTTTATACTATATAGTTGGAGAAAAGTGGTAAAATATAGGGTCGATTTTCGATTTGAATACGCCGTTGACCTAAAGGGCTATTACAGTTGCACCGGATTTTATATGACAAGCGTAGTACGCACTCGGCCGAAAGTGGCGTACGGTAGTCACAATAGTACGAACCTCGGCTTTAGTAACCAATGCTACGGTATAGTCTTAACTAAGAATTATATTTCATTGTAAAAATTCCTGCAAACATGCTCCATTGTTGATGATAAGGAATGTCGTTTAATTATTATCAAGAAGGACGAGGAGGCAGCCGTACGATAACGAGGTTGAAAGGGACGTTCACATATCTTAGTACATTTATACGAGTGATCGAGTCTGTGAATTAGTAAACGAATCGCAAAAGTATTATTATGTTACTGATCACGTATGATAAAATCACGAATGAAACCTTTAAGTCCTGAACATTAGAACACTACCACCGATTCCAAAAACAAACTAGTCATCGAGAAGAGCCGGCAACACACTCAGTTTAGTTTTTTTTTTAAATATATTGATTTATCCATACAACAATTCTTAGTTATAATAGGCTTTAGCAGAAGCATAGAGTTTTTCTTCACAAAGTCATGTCTTTTCGAGACACCACTATCGTTCATGTAATGATCCACCCTAAAATAACCTTTTGATATTTGACTTGGTTTAAAAAGTGCTTATGCCGCAGTGGTAATGCTATTGGACTTCGCGTGTGGGTTTATATTTTTAATGAAACGAGTTTTTACGAAATTATTACAATGATAGTAAAGCGTCTTATAATTTTCACTTGGTTATCTACCATCCTGAAATTGAAAATATATCAGTAAGTATCCATATATAATATATGTATGCTGGCAGAATGATTTGAAGTATAAGTCTCTCTGGTCTTAGCGTGTTACCTTTGGTCACATCACCAATGAACATCAAGTGAGGTTGTTATGAAAAGAAGACATCGTATAAAATAATAAAAATAGTAAAATGATGAAACAACTACCGAATCCACAGACGTAAGATAGACAAGGATTAGTATTGAACAGCGATACGCTGAAGACATTCTACAATGTGTGTGGTAGTTACGAACCTTTATGTACTTTACAATGATTTGTAACCGACTTCAAAAAAGGAGGAGGTTCTCGATTCGACTGTGTTTTTTTTAAATATTTGTTACCTCAAACTTTCGACTGGGTGAACCGATTTTGATGATTATTTTTATGTACGTAGTACGCAAAACAAATATATAACTAAGACAAGTTTAAACCGCATCGTCGGCTGTTAACGTGAAGGACGTGCATTGAATCCGATTCTTAATTTATTTGTAATTATAAGTTTGCGATTTGCATCTACACCATCTACCTAGGTCGAACTGCATTCCTCTGTTGTACCTATGGCTAGAGGCAATCGTGTTACTTATACGTCCTTGATTGAACGTGAAGCACCGCCGTTTTCATTATGTTGTGCATCAAAATACCTATACTAAACTTGACAAGATTATACATGTATGAGCTAAGAAAGAATCTTGTGCAAAACTGTTACACAAAATTTACAAACTTATAAGCCACAGAAGACTGCCTTTTATGATATGATGTGTGGGAAAAAGAAAACGATTGTAAAAACAAATTAGATTATGTAGCTCATATATATAAAAATAAGCAAAAATAAAACAATACAGTTACATTAATTTATAATATTTTCAATTAATTAATTAATATATTTAAAAAAATTGGATACTGTTTTATCTTCTCAGGTTGTCAATAATGGCGAACATTAATGTGATTAAAAATAACTAAGTCATCAAATCTGTCTGGTATAAATATCAACAAAGCGTCTAAGGTATACTGAATACTTTCATGAACTCCATTCACATCTCGTGATACGGTGATCTTCACCTGGTGGAACGTAACCACGTTTAGAACCTTTACTTTATAGAATAAAAGTTATAAGAACGAAGTTCGTCAATGTCGCTTTACGATCACCTATAATAAGTACTACTAAAAGTGAAATCAACTAGTTTTCACTAACCAATATTGCCGCTTTCCATCAGATACGATTCTATACCAAATATCATACAATTTTGCATGCTTATAAAACTAGTTACGCACCGCGGCTCCGCTCGTTTATGAGAATTACTATTTTTCACAATTATACACAGTAATCAATAGTCAAATTAAAGCATTGCAGATTGGTATTGATAATGTTATTTGCTGATTCATTATAACATAAACACTAAAAAACAAGTGAGAAAACATGTCTACGATAAAATAAAGATTCATTGTAAATAGGATAACTGTTTTTTTTACTCGATAAAATGATTGCACTTTATCTGATGTCCAAAGTACAGTCCAAGAACGATGTTTACTGTCGACAAATGTGAAGACACTTTTTCTGTATGTATATTCGATGTAACAGAATAAATACTAAATACTGACCAGATAATTTATCTATTATACAATTAATAAAAAAGAATCTGGTGAATCGGTTCTGTAGTTCTTGAGTTATAAACCCAACTAGCGGACAGACAGATAGACGATGTTCTAATTATATAATGTAAGGATAACATTGATTACGCGGCTTTGAGTAAATTCATATGTATTTTAACTATCTAGAATCTCCGAACTCCATCATCATAAATTCATCATACAAACGTCATATTATTCGTGTTTTATAACTGTTTCAGCATCCGAGGCCGGTTTTATACTGTATAAATAAAATATTTGCTCCGCAGCTTGTGTTATAATACACGTCGAATACTCGACACAGAGTCTGTCCTAACTCGGCACGTTGCCAACCTTATTTTTTATTTTTGCATACGCTTCGCTGAAGCTTTCGCCAGTATCAGTGCTTTTATACTGTATAGGTTTAGCGCTTTAACCAAAACCTTTTTTAATGTCAAGTGATAATGAGGACCGCGATGGTAATATAAAACACGTTATGCCTAGAAATACTTGCTCTCCAGGGATACAGTCTTCGGAATACACGCTATTGACGACAGATTTTCAAACTTGAGGATCGGCAAGCGAAACACTACAGTTATTTTCATTCATGCAGAAGCTATGAGTTTTTATGTAATACTGTTTATAATTTATTTGCCTTATTTGACCATTTAAATTATGTAATTATGGTGACATTTTACGTAATACAGTCTGGTTATTGTAGTCTAGTGACACTTCAATATTGGATATAAAATGATTATTGGGGATACAATGTCGAACTGAGCTCATATAATGTTGTAAACAGAAGAATGATCAGGATACATACACTGATTGATCTTGGGATGTCATCCCATTATACATATCGTGTATATTGAAGTCACAATTAAATTGGACATGATATATACATACCATACAAATAATTACATCTTTCTCATGCGAATCTCATACGTAGTTGGATTTTTTTATGTGCTCTACTTAAGATAAGATTGTTTGGTAATCCATGTATCATGTATATTATTTAAAGAGACATTGAAAACGACAACCTTTCTGTAAACACAAATTCTTTAAAATTGACTAAATTTTGTACATATTTACAGATGACGATGTTTTCAGTACACAAGTTTTTTACAAATAAACACCTTTTGTCTATCTCGTTTAGTTGTCATGTTATTTTCGATTTCATTCACTATTATATTGATAACTTGTTGCGTATCTTGTGTTGCTGTATTCCTTGGTAACGATCTCATTTAATATTATGTTTTCCGGTGTTTTCTTTCACCGACAACTCTGTTGATTTCAAGTTGCATAGATGGGCTTTGAAGTCGCGTCGATTGACGGGCACACTAGCAACTGTGCCATCATGACTTAAATGTGACGATGTTACTGAAGATAATAATGAAGCCTAAAGGAAATGACTCTGAAGTGTTGCTGCTAGAATATACTTATATGTTTACGACTCTAAAATTAACGAAGCAGATTAATAAAGTAATTATTTATTGACTTTTAGTGCATTTTTATAGTTTATTCTTTTGAAGTCGGTTATGTTTTAAATTTTAAAAGATTTTTTATCTACTTTTCAGTTTAAATATGTACTTTTACGTATAGCTGTGAAGCCTACTTCATAGCTTTGGAAACGAATATATGAAACACGTTTAAGTCTCTATAATATTCGAGGGATTTCTCAATTTTCCTGAGTTCCACTGATCCTCATTTGGTGAAATGGGACCAACTCGGAAGTGTACTCTTTCTATTTAAAAAAAATTGCAAAGCGGTCCACAAATGAAGGAGAAATCGCGTAACAAAGATACAAAGCATACAGACGAATTGATAACCTCTTCCTTTTTGTAGTCGGTTAAAAAAATATTAAACTGAAATCAGTTTCCAATCACACATTTTGTTCTACTAGCATATTACATACCTTAGTATCTTTATTCAATTTCTATTAAAACCAGTTAAATGTTAATAGTAACAGTAAGTTTTATATATAGTTATTTTAAAAAGATGTTCTAAATGTATAAATGCCATTTTCTCAAAAGTGATCGCGTACATTGACACAGTATTATATCTTTACACTTATCAGTGTCCAATTGTGCTTATTCATTGTTTACTTCTTGTCATGTTTGGTAACAATAGACTTGTCCAATTCTACATAAGGTTAAACGGATAACTCGCTACAAATAACTTACAACCAATACACTTGGTACCGTTAACGGGAACTAATTATTATGAAGTCTATATCAGCGCACAATGGATGTCGTCCGTCCGTACACGCAGGTAAAAGAATAGGTAAGACTCGTCGCCTTTTAACACATCTAGAACTTTGTATCTAGTAAACAAGAGCGACCTTTTACTGAAGCGTATTTGTTTTCAAACTTTCACCTATTAGGTTAGGTTCATAAAATTTTCTAATTTTGACTAGACAATTTGTTTTTATTCATAGCCCCAAGTATCCTCTTTGAAATGAACTTACCAAAGTTCCGTTAATATGATAAACCATAATTTCTGAATGTATAATAGTTTTCGAGATATTTGAAAGGTAATATTAAGAAACTTAAAAAATATTGTGATTTTGAATACTCTTTAACTATTAAAAAAACCCTTTGGCAGAACTTCGTAAATGATAAAAGAAAACTTCTGACCAAAATTTATCGAAATCGATTTGAGGTGAAATGACCCGTATATAACATTAACGGTATAATAATAATAACTTTATTGAACATTGAATTTTAAGGTACAATCAATGATACTTTTTCTATAAATTTAATTTATGTACTATATTAATGTTTTCTAGCGCCTGAACTAGGCCGAGTCTGTATATCAGACGCTAGTCTCTTCCCGTGATGTTTATCCCGTTACCAATACCTTATACTTACAAGTGTAATCTAATTATTTTAATATAATATTAATTTAGAATGCAAGGTACTTTCCAAATATTATTCTACCTTGCTTTCGATGATACTATGTACTTAGTTATACAACAATACTGTGAACTTAAGCTAATATTAATTTTACATATTTTATGATGCTTTTACAAATTATTTTTTTCTTTTAAATTAATATAATAATAAATTGCAATGAACCATTTTTTATTAATATTAATTGCATCTCTGTAAGTAAAACATTAAATTAACTTACATTATTTTATAATGTTATATAAATTTTTCACGTCTTCTTAGTTTTGTTCCTTTAGCCAAGATATAAGCAATTTCTTACACTTATGATTATTGAGTATAATATAATACTTTATTAAATAGACAAAACTGAACTCTAAAATGTTCTCTTGTAATACTAATCCATATTTATGAGTTCCGTGTAAATTAATCTCCAATTGACAATTTGATAACCGATTTAAACATTGTTTACAAATATCCTTCAGAATGTACGTTTAATTTATAGTTGAATAGGGCAAAAGTAAATTTACAACCACATGTAAATGTATCTAAACAAGCGAACGTGACCAAATGTCGATACAATTTCATAACAGGATTTAGATATATCTAGATCTCAGGACGCAAGTGGTTCAGCTGACCGCAAACACTTGTAAACAGAGATGCTTTGTGTCCTAAATAAATGTTATTGCAACTACCTACTTATTTAAATTATATCATTTTTATATAATACAATTTTTACCTACGTCTGCGCTTGTATATAATAATTTCAGTTGTTATTTATTTTGTTATATATTTTGTAAATTTTTCACGATTTTCTCGTAATAGAACGTTATTTTTTAGTGACTCAATTCATTATTTTAAGCAAGATAGTGCTTATCTGCAATTCGGTAAATTAAAAATCTTATGTCTTAATTATTATTTGCTATGTTTAACTGCCTCGGTGGCGCAGTTGTATTACATACGACTGGCGTTCTGAGGTCTCGGGTTCGATCCCCGGGTCGGGTCAAGTGATATTGGGTTTTTTCTACTCAGTGTCATCCCGGAGTTTGGAATTTGTGCTCGATATGGCGACAGGCTCGCCCCCCTGTCACATCTGGGACGGAACTAAGCTCGGCGAAATGTGGGTGGTGTAGTTTGCTACTTCACCTCTGCCTAACCCTTCGGGGATCACAGGCGTGAGCATATGTATGTATGTATGTTTAATCATAGATCATTCACGAATTCGATTTACACTTTACTTTTTTAAATTATCCTTGTACATTTATCTTAGAAATTACCACACCTATCTTTGCTGTCTTTGATTTAATAGAAATCTTTATATTATCTAATGTAACGTAATATATTTTAAAATCTGTATAATAATCTTATAATCATGTAAAACAGTTAATTGGTTTTTAAGTTATAAGGTGAAGCTGGGTAAAGCCCTAGTAATCAACAGCATTAGTCAAAAATTTTGCAAACTTATTTCATTGATATTATTTGGAACTCAACCAATGAGTTGTATTCTACAGGGTTGTTGTCAATAATAATGCACTTTATACAATATAGATACAATAAAACACAAAAATAATAAGTAAATCATGAAAATACTTGCTCGCCCACGTTTCTCTCGAAATAACTCGACCGACAAAACGACTTGTTTTCATAAAGTTAATCTGATTGTTCTGTTTTTTGTATATATTATTATATAGTGACATGCCCTACCACAGCATGCTATGGTTTCCTCGCGATGTTTTCAGTCACCAAAAGCTCGGAATGATTTTAGATTTGGATGGGTAGGCTCAACCCCGTCCATTGACGGGGAATCCGGCCGCACTACCAACTGCGCCATCATCGCTTCAATAATTTTCACCACCGTACTTACTGTCATGTATTATACAGTTATCATGCTGAACGAGTAAATTAAAAAATTAATACTCTAAACTTTGTGTCTAATGCCCCATCACCTCCGCAACAAGCAAGTAGTTTTCATATAAAATTTATGATTGTTTATTTATGGATGGTTTTTAATAATAATACAAAATGTCAAAATGATTAATTGTTAATGTCGTTAGCTTCGCCTCCGAACTTTATTTATGAATCGAATTTATAGTCTCGTTAATAATGTGACAGCTTCTTGAACGGTTACATAGTTTAAAGTAAATTTTGTGTTTTAATAATAAGTTATTTATTTGCTTAGTTTGTCTAAACGTAATTCGACTATCTTATTTATAGTATAAATTATTATTCATATTTTGTGTTAGGCAGTTAAAATCATTGGAGTCTTAAATTTTGAACTAGATAAGTTTAGGTTGTGACAACAATCTCACTTGATATTAAATGACGATGCACTTAAATGGTACCTATCTACATTTGATGTACTCAAATTTTAAGGGTGTACGAGTCAAACGTACCTCTGATTCGAATTCCTGGGCGCCGAAATACATGTCAATAAGTTGGGTCTGCTCAATTACACAAACCACTTTTTTTTTGGTTGGCGGTGTTATCATTTCATCAAATAGTAAAACATGTGTTTTAGTTAAGTTTTATTTGCAAAATCTGTATCATTAGAGATTTTTATAATAGTAAAATAAATAAAGTGTGTTTGTAATGTCAAATAACAATTTTATACTATATACATATTAATGTATATACGATACATAGATCAAAAACACATTTTTTAAATATTTTGTCTGTCTTGTGTTCCGGCTAATATCCGGTATAGCTGGGCCATTTTTGAAGAGACTTTTTCTGGCAGATGGCTGACGTCACTCCACGTAACTTAGGCTACGTTTATTTTTCGAAAATTATTAGGGTTAACATGAAAACTCATAAAATTAGGCTCGAAATCTGATTTCATACGTACTTTTACTGACAAGTGTTTGAATATGAATTAAATAATTAAATATGAGAAATATCTTTGCTTTCTCTTTGTAACAAAAATAATTTTAGGTTCCGTTTAAAAAAGACTTATAATAAAAGTCATGAAACAAAATACGATTTAATGGACAGCACTATCAAATCATTATTTTCCAATGACTAAAAACTATACTGAGTAAATGAAAGTAAAGAGTATATGAAACACGGGGGAAGCCGCAGGCACACAGCTAGTAGCTAATAAAAACAAGCACTTTAGACTTTCCATAACATTGCATTTAATAATCACGCTCAATAATTATATACAGCGAAAATTTTGATTATTACTACTTCGTCGAATATTCGGTGATTTAGCCGAATATGAAACGAATATTCGGTCCATCTCTATTGATTACCCATTTTTCATTCCTGACCTATATTGAAGATCCAAAGTTTATAAACAATACACTCAAAATTCGCAAACGCAATAATTAAGTCCCGTTGAGAGATATCCCTAGTTAGTGTTCCAACAAAACCTGCCGAACGGTTTACCGACGTGTTTCGACTTGCAAATTCGAATCTACATCGCATTTGCCGCCTCCTAACCCGTTACATACATTAACACCGGAATAAAACGCACGGTACAGTTATGAAGGTGCTAGGTTATTAAAATCATAGAGAGAAGAAACCTTTGCTCTCAAACTTGAAACTCGAAATACCGGATCCACTCAGACTGAATATATACGTGGACGTCGCACGTGTTTCTTTTTAATAATCAGTATTAATTTGCGTCAGTTAACGTTTTAAGGTATTTCCCGTGTCCTATAAAATACCAGAGGAATAGGTAAAAGTTATCACCTATAGCGACATACATGCTTGGTGGTAAAGCATTTAGTGGGTAGCTATCAGGATAGTATATAGTTTAAAAACCTGTCACCAAACACCGATAAGTGTGTCCTGCCAGCATGACTTGAGAGCCAGTACCTCTAGGCTTAGTGTGTTTACCATTATGAGCAACATCGTCACTTAACATCAGGTGAGATTGTGGTTAAAACCCTAAACCTATAAAGTGAAAAAAAAATTAAATTGCATCATATTATTAAGATGGTTATGTCATTATAAATATGAAACCAACTAATTTTACTACCTTTGTTTATTGATATTTTACCCGTGGACGTGTAATGTCATACATAGATGACGTATGTTAATTAAATTTGACATACGTGTGGTCTAAATTGAGAGGAAATATTTTTGATTTTGGTTAAATTTAAATTAAAAACTGTATTCCGGAAACGCTTAAACGCTTTCTTGTTACACAAACGAATACATAGTTCAAAAATATTTCAAAATGTTAATTTAGTGTAATAGTATTAAGTATTTGAAATCCAAGTATCACTCATGTTAGGGTGAACGGCTATGGTTTCGTCTAGAGTTGTCCAACGATCTCTGTTTTTTTGCTCTCGTCGTACATGTTTTTCCTATTCATTTTATTATTCCTATTTCTTTGGGGTCTTATCTCCTTCTCGTTCGAGAACAAGAGATGATCGCTGGGCGAACCGGTTTACTAAATGGTGTAGTGATTTTAATAATTAACAAATATTTAGAGAAATTATATAGGTAATGAAGGGAGCAGGTACTTGAAGTCAATAGAGGTAAATACTTTCCGAGAAAAATAAAAAAATATACATGTATTTCATCGCAGCTGAAGTCAGTAGTAGCACCAGTTGGCAAATGCATACCGTTCACTAATCGTGTCTCAATACTATTACGAAAAACATTTCAGTACGTTTTCGTGAATTTATACGCCGTTGATTGTTAAACAATATAAACAATAACGTGGTAAGAATTAAAAATGTACGCTACAAACCCATGGTGTATATGCGACTGGCGTTAGACAAATAAACGGGCGTATTTTAAGGCAAGAACAGAACGAGAGCAGCATGTTCATTAGAAAAAGCTCAAGCACATATTGTAAAAAGCAATAAATTATCAATTTTTTAATTTGCATTTACTTACCATTGGCCCGGAGCTAAAAAAAATCTAAAAGAATCTAGAAATCTGTAAGTAAAATTAAAGTTTATAAAATAAAACAGATATTAAAATGTAACTTCTATGAAAAACAAAATTATGTGTATAGCCTTCCCATGAATGATTTTTTATTAGTGCAAATAAATAATACATTGATTTAGGTTCAGTAGTGTTTACTAATGATGCGGGTTTGATTCGTAATGGCGATGTTAAAGACTAAGCTCCAAATAAAAAATGGATTAACTGTCATTAATATAATTTCTGGTGGCCTGCATAGAATTGTAAACAAATCATAGATGATGCCAACAAATTTGTGCAAAGAAAATACACACAGCTTTTAGTTTGTATGCATGTCATCTCAGTTATATCCATTACTTTTTATGAAGTGAACTGTCTGCTTTCGTTCATCTGTGTTGAAAGCTACAGCTGCGTATCGCGAGATACGACCGCATACGTACGAGTTTTAAATGGATTTAAAAAAAGTACGTCGACTGGCTGGATGCGGATTGCTAGTGGCCTTTTATGTATGTCATGTGTGAAAGTGTGTATTTTCTAAAGAATTACTTAATATTTATAATAGTATGTATTAATTTAGTACCTAACTATCTAAATAGAAACAAAAGACTCAATCATGTTTTTTATTTTAAAGAAACTGGATGAGGAGTCCTTTAAATAATATAAAATTAATAACTTACTAACAAGTTGCCATAAATATGGTATATCTAAAGTGATATTTTACATTATAGGTGTTGTTTCACTGCACACTGTCAGTTATAAGATAGATTTACGATGCAATTCTAGACTCTTATTTAGAACTCGTATTCTCTATGTGAACATGAATTTAGACTTCGTTTCATGGTCGCAGGAAGGATGTCTATTACGTTTGCTCAGTGTTGCATTTCAGATTTCCAATATACTACCATTTCCAGGAAACTTAATTTTTTTTGTAATAAATGCTGATTTTGCTTGTAACTGTGCCAATTTAAACCTTATAAAAAAATTTAAAGACGTGCAGAATGTAGTGACTTAAAGTATTTAAATTTTAACATATGTGCTAAAAAATTTCCGAATATGTTGCTGAAACATATTCAGTTTAACGTGACACTTCTACCAAAAATACATCAATCAGACATTAAATCAAAATATAATAAAACAATACTCAATTATAACTTTTAATGGTGCTCACATAGGGACGTGCTAAATTATTATTAAACTTGAAACTAAAGTGAAGGCGTGCACTGAGACAATGGATGTAGAGGCCTCGGTCAAAGGCAATAGAAAACGAAATGAAGCGATAGCGGATATGACGCTAGCTCGGACGTAATAGACCCAAGGAAACAGGTAGATTAGAGTTGAATGAAAACGATCTTGATATTATAAATGGTTAGTAGTTAGCAAAGAACAGAAATAAAGAACTTCAAAACGAGAGTTTTGTAATTTTGACAAAGGACTAATTAAACTAAAGGCAACAATTGTAGAGATGATCTTCTAATTGTATGTCATCCCATTTGTATACCCAGTGGTTTAGTGTAAGGCAATTTCTCATACTAATGAGTGAGCCATTTAAAGCCCCATTTTAATAACTTTACTTTACTTTTAGCATGAATACATGATATCAATAAATTACGTAATTGAATCCGATAATGTAGATACTTATGAACTGAAAGTGCAGAAGATACAAGCAATGAATAATCAAAATTTACGTCTATCACAATTTTCTTTGACTCGATTCTAGTATTTTTCAATTGCAAAGTAAAAACGCTGTACACATCTCGACTACAATTTTTTCTAAATGCCATCTACATTTTACCTATATACATATTTAATTTTATGGAGTTATTTGTAAACGAGTCATCGAAATGACTGAAGTTTCTAATTTTTAATAAATGATTTAACTTATTACATTTAAGATTTCCGTATTTGATATATATATTTATCCTACAGATATATGTGCTTTGTTTTGTTGGTCTGTATTTATTTATATTACTGTCTACCTAGTTACTAAAATCCACGTCTTCACTATTTACTGATGAGATAGAGATTAGAGAGATTTTAACAAATAAATAACGTGAACAAAAAAATGAATTCAAATTAATTTATTGAAGTTACACTTTTAGGTCGTCAGCCAATAAATAAGCAGTAGGACATACATATATTTGTTTCATATTTTCTGCAGTCCATATGAATTATCCAATCTAACATGAAAGTTAAATTTATCTCAAGTCAGCACTTAAAAAACCTCTGAAAAACTAGCAAATAGCAGTTGGTTTTTTTTCACTTAAGAGGACATGCGGTCGGAAAAGTAGGTATTACAGAAATCTATTACTATAGCGTTGTCTGCTCCAACGAAAGAATTCTAAAATACGAAAAGGACAACAGCTCGGGCTGATTTTACCCATGCAAAATAGACGAAAACATCACTTCGTATTACCCTGTTTCCTCCTCCAGAACTGAACCGATTTTTAATTATCTTTTAGTTTTACTATAAGAAAAACTTGCTTGTACGTGTTGTTTTTTTTTAAATGTTATCCATCAAATTTATTTGACGAACGTCTGAAAATGACGGTAAAAATCGAACATTTTTTAATTTTTAAAGGCTGCTAGTTTTTACAATAACTAATTTATGGGGAAAATCAAAACGTACGGAAATGGTTGCTGGTGGATATATATTATTTGGTATAAAAATATTTTCCATAATGCTATTATCCAGGGAGGAAGCAGGGGACTACGTTTTGGAATAAATCCCAGTAGCATATCCTCTTAAAATATCGACGACATGACAAGTTCTAAGTACGATTTCATTCATTTATTGATGCTTATTATGATATCGTACGTGAGCTCGGCTGGGACAATGGACAGGAACCGGTCGATGACACTACAATAGCGCATTAGCATTTGTCCGATGCATCGGATTATCAGGTAGCCATTAGAACGATTTGATTTACTTCGCTTTGTACAACTATAATAGTTACATAAATTCCATTTGAATAGTAGTTACTAATATCCTTTCATTTAGTTTGAGTAATGTACATTCCTAGGTTGACTCTTCATATTTCTATTCACATATTTTGTTCATTTTTATACATACATTATTATGATAAAATTCGCTAAGTAAGTATGTATGGAATCTATTTTGGTCTTCGGTTAATCAATGAATCAAATTCCTTTTTTTCTTGTATTTTTCAATAATTCTCGAATTGCTATAAATAGGCTAACACTAGTAGTAATTAAAATAAGTTTTTATAATAGTTTCGGTCATATTTGACATCTTATTATGCATTCGTTGCTGCATTTATTTTATTACGAATGTTCAAATTCAAAACACAAATAAATCAAGTACTAATCATTCACAAGGAAATTTAGTTTTTTGGAATCTGATACATTATCTGCTACAAAAAAAATTAAGAGTGGACTAGATCTATAAGGACCTATAATAAATATTAGGAACTTATTAATCCTCTTTCACTAATAAGACTTAAGAGTTATAACGATTGAATTTATAACATACGAAGTTCAATAAGTTTTTCTAAATACTAAATAGACAGTTGGTTGAAAATCTATAACAAAATGAGATTGTAAACTATGAAAGTATCACGTGGCAAAGCTCGCATAACTCGGACACAGCGTCGAACTTTCTCACTCGTCTCTCATTCAAAAATTTAAAATATTTAAAACCGGTTCGATGCAGCGCCGTAACCTCGTGTTTCATAAGAATATATCCGATCAGTCATAATACATAGGTTCGACCTTGCGCGGACGACAATCGCGGCAGAGAGTACATTGTTTGCTAAAGTGTTCGCATATTGAATAGATACTATTGCTGTACGGTAAAATGTTACAATATATATGTATGTATTAGGATATGTTTGTTTTTCTAATTATCGGTTTACAGTAAACATTTATGATACGATTTCAATACTTCATTTAAGTAATCTAAAACATTGTTATAAATGCAATATCTACTTTTGTTGCCTTGTTATTGTTTGCTTCTTTCTATGGTCTTTTATCCTTTAAAATATTAGAAGACATTTGAGGAATTCGGTATAGGGTTGGCGACTATCAATTAATGCTTTCTTTTCTATCCATTTACGACTTTAACATAGTCCTTTATATCCGCAAACGATCTGCCGTGTTAGGAAGCAATAGAAAAATTATTTACTTTTCACATCACATACAGGAGACAACATACAAACTGAATGCATGTTTAAAAATTTTCAGGAACTTAACTAGACTTTACAGGAATTTTTGAGGCGTTAAAAATACCATTTTATGAATTAGCATTTACTGAGATAACAGCGAAAATGCCTTCTAAATAATTACGTTACGCTTTTATACTTTTATACCACTTTTATATTCAGAGATGTATGTAAATCACCAATCTAAAATATTAGTAAAATATGATATTAAGTATTGCTTTCAACCATACAGAATTGGTTTTATTGCTTTATTTGGTTCAGTAAATTATTGGGCCGGTAACAGTTGAGTATTTCATTATTGTTAGAAGCAACATTAGTATCGTATCTCATTGTTACATAAACTGTTGAATAATATCTAAGCGAGACCTAAACTGTTTGTATTGCAGATCTTTGTTAATTCATTGTGTATAGGACCTTACGTGAGATTTATTACGTTATGTCTAATGCGGATAATACTAAATGGAAATCTAAATAATATATCATAATAACAAATGACGTATTCGCTACATTGATGATAATAACGAGATGTTCTCGTGGAAAGTTTTACAAGTAGCGAGTAATTTGTTTATACATTGCAAGTACATTGTGAAATGCATATCCCTAGGTTATTGCGTGGTGAGCTGTAGCACGTTTACTGCACAGGAACACGTCAATAAAGTTGAAATTGTTATAGATTAAATAGTAATTGTTTCTACAGTCTATATTTATGAGTCTTGTTGCGAGTTCCTTTGTGTACATTTATTTAGGTAAATTACAAATTTGAGCTAAACGATTTTCATAGAGCTTTAATGTTTTGCTTTAAAGTTGCAGATATTTTATATTAGTGAGAGTTGAATTAGCAAGTTCTTGATTTCATTGATATTATTAAATTTTCCTCACCTTTTGTAAGTTTGTTGGTTAGCAAGGAATTGTCTAAATTACCTCATTAATGCTTCGTTTTTTCGCCTTCATACGGACAATTAAGATTTGGTTTAAAAAAAAATACCACATCTCGTGATAATATATTGTAATAAGTATCAATTCTAATTTATCTATCTTATGTAGAATTTATTTTCGTGTGAAGTATGTTTGCGATTTTACATTTAAATTATGTCATTTTACTGCTTGCGCTACTTAAAAATAAATGAATTGTCTTATTTTGTCATAAACTTACCCAAAATCTTTCAGTTATTTAAACTTCCCGTTCAAACAAGCTCAGTCCTAAGCTTTTATAATTTTTGTAAACGTTTTAATAGGTAGTTATTAATATGTTATTTTTCTATAAAGTTTGTTACTCTTTTACAGTTTCTTCAAAATCTGGGCAAAGTAGACCGGACCTTGGACGATATCTTCGAAGAGCACCTACAGAACTTCAACCGGCAGCATCAGCAAGCGACAAGGCTTCAGAAGGAGTTCAACAATTACATAAGATGTATAAGAGGTAGATTTATCATCTATAGTATTGCCATAATTCATGTTATATGTATCTTTTCTTATTCTCTGCAAGCCGAATTTCAATGCAATCAAATTTGAATATATTTTTCTTCTTTTTGCATAATTTAAATCCCTTTCTCGCTGACCCATTATTATTACGAACGTTTGAGACTAATTTAGATAGTGGTAAACGTCTAGTTTGCACGTTTTTTTTCTCCTAACTCTTGATTGATAGTAGAAGTAATTTGCCTTCACTTTCCAGAAGTTTGTCACGAACTAGTGCCGTAGGTTTCCATGAGGGAAAACATCATCATGAAACCATAGCATAGTGGTAGGGCACTTTCTTAAGTCTCAAGTTTGTTTTGACAGCGTCACTTGAGAGAGGCTACCTATGAGATTAGTGTACTTCTTACCATCATGGATGACTTTTTAATTTAGGTAATAGTTTAATTTATGTCACTTCAAAATACATGTTCTGTGTTATCATTTTCAATACATTTCATTTATGTCCACAATAACCAACACTATATCGTGCAAAACATTTGTAAAATTGCATAATATAGAGTCATAGAACGCAAGTTAATGAATTAAAACTAATAACTACTGAGGGACAGTCTGGGAGCTTACTAAAAATTCATCTTGTATTACATCGTCACAACATCAACTGAGATCGTGATCAAGGCTCTGTTGCAGTAAATATTAGCTGTCCCACGCTTTAGGCTAAAATTTTAGGTAATAATAATGTTGTCTATTTATAATACGATCCCAAAGAACATTTCCGATTTACATGACTACGTCAAGCTAATTTTAATTTCATAACGTTTTTATAGGGTAGATTATTATATGAACAATATTAATGTCTGGAAATGACAGCGTTCTCTGTACTTTCGCTAATAACGCTTATTATAACTATAATTTATGTAGTATTTACATATATATATATACAAAAAGACCAGATCGAGTTTCTTGCCGGCTCTTCTCGACTCTGGTGTTTTCCGAAGCAGTGGTAGTGTTAGTGTTTTGACGTTCATAAGCGCCTTATCAGAACCTAAATTGATTGAAGTACTTTTCTATTTCGATTTTTATAGGAAACTAAATTATTTACCTGGGTTTTTTTTCAGCGGCACAAACAGCATCGAAGTCGTTAATGGAAGCGATCACAGAGGTGTACGAAAGCGGCTGGTCCGGTCACGATCTACTCTACGTCCAGGCACAAAACATGGAGATGCTCTGGCAGGACTTCTCGCACAAACTCGGCGACCAGGTCCTCATACCGCTTAACACTTACACCAATCAGTTTCCTGAAGTTAGAGTGAGTATCCAATAATCATTATTATAATAGAAAATGTTTATTTTTTTTCCTCACACATGACAAATGTGATAGATTTTGATTGTGAATAGTAGGAAACAAAATAAATGGTATAACTATATAGTTTTATGTTTATTATGAATAAATGTTAGAACTTTGTTAATTAATTGAGATTAGAAAGAAAGAAAGAGAATACAAGATGAAGAGAGAGAGAATACAAAAAATAAAAGGCAAAAAGAAAAAATAATCAATAGTAAGATCTGCGTGTTTTGGTAGTGAACGTTGTTATTTCAACTACCTAAATTTTGTCAAGAGTCTCGATTAACCTCGTAATGAATTTTGGTACCGTGTGTTGCAGAAAAAAATCGAAAAACGTGGGCGAAAACTCGTCGACTACGACGGTCAGAGGCACAGCTTCCAGAATCTGCAGAACGAACGCCGCTAAGAGAAGAGATGACGTTAAGGTAATGTTTATTATCTGATACTTTTTATCCTTACACATCCACTTTACTAATGTATTAAATCGTAGATGTATCCTTTAGGCAGATTTTAACATACATTCTGTTGCATTACATAATATATGGAGCATGTTATAAATGAATGAAGTTAACGTAAATATAACTACTTAACCTTTCTTTGCAATCCTTTATTTAAATAATTGAGAATTCGTAAGATTTTATAAGATAGGTGATAGTTGTGAAGAATATAAGACAGTGGCACAGCTAGTCTTTATAAAATTATTTGATACCATTCGGTTACTGAAAATGAAACAAATGTCTACAGGATATGCACTCATTGACACATATTGACCATATTTTGATGATATCTATTTGATAAATTTCACTATATTTTATAGCCTCCACCAAGTTGAGTCATACAGACCTACAGGTTTTTCTGTGGCGATTACAATCGCTAGTACTCCGTAGACTGGTACTATAGATAAGTTCGTTTCATCCGTTCATCCTTGATTGGTGTGGTATTACGAGTAAATGAAGTGATGTTGACTAAATGGCCACACATCAATAGACGTGGTTTCGAATCCTGCCTCACACTGAGCCTGGATTTTCTGTGATGAATCCATAGCATAGGGGCAATTCCTTGCTCTACATATACCATCTAGTTGAAAATGTATTTTCTATCACTTACTAGTGTGTTCTGGCTGTATTAGCTTAGAACCAGGTCATACCCCTTCATCTTCATTGTGAGTTACATCGGCATAGATTATTGTTTTAATGGAATGTATTTTTTAATTTCTGTACAACATTTTTTTAGTTTTATTTTTTTATGATTTGGCATTAAAATACACAAAACTATCACCAACCGATATTTAATAGTTATCAAAATCGTACACTCCATTGCACTTACAGATTGATATTGTTTTTTTTTTTATTTGCCATAATTAGTGATAGCAAATATGATTACCATTTTTTATTGTCTATATAACTTTTAAGAGATATAATTTTAAATATATCATTTTAAAAAAATGAATGTTTAGTGTTTTGTCATTTTATAAACCGTCATCGTCCACAGCGCTCCATTTCTTTCAGTCATAGACCCACATCTCCGAAAAGTTCAAATACGTTAGTTATTTTTGTATTTAATTATCAAAATATTCATTAGAAATAATTTATATACCAAAGCAATGTTTGTCGGGTCAGCTAGTTTATAATATACTTTTTTGCATCCATTATTTACTTCTCGACGGTGGTTATTTACTTCAATAAACTGGATGGCTATTTATTAACTATCTGTATTATTTTTTATCTCCAAATTAAGCGTAGCGTCACACGTTTGTTCTACTGTGGATTTCTGGATTTTTCGCATTATGTACTTGTGCACTATTATGTTTATAGTAATTTGATAGTTTATATATAGTTAGTAAATAAATGATAAAGTTGTTGTTACCAGGTGACTAAAGGTCGGGAACAGCTGGAGGAGGCGAAGCGCACGTATGAAGTACTGAACTCTGAGCTGCACGACGAACTGCCCGCGCTTTACGACTCGAGGGTTCTCTTCTACGTACATAACCTGCAAACGCTATTCTCCGCCGAACAACTATTCCACTGTGAAAGCTCGAAGGTACTTATATGCTACGTTCCTGACACACGTCTTTCGCTTCTTCCACTCATTGCTTACGTTACGGGTACTTTTCATCGAGACATTTTTTTAGAAAATCTTACTGAGGTAAGTAAGGCACGGGTAACTTAGCTTACCCAATCACTGTCGCCTTGTAAATCTGCTTCGTCAATCTTCATTCGTACATCTTTTTCCACGTGCCCAAACCGTTACCATTTAAATAACCTAATAATAACATTTAAAAGCAAAAAAAAAAACCGACGGGACGTTTTTTTGGCAGATTGCTCTGAAGATACTCCGCGTAATTCAGGAAGTTTTTATTTTATTTGAAATTTTTTGGGTTCTACGTAAAAAAAAAAAAATGAAACTCAGGAAATTGTGAATAAAATCCGACTTAATGCTCAAATTTACTGGCAGATGTTTGAGTTTGTGAAAAATATCTTTGCTTTATATGTGTACCAAAAATAATGTTAAGTAAGATATTAGAGTTCTGTGTAAAAAATTAAAACTCATGGATTTGTGAACAAAATGCTAATAATGTACCTGTAATAATAAGGTATCTCTGACTGGGAAATATTTTTCATTAGACGCATAAGATTTAGAGTTTTTCTGGAGATCGAGAGGGAATGCAAGCCAGCTAAACTAATATTACTATCGAATTTATATGGAGCATGTTACTGTGACGTATAGTACTCTCTCTCTAGCATAAAGGTTACAATGCTTGTAAGTTTCTCATTTGTTTATCAGACTTTTGAAATTTGCTTTCTAGTAAGAACTCTATTTATTATAAGACAATAGAAAATAATAAATCGACATTCCTATTGCTTTCAGATACTTGTAGTGTATGCTTAGTAGTGTAATTTAATTCACATTAAAATTGATAACTCAGTTAAATAATTTCGATATACTACAGAGTAAAGTGTGATTAAATCAAAATCAAAAAGTTCTTTATTCAATTTAGGCACAATTTAGGTTATTTGATCCACCCTGTAATAACCTTTTGAGATCAAGACAAGTTTGACATGGTGCTTGAGCTTATTATCAGATAAATCGGTAATGTTCCTTGGGATATTATTGTAAAAAAACCGAATATTATTACCTATAAAATTTTTATCACATTTACTCATCCTAAAGCGTGGCACGGACAACTTGTCTTTATTTCTAATATTAAAATTATGACGATCATTCACTAGATCTAGCTTGTCTAAATTTTTACGAATATGCATTAAGTTATCGAAGATGTATTGGGAGGCCAAAGTTAAGATATCATATTCTTGAAACTTGTTCTTTAGAGATTCGCGAGGTCCCATATTGTATATTCTGTAACAACTCTCTTTTGTAACGGAAAAATGGTGTCTACCTCAGCTGCTGTACCCCACAGGAAAATACCTTAAGACATTAGGATTTGAAAGTAAGCAAAGTAGACTAACCCAGCGGCAGCAATATCTGTTAAGCGAATTTTGCGAATCGCAAAAGCAGCGGAACTAAGCCTTCCTGCCAAGGTATTAATATCGTTATTATTCGTTTTTGTTTTTATTTATTTCGCTCTTGTGATATTTCTCCTTAACACTGTAATCAAACACACATAGAAGTGTATAATTAAAAAATTGATGTCGAAATAAACAAATAGGTTCCATCTGTAGGTGTTCACTGAATTGGAAATAATAACGGACAAGTTAGCGACGGATTGCCAGCGAGCCTCCTACACCAAGAAGAGTGCCATCAACAACGTATCCCTCCCGAGCGCGCCCTCACCCAACTCCAAGACCAACACGCTCAACTCACACAACGGCAACGCGACCACTCCGTCCGGCTTCGGTACCGTGCAGCGTGAGTACCAACCACCACCGAATTACCCCCCAACCACCACCCAATTACCTCCCAACCGCCACCTAACACCCAACTGTTTAAGTAATGAACTTACAACCCCTCAGTAATATTATTCAAGCTACATATTTGTGAAATTTCGTTTAAATGTAAAAAATAATCATAGACTTAAGGTAGAGGAAAATTAAAAAAATCGAATTAAACCTTTCCGAATATGACATTTAAACATTGACACTGGCGAATGCGTAAATCATGCATTGCCAAAAGTTGTGGAGGATTAACTTATTTTTTGTAATTAAATTACCTCCAACAGTATGAGAAAAACGTTACCCTTTTTCCTTTTACAATGGTAACTTTCTTGTAATGAAATAAATTATATATTTTTTAATTATTGTAAAATCGACATTGGTGAGTAAAAATTATTCGTTCTAAATATATCCAAGGAATTTAAAATTTACTACATAATTCTGATACTTATTAATAGAACTAATTTTATAAAAAATAACAGTTTACTGAAATATTATTACTCAGAGGATGTATTTTAATGTTTCAATCATCTATTTTACTACTATATTGGAATCTTACTATTTTAATCGTTTTATTAAAAAGTTTGTGATGAAAAAATTACGATGGTAAAGTTAAAATTGAAAAGTTGCCGACATAGCAAAATTAATAAACAAAATTAAAAAATAAAAATAAAAATTCAATATTTGGCCAATATCACCAGAATATCTACTAAGTTTGACAACAGATTTCTTAACGTTTCTGAAAATCGTTTTCAATTGTTTCTGAAACTTAATTCCAAATATGTAACGGTTATAAGATAGATGTTTATGCTTCTACCTTAAAGATTAATATTTCAGTATTAAAGTTATTTTATGTTGTATTTATTTATCGTGTGGCATTATAACGAGCATGATGTGTTGAGTGTTGTCGTCTGCACGTACGCGTGTGTGTGTGTAGTGCCTCCCTCCCCCGCGCTCAACGGCAACTCCACGCCGCCGGAATCTCCAGTCGCTACTGCAAACCCGTCCGTCACGGAACCTGCGCCGACAACGCCGCCGGCCAATCACGAACCGGAAAACCAACAAACCCCGCCCACGACCACTGAACCGACCAATAACAACGTCACAGAAAAAGACCCCGATATAAAGGTCGAGGAACTATACGATATACCTGTCGGTAAGTTATAGTCTCCTAGTACATTTGGTACGCGCGCGGGAGTTTTATTGACACGTCAGCTTCTGCTGACTGCGTGACCAATTGCCATCAAATTAAAAATTAGGTTCAAATGTTGACTGATAAGAGTTCAAATCTAAAATTCAAATCTGATAAAAATTAAAGAACATTTGATTTTTATTACTAGAGTGCTTACAGTTTTTATACTAACAATCGCTTTGCGAGAAAGGGGTAGGGCATCCCCTCTCGATCCCCACCAAGAACTAAGCGCTAAAATTGATGTGACGATTTGAGCAAAATATATTCTGTTTTATCTTTAATCGGAAAAGCATAGTCAAATTTTAAGGTTACATTTTTCTTATACAGGTATTAATTAACTCTTAATCTATTGTTCAAAATCGAAATATACTAATTTCGATGTTGTTGTAGATAGAAGCATGAATTTACAGCCTAATAAATGCCAGTAAAAATAAGATTATTAAAAGAATAAAGTTATAGAGTAAAAGCTGCTATCATTAAATCGTGAAATTCCACGAATGTTAAATTCCAGTAGATACAAATTAGACGTAAAAATAAAACTTACAATCAAAAATATAATAATGTTATATGGAGCGAATGTTGTAGAAATGACGCTATGACGGTCATTTTACAAAGTACAATTTTTTTTTACTTACGATAAGACATAATATCTGGAAAATATTATCTAACAATTGGTTTCAAATTAACGTAACTTTAAACGTTAAAAAATATACGTTGCGATGATTGAAAATTAAGAATAGCGACGTGGAACATTCTCTCAGGAACTCCAGCGCCGGAGATATCGAAGAATAATAACACAGAAGAAAAGAAAGTGATTGACGTAGAAGAGAAAATAACAGAAGATGCGAAACCGAAAGCCGAGAAGACGGAAGAAGTGTACGACATTCCCGTCGGTAAGTTCAAATAGTTCAAACACTTGCGTTTCTATTCTAAATTCAAATATGACAATTTGATATGACATTGACACTGGCAAATTCATAAATAAAGCCTTGCCAAAAACCTCAATGACAGAACGGTTCTAGTTATTACAATGTAACAGATTATACATAAGTAGATAGAATTAATAAAATATATCTCTAAAGTAAATCGATTATTATATACTATTATAAAATTGTTAAATTATGTAAAAAATTAAAATTAAAAAAATTCGTAGTTGTTTCTCACCCTATTAACATTCAAAATAAACAAGTTATGGTTTATTTTCATTTAAAAAAATTACTATTATTATATCCAACGTGATTAAAGGTAATGGTAAATAATTGTTGTTATTTATTATACTGTTGCATATTATATAAATATATATCACCTATTGATTATGTAAATTCTGTGTAACTGTATGCAAAATTACATATTGACATTTCAGAATTTTTATATTAATTCTAGATAAAAATAATAATTCAATTTTGACATTTAATGATTAGAGTTTGAATTAGGATTTATTAGTATTGAGGTTTTAGACAAGAGGGCACGCCCCGTTCGTGTAACTCTAGTGCTAAGCTCAAGGTCTATCGTGAGATTATCGCTAACTTTAATTATTAGGTATAATTTTTCATTATATATATATTATTGCGTTATTTGATAATCGAGTTTCATTATTTACTCAAATAATCTATATATTTTAAATTAAGTCAAAAATATTATATATTAAAATATAATTCCATAGAATTATCAATAAAAGCTATATACATCCGCATATACGAATTCAGTAAAATAAAAATAAATCGTTATTTAGTTTCGTTTTCAACATTTCACTTATTTGTAAATTTTAGAATATCTAGATTTAAAGTTAATATAAAACTTGAATCAGGATCTATACAAATGTATAGTACGAAAGTAAATTCAAGGAGAAAAATAAGGAAAACATATCTTTATCTGGCATGAATACGGTCTGAATAATACGGTTGTTTTTTTATATATATTTTACAAGTATGTGGTACAAATTTAGCCAATTTTTACATTAATTAAATAATATTTGTTAAATTCTGCTGACACAATATATTATAATGTATTTATTTATATATTTCTGTATGCCAATCTATTTATATAATGCTTTGATATACTTTTATTTATTGTAAAATAATAATTATAAAAATATATGTATATTTATGTTATTTTTATTTTATAGCATCTGTAAATTATGTATTTCGTTTGCTTTTCTACCTATAGTATGTTTGATGTGGTTATTTTTAGTTTGTTTTGCATTTGACTTGCTTTGATTTTGCAATGAATTACTAATAACATAACTTCATAGTTACTAAGTTAATGTAAATGTTTAATAAATACAGCTTTGATTATACAAGATTTCAAATTAACATAACGAAATTACTTAAATACCAACTGCTTTTTCAAGGATATACATATATGTCATGACAAATAATTTACTACTTTATTGTAATATACGTTTTTGTAATAAAAGTCGAATTTTGATAGGAAAGGCTATATTAAAACATCTATCAAATTATAGTTGATAGAAAAAACATCAATATGTATTGTCCTTAAAATATAGCTCGATTAGAATGACAGCTGTCAAACTAATGTGACCAGTGCTGGGAAAGTACTAATGAAATCATTATAAATAATTAAAAATTCTGCATTTTATTGTAAGTAATATAAAAGTGGCAATATTTTTTTTTAAATTGTTCAAATGCTGTTGACCGGAATATCTCTGACAGCTTTACCAAACTTTTGAGATGAGCGCTCAGGGCAAAGGTGTACCGATTTTGACTTTTATGGATCGTAAAATATAATATCAGAATTAATCGATTTCAATAATATATCATAGATGTGCGATCGATATTACTTTTATTATTTAATCCACATCTATATACACACCAATGAAATGCTCCGTTAATCCTGCCTGGTTATTACAAAAGTTTATGTTTCAATTCTATAATTTATTAGGTAATCGAAATTATTAACATAACCTAACAAACGACATCTTATACTAGACATACATAGCATGTTGACGGTTGACGTCTTACCATTGGTAGCGCGAATCTATTATCTATTTTTTCCTCTACCTAGAATCGCTCAACGCCGCCGAAAAAAGTATTCACTTCATGTACAATGATTTATATGGCAGCTGTTATTTTGATGAAGTTATATCTAAGCGAGTAGTATGTTTTGATGAGACGAAACGTACTTGTATGGTGTTTGATTCTGGCTGGAGAGGAGGTGGTAGTAAATGTGTTGTGCGCAGGCGCGACGCTCGCGGGTCTCCCGGCGGGGACGCTGTACCGCGTGCGCGCGACCTACCGCTACACGCGCGAAGATTCAGACGAGCTGTCGTTCGACGTCGGTGACGTCATACGCGTCGTCGAGTACGACGACCCCGACGAACAGGTCACGCAACACTCATTATTACTTATCATTCCCCGTAAATTGCTACTGCGCCTGCCCTACATAATCTAATATCATTAAGCACTAGGTGCCGTTGGTATTATAGGTATTTTAAAATGAAAACGTTCATACAATTATTCCGTCCATCCATTCAACCGTAAAGGCGTCTACTATTGCACATAGGTCTCCCCCAAAAATAAGGGGGGGAATTGCAGTATTCGCCACACTTGGCAGGCGGGTTGGCGATCGCAGTAGATGTTTGTGGTGCTCAGAGGATGCTGCTGCCCATCCCCTGGTTTATCCCTTAGTCGCCTTTTACACCACCCACGGAAAGATATGGAGTGGTACTATTATATAATTCATTTTATGTTATTGACATTACACACACCTCCGTTCCAACACTGTCACTTAAACAAAAAATGCATTTTTTTTTTCACAAGAAGCATTTAAAGATTTTGTTTTCTATAAATTATGATACGACTGTTTACTCATGTTGACTCATTTTTGTGCAGACTATTATTACTACATTAACGACATTATCTGACCAAGTGCAGAGGTACTTTAGGTTTACATATAATATACATGTTTTACTTATTTTTGCCATCTACTGCACTTTTTTTTAGTTGCGGATGACATTAAAGTGACAGCGATCCAGCCACAGGGCATTAGCAGTTTGCGAGAATCATACATACTATCACTACTAAAAAACAGTAATAATTAAACAATAGTATATTATTTGTCCGTACAGGAGGAGGGTTGGTTGATGGGTATCAAGGAAAACACAAACGAAAAAGGAATGTTCCCGGCCAACTTTACGAGGCCGATATGAGGTGAACCAACAACGGATCTATCGTTGAATACCGTCCCAGAGCGACGGACGGTTTCTCGAACAACAATACATAATCGTTTACGCTACGAGTCCAAACTAAATACGCCTGTGAAGTTCGTCACAGCACTTGCTAACAATATTCAAGGTTATCGGCTATCTCGTTTACACGTTCGCTTGATTCATCTTGCGTTTCGTTTTACACATGTGCCTATAAACGTGAGATTTGTTAACTCTACTCGGGACGTATTTAAGTTTGGCGCAATGCACTTGTCGGTATATATAATTATAGTTTTCCGTTTGGGTGATTTAAATTGCTAACGTCTTCCTTTACGTTTATTTATCGATATCGATTATTCAGTAAATACAGTTCATGATTAAAAATATGTGTCACTTTCTCTTACCTACTTTAATGTCGATTTTTTTATATCTTTGGTATATCTATAATCTATGTGCAACATAGATTATGTTAGTACCAAGTATAATGCTAACAACAAAAAATAACTATTAAATTTTCTATGCTCTAACTCAACTCTAAAATTTAGGATTCGGAGTGACAGAAATCGATTCAGACGTTACCACATTAAAAATGTCCAAATTTGCTTTTAAGAAACTATGCGCAATTTATGCTTAAATATTATTAATGAATGTTGCCTGGGATCGAGGTGACAATTAAAAGTATCAAAAAATTAGAATAATATAAGAAAAAACGGAAACGGTTTTGCCCTACATTTGATTTTCTTCTGTATGTCACACTTCAATAAGTTTAGAGTCTCTTATTCCTTCCAAAATCATAATTCTCCTGAACTCCTGACATGTTGATCTAATTTTTACCACCTTTCCTCCTTTATAAAGCTTTTACGAGATTCTCAGAATACATTATAACTTAACGAACATTTTTAACATTTATCGACAATAACCTTAACTACGGAACATCCCTATTTATAATTCTATGAATGATTTCAACACGAGTATGAAGGTGACATGATTTTGTTTTGATCGATTATAATTAATGTCTTATTATTATTATTATTATTTTTGTTATATTTCGTATTTAAAATCACGTTAACATTATTAATTAGTCGTTGAATGTTTATAGATATATACAATGTATTATTTATTCAAGTTGTATCGCAACGAATTATGTGTTTATTAATGCTATGTTATTTTAACATCATAACTTTGTATATAAGGTTGTATGTAATATAAAGTTTCAATGTATAATTGTCGGCATTATTTTTAGTAAATATAACTTTAAAACAACACCTTCAATATGTTTTAGCTTTCTTTTTCAAACCATATCCAGTGTTGCCAATATTTTAGGTATTCCTTAAAATTAGATTTGATATAAATTATAATATTAGTGTTATTAATAATTCGCTGAGGACAATATTTAAATATATTGTTACTAATATACATATAAAAATGAAATCATAAACAAAATTGCTCACAATCTAGTTAAAAAAAAAAGTTTTAATAAATAAAGTGCCCTTAATATTGTAATATAATTAATAATAAATAAATAATTTTAATTTATCTTCCCTGTATTATCACAAAATATTTTTATTTTATAAAACTTTTTTTAAAATTTACTTTGGGTGACCAACAATAAAAAAGATTTAGTATATATTGAGTTGTTCGTACTCTGTGGCATATTCGTTTAGGAATATAACAAGTTTTTTCAGAGAATAACATTTGATAGTAAAAGAAAATATTTTGAAAGATAGTAAAGTTTGAATCTTAGAGTAAAAACGTATTAGTTATTACGTATTAAACAGTTATTTAATGAGTTATTATATTTTTTGCGTTCTTTAAAGTATATACGGGGGTGCATTTCATTGAAATCTGTTTGCATTTTTGTAAAACGTATTGACCACTAACTTGAAAAGTAACCAAATTATAACTTGTGCATTTCATAAAGTATTTTAAATCTCTTTTATCTATTATGTTTTTGCTTGCAACTGCAATAGATTAAAATTTTATATAGGTTAACACTGCAATTATTTATTTATTTATTTTTTGAGTTTCTGGTCAAAGACTTAACTGTTTTTAGTTTAATATTATTGTATATATGTCTATGTTATATTTATAGTTAATTTAACACTCATACTGACAGCAAATAATAAGGAGCGAATATATTGTGACTATACTTTGAATATATTTTGTGTATGTACAATTATGATTTGTTTATTTATTGTAACTTTTTTTGTTAATCGCTAACTAACATTAAAATTAAATAGTATTTATACATTCATTTTTCAAACAGATGACATATTCGTAAATATTTTTAGCATCGATTTATATAAGTATTATACGATATCTTCGAGTTTTACTATGTCTTGTGCAATAGACACAGACGTATTAAAAAATAATGATATCCTATATTTATTCGCCTTATTAAAAGCTTGAATGAATGGTCCCAGAACAAAAATGATATTAATAATTATAATATGTGTGTCAAAGATGAGGTGCTTCAAAAAATATGTACATAATTTGAATACTTTACATTTGTAGCCACACAACCAAACCCCCCCCCCCCCGCTCCACTCCACTCCCACATATATTTAGGATAATGAGTGATTGAATTGTGTGTTGCCAGATTAAAATAAAATATACTTTTAAATTTTGGCCAGGACGAAAAAGTCGAAAACGATTTGTTCATTTAAATTTTTGTTTTTAACAGAGATAAAATATGTTTAATTCATTTTAATAACCGTACACGGTCCAAAAGATTTATCAATGGTTTTCGTGTTTTATTTTTTCGTTGAAATGTAGGAGAGCGATTCTACATTAAATAAAGATCGTGGCTTTATCGTCAGCTGTGCCATGCGAGATCCGTATTGTAATGTTTATTATTTATAAGTTTGTTAGGACTTGTACAGTTTTTTACAAGTGCAAATAAAACGTTTCAGATATTATGTGTTTTTATTTCTACCAATTATTTTTCAAGCCTTGGTTTATTTACTACACCACTTTGCAAAAAAAAAACGGACACCTAAGGTAATTTACGTCCTAAGCTTGATTTCAGTTAATTAAATTGAATTTAACTGTTTGACGTAGTCTGTATACTTATTAGTCATGCATGAAGTGATTTCGTGCAATTTTTTCCTTAAATCGATGTACTCGTCCAAACAATAAGATGTGATCAGAATTTTTTTTTTTTTTTTTAGCTTTTTAATTTAAGTTTAATGTAGATAATTCTAATGTGCCAGTATCAAATCTTGAATCCTTCTGGGCATGCTTTCTATGATATTTTTTGAGATATACATACCCACTTTTCTGCAAAGAAACACACTTCCACATAGCGTTCCCGTAGTCTTCACAGCTCTCGCCGACGTCGGTCCTCTCCTTCATCAGAAAACAATACTTTGATCCAGAGTCCACGAAGCACAGTTTTGAGCAAACTGAAGTCAAGCAACACGGTGCTCACGGAATGATTTAGGACCCCGGGCCGGGTGCTAACTGCTGATATTGGCAGTCAAAGGCCTTCTCCTGATCGTCATCTCCTGGTCCTCTGCATCGTTTTCTTCCCAAACCTGGACTTTGGCCAAACCGGTCTCTTCACATCGTTGTCAAGTCCTCTGGACAGTTGATCAACTCACACTTATCGGCTGAGATATAAGTATGCGAACAACTTTCTTCAATTAGGGCTATAATTTTTCCGGCAGCGTTCAGAAAATGATAATTAATATATTAAAAAAATGAAATTGTTTAAAAAGACCATTTGAGGTCACCGGTGACATACCTGGCGCCTTGAATGATGAAATGTAAATTTTCGTTACGTAGGCACCGGAGCGGGCACAACTGCGGGCACCCGCGCACCCTTCAGTCGTCTGTCATCACTTGGTTTTTTTTTTTGAATTGAGATTTGTCGGGGAAATTAAGATTAAAACACTTTCTAGTTAATTGTTTTTCCGAATTTCACACACAGTTTCAATAAGATATGAAAATAAATTCCTTATTATGGCATAAATTATGTTTTACTCTTACATTCTACATTTTGTTCATAAACAGACCGAAACCACGCTGACGAAACAATCTATGGCGCCGCTCCGGTCACTTGCATACACTAAATGTATGATAAACGTAGCCCCCGGCGTAATAATTCTGGCCGAAAACAAATTTGTCTTGAGGTCACCGGTGACCGGGATGGCATTTAACGTGTTAATTTGCAAAAAATATTCAAGAGTTGAAAATTTTAGTTAACATAAAAAAAAGATTCAATATTTTGCGCCATTATTAAAATAATTTTACAATAGTAAATATTATTCTTTTGTTAAATTTAAATTAGGGGTGTAAGGAATCATGAAAGAAGGTTTCAAATAACATGCCAATACATCGCTAAAACCTGTTACAATATTCATTGAGAAAGAGACAAAAAGTCAAAATCTCCCTTTTTTCAAAAGCGCTTATTTGCATCGAGAGTATGTATAAGACATGACATAACTAGTCACTCATTTTATAAAAAGTTTCCAGATAAATTATATAATATTTAACCTTAGTTAATAGTTTAATCTCTGCTGTGGATTGTATTTTTAAACATTTGTTTGTAGTTTGTACAGCTCACTTAGTTCAAACGGAACGTTGTCGAAAAATTGATTCGGAATCTGGGACAAATTTACTTGACACTGGCTAAGACACAAGCCGTGCAGAACCATAAAAAAAACACAAGAAGAAGAAGAATCTGGGACAACCTAATGACAATAAACGTCAAATCTCTTTTCATAACCATAACACAGATATAATTGAAACTATTTTTTTTTTATAAAAAGTTTACTAGCGTTTACTAGGTACTTGGTTTTAAAATGATTTTGTGTAATAATTGTATAATGATAAGGCACAGATGTAACTACCTTAAATTGGGAAAATATATTACTTGAGAATTAATTCATCAACAAATAAGGTGAGTCAATATAGAAGACACAAATATAAATTTTGGCATTTACCTAGAATAACAAATGTTAAAATTAAAATATGTAATTGTAAAAAATTAAATAGACTAGTAACTGTTCATGCATATTACTTTTTTTATCTTTATTTCTTTCTATTTCAATCCTTTTAAGCCTCTTTAAATTCTTTCAATTACACATTAGTGTATAACTTTTATTTCTATATAATTGTATTTTATGCCTACAGGAAATATGTTCTTTGAACACAAAATGTCAGGGAAATGGTGTTATCTTTATCCTGTAAGTTTCTTTTAAGTTATTTTTATTTCAACTTTGTTATTTATTACTTAGTACATGTTTTTTTTTTTGGTATTTTTTCTTTCCCAATGTTTTATACACATTGTGACATTATATAAGTTATTCACTATAGAGTATAAATATATGATACTATACATTACCAGTATAAACAGTGTAATGTGTTATGTGGAAAAATACTTTTTTATACTGTATAGGCTCAGAGCTTTGACCACAATCTCCCCTGACATTAGCTTGCGGTGTGGTCAAGGATGGTAAACACACTAAGCTTAGAGCTACTGGCTCTCAAGTGATGCTGCTGAAACACACCTATTGTTATTTGGCAACAGGTTTTCAGACTTGAAGGTATACAAGGAGACTTTATTAGAAGATGCCCCCCTACCACCATGCTATGGTTTCCTTACAATGTTACCTTTTACTGAAAGCTCAGGTTAATTTTAGAGTTAAATAATGTGCACAAACCTATTCCCATTGATGCGGAATTTGACTGCGCTACCTACTGCACCATTATCACTATAAATATGCATATGTTTTAAAAACAGTTCATTTATAATTTAATCTTTAAAAGTACTGGCCTTTTCTCAACACTGCCTGAATAAATTAAAATCACAAGTGTGATTAGAATTAGCAATTTGTTAGCAGAATAAAGTATAGCCTCAAAGGTCATTATTATACACTTACATTAGCTGTGAGCCTGCAGTTGCGCCCAAATTTCATATGTTCTTCACTCCTTTTAAATTTTTTTATATGAAACCCAAATTATAATTTTCGAAATAAAATTTAGTACTAATGTAAAGTAAAAAAATGTGCATTAAATCGGATTTATTTTTATGAGTTTTATTTTTTTTATGTGGAATCCTAATTATTTTCGAAAATTAAAAGTACCAGGAGTAACTCAGCTATTTACCAAAAAAGTCCTGTCTAAATCGGTCCAGCCATTCCAGAGATTACCTACTACCAACAGACTTTTAAAAATTGTAGTTTTTAAAAGATACGCCATTGTTGAGTTCAGAAAACAAACTGTCTTTATTCACAAGTACCTACATTAATCTTATGACACAATTAATTACATAAAGTATCATATTCAAAACTACCTACATTAATCATCTGACAGTAATCACATACATAACATACCTTCTTATCTAAATACAAAATATAATTTAAATTACAATTCGAATTCGCTATGTGTTCGGTATACCAATCATGTCAGGCCAAAGTTGTGGATCCGGTATATCCAGAGCAGGAGCTGGTGACTTTGCTTGAGGCTCTGGATCACAATTATCGTCTGGGAGATCCCACGATGGTCTTCTATTAACATCATTAGGTATCTGCTGATTTACAGAATCTCCTGTAGCTCTTGACAATAATTGATCAGCATGTCTACGATAAAGTTGTCCATCTTCCGTCCTCACTCTATATGTGCTAGGGCCTTCTCTCAGCTCCACAATAGCCCTCCGCCATTTCTCACCCGGTCCATAACTTCGCATCAGCACTGGTTTATTATTTTCAAAAATCCTACTGGGTGGATTTAGTGCCATCCTCTCAGAATGTACCTCCCTCTGACTCCTTACATTAGCCGGATGTAGAATTGAAACTGCAGTTCTAAACTTACGACCATTTAGCATTTCAGCAGGAGATTTCATTGTTGTACTATGTGGTACAGTTCTCAAGTAATAAAGAGCTTTACTTATAATTTCTCTCTCCATGGCATTGCAGAATTCGATAATTTTTTTAGTTTATTTTTAAATGTCTGTATCGCCCTCTCTATCTGTCCATTTGTTGCTGGATGGTAGGGAGGTGAATATCTATGCTCAATTCCATTATTCCTCAAAAACAAATTAAACTCTTCAGAACTAAAAGCTCTCCCATTATCAGACACCACCACATCAGGTAAACCCTGATTGCTAAAAAAACTCCTCAAGACAGTTATAACCATAGTACTAGTCATAGATGTCACTATTTCAGCTTCTATCCATTTGCTGTAACTATCAATCAATAACAAAAAAGTTTTCCCTTCAAATGGACCAGCAAAATCAATATGTACTCGGCTCCACGGTTTCTCAGATGGTACCCAGGTCTGTGGATCTTTTGGAGGATTATTTCTCACTAACTGGCACTGCTCACATTGAGACACTATCTCTTCAATATTTTTATCCATATCCATCCACCATACATAGCCTCTAGCATAAGCTTTTGTTTGGACAATACCCGCATGAGGGGCATGTAATAACTTTAATACCTCACTCTGTAGAGACTTTGGTATAATGACTCTATTGCACCACAATAAACAATCTTTACTGAGTGAAAGAGCCTCTCGTCTAGTCCAAAACTATTGTAGAGATGGATCTGGAGCTGTGCCTGGCCACCCATGAAGTACATAAAACATAACCTTACTTAAAATTCTGTCTTTCTTTGTTTCCATTGCAATATGTCCTGCATCTAAATTCCAACCTTCAGGTTGTTCCTCCAATAATAAAATTTCTCTTAAGGGTTTCTCAAGCAATGCTGAAGTGCTTGGAAATGTCCATCTGCTCAGTGCATCAGCATTACCAATAAACTTCCCTGGTCTATATTGAATGGCATAGTTGTAACAACTCAGCTTCAAAGACCAACGTAACATCCTTGGAGAAATTTGATCAGGAATAGGTTTTCCAGGATTAAATAATCCTATAAGTGGCTTATGATCCGTCATAATACAGAAATGGCGTCCGGCCAAAAACTCATGGAACTTAAATACCCCAAACATAATAGCTAGTGCTTCCTTATCAATTTGACCATAACGTCTTTCATGAGGTTGCAAGGTCCGGGACGCCATCATAACTGGGCGTTCCGATCCGTCATCCATAACGTGTGCAATTATGGCTCCCAAACCATATTCAGATGAGTCGCTTATCAACAAAAGATCTCTATTCAAATCATATCCTACCAAAGTAAGATCTGAGGAGAGCAACTCCTTTGCCTTCACAAATGCAGTTTCCTCTTGTTCACTCCATACCCAACTTGTTTTCGCTTCTAATAACCGATATAATGGTTCCAGTATTGTAGATTTGTGAGGTAAAAATTTTTCATAAAAATTATATAATCCCAAAAATGCCCGTAATGTTTTTTTATTTGTTGGTGCTGGTTTTTCCATAATCTCTTTTACTTTTGTCGGAGACGGATGAAGACCATCACCATCAATCATATGTCCCAAAAAAGTTATATTATCCGAAGCAAAAATACACTTTTTGACATTTAATCTAAATCCTAAATCTTGTAATATGGACAACACCTTACGCAATCTTTGATTATGCTCCTCGATGTTCTTACCAGATATCGCCACATCATCTAGCAGGCATGCTACCCCCTCCAAACCTACAAGCGCTGTAAACATAATTCGTTGAAAAATTGCTGGCGCCGCATTTACCCCAAAAGCCAGCCGATTCATTTTCATGAGTCCTAGTGGTGTATTCAAAGTTAACAATTCTGCAGTATGTTCATCAACTTTTAACTGTGTATACGCCTGCTTGAGGTCCAATTTACTAAATACTCTACCCCCACTCAACTTTACAAATGCTTCCATAGATGTTGGCATAGGGTAGGTATCCACATGTATCGATTGATTCACTGTTGACCGATAATCACCACATATTCGAAGTGAGCCATCATCTTTCTTAACAATCCTCAGAGGTGTGGCCCAATTTGAGTATTTGACCGGAGTCAGTATTCCATCTCCTATCATACGATGCAATTCATCAGTCACTTGCTGTTTCAAGGGGAAGGGAACTACTCTTGCTTTCAAAAACTTCGGTACTGCATCTACACGAACATGCAATGACACTTCTGGACCCTTGTACTGCCCAAGATCTTGCTTAAATAAGTCTGGAAATTCTTGCATTAGTAAAACTATCTCCTCATTTGTCCAACACACTCCTCCTACATATAGACCCAATTGTCCAAACCAATTCCTCCCCAACAAGCTTGGTGTTTTTCCTGACACAACAAATAGATCACATAGACCTTCTTTATTACCCAATACCACTTTTACTTTTATCATACCCAATACTTTAATCTCTTCACGTGTCACAGTCACCAGTTTCAGGTTGCTTGTTAATAATTGAGGCGGAATAGCCCACAATTTCTTGTATGTATCTTCCGATATTATGGATCTTGATGCTCCTGAGTCCACTTCCATGGACAATAAAGCTCCATCAAGCAAGACTTCAACAGTTATTGCCGATTGATTCAATGAATTAACTGTAGGGCATACATATATCCCCATCATATCTTCCACCCGTGCTGTCACCTTGTCTGCAATCACACTAGGTGTTTCCTTTGCTTGATAGACTTTATAAGGCTTTTTCATACATGCACTAACTATGTGCCCCAGCTTCTTACAATAAAAACATCGAGCATTACTAAACGGGCACTGTTCTCCCGCCTTGTGTACTTTTGTACAATGTCGGCATCCACTAACTTTAATCCTTCCTATTTCCATTGGTTCAGTCTTAATGGATGGAGTTTGTTTTGATTCACACTCTTCAGGATACATGTCAGAAAAAGATGCTTGAAAATTGAGACATACTTGTACGGCTGCCTCATATGTTAAATTATTACTTTTTAACAAATCTCTTCTCAGTCGTACATCATGTATCCCTAGAACTAATCTGTCTCTTAACTGACGTTTCAAATCTTTAAAATTACATCCAGCAGCCAGTGCACAAATTGCTGAAATATATTCTTGCATGCTTTCATTCTTTTGTTGTATTCTTTGGTGAAATTTCCCAGCTAGTAAAATTTCATTTATCTCTGGTTCATAAAACTGGTCAAGAACGCGTATTATCTCTTCAAAATTCACATTAGTTGGACGTGAAGGCACTAACAATGCCGTTAACAATGTATAGATTTCTTTTCCACATTGAGCCAGAAATAAAGAACGAACTTTATCATCATTGATATATTTATAACCTAAGGCATCAAAACCACACAATAATTGTTTTTATAATTACGCCACTTATCCGTTTTCGGGTTAAATGGGCCCGGGAACACTATATTTCCAACATTTAGTGCCATTTCCACGCAAGATACTTTAATTTTCCTCAGTCGCCATTAAAAGATACGCCATTGTTGAGTTCAGAAAACAAACTGTCTTTATTCACAAGTACCTACATTAATCTTATGACACAATTAATTACATAAAGTATCATATTCAAAACTACCTACATTAATCATCTGACAGTAATCACATACATAACAGTTTTCATATATAAATTGATAAGTATTTAGTAAAAAATTGTTATTTTAATGTTACAAACAGACACTTCAAATTTATTTATTAGTATAGATAACTTATTTAGCTGGGGTACTTGATGATAATTTATTATTGTGTTTAATAAGTTATCAAAGTGCTATAGATTCATATGAAAATAGAAGACTACGTAACTAGTAAACAAATATTTAAAATTGATACATCATAGGAAACATATCAGTAAAAAGTAAAGAGAAAATATAGACTATTTAAAGATAATTTTATAGCATTCTATCCTATCTTCAAAGCATTCAAATGTAGTTTTTTCTTAAAAATGAATAATAATTATTTGATTCTTTAAGCTGTTAACACACATATGGACCAGACCACGGACCAGATGTAGCGAGTGGCTAGGTTATCAGTCGCCTGCGGTGCTTGCGAAAGCCACCCCGTGTCGCCCCCATCCCAAATACGGCGGACGGCCCCGGGGGGTTTTAGTGGGTATTTCCGGGCGCTTCACGCCCGGGCGAGTCCCACACTGGCACGGAGTTCGTCCCTCCGTGCCCCCTTACCTATTGCATTGGGGGACTTCGGTCTCACTAATGCAATAGGTAAGGGTAGTGCGTAAATGCATTTTCCCTCGACAAAAAAAAAGGTTATCAGTCGCCTAGTAAGTAGGAATGGGAAAAAAGATTTAAAAAAAAAAAAAATTTGGAATGAATTCTGTAATTATTGGTTTTAGTTCAATTCATATTTATAATATTATTATTATTTATATATCTTCATTATATTTTCTTATTTAATTCATTAAGAAAACCTGAAGGTTCACTTCACTTCACTTCTTAGTTTTTGGCCTTTGTAGCTATTGGCCACAATTCTGCCAGTGTCCGTAAGGTAGAGTCATGAACCAAGGAGTGGAAACTGGTAAACAAGACTATGGCTGATGAAATGAAAACAAAAATAAAATCCTTTGATCTAGGTGATCAACCTGAAAAAGGGACAACACAAACATATAAGACAACACAATATTAGTAGAACAAAAACACAGTATTTACCAGTAAAAATGTTAGTAACATATACTATTTACAGTTTTATGTTGTTCATTTGTACATATTTACATAATGTATAGTTCATTATGGGAGAAAAGGTGAAGAGAAGAAGACATTTAAAGGTTGTAGGACGGGGAACTTCAGGAGGGAGAATGTCATACAGGGAGTGACGCATCCTAGGGCAGGAGAAAAAGATATGGTTCAAATCGCCCTCGTCGAGGCCACATTCACACAACGAAGAATTCCTGATCCTGAGCTTCGTTAGGAAAACGGGAGTGCAGGAAAAACCCAGTCTTAAACGACAAATAGTTGACGTTGTCGCCTTGTTGGCCTTGGGGAACTTGAAGAACCATGGGATGGGAGGAATTTCAGGCTGAATCTCAGCATAATATTTTCCTTTTTCAGTTTTTGAGGAATTCCAGATAATATTCCATGATTTCACAAGTCGACTTTTGGCAAGCAGGCATAGGTCATGGGAAAAGGTTTTGTAGTGGTCTACGGAGCCAATTTGAGAGGCAGCTTTGGCACACGAGTCAGCTGACTCATTGCCGGGAATACCTGAGTGACCAGGGACCCAGGCCAAGGTCAGTTGTATATTTCGGTGGTGGCAGTCCAAGAGGGCTTTTTTAATCTTGAAAATTAAGGGAAATCGGGATTGACGACGGAATGGATTGGAAAGGATTGCCTGAAGGCAGCTCTTAGAGTCAGAAAAGATGATGGATTTATTTAAGTTATGGGACAATACGAACCGTACGGCTTCTAGGAGAGCCAGAGCTTCTCCAGTGAATACAGAAGTAGAGGAAGGGCATTTGTAGCTGAGACAAATTTTGGTGCAGGGAATCCATACTGCCACACCAACCGCGCTGTCCGGAGCCATTTTTGATGCGTCAGTAAAGATAGAGAGCCATTCGTGAAAAACGCTGATCTAAGATGGTGTTAAAAGTTTTTCGAGCATCAACACACTCTTTGTCTACGCCGAAATGCAAATGGACATTTGGACGGTAAATTAACGCGTCATACGGGGTAAGATAAAGAGGATTGGTTGGGAATTGAACTACAGGGTTTGGAAGATTGGTGAATGATTTATAACTAAGGAGGAGGCAGGAAATTTTATCCGAATTGCCCGATAATTTGAGGAGTAAATCTAATTTAGGAAGGATAGGATGGTTGGAATTTTGGACAAGCTTAAAAAGAAATCTGTCCGAGAGAAATTGTCTGCGCAAATTCAAGGGAGGCTCCCCACATTCTACCTGCATAGCATTGATAGGTGAGGGTTTCATAGCGCCTAGAATAATACGCAGACATTTGGAATGGAGTCTGTGGAATTTTTCTATATTATATTTATTGCAGGTACTAAGAAGAAAGGAACCATAGTCAAAATGAGTACGAATTATAGCGTTGTACAGTAGTTTTTGAGAGTATGGGTGGGATCCCCACCATACCCCAGAAAGGGAACGGAGAATATTAATGTTCTTTTCACATTTCTGTCCAACTTTGGGGAAATGAGAGGAACCTGTCATTCTGGAATCCAGCCATATACCCAGAAATTTGACGTCATTGGATTGAGGGATGATCTCATTATTAACAAAAATTTTGACAAGAAGGATGGTTCTTTTTTTAGTGAAAACTACTACCGAGCTTTTGGAGGGGGAGAGAGATAAGCCATGTTCACCTAACCAATTAGCAAGGTATTCCAAAGCCGAGTTAAGGCGACTGGTTGCTTTCTCAACAGATGAAGATGAGATGTATATGACTAGATCATCGGCGTACTGCAATACCTCAGAAAAGAGACTACAGTTTGATCGAGATCATAGGTGTATAGACCGTAGAGAAGAGGACTAAGGACTGAACCCTGGGGTAGGCTTTTCCAGACAGTTCTAGGGGGAAGAAAACCTGAATCGAACTTGATAATGACTGATCTTTCCACTAACATGCTATGGATGAAACGGACAAGCTTCTCGGGTATTCTCAGCTGGGAGAACTTACTCCTGAGAACCGGGAGCAGAACGTTGTCATAGGCAGCAGTTATATCAAGAAATACACCAACCACATACTTTCTTTTAATGAACGCTGTCTGGATGTCTGTAGCTAGAAGGCTAAGGCTGTCCATAGTGCTCATACCCTTCCTGAAGCCAAATTGAGAACGGGCAATTAATGACCCATTTTCAGCCAGCCATTATAGTCTCTGTTTCACCAGATATTCGGCTATTTTTGCCATAACAGAAGATAACGCAATTGGCCTATAACTGTTTGGATCATCAGGTACCCTTCCAGGTTTAAGTATGGGGATGACTACTTGGGATTTCCATTGAACAGGAACAGTACCAGAATCTAAGAAGGAGATTGAAGGTTTTCTATTGGTTAATTCATGTAAACTGTCAGTATATCTTACGTGTGCGCTCTGCTAATGTAACATGAGTTTTAATGGATTCATTGAGGAGGCCATTTAAGAAAGAAAATTTAAAATTTGACTATTTGTAAGGCCGAGAAACAATAGAATTTGGATTCATTAAAAACAACGGGATCGAGAGTGAGAGGTCGTAAAGGAAGATAAAATCGGACTCTCGACCAATTTTTGAGAAGGGGTTATATACAGTTAGAATTTTCAAGAAATCGATATTTTTTTTATTTTATCTTCTTAATATACATATATTTAAGAATACACAAAAAAAATTTCATATCGTTCCGGTGAATATTTTCGAAGTTACACGCAAATTTGAAAAGGCGTTTCAGAGTGCTTGAAAGTACAAGACTGGAGCGCCACTTACCTGGAACTTACCGGCAGCGCTTACCTGGAACCCTGTTCCTTTTATGCACCCGCCTATTGTAAATGTTCCCTTCTAATGTATTTAGATGCGTAAAACAACAGTGTGTTATTGTTTTTTTTATACATGAAAGGTAATTTTTTATTTTTTTCTCCCCAAACTTTAAAATATTTAAGAGTGGTAGTCAGTATAAGCAGCTAAGCCAAGCAGTAAACTTGTGAGTTCGTTCATATTTTTTTCTGTAATTATTTCGTGAAAATGAAGTCTTCTAGAGAAATTAGAAAATCTCTTAACATACGTAAGTCGCGAACAAAAAAGCGCAAAAATGATTTAATCCAAAAACAGCTGAAACGGATGAAAGTAGTTTCAGTGCCTCGGCGAAAAATTATCCACTGTCGAACATGATTATGAGCCATTACCAGAAGATGTTGCTGAGGCTATACTTCCGATTTATACAGATCTCAGCAGTGAGAATTTATTAGAAAGATGTGTAGGTGGTTTTAACCAAAACAACAACGAGCGCTACAATCAACTGATTTGGAAAATCTCTCCCAAAATTGTTCCGGCCGGTTCGAAAACTGTGGAAGTAGCTGCCATACATAGCTGCCGGCATATTTAAGGAAGGAATGATATCATTATTGTATTATATGAAGGCAATAGGAATTACATTTGGGCCCAATGCGCATTCATATGCCGAAAAAGACGATGGGCAGCGCGTGAACATTTCCGATCTCAGAGCGCGTGAGAGCATCCGAGATGGAAGAATGGCCCGCAGACAACTTCAGCTCGAGTTATTAGAAACTGCCGAAGCGGCGAAGGGTGTATTATATGATCCTGGAATAGACGACTCTATGTAAGTAAATAAAAAAAAAAATTATCCTATGTAAAGTGCTTTTCAAACTTTAAACGCGTTTTTCTCAAAATGGTGTTTACAAAGTCGGTGACCAACATTACTCGAAAACGGCTAAACCGATTTATCTCAAATTTTAATACGAACTTCTTAAATATATTTTCTAGTAATTAATCGAAGATTTTTTCTCACCGACAAATATTTATTTTTTTATAAACAATTGAAGGCCGAAATTTTGGTCAAAAATCGTTTTTTTTTTTTTTGAGAAAATTGCCATTTTGTCAAAAAAAAATATTTTGCTTATTCCTTCGATTAATAACTATATTTAACATTACTTTAACGAAAACTGTTTGGTTTTTTAATTTCAGAGGATCCAGTTCAGAGATATAGTGGTCACCGCAAACCATCTTTTTTGAAAGGAGCTCCCGGAGATCAGCTGTAGCTCCTTTCCAAATAAATATTTTTACTAATTCTAAGTCTTAAAATACAGTTAAAAGATACCATAATATGTGTACAAATTTTTAGATCGATAAATTTAAAAGTTTTCTCAGAAAAAATTCTGGAAAATTCGCTTTTTTTCGCCCTTCTAACTGTATATAACCCCTTAAATAATGTAATCAGACACACTGTGGGTGATGAAAATAAGCAGAACTCAATGGGCAATTTATTGAATATAGTAAATTGACGGACAAAAAAAGATCCGGCAACACTATAATATTATAACGTGCAGACTTTTGGTTGAGGCAAGCGAAGATCAACGACTATCGGAAAATTACTAGTTATGACCGAAACGGGCGTACGTACTGTTCAACAAATTCTGGTAAAAACTATTGTAGTGCTATTTGAGACGACTTTCTTTTCTGGCCAGGTTTATTTTTCTTTTGTAGTTTTTATATTAAGAGTATGTAAAGAAAACCTTCAGTTATTTTATATATTATATTATTTTCATATTTTCATTCGTTTTTAATTTATTATCCCTTAGTCTAAATTATTCAATTGTCATAACGACAAGTCACAAAACATCAGGTCTATGAGATCATTTTTTTTTCGGCTTGTTTTATTTGATATTTATTCCTAAATAGTATTCTTCCAGTGGTGGAAATTAAACTATGATCATCATTTATTGTAAAAACTCAAGTGCTTTTTTAATGACAGCCAATAGCAATTAAACAAAAAAGATAAACGCTTAACCTACTAAAGAAAAAACGACACTGAAATGTTTTATCTTTGTCTATTCACGGATACCCAGTCATCATAAAAAGGATACTCTAATCATCCATACTTTACTAAAGTAAAGTCTTTCAAACTACTAAGTTTGAAAGATCGACTTATGGACCCTGATGTTTTGTGCATCTATTCACTCAAGTGTAGATTCGAAACGATTCAAAAATTGTTTTTTTTTTTTTCGGATAGGATACCCAACCCTACTTAGGCAACTGATAACCTCGATCGCCTACCGTACCATGTCCGCGGTTCGTACCTTACGTCGGTTAACAACTTTATAATGTTTAGATTAATTTGAAATGAAAAATGAAGCGGATAATTGTTTTTAAAATTCTTAAAAAAATGTTCAATGTATCAAATGGTTTCTTTATTTTACTGTATAGAAAAAGTTAATTGCAGAACCTGTTTTTGTGTCAACTAGAAACTTTGTTGACACTAGCTGATATTGAATCGAATACTTGTATGAATTTAATAAGATACTTTGTATAAATCACCTGTATGTCGGAAGTAATAGTTCTTTTTTTTTCTAATAAATAATTCAATAATTATCTTAAATTTATATGACAGAATTCAAGATAACTATTATTGTAAATTGTAATAAATTTTATTTATTTACAGATTTAAAATCAATGTAATGATAAAGAATCTATAATTATTTAAATCATTTTTTTTATCAAAACTCCTCATAAGTTCAACATATTCATATTAAAAAGGATATCACGCATAAAACTGGTTCACTTAAATTTTGTATCCCCAAACAACTATTTACAACAGAACACTGATTTAAATCTATACTTATAATAAAAGGCTAACTGTCTGTCTGTTTATTAATTTCTTTTTCAATCACGCAAAACTACTGAGCCGATTTCGATGAAATTTGGTAAAAACGTATATTGCACCCAGATGGAGAAAATGAGATGCAAATTGTCTGAATTCCAAGCGAGTGAAGCCGCGGGCACAGCTAGTTATAACTAAAAGCAAAATGCAGCTCTATCATTCTCAGTTATTTTATGTTTATTCGAATGTAGATTTTGACGCTACTCGGCGCAATCCTTACTATTTTACTGTCCTATCCGGCGTTGCTAGCTAGGTATTTTATCCCAACAAGTATTGAATTTAGTTTATCGCGGGCAAACACTGCAATAGGGATTTTACATATATAAATGAAAGATAAAACAGTTCAGAACGATTTGCTCCTTTGTTTATCAAATGATTTCTTTTTGATCAGTGGCTAATAATAGATTCCCGTGACCATAGAAGGGTTACGATTCTCAAAACCGAAGATGCCAAATAGTAGGCAAGACCACCACAAGGTTATGAGAATGCTAATTCACATTTGATGAGAATTAAAACCATCTACGAGTGGCAAGCGTAGTTGTAAGATTTTTTTATAAAACATGATTCAATTTCAATATTAAACTGGCTCTCCTAGAGCAAAGATATATTCTGTAGTTATTAATAAATATGAACAAACTTTTTTTACAAGTTTTAAATTGCATTAGGATATTGATAATGAAACATAATAAATAATGTTATTGCTCCATTTAACCGAATGACATAATAATTAAAACAATAATACGGATTCGCGCGCCGCAACTTAAGATACCAAAAGAGTAGGTAATTAAAAAAATAATTATATTGAACTTTTGCCATTGACCACAGAAATATTATCAACTGTGTTTTATATGTACCTAGATCTCAGGATGCGGTAATCATTTTTGAATTGGTTACGGCTGAATAGGACGTTAGTCTTTGTCACGACTCTGTACAGAAAACTCGGTTCGCGCATCAATTACATTTCAAAAATTAATTAGATTTTCAATCATTTGAGGATAATTATTATTTATATAAATTAATATATTTGTTATTTTGTGATTCGTGTTTACAGTGAGCTTGATTGTGTTTAAGCGCTTTTGAATATTTATCACAGTGAGTTGTTTATTTCTTTCTTATTTAAATATTAAATAAATAATGTTTTGAAGCGATAATGGCTCAGTTGGTAGAGCGGTCGGATGGATGCAGGTTCGAACCCACCTATCCGACTAAGTCTGAGGTTTCGGTGAAGGAGAACAACGTGAGGAAATTATAGCATTCTTGTAGGGCATTTTTTAATATGTACTCACCTGGGTAGCCACCTCACGTTTTTAAAATCTGTCGCCAATCACATATACGTGTATTCCGGTAGCATCACTTGAGAGCCAATACCTCTAGGCTTAGTGTGTTTACCTCTTTACCATCTTGAACTACATCGTCACTTAAAATGAGGTGAGATTATGGTCTAAATCATGATCTTATACAGTATTAAAAATATATTTATAGCTTAGTGGTATAGTGCCTACGGACTACGTGTAATTAGAAAGCTAATACCCGGAACGACTGGATCGATTTTGCCTTTTTTTTTGCAGTTAGCTGAATTTACTCTGAGTAACTTAGACTATTTTATATCTACTAATACTTATGTCTATCTTGTGATGCTACAGCAGCCTTCAAAGTTCAATACATTTATAATTGTTTATTTATTCAATATATTATGTGCATGTTTATTGTATTGGTAACTGTCCGCCCTTTTAAATACATAAAGATTATTTATTTTTCTAAAATAATTTGGTTCCGCGTAAATAAGTTAAAAGTCCGATTAAATGAATACTTTTACTGGCAAGTAATTGAATTTGTAAGAAATTTCTTTGCCTATTGTACATACATACATACATATCATCACGCCTTTCTCCCGTGGGGGTAGGCAGAGATTACGTCCTTCCACTTGCTACGATCTTGGCATACCTCTTTCGCTTCCTCTACTTTCATGAGCTATTTCATACATGCTCGTCGGTTATGGGTACTTTTTACCTGGCCTTTATTTAAGACATGATTGATTTGGTCTAGATACATTCGACCCTTACCGACTTGCCCATTCACCCTCGCCTTATAAATTAATTTCGTTAATCTTCTCTCATCCATCCTCTCTACATGCCCAAACCAACTAAGCATACCTTTCTCTATTTTGGTCACCACATCCTCTACCACACCACAGCGTTCCCTTATCATACTATTCCTGACTTTGTCAATCGTCTTCACTCCAGCTATACTTCTCAGACTTCTCATTTCCACTGCGTTAATCTTACTTTCATGCTTCTTCTGCCAAACCCAGCATTCACTACCATACCTAAGTGTAGGGACCAGGACTCCTCGATGCACAGCCAAACGCGCCTTTTCAGTCACTTTCTGGCTGCACATGAAGTTACGCAGTTGCCTATTGTATAGTATAAAAAAATATTAAAAACTACTTATTGAATTATTGAAAAATTATAAGAAACGCGGGCGCAGCTGCGGGCACACAGCTAGTTGTAAATAAAATCCGATACAATGAACATCACCATCAAAACATTATTTTCCAATGATAATTTAAAAACTTTATATCAAAGTGAAGAATATATGAAACACGGGCGGAGCCACGGGCTAGTAATAGAATATAATAGTGTTTTTCTGGTGTTTCGTATTACGACTTGAGTGAATATAATATATATCCAGTTACCTTAAAGCATTCGTAGACATTTATTTGTAAGCCAATATGTTAACGGCGTACGCTGCTAGAATGTGAAATCTAAATCTTGTATTTAATGTCTTTCGAAACGATGATGTCTTGGTGGTAGTGTTGTCGGTAGTACGAATCCACCAATTCTATGACATAATAAGTCTAAGTTTAATAAACAGACAGATAACATTTTTTTAAAACTATCGAAATGTGTTCTGATTTCGATTCTAAGCCCCAGATAGTTAGATATTTTTCTTAAAAATCTTAAATGTGCTGATTTCGTGTCGTCAGCCTTTTTTCATATTTTTAAAGAGCTTTCAAAATTAATGCTCGAGTATCAGTGTGGTTGGCAAAGAAGAATAGGTTGTTAAATTTTAAAAAGATTTAACACTGTTTTTATCCTTATTGAGTACTATTTGGCGTCCACGCAAACCTTCCAACGATGAAAGAAGTTAACTTTTTTAATTCTGAGCAAAGAATATAAATGCTTGTAGAGACAAGTCCGGTGGTAGATACTGAAATAATTTAAAGTAGTAAATAATAATAAGAGTAGTTGTTAAGTTATTAGTGCTTAAATAAATAAAAAAAGAACATTAACTCAATAACAATAATAACTTCATTTTATTAATTTCGAAAACAATTATCTCTATAAAAACACCTTATTTTTTCTCCTTATCCCAGCACAGTTTACACGTACACTGACGCACTTGCCCATTATAATGTTATCAAGCACGTATGGTTAAATACAGATATCATATACGTATACTGTTCATTGCTCTCCGTCTGCCCTTTATTCTATAATCTGTGCATATCGCTAACAGTATGAGAATTCCATAAGCAAAAATTAAAACTGACAAAACTTAATTTAATTACGTACTATAATTATGATAATAGATTTGTCAACCCTATTACTTTTTTTCGAATTAAATCGAACTGAATTAAGCCTTGGGTCGAACTTTTGGGCGATCGCTTATGGCACTCAACTGAAAAATGTAACTAGTGCAAGGGCGCCAAAATGGTACGAACCTCGATGATAGATTTATATAGAGATAAAAGTCGCTTAATACTTGAACACTGGAGATACACTTTTACAATTCAATTAAATTTTTTTTTCGAGGGTGTCAGGTTAAGTGATTTTATTTATTTGACGTACCTTATAAGCAAATACAAATAAACATAATTTATTTGAATTTATAATATTGAGAAATCATGGATTTTGTGTTCACTTTAATTTTTAGAAATAAAAAATGTCTAACCAAAAGGAAATATATTTAAATGTATATTATATTTAAATTTATTCAAACGATTTATTTTTTTTATTTATATGTTACAAATTTATATATTAATATAATTTTGTACATAAATGCGCTTATTTAAATGGAACCAAACTTGTATTATAATTTTCAAGTGTCATATATTTTTGTATTTCCTGGATATAAACGTGAAAATCACCACTAAAATTCGAAAAATAACCTTTGGACATTAAAACATATTGGACATTGTTTGACATATAGCTTAAACTTATTGTCTTAGGTTCATAAACGTCACAACATTTTTTTGCGGCTTGCATTGCATTTTTACCTTTTTGTAATAAAAATTGAAAATATATTGAATTTCTACATTTTCACTCGCTCATTCACTCATTTTGACATAAAGAAAAACAAATGAAAAATAGCTGGAAACAACAGTTTACTAATTTGTTTCTTTTTTTGAAATGTAATCTTGTTCATGTCATCGAAACCAGTCGGATACAAACAGAAAAGCCAAAGACACTTACAAATTTACGCGTAAAAGACTTTCCCCCGACCGAGAATCATATTATTATTAATTCTTACCTATTTATAATTTTAAGGTGACGCGACTTACAATCGTACGCAATAAAGTTTCACTTTAAAAAACTAGCTAGATAACATGATAAATATCACGTTACTTGTGTTTAGCGCTTGAACATTTATAACATTTAATGTAAGCCTTCGAGCGATTGGTGAATATTGGAATTCATAGACTGAATGACTTTGATTTGAGTTTGAAGGAAAAATTATGTATTTTTTTAAACATAATAACGATTTCTTATTTCTAAACTTACAGCTACACAATTGGAAAAGTATTATTACGTCGATGAATATGACAACGGGAACGTTTGTTAATTTTCACAAATCGTTTAATTAAAAAAAGGCAAAGTAATTTTGATTCTTGGGTCTCGCTCGTTAACATTGAAAATTGCAATGACTGTAAGGAGGCTATGTCAAGATCATTATTATTGCTCTAAAGCAGTTATGGGCAACCTTTGACATGTTGAGGGCCAAACTTTAGCGTGCAAATAAGTTCGCGGGCCGCGTTTAAAAGTACTTAGTGCGTTTTAAAGTAGTGATAATATTTTTTGCGATATATATTAGACATGAAATAATATGACAATGTTATTATAGTACAATTTATTAAAATAAGAACATGAATTAAAGAAAAATTGGTACATTATAATTAAATCGTTAAATTTGCCATTGTTACAAACTACGAAAATTAAATACACCGAAATCAATGATACATTTGAGCTTGAATTTGAGGAACTAATCCATCGATATTTGGATTTATTCCACTGATAACAAGACATAAAGAATTTTCCAAATTATCGTAAGACAGTCTTGTACGATGTGTTGATTTATTAACTTTCATCAATGAAAAGAACTGTTCGCATTTATAAGTACTGCCAAACGCACAAATGAATCTTCTTGCAAATTTTCTCAGCTGCGGAAAATTGTCTTTTTCTAGGTAGTTTTTGTAGAAATCGCACAACTCTACGTCTACAAATTTGGATTTCAGGAGTGAGTTTTCTTGAACCTATCAACTCCATTTGTAAGTGCATTGAAGCATTTTGTACATTTTATTTTGTAGGAGTAGCAAATAAACTAAAACAGTCTTCAATGTTTTTGAAGTCACTAAATCTGTTCGAAAATTGTTCCGACAGTAACTTGAGTTCTTCAGCATATTGAGGATAAGCAATATTTTCATACGCAGAAAGCGTGTTGAAATCATGGAAATGGTAACTGTTACCAGACAGCATCTGTGACTCCCACAAGCGTAGTTTGATCTGAAACGCTTTTAAATGGTTGTACAAATTATTTACTAACTGTCCTTGTTTTTGAAAATTTCAAATTTAAATCATTCAAATAGCCTGAGTCTGTAAGATCGACCAGAAATGCTAAGTCACATATCCATTTTGGGTCACTTAATTCAGATAGTGGTTTATCTTTTATTTTCATAAAGTCTGCTATCTCATTTCTAAACTCGTAAAACCGTTTCAACATTTTTCTTTTTGCTCAGCCATCTGACTTCACAATAATATGTTACGTCGTTATATTCAGCTGATATTTCATCCAAAAAAACGCCTTGAACTGACGATTGTTAAACCCTCGGGATCGAATAAAGTTGATGGTTTTTCCTACCACATTCATAACATTCTGGAGTCGAATGGACTTAGAACACAAGTTCTCTTGGTGGATAATGCAATGAAGGACTATGAATTCATCTTTTTGCAATTTAATTCTGTTGCTTTTTCATTCAAAATTCCGAAGAAACCTTTACGTAAGTCGACCATAGAAGGTGCACCATCAGTGCATACTCCAATTCATTTTGATCATGGCAAGCCAAAACTTGTGAATACCTTTTGAACTTCAATAAAAATATCCTTTCCTGTAGTGGTTCCTTTTAGCGGCTGTAAAGCAAGCAATTCCTCAGTAACAGTGAACTCCTTATCAACACCTCGAATAAATATAACCAGTTGAGCTGTGTCAGACAAATCGATGCTCTCGTCTAATGCTATGGAAAATGATTCAAAACCAGCCATACGCTCAGTCAATGTTGTTTTTATATGATTAGCCATCATTTCTATACGTCGAACAACAGTTCGTCTTGACAAACTATTTTTTTAAATTCCTTTTTCTTTTCAGGACACAAAATACCGCAAACTTCTAACATACACCTTGATAAATTCTCCTTCGGCAAATGGTTTTAATACCTTTGCCAATTTTGAGCTATCTATAAAACTAGCTTTCACAACATTATCAAGTTGTGTATGAAACATTTGTTGTTGTTTTTCTAAATTTGCGGTAAACTTCTGGATTTTGTCTGTTTTTAATTGTCCTGTCAATGCGTGCAGCGTAGCATGCTTAGTTGAGTAATTGCCTCTTTATATTGAATTCTTTCATAACTGAAATGGATTCGTTACACAGCAAACAAATAGGCTTACCATTGTGCATCATAAAAAAGAATTCTTCAGTCCATTTTTCTTGAAACTGCCGACCCTCTGTATCTACTTTTCGTTTCTTTCCACCAGACATCATTTTTGTTTACTTTTCGTTAAATAATCTTAATAACAAACTATAGTTAGTAACCACTCAAGATGCACACAAAGTAAGTCGACGGCTCGAGCAGTTCGCTAGGATATCGCTTGTCCAAGTTATCACCTCGGTAGCTCAAATAGAACTGAACTTCGTTCGGGCCATCCACCCGCTTATATAGGCAAAATGAAGGAATAATCTGGAATAAACTAGTTTAGAATAATTGAGAAGCAATAAATCTTTTGATGTGTCGCCCGTATGGCGGCAAACCTCAAAGAATTTGATCGAGCAAGCCGAGTGGCAGCGATTATCAAAGAGTGAGGCGGCAAACATCAATTGATTTGATGTTTGCCGCCACACTGTCACTCCCGTGAGTATAAGTGCCTAATGTAATATTATTTTAAATTGGGTTTTTTCAAAATGTCTCGCAGGCCGGATCATATCTTACAGCGGGCCGGATTCGGCCCACGGGCTGGTTGTTGCCCATAAATGTTCTAAAGAGTGGTCTGTAGGCTCGTGCACTTTTGTATTACAGCGACCAAAAAGATCTGTTTGTGATCCACACTGCTAAAGCTCACTGACTAGTATTATATATATACTAGTTGTGTGCCCGCGGCTGCGCCCGCGTTTCATGTATTATTTACTGCGTTTTAATTTTTTTATACGGAACTCTAATTTTTTTTATAATATTTAGATAAAGTAAATATATTTCTCTTAAATTCAAGCACTTGCTCGTAAAACTGTGCATTGAATAAGATTTTGTTAATTTTTTTAGGAGTTTAAATATTTTACGCGGAACTCTAATTATTTTCGAAAAATAAAGTACCCTAAGTTAGCCTGAGTTACTTCAGTTATCTATCCAAAAAAGTCCCGTCAAAATCCGTCCAGCCGTTCCGGAGATTACCCGGAATAAACAGACAGACAAAAAAAATTAAAATTGTATTTTTGGTTAAGGTGTCGTATATATGTACATTCGTAACTATTTAGTAAAAAAAAAAATAATTTTGACATTACAAACAGACACTTCAATTTTATTTATTAGTGTAAGTATATATAGAATTTTTTGTAGATACTAACTGTACAGAAACAGCAAATGCACTAAGTTTGGTCGCTTTTGGGTCTGAGTGTGAATATATTTTATTCAGAACCCGAAAGTTGTAGGTAAATGTTGTTATTCAGACAATAGTGCTCAGTGTATCAGTAGCCATAAGAATCTCTTCAGTATTATTATTCAGTATATTTTATTTCATTCTGCTAGTTTATTTCCCAATTCTCTAGATATCAAGATCGCTAGTTGGTTACCATAAATTTCAATTTAGCGAGCCCCATCAACATCATCTATTTAACTTACTCTACTCAACTCTACCTCCATCAATTCTTTAGTATACTGTATTGAAAAATAAGAACGCGTAAATGCAGTGATTTAGCAAGGAATGCAACTTAATATTATTTAAAGTTAATAACTTATAAAGATTTGTAATAATTACGTAAATGTAAAACACATAGTATGATAGGATTAACCTTGATGAATCCTTGGGGAGTGTCGTTTAGTTTTTACATTTTATTGTCGTTTATCATCATAAATTTATAAGCAGTGTTCAATAGAATACGTGACTTGTGAGTTCATTAGTTTCCATCTTTACTATGTACATTACTTCATGAATTTACTTCATTTGATGCAAAAACCCTATTGGTAACCTGTACAAAAGTCAGAGGTCCATCGTTATCTAAAAGATAATGATGTTTACAATTATTTATTGTATAAATGTGTTCATAAATTATAATAATCGATTTGTTATGAAATAACACTACAGAATACAAACAACAAGAGTTACAAATATTCGTTGAATATCTGCCCAAAGTCAAGACGTTTTTCAAACCTATGAAAGTAGTACCTATTAATACTTTTTTTATGAGACCAATTATATTTAAGATTTTAACCATTTAATTTATAATAACGTAACTAATTAACTAACGTGAGAATTATACACATCTCGATACCCTTGGCTAGGGAGACGGAATTCTATAAAAATGCTCAGTCTTGTTGCTCGAGATTATAAGTGTGCGCGTGAAATTGATAACCAGTACACGGTCGATATTAATAATTTAAAACTAAAGGTTACAAATCTTGATTTGATTTTTTCATTACATTAATTCCATTATTTCATATTTCGGTTATGGTTTTTTTTTCGTTCGTTTTGTTATTGAGTTATTAATAAAATTCCAGTACAAATTGGACAGGAGCTTTTACATTAGTTTCTTTCTCTGGTCCAAACAGTAAGATTTCTCCTTAAGATTTGGGCCAATACGGTCATTATTCGATTCGGGCACGTCCGTCCCGTCTATTTGACGTCTCTCGACCTTGTACGATTCAAATTGATCGCGTCTGCCTGATGATGACATATTATTGTCAGGTGGTCTCGTGTGGTTATAGTTTATGTTGTTTGTCGAACAATTATCGTTTACTTTTGCATTTTATGTTTCCCCCCTGCTCATTAAATTACGAATTGTATGACAATGTTATGTACTTTTCAATATTGATTATGGTTATTGAGGTTTGTTGTGTAGGAGAATTTATGTCTTTTAAATAGCTAGGTGAGGTATAATATAGATAGTTAGTAGTTAGACGACCACGTCTTAATATTTAACTATTTGTACCTGCGGTTTCCCGAGTATGGTATTCAGAGAATTTGTAACATACATTCTCCACCCGAATGCAATCTATTTCTTTACCAAATTTTAAATAAATCTATTCAGTGATTTAGGTCTGGAACAGAAACAAAGAGACAAATAGGGCTAACTGTCGACTTCGCCTGTATAATTCGAGTACCCTATAGAGTATAAATTACACCATTCCAAATTTCATCGAATTGGGTTCAGTAGTTTTACGCGACTGACAATCAAATTAACAAACAGACAAACCAACTAAAATTTTAAAAAACTATAGAAAGTTTTCTTTGGTCAGTGTGGAAGACGCATATAGTATTTTTTTTCTCAAATATCTTTAATGTGCAGATTTAGTCCCGTTAGATTATAGATTATAAGCATAGATATATATAAGCATAGATTTTATTGCATCAACCAATGACTATCCTCGAAATTGTTACGTTCCAAAAAAATCGAAATATGTATAGCATAAACTTTATATATAGCGACCCATAAGGGACTTGTATTTTATTATGTTATATAAATTTGTCTTTAAATGGAGAAAATAAAAATCAATTTGGAGGTAAAACTAACCAAAGTGGAACAGTCTCGACCGACGTATCAGACAGTGTGTCGTTAAATCGAGTGGCGCTATATGCAGTTTACACTGTATGTATTTTTCAGGGTCGTTACGAATATTAATAGTAGAGGTACATATAGATACTGTGTAAGGTAAACTTTACCTCACGAATACGGTCTCAAACGACAACGTAATCTGAATAATAATTCACACTGAGTTTGCCTCTCGGGAGAATTTCGACAGTTGGCTATCTTAGTGGGTCGATTATGATTCAAGAATTACTCAACATGTATGTGTATTAGCGAATTTGATGTCAGGACCAGGTTGTCTAGACTAGCCAGTCTCTACAATTCTGGAAGAGGCGGTTAAAATAGCAGTGCTTAAAAGTGCTTAATGCTAGGATCCAATATTAAAACTATGGCAGGAAGGCTGCTCTCCGCTGCTTTTGCGGTTCGCAAAATTCGCCAGTTAATAGATATTGCTACTGTTAGATTAGTCTACTTTACTTACTTTCCTAGCTTAATGTCTTACGCATTTTGCTGTGGTAGACACCATATTTATGTTACAAAAGAGGGCTGTTCGAGCAATAGACAATACAGTTTCAAGAATATGGTATCTTAACTTTGCCCTCCTAATACATCTTCGATAGTTTAATGTATATTTGTAAAATTTTAGACAAGCTTGATCTAGTAAATGATTGTCATAATTTTAAAATCAGAAGTAAATGTAAGTTGGTCTTCCCCCGCTTTAGGCTAAGTAATTCCAATAAAAGTTTTCGATTTTAGAATAAGATCCCAAAAAACATTACCGATTTACATGACAATAAGTTCAAGCATTATGTCAAGCAAGTCTTAATTTCAAAAGGTTATTACAGGGTGGATCATTACATGAACGATAGTGATGTCTGAAATTTACACCCCTCTCTGTGCGGAAGCAACAATAGTTGTAACTATGATCTGTATAGTTTTTATTTTAAAATATTCCAATTTATAAAAAAAGGAACCAGATCGAGATTCGAGATTCTTGCTCTTTCTTTTTGATGACTGGGTTGTTTTCCGAACCGGTGGTAGTATTTTGGCGTTCATAAGCGCCATATCAGGGTCTAAATTGAAAAAGTATTTTGAAATTTTGAAAAGATAAGTAGAATCAATAATGATTGTAAATGACAAAATTGTAGCAATATAAATACATAAAACATCTTGAATTGCGCGCGGCACTCTAAAAATAAACAATATTAGTGTGTAATGCAGTCTGCATGTGAAAGAAGTATGTGTAACTCATCAGATGGTTCTTACGGTGTCATATGTATGTTGAAATCTCGCTATGTAGTAATGAGTTTTGTGGAAAATATTGCAAGGAAACCTAAATGAAAAAGCCTAGATTAAATTTCCTTTACGTATGCTGCGGATCCTTCATTTAGAAAAATGCCTTTTGCTTAGTTTCAGGTTATCGAAACTTTTATTCAACTTAGTAGGTCCGTTTTGTCCGTTAATTGTCGTTTTTTTATTCAAAAACCATGAATTAATCTTAATTTTAGGGAAATTATCCCTATCTTATCAAAGGATATCGTTAACCAGTTCTGTATAACCATGGTATAAATATTTCACGATAATGATTTATCTGAAATGTAAGCGTATAATCGTTCTTATTCTTACGTAATATAAAAAGTAATTTTGCTTTGTCCGTTAACATGCTTATACCTCTAGAACCGTTAAACGAATTTAAATGATTGTTTCCTGGTAATTATAGATAGAATATTATGAAAAACTATTTTATTATGGTGCAGTGATAAACTTTCTACGCGAGCGTATTCGAACGCAATTGTATAATATAGAAAATATGAAAAATGTTCATGTCCGAGAATGCATAGTTCGAAAATTATTTAATAAATTTAAATGTACTTTTTAAGTGAATCGGAAGAAAGACTTTAACATATCATCACATTTTTTCGTAAAGCCTAAAATGTAGTCATAAAATTAAAATCCAAGAATTCGCAAAAGAAAAGCACATAAAGCATTTTTCCGGGATTGTATAAATGTACAATAATATCAACATGAAATTAGTCACTATAAATAATGACTTAAAATAAATTCATTCGACATAGGAACTTTCAAGGGCTATCAAATATTTAAAAAATATCTAGAGCATATTATATAGGTCTTCATGACAACGGCGGGTGATCTTTGGATATTTTAGTGGTCGCCATCATTTTTGGATTTTCCTGTGTCTACCTTCAGGCACAGTGCAGTCACTTTGCCTTGATATTAAAAACTGTGATACTACTATATAACACTACCTAAAGAATTATTATTTATGTACGGGGCAAGAAGGTTATTGTTAAATTACCAAAATTTAGTAAACGCTACACAAGTAATAAAGATATACCTACGTGAAATTTAATAAGTATTTCTATTGTTACATAAATAAATTATAATTATATGTATTATATGTCAACATACAAAATAATTAATTTAAATAATTGACTCCCTGACTCCTATACTGTGACGCAATACTATAGACCAGGAGTTCCCAAAGTGTGGGTCGTGATCCACTGGTGGGTAGCGAACGAATATTTAGTGGGTCCTGAAACAAAAGATAACCAGACCACAGACATAGAGAAACACTGGTTTCAAAAGCATTACCTGACGATTTCAGAAAATTGTTAATTGTATTATAACAAAACTCAAAACTAGTACATTTATTGCAAAAACTATGTGAAGGTACGTTAAGCTCACATATTTGGCGAATATTTTTTCTAAGTTAAACGAACTCACTTTGTATTTACAAGGTTCAAATCATACATTTTTGCAGTTGACGATGACGGTAGTAGTGCGAGCAGTCATGAAAAAGCTTATGTAGTGGAAGAGTCGTATTAAGGATGACAAGTGTGATTGTTTTGAAGTACTTGCAAATTTCATTATAGAAAACCAAGTGCAGCCAAAGGCGCATGTACTGTCTGCAATTTCCACTCATTTATCATTGTTAAATATAACTTTGGTGCCTATTTTGGGGAAGAAATGAATAAGTTCGAATCGTTGAATTGGATTTGGAACCCCATTTCAAAACACCTTACCAATTAGTTTGTCAATAAAATCAAGTGAAGAATTCATGGATTAATCACAAGATACGTTACTAAAAATAGTTTCAATCGCAAGCAATTAATGAAATTCCGGCTCTCAGTTGGAGAAAACTATCCTTGCCTTTTTAATGAACCTATAAAAGTCCTCCTCCCCTTCAGTACCTCATATCTAAGTCAGCCCAGATTTTCGGCTATAACCAGCATTAAAATTTAATACCTAAATAAATTGAATGTAAAAATGTCACTACAAGCGACTAAAAGTAACTAGGATTTAAATCGATGCTAAAGATGTAATGACAAAAATAGCGTTAATAATATTATATGCCCCCATTGTTAAGACGGCTAAGAGGTGGGTCTCGAATTTGGCAGATTTTGTTAAGTGGGTCGGAGCAAAATCAAGTTTGGGAACCACTGCTATAGTTATACACAAATGTATATTATTCCTACCTAACTATTTACAGGAAGAAGTATGCAAGTGTGCTTCTTGCATTATATATATCTGAAGACGAAAAACAATAAATCTAGTATATAAAAGTGACTCCTCTTATTCTCTTGTAAAACACATTGGACGGGAACAATTTAAAAGTACCTATATCGATTGTATTTACGTTTTGCAGGATGGAGGTCGGTGTTCGGCTCGTGGGGGGGTGATTCTGCGTTTATTGAATTTCCTCCTAGAACCTCTGTTCAGTATTTTCGGAAGAGATAAACGCCGGGTGCCGCCAATAACAAATCCGATACTCTTAAAAAGCGCTACCAAATTAGCGGCCGCTGTGAGGAACGGTGAAGTAAGTGAATAGTTATTAATGAATGAACAACCGTAAGACAATGTCAATGATCAAAAATCGTGTGGGATGATTATTATTCTGTAATTAGTCGAGCTTATTTGTAACTTTGGAATACATTATGCGTCGACTTCAAATAAATTGTGAGCCGAACGAAAGATGATTATAATTTGGAATACACTATGATGCCTTAGTTTACTTCTGAAGATCAATTTCTCCGGCGCTCATTGCTATTTCACTCTTTTTTATTTTAATCATGGTATAATACTGTAACTTGAGCATGATTGTAATTTAAATTACCTTTGCTGAATTTAATCATATCATTAATAAATTGGGATGCAAAAAAAAAATTACACATAATTTTCTTAACAAAGCTTTAGGGTTACATTAGTTTACTTTCACACTAAAATTGAATTTAAGTCACTAAAGTTAGCAATATCATTTTCTTATAATATACCGTGAAACGAACCCTGACAAATGCGTGATATATATTTATATCTTCAACTCTGTTGGATTTATCACAATTATGTTTCACGTTGAATTTGGGTTAGTTGTTGTTGTTACATAAAGCAGAAAAACCTTATTAAGAATCATGTGATCAGAACCCATCTTATTATTAGTGTTTAGTTTTGTAATCATTTCAATATCATTTGTTAAGAAATCAATCAACGCTGATTACACTTAATGATATATCTAGGTATAAATCATCTTATGGCACAAATGATTTCGAAATTTAAAAGGATTATAAGTTAATTATTCAGGTTAACGATGCTTGGTGACACCGATATGCTGTAGGGATACGGAGAAATAACTTGTGTCGTAAATGAACAGTCATGTGTGGAAATTAGTTGATAGTCTTACTTGGAGATTATGAAAGTTACAATAGAGACACCTAAACTAGTTTCATCTGGATTTTCAGTTGAAATATAAACAAGAATATATTAGCAAACAAATAAATAGATCGATACATGTAAACCCGTCTTACGGAATCGCGCATACATTATGCTTCATTCTGCCGCGACTGACTTAATAAAGAATGACATTGAATGTAATTGCTTAAGTTACTAGTATTTCAGTGTCATCAACCTGATTTTTTGTCTTTTTTTTTGTAAAGGTACACATAGCTCTAATGATTCCACTGTCCTTCATTATTATAGCCTAAACGACTTTAGATTACGTAATGATTGTCATCAACAGTTAACATCGGAAGAAATCGTGTCAGCCTATATTAATAGAGTGAAAGAAGTGAATCCTTTCCTAAATGCTGTCGTTGAAGAGAGATATAGAGCAGCCCTCGATGAAGCGAAGGCTGTTGACAGAGTCATTGCGAAAGCTAAACAAGTTGGGACATTTGAGGAACTAATTAAGGACAAACCTTTGCTCGGTGTACCTTTCACCGTCAAAGAGAGCTGCCAACTAATCGGTAAGTCATTTTTTGTAACAGACTCCTGGGTCTATAAAATAATCAATCGACATCCATATCTATACTTAATAAATAAAAAATTGAAGTGTCTGTTTGTAATGTCAAAATTATGTTTTTACTAAATAGATATGAGAATGTATACACAATACCTATACCAAAACTTGCAATTTTTTAATTTTTTTTTTAATTAGAAATCTACTTTCTGGTCAATTTTTATTACATGTACTGTCATGTTGGATAAAGTATAGAAAAAGTTATGAAAAACATAATATTTGAAACTTAGGACATATAGAATATACTACGTCGTAATAGTCGTAAATTTTTCTGAAGTTCGATTTACTGCGTTTCTATTTTAAAAAAAGTGGTTCTACGTGTTACGGCTGAACGCTAAGTGAGCGACCCGGGGCCGGTCGGCCGTTTTGGACAATCCGTAGAAGCCATCCGTTTAGAATAGACCTGTTTATCGTTGTAACTCTATATAATATTAACCCTTAAAATTTACCAATGCATTATCAATCACATGTCAATGTCAGACTTGTCATTTATTTACCGTGTTGACAGAATGGTGACTTTTAAGGTTTTACTTTAAGCTGTTGACAATGAAAAGCAAACAAAATTGTTAGTGTTTTTATGAATTATGGTCGAGTTTCGATCACAGGCGAGCACTAGTAATATTAAGTATCTGTAATGAAGTAAAGAATATTGATTTAGTATAACTCGCTCGTCCGATGCCAGGTATGTCGAATTCGGTCGGGTGTTTGGAGAATGCCGGGAGCCGCGCCGCGGCCGACGGGGAGGCAGTGAGGCTTTTGAAGCGAGCTGGGGGGATACCGCTTCTCGTCTCCAACACTCCTGAACTGTGTCTCGGGTGGGAGACTAACAACTTACTACGCGGGGCTACGAACAACCCCTACTGCTTGGCGAGAACCGCAGGGGGTTCATCCGGGGGAGAGGTAAATGTTCTATCCCGTTTAATTCTTTCGTTTCAGCTCACGATGTTGAATTTAGTTAAGTTTTTCGTGCTCAGAATGTTGTGACCACCATGCATGTGGTGAAATACCCGCCATAGTGACACATTTCAGTGCATTCTGTTCCAGAATTAGCTATATAGTACATGTACTTTAATCCCTTGAGCACTTACCTAGCGTTTACGCCAGCTTTCCATTGTTTTCCAATTGTCTTCCTATTGTCTTATTTTACGGGTACTCGACACATTAAACAATCCGGATATATTCTAGAAAACTCAGTGCATGTTACCAAAAATGTAGACACACCTAACATTATTAAAAACCAGCATAATTTTAATACAAGGAATAAACATAAATTTACAGTTCCATGTTATATAGACTTAACAAAACGAATAAGAGCTTTCTCGTTGTTAGATTTCACAATAAAATTCTAAAGCACATTACCGATTTACCGGACAATAAGTTGAAGTACCATGTCACGCATGTTTAAAATTTGCAATTTGCATAGGATGGGCCATTGTGCGTCTAATAAAAACTTTGTAACCATGAATTGTATAGATTCATAAAAAAATAATATTTAAAAAAAGAAACAGATCTCGTATCTTGTTGTTCTCGATGACATGGTTGTTTTCCAAACCGGTGGTAGTAGTTTAACGTTCATAAAGCACCTTATCAGGACCTAAATTAAATAATTTAATTTGATTTCGACTTGTTTTATGTCAGTACATCGCAATGTATGCTTTCGCATACATTATTGATGTGTAATTTATACAAACCGACGAGCGAGAACAAATGTTGACTAAGTTTTAAGGAAACATGAAGCGCTATTTACAGTTTTAATAGCAGCCAGGACTTAGCGTCTTTTCCGTGTAGAGTTCGCGCGCGGACGCTAATGACGTCACGTGTACAAACAGAACATTGCGCAAGCGTGCATGCTACCGCACCTGTGACGTCAACTCTCATGTGTGAATCTATCACTCGAAGTCAATCATAAGTTGCATAAACAACGTTTGCAGGAATAAGGAAAAACAATAAAAAGTATTTCAATTAGCAATGTTGTTAACATAATTGCAGTAACATATAGTTTTTTTTTACCACAACAGATGACGCTGTATTATTTTTTTTACGAGTTATCGATCTTTTTCAAACTGTTTTAGCATAATAATAGGTATGATCACTGGATAAAAAGTCTGATAAGAAACTGTACTAACATTCGTTTTGCGAAATAGGGAAAGAATATCTTCTCTCGATTACGTTTTAAATGCTTGTGTATCAGAATTGGTTAGTCGTTTGAAATAATATTTGTCAGCACACATAATATTATTATAATAGTCTGTTGTTTCCAATACATTGGACATCAGTCAACTACCCTTTTGTAATATACGAGTACATATGCGTTGGCATTCAGGCCGCGCTGTTAGCGAGCGGCGCGTCCGCTCTGAGCATCTCGTCCGACATAGCCGGCTCTATCCGACTGCCGGCTGCATTCTGCGGTGTCTTTGGACACAAACCGACACCTGGTGAGATATTACACATAGATTTCCCTTAACCTACTATAAACACTTCATGTGTGTCATCCGTTTCTCATGTTTAGTAATAATTCATTGGTTTTTACAATATTTCTTGAGACACCTATGGTAAAATAGCTATCACGACTGGTAACTCCGTACTTGTTAAACTACGTCCCTATCCATCTTACTATAATATATTAAGACATTCATTGAAGCTTCATCGTACTTTACATAGAAAATACCTCTTACACACAAAAGGCAGCATCTTTTTATCTTAGTCATCAGTTGACTTATAACTCGAAATCTACTTAACCGATTTGCATGACACTATGTTAATATCATAGATGTAGGCCTCTGTCATTAGATATTAGATTTATTCTCTTTTAACATCGCCTAATTTAAGAAATGCATTTCGTATTTTAAAAAAATAAATTTTTTTCTTTATGCTTCAGTGGTAAATCCAACTCAGTCCTTAAGCGTATCGACTTGTTAGTTCCGATCTTATTTACCATACTTAATACCAAGTGAACTTTATTTATATTTACTGCTCCATAGAAAATAAACTGTATTGTATGTTGTCTGTCTGCTTGTCCAGGATTGATACCGATCGAGGGCCACATACCGTACTTGAGCGATGAACTGTTCCCCAAGTTCCTGACGGTGGGGCCCATGGCCCGCACGGCGCAGGACCTCGCGCTGCTCGTGAGCATTATGGCGGGGGACAAGAGGGATCAGCTCAGACTTGACGAACACGTTGACTTTCAAAATTTGAAGGCAAGTCTAACATTGACCTTGTGGGGATTGTATATTTGTATTAGTTTATTTATGTTTGTGTTGTTAGTTAAATAGGAAGCACTATACTGTGGTTTTATAACAATGTTTTGCTCCATCATCAGTTCGTAAATATACCATGATATTTTGCTCACCATAATCACTACATCCTCTATCACACCGCAATATTATTTTATCACATTATTTCTTACGATTACCATACATCTTGTTTAAGTCCTCACCCCAGTTACACTTCTCATCTCCATAATATTTAGTGTTATCCTCACATTATGTAAAAATCTATACCTTTTCTGTCTGTCTGTCTAGCCGTTAATTAGCATATATCGCGAAGAACCACACAAACGATTTACATTATTCCTATCCTATAAAGCAGAATCTTTATAATAATCTATATAATAAGCATAATCTTTTCTCTTACATCTCTCTTATATCTTCACAATTCTTCATCGAAATCCAGCTTCTTTTTACATGAACACCGGGCTGTAATTTTTTTTTATACTTCTCCATTGTTCTATAAATTAAAGTTGTTATTTTAAATATAGTTGTATAACATTGAAGGTGCATTACATGACTGAAGCCACTCTATCCCCCGCGCTCATCGACACTGATAAATCAATAAAGGACAGTGTGAGAGCCGCAGCTAAATATCTAGAAGGGAAATGCGGCGCCACGTTAAGCGAAGTAACTATGAACATTTGTTTCTAATTAATTTACTTCAAATAATTCACTCTGATACTATTTCATTTTAGTGAATTTATAATTGTCTTTTTTTATTATGCTCAAATGTTATCAATTGTAACAAAGTAAATGATATGGAGTATAAATTCTGAGATTTCTCAATGTCTTTATGAGTTTGAACAAAGCGCTGCCATTTTGTGTTTTGCAGTTTACAATAATAAAACAAAGTCGGCTTCAAAGACTTTATATGCGGTCCACAATCAAACTTAAAAAAAAATTAATGCTTCAGCAAAAACAATAGCCATTTTGTTAGAACTTTTCAGTGGGTTTTTGTGTCACCTCAAAATTCAAGATTTATGCGTTTTGTTAAAACAGTTCTCTCATACATAATAACCTATCTATATAACTTAGAAGACACCATTATTATATAACATGCAAGTAAACAAAAACCGTAAATTAACGAATTAAAAATAAAAACCATTAATAAACACAAAGCAAGATTCCGCTAAAGAACAAATTCATCTTTATTAACTGGATTACGTTTCCCACAATTATAACAATTAACAATTATATACTTATAAAATTGTAAATTACAAAATACATTTTTTTTGTATTTTTTTTGTTCAAGAAAAAATTCGAAGATCTAGAAGACTCAGTGGAGATGTCGATCGCTGCATTCTTCTCTATGAAGGACATTCCTAACATGCTGCAGGATCCGAACGATCCAAAAGTAATGATTTAATTAAACTAGATTTATCAAGTGGTCGATATACGACAATAAACATAATCATTATTATTGAATATTTGAGGAAGAAATTAAACTAACTGTACTCAAAATTACAAATAACTAGTTATGGATAGTGGCTTTATTAGAATTAGATGTTTTAATAATCCAGACGCTAAACCAGACTAGTTGTAACATATCCGCATTCTATTTGATAGTTTTTCTGTAGTTTTTTACAGGTAACTAAACAAAGCTAATAAACATATTCATTTTAAAAAAAAAGTAATTCTAACTGAAACATTCCGGCAACGACTTCACTAGCTACTAAATAAAACGTATATAAATATAAACTTAAATAGAGAACAAAATGTCGTCAACTTATATTTTTTCTTTTAATTTTTTTTCTGTTAATAATAGTATATTTTCTTGGTGTTGATTTTTTTCAAAACAACTGGTTACGTTTATGAATATAATTAAATTTACGTTCCGGTAATAAAATTTGCTAACATAAGCGTTTTAAAGTTTTAGGCGGAATTTTGAAAGACGGTGTGCTATCTCTTTCCTGCCAAACCTATGTTACTATAGAACTTGTATGAATCGCGCGTCATGTGACGTCATATTTTACTATATAGTGCGCTTTCACTATAAGATGAAATTAAAATGCTTTTAAATTCTTTACTTTTGATCTGGATTTTAATTTCGTTCTCGGCTTTATTTATGGTTTATTTTTTTTGATGAGGCAATAAACATAATCAATAAACAAGTATACATTTCTATTATTTTTGAGTGGATATTATTTTGCTTAATTTTATATTTCTTTGTTTACACATTGTAAGAAATCAAAGAGGAATCCATAACACAGATCCTTTCTCAACAAATTTTTTATAATTCATGGTTTATATATTGCTACTCGGGTTGTTATAGTTGTTAATATGACATTAGCCTATAAATTGTGGAAGTCTTAACAGGATATCCTAGCGTCATTTATTCCATACAAATGTAGTCCTCTTTTTCCTCCCTGGATAATAGCATTATGGTAAATATTTTTGTATCAAATAATATACATCCACCCCCGCTATGCCTGTGCATTTTGATTTTTTTTTCAATAAATTAGTTATTCTAGAAACTAGGAGCGTTTAGAAATGAAAAAAATGCTCGATTTTTACCGTCATTTTCAGACGTTCGTCAAAATTTAAAAAAGCAAAACGTGCAGACATATCCAAAGTCTTTATTACTTTAAAACTGAAAGAAAATTACAAATCGGTTCAGTTTTGGGAGGAGGAAACGGGGGACTACGAAGTGTTGTTTTCGTCTATTTTGCATACGGTACAATTAGCCTGAACTGCAGTTGTCTCTATTCCTTTGTTTGGGGTGCAACGCGATAGTCATAGATTTCTAAAATACCTACGTTTCCGACCGCAAGTCCTCTTAAGAAAAAAAAAAAAAGCGATGTAACTATCAAATATAATGTGAATTATTTCAGCGAGAAAAAAGTATATTATTAGAATTGATAAAATACGCGTTCGGGGGCGGAGCGCGCTCCCTTCAGGCGCTCAGCTTTACCCTCATACACAGGACGCGACTGTTCATGTCGAGCGCGCGGACTCGTCACTACTGCGACCGCGCGGACCGACTCGGGCGCGCCATGCTAGTGAGTGTTGCCACGCTACGGCACCCTCCGGCGGTCACGTGACGCTCGCCCGAAGGGGGGACCGTCACGTGGTTAATGGATGACTAATAATTTATAAATGACTTGTCTAAATAAATGTAAAAGTGTCAAAATGACCTTAGGGTTTTCATTATCTACGTTGGCAACCTTACCATCCCTTGTCCCAATTTAATTGAACATTTATAACTTAGATCCTATTCGAATATGTACTACAGGGGGTATTACTAAAACACTATTTCGGGCATTATTAATCCCTCCCCTATCCTCTTGTTAGCATAAGGCAAAAAAAAATGGTAACGCTTAAGCACTTTCTAGCCAATGCAGTTGAGCTCTAATATTATGCTAGCATTAATGGTGAGGTTTATGTTTTGCTTATTTTTGCTGACATGGGAGACAAAGAGGTTTGTGATTGTAATAAATTGTGATAGGAAAGCAAACTTTACTTAATTAGGTGCGTAATGTTTGTTTTTTTTTGTCTAAAATTATGCCATTGGTTGCGTTATCATGGGAAGAAGATTAAGAGCTTTGGTTATCACAATCGACACGGGACGGGAATATTGTCAAAGTAGATAATTATTCTCTCGAACACTAACCTGGCGTTTACGCCAGCTTTTCATTGTTTTCCTATTGTCACATTTTTATGGGTAATCGACATAATCATAAAAACTAATGTCATATGTCAATATATGACAGTTCACTTAGAGATAGTAACATAAGGCAAGAAGTGACTCACATTTCGCATAAACACGTCACTTTACCTTTTCTCCTCCCTACTTCAATGAAAATATTATAAGAAAAAGGTTTTAGTAGTTTGGCATGTTATTTGAAATATCTTGGCATGATTCCTTACGTTCCAAATATAGATTTTTAAATTAACAACAGAAAAATTATGATTATTGTTTAATTGCTTTACTAATGGCGCGAATTGCTGAAACCGTTTCTTGCTGAGTACTATTTTTTTTTTAAACTTCTTTGATTTTTTTCTACAAATTAAACACGTTAATCTTTCTTCCTACCTTAAGTACCACTATCTGATATGACTGATATTTATAGCCCCACTTGAAGTAAGTTATTCAATTATCAAGGAGATAAAGCAACGGTATCTGAAGACCGGGTTTTTATTATTAAGTGAACCTGACCTTAGAATGTAAATTTCTTTAGATGCCCTCGAATTCTTGCAAAGGAATGTATATCGCGGTATAGTTTTGTTTATTGAGAACATGTTAATAGAAAAGTTTGGGCGAGAACGGTGTTTTCCTATACCCCGTGTTCATTGGTCCCGCGCACCACCATAACGAGGTGTTCATGAAGGCGTCCGGGGTCATGTACACCATGCTGTTCAACATCCTGGGCATGCCGGCGACCACCGTGCCCATGGGGATGCACAACGGATTGCCAATAGCCATACAAGTTAGTCCTATACATTACACAAAAACTTACTATCACACACAAACACAATACACACTTTACTACAAAAGTAATGTCATAGAGCGGCAAACTTATCTGACCCAGCGGACAAAAGGACAACTAGCGAACGCCATCTTTAAATGTCAAGTCTGCCTTTCGTTGAATATTCTCCTGTTGTATCACAGCATTTTTTTTTAATATCATGACTTATTATTTAAATTAAAAATGTCCAAACATTATAATATGTAAATTGTCTATACCCAATTTTATTCTAAAAAGTATTTACTGGCAACACTAAAAGCGATTATAGCGACGCCACCACCGGGCTTTGCTCACATTGCTATTAACTAGAGCTGTAGCAAATCTGTATGTATTCGTTACCGAGTAACGGGTACGCCGCTTAGTACCTAGTACCGAAACGTTACTCGCGTATTTTGTATCTGTATGTATTCGTTACCGAGTAACGGGTACGCCGCGTAGTACCTAGTACCGAAACGTTACTCGCGTATTTTGTAGCTGTATGTATTCGTTACCGAGTAACGGGTACGCCGCGTAGTACCTAGTACCGAAACGTTACTCGCGTATTTTGTATCTGTATGTATTCGTTACCGAGTAACGGGTACGCCGCGTAGTACCTAGTACCGAAACGTTACTCGCGTATTTTGTATCTGTATGTATTCGTTACCGAGTAACGGGTACGCCGCGTAGTACCGAGTACCGAAACGCTACTCGCGTGTTTTGTATCTTTGTACTGATAAAGTTTGATTGCAACTGTTTCAGTTCGGCAAATCTGTTGATGCGTGAATTAGGTATTTGAATGAAAACGATATAACGATAAAAATAAATAATATATAAAAAATAAAACAATGCTTGATATATCTATATTCATAAATAAAATTGAAGTGTCTGTTTGTAATGACATTTTTTTTTTACTAAATAGATACAAATATAAGATACATTTACCAGAAATACAATTTTTAAAATTTTCTCTGTCTGTTTGTAACGGGTAATATCCGGAACGGCTGGACCGATTTTGACGGGAATTTTTTGATAAATAGCTTAATTTACTACTTATAATTTTCGAAAATAGTTAGGGTTCCGCGTAAAAAAATATACTCATAAAAAATTAAATGAAATCCGATTCAATGCAGAGTTTTACAGGCAAGTGCTGGAATTTATGAGAAATATTGAGACTTTATCTTAGAGTTGAAAAAAAAATTGGGTTCCATTTAAAAAAAATCAAATGCAGTGAAGTATCTATGAAACGCGGACGCACAGCTAGTATAAAATATGATCAGTATTGCATAATATAGAGTAACATACTGAAAATGTACAAAAAAAAAACTACAAGATGAATCGAGATGTCGCCAAAAACTCTCCTTTGTAATTAGTCGCGGGTTTAATTATGGAAATAACTAGAATAACTAACAGATCCATACAATACACAGCCGTGCGGACGCACACATCCACACATGTTTCTATTTTATATATTAGGGGGTATAATAACAAAAAACATCACTAGTACTGAAATAATAAATTTATATGTGTATTATTTGCCTATCGTATGTTTTGATTATGAATATAATATATATAGATGTACATAATTATTGCTCGGAGAGCCAAATAGATGTAAAAGCCAAACAAACGCTAAATGTTAGATTATGCTACTATTTACACATAAAAAAAAATGATTTTCCAAAATTTTGAGCCCTCACCTCTGTCGACAGTCTATATAATTTATATCATATTACAGTATATTAATCGACATTGGCGTTTTTGTTCATAACACCCTCATATTTAATGCTATAAAACTATAACAAATATGGTGTAAATAAAACAGGTAATTGTATGTTAATTGAAGGTAATAGCTGCACCGTATCAAGACAGACTGTGTTTAGCCGTCGCTAGGCAACTAGAGGCCGGCTTCGGGGGCTGGACTCCACCGCAATAGATATTATCTGATAAGATTTTTATATACATTTTACGATTTTAAAACGTATTGTTAAAATCATCACGCGTTATTTAATAACGATTGAAAATGGAAATTAATATTTTATAGATGTGTATCTAATTTAATAACCACAAATAATTATCGGTGGTTAAAAATACGACATTAAGGATACCTAACGTATTCCATCAATATTCTAATTAAATATTTGTTACGTATTATTATAAAGAATGAAAGTGAACAGTTGTTACGTGTCTTAAAATTCATATCTAAACAACGTATTTTATAATAAGTTTCTCATAGTAATTAATAATTACACATGAGTTACTCGTTAAAATGTGATAATAAAAACTTTTCGAGACGATATATGGTCCTGTTCTTATGGAGGATATAAGTTATGGACGGTAGATTTAAGGAGAACGGTTTCATGTTGGGAGAAATTTGGAAAGGTGTCCAACTATAAGCAGTAAATGACAGTTCAAAAACGCTCCAAAATGGCGCTAACGTAGGCAAAAGAGTAGCGTATGGATATAGCAGTTGTGGACGAATTGAAGTATGTCGAGTAATTATTATTCCCTCATTTTATTTATGTATTTATTTTTGCAATATTATAAGGATTCATCTGGCGTTATAAATGATAAGCAAACAATTGATTATGTATCTTTGTTTCTTATTTTAACTAACACTTTTCATAAGATGGTTCTCCGTCATCTACCCTCCATAATATAAGTTATTCGAAAACTTGGATGCCTGGTACAATTGAACCAATATCAATAGTCCATACGATCGATTCTAAACATACTTTATTGTAGTGATTAATCATACAGAATTAACTTTGTATGTTGAGTTATGAAAAAAAAATCTTTACATTTATACTTTTATATGTTTGTTACAATTATTCTATTTTAATTGTAGTGTTAAATATTACCTATTTACATGACGACGATTAAATTTTTATTTATTTAATATTGAATTGTTTAAACACTAGTTGTAAGTTATCTGTATATATAGTTGTAGCTTTTTACTACTGACTGTATATGTTTTGTTTGAAAATAAATGAAGGTATCATAATATTTTGTGTTATTTCATTGTATCCCTATATCTAGTTTTTTTTTTATAATACCATGTATACGATTCTTATGTTATCCTGTAAAGTCGCTCCAAAAACAATCGTCACAAAGTGGGTTTAATAGGTCAGAGAAAAGTTTCATCGCATTTTATGTGAAAAATCAACACATTTTTTTCCAAAGTTTAATTACAGTGTGTATGTGCCATTTTGTTCGGTGACTTTCTGCCATCTTGTAGATAGTGCTATGATCACGTTGCTGTAGAAATTTTGGGGCTTCTGATCAAAAAAACGTGACAACTAATTTTGCCAGTTCTCTCTTGATGTTAAATTTTTGAAGAGACTGAAACAGGTGGAAATCTAAAGGTGCAAAGTCAGGGCTATATGGCGGATGCATTAACACCCTCAGCCAAACTCTTAAATTTTGCTGAGTGGCTAAAGTTATGTATGGCCTAGCGTTATCGTATGAAAGACTTCTTGCTTCAATCTCATTAGTTGTTGGCAGTAGAGATCCGAATCAATGGTTCTGCCCGTCGGTAAAAGCTTTCAATGAACAATACCCTTCCTACCCCACCATATACTCATTATCACCTTTTTGCGAGTTATCCCAGATTTTCCCAAATTCTGTGAAGCCTGACCGCGACCTTTTTCGCACGTTCTTGTACGTGATCTACTTTTCATCACCAGTTGTCAATCTCTTCAAAAATAGTTCGGTTTTATTACGTCTTAATAATCGCAAATGAGTAAACGGTTCAGTAGATTTCTTTCAGTGAGTTCGTGTGGCACCCAAATATCGAGCTTTTTTGTGTACCTTTTTTCAAATGGTAACTACGAATATGCTGATCTTGCTCCAATTAAAAAAAAATAGTGCTTTTTAATTTTAAAATTTTAAGGTGACCGCGAGATACGTCTTTGAAATTAAAATTCCCGGATTAGGGATGACGATTTGAAATCGATTAATTGAAGATCAATCTTTTGACCAAAGGATCGTCTTTTTTAAAACTATATTTACCATTGGTTCGATTTAATTGATTCGATCTCATATCCCAGAAAATCGAGGTTCATTTTTCTGCCTCGATTAAAATCACAAATTTGTATCAATTAGAAATGTTCAAAAACAAATAAAAAGGTACGAAAATTTTACTTAAATAATCAAATACTTGCGAGATGACTCTATTAGGGATGATCTTTAAATGCAAAAAGTCTATTAAGTAATGCATTAAAAAAAACAAGTCGAAAAAAGATCGATTTTCTAGAGTTTGATCTTTTAGATCTTGATTTTGATCTTTGAAAAAACGTCATTCCTATCTCGAATTAAAAACGTTTACACTTTATTATTCATCTCTAGATTACATCTACGTTGTGCTCAGGGTGACTACTTTTTTTTTTTTTCAGCAAATCTACTAAAGGATCGCCTAAAACTACTAAAATCTAATAACACATTTTACAAATCTTAGTTTCTACTTATGAGACAAACGATGTTTCATATAACATAAAAGTCACACTACTTGCGCAATGTAGTATATTTATTAAAAAATTACAATATTCAATTTCTAAACTAACGTACACCGTCGTCATAATTTTATCGATTTTTTTTTTTCATTTTAAAAGTGAAGCGCCCGTTCAAAGTAAAATGTAAAAGTCATGTAACAATTTTATACATTAAAGTACGTAGTAATAGAGAAAGAGAAAAACAATAAACATTCCTTACTTTTTGATTGGAGAATTATGATATCTTCTTTCTTTGCGTTTTATTAAAGCATGCGCATGTCTCTGCATAGCTGGGGGAGCAGTCTGATGCTGGTGTCTGAAGATCGTGAATTCGAAAAACTACACTTAACCTTAACTATACATCAGTACCAACTACAAAAATTTGTAATAAATGGGTACATTGCAGAAATGGGGGGGGGGGGAAGGACGGACTTCAGGTTTGATTCATTATTGATAATGATTGATTTGACACAATAGACCGATGACTTTTTTTAGACTGAATAGGCTCAGTGCTTTGACCACAATCTCATCTGATGTTAACGAAGATGTGGTCCAGGATGGTAAACACAGCCATAATAATAATAAATAAGCCTAGAGGTACTGGTTCTCGAGTGATGATGCCAGAACACACCTATTGGAATTTGGCGACAGGTTTTCAAACTTGAGGGTGTTAGTTACCCAGACGGACACCATGCTATGGTTTCCTCACGATGTTTTCCTTCACCGAAGGCTCAGGCCAATTTTTACAGTCGGATAGGTGGGGATCGAACCCGCGTCAATTGACGCTGAATCTGGACGCATTATCCGCTGCGCCATCATCGCTTCAATTATTTTGTGTGTTTGTGATTTTATAAATGTATTATCTTCTATCTTATCTATCTAACATCTATTATATATACTTCTATTATATATCTTCTACAAAACCATTTTGATTACCAAAGATTTATAACTTTCCTTTCTATTTGTTAGATAGCTGAATCTGCTTTAAGTAACTTAGGGTACTTTTGTTTTCGAAAATAGTTAGGGATCCGCGTATAAAAAATTAAAACTTATGAAATTTCGAATAAGATCCGCACGCAAACATGGACATCAAGAAAAAAATGAAAGTGACCAGAGCGTATGTCTTACTCTTCGATATCCTAAAGCAAGCGAGACACTGGTTGCACTCTATCTGATACAGTGTTTACTAATTTCATTATTTATCAATTTTCGTCACACAAAAAAGGTTGCGGATCAAATTGCAAAGAACTCTCATAAGAAGTTTCATATATGTATCATTTGTACTTACTTTTTTCCAACTAGTGTTTACCGGCAACACCAAAAGTGATCGCAGCGACGCCTAGGGTTAGTTTGGGGTATTTTCGCAATTTCAGAGAAAAATATTTTTTTGGTAAAACGAAATCCTTGGGGAGAGAAATTTGTATACGTGGAAAATTGAGGAATCATTTTACCTACCTAGCCTTGTTGATGTAATATATAATAATCATAAAAATGAAGATGTTTTGTTACTTATGATAAATATAATTATAATTCTTGCTTTACCGCGTTATAAATAATAAAAAATCTATCTTTGGATTTTTTGTGTTTCTTTATTCGCCTATTTGACCAGAAAGTAGAAACTTAACATTACCTCTTACTCCCCAGGAGGTGCAGGTTCTCCTTTTGTATTGTGTATTTTATATTTTTTCTAGGTACATGTAAAAATCTATTTTTATACTAATAAATATATATGTACATATAATGGAAGACGACAGAATCATAGCGCGATGTGTAACATATAAAATTGAAATGCCTGTTTTTTTTTACTAAGTATATATAAATGTATATACGATACCTATACCTAAAATGCAATTTTTAAAATGTTTATCGGTTTGTTGCGGCTAATCTCCGGAACAGTTGGACTGATTTAGATGGAATTTTTCTGGTAGATAGATGAAGTTACTCCGCGTAACTTAGGCTACTTTAACAATTATTAGGGATTCGAATAAAAAAATTAAAACTTATGAAAAATTAAATAAAATAAAATTCAATTCAATGCACAGTTTTAGTGACAGGTATTTGAATTTGTGAGAAATATCTTAATTTTAGTAGCAAAAAAAAATTTGGAAACTACTTGGTAATTAGGGTTCAGTATAAAAAAAATTAAAAACTATATTACGCAGTGAAAAATATACTATACGAGGGTGCAGTCACGGACACACAGCTAGTTTAAATAAATATGGTCCGTTCACTAGAAGTTGTCCATTGTCTCCGTTCCTTATATGTTGACACTACAGACTAAAAAAATGGAATAAAATCCGATTCAATGCATAGGTTTACGGGCAAGTGCTTAAAATTATGAGAAATATATTTACTTTATCTTAGTACTAAAAATGTTTTAGGGAAATAATTAGGGTTCCGTATAAGAATATTAAAACGCAATGCAGAGCATATAAGACGCAGCTAGTTAACAAAACAAAATTTTATGAGTTCAATAGGTACGCATTTAACTTGTTATATTGAGTAATGTGAGAAAATCATATCAACTTCATGAAGTTATGAAAATAAAAATCAATATAGTTAAGTTATATACTTCACCATCTTTTCATCGTAGCCATTTTACATTGCTCTATAATTTTTGGACGAACTTATAATTTATGTAGGTACGGCATTTAGGGAGAATTTAAAATTATATTTGGCAACATTAAATAACGACGATCTTTTACGCGGTGTGAGCGACATGACGCGCCGGTGAATTTTATTATAAATTTGACGTAATTCCTTCGTGCATATCTCGAAATAAGGTAAAACTTAACCTTTCTTCGTTCAAAAAACTGTTTTTGTTTATGTGCACGGTAGATAACCTGTAAAATTGTTCTTTTAGACTTCACGATGGCTGATCAAGTGGATTCATTGTCGGACGCTGAGTTACGGATGAAACTGGCGGAACATGGGCTTCCTATCATGCCAATAACAGCGTCCACGAGGAAAGTACTCGTAAAAAAGTTGAAGTTAGTGCTAGATAACAAGACCAAAACAAGGGCAGATGTTGACAATAAAGTAAATAGCAGGCGAACTCTGGCTCAGTATTCGAGTGGAGAGGAATCTGATTTAGATCATACAAAGAATGCTAAAGAGAAACGTGGCCGGCGGGCGACAACCGTCGGGACTATGTTGCCGCCTACTGTGAATAAAATGCGTCGAACTCCGTCTAATAAGGGTTCTCCGTCGAAACGAGATTCTGATAAAGGCTCTGGGTCGGAGGATGAAAAATCACCCGTCCGTACCCATGAGGAGGTGGAAACTGTAACGACGCGTCGTATCACGCACACCTACAATGCAAACGAGCTCGATGAATATGAAACAGGGTCAGATAGTGACGTCGACGCCGATAAGAAAACTGCATCACCTTTCCGCAGTAATTCGAGATCTAGCGACTATATATCTAGCACACTACCCCCAGCAGATGCTAGGACGAGCCCACCAAAGTCATCAATTTTCTCTCGTCCCTCTATATCACCTACTAATTACTCATCAACATTTTCTTCTAATATGTCTTCGTCAGATCAGCTTAACTCTATACGATCCCGGTTAGGACTTACATCTTCATTGGCTGATCGTTCATCACTCGGTAACTACAATTCTACTTTCACAAGCACCACTTACCAGCCATCTACTTCAACTGTGGATGAAGTTGAATCTCCATATTTAAGCACTTTTACTAGACGCTTGTCCTCTTTAAAGGCTGATCCACCAAAACCATCTTATCTTGACAGGGACACAAACAATGGCAGTACTTTAATCCCTCGGAGATCTTACATTACAGGGGTTCCCAGATCTGATGTCCTTGATTATAAAAGGGTGAATGAAAAGAAATTCTTGAAGAACAATTTGGTCTCACTAGCTTTGGTTGTGTTGGTTGCTCTTTTTTTTTTTTTGCTTATTCTTCATGTATATGGTAAAAAAGAATGATATTTCATCAGTTGTAGATGATCAGAATAGTGTGATACCCATTTGCCAGCTAAATATTCCGGGCAATAGGCCAGGTATCAATTGTGTTCCTAGAGAACAAGTCAGTTATGCAAAGAATCTTTTAAAAATCATTCACCCAGAACTAATGTTGAAGGTCGCATCATACAAATGTGGTCAGGTAGGTACTTTGCCTTATATGACTGAGAGAGAAATACTCGAATTTGCAAGTTCAAAAACTGATAGTCCAGATATCAGTCAATGTCGCACAGATCTCAACAACTTACAAGTATTGCTTATAAATAATCCTAGGTGGGGACTAAATGTTGTTCATTTAAAAAACTTATACACAAAAGATACAGATTACACTCTGATTATGTCAACTGATTTGATTGCTCAGTATAGAGCTAAAGCTAGTGTTGCCATTACATTGGCTGATCAGACTACTCCACTGTCCTGTTTGTTTGTCAACACATTATATTCTGCTGGTACATCAATAATGATTGTCACATTAATAACTTTACTCGCTTTCGGTATACAAAGATTTTACAAGTATTACATCAACTATAAGAAGAGAAAAAATGAAGAAGTTTACTCAATGGTAGAACAGATCATTGACATCATCTCTCAGGAAACAGAAGATAATGAGGAACCATACATACCTGTGGACCATGTCAGAGATACTCTTATTTCTCTGCAGAATAGAGAAAAAATGGCACCTGTTTGGGATGCTGCTGTTAAATTTATACAAAGAAATGAAAGTCGGGTCAGAATGGAGGTGCAGTCGGTCAATGGGGAAGATTGCAGAGTTTGGAGATGGATTTCATCGAGTAGCCCTAAACGTAGTGCCGTGTGGCAGGGCCAGGCCTTTGAGACACAAGAAGGATCAGTTAACAACCCAGCTGTGTCCCCGACCCCTTGCTTGAAAATACGACACATGTTCGAGAAAAATGATTCGAATCCGAACTTGCGAAATGTCATACAAGATGTTATTTTAGAAAAATGTGGAGACAGGTGCAAGATACTACATATCGAAGTTGACAGAAGCTCTTGCTGTGTTTACGTGAAGTGTGCTTCGCCTATGGACGCTGGGGTCGTGTACCGCAGTGTCCACGGCTGGTGGTACGAGGGACGTTTGATCACAGTCAAATATCTCCGCTCAGAGAGATATATGCAACGTTTCCCTAATTCCCCATCGGTGGGTCCATATTTACAGTCGTCACGCGCAATGCGGTCTTGGGATGACCAATAAACTTAACCAACTTAGGTTAACATTATCATCACTAATTTCCTAAGAGACAATTATTACATGCTGCCTATTACACATAGCTAATTGAACTGGCCTACCTATACAGCGGTTAGTCTAATTGTGTTCTCTTTCATACATTTTCAGTTCATATTAGTTTCTTATTTAATTAGAAAAATGTCATATATTCTCTTCTCATTCAATACTATAATAAACATTGCTGCATAATATATAAATAACTTTGAAGGTATTTCAAAATATCTCTTTTTTGATATTCTCATTATAAAGAGTCAAATGTTATGTTTACCTTATAAAATGTAAAATTTTCTTATTGTAAATATCCATAGACAGTAAAATACCTTTTAAAATGTACCAATAAAGTGTCCCTAACAATTTACCAGTGCTTGCTTTAGTGCATTCATTAATATTTATTAAGTTTCTTTTCTGTTTTCAATGTTTTTATCATATACTTCTTAGGAAAACATTTATGAAATCATTTCAATTTCAAATTTTGTGTGTTTTGAAAAAGAACCAGACAGAAGTGCATGATAAAGTCTGATGTTATGTAGTTTTATTGAATAATAAATAAATTTACTATATTCAATATATGAAAAACAATACTCTTGCCCTGTCTATATTTTGTTTGTTTATATTTTTTTCTTATAGGACTTGAGAATTTTCGTAAATTCTTTGTAAACATTTTTTTTTATATATTGAAATGATTTTTCAACATCTTTATAATGTAGGTGTAGGTAAGTCCATTTGGATATATGTAATAATTTGAAAAAGATAATTATTTTGTTGTGAAAAAATTTTAAATTAGAATTTTTGCTAATGTTTTTAAAATTATTTAAGAATTTTACACATAACAATAATACATTTTATTAATTTAATATTTTAATTGTCTTTTAACTACTTTGAATTTGTTTTAAGTAATTTAGAAACCATAAAAATGCATGATTGTTATTAATTTGATCTGAATTTTTTAAAATAAGGTGCTGGTTAATAGATGCCTTTTTATCAAAGATAATTCTAGATAATTGAATGACGATGATAATATTTCACTTTGATATTGTAAATACATCACACAAAATAAAGAAATATGTATATTTTTAATGTCTTATGATATCTGTTTTCTATGTTATAACTGAAAGTTTTTCTGGAACAAATTATTTAAAATACTGTTAGTGTGTAATGATAATTAGTGGGTTAAGATTTTGTATTCAATGTTTAAGAATTTATTAAGTTTCTTTAAGTTATGTGACCGACGTCCCGTTAATGATACCAAGTGTTTTTTTTTTTAATATTGTACTTGACATTACTGATTATTATTAATTTAAAAAAGCATCTTTACTAACTACTGTTCTTTACTTTAATATTTAGCGTATTTTTTTTTTTTTTATTGTCTTTCATTATTTGAAATAAATTTGATATTAATATAAAAGTAAAGTTTTTATTTCTCGTTACATAATAATCTTTAAATAAGCAAAAATACAACAGTTCAAGATATTTATCTCTAGTGATTACGTTATTTTTTTAAATTTTATTAAAAGATAAATTCTCTGGGCAATGTTTTAATATCTATTATGGTTACATTGTGGTGTATGTTATGAGGATACCATACTATATTACATTACTTTGTCTTGTAATATATTTGAAAATATAAGATACTACTTGTGAACATTTGATGTGAATCTGTGAAGTTAATAGCAATCCGAGGCGACGTCAACTACATATAAACGTTTTCCTCCGTTTCCTTCCTGGATTCGCATAGTAAATATTCCGATACCACATAATATACATATATTCGTCACCGCCCCATGAACGTTTTAACATTTTTTTTTATATTTATAAAATATTACATCCCATATCGGGTTTAACTATGGTTAAGAAATTCACATAGGTTGCCATATAAATACACAAAAACTTGTCATCAAAATTAGTCAAGCCTTTTAGAGGAATAACAATTACGACTTCGTAATACACAAAAATATAGACATTTTATAACCAAACAGTCACATTTCGCGTCCATCTGTTTTACCCAGTAGCGGCTAGCCCTTGTGCTACCAATATCCTGGCGCTCTTGGCGTTGGCGCCCCGAGCGACGCATCTTTGTAGGTGTTGCAAGCGTGCAGGGGGCGACGCGGTGGCATGCTGAGCAATCCTGTATCGCCCCCATCCCAAAAGTGGTGGGCGGCCTCGGGGGGTTTTAGTTGGTATTTCCGGACGTCTCGCGTTCGGACGATTCCCACACTGGCACGGAGTCGTCCCTCTGTGCCCCTTTTTTTTTTTTTTTTGACGGGGGGAAATGCATTTACGCACTACCCTTACCTATTGTATTAGTGAGACCGAAGTCCCCCAATACAATAGGTAAGGGGGCACGGAGTGACGAGTTCCGTGCCAGTGTGGGACTCACCCGGGCGTGAAGCGCCCGGAAATACCCACTAAAGCCCCCCGGGGCCGTCCGCTGCATTTAGGATGGGGGCGACACGGGGTGGCTTTCGCAAGCACCGCGTCGCTCTGTGCCCCCTTACCTATTACATTGGGGGACTAGTGCGTAAATGCATTTCCCCCCGTCAAAAAAAAGGTGTTGCAAGCGTCGCTCGGCGCTCCCTACAACCCTGTACTAAAGCCGGCTTTAGTTCAACCTCTTAACTCTTCTTTAACGGATTTTGATGCAATTTTCATCTTCAGTTAGACACTTTTCCAAAAGTTTATACAAGTATACCTTATTTATGTTTTCGTGTAAGTAGCAAAAATCAAAATTTTGTAATCAATTCTCATGGCTTACGTAGGCTAAAGATTACAACCTGATTATACTAGAGCCAGTCTGATCAACCCTGTGCCCGCGGGCCATAATATATCCCGCTTACGATTTTTAAATGGCCCGCGAAGTAAAGTATATTTTCACCAATATCCCTAGGATGTTGACGATCAGTGATGTTACGAACTAAAGCAACATGGAGGCTAGCGTTTTCGCACGGGAATTTTATAATTTTAAATTACTTTATAGGGCAATTAACACTATCTAAAAAAATAAAGAAAAATCTAAAACTTTGTTATCATCGAAGGATCAAGTTAGTGCCCCGCCAAACAGTTCTGAACCATCTGTTTGGCTCGAGTGATAAAAAATGTAAGCAGCCTTGTACTAGAGAATTAAGCTTCTTCAATAATCCTAGAGAATCCTTCACGATGACACATCTCTATTTCCTACGATTGACTAACAATGACACTGTTTCCATCTGGACTCGATTACCGAGTCAACGCGGGCAGAAGTTAGTGTATAAGAAAACATATGTACAGTTCACACAAAAAAGTAACCCTGAAGATAATACGGTCTTTTCTCACGATTAACAACAGCGGAGATACTACGAACTACTGCAGAAAAAGGACACAACGAATATAGGAAACACTAAGTATAATGTACAATAAAATAAACAACAATGAATATAAAAATGTAACAAAAAAAAAAAAAAAACACTTTATTGGTCCCTTAAACAAATGAACATTCAACAATAAAAAAAGAAGTTATTTTAATAATTTAACAATTCAGTAAGTGACTGATAGCAGCGCCACTTGTCGGGCAAGTAGAACGGTTCGAAGACGTGCGGGAAGGGCGCGTCCCAGCCCGTGACGCGCGACACCGGACCCTCCAGGTGCAGGAAACATTCCTCCTGGAACATAACATAACATAAGCTCACGCCTGTTATCCCCGAAGGGTTAGGCTGAAGTGAAATAGCGAACTACACCACCCATATTCCGCCGAGCTTAGTTCCGTCCCAGATGTGACACGGGGCGAACCTGTCGCCATATCGGGCACAAATTCCAAACTCCGAGATGACACTGAGTAGAAAAACCCAATATCACTTGTCCCGACCCGGGGGATCAAACCCGAGACCTCAGAACAACAGTCGTACCGTAATACAACTGCGCCACCGAGGCAGTTTACAATTTACTACAAACGATCATGGCCCTACAAAAAAAGCTCAAAGTTGCTTAAAGGGCAATGGAGAGGGCTATGCCTGGAGCTTTCGATGAAGGAAAACATCGTGAGAGAACCATTCATCAGTTAACATCAGGTGAGATTCTGGCCAAAGCACTGAGCCGGGCTCCGTCCCGTCGACAGACAGACAATTATACCGTGTAAAACAAGTAGGTGGTACCTTTTTTATGCAGTATAGACTCAATGCTTTTACCACAATCTCATCTAATGCGAGGACCGGGGGGGGGGGATTGTGGTATTTAATAATGGCCTAAATTTTGCCTACGCAATACTTGATCGATCGCTAATTTGCTCTCAAATGTTTTTGGAGGACCATATTAATACGTGCTAATTTAATCTTTCCCTGACAGTTATAGGAAAAATTGTAAATTGGTAATTTATAATCTTAAACGCAAGTGCTCTAAAGAAAACTGTAAAGTTTCTATTTAGATTTCTAGACACTATTTTTAAAACAAATGTTGTCTACAAAAATTAACGTCGTTTTATTGTTTAACCATTTACACGGCGGTAACATATCTTATTAATCATTTCTAGTCCCACAAAACCTTATTACTGGTTTTATTTGCACACATCAATTACTTAACATAACAATCTATAAGAATAAATCAGTTATTTCTCTGGAAACTTCTTTATTAGATCGTAAAACGAATAATCTTTTCATTGAGACAGTACGGCGAGGATTTCTTCGGGGCATATTAGCACTGTCAGGTAGGAAAGTGTTAAAAGGACATGCGGTCGGAAAAGTAGGAATTTCAGAAATCTATTGCTATCGCGTTGCGGCCTAAAGGAAGAATAGGAGGACAGCTGCAGTTCGGGGTGATTTTTGCCGTATGCAAAATAGACGAAAACAACACTTCGTAGTCCCCACTTTCCTCCTCCAAAATTGAACCGATTTGTAATTTTCTTTCAGTTTTAGAATAATAAAAAATTTCGGCTATGTCCGTACGTATTGCTTTTTTAAATTTTTATCCATCAAATTTGTCTGACAAATACCTGAAATTGACGGTAAAAATCGAGCAGTTTTTTTTAATTTTCAAAGCCTCTCAGTTTCTACTATAACTAATTTATGGGAGATACAATTAAAACGTACGGGCATGGCGGTGGTGGATTTGGTATAAAAATATTTTGCATAATGCTGTTATGTAGGGAGAAAAACAGGGGACTACGTTTATATGGAATAAATGCCGCTAGGATATCCTCTTAACACCTGCGTGGTGGTACCTAGTATCTAGTCGGGATTATGTATTTTCTCGCTTGTGGAAGCTGAAACAACACTAGTCTAGTTACCTGTATGGTCGCGGCGAGCTCCGCCCCGAACCCTGAGGTCAGGGGAGCCTCGTGAGAGATCAGGCAGCGGCCCGTCTTTTTCACAGACTGCCAAATAACAATCATTACGTTACCATAATCGGTTAAAAAACGTAAATATTAGTACGAACTATTGACTCACTCACGCAAACAATAACAAATTAACAATAAACATTTCTAGAATGTTCGCGCACATCTCTATACGTTGCAAGCGGTGGACTTGCTTCCGCTATCGAAGTGAAAACATTGAAGTGATAAGATAAAAAAAATGTACAAGCAATTGAAACTTATCCTCTGCTATGTGATTCCAGCCACAATGATAATAAAATTAGAAACAAAAAAGCACGACGCCACTCATGAGTCGGCTCAAAGTTTCAATTGTGACTCGACTGAGGTAACGAGAACATGGAAGATTATTTGGCTCAATATCAAAGAGAAAAGACGAAAATCGCGGATTCAAAATCTTAAGACATTAATGAAAGTTATTTGTTATGACGAATTGACATTTTATATTATTTCTATGATTACAAAGTTTGTAACGTTCTTTGTGAGATGTTTGAAGTGTAAAATTATGCTTCAAGTAATATTAGTCATAATTAAGTTCTCAGAAGTCTTATTTAATGAACTTTATGTAAAATTACAAATGTTACCCTACCCTTTTAGATTAAAGATAAGTGTTAAGTGGTTATAAATGTAAAGAATACTGACATTACAGACAGTCTCCTCGTCCCAGGGCAGGATGGACTGCAGGTCTATGACGTCACAGGCTAGGCCGAGCTTCTCGCTCGCCATCTGAGCGACTTCCAACAGCACATGCACTTGTGTGCCCCAACCTATTAACGTCGCTGCATCACCTACCCAACAAATTCCATTCGTTGTTCCAAATCACGGTTTTTTTACACGATATAGACTTAGTGCTTTTGACCACAATCTCACCTGATGTTAAGTGACGATGTGGTCCACAATGGTAAACACACAATTCTAGAGGTATTGGTTCTCAAGTGCTGCTGCCGGAGCACACCTATTGTCATTTGGCGACAGGTTTTCAAACTTAAAGGTGGTAGCTACCCAGGCGGGTACCATGCTGTGGTTTCCTCACGATGTTTTCCTCCACCGAAAGTTTAGACCGATTTTAGAGTTGGATAGGTGGGGATCGAACCCGCGTCGATAGAAGTGGAATCCGGCCGCACTACCCGCTGCGCTATCATCGCTTATCTAATCACCATTTTGAGAAAATTAGGCACAACAATATCAGTCACCTGACCAAAGCGGGTAATCTCGTTATAGTGATTTAGAGTGTGTGTTAAATGCGTGTAAATAAACGCTTCTCTGGGGTACATAATGTGTTTGGGTTTCAGAGACGTCCAGCTCCACAGCTATTTCCACGTTACTTAAACGATACAATCTGGCATTTGATGTTTATAAACTGTTTCTAAATAAATGCGTTGTAATATAAGTCGTAGATATAGTTCTGATTGACGCATTATTTTATTTAAAACATTGCTGGATAAATAAAAATGACAAGTAAGATCCATCCACCCATAAGGCGTCTACTGTTGGACATAGGTCTCCCGCAATAAGGATATTGCTATAATCACCGCGCTTGGCAGGCGGGTTGGCGATCTCAGTAGGTGTTTGTGGATCTCAGAGGATGCTGCTGCCCATCCCCTGGTGTATCCCTTATCGCCTTTTACGACACCCGCGGGAAGATACAGAGTGGTATTATTCTTGGCTGTTACCACACGGAACTCTTGACAGGAAACACAAATAACATGGTGGCACGAAATGTTTTTGATTGGTGACTAGTTTAAACGTTTAATAATAATAATTATTATTTTTCGCGCAGTGGTCAAAATTGGAACATAGTCATTATGGAGAATTTAAGAATAGTTGTTTTTTTTTTTTAATGCTAACACTAAAACTGGACTGCTTTCTGCTGAATCTTTACGAACAAAATGAAAATGTAGACAGATTTTTTTTTTAAACAGAGTACAAAATTGTTTACTTTAGATTAAGAAAAATCTGTCGATAGACGTAGCAAGTTCACTGAAATAAAATTAAGAAGTAAATTCAGGAAAAAAAAAAAAACAATTTCTCAATAGCCGCATTACATTACTGCTGAAAAGAGTCCTTGAAATTAGTAAGTTGGTTTATTTAAAGAAAGTAATTAAAATACCTTCTCTTAAAAGCTGTGCTTTCCCTAAAGGCAGTGTGTAGTCTCCCACAGGAACCTCCTCGACTGCAGACCGGTATAGGATCTTTGGTTCGAGGAAGACGCAGGGATCCGGTTCCCTGATGCAGGACAGCAACAGCCCTTTAGCTGCGATCGGTCCTCGAGGCACTACTACCTACAATGTTGTAATGATTGTTTATTATATTAGTATTATTTATTTATTCAAAGACAGAAAACAACATCATTTTTGAGATTATATATGGATAAAAACAGTTTACCACAATACTATTAGCCAGTTACAGTTTTCTACTACATGTACTTTATAAAATAACAGGTATATGCATTGTTTATGTATGTTTGTGAATATATATGTTTGCGTGAGTGTGTGTTTATGTTTGTGTGTATGTTAACTGTTATGACATGTGATGCAAAGACGTGGTTAGGATTTTGATTATGTTATTTTTAAACGATCCTATATGTAGATGAAATATATCAATCTGTGAGTATTTATTGTTATATGTATGTGATATTCTATTAATAATAGAGTTGTTTGCGTAACAAGTACGGGTGTGAGGCACGTGGAACAATCGCGTGGCCGTGTGTCTGGTGCGTGTAGTCGGTACGTTCAGACAGAGCTCCTCCAGGAGCTGAGGACAGTCGATGCGACTGTTGATCAGTCCGTGCAGCAGCATCATGTCGTGCATCTCGCGACGACCCACTAATGGGACCAGTTCATAAAGTTCACAGCGCTTTTCGTAATCTGTGGTTTCGATACTTCTCACGTACGCATTGTATATAGATATGATACACTTTAAATTTCTTAATAGTTTGCAAGTCCGATAACCTTTTTTTTTTTTTTTTGACGGGGGGAAATGCATTTACGCACTACCCTTACCTATTGTATTAGTGAGACTGAAGTCACGTGAGACCGAAGTCAAGTCCTGATTACCTAACCTAACATTTTATGTGCCTTACAGACGATATAGTCTATGTGTTCTGCCATTAGTAGCTTCGAATCTAATACAATGCCAAAATCTCTAATTTGGTCATTTTTCTGCAATAGCTTCCGGTTTATATTATATGGAAAATTAACTGGTTTCTCCTGCGAGTGAAGGTTATCAGAGTACACTTCTGCACGTTGACGTTGATTCTGTTATTAGAGTAATATTTACATAGATTATTTAAGTCTTTTTGTAATAATTCGCAATCATCAATTTTATTAATTTCTAAATATATTTTCGTATCGTCTGCAAACATTAAAAAATTAGAGTTTTTCTAAAATTATTATATTTATTAGTTTACTATATAGCTGTGCGCGCGTTTCATATATTCTTTACTGTGTTGTTATTTTTATATACGGAACCCTAATTTTTCTTTAGTACTAAGATAAAGTAAAAATATTTCTCATAAATTCAAGAACTTGCTCGTAAAACTGCATAGAATAGGATTTTATTATTTTTTTTACGCGAACCCTTTTTGCTTCGAAAATTAAAAGTACACGGAATAACTTCAGCTATATACCAAAAAAAGTCCCGTCAAAATCCGTCTAGCCGTTCCGGGGATTACCCGGAACAAACAGGCAGACAGACAAAAAATTTGGTATAGGTTTTATCGACTGTTCTTTTTCAGAATTGACACAAGATTGAAAATTGAACTTATCCGCACGACACTGGAATTGATTATGTAAATCACAGATCCATTAACTAAGATGGTAACTCACCCGAAGTCCTGGTACATGAGCGAAAAAAGCTTCCGGACTCTGGGAGTGGTACAACCCACCGTGTCCCACCGCTGAGCATGGAGCCCTAAATGTTAGAGCACCACAGGCGTACTGACCACCAGACCTGTACCGAGCCTTCGCTGCTTCATTAATGATCTGCAATGATTTACCTGCCTAGTAAACATCTAGAAGTTTTTGCCAAGATCTACCTTTTTATAATCTAATTGCGTTACATATTACTTGAACGCACCCTAAGGTAGAATGTAGTAACTGTCAATTGTTTCAAGTTTTCATACAAGCTACACAAGCAGGCATTATTAGAAAACGCCTTATCAACTTGTTATCATTTCCTAACAATGTTTTCCTTCACTAAGGCTGATTATAAAGTTGAATAGATAGGTCACAGGGGCCTGCTATAGTCAAAGGTTTATTTGACAGAATCTGTTAAGATTCACCATTACGTTAAGCCATGCCAATATCTTTTCCACTTATGATAACTAACGGTTTAATAATAATACCAATAAAAATTATAACTTTTTTTTTTTTTTTTGATGGGGGAAATGCATTTACGCACTACCCTTACCTATTGTATTAGTGAGACCGAAGTCCCCCAATACAATAGGTAAGGGGGGGCACGGAGTGTGACGAGTTCCGTGCCAGTGTGGGACTCACCCGGGCGTGAAGCGCCCGGAAATACCCACTAAAGCCCCCCGGGGCCGTCCGCTGCATTTAGGATGGGGGCGACACGGGGTTAATAAAAATTATACCTGATCAAAAGCTGGGAATATATAATCAGCAAACTGTATTTCTGCTATAGCCGTAGCACCGGCTGTAGCCAAACCAATTCCAAAGCCTGCAATGCCTTGCTCGCATAGCGGTGTGTTGAAAACACGATCTTTACCATATTTCTCCTGAAAAGTTAAAAAAAAATTATATTATATTTATTTTACAGGAAATAAATATGAAGCAATAATTGCTGATGTAAGGACACAATAAGTTCAAAATTATATTTGCGTAACGAACGCACCCCCAACCCCTCAGGGAGAGATACTACCTGTGTATTTAATTTCGTTCAGTTGCTAGTGCATACATCTGTGACAATGATAGAGTGGACAGATTTCTCCAGTGGATGTAGGTCTAAACCTCCCTATCCAATTCTATAATGAGGCTAAGATTTTTGTCAAAGAAAACATCATGAGAAAACCATAGCATGTTGATAGCGTAACCCTGAACCACAAAGTCATTTAGAATCACAGGGGGTGAAACTACAGAATATTTAAAAAAATGAAACTGATTAAAAAACTTAAGTTAACTATATTTTCATTCTTGAAAATTAAATGGTACTATGATAATAAAAGTTTCATTAAGGAAATACATTCAAAGTAAGGACATGACTTATAAGCATCAATTAGTAGTCTAAAATAAAATAAATATTATCCAATTTAGCAATTGAAATGTTCATCATCAAACATTATAGAGAATTACCATTAAGAAAGTTTTAGAGTTAAATATTTTTACTACTTTTGAAATAAACCTTACTCTTAAATTAAGACATTTTTAAAACTTGATTCATCAGAATTCAACTTAAACCTGTTTCTACCAGTGATACTAGTAAGTATGACTAGTCAAGTAGTTTGAGCGCGCTTATCATTGTTCATTGTAATGTTAAAAATATTTTACTTATTTAAAAAAATATAACCTGCAATCCCAGAGCACATCTGAATACTCCCCCAAAAGCAACATCTTCACCGAACAAAACAGCCGTAGGGTCATTCTTCAAAGTTATGTCCATTGCATTATTTATAGCTTGCATCATGTTCATTTTTGTTGCATCGCCTGCAGATATTGTTATTTACAAGTATAGTATTTAAAGCCTCATTAGTGAAATTGATAGTTGTTTATATCTAATAGAACTTTCTGTTACAAATATGACTTGGTGAATCAAAAACTGATAAACATATAAATAAAAATTAAATTCAGTACGAAAACATAATAATATTATTAACACATTTTACTTTTGTTTGGCAACAAATAATCTTTATTAAAGCTTTATCAATCGCAAACAGATTTGGTTGATAAAAGATAGCAGTTTTTTTGTGAATATTTATATAATATGATTTATAAACCTCACCTTCCACAGGTTTCCCCTTATCGGGGTAATATATAAAATGCGACGAAAGTCTCTTAGCGTAATTATTAACATTTTTCACAAATTTAGCGAAAATAATAGTATTCTTTGGCATTAAACACGACATTTTCGCTTTTGATCACGCGTCACTCTTGACCCCGTGACTTGAAGGAAGTTAAATTAATATATTGTTCTTATCTACATTTGTAATTAGCTTTGCTTTGATCTTAATCGTGGATAAAGTACATTATGACGGCAAAAACATCTTTGAAACGTCAGCATCTGCTTATTATTGACAATGTCAGCAAGTAATTGAAACTTAAGTTACAATTAGATTTTATTAGCATATATAATTGTCGACTGTAACACTATTGTATTATTCATTATAGTATATTATTATACTGCTAAATTAAGTATTGATGAGTGTAATAATGTAATTAGGTAGGTACATCTTTATTCTATATTTTTGTTTGGTTTCATTAATTCCTTTTTAAGGCAAAGGTACTAGACCATGCAGCCAAGTCTGACGGTGACATAATGATGTCTGTTACAACCTTCTTCCTTCCTCCTCTTCTTCAACCTTCTGTTAACCTTCTGTTACAACTTCACGTCGGGAGATCTCAGAATTCACACTCTGTGTCATTATTTTCAATTCACTTCACTTGAGCACTATAAATAAAATAGATCACGCAAAGTGCCACCGAAATTACATTATACATATGTAGTAAAATACTAAATGACAATGAATTGAAAATAAGGACAACAACAAACCAAAAACGTGTCAAACACGGTAGTAATGTCACATGTATTACATAGTGAATACATAAATAAAGGATAACATATAAAAAGTTAAATGCAATGATGCAATATATAACTCTCTACTTAGAAAAGAATAATGTTAATCACTAATTAAGGGACAATAGCGGCTGGCCGTCGGCCTATGGCGCAATATAACCACTCACTCCCAAGCGTTGCGGTTTTCAAAGCGCTTTCGCGCATTTGTATCGTTATAGATCGTTTAATGTAGGTGCTTGCTAGAGACCTTCGGCTGCGGCTAAAACTTCGGGGGATTTCGGCCGAAGCCAAATATTTGGCCAAAGGTGGGCGAAGCCGAAGTCGGTCGGACACTATTAATTAGTAAGACCATAGATACATTTATTTTGGTGAGACATAGTTATTACAGAGAAAGCAGGAGCGATCATAGAACTTAATGATAAATTTATGAGCAAATTAAAAATACACCATCTCCTTATAAATTGAATAACATAAGAGCTACTAATTATTCGTAACATGCTCGTAGGGCACTAGTATTTACTGCTATAATAAATACATTAACCACGATGAAATGAAACCTCACAAAATTATTCAACGTAAGCCGCAATATAAATCTCAACTAGAAAAAATTATGTTTATTATTTATAGCAAATTCGTCGTTTGCATCCCACTACTTAAAATGGCAATAAGCTATTTTTATTTCAAATCACTTAACTTCTTATATTTTGGCCACTCTTCTGCCAGTATCCGCAAAGTAATGTCATGAACCAAGGAGTGTAAATTGGTAAGCAAGACTATGGCTGTTGAAATGAAAAAAGTAATTATTTTTACATCAAGTAGCGGTGAAGACGTATTTGCCAGAGTCATTGTTCTTTTTTATATGGAATTAAATAATTTTATGAGAGTTTGACACGATGTTGTCATTTTCGTTTTTAATAAATATACCGTTATGTATTTAATTAAATTCTGAAAGCTCCCAACAACTTCCTTGAAAGAAAAGTTTTACAAAGGTGCCCCATTTTATTAAAGCGTTGTATAAAATTTTCCTAATCTCAGACTTGGCTACATGGTCTAAACCTTTGCCTTTTCTTTAAAAAGGAATAAATGTAACGAAAAAATACTTTTTAGTGGGATCTTAGGAGGGCTTGTGGTAAAAAAATTAAGTATTTCAGAAGTCTATTCCTATCGCGTTGCATTACAAAGAAACAATTATAAAACACGAAATGGACAACTGCAGTGCGGACTGATTTAACTATGCAAAATAGACGAAAACATAACTTCGCAGTACCCTGTTTCCTCCTTCAAAACTGAACCGATTTTGAATTTTCTGTCAGTTTTAGAATAAGAAAGACTTTGGCTATGCCGGTAGGTTTTTTAAATTTTATTCATTGAATTTGTTCGACGAGCGTCTGAAAATGACTGTAAAAATAGAGCATTTTTTTATTTTGCAAAGGCTTCTAGTGTCTATAAGAACAATTAATGGAAAAAATCAAAACGTACAGGCATAGAGGTGGTGGCTATATATTACTAGGTATAAAAAATATTTATCATAATGCTATTATCTACGGAGGATACAGGGAATTACGTCTGTATGGAATAAAGGCCGCTAGGATATCCTCTTAATTGGCTAAGTACGGCTACATGATTATATTATTTAATATATCTTGCGTTATATGACACTTTAATGTATTGGTATTTGGTGCCGTTTTACGTAAAATATTTTGATTATTGTGCTCAATTGAAGAAATAATAATGCAGTTCATGCCTATAAAGATACCTGGCTATCTATTCTAAGATGTCATTTACAGTCAGTATCAGCAAAATAGACGCCATTTTACTAGATCGTTATATGAAAACAAGAAATTTAAATATCATATATTCACACACAGTTGCCATCAATTACGAAGAAAAGGAAAAATATAAAAGAATAGCATTTTATAACGCAAACGGCGAGTATAATTTATTATCCCTCACTTGTTAATAATCTCTAATTACCTTCTCTCATTTAATTAATTTAAATGATTGTAAATTACAGACTACAATATATAAAACATCGTCAGTCGGACATTCAATTTTTATTACACAATAATATTTTACGACTCTTAACCAGTATATTGGCATACTTGTCTTTAATTGGAATAAATGGAAATTACAAATGTGACGTCCTGTTCGTTTCCGAAGTAAGTGAAAAAGATGGAAGATCTGTGGAAGCGTATTTATTTAAAATGGAATTCAAATGATATAAATAATACTTGAGTAATAAATATTTTACACCCACTAAATATGGACACGTTATTTTTATAAAGTTAAGTAGTTAATAGTTAAAATGTATAGTGTACATGTTTTTATTACACAATATAGGCTTACCACAATCTCACCTCATGTTAAGTGACGATATGGTCTAGGATGGTAATCACACCAAACCTAGGTACTGGTTTTCAGGTGACGCTGCCAGAACACACCTATTTGGCGACAGGTTTTCAAAATTGAGGTTGGTAGCTACCCAGGCGGGCATCATTAAAAAATGCCCTACCATCATGCTGTGGTTTCCTTACGATGTTTTCCTTCACCAAAAGCTCAGGCCGATTTTAGAGTTGATAGTTGGGATCGAACCCGCGTTGATTGATGGAATTGTGGAATAACGCGAATCCGGCCGCACTAAACACTGCGCTATCATCGCTTCAAATAATACATATATATATATATATATAAACATATTAACGTTATTGGTAAAATTTAAGTTATTATATTTATTTAGACCAAAATAAAAAAATAAATTATATTACCCATAAATTACGCCGAGTAATTTCAGCTATATACCAAAAAATCCCATCAAAATCGGTCTAGCAATTCCGGAGACAACAGACAGACAAAGAAAAAAATTAAAATTAGTATAGGTATCATGTATGCATTCATATGTAGTTAGTAAAAAAATGTTATTTTGACATTACAAACGGACACTTTAATTTTATTTATTAATATAGATAATGTATTCTAAGGCAACCAACCCACTATAAGTAGAAAATTTGTCGTTAAGTACATAATAATTGTGTTCTTATCATCACAACACAGAGTTTTTTTTAGGTTTTTAGTGTATTAACACTGTGATATACATATCGACGCTTAATTTCAGGTGAAACCGTATTAAATCTATATAGTATTTGAGGTAGAGTTAAAAGATCCGAACTCTATAGAAAACAAAATTGTGATTTAAGATGTAAAGTAATATAGTTATCAGTGACGTGGGTTTTTAAGAATCCCTTCATTGTTTATGTATATTTGATGATTCGTTTAAAAGAAATGGCGAAGTGCGACAAGAAAAACTCTCATCGATTGACGGAGACGCAATTTAAACATAGTCTACAAAAAAGTAGTTTCCAGTGATATGGCTAATAATTACTGATCAAGTGACAATGGCCCAGTGTACTCCGCACTTGACCTTGACCGGAGCCTTGACAGCTTCACCAAACTTTGAGGTACGCGCTTAGGGCATTTCGGGAGAGTGGTAGACAGCGTAAGGACACCAAAGCGGTATGAACCTAAGCTGCTGTCCTAGACGTAAATATACAGCTTCAAAATATTGTGCTTCGATATCGTAAGATCTGTCTGACATTACGAATCTTATGTGAGTTCGTGCTGTTTTCTTCCCACTCCCCACCACCGCGCGCATACCTTAGGCGCGGTACAGTGGTTGCGGTCAGACTATAGCTGCAATTTTCATGATTATAAAACATTTCAGATTTCTTTTTCAAGCCAAAGAATTCATAATTCATCGTCATATCTTCTCCACTCTTATCTATCAAAAGAAAAAGTATCGTATAGTATAGGTTTACTTTCTTGAAGGTTTCACATTTAACGCAAACTTTTTACATTCGTTTAAGAAAAAATCTCCATTCAGAATTGTTCCTCGTTTATGTCATAGCGAGATAATCAGTAAAACAAACCGTGAACGTTACATTTAACGTCGTATGTAGTTCGCGTTTCAAAGGTACTTACCAATAATACGTATGGATTATAACTTTTACTTTTATTCGCGGCGGGTGCGCGACCGGACGATGACTTCATGCGCGTTCGCATCTGATACTCAGTGTTGCAAGTTGCCGTTTCGAAATTATACTACAAAAAGTACATGAAATATGAGATGGTTTTTTTTCTCTTTAGAAATGTAATAATATCTCTTGCGAGATGCACTTATAACGTGCTTAGCCTTCGACAATGCTCGTTTGGACTATATAATTATTGTTTTTACATCTCACCACGATGGTAAACACTTTAAGCCTTTGAGAGCCAGTGCTCTCAAGTGCTGTAACACACCTATTAGTTCTCGGTGACAGGTTTTCAAACTTGAGGTTGGTAGCTACCTAGACGGGCATTATTAGACAATAATCTACCGTCATGCTATTGGAATCTTCACGATGTTTTCCTTCACCAAAAACTCAGGTTCATTATAGAAATGGTTAGGTGGGTTCATCGACGCTAAATCCAATCCTCACGTTTAATAACAATTGTAGTAGTATTCTCCATTCAGGATTTTATATATATTTTATTACATTAATTAATATATAGAGCAAGTCATGACAACAATAGTAAATTGTTTCGATATAAAAACGACCACAAGAACACTTTCTTGTTATATATTATTTAAAAGTATCGATATCATAATAATATCAAAAATACTTTATCCAGTTTAGACCCTGACGAGGCACGTATGAACGTCAATATACTATCACCGATTCGGAAAAGAACCCAGTCATTGAGAAGAACCGGGAAGAAACTCAATCTGGTTTTTTTTGTTGTAAAATTTTTTTAATGCAATAATTATACTACTTTTTAGATTATTAGATGAACACTAGTAGTAATAACAAAATTATAATCATCCAGAGTATTTTTTTTAACCTAGCTAATGCTGTTGACAGGCCTTTACAGCTTCACCATAACTTGCCTTGAGCACTCGTCGCAAAAGGTAACTAGCCAAGGGTACCAAAGTCGTACAAACCTCGGCTTGGCCGTTACCTTTGTAGAAAAAAATCCCACGGAATTTTGAACCTAGCTAATCCCTACATTTTTTATTTAATACAAAAAAAAGGTTCCTTACAGGATCTATGTACCTGCATGTTATGTGCAGGAGTGTGAGTGCAGTGTTGTGCGTGTAATGCTTAATGCATGCTTTTGTGACTGTATCGCGCTGGTAGCGGCGTCAAAAGCCTACGCAGTTGGGGATCGGAGCACGTCTTGGGCCGCCACCGGGGGCCGTGGGCCGCCACCGAAAGGGGGTCCCGGAGTGTGTGTGGGAGCAAAATTAGCTGCTTCTCCCCAGCATTGAGAACAGCAGTTACGCGGGCGTAGGCGCTGGTATGCAAATAAACGCGTGATGCGGGAAGATCCTATTCATGCGAGTGATGTAATCGCCGCGATCGATCAAAATGTTTCGCCTCTTGAAGACGGCGTTTGGAACGGGGGAGTACGAGACAGCTTGTACTATCAGGGGGTTCGGTTATGTCTGCACGTTTGAAGAAGGCGCGAAACTGGGTTTTAAAACGGACCTGAAGGTGGAGAGATTCAGATCCTTATGTACATCCAAATTACTCTGATTTCATCGAGCACCTGTGGCTTTCCTTACAGAACGATTCTGAATCCTTTGTGAGGTATACATCTGGGATCTCCTAATGTGAGCGAATGCGGTTGCGCAGTACGTATTGATGGGTCTAACTACCATCTTGTATAGAGTAACTTTATGGTGGAGGGCCATTTTACTCTTAGGGTTGTAGAGCGGGAGGAGACTGTTTAGCACCATGGCTGTTTGGCGCTTGACTTTCTGGAGGTGAGCACTGAAAGTCAGATGGACGCCTAGTCGAACACCTAAGTATCTGACTTCGGTGCTATACGGGATATCAGTACCTGCGTACTTGATAGGCTTGGGGGCTTCATTTTGGGGTCTCTATTGAACATGATCGCGGTTCTCTTACTCGGGTTTAACGCGATACGCGACTTGAGGTGCCAAGAGCTGAGATCGTCGACACGGCTCTTTGGACGTATTTTCGGAGGAGACATCTCTTACGATGCCCATAGTAAATGAATGTGTCACACGCGTAAAAATCTAACTGAACTCTTTCGAAGGCAGGTAGGTCTGTTAGGTAGGGATTGAAAAGACAGACGCCAGAATGGAAACTTGCGGGACTCCTTCATGCATCGGGTGGGCTATAGAGAGCATTCTCTGCTTTATAGCGGAAGCTACGTTCTTTGTGGTAATTTTGTATTATGTGAACTAGATTGTCGGGGTTGCCTAGAAGAATAGCTTAGAGAGTTTGTAGACAAGGCCTGTGTGCCAGATTTTATCGAATGCTTTGACAACATCAAAGAAGACTGCGAGCGTATGCCAAGGTTTTTTGATATTCTTTTGAAAATTACAGAGGATGTACTCCGTGAGGTGGTGTACTTGATGCGTACAGAAATGCGCAAACTTAGAAGTCAAACTGATTGGGAGGCAAGAGATTTTTGCCTTTTAAAACCTCTATGAGGCGGTTCATAAGGACCCGCTCATAGAGTTTTCCTATCACGTTGAGAAGACTAATGGGACGGTAACCACCGGGTAGCCTGGAGACGTTGTCAGGTTTGTGTATACCTATGATTATTGCTGCTTTCCCGGTAGCTGGAAAGTGGTGATTCTTGATGGCCGTGTTGAAGATGCAGACCAGCAACGCGATCAGAGGGGGAGGAAGAAGCTTAATCACTTCGTTCCTGTCTTTTTTGTCTAGACCGGGGAACTTCCTGGACTTAAGACCCTTAATTACGAGCACCACCTCGTCACAAGTGACAGATGAGAGGGGAACAACCAAAGTAAGAGCAACGAAACCCTGCACGGTGGGTTCGACAACGGAGTTGTGAGTAACATAAATGTTGTCAACGATTACTGGGGTACATTGCAGCGCGAGGATTTCGGCTAAGCACTCGGTTTTTTTTTCGATATCGTCAAACGCGGGTTGAAGATCCTGCGAATTTCTGTCCAAGGGTGGCATGTTAGAGATGGAACGGTCCATTTTCATGGATCGCGGGAGCTTCCAGTATGCGAGGTGGGAGGGTTTCAGCTCCCCCAGAAGGCTTTCCCGCCTATCGTTATGGATCTGATAGGTGCGGTCTTTTACCGATCTATGAAAGAAACGCAAGCACGCACGATTCTCCTCGATCGGATACGTGTCTTGGACGCGGGTCGCAGCATGCTTTTGATTGAGCAGGGCTCTCACTTTATCGAGGAGTATAAAGTGGCGATCGTTCACCATCATCCAGAGTATAGATTACAACCGACATTTATAAGCAGACAACCGTGTCCGATGCTGGCAACACCGAAGGATTAAGTTATGTAGCGCGCGTAACAGAGCGCAGCGCATCTGTTGTGTCAGTCGGATTTATCTGTTACGTGAGATGTACGGGCGTTACTGAGAATTGCTAATTTTTTTTACGAAATGTATATAAAGTTTTGCACCTTCATTTGTAACGTGACGTGTAAAAAAAAAACTTCTTCCACGAGACGTTTGCATTGCAAAAGTTGATTTCAATTACGACAACAGACTTGAAAATGCAAATAATTATTTAAAAAGTTATATATGTGTAGCTACTTTAGGAATTAATTTTACTAATATCAAATTATCTGAAGAGCTATAAAATGAACCTCTATTTCAAAAAGTATTGAAATCGGTTCATTCTTATTTCAGTCTATAAGAAACAAACAAGTATTTTAAAATTCAGTTGTACGTAATTCGTGCTTTACAGACCTTTAAATCTACAGTTCATTGCTTTCTAGACAATATATAAAGAAGAGAAAACTTATGAAGAAATTAACAGTTCAAACAAACTAGTTTTACTTTAAAAATATTTTAGCATTTATTGAAAATAAAATATTTAAAGGAATGTACTCATTTTAAAAATCTTAAACTTACTTATAAGAAAGACTTCAACGCGTTATACTTCATTTATAAATAAAAATTTTGATATCAATCACAATTCATTTTACATGGAAGTAATTTTTATTAACTTAGTTAATGTAATTTTATATAATTTTCGTTTACACTTTATTAAGCCCGTTGCATATTATGATGAAGTACAATTAATAATTTTGTTCATAAACAAGCTCTTACCTACCTTTGTTTATTAGTAATGATTTTTCAAATAAGTTTACACTGTATATTACAACAATCGCACCTGATGTTAAGTGATGGTCTAGAAATAAATACTGGCTCTCAAGTGATGCTCCCAGAACTACTATACTATGGTTCCTCACGACGTTTTCCTTCATTGAAACCTTAGACTCATAATATAATAGAATCGATGCATTTGAACTAACGTACACCAATCCTATCACACTACCACTGAGCCATTGCTTCAATTTATTTTTATTGATTAATTCACAATTAAGTATCGGCTGTTTCCTATTTCATGTAGATACAATAAAGATAGTCATGATGACTAGTCTTAGCCTCAACATTCTACAGCAACATGTTACTAGTGCGATTCGCCATTGGTTGTAATTTTTAACACGGTATAGGCTCAGTGCTTTGACCACAATCTCATCTGATGATAAGTGACGATGTGGTCCAGGAGGGTAAACACACTAAGCCTAGAGGTACCGGTTCTCAAGTGATGCTGCCGGAACACGCCTATTGGTATTTGGCGACAGGTTTTCAAACTCAGTACATACACACACACAGTACATACAAACAGGTAATTCTCAGTTTTTTCAATAGTACATCTACAGTGTTGGTAAACAACGCCATCTACACTCGACCATTAGTAATTTGTACATAAAATAACGCAATACGATGATGACACGTCGTTCTCTCAATACTTCTTGTTTAAGGTCAAAAATCAAAAATACTTTCTAAAAATATATATATATATATATATATCGCAATAAAATTCAAATGATTTACATGTGAATTACGAATGATTATAGATTGATTGATAACTGGGACATGCGTATCGCAACGTAACACTTGTTTTAATTGTGCGGATGCCGTCGGGGTCAAGCCGACTCTAGTTTAGCCGGGTATGTTATCCACAGCGAAATGTATGCGATACAACAAATGATTAATGATATTTCACTGGTTTTCAATTTATTGAAAACAATGATTAAATGAATTTTATAATTAAAATAAATAAGTAAATAATACAAACGAACATTTCATTTGACTTACAACCTTCTGAGATACAAGCGTTTAAGGGATGCGCAACTCCTTTCCTGCAAAACGAATATTATTTAGAACTTGATCAAAGCACACAAAGCGTGACGTCATTATTAAGTGTCGAGTATAGTGCTTTCTCTATAGATAAATGAAAAGAAAATAAGTTTAAATTCATTGTTTTTGATATATATTTATTTTGATTTAATTTATGACATACATTTAAATAACGGAACAAAGAATAATTAGTTTTGAATTTTTGTTACAAGATATATTTCGTAGTACAGTGGGTACGTTTTGTTAAGTGAAAAAGAGACGATAAGTTTCTGAAGAATAAACATTTATGTGCTGGACATGATTTATAATTATGCTTTATATTTCAGAAGAAAGCAACATAATTAAATGTACGACATAACGAACTAATATTAACACCGAGATATATTTTATAGCAGCAAATGGTGAACAGACTTAACGTCGTCTCGTTTTAATAATGAGGGTAATAACTTGTGGTTTAAACTCTTTACATCATGTAAACCGCAAAAGCCACGTTCAATACAAAAAAATAAATAAATAATTAAATAAACCATACAGTAAATCTATTATTTTGAAACAACAGTTAAAGGTCAAATTATTTATATGTATCAACACTTAATACATAATGTTGTAATAAAATATACAGCGAAGAGGAACTCTTAAAGCGTGTTATAAAAGTTATGTTACAGATATTTTAGAACTTTTTACACTTTTAAAGTTACTATTAGATTTTCAAAACACTTATGATTTAGTAGGAGTGTTAGTGTTCGTCAAAGAAACATTTGTATGACGAACGTTAACGGAAATGTTCGTGCTCACTCCTCTGAACATCTTTAGGATAGATTAATTATGCAAGAAAATTTTACCTTGACTATTAAATAGGGTAAATTTCTTTCGAGCACATTAGGTGAACTGCCATAATAACAAAAGTAATGCAACACAAAGAAGAACATCTATAAAAAAATGTTTATTTTAACGATAAAAATTGTACAATCTGAATGATCCTTTAGATCATTACTGTCACTAGTCAATTTCAAGCATGTTGCCTATAATGTTTTATGTACTTGCGTCTCCAATTAGTAACTTCCATTTTGAACTATGTATATATTTTCTATTTGAATCCAATTTGTCATAGCGATTGCTACAATGTATTATCAATTCCACCCTTGTTATAAACGTCAGACTTTAATTCCGCGAGCAAATTATTTAGAGTCGGTACTTCTTTCTCAATATGTTGTTTCAAGAAGTCATCTAATTTTACAGTCTTTCTCTTGGTGCGTATTTTCTGCAGGCTTCTAATTTTTTTGCGAAATAGCCGCAGCAACGACTGCTACCTTCATGATTCTGCTAACGGTTTTATCGGACATATCTGTAACACATAACAAAAATAAGAATACATTAGCAGGTAACAATAATAACTTAATGTATTGATTGCACAGATAGCGAGAAGTAGCATAATAATTTAAAATATGGGAAGTATTGTCCGGTGTAATGCAATCATCTTGAAAGTTTCTTTTCTCCTCCCGCCCCTACTGTTTTTTTTCTTACTACTTACTGGATATATAGTAATTATCGTACTTATTCTTAACTTGTACCTAATACAAATATATACTAAGAAAGTAAACATATTTGTTAAATTATACGGAGTTTAAATATAAAGTAAAAATATAACTCGATTTTACTAACCTTTAAAAAAGGATTCAATGGTCAGTTTTACTGGTAAGTGTTTACATTTATGAGAAATATTTTTCCTTTCTTCTAGTACCAAGAAATTTATAGGAAAATAATTAAGGTTTTGTATTAAAAATATTAAAACTCATGAAATTGCGAACAAAATACAAATTAATGGACAGCACTATCAAAACATTATTTTCCAATCATTATTTAAAAACTATATTACGTAGTGATGAATATATGAAACGTGGGCGGAGCCGCGTGCAGATTTTTCTAGGTGGATATTTTGCTGGAGTTTTCGTGGCAGTAAATTTCAATACACTTGTGCACGATAAACAATCTATATCAAATAAATTACCACCAAAATTGCGTAAACAATATAAAATAATACAAGATAATTAATAACAAATAAGAAAAACAATATTGACACGCTGAGATTCCGCCAAAAACTTTATGTTACAAATTTCCAGATTGTTTATGTGTCAACTAGGAATTTACGTTGAACGTTATTATTTTCAATACACTTCATTTGTTCATTTATTTAACCAAGCTAGTTCATGCAAAACGTCATGAATATTACATAAAAGGATGTACCCTTTAGTCATTTTTGATAACATGGGGGACGGGATCTTCCGAATAGTAAGCGATGTTTACCCAATTACTTTTTATTGTTTTTTTTATTTCATAATTATGCCAATGATTACGTAATCATAGAGGGAAAAGCTTTGTTTATTGTTGCTGACAAGTAGGAGGGGGAGTTAAAAGGTTGTCTGCTTAGTACTTTAAGGGGGCCTAAAACGCAAACAACTAACGTCTGTTAAAATTTAGTTTTGTACAATTCGATCAATAAAATAATTATAATCGAGTGTGCTAACTTATTTGGCAATGTATTTAACGATCATTTATTTAATCGTCATTATAGTTTGATGAAAGTGTTTAATAAATGCGAAAACGCTAACGAGTCGATTAGATTTCAAGGTGTGTACGCGGTTACAAAAACACACTGATTGTCACGAGACTTTCCAATTTATTCTGCTGAAGTAACAAACATTTTTTTTTTCAAACTAACTAATCCTGATGACCTAAAAACCCTTTATTACTTCAGCTGTAAAATGGTAATTAGCTCAGCTTGGGATGCTAAATTGAACCCTACGGCTTATAAGAATAGTTCTCTTGCAGAACTTATGTACGTGTGCAAGTGTAAGCGTCACTGAATCGCGCTGATAATGGGTGCAAGAGATTCCCCAGTTGTTGATCGGAGCGGCGAACTATATATAAAACAATTGCTACGAATACCATAATACATAATATTTTAAATAATAAGGTAATTCTAACTGGCCTGTCCGTAGTTGGTCTATAAATCGGCAACGACTGAACTGATTCTCTATTCAGATTTTAGTATACTTATATTGTGAATATTATAGTTATATATTGAATATTAAAAACTACAAATGGACGCGAAGGAGAAAGAGAACCCGGTCTAAGCCGGTGGAGTTGGCCTGAGGGGCCTGAAGGGGGGGAGGTAGCCTGATGCGGCTGTGCCTTGTCTTAGGGCCTAGGGGCCCACGGAGCCAGAGGGGCATTTGCGGGCTGGGGAGCAGACGGACAGATCGGCACCGCTGAAGGCGCTGCCGATGTGCCTGGAAGACACGGGAAAGCCTTGAGTTTCATTGCTGAATCAAGAGGGGTTAGTTCATTTCTGATGAATTACTTTGCAAATACTCATATCTAAAATTAAGTGGCGTAGTGGGATAAAGTTCGCTGAACTGATCTCCCAATCACACGATGAATACGACAGTACCTTAAGCGACATTGACCAATCAGCACTATGAATTTATATTTGCGCATTCAAGGTAAATTGTCAAGATGTTTCTCGGTTTGTTTTATTGTAACAGTGCGGCGGGACACATTTAGTTATTTAAATAATTTCCTAAATATAAAACAATGGGTTTCGATTCTGTGTTATATTCATGTATTGCTATATTATCTCTTTACCACAAGTTTGTACTTTTAAGTAGATCGATTTATATAAGAAGAAAAACTGGTTTAGTTAATATTATTTGCGGGTTACATTGATTAATATAATATAATTTCGTGCGATGTGCATCAACTGGCTAAGGTTCAGATATAAATCGTACTCCAATAATGATGTTTTAGGTACTCAAAGCATCTTATATTAATACTGTGTGCCCGCAGCTAGTCCCGCGATTCATATATTCTTCAATGTGTTTTAATCTTTTTTACGGAACCCTAATTAACTTCGATAAACAAAAGTACTCTAATTTACCAGGAGTAACTTAAGCTATATATCAAAAAAAAAACGCCCCGTCAAAATAGGCCCAGCAGTTCTGGAAATTAACCATTACAAACAGACAGACAGATAGGTATAGGTACAGGTGTAGGTATCATGCGACGCGGTGCTTGCGTAAGCCATCCCAAATACGGCGGACGGCCCCGGGGGGTTTAGTGGGTATTTCCGGACGCTTCACGTCCGGGCGAGTCCCATACTGAGGAGGGACGTCTCTGCGCCCCCTTATCTATTGAATTGGGGGACTTCGGTTTCACTAATGCAATAGATAAGGATAATGCGTAAATGCATTGCCCTCGTCAAAAAAAAGGTGTGGGTATCATATATACTTTTATATCTATTTAGTAAAAAAAAATCGACACTACAAACAGACACTTCAATTCTATTTATTAGTATAGGTATAGTACTGCTTCACATATTTAAGATTTTATGGATTTATGTCTTATAATACGTCGGTATTAATCCGGAATCGTTGTACCCCGTGTTGATTGTAACAAATGTATCACTCGATATCTTTCCGTATAACGTGATAAGGGCTTCGTAGATATGTGGTCGGATGATTTGTCGATAGAGTTAAGTTTGAATCTTGCCCTAAAATTACCCTGAATCTGTGAGAACCAGCCATAATGACAGGTTAGGGCGTATCGTATTCCAAGATCAGTCACTTAAGGTCCAGTACTACATAAAAGCTCAACCTGTGGCAGATGTAAGATGATGGCAGCGAACTCGTATAAATAATAATAAGTCTCAAAGATATATTTTGCCGACAGCATTATTTGAAAGTTATTCGGCTGAGATTGTGGTTAGGTGCTAAGACGCAAAGTAATTATTTTATAAAGGTTTTTCCTTATTTTTTGTCACAGGATAGTCGCGTCTTGCTAGATAAGAGGTCAAAGCCGTACGTAGCTAAAGTTAATACCTTCTGGTAAAGTGTAATCGATAGAGACACTATGTTGGACATGGCAAGTGGTACTTAAAATTATTCGGCGCTATAGAGCGACGCCCTAATTGTAGGGTGACCATAATATTTTCAACACATTTATTATTTTAGTAGATGCATTGATTTAATAGATGATTTAAGCATCTCACAGATGTGCATTACTTTTTGGTGAAACGTGCCATAGGAAAACTGAACGAATCAATAACAAAACAATCGATTGTTAACCTAATGAATCAAGGAATCTTTCACAAAAAATTTTGGCTTCGCCTGTAAGCATAGGAGCCAAGATGATATGGAGGTTTATGGCTAATAGATTATTAAATTTAATTTAGTTTATATAAGGTAACTTACATCACTGTAGAGAACAAATAATAATAATGAAGTTGCATGATGGGGTTTCCAGAAATGTACGGTGGTCGTGAAGCAGTCGGGTGCATTTGCCTTGAGTACTAGAGACACGTACCATTATTCGGTTATTGTCATAACATAGCGTGTATTATTATTATAATTGCCTGTAATCTTTGTACGATTTATTAGTTTCCTATTAGGAGGAATACAAGAACTTTTTATTGTAAACTGACAGAAAATCCTCCATAAAGTTATTTTGATGTTGACACTACTCCCAGTATTTGCATATGGGTTTATCGTGTTGCTCTCCAAGACACGATTTCGCAATAAAAGCCTAAAGGTGCTTACAGACTTATAGCGTTTGTTATCGCCACATACTGTCTATGTATTACGCTCTGTCGACATCTAGATAGTAGGAATGAGACTTTATAAAAAAGCTAGAAAACATTTACATGTTAATTATGTACATTACTTACACTTGCAATGATTGTTAATTTTGATTCTATATTTGTTGACGTAACACCTTAAGTTTTTAATAATTTTACACGAGGATATTTAAAAAAAAAACATTTTCTTATTTTAAAATGGTCTGTTAAAATGAAGTAAGGTTGTCATAGTGACTTTACTACATTTATACACATTTACGCAAATTAATAAGATGGACAACCATTTAGTGTAGATTGATCAAAGTTACTGTAAGAGGTGTCGGATTTACCAAGGGGTGTATAGATGATTGCTTAATGACATTAAGTAAAAAGGTCGTCACTATTGGATCCCTTAATTTGGTTTGGTTGATACATTTTTGTTTACTTTACAAATGCACCAAACAGGTATTACAAATTAAATTATATGTAGAAAATTCTTGAATCTGACTCTGCCCAAAGTGACAAAGGACTCAGTTCGATCGACATTACTAATATCACAGATGAAGGTAAATATCCTAAACAAACTTGTATATTCGAAAAAATGACAACAAAGTACCAGCATTTAATATAAGAACGAAACAAAAACTTCTCAGGCCTTGAAAATCATCAATAAGTTTACAGATACCAGCTTATATCATGGTTTTGTTAAGATTTCCTGAAAAAGAGTCAGTGAAAAGAAAAGTGTCTCTTCATAAAATCTTTATTTCAATGAGTTGAATCTTGTTTTTCACAGATAGACACGCAATTTCTTTTGTATAGGTTCAGGCGAATAATCATAAAGTCACTTGAAGCTTGAAGCTAATAGTTACTGGTTTTTAAGATTTGCTGCCGGAACCTACACTTAGTTGTCTGATCAGTGTAAGTCCAGCAGTTAGCAGTGGGACAATTAAGACCGCCCGAACACCATACATAACATCGACACGTTAAGGCGCATCGCGTTACAGAATCAGCAAGTAAGCTACCTACCTAGAAGCTTTAGCCTTGTCGAATGTCGATAGATATACATGTACTGGTTGTCATTATCTATGGACTGTACTTTATTCAACATAAGATGAAGCTCGAATAAAAAAAAGAACACTGATCTTAGATCAGAGACTTTCTGAGATAAAGTAAAACAGAATTTTAGATTCTGTAAGGCCTTACTTAAGGCCATTATATTGTGTAACATTAGGTATGTTGTAATATAAAAGTAGGCGCAAAGATTACAGGGTTTATGTTGTCGTTACATTTTATTGTTTACTCAGCCAAGGTTAACATCCTTAAAGATTTCACACCCCTATAGGCTTACTTCGGAGGATTACGTTCACGGAAATAAAGTGCATATTAATAGATACCATTGTATATGAACGTCATAATAATATTATGTAAATTCCGTATATCGAGTTAATTTTCACAGTATTTTTTACTGTCGTGTTAAGAATAAGTGTAGCCGATAAGTATGTAACTGATGTCGTTTACATAAATTACTTAATAGTAGGTACCTAGGTATTATGTTTTAGGTATGCATTAGGTATCCTGCGTACATATGGTATCAATTTACCGACATCTTTTTCTTTAATTTCTTTATGATTGTCTATATTTCGTTAATGGTTGTATAACACGGAGACAGGTCTCTGGTGTGATTTGTTTAAATTGAAGGGTAAGGATATACAAGTCCATCATAAGACCTGTCAAATTGTATGGATCAGAATGCTGGGCTAGTAAAAAGATGGATTAGAAAAGATTACCTGTAGCTGAGATGCGAATGTTGAGATGGATGTATGATGTCACAAGAATAGATAAAATAAGGAATTTATATATTAGAGGGTGTTTAAAAAGTTGCACCAAAGATAAAAAGGTTGAAGGATTCCCGTTTGTCGTGGTATGAACATGTTATGTGAAGAGAGGAAGTGCATGTTATTATTATTATTAATAATAAGCGCATTTTGATAAAATAGTAATAAATATGAATGTGGAAGAATGGAAAAGTAGAGGAAGGCCAAAGAAAGTGTGGATGGAGTGTTTAAGAAAAAAGAGTAAATGAAGAGATGACGGCTGATAGAGACGTATGGAAGAATAAAACTGCCGACCCCAAGTGAGTTGGGAATTAAGAATGAGAATGATGATCTCTACACATCGTTAACAAAAATGATTAAGCATTTAACTCTCACTTCTATATTAACCTTTGAATAACCCTTGGTTTTCTTTTCCCTCTTTGTATTTGCATTATCAAAAACATCACGAATATGTTAATTTGATAACGGCATACGTATTATCCTTATTATACAATGACTTTTAAAGTTATGAAGTATTATTTTATTTGTAAATTATAAGAGGTAGATTTATTATTGAAAACCAGTAGATGTAGGTAATCTCGTGTCATCGGTAAATTATAAAGTCGTTATGTTTACAGTTTGATTTTTTGGAGGTCAACCGGCATCGTACGACTTCGATATGTTCGACCTTTAATATCCTGCTCGAGCGGGCAGAAGAATGCGATACGCGCTTCCGAGACTGGGAGTCTTGGAATAGTCGTGATATAGGCGTGATGAGACCGCCGAACGAATAAACCGATTACGGAACTATAATAATATATTAGGGGATTAAGTTACGTTATTATGTGTTGTTATATTGTTGCGAATAGGGCGCTCGGAGCTCGCGATTGTGTGGCATGTTAGCCGCTCACCGCTTCGTTGGACAGTCGTGGGTTTAGCGCTAGCCGGCGAGTGTTGAATGCGCCAGTACCGCGCCGACGATCGCGTGAATAACACGTAACGTAACAACTGCGAGAGTACCGCGCCACGCTCGTGCCGCCCCTGTGTACCTGTGCCCTGTGTTATACCTACCCCCCTGAAAAGTACGTAAACAATCATATCGTACTTACAGAGCTGTGAAAGTGTGCGGAGTGATATCCGAGGCGACGGCATAGGCCGCCTGCGAACGCGTAGCGTGCTTGTAGCCGCCGATGCTTAGAATCTGTTGCATTCTGCAGGTGCTCGTTCGTTCTTTATTAATTGAAAAGTGATTGTAAGCCGGTCACGGCCGAGGCGCACACATGTCCGGCCCAGTTTTCACGATCCGATTGGATTCCAATCGACTTGATTTTTCTTTGTTTACCTACGGATATTTTACGGGATACTGTATACTTGTTGCTTCGGTTATCCTGGTTCGTGGTACTAATATTTAAAGGCACAATAATGAATATGCCTAACACGATTTACCGAGTTAGCGGAAAAGAATAAACGAAAGTATATCCGTTCATACAAATACTTAACAATCTTGTTTGGTAATTTACGATCATTTGCATTTACCCTCAATTTGTAATGAAGTTTCGGCTCAATTGGATTAAGTAAGTTCGGATCTATTAACGAATATACGTTTAAGTCCTCGTCATAACCATTTTATTTTAATTAAATGCAAATTAAAGATTTTATAACCACAAAGGGTTTTTGATGATTTTGTAAAATTCCCCAGGGATTTAAAGAACAATTAAACTGTTTACGTTTCCGTTAGTAGTTTTACTATTTACCAGAATTGCTTTCCTAATTAGACGGTGTACTCGTTTAATGAGCTTGACTTTAAAAACGATAAATCATTTTTAATTTCATTGATCCAACGCGTTTCCTTTCAATTGGCTGCAAACTCATATGTACCATATTGTTCAGCGATACTAGCCAGTCGGCTGTCTCAAATTGAATCACGGTTCCTTAACGTTCTTATTTAACCCCTTGAGCACTTACCTGGCGTTTACCTATTGTCTTATTTTTATGGGTACTCGAAACATTAATTGAAATACTTACCGGACATATTAAAGTAGTTTTACTAATGATTGACCATTTTAAGTAACCAGCTATGACCACCCCACAAACTGGATACTAAAACCAAACAAAATTAGTTGACTTAATTTTTCATGGGATTTAAATGCATAAAATTTGATAACTATATCGTATATGGTTAGCGTGCTAATAAATGGTAAGTTATTACCGTACCATATGGTGGAAAATTCTGTCATAGTGATTCGTTGAAACATGAAGCATATAGAGATCTGTCCCCATACTTCTAGTTATTTAAAAAGAATTTAACCAGTTATATTTGTAGTGATTGTGTCGGATATTGTTATTGATGGAATCTTTGACGGTGACCGTCGCTCTAAGCGCGTACTGCATTAGTACAACCATTGTACTGCAATAGTTTAGCCACTGAGTTTTTTCTAACATAGGTACCTACATGATAACACCATAGTAAAGTTTACGTTTGTATAATTATTATTGATTATTTTTTTCATATTCAACCTTGTTAATTTGCTGCAGGGTTATGCCGCCTAATCTCTATCCAATCCATTTCTTAGAACCAGTCTCTGATATCGGTTGAAACATAATTTTACATTTGTAATTATTATTTCTTTTCGTATTATCAGTACAGCTATATTGATTGCATCAAACGTTTATAAATTTCATATTTTTGTTATAATTTGTTATTATTGGCGTTTTACGTATGAGTTTTTCTCGTTCTATTTTGTGTATCCACGGAGCTCACGATGACTAATTTAGAAATTAAATTTACTACTTTATTATAGCGTACTATTTCATTATTTCTCTCATCAATTGTCACCGTGTTTAAGTTAACAAAATACCTTTTATACAATAGGGGAATTCCCAAAACTATTCGATTCGCAAGAATTATCTAAATTGTTACCAAGATACAAAATGCGGGCTTATTTACTGATAAAAAATGAGTTTATGTTTATTCATTGGCACTTAGTTACCTAAAAAAATTTGAATAGGTAATATACGTACAAAATTCTAAAAATTTTCTTACGACCGTAATTTTTTTCTTCTCACGTAGTTAGATATAACACAAATTATTGTGTTGTTGTTAGAATTAACCCTTAAAAATGTTAACAGGTTTTGTACGGAGTCTATATATGTTTTTTTTTTCTTTGATTTAATTTTGCAATAACCGAAATTACTTACTTAATCTTTCATATTCTAGTCGGTTTTGTGTTAATAACGTTGCTGACTGTTCATAAATATATTTCTAATAATGTAATTTTTTTGATGACATAAACAAGACGTCGGTTGCCTCATCAGTAAACATGTTTCATAGGATTTTTGTTAAACATTATTGCATTATCATTCAATCATAAAGTAATCACTTTTTCAGGCTCTCCCCACATAGATCTTATTTCAGTGTTAAAATACAAGCACTTACGTAAAGCTAAGATAACTATCGATCTTCCTAAAAATCTTTCTCTGCTTGAAAACTCCATAAAATTAAGATTTAATCAATTATGTTCGAAACAGTAAATATATGACTGAAGCTGTTTGAATATTAAGTACCTAGGTTTGGGTTACACGTTATTATTGTTACTACATAGATGTTACGTATGTTAATTTAGAATTAAATGACACATATGTTAAAAATTAAAATGCAATGACGGGTCTATGATAACTAGATCTATTACCACTTAACAATGTTGATACTCGATAGATTAGTTTACTATCGTTCACCTAGCTACTATCAATTTGATAATTTCTAACCAAGCACTTTACAAACTTATTAAACTGAATTGTTATATAAAAATTACCCTAAACAAATGTATACTATGATGCTGTCATTGGCAACATAAATACCAATTGTTAAATTTAACAATACCAAAATTTTGTTTTCATCTTATAAATTTGGTCTTTAACCTTACGTAAATTAAACGTCTTAACTATAGTTAATTTGACAAATAGTTATCCTAACTTATACAAGGTATCAAAAAGTCGACTCTAAGCGTGTTTTTTGCGCTCGCATCGTTACTTACTACATGTATGATTGTGATCATTACATTATATTGCTTATAAGGTAATAAAAAATCATATTAAGTCATAGTACCGCTTACATTTGGATTAAATTCACGTTCAATATGAAAAGGTAATAATTATTATCTATCTCTAATAATCCCGTAAGGACCATAATACATATTTGTTTTGAAAGTTAGTTCGTCCGGAACAGTTTGTAACTTGTTAATGGGCAGTGCGTCCCTTTCAGTCACCTCAATTTGCTGGGATGTTCGTGCCCACCTTGATTGTATCGTAATCTTACGTAACGCATCCCTTGGGTATCCGCTTTAAACATTTTCGTTTAATTACTATTTTGTTTGTTTGACATTGTAGCGTACTAGCTTGTGCCTGCGGCTGCGCACGCATTTATATGTTCTTTAGGTGTAAGTGAAAAAATAAAAGAAATCGAAAAAAAAAAAAAAAATGGTAAAGGGACGATGAAATCCAATAAATAATTAAATAGCCTATAACCATCTACAAAAATTCCACGTCGAATGGGTAGTAGTCCCATCTCGATATGTTCAGTAGTGGTGAGGTGGTGCGTCAAAGTAACTCCATTTCGCTATACTCCTTGGATTATATTGTTGTAATTTTCGTAGATTCTTTAAAAATATAAAAAATTCGTCTCATTTTACTCACTAATTATGTGGCTTTAAATATGTTTTTTTTATTAAATCGTTGAAGTTATTTTTTTTAGTTTAGCCATAGCAAAGAAACATATAAAAAACAATCACTTCTTTATATAATAGTTAAGAGAAAATGTAAGGACGTTCTGTCTGTCTCTATTATTACTAATGTGCTTATAACTTGAGAAAAACTGAACTGATTGACAGGGATCTTTGGTCAAGAGATAAGGGTCCAGGATGGTAAACATATTAAGGTTAGAGGTAATGTATCTCAAGTAATATTGCTATTGCTTGTCTTGCTTCACTGAAAACTCTGGCTTATTATGGAATAGGATAGTTAGATTCGAATCTACGCCCACCAACGCACAATACGACCACACTACCTACTACCTCTGTTCCATCATCGCTTTAAAATGTGTTTTAATTTAAATACAAACGTAATTATTGGCAACCTTTTTTTTCTATTTTTTGTTATTCATGAAATAATTTATATGGACAATATTGCAATATTAGGTGTAAACTATCTAACATTTAAGAAGATATAATGCAAGAAATCATATTCACTGTTATATAATTGATTATTTAGTAAAACAATAAATTGATTGTCTCGCAAGTTTGTCTTACTTCAAAATGTCCTAGACGTAGGTAACTTCATAAAGTTGTAAACTCTCGTTTATTTATTGAGATTCTTTGCAACGTAATCATATGCTGGATTAATACAAGAAACCTGATTTTATAGTACACTTATATATATTTTATAAGTACGATATTGAGAGTGTATTGTTTAAAGTCCTGAATTATGAAGTTCTGAATTTTTATTGTCGAATCTTTTCTGTTATTAAAATTACATCACTCAGGTAATGTTGTCTTGTTTGTGAAAACGTATCCCTCTAATTAATTTCCTAGATCAGCAGAATACTCAGAATTTAGGATAAAACCGGTCGTCTCATTTAAATTGATTATGTGTTATGCTGTAATATCATTTCTTTTTTTTTGTCATCTTTTATTGCCATGTTAACAATATTACGGTGGCAGGAACTTTTTCTATTAATAAACAATTTAATATTTAAATTAGTTTTTATTTCGCAAAGAGGAATTTTAATGCTAATACAAAGTTTGAAATATTTTTTGAGGTTAATATCATGTATTAATATTCTTTTATAATGTATTGTTATGCAAATTTAATACGCATATTTAATTTGATAATGTTCTATTGATTTTAATGTATTTTTTTCTATAAAATTTGGCAACACTTGTTAAGTTTTCGCTTTCATTATAATAACGTTTCATATGATTTGCTTTAGTTACGTCTTTACAAAATGATTGTTCCAACCCTAAGTTTTTTTAAAAGGCACTTTGCAAAGTGAGATACAAATATTATATTCAAATATTCTATTACTTCTGAGACAATCTAAGATTAAGATCAAAATACCGAGGGGCGGACATGTTGTTTTTGGATCTGTTTCGTAAATCAAATGAGGTCGTATAATAAAAACATATATAATAAAATAATGTATCTATGTAAGATTATTGCATTTATCTGCAATCCACGGATGATGTAACATTATATATAATAAAGTTATATACATAGTTAATGCAGCGAAATATTTAGTTCCTGTTTAATGTGTGTCGTCTATTTAATGTGCTGAGATTAGCTTCGGTTTCGGTGGCAGAATTGATTTGAATTTATGATTATTCGTGTAGGTCATTTGCCATAGCGATAAATTTATGTGAAATATTAATACGTGTACTATAATTTAAAAACGTCCGAGCCTAATCACTACTCGAACTATAAAATATTGTGATTCGTTAATAATTGTGTGTTGAAAATTTAGCTTCGATTTTGTTTGTCCTTGATTGCCCTCTATCTAAACGTGTAGTAAGTGTAATTAAAGGCATTATCATCATCTTCTTTACATTATCCTACATTAAGTAGGGTTGACCCAAGACGATTTTACTCTTTATACACATATCATTCTTTACACAATCCATCCATTTCTTCTTCAGTCTTCCTCTACCTCTTTATCTATCCACTTTCATACTTAACACTCTTCTTGTTATGTGACTTTCATATCTCTCTATGACATACAATGCTAACCTATTATTCGTTAACTTCTAGCTAACTCTGAATACTCATGTCTAATGTTAACCATTATAGTTAAGACTCATAACCAAATAAACATTCGTATCTCCGCTCCGTGCACTCTTATTTCATCCGTCTCTTTTGTTGCCCAACAGTCAGATCAGTAGAACACTACAGGACGCCCTGGTATGAAACATTCTCTGATAAAGAATTTACCCTTCTTCAGTAGTTGAAGTTGTGCTCTGATCTCCAAGTGGCAAACTCCTGTAATTCTGTCAGCTTGCTATAGTAACACTTCATATACTAGCCAAACACGCTCATCACGTAAACGGTACACACAAGAAATTATTGGGTGTCCCTTTTCTTTTTATAAAATCGTTTTGATTTCACGAAATTAGATGAACCTGACTAACCTGAAGTATGTAACCATTGTAATATTCTTGTGGTGGTAGCCATTTAACTCGGCAAATGTCGAGTAAACTGTTAAGAATCTGTAACGGTATCTGGAATGAATGCATTAGAGGAAGTAAGGAGCAGGCGTCTGTCTTGGTATGGGCATGTAATGCGCAGAGAGGTAGAAGGCGTTTGAGTCTGAGGTATAGGTAGCGGCGGCTACCACCAGAGGGTATGGATGTGTTTTCGCTCAATCGAAATAAGTCCTAGTTAGGGACTTGAAACCGGATTCGATTTAGGCTAGGTCCAGATCTCTGTGGAGATCCACGTTCCTCTGGAACCATTGGGCACCTACAGCCTTTCTGATAAAACGATTTTGAATCTTGTAAGGTGTAGATTTGCAATTTCGCCATATGGGCGAAAAGGGGGGCACAGTATATCATTACGGGTCTGATACAAGTTTTATATAGAGTGATTTTGTGGCGGAGATTCATTCTACTTTGTGAATTTTAGCTACCACCCTCAAATTTGAAAACCTGTCACCAAATACCAATAGATGTGTTCCTGCAGTATCACCTCAGAACCAGCACCTCTAGGCTTAGTGTGTTTACCAACCTGGACCACATCATCACTTAACATCAGGTGAGATTGTGGTCAAAGTACTGAACCTATACCGTGTAAAAAAAAATTAAAAGAGGATATAGACGGCCTAGTACCATTTCGGCTGGGTTTCTAGTTTTCGTGACGTGATGTTTGAAACACATTCGGTTGTCGAGAGTAACTTCTAAGTACTTGACTCCTGAAGCCCAGGTAATATCATTCCTTGGTAATTAAGACGCCAGAGTTTATTTTTGCAGTTATTTAGATCGAATAGTTTGGCGGTGCTCTTTCCCGGAATGATGTCTATTCGCCATTTATTGTACCAAGAGCCTTAGGGTATTAATGGCTTTCTGAACGTGAGATCTAAGGTAGCCTTTATGACAAAGTAAACAGAAAATGACTGATCGTCTGTGTATAGACCTATCTCGACGTTTCAGAGACGTGGGAGTTCAGCAATATAAATATTGAATTACAACAGGCGCTAGTATAAAGCCTTGGGGGACACCTGATGGAATCGAGTGGGCTTTAGATCGAGTGTTTTCTACTCTAAAATAATCCCATCTGTTACTTAGGATTTCGTCAATATGGGGTTTCACCGCTCTGCGTAACACCCGTAAACGTGCACGATTTTCCTCAATTGGATAAACATCATAGGCGAAGGTCACGGCTTTTTTACGATTAAAATGTAATTTCAAGTCATCGGGAAGTACAAAGCGGTGATCGTTCACTGCCTGCACTTCTTTTGAGAACTCCGTTATGACAGCTTGTAGGTGTTCGACTAGAGAATCGATCGCAAGATCGGCGTCCGCGGGTGTATCTAACTGATTTGATATCCTATTTAGGGAGAGAGATGATACATTATCCCTGAGTAAGTGGCCTAGCTTGTTGTAGTCCGTGACTTTAACTGCTGGTAATTTAGACTCATCCGAATGACCTAACTGTAGTATTACAGGGCGGTGGTCGGAGTCAAGTTCACGTACGACTTGTTTGAGACGTACTCGAAGCTAGACTCCTTTCAGAAGAACTACGTCTAGGGCTGTCGGGCGGCTGTGATCCTGGTAATGGGTAGGCTCTGAAGGAGCTATGACGTCAAAACCGAGCACGCTCACTAGCTGATCGAGTACCACTCCATTCCTGGAGGTGCTCGAGCGATAAACAACTAAAACCAATTTATTCTTTACAAACTCTTCTTTCATAGTAAAGTCGCCGAGTGTCATGCAAATTATTACAACTTTTTGTAAAGTGAACCGATTTTAACGATGTAAAGTTTTGACGTTAATTCTGAATATTTTAATTTTCATATTTGAACCTGCACAACCAAACAGATAGACAGAGATTTCCAAAAATAATGGAAATGTGTTAAATTACCTATTTTTAGTCCCTGTGTAATAATTCTTTTCACATAAATAAAAAATGTACAGACACGTGAAATTTACACTTTTATTATTAGTATAGATTTGGTACACGTATTTACACGTACACGTATTTATAGAGCCTTCTGATTGCTTTATTTATTTCATTTTAATTTTAAAATAATCAAATATGTAACTTCTAGCTCGGTTAGGTGGAACAATAGGTAGGTATTTAACATTTATATTAACGATAGCGCGCAGGTGGAAAGCAAATACGCGTGGGTGTTCATATCTCTGAATTAATTTTGCAAGTGGGACATAGATGAGTGATTTTATCTCCTGTAAAAGTTACTAATATTTTCTCCTATAAGCGTTTCTCGCTTGCAACATTGTCCGCCGAATTGTACAAACTTAGAAGTTTGGTATAGATGCCAAGTTACTTGTAATTGTACTACAATTGATAAGTTTAGGATATTTATTTGTTAATAGTTCTTAGAGGATTTCAATAAAAATTAGGGTATATTTTGTCAAGGAAATAAATATTGGGTAACTTTTATAACATCAAATAGATCCACCGAATCACAATAGTATAAAAGATAAGCGATTCGTGTCGAAATGTCTAATAATAAAGAATAATTGATGGCACTACTTGCACTAATATAATTCCATTGAACAGTGAACGGGTTAGATATACTGAGAGGTCTGTGTAACTTCTCTTTTTTACGATAATATTACTTTATAAGAGAGTATCAAACTTAGTTGTCACAAAATAAACTTCAAGTAATGTAAACCAAGGTACCTTACATTTTTTTATTATTATCATAGTTGTAACGTTGTTAATATCATAACCATAGAGTAATAATATAATAGTTTCATACAAAAAGTCGTATAATAATGAAGTAAAAAAAATGTGTGTAAGGGACACGGAATTATATAGCACGTGGCCTTTTAAAGCCAGCGTGCAAATACTATCGTTCTGAGGGTTTTAATTATATGGTCATAACATGAAATACTTTTTACGTAGAAGAGACTATTTGAGATTAAAGTATATAGAAGAATAATATTAATATAAATAAAGAATGCGGCAGAAAAACAGTCTGGTAAGCTTCGAGAGCGTATGCGTGATTTAATATTACATAATAACAAAGTATCTCTAGATCATCATTATTAACTATAGGATTATTACGCGGCGCATGTAATACCGGCGACCGAATTTCGAAAGGGAGAGAAAGTCCTTATTAGTAACTAGTTGAAGCCCGCGTCTTCGTTCACGATTATGCTTTTGTTTTTCGAAACGAGCGACGACGTGCCTTATTTGGATTGCATGTTTCTTATTCGTAATTTTATTACCACGTTACCACTATGTAAAAGCAGAATAATAACCTAGCCTTAGATCAATTGTCGAGTTCATTCCTATAATAATTTTAAAAATTACGTTATAATAGATTTTATTTGAGATAGATATAGAAATTGCGTTTGTTGTCTTATGCAAATACTATATAAAAGTGTTCTAAGAAATTAGAGGTATTCTTTAGCTTGGAGTGGAGGTAATGCGAAAGCAGTTTTCAACACGACAACGTGGAAACATAGTGGAATGGGACTATAGTCAGTTAAAAAACATATAAATCACATTTTACTTCCCGTTTAGGGTAGATATTCAAGCAGGATTTCTCCTTCTATACCTAAAAAGGTTTACTGAAAAACTCAATACAAATATCACAATATTTTTTTTAGAAAAATTAATAAACAAAAAAAAAAAAGTTTTTTTGTGTACTACCCTGTTTTATATTTATTTATAAAATAATTTGCAAAGTAAAACTATCACTCGATGAAACGAGAAACTCGACAAACGCATGGCCTTGATATGTTGGGATGGCTAATGGGGATACATATGTATATAAAGATGCCCTTTACCGTACATAATATTTAAACACGAAAAAAAAACATTATTTAAAAACCGGCATTGTTTATGAAAATATAAGTACTACTTTAGTAACAAGTAATATTCTACCAAATAGATATTGTTTAGTGTCATATTATTTAAATATGTATATATTTTTATAAATTTCTTTTAAATTATTGATATAGTCTTATAATAGGTTATCAATGTTAACGTAATTAATTTTCATTTCGGTTTTTTAACATACGGATTTTAGAAATATACAATTTTTTTAGAATATAAAATAACATACTTAATTGAATTCTCTGGGACCTTCCGATAATATTTGCCACAGGTCCCACGACAGACAAATACGACAGATGCGGAATAAAAAACAACAGTCAGATATAAATCTTGAACTGAAACTGAATATTAAAAGAGATTAGAATTATAGGATCAATTTTAACTACTATTGAATACGTACGGGTTTCTATTGCATCAATGGGTGCAGAATAATGTTTAATTGCTAATAATGTTGTAGCATAAATCTAAATATTAGGTATTGGGGTAACTCACCTCTAAGTGGACCGCAAGTGGCACAAAGGGCTGTCCGCAACAGGTAAAGTCTAGTTAGATATGTACGCTCACCATTCAGCCGGTTGACTTTCACTGCGCGATCGTAGGTGACGCAACATACTACCTCGAGACATTCGGCTGTCGATCGAGTTCTTGTTCCCTTCTCGACGGACCAACCCTATGCTTTGTTTACGTTTACCTTTTTTTATAGACGACTTCAAAAATGTTTTTTTTTTACAAAAATTACGCGATTGATGTCTATTAATTCTTTTACTGGTATATTGTACACGATCGAGGAATGACACTAGTAACATCAAGGAAACCTGAAAATAAACCTAATTTGAAACACAAAGAGTTGAAAATAATGTGCAATTATGAAATCCGTACCATTTCATATATTAGTATAGATTTTTTTTATTAAGACAGGATAAAACTGAATGTTATGTTTGATCAGTTATGTATAGAAACAGTTAATTTTGAGAAACACTGGCCTAGAAATATATTGGTGCACTTAAATTATACCAATGACTAAAGTACTGAGCTTTCTATGTCAATTGAATGGAATTCTGATTTATGGCGCTATTTATCAAGGCGAAATGAATTTATTATTTATACCTACTATATAGGCTCAGTGCTTTAACCACAATCTTGCCTGATGGTAAGTGACGATGTGAGGTATTGGCTCCTAAATGATGCTTCCGCGACACATATATTTGTGCTTGGCGACAAAAGGTCAGGTAAAGGTACAGGAAAATATTGTAATGAAAGTATAGCATAGCGTGGGCCATCTTATAGTGCCTACCTACCTACCTGACTGCTAATCATTCTTAGATTTTAAAACTTGTCGCTACGTACATGTGTACTGGCACTAATATTTGAGAGCAAGTGTCTCTGAGTTTACCGTATTTATAGCCTTGGACCACATTTGTCACTTAACATAAGATAGGATTGCGGTTAAAATATCGAGCCTACCGATAGTCAGAAGTATATCTATAGGGTACGAAAATATTTGGACACATTATTATGTATCCCTTATATCTATGTTAATGTAATGCGGAGAATGTGGCAAGTGTTACTACGAAGCTTCAGTTCATGTATTGTAATGAAGTAAAACAGTTTTCTCCTTGCGATTTGATACGAGCAAATTTAGAAAAAAAAAAATCCCATTCCAACTTGCTGTTTGTAATCTTTATCCGTTGAGATTCAAAAGGAAATCGCCAATAATAGGCTAGTAGAATATTCTTGTGTGAATTAGTTGTTAGCACGTGTCTCTTTATAATATAGTAATTGTGTTGGTTGTAGTTATATTACAGAGGCGTATCGAAAAAAAACAAGTTAATAACTTCATACCTATTTAGACAAAGGCGTGATGAATTTACTTTTTCAATGAAATATAAATAGGTATTGAAAAGTGTTTAAGAATGATCCACGATATGTAAAATTTATACATTTATAAAAACAAAAGGTTAATACGTCGTAGTACGTATTTATTTTGTGAATAATTACATCATTCGATTTTAAAATGTCAATCAAAATATTATAGACGGTTGTCTGTTTGCTATTGAAGAAATCGATTTTGCTCTTTATTTATTGAAAATAAGGTTTTATCGACCGCAAATGTTATTCAAATCGGTTGTTTTATAAATCAGCATTCACGATAAATGCACGTTTGAACATAGTGCAATAATAAATGCGTTAGTGGGTTTAGTTATAACATTTTTTTTAATGTTTTTATTGAAACGTCTTCATTTAGTCAAATTTTAAGAAAGTAATTGTTATGTCTAGTATAGGTAATAAGATTTTGGTTTTAATGTAAATTGTAGGAAAATTTAAAAAAAAAAACTCAGTTGGTCTTTGGAAAAATAAATCTATATCGGATAAACTTAAAAAGTCCAAAGAATGTTTTTCAAAAATCTTATACTAATTTGTTAAAATAGCAACTACAGTTTTTGAGTTAGCTTTATACAATTATTTACATTTAGAATTTAAAATGTAAATTGCTCCAATTATTTAATTTTATGCCTGAGCTTGCAAATATTATAATTACTTATTTATTAAAGTTATTTCAATAATATAATATGTTCATAAATCGTTTCAATAATTAACACATTAACGTGCTTAATTGTGTGCTTAATTTTATGTTTATTAATTTATTGATTAGGTAAAACCAAAAAATGTAAAATAAAATTTATGCTATGATATTATACAATATTAGCAAATATTTATTATAGATTTACATTTCGTTGAAAACTTAATTATTATTTACTTCAGGGAAAAAAACTTGACTACAGTTTAAGTTGAATACAAATACATTTCGATCTCAAACGAGTTTAACCACTAAAATTGGTTTATTCAACTACGTCGAAATTGAAAAGTGAGTGTTCCAAGGTAGACCGGTGTACGGTGCGCTGCTTTGCCGGTGTCGTATGGACGAATTAATGCATCACACTAAAATAATATTTACTATATTATACTTTTTCAAATATATTACGCGGATTATATTGTGCGCTAGTATTGAAGCCTTGTCTAGGCGAATTTTCTTGCTGGCCTTGGACTTATATACTCCCTCATCTATAGGTTAAAGTGTATTTATAAGTAATATAGAATTTTTGCAGCGTCATTCAGTTCGTTTTTTTTTATTACATGTACATTTGGAATGGCGAGTGTTGGTAATTGACAATTTGGTACTTTTAATAATTGATAACAAGTTTGTTTGCATTATCTGTACTAAGCGTTTTACGCGGGTGCGTTTGCATATAACAATTTCAATTTTTATGATTATTCATAGCATTATTATTTATGTTGAATTGCTATTGGAAGGAAGAAATATACTAAAATTTGATCAGATAATATATCTATGATTAAAAAAAAAACACATGAAAATCGGTTCAATGATTTTCGATTCAACTAACGGACAGGCAGAAAGACAAAGTGGTAGTACACGGTGTGGATACGATAGACAAACCGGTGGTAGTGTTTTAGACGTTCATAAGCGCCTTCTTAGGGCCTAAATTGAAGAAATAAATTTTCGATTTTGATTTTGAAAAGGAAGGTTGCATTTTATGTCACACTTAGCTTCTACCCGCGACTTCGGGTCTAGAGAAAGTAATATTGTGAGATAGAAATATACCCTCAAGATCAGGCTTGTAAAAAAGCCCAAGCTTACGCTTACCATGAATCCCCAAGGTAATGTCTGCTAGGGATGTGGTCGTGTTTGTGGGACTGGCTTATTAAGCCACAAGCGTAGCAGCCACCTTATACGGTTGCTGCTTTAACTCATCTGTGATGATGTACAGATATAGATAAGTATAGACGTATGATGCTTAGTCTTTCCAATCTGGCATGAGTTTGCAGATAAAAAAACAACATGCAATTATTGTAAAATGAGATGAGTATAACTCCTGTTGATTACAGACTTGTATGTAATCAAGGACCTCGAAGTAGTCATTTTAATTCGCATAATTACCGGTCACGTTAGATGTCATTCGTTCTACGTTCGTTCGTTTACGTCTCGCGGCTTCTATATTAATAATTCGGTCAAGGGGTACACAGTAGACTCGATTGAAACCTTACCTGAATAATAAAACATAAAGAAATTATTTCGAGTCGACAACATATATCCGCAAAATTCGGATTGTCGAGTATTTTGTTAAATTCTAATGTTGCAACAATCGCCATATTGGCCACTCGGATGCCATCTCGAGTTCGTTAAGGCCGATTCACACGTGCCAGTGCCGATTCACACATATCAGTGAAGTTACAGTTCCTATCTACCTAAATTTTGTAAAAGATTGTATAGACTATAGACTGTATGACTGTAAGACTATAGATTGTAAAGACGTATAGACACCCGAGGGAAGCCGGGCTTTTATCTAGTAAATTATATAAGAAAGAAAATAATTGTGACTTTTTGGACTTTTCTTTTTTTGCGCATTTAGAAGTAAATTGGTTGCATGTGATTATTCTCAAGTGGTAGTGGGTCAGTGATGATTAACGTGGCTTCGAATTAGGGTTGGTAGATCTGGTTGCTATGTGTCGACATTCTGAATCTTGTATGGATAATAATCGTATATCATCGATCTAATTTTCAATAGATTGATCTAAAAAAGTGAATTTAAAATATATCCACCTTTTTTGTTTGTTAGTATTAAAATAGCTTTCTTACACTTCAAAATTCTTACTTAAATCTTACACTACTTCCACAAAAAAATAATTAAAGGTTAAATAGTTATTTAAGAATATTATACAATTAAATTATCGATTGCTAGAGCGATCCTTAAAACCTTTATATTGTTAATTAATATTTTCAATAAGTTCCTGTTCATAGTTCAATAACATATTGGCGTAATGTTTAAAGATGATAAAATTATGTTGCTTATATTTCTTGATTCTTACAATTCAGGTATCTTACAATATTGAATTGATTCACTACAAAATCGTATGGTTTTCAAATGATCCGATATATTATCATCACCGGGTCGTATGCTAGCGATCCGATCTTTTGAAAGATTGGATCGGATTGACGCAACCCTAATTCGATTATAATGCCTACGAGCGTATTCCAGCGGCATCTTTTGAGAGTCAGCTTTAGCGTGTTTAAGCTTAGCGTATTATCATCTTTGATAACAATGTCGTAACACATCAGATGAGATCGAGATTAATCCCTAAACACATGCAGCAAAAAAAATGTTGAAATTGAGAAGTACTAGAACTTTCTAGAAAGCGTAATAATCTATTAAACTCACATTTGTACTTATAAATAGTTCATTAGGTAAAATGTAAAGAAATTTTTCACATGTAAAGAAAAGTAAGCAAGTCCATAGATGTGGATACAATGTATCCAACATTGTATAAAATTTATCTGTAAGCAGTAATATGATCCTAGGATGTGAGTCATCAGCTAACAGCGGTTACTAGGTACGGGTGTGTTCCTCTACATTATAATAACATTCAGATATTTTTTGCTAGAGTTATGCTATTTATCATTTTAAATTCAGGTTGTTGAATTTTGATAAAATGCTGATTTTAATAAGTAAACTTATGTATGCATTTATATTTAAGTATATAAAATATTTTTGGATATTTGATAATATCTATACATATAATAAAAACGTAACGGATCGCTGTCTGTACATGGAAGATATATGAGAAAAAATATTATTAGGACCTTTATAAACGCAAATAGGACCCAAAACTATGATTTTTAAAACTTTTGTCTGTTTGTCTGTGCGTTTGTGCACGCTAATCTCAGAAACGGCTTATCCGATTTAGATGCAGTTTTCACTAATATATTGTAGTAAGCTTCACTTAACATTTAGTGTTTGTTTCATGTCAATCGGTACATACATAAAAAAGTTATGCCAATTTAAAGAATCACGTTGAACATTTATTCGATCTAAATTCTTTCTCTGTTCAGATGCATTGTATGAAACTTTACTAAACTCCATAATGGTCTATATAAAAGTATGATTATATATTAATAATAATATGTTAATAAATAGAAGTTAAAAATGATCGGTTTCGGAAGTGTTAATATTCCAATTTAAGTTGACCTCAGACATATATCATCATTCATATGAAATAGGGTTAAGGTTAGGCTGGCAACGTAGGTTGTTTATATATGTATAGATAAATCACGTCGAGAGCCGGGCCGCTTTCGGAGGCGCATGGCGTAACAGTTGCATTCGATAACACTGACTGTTTGCTTATTTTATATATTTCTATTTTAGGGTTTGTAAATACATATTGTATGTATATAGTATAGGTTAATTAGTTTTCAAATTAGGTAAACACGTCTTATTAGTTAAACTGTAAATACAAGTTTATACAAGTTCTTAATTTTTATGTTTAAAAAACAATTTAGTAATTTGCGATTAATTAATACATAAATGTATCTATTAGACATTTCTTTTATTTTCGATAATTAATAGGTTAGTTTATTACGTCTTAATAGTTATTAAACTGTAATAAAGTTAAACTGTGTAATAATCTGTAAGTATTTAATTTTTTTTTTGTTTATGATGAGTATGTGTTCACTAAATAACGCTGAGTTAGTACTAATTACTACTTCTTATAAGAATGCCTCAAAAAAGATCCAACCTCCCCCGGTGCAGCAGAAATGCTATAAGGATGAGATTAGTTCTCATTACTTCACTGCATTTCAGTAACGTCAGGCCAGGTTTCATATTACAGAAACTTCAGCTCAGCGAAAATCTCGATTGAGTTCACATCGTTCTCGAATGATGGCCACTTGATTTAGGATGAACAGGGAACAGCGTGAAGCACGTTTGTCCACCGATCGCAAGGCTCATGCAATATCGCGTGAGTCTGAGACCTTTACTGGTAGGGAAACCCGCCTGAGCTCTCAAAAAGCACGAACTTTGCAGTCTAGAAAACTGGAAAGTAGCTTAGATCGTGAATCTCGATTAACAGCTGATCGAGAAGAAGAAAGAAACTGCAGAACAACGTCAGTCACGACTAAATGCCGATCGACTTCGGCATATACTCAATAAAATGTTATCAAGTTTGATAGAAGACCCAGAAACTGGAGCGGAAATTGATATCCTTCCATGGATTACCAAAGAGAAAACAGGTTATTTGTATTCACCCAGAATTGATTACTCTAAATTCGCATCTATAGTAGGTATGGTGGTATGTTGTCAGTTTTGTAATGCTCAAAAATGGAGAAAAGAACCATATGGAATATGCTATTCAGGTGGCAAAGTGCTCATTTAAACTTATCATGAGCCCCTTTATAAAAGTTTTACTAAATAGTGAGCATCCTCAGTGTGAACATTTTTAGACTATATCCGTTTATATAATAGTGTATTCCAAATGACATCTTTTGGGGTCAAACATATCACATCCAACTTTTAAGGTGCAGGGCCAATTTATCACTTGATTGGATCTTTGCTTCTTCAAAATGAGCCAAAATTTCTTTACATTTATTTTGTATCAAATTACAATGAACAGGCCCCATATACGACATCATAACTTTCCTCAGCTGAACATCAACTTTATATTTCAACTTGAGAATATGTTACATCAAGTAAATCCGTATGTCAGAAGTTTCAAAGCCGCAATAGATTCCATCCTACAAGGCCAAAATAACAATTATAAAGTTATAAATAAGGCTGATGGACGTCCTGTGGAAGAATATCGTGAAAAGTACAATGTCCCCGTTGCAGACGAAGTTACAGTAATATTAGTCAATCAGGAATGTCATAGACGTGACATCGTGCAGCGCACTCATGATGATCGCTTACAACGTATTTATGAAACACACCGAGCATATGATGCCCTGCAGTATCCTTTGATATATTTCCATGGTCAGAATGGGTACAATTTCAGACTCTACCAAGTTAATCCAAGCACTAGCATAACAAATTATAATAAAAATGATGCGCACTGCACGGCATACTGATACATATCAGCCTTACAGTTTTATTCATACCAGATACAAATTAGATGAAATTGTTGTATCTATTGCTACTTTATTTTCTCTATAGTAACTTGAGATCGGTAACGGTGTGTATCAACAAGCAAACAGTGCAAACGGTGTGCAGGAACAAGCAAAATTTGTTCTAAATGCAAACCTATGCTGCGAAGTTTCATGAATGCGAGACCTCATGTCATCCGTGTATGGAAACGCAACGCAAATACCAACTTGCGAAAATTCATGGCTTTGCGAAAGAGCTATTTTAAGTCCACGAAACGTCCAAGCAACAGCAATAAATGCTAAAATTTTGAGCTTTGTTTCGGAGGATAATGTAGAGTATATCTCCATTAACAGAGTTATAAAAGATGAAGAATCTACCAATTACCCAGTAGAATTTTTAGAATCCCTCAGTGCTCCTGGACTACCAGCTCATAAAATAAATTTAAAGTCGGCGTACCCATAATGCTGCTAAGAAATTTAAGACCGCCAAAACTTTGCAACAATACTTGATTAAAAGTGAATTTTTCTCTTTTAAATTTCTGATTCTGCGAAACCTGATAGAAGCAGAGATTTTAACAGGTGGTAGTGTTTTCATGCCTCGGGTTCCTCTCATTCCAAACAATTTTCCGTTTAGTTTTAAACGAGTTCAGTTTCCAGTGAGCTTATGACCAGTTTCGCGATGACAATTAATAAAGCCTATGGTCAGACGCTAAAAGTTGTGGATGTGGATCTAAGTATTAGCTGTTTTTCGCACGGTCAGCTTTATGTGGCTTTATCACGTGTTAATAATTCTAGCAGCCTGTATGCTTTGTTCCCCGATGGCTATACGATTTAACGACGGTGATTATAATCCAGAATAAACCAAAATCCGAAAAATGCTGCCCAAAGTCACTATTCCACGCAGACGAAGTTGCGGGCACAGCTAGTTTGATAATATTTACATATAATTTGTCGGGTACAAACATGATTTAGGTGTTAAATTTTTGTTATAATTTTGACATGACTATTTAAGCCCTATAGAAAATCATAAGTAATTATAAATTAACATGACTATTCTTTGAAAATATATTTTTTACGAACAATATTTGAAAAAAAGGGTCATTTTTTCGCTATTGTTCTTACCTATATTACGTAGTGTAACAAAATGCAAACGCATTAGCGAATATTTAATGATACAGAACACTGTAACTTATACATTTTCAATTTAAGTAACATAATATCGAATAATAGACATTTCATATATAACATACTACTCACAAGCTATGTGATAATATTTATTGACATGAAAATTGAATTTCTCCGGAATCAACCAGCTGTAAATACTTGAATACCGATGACAACCGTCTGGGAATATCTACGAGTAGTGTTATTTTATACGATTATATAAAATACATCTTATATGATGAACCTTATTGAATTGATTATACTGGTAGGTTGAGGTGCCATTGTTACATCATCATTGGGCTTTATGGTGAGTCCTAAAGGCGTTCAGTCAACATTCTCAACTTTACGTTGGCCCCTAATAGTACGAACCTCGGGTTGGATTGTCACCGTTCGTACAATTTCGTGAAATAATACTAGCTAAACCGACCTATTAAATATCTGTATATGTAAAATAAACCAATAAAATGTATTTAATTGCATTCGGTGAAGGAAATCATCGTGAGGAAACCATAGCATGGTGGTAGGGCATTTTCTAATGATGCCCGCCTGGGTAGCTACCACTCTCGCTTGAGTTCTGGCATCATCACTTGAGATCCAGTGCCTCTAGGCTTAGTGTGTTTACCATCCTGGACCACATCGTCATTTAACATCAGGTGAGATTGTGGTTAAAGCACAGAGCCTGTAAAATGTTGGTATAACTAAGTCGCTTAGTATTAGATGGATTACTTACGTATTTGATACAGTAAATGATAAAAAAGGTATAAGACGGTTGTGAGACGATTACTGTGTTTATAAATGGTCGATACTAAACATAGTTACGTGGTCGCACACCGTGATGCGTGACAGATTTACACGTGCCTTTTCATATTATTATTTTTTAAATCTGCTTTACTAAAGTTCAGGGTTGCTAATAATGATGTAAATAAATTTTTTGTTACCTCTTCTCGATGTTTTCTAAGAATAGTTATTATACATCCGGATGTCCGTTTGGGACGGTGATATAAATAAATAATATTTATAACGTCAGGTACTGTAATATTTCATACAATCACCATACACAGGTAAAATTCATCTATAATATATGTATAACATTTTTTTTTTAAAGAATATGCACATTTTATCAATCGCATATAAATCAGATTCGAGTCGCTGGCCTCAGTTATAAATATTTGGTTCAAAACTCCACATTTCTGGTAAATATAGTTAGTCACTTATATAGTATACTGCCTCGGTGGCGCAGATGTATGACGGCACGACTGTCAGTCTCGGGTTCGATCCCCGGGTCGGGTCTAGTGATATTGTATTTTTCTACTCAGTATCATCCCCCGGAGTCTGGAATTTGTGCTCAATATGGCGACAGGCTCCGCCCCCTGTCACATCTGGGACGAAACTAAGGTCGGCGAAATGTGGGTGGTGTAGTTCGCTATTTCACCTCTGCCTAACCCTTCGGGGATAACAGGCTTGGGCTTATGATATGTTATGTTAATTATGTAGAATTTTTAGAAAAATGTTTCTGTTGAATTTTGCACTCTATATATATATATATATAAAAGGATCTTATAAATACATAGTGCTTCAACTGTAAACAACGTCTATGATTAAAACTGCAAAATACACGTCGTAAACCAATTATAAACATGTATAAATAATTTATGAATTCTTCCAAAGTACTCTTCTACTTTAAATTCTTATTAACTTTTTACTTTTTCACTCGATAATAAAAATTAGATAATTCCATTCGTCTTTGAAGAGTCCTAATAATTAAAGGAAAACCCTGGAACTCGTTAAAGCTTGTCTGAGAGGGGGAACATTTTAATTCGATTTTATGTCTAGCATTTTTTATAAAGGACTCCGTTGGAACTGGAAGTAAAATATTTTTTTATAATTTAAGTAGATTCTTATTTTATTGATGACTACACGTTGATAAGTAGCGCTATGTCTCTGAGATATATATATTTTTCTAATTTTTAAATTTAGATAAGGGACGTTCCCTTTTTTTCAAGTATTACGTAACGCAATTTTTGGAGATTTTGCCGCCCCACTCCCTCCCCCCTAGTAAAGCGTTACGTAACCACCAACAAAGTAAGCATGTTTACCTGAAAGTCAGAATTATGTGGCGTAAAGTACCGGAATGTCGATAATGTACCTATGTTATTGTTTTCATCGTTTTTGTCCTAATAAATCATACATTTAATAACGTCGTTTTCCTGACTTGGCCCTGTCTTTAACACAATTTTGCTTTATCCGCCATTGTTCTTCACATGCATGAGACCGAAGTATAATGGAACCATCCAAAGTGCGCTATTTTTTGTTACCTACTTTACTTAAGTGATGAGAAAAACTATCACATCTGTCGATATTTTTTTTTGCTAAAAGTTTGGAGTTAAATAAAAATAATTAAATTATTCACTATCCTGTAAAGCAAACAAGAAATTTTGAACGAAGCCGCAGACTTTGGTTATTTATTCGTGAAATTAAAACCCCAGTTGCATACGAATCCAACGAAATGTTACAGAAATAATAATTATAGATTGAAACTATAAATATTAATATTTATTATTCTGTCAACACAGTCCCGTGCAACTTGTTTTAGGTTAAAACTAAGGTTGGCATTTTTTAGTTTCGCAGCTGCAAACTTTAGAAACTTCATATTGTTTATTGTATCTTATAATTCGCCTCTTTAATACCTCTTTACTTTCCTACATTTCTGTAATTGAATTTATACTTCAGTTTTAATTGTTTTGGTCATATCTACATATATGTTGAGACAATTATTTGCCTTTATTTGCGATTTATAAAATCAATGACTTTGCAGTAAAATTCATAGTATAAAAATTGTGATATACTTTTAACGTTACTTGCATGAAATCGTCAAAGTGATAATATTTACCTACAGGCGCGAATAGCTTGGTATTTTAAATAGCATTTTAAACATTGTATTCTTAATTTTGTTTGCATGAAAATACTTTCGGTTTTCCACAAGAATTACGAGTCTCATTGCAACCAAAAATAATTTTATCCATAATTTTGTTCTATGTGGTATATCGACGTACTTCTTGGATTAGGTGTTAAAGTTGAAATTAAATAAATATTTATGTAGACACAGTGCTTCCCAGCTCGGTGACTATGTTGAGGCCTAGTAGGGCGTGCAAGTCGCCTGATATCGGATACCATTTCGCAACGTGCTGCATAGCAGCTGACCTAGTGTCGATTTTGCGTTCACTTCACCGTAGTTTTTCTTCCATGTAATTCCGTTTATAAGTTATTCGCTTATTTACGAAATGCTAATTAATAAAATAAAAATAAATTTTAAATTCGTTTTAATACTATAAGGTAGTGCCAATGAAGTTTCGAACAAACAAAATTTAAAACTAATATACTAATAAAAAATAATAGAAGCGTAAAAATTTTGCAAGCATAAATAAAATAATACTTAATCCGTTTTATTTAACACAGTCGGTATATGGTATCATAACAGACATGATTATATAGATTAAAAATTGTGATTGGGTGAAACATGCATACTAAAAATAAGAAACGTAGGCTCTGTAAGGTACTTATTTTTCATTTTTAAGCTAAGCTGATAAGTTTTTTTTCTAGATTTAATTACCCGGAATTGCAACCTAAGCCGAACTTTGTACTGTTGGATTCTCTTTTATAGTTACTATTTTCAGCTGCGTGCCCGAGTGCCTAAGCTTTAAATCCCTGTGATGATGTAAAAAGTTATTAGATTAAAATAAAATAACTTTGAAAGAAAAAAAAAATTCTTTTTTCAACGCAAATTTACTGTTGCGTGTTGTCAAATCTTTAACAATAATTTTACTTACTACTAATTTTAGTGAGACAACAATATATTTCTTAGAAACGCACATCAAAGAATAGGTATATGAAATTCATTCATGAGGGATAACATGGAATTGTGCGAATTTATGTATTTCAATTTTTATATTATAAGCGAGACGAACCGGTCAACGCGCCGTGTCTCAGAACTGAGCGAATATTTCTAAGAACGGTTGTTTACAAAACATCAAGCAGCCAACTACAGGGCTGGATTAGGTATAACAGAAGTCAGTACGTTTCTGGGTCCCACGCATAGTAAATGAAGGTAAATAGTGTTCGACTTGTGGCCGACCATAATTAATAATGCAATGTTATCTCTGAATTTACTCTCATTAACAGGAGAAAACTTTAAAAACTTGTGTTTTATTTTTAATGACATAAAATGTCTAAGGCTCCCTAATACTTTTAGAGGGTCCTCTTCGCCGCAAGAGGGCTTGAGCCAGCCACCCGTTTCAAGTCTCTCTCCTCCGGAGTTCTTGTTCCTATAAGAACGCAAGGAGGAGAGGGGCGAGACTTGTTGGCTGGCGGTGGGAAAGAAGGGGCTGCTTTATACCGATCTCCCTCCTGGACGGAAGATAGGAAGGGCTGACAGACAGACAGGCTGTTTGCCTGTCATGTACTTTTGGTCGGGCCAGCCGCTGAGGTCACGCGGAGCATGTTGCTCTATCCCGTATCGCCCTACCAAATGTAGCAGATGATACCGTGGGGTTTAGTTAAGTAAGTTTTCCAGATTAGAGATGAAAAGGGCATGCGTAAATTCATTTTTCTCGTAAAAAAGGGCTCCCAAGTAGAGATAGGTTTTGCTTAATTCAGCTCTGGTTGGTTACTACTGCAACTGGGAATGCGGGGTGAATGAATATGCCACAGTAAAGTTACTCTACAAGTAATATAAGTTTTGTTATCAGCGTTTCTTAGAAAATTCTCAATCGATCAGCCAAGATGAAAAGGTTTTATTTCTCTCTACTTTGTTCTTAAATAAGGGTTCCAGTAACATTTTTTGCCGAGTAAATGTTTTATATATATGACAAGAACTATATGGGTGGCGGGTTTGTTTGCATTTATCAGTGGAATTTTTGTTTAAGTGGTAGTTGAATTATTTCTGATATTATTATTCAATGGCTTTCTTTTAAAATCTTGCCTTTTTTACACATAATTATTTCCATGTGCATAGATAATGCTTACAAGTAATTGTATCAATCAATTGAGTGGATTTTCAACTATAAGTCGACTTAAAATCAGTTAATTTTAACGGGTTTTTACGCGTTACCTTTGGTTTTTTCTTCCCTATCCCGACGTTTCGGCTGGGTTTCACCAACCGTGGTCACGGGCTGACTGGCGGTGTGCGGCGTCGCCTGCTGCGTTGAGGGGTATTTTGATGAACTACCCCCGTTTGGTCTTTATATTTATTATAGTCACAACACACAACACTAACAGTATCCATCGACGATGCCTGTGACGATAAATCACGAACCTTTAGATTTTCTAGCACCGGATTCCACGCTGAGGAAAGCCTATACCCATCCTCGCGATTGAAATTTGGATGTTTTTTAATTTCAATCGCTTCGCGAGCCATTCTTCGATAGTATTGGCGATCAGTGGATAAAACTTTCGGTCGGTGGAATTCGATCCAATGGTTGGTATTGGAGTTGAGCAGATGTTCTGCTATCGCTGACTTCGTTGTTTGGCGATTCTTTACAGCTGCGATATGTTCTTTGACTCTTTGCGCGATGGTGCGCTTAGTCTGCCCGATATAGGAACTACCGCAACTGCAGTCGATTTTGTAGACACCTGGTGTCTGGTACGGGATTACATCCTTCGGCGTGCGAATCAAATTTTCAAATAAGTCGACTATCGCGCATACAGGGATACGCTGCATTTTATTATGCGTAAGAATAATTTTCAATATGTATAACTTAAAATGTTTTGTTTAAAACTTAAACAGTTCAAACATTCGCAGAGTATAATGGCGAATGTAAATAAATCGGAAAATAAATGATGTCAGGCCTTAATTTCTAAGGGATTTGATCGTAATTTTGCAAATGTCAGTGAAGCTATCGTTAGTAAAGTTAATGAGGTACAAAGAATAGAAAATTCTCGAGTTACACTACTAAGCGTTATTTTTTACTATACGGTTAAAATGGTGTGTTGGCTCGATGCCAGGTGTAATGCAACAGGTTGTCCTGGTTCCTATATTTCTATGGATTTACTCGTTTCTCGTTCTTTCTCTCTTTATGTTTAGGTCTTAAGATTTTGAAGTATTTTACGGTTAATATTAACGGGCATAAAAAACTGGAAGACGTGGTCATGTGTTAGATACATCAGATAATTCGATATATTTCTTCTATATCAAACTTCGTTAAAAACGCACCTGTACTAAAATTTGTGATACGGAAAACAAAACGTTTTTTTTTATTTTTCATATTTAAAAATTATCAAAACTCTTATGTATTAAAATCGCTTATGGTTAATCTCAGTATTTATTAGTTAATAGAGTTATAATAGAAAGATAATATTTTTGTATTTTATTGCCTGCAGTTAGGCAAGTGTATTTACCACATATATGTATGTCTTATGTTAATCGAAGATGTAGGTACTAAGCGCTGTTATGTGCTTGATCATCATCTTGGCCAGTTTATTTTCATCCCAGTGCAGCCTTTTTTTGCAGCCAATTGTTGGTATTTACCACTCTGGCCACTGATTTTGTTCTGGTCACACATTGGTTCGGAGATACCTCCGTTCAAAATCTACTCTAATCTAGCATCTACATACATACATACATCTACATCTATTGTTATAATATCTTACCAAACGACATACCAATAATAGTTTAAATATTACATAAATGGTTGATGCTTTGCGGATTTCTGATGATATGAGTCTTACGGTGATTACGTAAGCAATATTTCTATATTAATCTTCGTTTCTATGGTTCAAAATTATCCCAATGCTTATGTAATGATCGGGGCGGTAAGAGGTTTGCTTACTAATAAGAAAAAGAACGGGGGGAGGGGTGGCTAAAAAAGGAGAAAAATTACGTGTATTCAATACTTGAACGGTAACAGTGAGGTGTTTGGTCCTAAATAAGCTTTGTAGTGCAGTCCGCATTAGAAAACGACTTTGACGTTGGAGCCGTGGAATTTGAGTACATTCAATCTTTTAAAATGTCTCATAAGGAGAGCGATGGACTTTATGACGGGCAGGCATATAATATATTAAACTAGCTGTGTACCCGCGACTCTGCCTGCGTTTTATATATTCTTCACTGCGTAATATAGGTTTAAATAATCATCGGAAAATAATGTTTTGATGGTTCTGTCCCTTGAATCGTATTTTTTCACAATTTTATGAGTTTTAATTGTTTATGCGGAATCCTAAGTGTTTTCGAAAAACTACCAGAGTAAGTTCAGCTTTATACTAAAAAATCCCGTCAAAATCGGTCCAGCCGTTCCGGAGATTACCCGGAACAGACAGACAGATAAAAATTGTATTTTTGTGATAGATATCGTATATACATTCATATCTAATTAGTAAAAAATATATATTTTGATATTACACTAAGACACTTCAATTTTATTTATTACTATAGAATATAGATGAGTAAAAAAACTGCCTTCGAATAAATTTTTGTTTTTAACATTAAATGGTTATGTTATAAGGTTACCAGATGATGTGCTGATTATAATTTTTCTATCCTACTATCATATTAAAAATTTAGGCAGATAATAAAACATAAAAATCGGCTTAATAATTCTTAATTTATAAGCCAATTAACTGACAATTAGTCGCTACCGTTTATAAAATGTAAAGATAAGGATATCAAAAATTCCTCTTCCCGTGATAACAGTGAGTTTTATAAAGTTTTTTTCTATTAACGTAATTAAATCTGACGTAATTTCTAGGATTTTAAAAAAGAATCATGCAAATCGCTGCCGTGGTTTTTTCTGTTATAAGCCAAGTAACGGGACGTGACAGACATATAGATGTTGTCTTATACGGTACATCATGTAATAATAAATGCCTGCCTCAATTGATTATTAAATGATTTGTTGTTTTAATAATTTAATAATTCAAATAATTGGCTCTGGTCGGTTTTTATTACTTAACGAGCTGTGTGCCCGCGGCTGTGCCCGCGTTTCATATATTCTTTACTGCGTTTTAATGTTTTTATACGGAACCCTAGTTTTTTTTGTACTATTGTAATATAAAGTAAATATATTAGCTATACTTGCCCGTAAAACTGTGCATTGAATAGGTTCTTATGAAATTTTTAGGAGTTTTAATTTTGTACACGGAACCCTAATTCATTTCGAAAATTAAAAGTACCCTATGTTACCCGGAGTAACTTCAGCTATCTACCAAAAAAAGTCGCGTCAAAATCCGTACAGCCGTTCCGGAGAGTACCTGGAACAAACAGACAGACATACAAAAATTTAAAAAATTGTATTTTTGGTATAGGTATTGTATATACATCTATATCTATTTATTAAAAAAAATTGGTTTTGACATTACAAACAAATACGTCAAATTTATTTATTAATAGAGATTTAATTAACTCTAGTAAAGTAGACGAATTTTAGACAATGTCCTATTAAAATCATGATATTTTCCCTTCACCGAATTCTTCAGTTATAGAACGTACATTTTAAAATAATCTGTTAGATATCAGTTGCAGAATAAATCGATATTGTTATGTGTATGTGCATACTCATGACTTATGTCGTGTAAACATATGTATCGCACGGGTTTGTTTGACATACCTACAATTGTTGCAATAAAGTACATAATATTTACACTCTATCAGAATGTTGCGGTAATATTTATTCATTTTTTTTGTTATAAACTATATAATTCGTGGATTTATATATGTATGTTTTTTGTTTTTCTAGCAAATTGTAATCTACGTCGTTGGTTTTACTATATTTAAAATTGTTAAATATAAAAGACTTTTTTGATTAAAAACAAAAACGACTTCAAAAGAATAAGCCATAAAATTGCACTAAAAAGTAAATAATAAATAATTAAATTTGCTTCTGTTTACTTCAATATCTCCTTTGTTTTAATATCATTATTAATTTTGAAATCGGTGCCAGCTTATGGATAACAAAGTGGTGCAAATGTACGTCGCTAATTTTATTCAATTTTGATTAGTTTTTCTTTAACGTCACCCTAGTCCTTTATTTACCTTATATGTAATTGTAATAAAGTTTAAGCGTTATTTCCATTTATAAATGAGTACATTGGGTAACTCTAGCTGGCGCTAACTCCAAAATTAATAATGATTTTAAAACAAAGGATATATTAAAGAAAACATAAGCAGATTAAAAAGTAATTATTTAGTTACTTTTTAGTGAATTTTTATGGCTTATTCTTTTGAAGTCGGTTTTGTTTTTAATAAAAAAAGTCTTTTATATTTCACAATTTTAAATATAGTAAAACCAACGACGTAGATTACAATTTGTTAGAAAAACAAAACATACATATATAAATCCACGAATTATATAGTTTTATAACAAAAAAAATGAATAAATATTACCGCAACATTCTGATAGAGTGTAAATATTATGTACTTTATTGCAACAACTCAGTATCACTTACTCAGTATCATTCCGGAGTCTGGAATTTGTGCCCGATATGGCGTCAGGGTCGCTCCCTGTCACATCTGAAACGGAACTAAGCTCGGCGAAATGTAGGTGGTGTATTTCGTTATTTCACCTCTGTCTAAACCTTCGGGGATTACAGGCGTGAGCTTATGTTATTATGTATTAGGTATAGCTGTGAAGCCTACTTAATAGCTTTGGAAACGAATATATGAAACACGCGTAAGTGTTTATAATTTTAGAGGGTTTTCTCGATTTCTGTGAGTTTCACAAATTATTCACTTATTTGGTGGAAATGGGACCTCTCGGGAGTATACTTCTTCGATAAAAAAAATGTTTTATGTAAATAGATACTAGACTTATATGATATTTATATTATAACATTAATTACAAAATGAGTTATTAATTGATTAAAAAAAAAACCAAATAACAAAATAATTTTGAATTTCACAGATACAATTTCTTAAGTAATTTATATTGAATAAAATGTCATTACAATTTGGGGTGTCGGTCCCCTTGCTGGTGTTTGGCCAAATGGCGCCCACTTGTTGGCGCGTGTCTGGAAGAGGTCGCGACCTTCGCACGTGAAACCGGGTCACTGGGTACGGGGTTACTTGTTGCATTCGCAAATCCTCGCCAAACGATGATAAATGACGGAAATACGTTAGAACATTTTACTCATCCTCTTATATATTGCTCTCATTTATTTTTTTTAGGGTTGTACAGTTTTGTCATTTATATATATATATATATATATATATATATATATATATATATATATATATATATATATATAAACTTCACAACAAAAATATATCTAAAAATAGTTTTAGAAACCAAATGAAAATCACTCCAGTATACAAATCACATAAAATTTACAATGGCATACTCGTATATCCTTACATTAATATATCGACAAACATATATAAACACACTACATACATACACACATGTAAACATAGTCTTATAATTAGTTTTTAAATAATGATGAATTCAATTTTGGCTCTTTATTTTATGTATCGACTTAGTTTATATGTCTATTTTATACGAGCTGTGAATTATTATTGTAAATAAATAAATGATACTTGATTACGGAAATTACTAATGTAGCCGCATTTATACGTCCTTCATCTTTTTTCTGTAACGTGTCATTTTGAAGTTGATATTTTCGTTGAACTTATGAGGGATTAGAACATAAAGTTGGAAGATACTTGCTAGCACAAGGGCATTAGAGTAGCATAAATGTCGGCTCGGACTTACATACAAATTTCACGGAATTCATTCCTGCGAAACCCTAGGGAGCCTAGAGGTGCACAAGTAGCGTAAGCAGAATTTTAGACATTTTTTGCTTCCTCCTCCTCCTTATCAGTAAAAGTAAGTAAAAAACGATCTTCCCCTACTCTTTACGGTAACGTAAGCATACGCATTATTTTTACAAAATTTTAATATAGTTGATTCGTTCGTTGGGTTTAGAAAACAAGAAATTACTAACGTGATAACCATTAACCCAAATCCCATGTCATTAAAATAAGAAAATAATACATGCTTACTTAAGAGGACATGCGGCTGGAACAAATTTGAAAAATAGGTATTTCAGAAATCTATTGCCATCGCGTTGCGCCCGAAAGAGTTATAAAACACGAAAGGGACAAGACAGCTCGGGTTGATATTACCTATGTAAAATAGAACGAAAATATCACTTCGTAGTACCCTATTTCTTCCTCCAGAACTGAACCAATTTTTTTTTCAGTTATAGAATAAGAAAGACGTTGCCTATGCTTTTTTAAATTTTATTCATCAAATTTTTTCGAAGAAAGTTTGAAAATGACGGTAAAAATCGAGCTTTTTTTTCCATTTTCAAAGGCTCCTAGTTTCTATAATATGATAAATAATTTATGGAAAAAATCAAAACAGGCATGGCGGTGGTGGATATGTATTAACTGGTATAAAAATATTTAGAATAATGCTATTATTAAGGGAGGAAACAGGGGACTACGTGTGTATGGAATAAATGCCGCTAGCATATCATTTTAATTCCTAAAGGGCCCCCTATGCGTTATGCAAATGTATTACATAAAACGAAACTTATGGTCTTATATGAGAACTACAATAACATATATGTATGCTTATTCATATCTATAATAACTCTGTTATTTTACTTTTAATAGGTAAAATAAAGGTCACAAACGAAATCGACAGTCGGTTTTACTCTCATTCAGTCTAGTTCGCCGGTCGAACCTAGCTTCGGCAATGCCAGACGAAATTGAAAGTTATGGTCTAAAATATATCTATATTATATACCTATATAGTTGTTAGTGATGAGATTTTTTTTAAAATAAACATTTATTTTATATCGTTTGTTGACGTTGTTAACGTTTTTATGCGATTATGTCCGCATGTAATATAAGTAGATAAAACTACTTATATCTGTTATGAAAGGTATTTCTCAAAAAAGAATTAACATAAAATAAATTTCTCATATTAAAGTTATTAAAAAAAACCATAAATTAATTTCTACATAGGTCCTGTAAGGAACCTTTTTATATAAAAATGTAGGGTTTAGGTAGGTTCAAAATTCCGCTGAATTTTTTACACTCAGAGAACGGCCAAGCCAAGGTCCGTACCACTTTGGTAACCCTTGTGCTAGTTAACTTTTTGCGGCTAAGTGCTTTTACCACTCGCCCCTAAAGTCACAGTGATGCTGTAAAGGCTCTTCCGGTCAAACAGCGTTTGCTAGTTAGGAAAATAAAATATGCACTGAATGTTACTTCCGTTCGAAAAAAAACCCGAGTTACTAGTCATATAGCGCATAAAGAAGTTTTACTTCTTCAATATAGTTTTTTCTTCTCTCCATTTAATGACAATTCTAGAAAACATCATAAAATGCGTAGTCTATATTGAGTTTAACCTGTATATACGGCAGAGACTGACATTTTATTATATTATATGCGAGGAAAGACGCGGGCACATATAATACAATATACGAATCGATGTTTTTTTTGTAAGTAAATTCCATTGAAATATGTCAAAAATTTGTTTTATCGTGATGATTTATTTACTACGTCAAAGTTTTCAAATCGAATGATACCGACTGAATCACACGACTTTTAAGTAATACCACAATATTCCTGCGGGGTTCGATATCAATACATACTACGGTTCAGTATAATTCAAACAGTCATACAATTATTATTTATTTAATAATAACCAGTATGCGAGTGCAAGTCAATACACTCTTGCAACTGCACCTCCATGATGTGTACATACATAAAAACCAATCGAATTGAGAACCTTCCTTCTTTTTGAAGTCGGTTAATTAACATTTTTTATGTTTTCTGCGCGTACTTTTGTTTTCTCTGCGTCAACTTAAGATTAACTGGATGAACATGATTAAGGCATTAAATCCGTCTTTGTAATTTTGTGTATGAAATAAATATAAATAAACAAACAATAAATTATATTACGAACTCTCTCTATGATTTCTTTTCATTTAGTAATTTTGTTCACAGGGCACTACATTCTAAGGTCACAGCAGCATGTAGAGAGAAACAAAACAATTAATAATACTATATACATATAAAGTATATATATAAAATGACCGAGACGTTCGAAACGATGGTCCATGATGATGCTGATTACGTGTACGATGCGACGAAGATACCGGAAATCGTCACACCGGACGAGATGAATGAGTCCGGTTACCAGGAGGGCTCGGAGCAGAGTTACGGCGATCGGAGGGATTCGAAAGAGGGTTTCGGAGGTGAAGCTGACTCTGATAGCGGTGTAGATGTCGTCAGCAGCGGGTGCAGTACGTCGGACGATTGCCCAGTCGTGTCCATAAACGATGTGGTCGCGTATTATGACGATATAAGGCCACGGAGGAGGCAGGTACCTCAGCTCAACTTCTACCACTTGGACTTCGAACGCCTCGCTTTGGACTCTATTCAGGTGAGTCCACTTTGAGTCTAATTTTACTGGAATTACATCGTCAACGTCGTTTCTTTATATCAGATTCGTAGGCACCTTTATTTTTAAATTCATAAGGTGGAGGAGATCATTATGTAAACTATGGTGATGTCTGGAAATGACATCGCTCTCTGCACGTTCGCTAAAAACGATTTGTAACTATGAGACTATGAGTCGTATTGCTCTAGCTTGTTTTTCTCGTCTGGGTTGTTTTCCAAACTGATGGTAGTGCTTTGACGCTCATACGCACTTTAAATAATTAATTACATTTAACTATTTTTTTTTTTTTTTTATTTTGTGGCTTACTAAGTACAGAATAATTAAAAATATATTTACTACTAAATTACGTAATAAACGTTACAAATAATTTACTGAATACAAAAGAACGGAATAAAATCGAACTTGAGTAATGTATTAAAAGAGTATCGCGTAACGCCTCATTCGAACGATCGTTTCCTTTTACAGATTATTCTAATTACGTAATAGAGAATCATTATAACAATAACGTTACAATTCCTATAATGTAACTAAAAACATGCCTGTTATGTTTCGATGGACGTCGAATTGGAATTACTTTTGTTCAGAGTCGAACTTGACGTTCTCATTATTGTGGATTTATAATACTGTTTTCATTTTCTATTGATGTCATATAACTTGTCATAAACTAATACTTTAGTGTACGATAAATAGAAAGGTTTTATTATTATTTTAAAACATTAAAGAAATTGCATTTTAATTGTATGTGATCGCGGTAATTGATTGTGGCAAAATTATTTTACAATAGGACATTATTTATATAGATATATATATATATATATATATATATATATATATATATGTGAATCTAATATAACAACATTATTTGTATTATACATACTTTACTTGTGAAATTATTGCATTTATAGAACTTATTGCAGACAAGAGCAAAATTTTTGCAATCGCATCTTCAGGATATTTTACTTTTATTTTTTAATGCGCAGCACAGTGACTGCATTGGACGTGATGTTAAGTACAGTACAATCCAAAACAGCGGCGACTGACACTAAACAGAATTCACTGCCAGTCACCGTTGTTATGCTGGCCTGCGTAAATACCTCTTCACGCCTCTTTTTCTATGACAGAGGGGGGTCAAGACCCGCAAAAGCTGTGCGCTTAATCCACACCCCAGAAAAGCGTTGATATAAGATCAAAAACGTTACGCAATACAGATCTTTGTGTTACAAAACGGTTATTTAGAGTTTGTGTAAGGCGCATGCCTTTCTCTTACTTAGTTAGTAATACTCTGAAATATCAAATGGCTCATAATCCGATGTTAAGTTAAATAAAGGCTTACATAAAGTTAATTGAACAATATGTATATTCATCACTCCGGTGATGGTGATCGAGTGGTAAAGGTAGAATATCGTCATTGATATTAATTAGTTTCATTAGTAATATCTGACGGCGTAATATAATCTGGACACTTGATAATTATTCTAGAAGTTTCTTAACCTTCAAAATGTTTTGAGTTTCACTCAATGTAAAAATTCCACTGATTCCTTAGTTGTTGATTATAACTTTTTTTGTAAACTTTTATTATCTCGCTTATTGAGAATTACATTAATGTAAATTATGCGGTTAAAACTGTATATTATGTCATCAGTGAATCTTCTCGATACAGTGACTAGATTCGTTTAATTCATAATTTAGAAAGGATTACATTCCTTTGTCTAAACGAAGCACACTTTCCAGTTCGTTGCAATCACTATGTGCCATCACTTAAACACAGAATGCCATCCAATCTGAATAATCTAACAGGCTCTGTTTCTAAGTTTGGAATATATAATATTCCATGGACCTATTCCATAACCTACCATATTACTGAATTTTCAGCACAACGTACAAAAGCATTTTACTCCAAAGATAGTTATAAAATACATAGATAAGTTACATTTAATCTGAAATTTCGATATTATCTCAAACTTCTAGTTGTTGATTAAAAATAAGTTTTCGTTTTATTAACTATGTTATCTGTTTCATATGCAACAGAGGTTACGCTAAGAGACGCATCGCTACGAGTTAATTAAGATTATAATCTCTTATAGTCTTTTGTGATGTTGATTTCTAACTTTATGTAACTTTTGATATTGTACGCTTTACGTCGAATGAAAGGCTTAATGAAAAAAAAGTGTATTATTATGTTCATATCTGCGGTTTATGGTATACTCAATATACGGGAGATTAAATGTAATTTGAAACAAAACTTTTATCTGGTAATGAATTTAGTGAGTAAGTAGTTAAACTTCGAATTTGGACTCAGTTTGACTTTATCAGTTTTATCCAAGCTTCTTTACTTGGCGATTTGAATATGTTCTAAGGACATATCAAAACAGGCAATGTTATTAATACTCTTTATTAAAAACCAAATAGATAATTGTATAAAATTTATTCGTAATAATTATTATTAATAAAGTATGCCGCCATGGGGGAATGTTTCCAGAAGACAATTTAAAGTGAATGACAAAATCTACATTAACATGAACAAAGCCGCGGGTAAAAGCTAGTATAAAACAAATATGATTACAAAATTTATGGAAAAAAAAATGTACGAAAAGCGATTCAAATATTTCTGCAGAATTGAAAAAAGAACGATTTGCATAGACAGACATGTTGTTAATTAGCTCACTTAGCCGTTGGGTAACCGTGCTCTCAGGTGTTGCAGACGTGGAGAGTGCAAGTGAGTGCCTGGGTTTATTATATAACGGATCGAGTCGCTCTGTCGTGATCGTGATACATCGTTTTAAGATTGAGTTACAGCGAACCGAATATGTGACAGCTGCTAGGAGCGCTTGCATTGACAAAGGTTCGTTCATTAGAGTTTATTCGAGTTTGAATTTGTGCTGAATCATAAGATTTATTTCATTGTTTTTACCTCGACGGTAGTTTGGTAGTACATTGCATTTAAGTATTTGTAAGGGAAACATGTAAAAATCTATCGTAATTCTAAATCTATTCGGAGCACACTTGTTTCCGCAGCGTTGGTTAAAGCCAGTTCTACTAGATATTGCGTGTTCCATCCTAAGTTACATCGTCACTTAAACATATAGTGATATTGTAGTAACGTTATTCAGCATAAAAATAATAAGAAACATCTATATATAAATAGGTAAATATAAAACAATTGAATACTTTATTCAAAAAGTACATAAATTTATACACAAAAATTTAAATATAAAATAAAATACTATAAATAATGAATGCCGTCCAGCTCGCCGCCAGACGGGAAGGTTCCCAGGAGGCTGGCCATATTGCCACGTTGGATGGCAATGCTAATTCGCTGTGCCAAATATTGGCCAGCCCTCTGGTCGCGGGACGTGTCGACTAGACGACCCGCGAGATCCTTAAAAAGGCTATGAGCACTCGGGCCCCACGGTCCCAGAGTTTCGACCCCAAACGGGACAAATATGTAACTCTCACCAAGGGTAGCATATTTGCGCCGCTTGAGATCCTCCGCTGATGTAGCTGCTGCGCCTGCCTTCAAAGAGGTAATTGGAAGATGTGACGGTGCCAAAGTATCGACGCAAGTAGCATCCCATACCAAGGGCCGCCCCATCTTCCAAGGCAGAAGCGTAATCCCATCGGGTCTTTTGCCATCGTCACGCACCAAACCAATAGGTTCCAAGCTGGCTGGTATATTAACACTGGCAAAAGCCCGACGTAAAACGTCATTGAGGGCGGCGTGACGCGAAATACGACCAGCGCTTTTACTACAAGCCAGACCGTGATGCCCGAGCGAGTCGACAATAGTACCGCATTGGCAGCGATGTGGAGACACCCATGAAATCCCTAAACGCAGGTAGACGGACAGCCTGAATGTGGTGTTATCTAATTTAGTGCCAATATTCGAGGATGGTAATACCTTTAGCCAGAGGCTTGACTCCCACTCCTGAGCGGCTAGTAGACGAGCACGCTCTGCTGCACTAGTTGACGTATTATAAAGATTATTCCGTACTAGTTTACAGAGCGGCTCGTCCCAACACCTTTGAGAGTTTACAACCTCAGGATAATTAGAATTTGAGCATGCGGCAATCCAAGCATTTTTGGCTTCCGTTAAATTTGATATTTCTGAAATATCAAATTTGGATAAAATATTTATAACCAGATTTTCATTACTAAAAGCCGATGATAAGAAAGCCGGCAAGCTTACACAAGATACTTTACGAATGCCAAATTACTTTATTCTACTCTGTATATCAACAGATTTTCTGTTTTTTATATTATTTTATTTTATTTAACAGCTTAACCCCTTGAGCACTAACCTGGCGTTTACGTCTGCTTTCCATTGTTTTTCTATTGTCTCATTTTTATGGGTAATCGACACAATAATAAATAAATTAGAATATCAGTATAATTAATGAATATAAATTAATGTAAGTATGTTTGTCTTCTATGCACTTCCAAACTATTCATCCGATTGTGATAAAACTTTGATATGAAATATTTCCGTAGGTCAAGGAAGTAATCGGGTGAGTCCCACACTCGGGTGAGATCCACACTCGGGTGAGTCCCACACACGAGTGAGTCCCACACTCGGGTGAGTCCCACACTCGGGTGAGTCCCACACTCGGGTGAGTCCCACACTGGCACGGGTGAGTCCCACACTGGCACGGAACTCGTCACTCCGTGCCCCCTTATCTATTGTATTTGGGAGACTCCGATCCTTCAAAAAAAAAAAAAAAAAAGTCAAGGAAGTAATTGTTACGTAAGTAAGTTTTACTTACATTCTGATAATTGAACGTAGATTACAATGAATCGGACAACAATCAATATTCCTGTAAAACAATTGTAAAATTTTACAAAACCTTACACTCATTAATTATATTATTATTCATTTGATTTATTCAGTTTAGTCCGAACATTAGTTTACTCCGAAAAGTGTCAAAACTTGTTTTATACAATTTAGAGCTCCTAGAACGACGAAGTAAAATTTTAAAAGGACCCAATTACAAAATCAAGTCATTCCTTATTCATTGACTTCCATTGAAGTTTATAAACATATTACTACTTGACTTTGTAATAAGGTGTAATCTCGAGAAATGTATCTTAAGTTGAGTTAAATTTAAATTCATAATATGGTAATTTACTTACATAGTTTCAGGTAGCTTATATAAAATGCATACGTTTTTAAAAATTTAATACCTCATAAATAATCCTTTGATGTCGTTGTCAGTGACCACGGGTTATAAAAGAAATATGAAGTAACAAAATCCAAACGATATAAAAAAATACCTTTTCCAATTAGACCATGACAGAATTATAACTTGTAACGATTGGATTTAATAAATTGTGATTTTGTAATATTTATCATATTATTATTATTTATAGATGTTCATTATATTTGTTAATTAAAACGAAATTACGGAAAATATCTTAAATTATTTGATCTATTATTATTTATTGCAGCTGCTTATACTAAATAATAGTATAGAAAAATAAAATATTAGAGACAGAGCTTCGACTGGATAATAATGTTGGTAAATACGCTAAGCCTAGAAATACTGGCTCTTAAGTGATACTGCCGGAACACACCTATTGGTGCTTGACGACAGATTTTTTAAACTCGGTACTTCAACCAACCTAAAACCCTACTACAATCATGCAATTTGGCTATGATTAAAAGGAAGCTAATGAAATTATAAAAACCATACAACTAGAAATAGTAACAACTACCAATTTAAATAAAACCCTACCCATAAAACAAATCCAGCGATTCATATAGCCAAAACGCTGCGAGAACAACGTACAATCTCTGGTAACCTACGGAATATAATTTAACGCTGAGAAATATTTATCACACGTGTGTATCTGATTTTACGTTACCTGTATTAAGTACGAAGATGTCAAACATAACAAAGGAACGAAGGAAACCCTTCATTCTACTGTAACTGAGTGCTGAATATAAGGATATCTCTCTATCCTTAAATAAACATTCATTCGACGATACTCCATGCCGGGCCTGATTCGTACCTTTTAATTCTTGTTTACTATAAGGATAAGGCTAAGATATCTACACCATAAAGCCAGCTCTGACGTTAGGAACACTTGTCATATAACGTTCTTAACGAATAAAAACTTTATTATTCACAATGTTTACATTTTGTGTCCAATTAATTAATTGTAACTTGTTCTATATATTACATGACTCAATAATGAATATTTAACACAAATTTAGTTCAATAATATAGATTTTAGAAAAAAATATGTACAAAAAAACATTACGGAAACACATCACATATCATTATGTATATATATGGAGACGAAATCGGAAATAGGAAAATTTTTGGTTTTATACTTTTATTGAAATATACATTTAAAGTTATTTAATCAGATTTCCCGGTCAAATGATTTGATAAGTCATTATTTAATATTATTAAAACTGAGTGCAAGTTAGTTCAGAATAAATTCTATTTCATTATAACCTCAAATGTAACATCGTTTTTTTCAGGATACATATATTTTGCAAACTATTGTGACACATAAATTATGACTGGATTCACTGCAAGCGACAGTTTACGTTGAATTATAAAATCGAAGCATTTTGCATGCATAATTTGCACGATACTAATATAAGAGTGAAATATAGACATGTAAGATACAAAAATGTTATAACGATTAATAAAATATAAAAAATTGACTAATATGCTTTTATATGCCAAATACAAGAAATCTGGGAAAACTAGTTCAGAATTGGCTGTATGGATTAATTCTCTTGTCTATTCTGTTGGACGAACAGTTACTACGTCTTGTTCTTTATTCGAATGCTGAAATAATAGATAGTTTCGATACAAATTTAGTACACACTAATAATAAATGATAGCGTTCGACGTTTATAATTTCATTTCACAAAGGGTCACAACAAACATCGTCTCAACAAAAGTTTTTTTTGTTGTTTTTGTCTCTAAAGAGAGACAAAGAAAAAAGCCATAACTAAAGAAAGCTCTAAAGAAAGCCATAACTGATTTTATTAACGACAATTAAATTTCTGTAAACAATACATAAACCGTTCAAAATCGACTATAAACTATTAATAACTTATTAAAACTTCTTACCTCTAGAAAAATAAATAAATAAATTTGTTTCCTGAAAAAAAAAAAACACATGTATCGTTTATGAAAACTCTCCGCAATTACATAATGAACAAATAAACAATTTAAAAAAAGAATATCTGTAACAATTAAGTTTCAAATTTTGATCATATCAAAAAAAGTTATTAAGAATTTGATTTTAACAGATTAATAGCAATGTGTGTGTTTACAAAATTCTGGCAAAGCTACGCGGTTAAGATTGTAAAAATATATTTCATAAAATACCAGTAATATTACATAATCTAGTATCAACGAAAATTAATGAATAAAAATCAGTACATGACCTAAGATTAAAAAAAAAATGCTAGAATAAAATGTTTTGGAAAAAAGCAAAGAAAGATTATAAATTGCCAACCAGAATATACAAATAATTACATATACTTAATTCCGTACAATCAGATTTTTATAGATCATTTTTGTTCATCTGATCTGATATGTGTTACAAGTTTTTATAACAAGATTGAACTAATATGAATCATTTTATGTTTATAAATAAATTGTTACTAACTTGCATTTACTGCTGATAAATTACACAACAATTATATTTTTTGTTAGTAATGTGTAAAATATTATGGGTAAAACTGCCTAGACATCATTGATACCTTTCTGCAATAGAAGCCTAAACATTAGAGATTATCTTATTGACGTCTTTCTATTTAGTATACTTAAATGATTGCATAATGTTGTCTCTTTTTCTTCTTAGTTAATGACAATCTGTGTACACACAATTTGTGCCAGTATCATGTGGTTAAGATGTATTTTCAATCTTGTATCAGCGTTACCAAGCTCCAGCAAAACGATGGCCCATACTGCTCGAACTTGCGTTGGTAGCTTTGTCAGCACCTCAGAAAATAATAATGTTACGCTTTATCCTCTATAATAAACTTAAGCTGAACACAATTAGTAAACTGTATCACATAAAACGCCTGCAAGATTACATGATATAGAGTCAAATACACAAATTTAATTAATAAAAGAAATTAACTGCTACATGATAGACTGAAATTCCGCCAAAAACTCATTATTTTATCTCTAGAATATTCGTTGATTAAATTTATTGTTTATAATTGATTACAATCATGTTCTTTAGGTTTAAGTTTGTTTTTTTTTCCTATTCTTCAAATAGTATTCCAACATAGTGGTAAGTAACAAAGAGTTATTATAACTTTGCAGGGAATTTCTTGACCTCGGAACACTCCTTTTGATTTTTAATACACTTCATTTGCGCATAATAACCATAACACGTAAAATGCTACATAATACAGATTCAAATACTGCAAGCTTAATATACTTTATTAAAACTTAATTAAGCTTATTAAAACCACCACATGAAAAATCAAGGTGCCACCATAGTTCAACATTTTCATACAAACGGCTTATTGTTAAACTCTTTCGATTCTGTTATGCATTTTAACTACTAACTTTTTGGTAAAAAGTAAACTGATATAATAAATACTTTTATAAAAATTATGGGGTAATTTTAATATAATTGTAGAAATAAAACATTAACTTCCGAATGTTTTCCTAATAATAATGCATTCACTAGAATTTCGTACAAGGACGAGTCAACTGATCACTAATGCCCATACTTAATTACCGTATACTCGGTCACTGCTTCGTAAGCGCCGCATCAAAATAAATAAAAAAATTAAAACGAAATGGCACAACACAAATCTGCTAACGATTGAAATCGGAACAAAAGTCGTTGATGATAGAGTTGTTTATTGTCTGTCGTATTAGTGGTTGTTAAAGTTAAACGTATAAACGTCGTGGACAGTGAAGCCTTATTGTAGTCGAATCTATGTACTGGAAAAATCGATATTACGTGGGCGGATATCGGCGTGCTCAAGGGCAACAAATGTTTATCCAAGTACTCTTTCGAGTTGACGTTACCGATTCACATGATATTCACTGTCTACATATCTATTATCAAAAGATCTAGATCTTTCTACTCGATCATCGATAGGTAAAAAATATTTCAGGGTTCAAATCCCTAGTCGAGATTTTTGAAGTAAAAATTTCTTTTGCGGCACTGAGCAATTCTCGGTAGAGATAAAACTTATAGATTCGCGTTACTAATAGAATGAGTTATTAGTTATCATTCTGCTGTCAACAATATGGAAAGCTTTATTATTATTATTTTTTTATTGGCATCGCAGAAGCATTTGCCAGAATGTTATTATTTATCTCTGATACAAAAGAATGTTAAGTATGATGGCATATTCTTAAGCTTTTGTGTTGCCACATCTAAAACAGCATTTAAAAAAACCAGTTTCTTTCAAAGTTTTCACTTCTGTCGGCAGTCCCTATGGCTGCCTGTATAGATTTTTTTTAATTTATACATTTTATAAAGCGTGATCGGTCAAATAATTATGTAAATTTTCTATTTTGACGGAATTCACCATCATTCTGCTCCTAATTTTTAATTATTTGGAGTCGGTACAGTATGTCTTCTTTTTCCATGCATCTTTATCAGGAACCATATCTTCATTTACCTCTTTTAGTTTCATAATATCCCTCACACTGTCCATTCATCTTTGCTTTGGGCGTGCTCTCGCCCACTATCCGTCAAAACTCATATAGACATCACTTTTTTTGTCACAATCATTTCGATTCTTCTCATAACATGTCCATGTACAAAGCAAATGAATCCCTTTCAGCTTTTTTATCACTAGTGCCACTTTCGAAGTCTCCCTAACATTTTCATTTATGTATCTGTATATTTTTGTTACGCCACACATATATTCGCATCTCTGCTGCTGCATGCACAGATACAGGCGGATATAATTATTTTTTAAGCGTAATTAAAAATACATGCATAATTAAAAATCGAATGGAACTACTCTCAGTTCATTGAAACTCTGTTCAGATAATGTTATCATAACATTGAAATGTAACTAAAATCCAAGAAGTATAAAGACCAATACCCAAGAAGAAAGAAAGAATCCAAGAAGTATAAGCCATAATCGCAGCAAAGAGTGGCATAATTAAATAGTAACATTAAATTTATTCGATTTTGAAGTATGATTATATTTTTATTACTTCCTAATATTCTAAACTGTATACGAAAACATACCCAGAATATATAATATAAATGACAATAAATAAGTACGAAAATTGGATCTCGAACTAATGAACAGACAGACAGATATACGTACCCATTTTATTATATATAAGTGTTATTATTGCAGTTTTGATTTACATTTGTTAGAACTTTCAACAAGCCATACATGAATAACATTTCAATAATAATGAGTTGTTATAAAAATTGTATGCTCTCTCAATTATAGGAATCTACAAAATACAATATTCTGAATATAAAAGTATACAATGCCATAATGTTTGTAGAGACCATTTGAAATATATAAAATTATCTTTAAATAACATAACGATTGACAACGGATGACAATAGTGTAGTTAACTTAAGTACTCAGATAGATGTACTTAATAGAGATCTATTGAAAAAAATATTCGATTCGCCTTAGAAAATTCTGATATAGGTACAAGCGTTTAAAGTTTTTGCTGGAGATTGAGAGGGGATGCTCTATCCCTTTCCCGCAAAGCGAATGTTCATACATACACGCTAAAGTGGCATGTCAGATCTTAGTAAAATACGCTGTCTCCATAGGAGGAAATTAAAATGCTTATAAGGTCCTTATTTTTGATCAGATTTTAATTTTATTTTCAGTCTTATTTGTGGGCTGTTTTTTGATGAATCAATATCAAATAATTTGTCAATATCCCTATTTAGTCATTTGCATCGACGTGTTATAATTTCGCGCGCTAATAATTATCTCCGCGCGCCTCATACCTCACTTCTAGTCATACCCAAAGATTACTCACTGTGTTCGGATTTACCTACATAGTACATACCATATGTACTATACTTAATATTTCTTGATGATGGTGCTTGGTGCATTTATTCAAATTTATCTAAACGAATTCTTGATTGCCAAATTTTAGCTTTCAGTTTGTTTTTATTGATCGTTTGCTATCAGGAATTAAAAATATTGAATGAATGAAGACAGAAGTTAGTTATTAAGTACAAATTTTGCAATTAGACTGTTCGTGACTGTTCAATATCGTTTTTAACAATTGTAAAATACAATATCTGAATCTGTTAGATAATTAATTGCTCTGTATAACTTGATAATTATGTAAAAGTTTGTTCTTTGTTCATAATTCTTTATTTGTTTTTTTTTTTATGTTATAGATATTTCTTATTTGATATTGTGTTAAGATTTCATAGATGTATTAAACGTAGGGCCAGAAGTTAACGTGCTACGTGACAGAACGATACCTGCTGTTAAATTTTGGTTGATGGAGATAAAAAAATTGCTCTCGTCGTTTTCTTGATTGAAGATTTGAAGATGCTTTACGGATCCTTATCATAAATAGTTTGTAGTACTTTATTAATTCCGGCTGGAAAATCATTTGCAACTTATATATGCAAATCACAGATATAAAAAAAAATTAAAATATTGAAATAAGTAATAGATACATGAATAAACATGCAATATATAATAATAGGTAAGCTTAAAACAATTATTATGGTTTTCCTGTTGTAAAAGTTACTGTTGTGCAGGTTTTGTAAAAAAGATCGAGTTTTATTTGAGTTTTATTGACTGATCCGTCAACACAACGTACCTATGAAATATTATTTTAATACAAGAAACAAACAATTTTTTAAATTAAAATAGGTTATTCCATTTTTTTTTTACAAAACTTGTCTTATCTTGGAACATAGAGTAATAACGCTAAGAGTGGTAGTTTTATACAAAATCTCGTTTAACATTGAAGTAAAAAAAAAAACTATAAATATGTGTTTGTGTAAGCGACACGTAATTACGTAATCAAAGGCCAACTTGAAATGGTTTCACTTAGCCTTCCACTATTGCCGTTCTGAGTGTTGTAATTCTATGTTTTGAAATATTTCGGACAACAAAATACTGATTTTGTGAAAAGATTTTTGGTAAGACCTATGTCCAGCAGTGAACGTCTTTTGGGTTGAATGGATGAATGATGATAACATTTTCTTTCATTCGTATAAAAAAAGACAACATTTCATATAAGAACTTTTAAAGTTAAATTAAACTTGAGAATGGCCGCGGTATTTTTTGTAAAATATTATATATAGATATCTATATCCAGGACTGGTGTTAGCATTTGTTAAATTAGGTAATAGATTGAAAAACAGGTCGTTGGAGAATCGGATGTAACAATCTTAAGAAATAAAAATAGAGTATTAAAACGTAATAACAAAAAAGTATAGAGAAATAAGTTATCCTCCGCGACTGTCCCCTTAGGACTGTGTGAATCACGACTTAGCATTACACAAGTGATTTCGTGATCAATCTCGTGTGATGTGAAATATCGTGGAGCAAGTGCTGTGTCTACTCCAGTACTTAGTTGGAAAACGTTTACGATTAGTGACATGAAATTATAAATCTTATCTCTATGGTTTTAAAAGCGAATTTAGATTGTTTTCCTCAACGATCCATGCTAAGTGAGATGTCGTGACTCGAATTCATTAGTACTGTAACTGAATAAACTTCTTCGTTTTCGAGATCAAACGAATGGTATGTAATTTTTTATTTAAATTATTGTATTTATAATAGAAAATAATATAATTCTTTTTTTAAAGTCTTAAATTTTCAGAATTTTTAAATGATAAAATAACTAAACTTAGGAGAAACTATAATAACTGAATTTCAAAATAGAATGTGCTCTCTCTGTTTGCCTAATGTGTTTGATTCGTTTATTTTACTAGGATAACGTATGTATTCATGAGAATTTTTCATTTTCTAATAATTTGATAGTTACACTGTTTTGGTGCAACTAGAAAGTTAAAAAAAAAATAGAATCAATTTATGAACTGAAAAAAAACTAAATGCAAATTTGGAAATAAATCAAAATAAGGTAGATTTAAAATAAAAACACAATAAGCCGTTCTGTAATTAAGTAATATAAATATATTATTAATATAATATCATAGATAAAATAGAAATATAGTCTTTGATAAAACTTAACCATTAATGCCTATACGCTGAGCAAAGTAATCAAAGTCTATTTAAATCTGAGTAAGTAAAAAAAAAAGCTTTGAGTAATAACGATTTGAGCGATAGTTACAGACAATAACTTGCTTAATAATATTGGAGCAAAAAAAAAAAACGTTCATGGGCTTTTAGGGCCAACTTCAAATGACTTCACACCTCGTGCGGCTACTGCTGTTCTGAATGTTTTAATCCCATGGGTTTATCTAATAAATCATTAGCGTTATAGTTATAAAATAATTTATCTGTATTTAAATGTATGTGCATGGCCAATTGGAATTTTGGTGGCACTATATGTACAAATGTCAAGGTTTCTCGTTTGTATATTACTGGTATTACTATTTCTGGATCAGACATTAACAGAAAGCGCTCGTGGTAATTTAATCATATGTATTATTAAATAACAGGTGATTAATACATATTCGAAATTAATTAATCTATCGTTCGATTCTAGAGATATTTGAATAATTGATAAAAGTTGTATATTTGACATTTTAATTACTAGATACTACTACGCCGCGTGACGAATACAATATTGTTCTAATTTAAAAAAAAATCGATGTCCTGATTCATTATCATTGTATTAATTATGTACATTTAATATAGATGATACTGTATCGGGAAGTTATTTGTAACATGTTTTATGATCCGCAGTACCGCAGAATACAAGTGATGAAATAAGTAGGTAGAATACTTTACATCTGATTGTATTATATAATTTATGACGGCTAATGATTCTAATTAGATCTTTTTTTAAATTTACTTTTGTATTCCTTTCACACAACAAAAAAAACAACGTTTTATTATCTGTCCCTGGTGGCCTATTACTAATTGGCCTATTACTCGACCTAGAAATATACAGCTTAAAATTTAATAATCCCTTTATTTTGCGATATTAGACGTTCAAGAACAAAATATAGAAATGCTAAAATTAAAAATGAAAATATTAACCCCTTGAGCACTTACCTAGCGTTTACGCCATCTTTCCATTGTTTTCCTATTGTCTTATTTTTATGGGTACTCGACACATTAAGGGGCTTATAGAAAACCACTAGTCTATTTAAAAAAAAATTGCCGTAAAATCTAATAATCTCGCACGTTTTCGCAAAATGATACAATAAAAAACGCATGCATACGAGAATCGACTTTCGATCCTTTAACACTGGACCTCGGTTACGTGAACCTCTGTAATTTTCCGGTTCATCGCACTCTCGTATCGTGTCAAAAATAACCAACAGGTAGCCCTTGTAAGGGTTGCCAGGTAAGAAAAAAAATCTGAATGTCTTTCAAAAATGATTTACAATTTATTTTTTATTGATCATGAGCTTATGAGCTATGGCAAAGCTCATCAATAGATGATAAACAAAAAATATAGAGAAACTGTTGATAAGCACAAGAGAAAAATGTCATGAACCTACCTTCACCTTTTTATATATAGATGACAGACAGAATCTATTACGGGCATAAAGTAAGCAAAAAAGATGCACAAAAGAAATGGGTAAATGAATATATGTTTTGCTGAGGATTAAAAAACTTAGATAAATTATATGACGTAAATTCAGTAATTGAAGCAACGTTGGTTCTGTTGTAGTGTGTTCATACCACGACAGATTGTACCCAAGCTCAATGTGAAACAAATAAACGAAAAAAAGAAGATAAATTACACGTTAGCACGTATTATGTGCTTTTGCCGTTCATCGTTCTATATTAATATCTCGTAATTTGATCTTTCTAAGTTAATACTAGTTTACTTTCAATCACTTTCACTTTTGCATCGTGTAATGATTTTATAAAAAAAAAAACAAAGGTTGCGAGTAGTGATGTAACCTTTTCTATCGTATTGGATTTTTTAATATCTAATGACGTCATATTTTCGGATCAATTACAGGGGCAAATTAGACACGTGCCTAGTCATAAGGCGGTACACGTGTAAGAAAGGTACAATGCTCGGTAGTTCTATTTATAAATGGGAAGACATTAAATTCTCAGCCTTTGGGTGTTGATATTCAAATAATTAAATTTTGGTTTTAATCAAATAACTTTCTTTTTTATGCCATAGAATATACTCTAGTAAATAAATTTCTACGAGAAATGAACTGTTAAGGAAACGAGCCGTGCAAATTCATCTTTAAGCTAAAAAAGCTAATTATGAGGCTTTATGAAAAGTCTTACGTAATATAATAGATTGTCCGACAAAACGATTCGGCAATCTTATATTTATAACGGTGTTGCCAATAGAATTAAATTCAAATGCCAGTTGATTGTACTAAAGAAAAATAATTACTATTAAAGACTATAAAGATTCAAGTAAAATCGATCATAGCTTATATAAAATGAGGATAAGGTCGCGTATATAATGAGTTTGTTTATGTTTTGCGTAATTACATTCTTAGATTTGCATATTATAAAGGGCAACGTTCGTCTGTTTGTCAGTTATATATATCAAGAACTACTGAACTAATAATATTATAGTAAACTAGTTATACAGTGTATGAAGTAGGTTGAGGCGTATTAGTGTTCTATGCGTCTCATCATCGCTTCGTAAGAGGTGTTTTTGACCCCAGACCTCATAGACTACAGAAGGAAACCCTGATTAGAGGATAGTGAACATAATGCGAAATAGGTTTTGGAGGAAAGCCGTGGAGTTTTAGTCTATAGAATTTCTGATACACTACACGTTTTTGCTGCTTGGCGAGGATAGGTAAATAGGTATCTTATACAAGAGTTCCTCGCGTTAAAAACAAAGTCAATAAAAAAATAACCGTCAAATTGTTTCTTGAAAGAATTTAAATACACAATTGAATATTTAAATATGAAAATTAATATCATAGCGATATAGGATCGAAGCAAATACTGTATTTATATAATGTAAGTCACTAATTTGGACATGTATTTGCATTTATAATTACTACGTGTCGTATTTTTTTTTATTTTATTACTTTGGTTGTTATTTTTACTATATCTTTCTATTACTATGCTAATTTATTTGATGTTTATTATCTATAAGTATGAGGTAAGTATTTTGTACAATATTTAAGTGTAAACTACTAAAATCAATAGGATTCTGTTTAAAAACTATCAAAAAGTAAAATTCATAATTTCTGGTAACCCTAACGCAGTTAATATTACATTTTCTTTTTACTTTTTAAAATAAACACAGCCGGTTTTCATGTCGAGTTATTTGCGAATATTGTCCTCGATCCGAAGGTTTGTTGTGATTTTATCTGTTTATATAATTTTATGATCACCTTTACCAGCGGCCATATCTCAGACGCTGATAATACGATACTTGAGCGCAAATTTTCGCGGTAATCATTAACATTTATGTATGTAAATTATTCATTTTTTATTTTTGAATAGCCTATTTAAATGACTGCATTATGGTACCTTTAGTTTGTTTCGAAACATTAGCTGCCGTTAATCTTAAATGAGAATAAAATTGTTTATATTTCTCATTTACCAAAAATCGTCTTTGCGGGTGCAAAAAACGCTTATATGCAAATTATTCTCAAGTTTGTCAAGTCGTGCACAAAGTACATTGTATATTCTCTTTGTCATTTATATGTGTGATACCGAGTAATAATAGTACCACCCCATATCTTCCCATGGATGTCGTAAAAGGCGACTAAGGGATATATCACGGGATGGGCAGCAGCATCCTCTGAGTACCATGAACACCTACTGCGATCGCCAACCCGCCTGCCAAGTATGGTGATTACGGCAAACTCCTCCTTATGTCTTTGGGGCAGACCTAGGTCCAGCAGTGGACGTTTTTAGGTTGAATGTATGGATGGATAGAATGCTTCTCTAGCAACTTTAGCATACCCAGTACGAATGTCTGTGACACCTTACCAGTTATTTGTTTGTCAAGTGTCACGTGAACACTATCGTTTTGAGACTAATCGGAAATCAACGGTGAACGGAAAAACGGTGAATTTTCGTTCACCGGAAATCAATAAACTATTCGACAATAGATTATTATTTGATTTATTGGTTTTGAGGTAGCGTGAGGTGGAACGTAAAGTTGTAAAGATCGAATGAGAAAGTGTGATGCAAAAGGAATATTGTAGAACTCGTGAGAAACAAAACAGTCTCAAATAAAGATACTAATGTGAAAATTTACAACACCGGTTAAAACAGATTTGTGACTAACATTGACCGTTGATGTCCTTCGGTTGTACTAGCAGCATGTGACGTCACATCCTGCGGATAATCACGAAATCATCAGAGCCGTGATGACCGCCATTACCATCATTATAGAATGCGTCGTTAGCGAAATACTTAATGACTATAATTTGGCGACAGATTAATTTTTTAATTTAATTTGTATTTGGTGGTGAGCTATAAATTATTATTTAACTTTTACGTTCTTATTCTTGATTAATGGCAACTTTGTGTAAATCTATATATTTCTGCCAATGTTACGTGTATAGAAAATTATCTCATTTTTTTCTTGGAAATGGCGGCTGTAGTAAAAATATTGTAAGTTTTTTGTAACCTCAGAATGTTTCATATTATTATTATATTTCCAATAAACTTTTCTTGCGGGCAACAACCAAACTACATGCTAACCTAAAAAGCTGGTTTTTAGCTCCTGCATTCCTCAGGAATTGAGCTTTCGGCCAGAACTTGGTATTAAATACGAATGTATAAGTATGTCGGATAAAGTGTCCATCCATCCATCATATCTGTCAGTTGTATTGGAAAACATTGCCAAACTAATCTCAGAGTTTTTGGCATTTTTGTTTTGTCATATAGTAGACAGTCCTTGTTCTTAATTCATCAACTTGCAGTATATGACTGTTCATTATGTAATTTTGATGGGTTGTGATAGTTTGGGTAGTGTGCACAAGAGAGGTGCATTGAATATAATCGATACGGAATATGCACTCCTTTGGAATACTTTAACAAAGGCACTACGTAGGAGCACTAAAAATTAGTGAGATTACACAAAGTTGGGCCTAAAGAACTTGTATTTATGACCGTAATACATATATAAAAAACATAATTCTATCAGAATCACAAAATAATTTTATTTCTAAAACGCTCTGGAAAATTCATGTGATACCTAGAAATTCATAAATATTCATATTTCTAATCTACATCACTTGTTGCAATGACTAAGCACAAATCACAAAATATGAAACAAGTGTTGTACAGTCAAATAACAGAAGTTCAGGAATAAAAATGAAAATCATTAAAAATTATATTCCATTGGTGTTGTTTTTCTTTTACCCTTTTTTTAGCATAGCGCAAATGACGCATTTGTTAACGTCAATACATCTATTATACCTTATTATTTTGTATATATTCTACTTATTATCATGTTGAAATTATGTACGACCCCTCTTATATTGACTTACTATTGTTTATTTTTCTAAGTCGTTATGTAAGTAATGTAAATACTTTTAATGCATGCGTTTACATTTTAGTAACATTGACAATCGTCTTAACAAAATTTTGAGCTTTTGAGCAAATTTCAAATTCCCTGCTATTGTTCATAAACCACATTGTTTAAGTAATATGATACCGATATATGTATGTCTACAATATAATAAAACTGTAACTAGGCCAAAATCTGTATATTAAACATTAAAAAAAAATAATAATCGGAGTAGACTTTGTTATCGATATAGAAGCCAAACTATTTTATTTAAAATTTTTGTCTGTCTGTCTGTCTTTCCCTATGTACGTGTATCACTCTGAAAGTACTGAACCAATTTTGACGTAACTTGACACAGAGATAACTAATATTACAAAGTACCACCTAGTATACTAGAGGTTCTCCAGGATAACAGACACAAGTCCATAAATGTATTAACGGGAAATCTCGGGAACGGCTGGACATATTTTGACAGGACTTTTTTTAGCAGATAGCTGTAGTTACTCTACGTGACTTAAGTTACTTTTAATTTTCGAAAATTATTATTATAGATCCGTGTAAAAATAAAAACATAAAAAATTGAATTGGTTCAATGAACAGTTTTACGGTTAGGTATTTGAAATTGTGAGAAACATCTTTGGTTAATGTTCATAGTAAAAATATTTGGACAATAATTAAATACCGTATAAAAAAAAATTAAAACTATATTATGTAGTGAGAATATATATAAAACGTGGGCGCAGCCGCGGGCACACAGCTTGTTACTATGGTATACAAACATATATTCTTGAATAAAAAAATCCCAATAGTCATTAATAAAGTAATTTACGAAAACACAATGTGTTAGTTCCACATACATTGTGATTAAAAAAAATAGTAAATAAGGTAATTCGCGTTAACAAAGATGGCTGACGCAACGCACGCGTTGCGATTGTAGTGGATGCAAATGTTAAAAACTAATTTGAAAGTAATTGTTTTTATTGGTTGGTCTATATATATATAGTGGTTTATATGTAGTGTTAGCCCTTAAAGTATAATTTTGTTACAATCTCTCCTATTTTAAGTTATTGTGTACCTAATAAAAAATATAGGTTACTTGCAAAGCCTGTTTTAGCTTATAGTTTTCGTTAATTTAATGTATTTAGTAGTTTTTTTCAAATAATTCATCTTATAGTCGACCTTTTTTTTCTTACCTATATAATGCTGTTGACCGGAGGGGCCTTTACAGCTTCACCGAATTTCGTGGGCGAGTGCTGAAGGCACGAACCTCGGCTTGGCCGTTACCTGAGTGTGAAAATTCCAGCGGAATTTAGAACCTAGCTAATCCCTACATTTTTTATATAATAAAAAAAAATAATATGGTAGTGGTAGTGGCAACTCACACGTGGTAGAAGTGAATACTTCGAAAAACTTTATATAATACATACACGTATACAAAACATCACGGTTGTTGTGCAGAGTAATTTTATGCCGGAGGGCTAATTACTCCGGGAGTTGTACAAGGGAAAAAGACATCCCAGCACTATGGTGGCCTGGCACTTGACTTTCTCAATGTGAGGTTTGAAAGTCATTAGGACGTCTAGTAGGACACCGAGGTACTTGACCTCGGTGGACCAGGGATCTCTATACCTAGATATTTAATGGGACGAGGACTTTTTTTCGTTCTCTGCGGAGAACATAATCGCGGAGCTCTTTCCCTGGTTTTCCGCAATGCGCCACTTTCTGTAGCAAATGCTTAAGCTGTTAACAGCCTTTTGAACGCGCGTTCTTAGGACGTCTCTACGTCTGTAACAGAAATAGATGACCGTATTGTCGGCATAAAGACCTAAATGAACCTTACTTGACTCTCGGCCAGGGACCGGGTGTTTGTTCGGGTTTAGGTCGGGTAGATTTGCTTCTTATAGTCGACCCGTGGAGGAAGCAAGGAAATTATTCTTATTCCCTCTAATTGTGTTTAGTGGACCAAAGGATTATTGCTAATGAGAAAAAAGGACGTTATTTTCGTACATGTTGATATTCAATTATGATACATAATTAATCTTTTGATTAAGTTCGTCCTTAAATACTTATATTTATATATGATGTAGTGTAATGATGTAGAAACATATTTTATATAATAATATACGCACGACGGAAATACGATTATGCGATTACGTTAAGTGCATTCGAGCCACTTATCTAGTTACAATCTCCGATATTGTTTGATATGGAAAGTAATATTGCGAATGACAGCGGTATGGCGGCGTGCGGTGCCGCGGCGATCGGCACGTTGCGCGGCGCAGCGCGACGCAGCGCGGCGTGATGGCGTGGCGCGACCGACCGAGCTAGTGACATTACTAACCATAGGGTTCACACTTTTAATCATTTGTTTCAAAACTAATAACGCCCGCGTGTCCTACCGCGTGAAATACAGTGTTAGTAAAACGCCAATTTCAAAGAAATATAGACACGTTTTCACACTGAAGGTGGTGGGTCATGACTCCTCCCAGCCCTCCCAAAATGATACACGTCGAATCTCTTAAAAGTGGACAATTAACGAAAACTTTAAATGAATTACTAACTTCGTGCTTAAGACGTCTAAGAAAAATGCGTCATACTCATCCCTACCCTCTCTCAAATATGGCCCCCTTCAAAGTTTTGTTTTGTTTTCACAGCTTCGATATTAAATTAAACACATATACTTGATTTATCGTCATGCATATAATAATGCCTAAATACTTTCGAAAATCATAGACATGTATTTCGTTATTTATTCTTAAACTCCCGTATATATTTTAATGTGAAGGTTTTATTTATTTATAGTTCTATGACGAGTATGTATGACCTTCATTTTTTTTACCCACACAGCCCTCTTCATTTGTATGTTTTTAGTAAAAAGCTGTTATTTTGATATTACAAACCGACACTTCAATTTTTTTTATTTGGTTAGTTAAATCTTAAGTACACTTTCTGTTTATGACAATTGCCTTAAAGTAAGTAATATCATACTTTAGAGCCGTGACTACGTTATGGTAACAATGCGTAATAATAACTCGTTCTTTAAAATTTCAACAAAAAAAGAAAGCAACTTTTTCATTTAGGTTTTCTATTTGGTGCGCTATTCAGAATTAAATTGTTTACTAAATTAAAAATTTTAAACAATTAAGATTTGGTCATTCTTAATGTTTTACGGCAGCTTTTACGATGGAAATTAAAGTTTACTCTGGATGTTTATTGATATCATTTTATAAAAAACAGGTAAATTGTTTTTTTTTTCTAAAAAGAGCTAAACAAAATTATATATATAAAAGATCTATACGTGATACTGAAAAAATAGAGACGAGCGTGAACTAGATTAAAATTTGCATATCGTTTTAAATAAGTCACGGTACATTTAGACAGCAACAAATTGTTTTGACACTTACTAATTAATCGAATAAGGTCTTGCGAACTGTACGGTGACATTCAATAAATGTTTATCAAGCAAATAATAGTTAGTGTCAAGTTATTCAATCAGCAATTAAATTTTTGGTAGAGTGTATTTTATTAATCATTATTCTTAACAGTGATTCATAAATACCGGTTTTTGTTTTCTAAATAATTTCTGCATAATTAAACTTCCTTTTGGTCGTTATTTTACTATAACAAATTTACAGTTTCGTATCTTAATTACACATACACTTTACACATATTAACCTAAGAAGTACATGACTATAGTTATATCGGTATTGGTGCTACGACCTTTTGTTTCTGTGGTGATTATTTAGAATGAAATAGTATTAGTAGTTTTGTTACTAGTAACTTTTTGCGATGATGGTCCAGTTGGTAGTGCGATTCGATTTCGAGTCCATAGACGCAGGTGCGAACCCACCTAGCCAACCCTAAAATGAGCCCGAGCTTCCAGTGAACGGAAACATCGTAAGGAAACTATGGCATAGTGGTAGGACATTTACTAATAATGTTTGCTTGAGCAACTACCATCCGCAAGTTTGAAAGCCTGTCGCCTAATACCAATAGGTGTGTTTCACCAGCATCATGTGAGAACCAGTACATCTAGGCGAAGTGTGGAGACTCAGGTGAGATTGTAGTCAAAGCAATACAGTGTAAAAAAATGAAGGTATAAATCACAGTGATGTATAATAAAGTCTTGCTCATGTAATAGGCTAAGCCACGTTTCGTGCCGTTTTGGAACCCCTGTGTTACTTTTTTTTGGCCTAGTCCAAAGGCTCACTACAAAGTTCGATGAATCTGTCAAAACTCCCCACGTCAACAGAATTAGTCAATTCGAAAAAAAAGACAATTGTCATAAAATCTTTTTAGTTAATGGCAATCTATGATTTATATACACGATTCCGCTAGTGGCATGTGGGTAACGTTATATTTTGCGATTTTGTACCAACGATATCCTAATTCTAATACACTTCACCTGTGCGTAACAACCGAACTATATCACGCAAAACACCACCAAAATTACCTAATTTGATCCTCATCAAATACAAAAAGTTAATGAATTAAAGACAATAACTGCTACTTGACAAACTGAGATCCCTCAGAAAATTGGAAAAAAAGCGTCAGTTTTGTTTTGTGTTCAATATAAGAGTAATCCGTATTTTTATTTCTGCTATTATATAGTCCTAGTAGTTCTCTCTGTACCAAAAAATATAAGGTATTAGACACAGAAATAAATTATAGATTAAGCGTAGGCAACCCTAAAACGTAGAGTGTATATACCGAACGCCTTTCACGGAACCAAGCACAAGGACGCGGCAGCGCGGCGCGTTGCGTGCGTGCGCGCCTCGCCGGCCGCTGTTACACACACACCGGCATTGTTTTTGTTATTGTTTATAATACACTGCATCACACGAGTTATTTATATAGTATCACTATGTCTTGATGGATTATGAATCGGTTTTTTATTATTTATACAATTAATATTCAGATTATAATTACTTTATACATCATCTGTTCCTTAATATGTCGATTACCCATAAAGATGAGACAATAGGAAAACAATGTCAAGCTGGCGTAAATGCCAGGTTAGTACTCAAGGGGTTAAGCAAAGGTGCGTTGATACCAATTCATATTTAAATTCATACTATGTATATTTAGGTACTAATAAATGAAGATTATTAACGTTTATTAATCTTACATAGGTAAATTATGAAAGGCAGTATTTACCTATTAATGGGCTTATCATTTTGTAACTGCGTTTTAGTATATATTTTGTTTAGTTTAGAAATATATAGAAAACCTAGAAAAAATAGTTTTATGGCGTTGGTTTTTGTAGACATGTGATGTGTATTAGAAATAATTATGAGAAACGATTATTCTGAGATGCCTCGACACCCTTTGAAAAGTTTTAGTAAGATGAGCCGCCTGTTTTACTTGAGCTTAGAAACGTTGCCACAAGATTGAATACATAATTTATTACATGACGCTGGCAGAATTGTGTATGTAAATCGCATATTGCCATCAACCAAGAAGAAGAACATAAACGCAGAAAGCAAGGTTTTTTGTTAGGCGCTAAATTCACAAGACAATGTCAAGTGTCAACTGTTGACTGTTGTCAAGTGTCGAAGCAAAGGCATTATCATTCCATATATATGAGAAAACTCGAGTGAAAATAACAGTGATATTACAATATTTTGGACGCAGCCCAAGCTTAGGTCAGTACATTTAGTACCACTTTATTTTGTAAGTACTACTAATTTAGTCCTTACTTCTATGTTACTAATTTAGTCCTACATTTAGTTCCTTATTACGTGTACCTCCCTAACGCGTCAAATAACAATTTAGATATAAGAATTTTATTACCATTTAAAGTTTTTGTAAAAAAAACGAATTTCAAATAAACGAAAGTGGAGCGCGATCGCGTGTCAAAGCGCGCATCACGTCGCAAAGTGTTCGCTGTTAAACATAATATGAACGTGCTCTAAACCCATGACAATGTCATGGTTATGGTCCCGAATCCATATAATAAATGCAACAAATACAAACAATACAGAAATATTATCAATCCACGATAATATTATCATGTTTTTTTCATAATGCAATAATAATAATAGGTTAAATAGAATTAATTAGCGGTCCATTGTGACAGCGCTCATTTACGTAAGTGAAGTCAAACATGGTTCAATATATTGTGAGTTCGATTATTACCGATAGATAATATTTACATACATATATTTTGTACAAATAATATAACAAATCACCGGATCACGGTTACGTTATTATATTGTGTTCGCGGTACGTTTAGTATGTGTGTTTTTTTTGTACCTATTTATTATTGAAACGAGTCACTTTGATTGAATCTTATGCGCATATTATATTATATATATTAGATTGCCGTTTTGGGTACTAATGATTTTTGTTATAAAGTTTATGTCTGATGCTTTTAAGTGAGACATTCTTGCTAATAACTCAGAAACGACTGTGGCAATTTGTATATTTAAAGTCTTACCTTTAAGAATCTTATTACCGTATCCTATTAATCCAATATTAGATTCAATAGACATTATAAAAAAGAACACATCACCACTCTATGGAGTTAATAAAGGCTCAAACCCATGTTAGAGGATTAGAATGTGGAAGAAAAAGTATTATAATACAGACTTTAATAATAGGTTAGTCTGGTGGCTTTATGTATAGTCCAGTTATGAATATATATATATACGCTGCCATGATTACTTAACACTCAAATCAAATCAAAAGCATCTTTATTCAATTTAGGCCCTAAGAAGGCGCTTATGAATGTCTAAAAACCTACCACCGGTTCGGAAAACAACCCAGCCAACAAGAACCGGCAAGAAACTCGATCTAGTTCTTTTTTTTAAATAAATATAATACATGCCATTTTTTTATATATAAAACTATACAAATCGTAGTCTTAACTAATGTTAGCGGGTGCGCACAGAGATGTGGGTTAATTCCAGACATCACTATCGTTCATGTAATGATCCACCCTGTAATATATATGTAATAACCTTTTGAGATTAAAACTTGCTTGACATAATACTTGAACTTATTATCAGGTAAATCGGTAATGTTACTTGGGATCTTATTGTAAAACCGAATACTATTACCTATAATGTTTTTATTAGACTTACTTAGCCTAAAGCGTGGGACGGCCAACTTGTCTTTACTTCTAATATTAAAGTTATGACTATCATTCACTAGATCTAGTTTGTCTAAATTTTTACGAATATGCATTAAGTTATCGAAGATGTATTAAGATACTATGTTGACTGTATGCTTATTTCTTATTTAAAATCTGAAAAAAAATGTAGCTAAATAGTTATAGGTGTGTGTATGTTTGTATATCTATTATAATAATTACAATTTAACTTAAAAAGAAATAAAAAAATCTCCAGTCTATAAACAAGGCAATTACATAGGTCAAATAAAGAACATGAAGATCCTTATTAAAAGATTCTATTAAAGAAATGATACCAAGTCACGATTAGAGTTAATTTACGTAGAAATTCACACGGGATGCGGAAAAAAACCCCGTTCACACGTAATAAGTATTTAAAGCAAATATCGTTGTTGATGCAATAAAATTATACCCCGTGGAAATGTAATGTCCACTTAGATTGTTAGCCCAACACTAGATGACGCCGTGTTCAATAAAACCTGTTGCGTAGGGGATGAGATTGTCCTAGTGACCTCAAACATACACCGAGATATGAGAATTCTCTTAAAAGCCTTTCAAGTAAAGTTCAAATTTAGTTGGAACGATCATCGTGAAAACCTTAAAATAACAACAGTCGATTTTGTGCTGTAAGTCGTTGTAATTACGGTAGTTTTTGAATGTGCTATTGATATATTAATACGGGACCTGTCTGGAAAGAAAATTGTTCAAATAATATGTCGTCTGGGTCCTTTAGAGATCTGTTGTTGGTATATTGTTCTTTAACTATCAAAGTAGTGTAATTAAAATATATCTAAACCATATATCAAACAGTTGTCCGCACAGAAAACATGTCCATTGGCAAATGCTGTTCAAAATCCATTTTGAAGTTCCCAGATTTTGTCGAACCATTTCCATCTCTTTCCAAAATCATATGTTTGTTTATTTTCAGTTTTTTGTTGTTATCAAACATTATTTTGTCATTATCAGATTGTTTTAAACAAAAAACAACATATTTAATATAAACAAATGTTATTGTAATATCTATTGTCATATGAATAGACGCTTTATTCGTACATATGTGTTTTGTGATTGTATAGGCTTTGTGTTTAACGATAGTGGTTAAAGATGAGATTCCGCAACATTGTGGCCAAAGATCTGGGAGTACGTTTAGGACTTACTTGTAAATCGGTATAGACTTGTGTTTTTCTTTATGAAATTTCATATCCACATAATTATTAACTAACACAGTTATATAGTATTCTAACTATATGAACTTAGGTAATCACGCACATGCGTATTTATTAACTTTTTTGGTTCTGTTTCTTCTTCTTACATAATAGCAATTTGTGTATATAAAATTTATGCTAATGTTATGTAGGTAAGATGTTATTTTCTATCTTGTATCAGCCTTACCAAGCTTCAGCAAAACTGTGGCTCATTCTGTTAAAACTTTCCATGGAAGTTTTCGGTCCCTCAGAATAAATGTTACGCGTTATTTTCCATAATAAACTCAACCTGCACACAATAACCAAACTATATCAAACAAAACGCTACCAAGATTACATAACATGGAGTCAAAAACATAAGTTTAATGAATTAAAAAAAATAATTGCTACATGACAGACTGAGATCCCGCCAAAAAAAACTTGGTTTTGTTTATTCGTTACTATGGATACGGCAAAGGTATACAGATCATGCAGCCAAGTCTGATGAAAAAGGAACGGTCCCTTACAGAGACTATGTACCATGTGTGCGATGTGCAAGAGTGTGATGACCAGTGTAGTGTAGTTTTAACTTTGTAGTATTCACAGTACATCGTTAAGTGCGGGTACAAGACCTTTTCCATTTGCGTATCACTCAAATCTCCAAATTTCCCAGTGTGTGCATTTATATAAAAATTATATAAACTATACAAGTTCCGTTTCAAATAAAAGGTCAAGAGAATTCGAATGAATTAAAATATATTTTATTTTTTACATTAAATAATTGTGAATAAAATTATAACAGTATTATGTATGTACATGTTATTGATTAATTAATTGTTATAACATCTGAATTAGTCCTGTATATAATTTATTAGAAATATGAATATCCATGACAACGTGATTTCTTCTTTACTCTGATTGCTTTGAACAATTTTTTAATCTTTGATATCTTTTTTCTCGGTATTTTTTTTTTTCGGTAAAAATAAGCACTGCAAGGAGACCGTCATTCTAAATCCAGTCGCGTGAGGACCTGTGTACACAAGCCACTAATAGAGTGAGTGCACCAAAGACTACAACTCTAATACTGGCGCACGATTGTAAATCATTACATGCGTTTTGGTATCACATATTACTTTTTATATTTTACTTATTGTAAAATAAGTATATACGAGTAGATATCATTTGTTTTATTTTTATATTTCACGAGTTTCACGAGTATATTTATTGTCGTCTAATTACGACCTAAAATATAGAAATTTTATGCTTTAAAGTCAAAGTCAAATTTTGTGTTGATTCGTGTTATTCCAAGAAATTGTATACACGATAGCATACATAAGTCGTGGTTTGTACCATTGTCGCCGCCTTCTCAAGTTAGGTAAGCTCCTGTATCCATACCACTTTGCTTGTCCTGTGCTAGCTACCAGGCTATTGCCTGAGCAGTTTAAGCGTTTGCTCCAAAAGTTCAGTGAATCTGCCAAGGCACTTTCGGTCAACAGAAGCTTTAATAATTGCGCAAAGAAAGCACCAAGCCCTCTCGTAGGTTACTATTATTTGTTGAGTGCATTTGTCATTCACACAAGACCCTAGGAGTTCTATAAAGGCCCTTTAAGGCAACAATTTACGAGTAGTCCTTTAAAAAAAACTCAATCAAATATGAGGTTACTAATACAACCAAAGCATGGCGAGAATGTATATTATCTTAGTTTAATATCTTCAAATAGAAACTATGAATAAATTTATATGAAATGCTTAGCATCATTATTGAAGCTAAACTACAGTATAAAACACTCAATGATACGCACAAAAATAAATACTTTTAATATTGTTTGTTAACATAATCAAAGTAATATTTTCATTAAATTATAAACTTCATTTATCGTATTTACAGCAATACGTATTTTTTAAATACTCATTTTTAAGACTATTACAGCAACACAAATTAAATTTACATTAAATGTAAATGAAATCTTTCAATTAAAATTCATATAAACATTTAATAAAGTTATTGTAACGTAAATTACCTTATGAATTATGTAAATTCTATATCGTAAATGAATGCTAAAAATATTTATACACTATGTTGCGTTCATTCGAGTTTTACAAAACTAACTTTGCGGCTCTAAAACAATAGAGTTGATTATTAATTTCGATAGTAATTACAAAGAATACGCTCATTTCGATATACGCAAAGTCGTATTGGCTGTTTAATTCAAAGGTTCATTCGAAATGTGAAGGACCCTATAGAATCCGTTCTCCATTTCTGAGAAAAGGGTTTAGGTTATAACGTAGGGTCACTTCACTTGCGTTCTTTATAATGTTTATATTTCTATCTAACTTAATTAATTTACTCTTGAAAACTCCGTGGTTATATGGTCGGATAGCGCATCGCTCTAAGTAGCTTTGAATATTACATTAAAACTTAACCACCAGTTGGAAGAAGGGAATAAATCCAAAAAATAATGGAGATAATTAAAAAAACTTTATAACTTTTTAATTTTATCTTATAGGCTCATGTGATATCTATGATAATGAAAGAAATATAAATTCTGTTTTATTTACTAATAAACATGATCGAAATATATGATAGTATTTATACTCGTATATGTATATTTAAAAGTGTTAGATTAATTCCTTTCTTCCATTTTATCATATACTATATACAAAATAATTTGAAATAATAGACAATATAATGAAAAAACTATTTATTTATTAGAAAAAATGTAAGGTGGCTATATTATTTCTTGATGTTTTCTTTCATTTAAAGTTTAGGCGTAGAATGCATAGATGGGTTCCAACCTGCGTCCGTCGACGTCTAATCCGAACGGAATACAAACTGCGCCATCATCGCTGTAATGTCCCATGTAAGCCCATTATTACTTATTTATTTCAAATAATCCATTGAAAATCGTTCGGTTAAGTGCTTTTTAATTACCAAATTAAGTAAAGCGAGGTAGTTATAATATCTTAACAATGCCCATAATATGCAACTAATGTGTCCGTTGCTTCACAATATAATTATCGGTATTTATTTGTTGCCTTTTGCAATATATTAAAATGTATACAGTGGAAAGTTTGTAAGCGTTAACAAATGATGTAGGTATATAAAAAACGAAGAAATAATGACTAGTAAGTTACGTCATATAGTAAACGCGAAAACAAAATGTGTAGTATTTTAAAAGATGAGAATATACATTTTTTTTTTACAGAGTATATAAAATGAAGTCACTATCTATACATCACTATGTCTGTTTATCAGCTAACTTAAACCACACAACTGGTTTTGATGCAGTTTTTGATATTCTTCTGAGGAAGATTTTATGTACAATTTAAATATCCTAATTATTCTTTAAATTGTCCAAACAAATAAATATACGCGGTTTGGGTATAGAGGGTAGGGAATAGGGGTAACGGTCACACCACCCACACAAAAAAAAACTACGATAATTATAAAAAAATGATTTTTTTTTATAAATGTTCTCCTACCGCTATCGAATATATAATAAACCCATTTAGACAATTTACATAATAATAAATAACAAATCCCTATTCATATGCACATATATTAAGTCCAAATTTATTCTAGACCTAGCCTAGCTTACCTCTTACCTATCTTCCTCGCATCGGTACACAGTATATACTAGGCGAAGCAATTTATATTTGTGATCGATTTAGGGTGACCGCATACTAACTACAACGCAACCGCAGTGGTTAAGATGTTGTAGCAATCACAACGATAATTTTGTCACTACAGGCTTACGTGAGGTTAGATGAACTACGACTATTTCGACCCAAATAAATTCGTGATTATACTGTATTATTCGAAGGGTAATAAAGATCGAAGGGACACGACGCTTTTTAACTCTTTCAGTAACAATATCAATTATATGTAAGAAGTGTCCCAACCAAGTACTATCTAAACACAGGCACTAAGCTTATCTAAGTAATAATAACTTGCGTCGATACTTTGGCACCGTCACATCTTCCAGTTACCTCTTTGAAGGCAGGCGCAGCAGCTACATCAGCGGAAGATCTCAAGCGGCGCAAATATGCTACCCTTGGTGAGAGTTACATATTTGTCCCGTTTGGGGTCGAAACTCTGGGACCGTGGGGTCCGAGTGCTCATAGCCTTTTTAAGGTTCTCGCGGGTCATCTAGTCGACACGTCTCGCGACCAGAGGGCTGGCCAATATTTGGCACAACGAATTAGCATTTCCATCCAACGTGGCAATATGGCCAGCCTCCTGGGAACCTTCCCGTCTGGCGGCGAGCTGGACGGCATTCATTATTTATAGTATTTTATTTTATTTTAATTTTAAATTTTTGTGTATAAATTTATGTACTTTTTGAATAAACTATATCCATATAATAACTAAATATCCCCAACTGCACCACGAACGAAGGAATAGTATCTCGAAATTTATGAGGCATTTTTAACCACATGGATAAGCATTCTTGTACACAAAGTAAAAAACCGTGATGGTTGTTTACCTTATATATTTTCATATATAATTTTTAAAATCCATTTTTTATTGAATAGAGAAAAAAAATGTTAGTCACCATTAGAAATCGTCTGCGAAAATTGTAGTTCGGAATTGGTACTTGATTAGTTACTTTTTAAATTATTAGCGCAAGAAAATCGCACGTATGTTTCTGGCCTTAATTCACCTTCGCTCACGTTTTGAAGTTATACGAAGTTTACCTTACGCAAATTAAACTTGGTAAACGTGGAAATTTCTTCATCATATTATCATGACCTACCTTTGTGTGGTGGTTGTTAAAGTTTAGAGGTCTTATAAATTGGTCACTGCGTAGATATTACTTTACGTTACTTGAGAAACATCTTCCTTTGATTTGATTATATTTTAAAAGGCTATTTTTTTCATAAAACTTCAGCAACTTTGCCTCGATGTAAAACCCATTTAAGAATCCCATAAAAGGACACCGATGAGTATATTTACATTTCATTAAACATATACATACATATATTATATTTTTACTGTTCTGTTAAAGGCATATTGCATGTCAAATATATTTTGTTTTGTTTCTGTTGTGTTTTTACTTGAAGATGACTTGAAACGATTTGCCATAGTCATGTTAAATGAATTTATGACTAGCATACTATTGCGATTTCGTTTCAATGCTTTTGATATCCCGTATCTTTCTGAATTTCAAAGCAGAATTATATCATTTATTTTTATTTGCTTTTTAAATTACTATTACAAGTATTGCTGCGACTCAAAACCAGGAATTTCTGTATCTCAGACGGCAATGATGATTTGCACAATATTATATTCACCTGTAAAATAAAACAACCTCAGCACATAAAATATGGTCTCTACGCAGAGAAAGTTTCAGTAGTTAGTGTATAAATCTATACTAATAAATAAATTTGAAGTGTATGTTTGTTATGTTAAAAATAACATTTTTTTTTTTAAATAAATATGAATGGACCAAAAATACAATTTAAATTTTTTTGTCTTTCTGTTTGTCTGTTCCGACTGATCACCGGAACGGCTGGACCCTATTTGACGAGACTTTTTTTTGGTATATAGCTGAAGTTACACCGCGTAACAAAGGATCCCTTTATCTTTGAAAAATAAACAGAATTCCGCGTAAAAATTAAATCTCATGAAATTTCGAATGAAATCCGATTAAATACACGGGCAAGTGCTTGAAATTGTGAGAAATATTTTTACTTTATTTTAGTATCAATAAACATTAGAATTGCGTATAAAAAATTAAAACGCGGTGAAGAATATACGAAACGCGGATGTAGCCGCGATCTCACAGCTAGTTATTAAATAAAGCGGTCAAACCTATTAGGTACATATACAAACACTAAATAATTTGATACCAAAAAAAACTATGGTTCAATTCAATCAGTTTATTTTCATACTAAAAAAGGGATTAAGAATATTTATGATTCGGCTACTAATAATAATTAGGTTTTGTTTCAATTATGATTTCTACTTAACTTACATGAGAAATAGATTGTCGTCTATCCGTGGTCGCCATTGCTCTTGGACTGTGCTTTGTTCAATTTCAAATGAAGTGCAGTATTTTTACAGAGTTAGAATAAAAAAAACCGGAATCGAACTTAGGATTTTTATTAATGAAATATGCAATGGACGAGAATATTTATTGGCCATCGCATACGACGCGACTATGTAAATGAAGTCTTACATAATGCGTTCTGAATGAAGGGTGGCGATTATGTGGGGTTGTTAATTTACAAAGTCCTTGACCCGTAAGAGCCAAGTAACTAAGTAGCTAATCGATTGGAAGGTGTATTTAAAACTCTACTGCCTGTAAAATACTTCAATGGACGTGAAGATTGGAGATTTCTTTAAATGGTGATATCTTCTTTTCTGGATATGGTCGCTTTTGCAGTGCAAATCAGATAAGCGAATATAGGTGACGTGCTTTATCTAATCACGTGATGTTTATACTGACTTTTTAATAGACCCCTTCTCCCTTCTCTCTCTCTCGTTCAATCTTACCTGATGTTAAATGACATGACGACAGGTTTTCAAACTTGAGTGTGGTAGCTACTCAGGCGGAGATTTTTAGAAAATGTCGTACCACCATACTTCAGTTTACTCAGGATGTTATCTTTAAAAAAATTAGCCTTATTATACAGTTGGATAAGTAGGCTCAAACCTGCGACCGCACTACCTTGTGCACCATCATCACTTTAACTTCCTTTCAAATAAAATCGCTACACGCCTGTAATCTTTGCCTTCTAATCCCTATTTCAAAAGGTAGTATATAATCCGTAATAATAATTTAATATTATATTCAAGTAATAATATAATATTAATATCCAGTTTATAAATGTATCACTAATCCACAGAGGGAAGATATGGGTTTAAGATACACTTACCTAAGTCGCTCTGCTTTCAAACAAAGAGTACATAATAATAAACAACATTTATATTAGCAAGTAGTTGAAACCCGTGACTACGTTCTCGTTTCTTTACATTTGCTCTTTCATGGAGACAATAAAAATATGGTGATAAAATTACAATTAGAAATAATAAAATTGAACTCACTTTTAATTGCATGTGACATTAAATAGACATCTTAGTATATCTGTCTCGCTTACTCTCTATGCCCTAGTGCTAATAGTGTCTGCAATCCGAATTCCAAACTCATAGATACTGACGTTGGAGAAACTAAAGATTAAAACTGATGTCGATCATCGTCGCTTCTGTAACCGTATATATTGATTTTAAATGATCGACTAACCGAAGTAGAGGTTTTTACTTTAATTGCCACCATAAGTAATAATTCATTTGAATAGTTAATAGTGGATACTTGCCCCGAAAATAAGTTAATGTTGTAATTTCAAGCATCGCGTCAACAAGAGACGCGCGTTTTTACAAAACAACGTTGCGCCACTAAAGAGCAATCTCTCCGCATTCCGCTATCCGACCTTCAAGTATTGAACATCTACACTGTTAGTACATCAGAAATCTGGAATGATATCATCCACTCACCAGTAAATTAAGACTATTTATTACACGCGTCTTCACGTGTATGCGCTTTTCGAGTTCCATGGAAATTACGTGTCTTATTTGTACTATTTGTTATTATCCGATCTTCGTAATATCACTCCAGTTATTTTTGTTATTTAAATAAAGATCGATTACGACTTTCGATAGTTGAGAAAATGTCGAGAGTTGTCATCCTCATGCCGAACTACAGCTACCATGGTGTAAACCTCTAGGATGGTTTGAATATATATACTAATTGAAGCGATGATGGTGCAGTTGGTATTGCGATCGGATTTCGTGTCAATGGGCACGGGTTCGAGCCCACATAACTAACTTTAAAAATGAGGCTGAGATTTCAAGGATGGAAAATATTGCGAGGAAACCATACTATAGCTCAGGTTTGTAGCCAAATACCAATAGGTGTGTTCCGGCCGCATCACTTTGTGAACCAGTGCTTCTAGGCTTAGTGTGTTTACTATCCTGAAACACATCGTCAATTAACATTAGGTGAGATTGTGGTAAAGCACTGAGCCTATATTGTGTAAAAATGCTATCTTGTTTCCTTACGAAGTTTTCCTTCACTGATAAAGTTCAAGCTGATTTCATGGTTATAAACCCACCTGTTTGAACCCGCGTCCATTGACGCGAAATCCAACCGCACTACCAACTAAGCCATCATCGCTTCAATACATTCAAAATGTATCATGACCATAAATTATAATACCTGCTTTATTAACATATTCTGGCAAATATCGTTCCATTATTAGTCGAAGCATAATCCTGTCAATAAGCAACGGTTTTCATGCCCATGGTTGCAAATTCCATCCATATAGCTGTAATCCTTTTATTGTGACTCGCTTCGGCTTGCCACTTAATGGTTACTACTGTTTTTGGATTATACCGTACTTACAACGAGACATAGGGGACGTTTTTGACCTCTCCCTGCCTTTGTCAGCAATTGTAACTAAAGATGATTACGTAACTATTGGCATAGTTTTGAACAAAAAATCGAAGATTAAAAGTAAATATTGTTAACTCAATCACTATTTAGACCCACCCCGTGCCCAATGTCATCAAAAATAAGCAAAGCATAATCCATAAAATAATATATGAAGTCGGCAATTGCTAAACAATGGGACTAATTAAAATTAGTAACACCACGCACAGGTTGAGAGTTCAGGAAAACAGCATTCGCAAATTCTTATCAGATGCCAGATGAATTCTCTTAATTACATTAATCATTGTATCCTATGTATTAAGCACCCGCTAGCTATTAGCCAAGCGTATCTGCGGAATTCGAAGAATTCTAGTTTTGCTCTAGAATTCTAATTGGTTATACACAATATTGAGGGAAACACCTGGATTTCCCGATGACAAACGTTTCCCCTCAATATTGCGTTCAGTTTTATTTATTGGACTTTCTGTGTGGTTTATTTATCTGTAAGGATGATAACGACATTTCTCTGAAATACAACTATATTAATTTATTGTGAGCCTTGGTTTTTTTCTTAGCGGATTTATTTCAATATTTGTAATTGTAACCTCTAAATATTATGAAAAGTAAAGACTCTGCCCGTACCTTCGTTAATGTGCTTATAACTCAAGAATCGTTAAATGGATTTATATGATTGCTTAATTAAATCATAGATATGTTCCTTGTCCAGCTGTGTGTACGGCGGCTTTAGAAGACCACCGCTCTTTCCTATCACGTGGAGTGTCATAATAAGCGACAGAAGTAAAATAATGTCTACATCTACACCCGGATCGTAGGTGGCGGTTTAACCACCAAAAATATCATCCCCAAGGAGAATTGGTGTCAGGCAGGCGGCCGGTCGTAAAATAAATAGCTGAAACTTAAAAGTACCATGGATTCAAAGAGGAAAACAATTAGCACAGACCCCAAATAAAAATGGAATAAGGGCAGGGAGATGATGATGTGCTCCTTGGCTAAGCTTTAGTACAATATATATATTTTATTACATTAAACAGTATATAGAAGCAATTATTATGAAGATAAAAACTAATCGCAAGTACATACTATGAAAATATTTGACAATCAGTTGATAATTTAAAAGATGTCAAACAATAAGTAATTATGAAGGAGAGTAGGAGGTTATGCGACAATATAAATAGAAAACAATACCTTGCATTGGAGTAACATAAAGTTTATCTTTGATAATGTTATTAGGCACCGTGCACATGGTGAAAATTAATAAGTTTATATCTTGCATTATGTTGATGAAAGGTCAACGTCTGGATGGTTTTAATGATAGTGATATAAGGAGAGACATGGTAACTGAACCAGTCTGGATTAAGTAGCGCGATGCGGCGCCGACGGCCTATTGTACTTGCGCACGCGCCGCTAACCGCGTCACCTCATTGATGCATTGAGCTTTTGTGTCGAATTACCTCCACTGTACATAAAACTGGTCCTACAACTTTACCGCTACGTGTATAATATGTGTGGTACCTAACACTATACCTCTGCAAAATCTTTAGGCAAACTAGTGCTCGGGATGATTTCTGACAGTTTTACAAATATGTCAATAAATTTCAAGCGGATGAATTCATTCATTATTCAGTGGAAACGCTGAAGAACTCTGAATAAGGACTATTTGACTTGTCATAGAATTATTTTACGACTGGCATAATTATGGATATCATTTACCCACCGCCATAATTAGAAGTAAACAGCTTGATTTCTTTCTTTCTGTCGAGATCAATCTATCTTCATTAGATCGTCGCTTTATCTGGCCTTATTTCTATTTTTCGAGACGCGCTCTTCATTTGAGAGCTTATGTATATTGTATGTATGTACATTAGAAAATGTCCAACCACCATGCTGGAGTTCCTTCATGATGTTTTCTTGCACCAAAAATTGAGTCTTACTGTAAAATTCGATAGGTGTTCTCATCTGAGTCCATCGACGTGGAAACCGACCACACCTGACAATATGGCATCATTTTTTAGGGAATTGATAGTTTGATTATTATTATATCCTCGTCAAAAAACAAATAATTTTCCCACAACTTCTCCCATCCCCAGAAAGAAACATTACAACTTATATTTACTAAGTTGAAAATACACAGTTATACCATAAATTATATATAATTTTCAATACACAATTAGAATACGATAATGATGGTGATGGCGCGTAATAAAAAAAACTTCATTTACATTGAAAGCATAATTAATTAATTAATTATCTTGTAAATGAATTACTACATCGTGAGGAAACAGATTAAGTGACATCACAATCGATTCTGAGTTGAATTATGAGAATAGGAATAATGTAAGAAAATTAATGGATTTATAATTTACACACGTCACTCTACGATTCAATAGGTATCTGACATTTATTCGAAATTTTAATTTCGTTTATCCATCCTTTGGAATTAAATGAGAGTTTATTTAAATGGTTAATATTTGAATTGATTATTTTACTATTAAATATCGTGTATAGTAATGAAAGGGTAAAGTAACTAAGGTGTAATTGATTTTGTGCGAAAAAAACCCGCTTTAGATAGTTCTACCAAATTGGATACCGTTTTGTTGGATTGGAAAATGTTTTTTCTATCTACCCAACATTCGCAGAATGATTCATACGTTAACATTAATTAAGGAAAAAAGAAATCTTCGATTATTAAAGTCTATTCTCAAGTAAATCTTCCTTATTTCTCGTATCTTTACACGGTTTAGTTTCTGCGTTGAACTCATAATTACTTCACTCAATTCTCATAAAACGATTAGTTTTTTTTACAATATAAATTTAAAATTCAAATAAACACATTGCATTATTAAGAAACGACCAGACGCAATAAATTTTGGATTACGTAATCCAACACGTGTTTATATGAACAATGACACAAAATAGATACGTATACGGAATGTTCACTCGTAATTCTCGCGTCGAGTCGCTATGACCTTAATTTTAATTACCTACACTTGATAGCGAGTCTTTAGTTTACACAACGAAATTCACAATAGTAATAATAATTAGGATAAATGAATTTATTTTTAATTTGTCACGTATTATTTCAACACACATATAATTAATCGTCATCTATACTAATAAATAAAATTAAAGTTTCTGTTTGTAATTTCCAAATAACAAATTTTTATTAAATACATACATACATAATATGTTTTCAAGTGTTTGAATTTATGAGAAATACATATTTTACTTTATTTTATATCTTAGTACTAACATTTTTTTAGGAAAATAAATAGGGTTCCGTATAAAAAAACTAAAACGTAATGAACAATATATAAAACGCAGGTGCAGCCGCGGGCAGTTAGCTAGTAACGTATATTTTTAGATACCTTAATGTAGTTCTAAAGCGACTTAGGGCAAAGCCAAATAAGCGTAATTTGCGTCGCGCATTTTGTGTCGCGTAATTTATGTTAGACTGAAATTCGACTAGATCGCCAAATAATATAGTCAGTTGCATACCTGCGTTTGTACGGAGTGTTTGTGTCACATAGTATGTAGCATCCATACAAAATAATATGTATTTATGAAGTATTAGAAGATTATATAGAAATAGATAACTATTCTTCTTATGAAAAAACTATGCCATTCTTGAGAACAGTTCTCAGCGAATTCTTGCCACGTATTATGATTTAAAATTAATCACTATATGATTTTATTGATAAATTCCATACACATGGAAGCTTCTGAACCTCAATAATAACTCTTACAGTATCGAACTACAGTATTAATTAATGTACATGTAAAGTATATTAATAACTTACCATTACTGGTTAATAACTCAGCTGATAAGGTTCTATTTGCAGACGATACTTCACTTATATTTAAAGTAAAAAGAAAAAATTCAGAGATTAGGCACTTAAATAATACACTAGCAAACATTTCCAAATGGTTTGCCTTAAATAATTTACTTCTTAACACTAAGAAAACGAAATGTATAAAATTTATGTTGCCTAATGTGCAACATATTGATTGCAAGTTAGAGGTAGAAGGGAATTTAGTAGGTTTAGTTGACAAAACTCTGTTTTTAGGTATCACACTTGATAATAAGGTACAATGGGGTCCGCATATTAAAACTTTGGCAGGAAGGCTTAGTTCCGCTGCTTTTGCGGTTCGAAAAATTCGCCAGTTGACGGATATTGCTACTGCTAGGTTAGTCTACTTTGCTTACTTTCACAGCTTACGGTATTTTGCTGTGGGTACCCCATCAGTAGCAGAGGTAGACACCATTTTTACGTTACAAAAGAGAGCTGTTCGAGCAATATACAATATGGAACCTCGCGAATCTCTAAAGAACAAGTTTAAAGAATATGATATCTTAACTTTGCCCTCCCAATACATCTTCGATAACTTAATGCATATTCGTAAAAATTTAGACAAGCTAGATCTAGTGAATGATCGTCATAATTTTAATATTAGAAGTAAAAACAAGTTGGCCGTCCCACGCTTTAGGTTAAGTAAGTGTAATAAAAGGTTTATAGTTAATAGTATTCGGTTTTACAATAAGATCCCAAGTAACATTACCGATTTACCTGACAATAAGTTCAAGTATTATGTCAAGCAAGTTTTAATCTCAAAAGGTTATTACAGGGTGGATCATTACGTGAACGATAGTGATGTCTGGAATTAACCCACAGCTCTGTGCTTCCGCTAACATTATTAAGACTATGATTTGTATAGTTTTTATACAAAAAAAATGATTTATTAAAAAAAAAGAACCAGATCTAGTTTCTTGCTGGCTCTTCTCGGCTGGGTTGTTTTCCGAACCGGTGGTAGTGTTTTAGACGTTCATAAGCACCTTCTTAGGGCCTAAATTGAATAAAGATGTTTTTGATTTTGAATATTTTTTTCCCGAAAGAATCGTGTTGACTCTTGCGTACTCTACACAAAATTACACTGGTTTGGGCCTCACCCTTATCCTATTGTCGAGGAAATGATGGTTCTGTTAGGTATAGTTCTGGTAGAGTGGTCGCAACAAGTTGAATGTAGTTTCGAATCTGTTCTACAATAAGCCTGAGGTTTCGGTGAAGGAAGACATCGTAAAAGTATAGCAGTATAGCATAATTGATGAATCAATGCATGTAAATTTTTTAACTGTATAGTTTGAAATTAGCCAAATGAGAACTGAAAATACCGAGAGGAAATAATGGGTTCATCATGGTTTTCCCATTTAGAAAGTACATAAATCGCTTCATGGTGTTGTGACCGTTTACCAAATGCACAACTTAAGTGTGTCGATCTACTTTTAATATTGATTATTCAGTAAAATGTACCTCTCTTTAGCAGATAAGTAAATATTATGAAGTGCAATGAACTGACCTTCTGTATCTATTGATTTTGTTACGTTAAACAATGATGATTGGTTTATTTATACGATCGAAGACATTGTACGCTCCTCTATATAAAGTCATAAATGGCAAATAGATCAATTGTTAACTGTGCGTACAACAAGTTAAGTGTGTTAAGTTCATTCTTAGCCTATTTTTATTTTCTAGATTATAAGTTTTGATAATTCAAATATTTTTTGCGTAGGTACGATTTCGTATATGAATTAATTTAGATATAGTTAATATGACATAGTAAATGCGTAAACTTTTTTTTTATTTTATTCATTTTCCTCTTAATTCTTTAATCTTACGTTGTATGAAATGCACCACATAGAAGTGTCTATCACAGAAACTTCAATTTTATTCAATTTCAACTGCCTCGGTGGCGCATTTGTATTACATACGACTGTCGTTCTGTGGTCTCGGGTTCGATCCCCGGGTTGGGTCAAGTGATATTGGCTATTTCTACTCAGTATCATCCCGGAGTCTGGAGTTTGTGTCCGATATGGCCCTGTCAGATCTGGGACGGAATTAAGCTCGGCGAAATGTGGGTGGTGTAGTTCGCTATTTCACCTCTGCCTAACTCTTCGGGGATAACAGGCGTGAGCTTATGTATGTTATGTATTCAATTTTATAGTTAGTTAATTTCAATATTAGGATAGATCATGAAGTCAGTAAAAGAACCCACTATCAATTTATAATGTAATAGTTGATTTAAACTGTTTTTATTCAATGCTGATTATCATATCATATCATGACGCAGGAAAAAGTTTTCCTTATAAATTATGAAGCTACTATAAATATATATCTGTTTCATTTTCTCTTACCCGATATTATACTAGTGCGAGTAGTGACGTGTAACTCAACGTTATATGAACAACATATTACAATCGATTATTGTTAACTTACCGTTGACCGGACGGACCTCAACAGCTTTGCGGAACTTTTAGGACTTTAGGACGCTTTGCCGGAAGACTGGTAGTTAGCGCAAGGAAACAAAGAAGTATGTATGGACTTCGGCTTCGACTGCTATCTGAGATGTAAATTTCATACAAAAAATTTATTGGAAACATGAATGGTTTATGTAATATTGTTATGCAACTGCATATATGTTTTTTATTATTTCCCAAATAAATAAATAATTTACCCTGTAGGAAACTTATGGTGGTTAAGGAGAACTACGGATCTCAAGCTCTCTTACAGAACCCATGTAGAGGGGTGCTTTATACTTTTTTATTTTCTCTTTTTACACAGAATAGGCTCAGTGCTTTGACGACAAACTCGTCTGATGTTAAATGACGATGTGGTCCAGGATGATACGCGCGCTTTCGCTTACGTTTTTAGAAGTTTTCGTTTAAACGATTTTCGAATTTATCGCTTTACATTTAAATATAAAAGATGAAATTATATAACAACTAAATTATTAATTATCTCCATGGGATTACGTCGATTGCGCGCTTACTAACTGACACATCAATGAACACTATTAAGGCAATTGAATTCGTTACTTGCAAAAGCAATGAAATTAATTGTATTATATCAATTAGTTACATCGAGACGTTATTAATTTGAAATGTTACTAATTTATAAGGTTATTTGTGTGTTTATTATGATAAACTATTTATTCCTGCGGCTTTACACGCGTATTATGATAAATGTGTTTCAAATTATTTCAGAAGTTATTTCGCTTTTTACCGGATGTAATTAAATATTTATTAAAATATGGTTAGACATATTCCCATCCATAAAATAAATAACAAAATAAAGTAAGTCAATGTTTTCAAATTAAAACTTAGTATTTATTCATTAATAAGTAATCGCAATAATAAGTGTTTAAAATGAATAACTATTATCAATTTTAATAAGTAAGAACACTAACTTTATATATATAAATCTTCTGCGAGTATGTTGACTAAACTTTTTTTTCTTTTCGTTCGTTTCTTGGGGATTCGAGAATGGTACAGATTCACAATTTGGTCCAATTTAATTTTTTATATATGAAACACGAATGAAGTCGCGGTCACAGGTAGTCCTAAATAAAAATTAATTTATATTAATTACTATTAGATTAATATCAAAGAAATATTTGTAAATTATTATTATTACACATTATACTCCATAGATTTAGCGTTTTGACCATAGATTAATCTGATGTCCAGACGTCCAGCTTAGACGTACTGACGCTCAGGTGAAGCCGCCGGAACACACCTATAAGTGCTCACCGACAGATTTTTTGACTTAAGTGTAGTGACTAATCAGGCATAATTACAAAATTCCGAATAAACGCGGCTGAGTTTTGAATATATGCATCGCGTATTCACATATTTATTTCAAATGTAAGAGTGAAAGATGCGTAGTTCTCCTTGGACTGAATATAACATCTCAGGACGCGTTTTATGATACGTGTGTTATCTGAATTTAACAGTGGTTACGCTATTCCATAGATATACAAATTGTTTGCTAGTAAGTCTATAAAAGCATCGTGTTAACATCTATCCTGGTAACACTAAGGGTTAATGAACTTCTATAAAACATCCCTTAACCAAGTGAATATAAGATCCGGAATACAAATTTAACTTTTCTAGTCTACGCGCGGTAGCCATGCTTTTTTATGCTTATCATTGATATTAATAATATGTCGAAATCATAACCAAAGAATACTCTATCCAGTCTAACCCCTGAAAAGGAGTTTATTAACGTCAAAACATTAACAACGATTCGGAAAAAAAAAATGAGAAAAGTTGGCAAAAACTCAATCTGGTTTTATTTGTATTCATAATTTAAAAAAAAACTACAACTCGTAATTGTAATCGGTTTTAGCGGAAGAAGCACAGAGAGGGGTGTAATATCCAGATATCACTATCGTTCACGTAATGATCCACCCTGTAATACAACTTAATTGACTTAGTGCTTGAGAACTTATTGTTAGGTAAATCGGTAATGTGGTTTGGAACCAAATTGTAGATGTTAACACTCTTACCTAGAAAGCTTTTATTAAAGTTACTAAGCCTTAAGCGTGGGATGGCTCATTTATGATTAATAGTTTGTAACATGATTTTAGACTAAATTTCATATTCCATCACCCCCCTTTGTAAATGTGTAAACAAACACGTGTATGATAATAATAAAACAACCCACGTTCGTATTCTCCGGACATCGTGAATGAATTCACCATTCATTCTCCACTTTGACCTTTCGAACAAAGATCTTTTGACATCGCACGTCTATGTATACGGTAGCGGCTACATCGCCCCATACCTAGTACAACGCATGCATACTTTACGAACATTTACCCGTACAATAGAGAGGCAGTTCGATGAATACCGTAGTAGTTCGAAATTCTATTCGCTTCTAAATGCTACGGTTGTTTTGGGTCGCTGTATTGTTTTATACATTTTCCTCAACGTAATGAACGTACCATTCAAATGACTAGAGGTATTGTTCAATTATGTATTTAAAATATATATAAAAAAACTTTATTACTATATTATAGTATATATTTTATTATTTATGGCAAAAGATACCTGACTAATAACTAGTAAATAAAAATCTATCACAACTGTCAAATCAAAACTGTAACTAGCAATCCATCCATCCATCCATTCAATCGAAAGATGTCCACTGCTGCACATAGATCTCCCCCAAAGATCTCCACGACGACCGGTCTTGCGACATCTGTATCCAGCGGACTCCCGTGACCTTCACCATATCGTCGGTTCACTTTGTGGGGCTTACCCACCATGCATATTTCAGTACGCGGCAGCCATTCGAGAACACATTGGCCCCATCGGGCATCGGTTCTACGAGCAATGTGGTCAGCCTATTACCACTTCAGTTTGGCAATTCTTCGGGCAATATCGGTGACTTTGGTTCTTCTGGGGAACTCCTTATTTCTGATTCGATTACGCAGGGATACTCCGAGCATAGCCTTCTTCCATTGCGCGTGGCTATTATAACTTTGAGTTTCCTAATTATGCCCATTGTAAGTAACGACGTCTCAGTGGTTGAATGGTACGTTCATAATAGCCAGCAATAGTTTTGGTGAGATAAATAAGCAACCACCCTCTCTTGTCTTTCGCTGTCTTGTCTTCATTATCCTAATATCTGGGCCAAGAATTTCCCGCAAAAAATGATATTATTTATTACCCGCGCGAGATAATTCACATGCTCAATTTATTCCTTAGAGAGCTTAGTAAAAATATGTAAAGTGAGTTAGAAAACAATTTATTATATAAAGTGACGAGATGCGGCCACAACTAGTATAGCTGGTTGGTAATATATATTTTAGTTGTGTAACTTAGATAATTCTTACACGCGCAGTCTAGAATAGTTTACCAACGTCGCTTCGTATCATACTTTCAAAACACGTATACAAATATTTATCGTCCGCTCTAGTGAAATATAATATTATTATTACTGAACTCGAATGCGTGAGAAAATGTACCAGAAAGAACGATAAAAACACGCGCTCATCATGTAAAGGAATTTACCTCAGGAACAACAATATTCACGTAAAATAGACGGTTGAGAAAAGTAATTAATTGATAATTATTGTTGGCTTAATCTAACCTCATGCAATGGGTACTTCTGAATCGAACTATTTCTTTTCTGAATAATCTATACATTTTAGTTGTTCTTAGTATAATGACCGAAGGCTCTCACGGGAGGTCGTTTACAGTGGTCCGGTGAACTGTGACGCCATCAATGCTGTACTTTTATCGTTCATGGTTAATATTATGTGGAACGAATATAGGCCGTATATGACCCGTTTACTCGCCACTGTGGTGCACTCGCACTTGATTCAATTTACTTTCGTTCCTTAAGTAGTACTTTGACGCAATACTTCAATACACTATATATAAACCGACTGTGGATAGGACGCGATGTCACTACATTTTCAAATCGGTATTAATTGAGGCCGTCTTCTTTTAGCCGAACTTGAATTAGGTCCTACTGGTTGTTTAATGATATATTGCGTTGATTGTTGTGAGTTTGAATCCTGTACTACAATGAGATTGAGCTGATATTGGGGTAAAATATCGTATCATAGCATTGCGGTATTTGGGTATTCTAGGAGCATCATTCAGCTAATCCTTCTAGGCCTAGTGTGGTACTATCTTAGGTCAAATCGTCACTTAGCGTCAAGAAGGAGTATACTCAAAGGTGAAATTTATACAGTGTATAATAAGAAATCTCCCATATCTTCCCGTTCGCGTCGTAAAAGGCGACTATGGGATAAATCAGGGGATGGGCAATATCATCCTTTGAGTACCATAAATAAATACCTGACTGCAATCGGCAACCCGCCTGCGAAGCGTGGCGATTACGACAATCCCCCCTTTTTTCCAGATCTATGTCTAGCAGTGGGCGTCTTTCAGTTGGATCAATAACTAACTTAAGTCATTGTAAGTAAAGTGGATACGGGCACTAACTGGTGAAAAATATAAAATACGAAATATACGCAGACAAAGCCGCGGGAAATACGTATTTGATAGCAACCGTAGTGTTTATTACGATGTCGTGTTTTAAACGTGTTATATCGGTTAACCGCTAGTTAAATATTATATAACAATAGACACCGGTACATTATACCCCTTACCGCGGTATAGAATTTGAGTAGAGTGTTAATGTTGTAACTTAAGATGATCTTTATTTCTTTTAGCGGTGAATGTATTATTAGTTAATAATTATATATATATATACTAAGAATCTATACTTATAAATAAAATTTAAGTGTATGTTTGTAATGTAAAACAAAATTTTTACTAGCTATATTTCAATGTATATACGATACCTATACCAAAAATACAATTTTTATTTATTTTTTCTGTTTGTCTGTCTGTTTTTTGTAATGGGTAATCTCTGGAACGACTGGCGCGATTTCGACGGGACTTTTTTTTTAGTAGATAGCTGAAGTTATTCCGGGTAACTAAGGGTACTTTTAATTTTCGAAATAATTCGAGATCCGCATAAAAAAAAATAATACTCATAAAAATTTGAATAAAATCTGATTCAATTTTACGGGCAAGTCATATCATTTATGAGAAATATTTTTACTTTATCTTATTACAAAAAATTTTTTAGTTGTGTTTTAGTTGTGGATTCGTATAAAATAATTAAAACGCAGTGAAGATAATATATGAAACGAGGGTGCAGTTGCGGGCACACAGCTAGTTATATAATAAGAAATTCTGTTAATTGCAAAGATAATTTAAAACTGGACACTTTCAAATGTAAGAAAACAAGAATAAACATGGACATTGAAACTTGCTGGACAAAGAGCTTAAACTGACGCTTAAACTTATTGTCAGGTAAATCGGTTATATACTTTGGAAACAACCTAAAAGAACTTTTATTTTTAAGCCTAATGTATGGGAGGGCCTAATTTTTGTCGGTGATGATAGCGATTTTGAGATAATTTTCCTAGGTAACTTTCTAATGAAAATAAGTTGTCAGTGAAGTACATACCGGAATAAAGCTATTGTTGTAAAAAGAAAAATATTTTAAAACTACGGACTTTATACTTCGTAGTATTATTGGAATTAATGTTACATTGTTTTTTTTTCTTTTGCAGGTAAGACCTTCTTTAAAAAATGTATAAGGAAAATTTTGGCAAGTATATTTTTTTAACTGTCTAAGTTGAGTTGTGTGAAAATATAATCACATATAAGCACACCCAGGCACTTTGTCGCCAAACTAGGCATTGATTAGCTATGTTCAATATACATAATCATTCTCAGCATAGGTACTATTGGTATAAATATGTGCTTGATGATGTGTTTCTACCTATATAATTAATTCAAAGAAATCTTTGCATGTACAAAGTTATCAATTGCCATAGAAGTTCCGCTTCTGACAAGCGTATTTTGTACACACGCTCTCTTTTGTATTTTGTGGTTGGGTGGTTTGTGTATAACTGGTTTAATTAGGCAAATATAAAATGAAGATAATAGTGTTTAAATCTATAAAAACCAAGACCACCATTATGTTCTAATTTCCTTATATTGAATATTGAAACAGAAATTTTATATGGGGCGTTTGTATATTTTGCATGCGCAAGCACAGCTCGTGTGCAAATAAATACAGGTAGATATTATTTTTTTTTCTTTTTTTTCTAATGTGGCTAGTTCTCTATCAACAGTTGGCGTTATTATGCCGACATACATATATCACGAATAATGCATATAGGTAGCTCTGATTAGCTCGTGGAATGTCTTTAACCTTTGAGGGTCATCTATTAATCACGTGATGTTTTATTCGCAATTTTAGAATCTCTTTCTCCACCTTGACGATTTATGGTAAGGTTTCAGATCAACAAAGATCACGTGTATTTTTTTGTACAAAGTAACAGAATATTTTTTATAACTCGTCTCTTGGCAATTGCTAGTCATGTTTACGCGTCTTTTCTCGGTTTCACGTAATCCTCCCTCCTCGCTTGTGATGTTTTTCGAGCCACCTTCTTGCTTTTTGAGCCTCACGCGATTAATGGACGATTCCTTAACTCCTTATTATGACGGGATTTTCACCATCTCCATGGTTGTTGCGACTTAGTCGGACACGAAAGCCCTAGCCTGCAATCTAATATAATCAATAATTGCGAACTGCTTTGTTAAAATTACTAATAGGCTATGAAATTTAAAGACAGATTTAGGCTTAGTACTTTTAGTAGAAACTAGACGCCTACGCGCGACCCACGCTCGCTCATTCACTGCGAATGCGAAAATACACATTTATCTTTCTAATTCGCAAACGCCTTGCTATATTTCTCCCTAATTAGTCTGTTTTAGATAATATTATAGGTCAGATGAATAGATTCTATTAAGGGAGATATACCTACACACAAAAACTATATTTATGAAAGTTGTGGGGCTTTGGGAACGTTTATTTATTTTAAATATTTACGGTCATTTTACTTTATAAAATTAAAAGCTTCTTATTATTGAATTGTATATATTTTATTACTTCTTTTATTTTAGATTGACATAGAATGTAATGTTTTTTAAAATTAGAAGTTACATATTTTTAACATATCAAGTAAAACCTTGGTCTTTTTGGAACATCCTCCAAACCAGACACGAAACAACAAACATACACATAAATTAAATTAAAATTATTTGCGACAATTTCTCTGCCATATTTCCAATAAAGCCGTATGAAATAAATTATATATAAACATCGTATTTAAAGTGAGTCGCTGCCAATAGAAAAGGACTGGATGTAAGGACAAATACCACCCGACAATGTCTGTAAGTTTTTCTACTAAGAAAAATATCATTTTCCCACCATAAAAATTTTAAATAGTTTCTGTCAATCGGAGGTAAACTGATTTGTAAAAATTCTTTTTCAATACCAGCTGTTATTCCTATAGCTCCTGTTCTAAAACTTATTAGTAAATTACGTGTTAAAGAAATAAAATTATAACCTTTTTCCAAACAGGAGTTGGGACTCAGTCCATTTTTATCTTTTGCTGACGCATCGAAAACTGGTCTCAGAGTACATGTAAGACTCGACTCTTTAATAATAGCTTTATGTGGCAAATAATGAACGGTATTATGTTTTATATCTATTGGTGGTACTTATTCTATAATACCTAAACTATGCCACTTTTGAAAGCATTCATGATACTCTCGAAACTTGCCATTAGAAATTAATTTATTTGTAGTTGAATAAAGTCTTACTTTTGCTTTTTCGCAATTTGATAATAAATCTTCATGGCCTACTTTGAAAGGAAGTTTTTCATTACTTCATACCTGCCTTCTTCACTGCATTCGATATTTTCTTCTTTTGACTTTGTTCCTGCTGGATCCTGTATCCCCATCATCTCCAGTGACCAATAATCCGTTAAACTTAAATTGTCATTCTGAGAGATAAATAAAGAAGTGGTAAAATTGAAATTTTCACTCACCTGTTTTCCTTGTAAGGTCCATCCAAATTTAGTATTTATGGCTACTAACCCATTCTGCAGTTGTTTTAACTCTCCTGTCAAATAAAAGCCTAAATAATCAGCACCAATTAATAGAGATATTTCATTTTCGTAATGTTGTTGATCTGTCAGAGATATTTGGTTATTTTCTAAAACCTGTCTTAATACATTATTAGGTCTAAATCTAGGAACATTTTTACAAATAACACTTTGTCCTAATGCTAATAAATTTGTAGTATACGAACTATCTAAACTAGAAATATTTAAATTAAATAGTTTGTATGCTTGAGAATTGGTTTCAGTACCACCGAACAAACTATGTGTTAATATTTGTTCATCAGCTTCTGGAATATTTAACTCTTCTATAATTTGCTTTCTAATATATGATCTTTGTGAGCCGCTGTCAAATAGAGCTCTGATGGGTAGTTTCTTCCCTTTGTACTCTATTTGAATAACTGCTGTTTTTGTAGAAGAGTGGTATAGTTTTTAGAATTCCAGCTATGTGTTGAAGATGCTGTGGTAGTGATTTCCTTTGTAGCCTCCATGGTTTTTGGTAGTAAGTTTTGGCCATAACATATTGTGGTAGAATGCCTTTTCCCACATATTAAGCATCTGATGTTGTAGGCTCTACATATTTTATAGTTATGGCCTTTTCTTAAACAAATTGTACATGCTTTCTTTTTAGTTAGTACATCCTTTCTTTCATTTATAGTCAATTCATTTAGCTTGTAACACTTTAAACTAGTATGATTATCTTTATCACACCAGATACATGATTTCTTAAAATCTTTTTTATTAGACGTAGACGTTAAACATTGAGCTGTAGATGGTGACATTGTTTCTATTTTTTGTTCTGGTTCTTTCATAGAAAATGTGGTACTCGCAATTTTAATACGCTGGTCACTTTCTACTTCTTTTTGTAAAAATATGAGTAGGTTTCCGAGCTCATCTTCCATCTTATTATCATGTGCACCTGTACGCTGCCAAGTTTTTAATACTTGTCGAGGTAAAGCTGATTCAACCATCGGAAGGATGAATGCTGCATGTTTTTTTTTAGTAATACCAAGTGTTTCAAGAGCGCGTAAATGACCACTAACCTTATCATATAAAGTTGCTAAATCTAAGTCCTCGCCGTTAGCTTGTTGTAAAATTAACGACAACAGTTCTCGCACATACAGTTGTATTAAAAGATCTTCTCGCGCATACCTTGATTTTAGATGGTCGATACACTTTTGATAATTATCTCCATTTATCGGATAGCTTTCAACTAGATTCCGAGCCTCAGTATTGGGTGTGATGGACTGTAATAAATAAACAAATTTATCTTCTGTGTCCAAATGGACATTTTCGTGAATTTTCTGGAACTGCCCCCAAAATGGTAACCAATTTTTACTATTGCCGTCGAATTTGGGAACTTCAATTCTCGGTAATCTCATCAATTGTAAGTTATTTTGATATTCTTTCTTTTCATCTTTTATATTTTCTTTTAATAGGGAATTATATTTTTCAACTAAGAGGAACCATCTACACTCATATTTTTCAACTTCGTCAAATTCTTTTTCAATTAAACTCTCGTCTTCTTCGAGTAATATTTTGTTTCTAATTTCCTCATCTAATTTATTAATTTTTTCTTTAATATTGATGAGTCCTTTATATGTTGCTTTCAATTCAATTTCAGTTGGAGAATTCTTTTCTGTGATTAATAATGTCTCCAATATATTTGCTTTCTTTGTAAACTGACCTCTTAAAACTGACCTGTGTTTTTCCATATTTATTATTTTCAGGCACTTTTATTATCACGGTCGCCACGTTGTGGGGCTTTGGGAACGTTTATTTATTTTAAATATTTACGGTCATTTTACTTTATAAAATTAAAAGCTTCTTATTATTGAATTGTATATATTTTATTACTTCTTTTATTTTAGATTGACATAGAATGTAATGTTTTTAAAATTAGAAGTTACATATTTTTAACATATCAAGTAAAATCTTGGTCTTTTTGGAACAAAAGTCTTAGGATATAAATTAAGAAATTGAAATAAACAGTATCTTGTAATATTCACCTTTTTAGCGTTCGGTTAAAATATCACATTATTTTAAGTGACGATGTGTTTTAAAAATGGTAACAAGGCGTAGAGACTGGTTCTCAAGTGATTTTGCCAAAATACATCTAATGGCTAGAATTTTAAGTCCAGTCTTCCATCGAAAGATTAGAAGTATTAAGGGATACGAACTCATGCCAGCAAAAAATTCTGACCAAACAGATTGTTATATAAGCATTCAATGTTTAAGAAACAATTAAATGATTATCTTTAGATAATAAATACTTTAAAAAAAATTGTAGCATTTAAAATTACATAAAGTTGAAAGCAACTTTTTTAGATTTATAGTGTACTCCGGATGTGCCGCGTCAAAATGAATAGAAATTGAGTTATTCTAATGAGACGAACAAAAAATTAAAATGTCAATAAAAATAAATACACGTCCTTAAAACACCGAACTAAGCTCGGTCGTCCAGGTACTATTTTATTATAGTACTAAGTAACAAATTTCCGTGTCGTCCGAATGGTCTTATACGGTCAAATAAAAAAAAGCGTAATCAACAGAATTAGAACGTCTCATTTGCTAGCTAGCGCATGTAGTCAACAGTCAGTCACAGCACCAAAATTTACATCAACAAAGCAAGACTCCTTCTTTGCGGCACATATAGGGTAAGCGATGATTCTTCGGCTGCCAAATTGTAAACTTAATTTATGCAATTACTTTAGAATAACTTGTGTTCTTTATCATAAACATGTTATATTTAATAGTTCGATATCATTTGATGAAAAGAGAAGATGGACGTACTGTGAGAAAGATGATATGCTTAGAAAGAGTGAATGTAGGTATGATGTCAAATAGAGATAAATGGAAAAGTAAGACACATGTTGCCCCAACCTCAAATAAAAATGGAATAAGGGCAAGGAGATGATGATGATGAGTTTGACATCATATGTTAAATAAAGTACAGTCCAGAAACTATGACTATATAAATGTTAATATATTGACAGTCGGTATCTCCATACCGGGCTACATCTATCAAGGGTAAAAAAGCCTTTATGTTATACACTTGCTGATCCTGGACACGCGACGGGGTTTAACGTCTGACTAGTATGAGAGGTTTTTTACAAGTGTGTGGTGGCCGCAATCGAGTCGGGTTAAAATAAACCCGTTAAGATAACTGTAAAATAATACAATTTATTAAGAGAATATACTAGCGGCATTTATTCTATACAAACTTAGTCCCCTGTTTCCTCCCCCCGGATAATAGCATAATGATAATATATTTGTATACCAAATAATATACATCCACCGCTGCCATGCCTGTACGTTTTGATTTTTTCCATAAATTGGTTATTTTAGAAACTATGAGCCTTTGAAAATTAAAAAATGCTCTATTTTTACATTCAATTTCAGACGTTCGTCAAACAAATTTGATGGATAAAATAAAAAAAAAAGCACAACGTACAGGCATAGCCAAAGTTTTTATTGTTCTGAAAGAAAATAAAATATCGGTTCAGGTTTGGACTACACAGGGTACTACGAAGTGATGTTTTCGTCTATTTTGCATTGGTAAAGTCAGGCCAAGCTGCAGTTGTCACTTTCGTGTTTTATATTTTTTTCTTTGGGGCGAAACGCAATTGCAAGAGATTTCTGAAATACCTACTTTTCCGACCGCATGTCCTGTTAAATCAGATCATAGGTTATTTTTGATATACGTAATAATATTTCCTATAGTTATGTACTAATTACTAGCTGTGTGCCCGCGGCTCCGCTCACGTTTTATATATTCTTCACTGCGTAATATAGTTAATAAATAATCATTGAAAGATATAGTTTTGATGTTGCTGTCCGTTGAATCGTACTTTGTTCACAATTTCATGATGAGTTTTGATTTTTTTTATGCGATTTCGAATATTTCGAAGAATAAACTTCAGCCATCTGCCAGATAAGTCGGTCCAGTCGTTCCGGAGATTAGAATTATGTTTTGGATATAGGTATCGTATAAAAAATCACATTTATTTAGTAAATAGTTGTCATTTTCATATTACAAACAGACACTTCAATATTATTTATTAGTATAGATTAGGTAAGTGTTAAAAAAAATTGCTTTCTCTTCTTTTCCTATTAATTCCACTTAATCAAACCATGTTAATGTAATCTTGAATAGCCTTGAGCCTCGACCAAAAATACTGCGTCAGTGGATATTTAGTGACAATGTAGAAGTATTTAGATCGGTGTCAAAAGCCTGTCTCGGCAGGCGCCGGCTGTCGTCACTAGGCGGGCACGCCCGCCTACGCTGTCGGCTTCCCGCCCAGATGAGTTTTCACAATTGTAATCAGTTGTATCTCGTATATTATTATACTATATTTATAAAAGAATAAGCATAAACAAGCATAAACTAAATAATAAATATATTATAATAATAGATTTGAAATTTAGCCGATATTATTAAAAATCAAACTATAACTGTATATTAATTTATCGTGTAACAATTACCTTAAATTCATTTCAATATTTCATGACAATTACACTGAAGTTATATACTAATTTAGCATCCGTTTCTAAATTATTTCTCGTAGAATTTCTAGCGTATAATATGTTATCGACACACTGAATAATAAGTCCAAGGATCATGTAAAACGGAGTTTATTGTCAAAATGTTATGAGAGTGGATCGTTATGTAAATCTTGGTTGGCTTGGTTGTTATTTTTATATGTATGCTATAAATGTAACAAGCATAATCTTATATAAGTAATTAACTAAGTAAATATTTATTTTAAACGCTACAGAAAGATAAAAAAAAGAAGTTAATAACATTGATAAAACTGGTCGAATTGGTTGTTGACTCTTTTCAATGGAGTTTCTTGCATTGATGATAGCGTTTTAGACGTCCGCCACTGTCTGTTCAACTTTTTTTTATTATAATTTCAGTAATTACCGGATTGATATAGTTATATAGTTAAAAACTACTCAGTTATAACAATCGAAACAGAGCGTCTGTGTGTGCTTATAATTTATACCTTTATAAGAAAAAGGAAGAAAAAATTAAAAGAAAGAGCTCATTCAAACTTTTTTAGATTCGTGTTCCAATTATAATACAAAACAGCAAACCAAAACTAACAGTTACGTATCCGAACTAATTGTTTTAAGTAAAAATGAAAAAAAAAAAAAAAAATATGTTGGTAAAAGGTCGTCCAGCAATTTGAATATATAAATATAAACTAACCCATTGATAGTTTTAAATTATTTTTACTTTATCACTATAATCCAACCTCAGCATTAATTTCTAATATATTTTTATAAATCATCATCGTCCACTGTCATCATACAAAAAAACCAATCAAAATGTCTGAATTGTGTAAAATGGGAAAATCATTAGAATACGCGATTCTAAATTTCGTCTCTGTAAATAAGCGAATACTTATAATAATAACGCTTCGAAACTACGTCAATTAATATTAATTCACAATATAGACGTTAATTTCACACGCACAATAGCGTTGGATGGTTTTCAGAGCGACGCGCCGCCCGCCGACGCACGGCGCCCGCCCAATTCAGTACGAGTTTCTGGGACACAGCTATAACGTCCGCGTGGTAACTACGCGTGTGTTTTACATTTACCTAACACTAGCTACGCCAACGACTTTGCTTTCGCGTAATAATTTCTATTGTTAACAAATATTAAATACAAGCACTATGTCAAGCAAGTTTAAATTTCAAAGGGTTATAATTATGTGAACGATATTGATGTCTGGAAATGACAACTCTGTCTGTGTTATATAATTATTATAAGTATAAATGGGATTTGTAAAATTTTTTAAAATATTAAATACGAAAATTCCGATAGCTGGATTGTTTTTTGAAACGGTGGTTGTGCTATGACATTCATTGAATATTTACCAAAGCCTAAATTTAATAAAGTACTTTTTATTTTGATTTTGAATATTTCTCTTAATTTTTTTTTTATAGAAGCTTCATAAAGTGACGGTACTGTGCCATATGGTAAGGAAAATGCAATCCAAAAATAATGGCGACCGTCAATAGATCGACTATCTATCGTCGGTCGTCCCTGTCATGACCGACCTCCAAATGGCTTATGCAAAGGATTATCGACTTAATTCGTTATTATCTCTGTAACGTTTTCCGCATATTGCTTAATGTAACAAAATATACTCGTATACAAAAAAAAACTACAACTATGATTAAAATATAGTTTCATGTTTTATAAAAAAAAATGATTACTAGGGTCGACTAAAAAGTTGACAGACAGCTTTTTAATATTTATCTTTGCCTTATTAAGATTATTTTAAACAACATTACTTCTTATCTGATTTATAATATTTTTTTGAAGTGTTTTAATTTCGAGTACTTTTAAAAAAATCGTAACAGTTGCAAATATAAACAGAACAGTGATTGGACCAAGTTTCTGCCTAACTGAAGTTATCTTTCGACTCATATATATGATGATAAAATATTAAATGAAATAGAAAATCTAAAGAAGAACATACGTAAAGACGTGATAAGTATTAACTACATTTTTGTTCATGTTGGTATAAAATGGCAATTAGCAAAAATTTACGAACTTTTTACACTTCTCTTTCATTTTTACGTATTAGCATAATTTTGAAAAAAAAAACGAAGATTAATATTGCTAACGTTATCACAATTAAATTAAAAAAAAAAAAAAAAAAATTGTCTGTTTGTAATGTCAAAACTATTATTTTTTTACTAAATAGATATGAATGTATATACGATAGTTATATCAAAAAAAGTTTTTTATAAAATTATTATCTGTCTCTCTGTCTGGCTGTTCCGGGTAATCTCTGGAACGGCTGGGCGGATTTTGACGAGACTTTTTTGGATGATAGCTAAAGTTACTCCGGGTTATTTGGAGTGCTATTAATTAATTTCCGTAAAGGTAGTTAAAATTGTTTAAAAAATAAAAGGTATCATGGGACACAAGGTAGGAAAGAAGTTCCTTCGGATAATAAGGAAGCAAGACAATTTGCAAAAAAATGTTGCTAAATTTTATACATATTTTCTGGTTAATTTTTTTTTACTGATTTCTTATTATTTAAGTAAATAAAGTATTTAGGAAATTTAGCATTTTAGAAAATAACAAATAACGTAAAATAAAATAAAACAAACAAAAAAAAAGTTAATCATATTAAAGTTAAGCAAAATAAAAAAAAAACATGTTCCTTTATTTTTTTTCCACAATATAAAATTACATGAAATAATTAAATTAAAAAAAATATGAGCAAAATTGACGTTCAAGTCATGGGTATATACTATGCATTGGCGGGGCGGTTTGGGATCTGAAAGAGAAGGGATGAGAGAACGGAAAAAAAGAGGGAGAAAGAGAAAGGTATTTTACACTATTCGCTTGTGTATACCACTATAGCACTTCCGTTAAATATTCGTCTTACGGTTTTAGTCTCACATTTTTTTCAGTTTGGTCGCGCAGCAAAATTCTTATCTCCTCAAGCCTGCCGTAAGGAACTTAGATCCAAAAATGAAATAATATTTTAGAAAATAGTTAAGAGTTCCGCGTAAAAAAATTAAAACTCATTAAAAATGTAATAAAATCCGATTCAATGCATAGTTTTATGGGCAAGTGCTTGAATTTATGAGAAATGTCTTTACTCTATCTTAGTACTAAAAAAAAATAGGAATATAATTAGAGTTCCGTATAAAAAATCAGCTTGAGCTTTCGGTAAAGGAAAACATCGTGAGGAAACCATAGCATGGTGGTAGGGCATTTTCTAACAATGCTCGCCTGGGTAGCTCCCACCCTTAAGTTCAAAAACCTGTCACTAAATACCAATAGGTGTGTTCCGGTAGCACAACTTGAGAACCAGTATCTAAGCTTAGTGCGTTTACCATCCTGGACCACATAGTCAATTAACATCAGGTGTGATTGTGGTCAAAGCACTGAGCCTATACTGTGTGAAATAAAAACTGTATTACGCAGTGAAAAATATATGAAAGGCGGGCGCAGCCGTAAGCACACAGCTAGTCAAAAATAAACAAAGGTACGTCCCCCTCCATCCAACTATGTTTATGTAATAATATTTGAAAGAGCCCTTATGAACAATACCACAAATCCTCCAGATGATTAAAATAATCTTTAATCAAGAGAAAAAATCCTTAAACTATATATTTAATTATCATAATAATAAATTTAATAAAAAAAAATTGCTTAATATAAACAAAGGTTTTATATTATTATTCTTTTATTTATACTAATAAACTCAGTTGGGAGTTTTAAATCAAACGGTCTCACCCCTCATCTAACACTAATCTCGTTATGCTTTGACTGGCTCGCAAATAACTTCTCTTTTGATGTATTTTACAAATAAATAATGTAATCTATAAAGTCCACGTCATTTATAATTTATATATATATTTCTATTTTGCCCTTAATATTTTTATTCTCTAGATGGTACTAAATTTGCATTCGTTTTTGCTATTTTAAGCACTTTGATAAACTATTGACATCACAATCTTATTCTTCTATGGAGTATTTTAATAGTTCTTCTTAGTTTTTAGCAACGTGTGAACTATATACAAAATATTGCCACTGTGTCAAGTGGGTAGACTATTTATTTAATATACTAGAACTTTCTATAGATTTTTTTCCGGCATCTAAGAAAAAACGTTGCACTATATACAATACATAATACACTTTACCTGAGCACAATGACCATACTATGTCACGTAAAAATACCACCAAATTTACATAATAACTAAAAACAAACAAATACACACTTATACAAACAACAAGTAACAAATACTTCCTTCTTTATTAAACGATCCTTGGTTAAACAAATAGATATTTAATAAAAATAACTGAAGCGTTAATTAAATTAATCTGTAGGTTCATCAAGCTTCTTCAGCGAGTCGGTATCTTGATATCCGACGATAATATCTTGTTTCGAGTTAAAAATCACGTTCAAATATTATTGTTTTCAAGGATGATTGACGTCAGACAGGCGGCCGGTCGTAAAATAAATAGATAAAACTTAACAACATGCATTCGAGGAGGAAGACATGTTGCGCCGGCCCCTAATAATAATGGCATAAGAGCAGAGAGATGATAATGATGTTTTCAATACGCGATGTTCTTACATCACAAGTGATAGTTCTTAGGTCTGAAAACTGGGACTTGAATAGTATTTGTCGTGAGTATATATTATAAAACACAACGTTAAACGAACCTATTATGTTCTCTGAGAAAAACTTTAACAATTTACAAGTTACATTTTAAAATAATAGTCGTACTATATTAGTAAATCAGCTAGATTATATATCAAATAAGTTATGTAGATTATCGGCCAGTTTCAATATGAGACCTCAATCGGTTTTTTCCTACTGAAATCCTAAATTGTAATTCTTTTTCTCTAAAGTGTCAGATCATTGTCAATGATCTGGCAGAAAAACCTATATATATTTAGCTTTATTTTAATCTAAATTCGATATTAATACCAGCTGTATATTGAAATATATAAACAAAGCAATGATCAGCAGCAATTTTTTGTTACAACACGTTACTTAAGTTATTCATTATGCACTAAACTATTGTAAGATTTCTAAAAAGTACATAGGGTTATTTTGGCTGTATTATATTTACGTTGTTTATACTGTACAGGCTCAGTGCTTACTTACATCACAATCTCACCTCACGATGTCGTCCAGGACGATAACCGCACTAGCCTAGCAGTATGTTATAACTTGTTCCCGGTCGTCCGTAAGTGTAGATTTTTTTGTACAAAAAATGAGTGATTTAAAAGAAATTAAACAAATCTTATGAAGCGCAACTAAATATATTAATACAGAGTATTGCCTACTATCGCATCTAAATTTTGTTTTAGAATCTATGGTAATAAATAAAAATGAAGTGTCTGTTTGTAATTTCCAAATATTTTTGTTTCATTATCTACTTAAGATATAAATTAATGTATATACGACAAACACTAAAAATACAATTCCTAAAATTTTTGTCTGTTTGTTTGTTCCGGATAATCGACAGAACAGTTGGACCGACTATGACTTTGGCTGATAGCTGAAATTACTCCGCGTAACTTAGGTAACTTTAATTTTTTGAAAATAAATGGGTCCGGCGTAAAAAAATTAAATGCACAGTTATACTAGCTGGTATTTGAAATAAGGTATTTGAAAGCAGTCGAGAAAAAAATTGAAAAATAATTTGAGTTCCGTGTAAAAAAGCAAAAACTGTATTTCGCAGTAAAAAATATATAAAACGCGGGTGCACATAGCTCGTAAAAATAAAATATCATATCGATCTAAGTTGATATAAAATTTTCCGAAAATGTTAAAACAAAGGTAAACCTTTGTCGCTCAACGGTAATAAAGACCGAAATGAACCCAATTGTAATCAAGGCGACTTAACAGAATTGTCCAATTAACTTTACCTCTACTTCATTGATTTATTTAGAAACTTAACACAATCTAGTGACTATTTACTTTTAACCTTAGAAACCTTCGATATTTGAGTAAAACCTTTGAGTATAAATTTAAATTCCAAACAGAGTCTACGCAACGAATTTCTATGTTATAAATGTAAGTAAACATTAATAGTTATAAAAGAGAGTAGATAATTAATAAACTATTTAGAGACAGATACAAAAAGAACAGTTATAGTTTTTGAAATATATTCTATTTGTAATGAAATTTAGGGCGTCGTTTCGACTAAATAAAAAGAAGAAAAATCTTGCAATATTATAATGTGCATTTACATGAAAAAATATTGGTAGCTGCCTTTATATTCACATCTGTGTCTGATTACTTATAGGCCGACTTATAATGATGACGCAGTTTGGCAGTGCTGTTGGATTTTGCGTCAATTCACGCACGTTCGAGCTCACCTATCCAAATCTAAAATCAGCCTAAGATTCCGGTTAAAGAAAACATCGTGAGGAAAACCATAGTATGGTAGGGCATTTTGTAGCTACCACCTTCAAGTTTGCAAACCTGTCGCCAAATACCAGTAGGTGTGTTCCGGCAAAATCACATGAGAACCAGTACCTCTAAGCTTAGTTAGTTTACTATCCTGAACCACAACGTCACTTAACATCAGGTGAGAATGTGGTTAAAGCGTTGTAAAAAAACCTATACCAAATTAGTCTGTGGACGTACTGTCTATCATCTGTGGTGGCGTAGCTAATATGAATGGATAACAAAAAAAAACACAAACGCAAAAAAGACAAGAATATAAACATTAATTTATCTTCACAAAGCCGTTTTTGAGAGACCAAATTTACATTACATTATTGTACACATATAATTAAGAATTGCTATTTTAATATTAGGTTATAATATCTGTTTTTTTAATAGTCATAAAAAAAGTACTCCAATCAATATAAAACAGTTTCATTTCACTACTTATCGAACAAATTTAAATCAAAACATTTATAGTATCCAAAGTATGTCATAAATTATTTTATAGTTATAAACCTGGATAGGAATTTTATGAAACTCGAGACATTTTCATTTGAGACAGTTATTAAATATTTTAATATCCAAAATTGAAGTGTCTGTCATTTATCGTGATACCTACAGGTAAATGGGGGGTATTTCAGAGATATCTTTTTCTATGATATAAACCGAAATGTTTTACATTTCAAGCAAAAAATCACATATATTTGTATATTATTCAAGTAATTCAACGTATGTTATCATAGGGGCAGAGTTTTTGACATTTTTTACTTCTACTTTGAAAAGTATGTACAACTCTTACCGCTCCTATAGTAACGTAAACATTAGCATATTTTTATTACAAAATTTATTTCCTTCTAGTCGTAAAAGGAAAGTAAAAAATAAAATATACGCCATTAAAACTGCCTGGTCTCTTATGATATCAAAAATAAGCAATTGATACACCGTTTGGGTACTTACTTGAACGGCATAGACATCTATTATATACAATGTGATCTGAGAATATTCTAACAAAATATAATTCTGAATTGAAATTCAATACTAAGCCCTTGGAGCCTTAATACCGATCTTAATTCATATTATTTAAATGCGAAAGCTTGTTACTTATGTATAGGACGATACCTACCTGTCAAGTTTCAAACCCTATTTTACATAATTTTGATAACTAATATATATTAGGGAGTTAGTGAAGGAATCTTGGTCTATCTTATTGCGGTTTTTATTTGTTATTTTTGTCCACTTTTCACGTACTTCTATTCGTTCTCTAATATTGATAGTATAGTCTCAGTGCTTTGAGAGTAATCACACCTGATGTTAAATGACGATGTGATCTAGTATGGTAAACTAAGCTTAGAAGCACTGGTTTTCAAGTGATGCTGCCGGAACATATCTATTGGTATTTGTCGGCAGGTTTTCAAACTTGAGGGTCGTAGCTACTCAGGCGGGTATTATCCGAAAATGCCCTACCACCATGCTATGATTTTCTGAGGATGTTTTCCTTCAGCGAAAGCACAGGCTGATTTTAGAGTTGGATAGGTGGCCTCGAACCCACGTCCATTGACGCGGAATCCGGCCTTACTATCGACTGTGCCAGTACAGGTATTTCACTTCGAAAATCATGAACAACAATACAGTATTAATTAAAACGATTGTCACAACCCTGGGCGGAGTTTTTCCTTCGCGTCGTCGAGACTAGAGTAGCCCGGGTTGTCACAGCGTAAATATTATAATGTACCTTATTTTTCACAATCAGGATAATGCGGTTCATTTATCTCAAAAAACCTTCAGAGTGGTTTTAGACCCCCTCTTCCATTGGATTAGGTTTTTTTTTTTTAATATTATTTTTTTATTTTACTAGAATTCACTCATTACTTGCAATTCAGAATATTCGTGCTTCCGATTTTAAAATTAATATATTGGTTAAAAAATAAAAATAATAGTGTTCTGTGAAATATTGTGAAAAAGACAGGAACGATGAAAAACTTTTAAAGCGGAATTAGCAAAGTACAATCCACCATATTATTTATGAAAAACTAGTTCTCATTTCGCTTGTTTAATTATAAATCGAGAACCTATTAATCGATTTACATGACTCTTTTTAAACAGTAAATTTATTATATGACCTATTTTATTACAATAGATAGTCTATAAAAAGTTATAAGCATATATTGGAATTAAATCTACAGGATAAAGATTTTTATCGCATTCCTTGCAATCTTAAACAAACCCCATTAGTTTGTAGATATAATATATTAAATATCTATAAACAAGTTGTTTCACGTAAACCTAGCCTCTATATCTAGTATGAATATCAAAAGAAATACGTAGGTCGAGATTAGTAATTGTGATGTATAAATATTTTTGAAGTGGCAACACTAAGGCTTTGATGCTCCTTCAAAGTTAATTCAGAGATCTCACAAAACTGCTTTGGAAAGCTTAAACAAATGGTCGTCATTTTTTTCAATCACTGTAATACCAAATAATATAAAGTTGGGGGCCTAAAGGACGTGTATTCATAACTTTATTCAATTATATATAAAAGCAAACCTCTTTATTTACACGTTAAATATATTTGCTATCACTAACAATTGCTTTGAAGAATGAAGTATCAAAAATCTACTGTAGGAATTTTAGTATTATACGTATTATTATTTATCTTCTGCTCATGTAATTTGAAATGAAAAATGAATTGAGAAAACACCTATATAAAATCAGCAATAATAATAAATATGAAATATGAATTTACAAAAAAATGTTGCACTCACATTATTTTACGACGTTATAACAAAAAATATAAAGGTAAAACACACTTCTGTTTGGGCTACTTACTTTTTTATAAATGGTGTACATTATTTTCTTGTTTTACCTATGTTAACTTTATTTTATCTGTGCACCACCCCGAGGTTGACTGCCAGAGAATACCTTAGGCGTTAAGTCCGCCTTTTTACACTAAATGTGAATAATATAGAAATAAATCATGTTTACTAACTAAATTTACTTTTTAAGAGAAACACTGTGAACAAATATAACTATGTTAGCAACCTATAAATTATAATTCTATGTTATAAGGTTCAAGATCGGTTTATAATATTTTCTATTATTCGCCGGTGCTTATTTATTATTCAAATAATCGGCTAGAAAGTTTGTCTTTGTATTTTAGGTACATTTTTGTTTACCTGTGTATAGATAGAGCGTAAACTGGAATGTAAATTTTTAGTCTATATAGATTCATGGCTGATAAGCATTGAGGACGTGCGTGGGTGTATCAAATAATATGGATTTACCTACATTCCATGATTAAAAAGAAACTGTATAATGTGTATACTACGTTTTTTATGAAAGTAGCTAGAATTCGCTGTCACGTCCCGAAAAGTACTAACTCAGGAATTCCATTTTGTTAAAGTTTTATGAAAAGTGTCTCTAACGTAAAACTTGGCTGTATGGTCGGTATATACCATTGCATTTTTCTTCGAAAAAAAAAAATAAAAGGTCAATGTTTTTAGGAGTTTTTGGCAGTACCTCAGTCTGTCATATAATAGCTGTTATCATTATATTTATTTCCATGTGTAATTGCACCCTATACTGTGTACTTTTGGTGACTTTTTACGTAATGAAGTTCGGTTATTGTGTACAAGTGAAGTGTATAGAAAATAATACCACGGAATCTTTGGTCTGAGATGCCACAAATATCTATGGAAAGCTCGAGAAGGATGGCCATCGTCTTGCTAGAGTTTTGACACAAGATTTAACTTCAGAATAGACGTAGATATATATACATAGAATAAATACTTTTTCGCTTTTACTATAAGACCAATAATTTTAATACTACTCTGAGTTTTCATCGATTTTTAAAGGCATGAATGATAATATTTTTAGTAATTATTTAATTTTATATATTTTGCTAAGGTGTTTTTTAGGCGACTTAAAGGAATGACATGAATTAAATAAATAATTCACTTAGTATGAATTAGTAAATGATTTACTTATTACTTATTACTGGGTAACTTGATACTGTTTACACTATGGTATAATTTCTATAAATTATGTAGTCTATGGGGACAACGCTGGTTTCTCGTTCTCGTACAGGCACATAGATCCTGTAATACTTATATCTCATGCTAATAACCTTTTTGTATTATTATTATTAAATAAAAAATGTAGGGTTTAACTATGTTCAAAATTACGCAGAATTTTTTATCTCAGGTAACGCCCAAGCTGAGGTCCGTACCACTTTGGTAACCCTTGTGCTAGTTAAATTTTTACGTGTGAGTGCCTTCAGCACTCGCTCCCAAAGTCACGGTGAAGGTGTAAAGGCCCTTCTGGTTAACATTGTTAGCTAGTTAGAAAAAAAAACATTTGAACCACAATCTCACACAATGCTATGTGCCGACGTAGACCAAGTTGATAAATACGCGCTAAGCTTCTACAAGTACTGCCCATCAAGGTTAAAACACACATCGGTGCTTGGTGACAACTATTTAAATAAAGAATGAAACGACTAAAAAGAATTATACGATTTACGATGGTAACTCGGATAGAGAATGTATACTATACTGTTTCAAATATTTGCATGTTTCATCCAATTAATGGTTGTATCGACGCTTGTGATGTATTCGTCTCGTTAATTGTGATGCTGGGCGGGCGACGTCGCGGCGCCTTGCGCCTTTCTCTGTCTACACTAACAGATAACAACCGTTCTTGAATAAAAAACACCCACGTCAAATGTTTATATTATGCTTTATATCAAGTATAGTTTGAGATCATTTTTAATGTTGATAGTCGAAAAACATTTTATACTTTAATTAATAATAATATTATAGTATATATCTAGTATTCAAACTAGATAAAACCTCCTCTCGGAGTAAGGAATGGCCTTTTTTCAAACTCTACGTATTTCTTCACAATATGTTTGGGGTTCCTCAGGGTTGTTCTCATGTTGCTTATAATCAAAGTGACTTTGATTTTTATTACTTGATAAAAAAATTCCTATATAACTGAGATGAAGAGAGAAAGAAGAGAGAAAAAAAAAAAAATGCAAAATGTTATCTCACAACTTTATTAGGTAATTTGAACTTTATTAGCTTTATTTCTTCACTAAACTTATTCAATACCACAGTGTCTCAAAGCGAGAATATTAAAGAATATTAAAGACTGGCTATGCCTGTACGTTTTGCTTTTTTTATTTTCAAAGGCTCCTAGTTTCTACAACAACTAATTTATGGAAAAAATCAAAACGTACGGGCATGGCGGTGGTAGATATATATTATTTGTTATACAAATATTTACCATAATGCCATTATCCGTAGAGGAAACAGGGGACTATGTTTGTATGGAATAAATGCCGCTAGGATAGCCTCTTAAGTACTACTATCCTGTTATATATGTAATAAAAAAAATCATTTGCAAACGTCGAGATTCGAACTTCAGAATTGATTTTCCATTTCTACATCATAGCTTGATGTCACTAAGACAACACGTGATTATATTTTTATAATATAAGCGATAAGAAACGAGAGTACTGTCTGAAAAAACAAAACTGCGTGATAAAAACTGAAGCACTCGACTGAATAACGCGTGGGTTTCTATCGGCTTGCGTTCGTACCAGATGAGTGATGGTTTGTGACGTCATTATGTACGTCACTACTCCTGGTTACACATATCCACACGGATTAAAACGTCAAAGTCACCCACGTAGTATAGATGCTTATAAAAACTTGTTTACAACAACTTTCCACTTTGTTTTCTATAATCTCCGTCTACATTTTAGAGGGATATTGTATTTTAGTTGGAGTTGTTTGCAAACGTTAATTGAACTATCTGTTATCGTTTAAAGGATATTGCAGTCGTATGACTAAGATCTTCTTTATTTTGTTTTTCATTCGTTCGGTTTCTTCTCGTCAATTTTGGCGTCTCATATTTGATTCGTTTTTAAAACTACTAAAATTGATGTATCGAAAATTTTTATTTCTTTTTACTACTTTTTTACATGTAAAAAGTAAGAAAAAATTACTGCACTTCATCCGGTGTTAAATGAAGTACACAGTTCAAGAACGATAAGTACCGATTATAGATGAGAATCTATTAGCAGTCTGCATCATAATTCTGACCTACATCTAAACCTTCTTCATTTTTTACATGTCCAAACCAATTAAGAATTCCTTTTTCTATATTTGTCACTATATCCTTTAGGACACCACAACGTTACCTTATCAAACGATTTCTTACTTTGTCTACCATACATAAGAAAAGGGACACCTCGATACACAGTCAAACGTGCATTTCTAGGCACTACCTGGTTGCTCATGCAGTTACGCAGAGTCATTCGTTTGATTCCCTAGCACAACTCTTCGCTCAATATCATAGTCAAATTTCCATCTCTCATAATCTTTGATCCAAAGTATACAAACACTTTTACATGTTACATTCGTTTTTCTTTAATCAAAGCTGCGTATTCTGTTACACTTTATTCTTTTTCAAAAACTATTACTCTCGTTTTACATAATAATTTATCTATGGTTTTACTGACATTCACTTTCATTTTTTCTCTTTTATCGGTTTTTACAAAAAACTGGTCATCGCCTGTAACTCCTCCGCCGATGATGCCAGTATAATCTGGTCATGAGCGTATAGGAAGCATTTGACAGTCAGGCCAGGCCATTCGTTTCAATCCATACTCTCTCTCTCTCTTTCAAGTCATTCAAGCAATTATGTATATATATACAACGTAAACAGCCATTAACCAATCAGATGCGGTATATTCTTATATCTGGTTTTAAACTGTTTTCGATAGGCCATAAAAAGTAATACAAATTATTATTAATTTCACTAATGGATTGAAAAGCTTTTAAAGAACAGAGAACACCAGAAGTCATCAATCAAACGAAACCAATTGTCAATATACAACAATACATTAACGATAATCACTTAATGTATTTCTGAGCAACGGGAGGTGATAATACGAATTAAGTGTTTTCCTTGTAAAGTGTTTGTTGGTAGGTGTTGCTTCTTGTGCTAATGACCCATTTGTTCCCAACTGTTTTATTGCTCGCAGCTAACCTACATTCGTCAATAAGTCTATTTGGTATTTGGAATTCGAAGTGATGAGCGTTAGTGTCGTCTGATAGCGTCTCAAATTCGAAACACGTACTACGAGAAAACAAAAAAACCCTTATACACAATTGAATAGGTAAAAAAAAGTACTCTATAATAGAGAACTTAATAGCATTTTATAATAATGAGAGAGTATACTCGTACTATAATAAAATATGACGTCACGGTTTACTTGCTCCGTATAAGTTCTATACTATAATAATATACATTTGTGGGAAAGAGAGAGAGAGAGAGAGAGCATCCCCTTTACCCCCCACTAAAAAACCTCAAGCACTAATATCAATTTTACTGGCGAAATAAAATTTGTTTTTTTTTTTTAATATACGTATTATATTTACTTTTTTCTTTTTTCAACTAATTAAACATCAGTAAACTACCCTACTGAAACTATATAGGTTAACTTTTTAATTCGTAACGTCACTTACGCAACGTAAAGTAACGTTCGTAAATTCCGGTACAACATTTTGATTTCACGTTTCCCATTGAACTTTTTCTTCAAAGTCATCAATATTAGCAGTTTTTTATTATTATTACTGTAAATTTTACTACTTGCCCAAATCGATAGGTAATAAACACTAAATACGATTTCTAAGTTCAGTTTTTTTTTAAGTAAACCTCTTAAGACTAACCAGATAAAATAAAATAACTGTGTATAATGTGAACATTTTTTTAATCTGTATAGGTCAGTATCCGATTCGGTATCTACTTAGACATTGCATACTTTTTCCGATCGATTGTTGAGTAGCTTAAAATTTCTCAAGGCTAACAAATGAACTTCAGACAAACCTGTACACAATCATTATGAGTATTCGATGTTATAAATTGTTTAATAATTACCAATTATATTTGAATGTTATTTCAATGAATTGATATGATAATTGTTATTTTAATTATATTATCTATCCTTGTACAATACAACAGCAAAGAGTGATTTATCCTTAACTCGATATACTAGCGAATCCGCTGTTTTTATTTCTTTGTTTACTTACTCTATTTAACCTCTTAATGGTTTAATAGTCGTAAAGCATAAGTTATAATCATAAAGCCTGGAAAAATTTTTTGATCTAGGTTGTTACAATTTAATGCCGTTCATAATATTTTTTACTTGCGTACAAAATACTAGAATAAAGCGATGATTGCGCAGGTGGCAATGCAGCCGGATTCCGCATCATTGGACGCGAGTTTGAGCCCGCCTATCCAACTCTAAAATCAGCCTGAGCTTTCAGTAAAGGGAAACATTGTAAGAAAGCATAACATGATGGTAGGACTGATAATTTCCGCCTACGTAGCAACAACTGGTACAAGTTTGAAAACCTATCGCCAAATACCAATATGTATGTTCCGGCAGCATCACTCGAGAACCAGTACCGCTAAGCATAATGTGTTTACAGATCTGGACCACATCGTCGCTTAACATCTGGTGAGATTGTGGTCAAAGCACTGAGCCTATGCAGTATTTAAAAAAATCGCAGCTAAACTTTAAGAGGTGATCTTTGTAAACAACTTTGAGAACGACTTGATTTCGTGTAATACATTATAATAGGAGGTAAGATTAAATTTTGAGATACAAAGTTCATAATGAAAGTAGACGAAATCGAAGTAATTGAGGGAATAATAATCATACAAATTGACTATAGAATGATTGTCCTTAAAATTATCCTTCACATTTCCCAATGCTTCCTGTACCAATATTTGGTCATTGTAATATAGTAATTATCTTGTCGTACCACAACGAGATAGTTTAGGAAGCTATTATTATGTTCAATATAAACACGCTGTGGAATCGTAAAAATCATTAAGTTGCTAACTCACCAAGCGTTGATAATTTAATTTTGGTTTGAGTCAGAATTTAAGATTGAAAATCTGCCATCAAACACCTAAGGGTGTGTTTTGGCACCATCATTTAAGCGACAGTTAGCAGGATGAGTGTTTATCATTATGTGTCACATTGTCACGTAACATTCAATGACATTTTGATCAAAGCATAGACCCTGTACACAATAAATAAACAATATACCAAGTTAAGAACACCTAATTAAAATCCGCTTTCAACCTAATTCAAATGTCTCCACAATTGAATAACACAATGTGACTCTGAACTCACATATACTTGAGATTGACTTTAGACGATAAGTTCAATTGACATCCACACAACCAACCAACAAATACGTACGTAAAAAACTACGTGCTATCTTGGCTAAATTTTATATCATCAGAAATCGTCTTCCTTATAAAACTAGATTATTATTATATATGGCATTTTTTCACTCAATTGTATCCTACGGTCTATCTAGTTACGGTCGCACATATAAAACTTACCTGGATTCTATCTACAGATTGCAAGTAAGAATTTTAAAGTTAATAATTCCACCAAGCGTCAAATCTCAACTCACGGATGAAAACATACTTTTTAAATATAGTGAAACGCTTCATAACTATGACAAAGTTAAATTTAGTCCTTTAAAGGCACAATTCGTAACACAAACCTACAGAAGAAAATAGACCACCCTATCTACATACACACGTCAGATCGCGAAAAATATATTGATTACCCACTCAGCCAATAAATATCACGGCGAACGAACGACTACCTACTTAATTTGTAGACTCTTAAATACTTTACCTACATTCGTAGGGAACACAATTAATATGAATAATTGTAAAATTTGCTTCAAAATTTTTTACTTATCCTGCTTGTAAAAACCCTAACTACCTTATATATTTGTAACCGAATATTTAATTATAACTGCTACAGACAAACCTTAAAGGTTTAAGTGGCATTATATAAATGTATATTTTTTCTAATATTTTTATTGGTAATTAAATAAAACAAAAATCTCTTGGGTGTTGATTTCTATGAGTAAAGCGAAATACGGCATATTTGACAAATAACAATTTGTTTTTGTTGTAGCTTTGTAATTGATTTCTAATTATCTAAGCTAGTAAACGAGAATAACTCACGAGCATACATACACGTATTAAGAGCATGCGTACAATTTAGGAATTACACCGAAGAAAGTACTACCATTTATTAATTTTCGTCGTGGTAAAGACTCTTAAACTTTTTCCATATATATTCTATAATCTGGTAAAAGAGTTAAGTACGATAAGAAAACAATAATTATAATTATTGGTTCTCTATTCCGATTGACAAGTAAAAATTGCTTATTTTTAATGTAAAGGATTTGAAATAAAAATTCGCTGGTCTCGGTGTGCACCCGGGGTTATTAAAACAGAAATAGTTAAACGATTCGTGTTAAAGTCTCATATAATTCCGGATCGTAAAACAATCTATCGCTATTCAATTTAAATACAAGTTTATACTCATATGCAATAATTGTTTTACGTCTTATCAATTAAAAAATCTCGTTTCTGATGGACTAATTATTAAAGACATGTATCAATTCCGGGTTAAGATGTACTTGAGGTACTCAGTTACTTATTCATTTTAAAATTGAAGTTATATGAGGTAAGTGAGTCGATTTTTAGGTAATACTATATGTGCGCCCGCTGCTGCGCCCGCGTTTATATATTCTTCAATGAGTTTCAATTTTTTTATACGAAACCGTAATTATTTTCCTAAAAGAATTTTTGTAATAAGATTAAGTAAACACATTTCTCATAAATTCAAGCACTTGCCTGTAAAACTGTGCATTGAATCGGATTTTATTCCATTTTTTATGAGTTTTTTTTTACGCGGAACCCTAACTATTTTCGAAAATTAAAAGTTCCCTAAGGTCGGGTACCTTCAGCTATCTATAAAAAAAATCGCGTCAACATCCGCTTAGCCGTTCCGGAGATTACCTGGAACAAACAGACAGACAAACAAAAATTTTAAAAATTGCATTTTTTTGGTACAGGTATCGTTTCGTGTTCTACATTAATATCTATTTAGTAAAAAAAACTTTCACATTATAAACAAACACTTCAATTTTATTTATTACTATAGATTGTATCATGTGTTGAGAAGAATATCAGCTAGATTTTTGTTGTCTCGTACATTCAAATGTTTGCTTGAAGGTATTGAAAAAATCAGAATCGTTTTTCTCGAAAAGCCTTTCATACTATTTTTTAATATTCACTTATTGTGTTTTTTTTCTGTCTGTTTGTGTGTTTATTTAATTTTAAATCGAAAATTACTCTCACGATTTATATGATTCTTTTAATTATAGATTTATGTTCTAGTTAGGTTATATAAAAGTCAAGGATTACTTTATAAATTTGAAACTAGTGAAACCACGGGCACATTTTAAGCAAAAACAACAGGGTTCATTTAAATATAATTGATTAGATACATACATTATAGTTGATTTCGACACGCGATAAACCGAAGCGCGTTTACTATGACATATTTGTCACCATGTATAGGGTGGTCGCTATCCTCTCGCCGTATCCGGGAAAAAGCACAGTGTGAATCTCCTAAATAATCATTCTTATGTAAGCATATGTATTAAAGTGCAATACTGATTGGCCATTGGTCTAATATGGACCATAATGATTTGAAAATTGTAACCTAAAAAAGTGTACCCAAAAATTTTTTCATTGATAAACCAGCGCATTCCCGCGACCGTTACCAGGTCTATCTTATAGGGGCTGTAATACCCAAGCTACGTCTTCCGGTACATGGTAGCCATTCGAAAAACCGTTGGCTCCATCGGGCATCAGTTCTGCGAGCAATGTGCCCAGACCTCTGCCACTTTAGTTTGGCAATTCTTCAGGCAATGTCGGTTACTTGGTTGTTCTGCGATTGATAAACGAGGGCGAAAAATGCCTGAATCTGTTTTGCTTTTGCTTAATTATAGAGCTGTGTGTGATATGTCTTAGTTTGCGTGTCTATTAACATGTTTTCATTTACACGTTCGCCTTTCCCGCGTAAATCGTTTACACAATATAGTGTAATGTTCCGCGTACGTGGTCAGCGTTCATGCGCTAATATTATTCAGTGTACTTTAAGATACTATGGGAGAGTTCACTGCATTCTGTTACTGGAATAAAATACGCCTATTAGTCATGATACTGTGGTATATTCACTTTATCCTTTGACAAGTATTACTGTGAATTCGTGATACGTATTTTTATGTTTATATACTAGGGTTAAATTAGAGGCGAAGATTTACAAGGACATGAAGTGCTCTGTCGTCTTGTATGGATCAGAATGTTGGCTCATAAAGGTGGCGGACGAAAGAACACTGCAAGATGGATGTGTGAGGTAACAAGAATGGACAGGATTAGAAATGAGTACATTAAAAGAAGTTTGAAAGTGGTGCCAGTAACAGAGAAGTTAAGGAGCAGGCGTCTGTCCTGGTATGAGCATGTGATGCGCAGAGGGGAAGAAGTTGTGAGAAAGGTATTGGATATGGATGGTTATAGGGGAAGGAAAAGACCAAAGAAAAGATGGATGGATTATCTAAAAGATGATATGTTTAGAAAGGGAGTGAATGCGGATATGATTGGAATTAGAGAGGAATAGAAGAGGAAGACATGTTGCGCCGACCTCAAATGAAAATGGAATAAGGGCAGGGAGAGGATGATACAATAGTTAACAAATTATATCGTAATAGGCTCACTGCTTTCACCACACTCATGTGATGTTAAGTGACTATGTAATCCGCGATGATAAACATGTTAAACTTAGTCAGACTGGCGTTCAAGTGATGATACCGGGATATACGTATTGGTTTTTGGTGAAATATTTAACAAGTTAATGATGGTTAGCCAAAATTTGGGGATTGACTTACCACCAAGTTCATAGAGAATGGGATAAAGTTATTCGAACCTATCTCGGTTGACGTGGTGTCCAAGTATAGTAAAACTGAGCTATTATAGCCGCAAAAAACATTAGTTAAGTAGTAGACTCAAGCCACTATTAGACTCATGTAATAGAAAGTTCAAAGCGAGCCACTATGACGGGTTTATTACCATGTTACATCATCCTGTTTGATAACTGTATGTATATAGTCGATTTAAGAACCCCTTTCAATATAGTGGAATTACACTTAGTGTATGGTGATCATGATGAGTCCGACATGATTGGTCTATTCTGTCATCCCCACTACATTTTACCAAAGGATAATTGTTTTAATTTCTATATTAATTCGATTATAAACTTCTAGTTACTATAGACAGAATAAATAGTTCAGGACAAAGCGAGACTCTTAAGTTGATAATCGAGGCATTACTTGGCACGCACATGTGAGTATAACTAGCTAAACTCGACAAAGTTTACACTAATATGGTGTCAGTGAATTGAAATTGAGCTACTCGAGAATAGATTTGACATGAAACGTAGTTACGGTCTTATGGTAAATAATAACAAAATATAAGAATCTCGGTATCTTTATAGTTAGTTAATAATTCGAAAATAAGTAAGCAATTCATGGAACACAATAATTACGATGTCAATAATATATATAGTCCTTATAAATTATGTTAATGTCACGAATGTGACTGTTGTGAATGTTTGTTACTTAATAACTCCCAAATAATTAGACATATAAATACGATTTATTTCTTTAGTATTTTTATACATCATTTATATAACATTTAAACAGGCGTACAGGCATTTTATGTAAATACAGTGTCTTTTATCCTGTTTTTCAATCGATTTCCTTTTTTTATTATTTTATCGTAGGTACTGTTGGATGTATTCAAAAGTTGTAAAAGGTTTTTTTTTTTTCAAATATACAGTAATGATCAAATTCCGGCCACTGGACGAACACTAATTAGGTTTAACTCATAGTATTATCGGGTCTATACATTGTAAATTATTTACCTCCTGCATTCATGCTACCTGTCTCTTTGAATATCTGATATTGATCATAATTACTAGTTTGAAAGAACGCCATGGATATAAATATTTGTACAACACTTGTGACGAATTCATATATTTTTCTGTACACTTATTATCGTATAAATAAATGTGAAATCAACTTAATCAGAGATACTACGATTTTCTATGGGAAATAATAAATCACTTGTACCAATCGTCTTTCAGAAGAAATCCAGGAATGATGAGACATCTGACAAATTGAGGTTTAGAAACGTCTACTTTATTTTGATGAAAGATAACGAAACTATTTGTCTATTAATATTATTATTTATTTGTTTACTAAATAAGTCAATATCTCTTAATTTAAGTTAAACTATGATTATTATAATAAATATTAATAAAACGAAATAAAAAGTGAGTCACTTTTATTAGGAACATTAATTACAATGCTATAATTCTAACTATAGAATTAAAATCATATTATAAACAGAAATGTAAAGTAAAACTATATATAATAGTAGAACAGAAAAACGGACCAAAGCAAAACTAGGCAGCCGTGGGAACTGCCGACAGAAGTGACAACTCAAAACTTTGGAAAAACTGTTTCTTAATGTTTAAATTTTAATATGAATAATTACAATGTCATAATTTGTCAATTGAAATTAACAAAACTTAAAATGCGCGAACACTTAAACGCCATCTTGTACATATAATTTAATGTAGCATGTTGACGGCTTACGTCATAGCATTGGTAAGGCGAATCTATAAGTTTTTAGCCCAATCGAGAATCGCTCGACGCCGCTAAATAAGTTTTTAGTTCAATAATTAATAAAACGAAACACATGTTAAGAAATAAGTAATGAATATTCGTATGAGAAACAACTAAACGGATATTATCATAAAGGCATGATATTAAAAGTAATATAAATAAACTATAATATAAACTTAGAAAAGGTAGCTAACTCGTCAAATATGCCTATGGGTAGACGCAGAGTAAAATTAAGTCAAAATTTCAATATACCATGAGTTAGTCGAGTCTCAACCCTCTCAAATACTATATCACTATTTAATTATAATTTCTTTTACGGAACGATAAGACTCACAATATTGCTTGTCGGTAAAGAGATTTAAACTTTTTATTCCGCTATAAGTCGCTTGTGATAGAAATTTTTCCTTTAAAATTATATATGTAGCTCGATTCTAGAATGTGCCAATCGAGTTTATTACATTTACTGCACGTAGGACGTGATCTTATATATTCTTATATTTGTCTCCCTGTTTGTTTGTCTATCGCTGGTTAGGTTATAACTTGAGATACACCAAATCGATTTAGATGATTGTTTTTCAAAAACATACGTACATACTTTAGTTAAAAGGATATGCTAACAGCATTTATTCCATACAAATGTAGCCCCCTGTTTCTTCCCTGGATAAAAGTATTATGGTACATATTCTTGTACCAAATAATGTATATCCACCACCATCGTCAAACAAATTTGATGAATAGAATTTTAAAAAACAAAACGTAGAGATTTTAAAGAACAAAACATAGCCAAAGTATTTCTTATTTTATAACCGAAAAAAAAAGAATGGTTCAGTTTTAGTTGAGGAAACAGGGTACTATGAAGTGATGTTTTCGTCTATTTTGCATACGTTACAATCAGCCCGAGGTACAGTTGTCCCTTTCGTGTTGTATAACTCTTTCTTTGGTGCGCTACGCGATAGCAATAGATTTCTGAAATACCAACTTATTAAATCTGTCGCCAACCACATTACCTCTTAAGGCTTAATATATATTTGTTATATAAGGTAATTTTTATAAATAAATCCATATTTTACTCCGAGATATAATAGACTACATCTTTCATAACTAAGACCTTAAATACATAGTTTTATAACTCTAAAACTGGCTTAATATGCACTATAAATATGCATTCCTTTTCCCACTTTTTGGAGTTTTCAAAATTATTGAAATCCCAAATTTTGCGCCGGTGTATAGATTACTTCCATAACGAACTTCATTAAATATATTCGGTAGTTTTTGTTTGTTATTGTGTTTAATGTCTCCGAGTAGTTCTTCTCAAATATATGCACTATTAGGTGTGTGTCCGCGAATGCGCCCGCGTTTAATATATTTTTCACTGCGTTTTTATTTTTGTATAAGGAACCCTAATAGTACTAAATTATTTCTCATAAATTCAAGGACTTGCCTTTAAAACTGACCATTGAATCAGATTTTTTCACAGTTTCATAAGTTTTATTTTTTTTTTTGCGCGGAACCCTAATTATTTTCGCAAACTAAAAGCACCTTAAGTTACCCGGAGTTACTTCAGCTATCTACCAAAAAAGTCCCGTCAAAATCCGTCCAACCGTTCTGGAAAGTAGCTGGAGCAAACAGACAGACAAAAATTGTATTTTTGGTTTAGGTGTCGTTTGTACATTCATATCTATTTAGTAAAAAAAAAAATTAATATTCTTAACATAACATAAGCTCACGCCTGTTATCCCCGAAAGGTTAGGCAGAGGTGAAATAGCGAACTACGCCAAAAACATGTAAATAGATTCTTATCTATCGTCAGCCATCATTTTTCTTAAGGCATCATTTTATTCAACATCAGATGAAGTGCATTTATTTTGCAGAACCCATATAAAAAAAATAATTTTAGACTTTCATGATCTTACCTTCTGAGTATGGTTTTTTACAATATTTTCCTTTACTGAAAGTTCAAGTTAATTATAGGATTTGAAAGGACTTCGATTATGGCAATATCCGACCAAACTATCACTGAACCATTACCGCATCAAAATACTGAAGAAAAATGTAATACAATTACACGTTACAACACACGCTGGAACATTAATTATATAAATAACTCGAGATGACACTAATTGACGAATAATTGATTTCAAACCGTTGGTTTCCATGTAAAATTGTCATTGCGTGACAAATTACGATTAAATATAGTATTATTTTTTTCATTACTTCATTACATATAATAAAGATTAATACAATACAATATCTGTCTGTAATGGCACTTTTAATTCGAGAAGCTTTTATTCTATTTTCTTAGTCCATTGACTCACTTACCTCTTTTTTACAATGGCTTAAATAAAGTTAGTCAGTTTTCAGGACTTGAAACTTATGTTTGAAACATTTTACATGTCTTACGCACGATAATAAATCTTAATAAACTTATAAAAATGACGATGACTAGAAAATAAAGAGAGTTCTTCTAAAATCCTAGAGAAGACTCGACGATTACATGTCTTTATCTTTTAAGTCTATTTCACATATTTTTTTTATATTGCACAGCACAGTGTTTGCACTGGACCTGATGATAAGTACAGTACAATCCAAAACAGCGGCGACTGACACTGAACAAAATTCACTGCCAGTCACCGCTGTCATGCTGGCCAGCTTAAATACCCCTTCACGCCTCTTTTGAAGAACCCAAAACAATAACACAATTTCTCTCTGGAACCAATTTGAAAGCCGACACAAGCGAAGTCGCGACCAGTAGTAGTCTAAATATAAAATGACTTATTTGAAAATCCGATAAATCAAAGCATTCATTGCATCTAGTATATTATAGTGTAATCACAATTTGCTATAAAAGTCTACTACCTACACTGTCAAGTGAAGTGAATACATAAATAATATTGAAAAGGTAACTCGAGGAGGTCATAGAACAAAAGTTCCCGTGATACATCAAAGGAAAACTCTTCCATTTAAAGCTTATATAATAACTGAGGTGAACGTACTCCGCCTTTATGCTTGTAACTTATTTAATACCTTTCTAACTAGTTTCTAGAATATTTTTATTCCCGCCCACTGTATATCCGAGTGGTGCCGGCTAAGAATAGTACCACCCCATATCTTGCCGTGGGTTTCATAAAAGGCGAATAAGAGATAAACTAGGGGATGGGCAGCAGCAACCTCTGAGAACCATAAATACTTACTGCGATCACCAACCCGCCTGCAATTATAACAATTTCCCACTTTTTGGGGGAGACCTATGACCAGCAGTGGATGTATATCGGTTGAATCAAACAATCAGTGTATACTAACTGCACTCTATATATATATAACTAAATATACAGTTTGATAAGCATAGTGAGTTTCGAGTGATAAAAATAATCAGATGTTTATATACTTGATGACACAAAAACACAAAGCGTCAAATATTACCGAAGCAAAATATTAGAAACTTTTGATTCCTCACTCCCCCTAAACAAATCTGCATCCGTCTCCCCTTATTTTGTATTAATTAAAAGAAAAAGAGAACTAAATAAAATAAAATTGCTTTCGTAAACAACATTCAGATCACATCATGTCATTAAAACATGTTGACATATTTTCAAATACACTGTCATCTTATAAAAGAAATTGGCTAATATTTATTATAAAAAATAACTATAATATACTCTATAATTATAAATACTAACATTATTTGTACTGCATGATTGTAAGCTTTTTATTTTTCTTGAACGTACGTTACGATCCCTTAGAAAATAACTTTTAATTATTAGCTTTAAGTTAAAGTACTGATGGCCTTTTAGTTTATCTTCTTATGGGACACATTTATGTAATGGCTGGATTTTACCTAAATAAATGAAAACTAAAGCGTAATTGACTCACATTGACCCTTATGTAAAAGACATAGATAAAATAGCAAAACTTAAACGCACCCAAAGCAAGGTTTTTAATTAATAAATAAATGATCGGTATTAATGTAATTAAATTAAATTGTGGAAGTGACACTCCTCTTTATGCTTCCGCTAAAACCGTTTATTGTTATTATAAATTGTATAATAATAATAACTTAAAGAAAAACAGATCGAGTTTTTTGCCGACTCTTCTCGATCGACTGGGTTATTTTCTGAACCGGTGGTAGTTTTATGACGTTCATAAGCGCCGTTTAAGGGCCCAATTTGAAAAAAATTTTTTTTGATTTTGAATGAAGTGATGATGCAATTGAGTCCGACCAATGTACGCTTGTGAAGAACCTATCATACTCCCTAAATCCGCGTCGTTTTACAGAATCAACACGTGTATATTCAGCCCTAGTTAGAAGCTTTACCCGTGTTGAATACAGCCAGGATGATCATGAGGACAGTCGATAGATTGTCATAATTCTTTGACTGAATTTTATTTAACAACTGATTTATTGAATTAATTTTACAGATCTCAAATAAAAAAATTCCCAGTCGCATAAGTTTGTTTTCCTCAAATTTTCGATAATGATTTTTGTCCATTTTCTTGAATAAACATAATAATAATACCCAGCTATTCTGAATAGCTTATGAAATAAAAATTTACAATAATCATTATTGAAATTTTCAAGAAATAAAAACTATTTTCAAATTTTTTTTTATTGATAAGTTGTATCGATAGTTTGATTTGATAGCAATCAAACAGCTGAGAAAAATTGAACTGTTTTACCTTGGCCTATTTATAATATAGTTTAAAAATATTGTGTGACTTCCATTCAATAGTTTTTTTGTCTGTCTAAAACCTATTTTAAAAAAGTCGAGCAAAATATTTATTGTTCTCTATAATTATCACATCACAGTGACAATAAATACATAGTAATCTCACTTACCATCCAATTATCTAGCTACCGACTGGGCTGTTTTTCAATCAACTGCATGACTACAGTAACGGGACGTAATGTGATTTAATATCGATACAGACTCTAAGTTATGTGTCTAACAACGTCACATAGGGCCCCTAGAAGTTTTATATTTTAAGTAAATTAGACATAGGAAAAATTGATAGAAAATTCTTTAAATCGATTCATAAATAAATATCCGAAGATTTTCCTCAAGTTAAAATATAATGTTCCTTAATTATTTAATGAAGAAGTGTAATTCAAAGTAATAATTATTTGTCTTTAAGATTATTATCTCAAGACTAGTATTTGTTACAAGAGACTTTTAATACATAAATATGTATTTAACACTGGGATATATAAGTCTATTATTAACATACTTAAAAAAATCTCTAATGATATATTTTATTTATCGAGGATTTCTCTTTAAATATTAATTAGAAAAATAAAATATTTTGTACAACTTTTTTTATAGCTATTAAAATTCGAATTGGCGTTTGTTTACGATTTATGAGAGCTGTTTTTAAACGTTTTTTTTTGCTAAATTATTAGCTAAACGAAAAACAATACATCGATAGCCGATTACAATCGTCACGTCCCAACCCTAAACACCCCGGGACGCCATTACCGCCCGCATCCTTCGGTCATTGAACTCGACGCCTACATAAACTACATACAACTTATTGAAAATCGTGCCGGTTCATTGATCTGCTGTTCTGAAGCCTTATTATATTCATATAATAATTAGGGAAGCAAGATATATCAACTTATGTTGCACTGTAATCAAATCTGGTGGTTATTTGTTTGATAAAGTATAACATTTTGCGATATAGAACAATATGAGAAAATTGATACAAACGTTAATGTTTATGGTTGTTGCATAAGAATTTAACTTACTATTTTTGACAAGAGGACTGTGAAATATAAAAATTCAAAAATTAGACTTACTTTTAATACTTAAACGGCGACAAAAGTCAAGTGCCTCTTATGTACCTAGTCTTCCCGATTTCGATTAGACGTAATAGTATTAAAAAATGCCTAGACCCTTTTTAGTTTTTACGATTTCTATGATACCCTTTACGCCGAGGGTAATTCGATTCCATGAAAGCCCTTTGTTTTGTGGAAATCCGTGTTTTACGTTCGCATGAACTTCACGCAAAAGCCTCTACTACTGATTTTCAGGACCTCATGTAAATTTTATTACAATACGGGTAAACGTGATCCGATTGATAAATACGATGTTCAGTTCATAGAGACCCTCCTTCCATCCTCCGACATCTGTGAAATACTTTGTATATGGATTTTTCCTTATTTCCCTTTTTATAATAAGAGCTAAAAATAACTTGATTTTTTGATGTGAAGGTAGTTTTTGTAAAGCTTTTGTTTGATGATCGCATTTGTGATTGTCGTAGGGTTTTTTTCTTCTACTTATCCATTAGAGCCACTGCTAGAAGTAGTTTTCAAGAAAACGACAGGTTTTGACGAACTATGAGAATTATTAATAACTAATTGCTTTGACCAAAATCTCATCTGATGTTCAAGATGGTAAACACACTAGTCTAGAGGTACTGGCTCTTTAGTCACGCTTCTATGACACACCAATCGGTTCTTGGCGGCAGATTTTCAAACTTGAAAATGGTAGTTACTCAGAAATAAAATACTCTACCACCATGCTTTGGTTTCTTCAAAATATCCTTCACCGGAAAGCTCTGGCTCATAGAATAATGAGAGTGGATTCTGCATAAATAGATGCAGGTTAGAACCCACTTATCTAAATTTATAATTCACCTGAGCTTTCGGTGAAGGAAAACAACTCGCGGAAACCATAGCATGGAGATAGGGCATTTTCTAATATACCCAACCTCAAGTTTGAAAACCTGTTTTCAAGCACCGATTTGTGTGTTCTGGCAGAATCAATTAAGAACCATTACCTCCAGGCTTAGTCTGTTTACCATACTAAATCACATCGTCACTTAACATCAGGTTAGATTGTAGTCAAAGCCTTGAGGTTTAAAAACAAAATATATACTAATTTGCAATTATATCAATTAAAAAATCAAAAACAAAAATACTGTATTAAATTTAGGCCCTGGTAAGGCGCTTATGAACGTCAAAATACTACCACCGGTACGGAAAACGGCCCTGTCATCCACAAGAACCTACAAGAAACTCTTATCTTGTTTTTCCATATATTATATTTTTATGTTGGTATATAGTTATATACAACTCATAGTTACAAAATGTATTAGTAGATGCACAGAGAAGAGTGTTATTTGCAGACATGGACATAGTTTAAATAATAATTCACACCATAATAATAACATTTGCAAATTAAAACTCACTTGACATAGTGTCTGAACTTGTTGTCTGGTAAATCGGTAACGTGCATTGGTACTTTATTGTAAAATCTAATACAATAATATTAGATTTTACAGTTACAGTTACAATTTGTCTTACAGTTTACAGAAAATTCTTATTAGTTTTACTAAGTTTGAAACACGGAGCTATTAATTTATGTTTGTACTTTGTATTAAAATTATGCTGGTCGTTTACAAGTTCAAGTTTGTCTAAATTTTTGCACTAGTAATACTATTGAATAATTTGTATAATTAACTAACTCTAATTAAGTTTGACGGGGATGTAGATATTAAAATAAATAGGTATTTGCCTCTCTCATGCCCAGGGTACGGGCCAGCCCCAACAGCATCCTGAATACTTTAGCAGGTAGGTGGGACAGTCCCATACTGGGACTTTGGGTACGCCTACATGCTACTGTGGCGTTATAAAAATAATTATTTGATGGAAATGTAGACGTAAGTACTAACACTAGTTTCTAAGTTGTATGTATACTAACCAAATGGACTTTTGTCTCAAATAAATATATTATTATTATTATTATATATTGTCTGAGCCGGGGCACGGCGGGATATTCTCTGCCAGTGTCACAATTTTCGCTTAAAGCCAAGTCTGTCAGTTTCAGAGACTCCGATAGAGAAATATTCGTATCAGCAACGTGATCAATAAGATGAATAATACATTAAAAAGTCACGTTTTTTTAAAAACATTAAATGTATTAAATTAAATGATTGAATTAATTTCGAAGATTAGATAATATATTTTTATTCGGCTGCGATGTTACTTTTTAGGAATATTATGGCAGGTAAACTTGTTATGAAAAATATCATTAATTTATACATGAAAGGTCATCGTAATAATAATATGACTATTCATTGAAATAAAAAATAGAAATAAATAATGTTAGTACAAAAAAAATGTGATTTAAATTAATTAAATTATTATCTTGTAAAATAATTCATTTCATTAGTACACTTATTTTAATTATTTAAATATTAAAAATATAGTTTTTTTTATTTAATTAATTCGTTATTGTACATGTTGCGCCGACCCCAAATAAAAAATGGGAAAAGGGTAGGGAGATGATGTTATTGTACACAAATTGAATACATATTATACAGGTACCTATTGCATGTAGAGTACAAAGGGCGGCCATATTGCTGCCATTAATTTTTTCAGGCAACCTCTGGGTGAATTTGTCTTAGGGAATCAGGGGCAGTTTGGGTGTAGCAAAAGTAATATTCACAGGTTCATTAAGCATCATGACGTTTAAGACAAATTGTATACATGCATATTATATATACATAGATATAAACGTATCATAAATAAATTAAAACGAAGCGTTCAAAGTTTTCTAGTTGTTTATAAAAATAATTATTGTATTATTATTAAAATAAAGTAAGAATCACTCAATGTTTTTATAACGCTTTTATTACTTTCATACGTATTTTAGTACGTGCCAGTGTAACGCACACTATGAACATGATTTTGACCCCTTCAAAACGTCGGATTGACTCGAAATTTGACATACTTGACCGATGAGACCGATGAGAATTCATTATTTAAAACATTTAGGCCCGTTATCCTTACCAGGATTTTCAGGATTAGCGAAACTAAAAAGCACGATTTTATAGAATATCCAACCAAAAATATAACTATTGACACCAAGCACCCTACGATTTTTTTTACAATAAAATCGTTTTTTTTTTCCTATTTACACTATTGTTAATTTATATTTATTAATAATTTTCCATTTTTTAGTTGGATATTCTATAAAGCGTGTTTTTTTTAGTTTCTTTTTTAAACTATTTCACAATAAAATTCAATCGCTGTAGAAGGAGCTCTCCGAATTTAAATTATTTATTTTATTATATTATTAATAAATTATTTTCTTTTTCAATTCGGCTAGTTATAAATTTGTGTACTTTTTTTGTTTTTCAAACTATAATTTATTTTCCACTTTTTTAGTCTCGTCAAAAGTAATTATATTAATCTACTTGGAGACTTCATGGAGATAACAGTGCATATTTTTGTGAATAAAAATTACTAATCCTGAAGATCTTGACAAGAATAATGTTGGTCTTAGATGGTAATTATAAAATTATTGTTATATTATCAGTCTTTCTTATGGGATCGGTGCTGATTTTTAATTTCATCTAACGTTTTGAAGTAGGTGATAATCATGCCCAAAGATTCCGTTAATATAAAATACGTACAATTGAAGTTAATAAAAGCTTATTAAAATATGGTTACTCTACATTTTTCGTAAATCTGTGTAAATATAAAACAATGCTAATCCAATGTTGAACTAAAGGGATACATAAGAAAAGTTTAGAACCATAGGGAAATCAACCCGCAGACGTTTCCACGCCCCCGGCGGACTTGCACGTTCCCGACCTGACAGCGGCTGACACACGTCGTGTTCCAACACGACTAATTTCCCAGGGATTGCGTCCGTCCGTATACAGGATACGATTTAACATCGTGTTTTGTGCCTATTACAACGGTGAGATTTTAATATGTAAATTAAGGAAGGCCACGAGCGTAGGGAATCGAAATAATTAAGAAATAAATTTATACTGTGACTTATTAATTTTAAAATATATAGAAGTGAAGTGTGTTTAGTTAGTTACTAATAACTACTGTAGACGCTAACGGGATTGTAGCGCTATCATACCCGAATGGGTACATGTGAAAAATCCGACATAGTGACATATTATATCAGGATTATCAAATGCATATCTGTATTCAGAACTATTAAAGCCTTTATAGTAGATGTGTTCTGGCATAAAATGTTAATAGATTGTCGCCTATCGCATATTTTTATAGTTGTCTGTATTTTATTTAAAATCAGGTTAAGTGCAGTTGTTTCGTTGTGATTTAAAAAAAACAATGTTTATTAAAATATTAACGATTCTCAACTTATATACTAAGGCAAATAAAGAATATTTCATGTACCTATATTTTAAAATCACCAACAATTTACATAATTTGTTTGTTTCTTTCTTTCGATCTGATTTCAAATTGGTCATTTTTTTTCGCTTGTTAAAAAACATTGAAAGTCATAATTTAATCCTAAAAGTGAAGAACAAAAGGGCCAGAACCTATAAAAGACTGTGTCTTCTCGGAAATACATAATAAGGTAATATGGAGAATAATAAATTGTTCACGGTAAAAAAAAACATAATTACATATCTGTTATATGTAATAAACAAGTGAACAGGTAATGGCGCGATGCACTGAGAGGCAAGCATGCGAAGGCCGCAAATGTTTCACTAGTAACATTTAACTAAACGCTCTCTCATAATTTCATGCAAGGCCGGATGTAAATACCACGCCGCGAACGACCTTGCTAGCAGATTGCGATGAGAGATTGCCTTTCTTCATCATTCCGGTCGCCCTATACTATTAGCTAAGCTATAATACATACGTATCGCTTTTGACTTTATGATGTACCACATATTATGTGACTTTTTAGGAGGCGGTAAAGCATTGCATCTGGCTACCATGTAAATAATGACATTGGTAACTATATATAATTGTATTTTGTACTTATTTTACTCGCCTAAATAAACATTTATTATATTTAATAAGTTATACATTATGTGGATAATCTTTACACGTGATTAAAGTAAAATTATCTGAATCTATTATTGAGTTTTAAATTCAAATACTTTGGTTTATTAACGTAATTTCCGTATTGGGATGTAACATCGCCCTTGCACTTGGTAGACGAAGAGTGGAAAAGGAGGCTACGGAGTTCCGCACAAAGAGGAGACCGCAAATATACGAAACAATTTTTATGTATATATGTGTTTTGTCGTTTTTAAATATCGCTTTTTCATTTCATGAAGTTACAAATAACAACGGTCCTAAAGACATTTTCTCTTCAAAATTATATCGAAAGATCGCGCCACATAGTTTAGCTGCTGCCGTAGTCGACCGGCCGAACCGAGTTGGGTAGATGCACGTTCTGTTCAAATTCGAAACGGTTTCGAACGGTTTCCCCAAACTATCAATTCGCCACACAATTCCAATAATGTAACGTCCGCGACATTGGATAATGTCTCACAATCGACATTGAATCGAGCCTGTTGCTAGAATTGTGCGTGAATTCAGGGTAATTAATTTTTATTGAACAGGATAAGGTTTTTAGCGGATGGTGCCCTAAATACGATACCGGGTATTAAAACAGCTCCTAAAATATACTGAAGAATATATTATATGTTCAGCTTTAGGCTATATTTCACAGTTAGATAGCACGTAAACCCGTAACAAAGATTTAAAAAACCATTAGTCACCCATGGGGACGCGGTCAGAAGTGAAAACTAGAAACTGAAAAATTGCTTTTTCGTTAAGAAATTGTATAATTTGTTAATGGAAATTATAAGCATAACCTAACATTTCATATTTGTCTGGCTTTACATCTATTGGCGCACTCAGCAATAGTTATGCACATTTACCTATAGTTTTTTCATAATTAAAAATACGATAAGCTACATAAGTACATAAGCTACATAACATTTAATTATTTATCTCTGAACCCCTTAACCGCCATCTAACACTTGGCATACTATAGCATGTTGATACCTGATGTTATAACATCGTTAATCCAAATCTATAAGTTTTTCCCTTGCCGAGAATCGCTCAACGCCGCAAAAGAGATTTTCACTTCAAAAATAAATTCATGGACATATTAAGCATGTTTTTACACCGATCTATGCGTTTTTAATATTAATTTGAATACGAAATTAGAATTTGGACTTAGAACATTAGAAAACGCGGTGTAGACTACAATTATCTGCCGGATCAAGTGATTAAAGTTTACCACCGCTTCAAGTTGGAAGTGTAAATATATGTGAGTGCTTTTGAATCTATTATCTAGACACTCTAGCCGATCTAAAATCTAAGAGTTTAGTCTTTGCTTTTTGTAAGAGGCTTTATGGATCGAGGCCTTCTTGTAGATTATAAATCCGCACCTATCCACTCCCAGGCGTTAAACGAAATGTAAAATAATTTTATACGCAATTGGTTAAATTGGTTTTAATTTATTTTTTGAAGTGAAACGTTTTTAGAATCATTTTGATTTTAATTTGATGAAACGAAACTGTGTCACAATAGAGATATATAAATAGATAGAGAGAGGTAATAATGTTTAAATACACAAATATTTGAGAAATAGCTTTTAATATTTTGATTTATTTTGGTTGTGCATATTAATTAAATGTGCACTTTATTGTCTGTGTAAATTCAATTCTACTGACACTCAGGCGCTATGCCACTTCTTTCTTTTTTAATTATGTGATCATAATGGCCCTGAAAAATTCTTTGAAAACGTAACCATTTTATTATAGTTTTAACCGACTTCAAAAAGGAGGAATTTATCATTTCGTCTGTATGTTTTTTGTATGTATGTTTGTTACGCGATTTCTCCGTCATTTGGGGACCGATTTGCAATTTTTTTTTTCATTCGAAGGAGTAAACTTCGGAGGTGGTTCCAAATCCACCAGATCATTATCTGATCAGTGGAACTCAGGGAAATTGAGAAAAACCCTAGAATAATATAAACACTTACACGTGTTTCATATATTCGTTTCCAAATCTATGAAGTAGGCTTCACAGCTATACCTAAAAGTATATAATTAAACTAAAAAGTAGAAAAGAAAACATTTTAATTAATAACATAACCGACTTGAAAAGAATTAACCTTAAACACTCACTAAAAAGTCAATAAATAATTACTTTATAAATCTGGTTCGTTAATTTTAGAGTCGGTGTCAGCTAGAGTTAATCAATGTACTCATTTATAAATGGAAATAACTGCCTAAAATTTATCACAAATACACATAATTTAAAATGTAAAAAACTCGGATGATTTTAAAGAACAAATTATCAAAATTGAATTAGCTCCACTTTGGTATCCACAAGCTGGCACCGATTTCAACATTAACATACCAGATTAATAAAGTAATTATGTATTGTCTTTTTAAAGCATTTTTATATTTTATTCTTTCGAAGTCGGTTTTGTCTTTAAATAAAAAAGTTTTTTTTAAATATTATTAATTTGATATTTTGAATTACAATTTTAATAATGCATATTTATCGAAATAAGTATAATATATATATATTTTATTTCATTTCGATCACGAAATATCTCGTTAGTTGTTTTTACCCATCAAATTGTAACGGAAAAAAGGAGTTGTTTTCATTAATGATAGAATCAAGATAGTTAACTACATACATATACATTTTGGTATGCCGATGTATGTAATATCACTTTGGTATGTAAATATTAATAAGTCAATTTAAGTTTGACAATCTTTGTGCCAACACTTTGATGTTAGGAGATTGATTTGGATTTTTTTTTCTACGGCGTTTGCCCGCCCTTAATGTATTTTTATTCAATCATAACATTGTTATTATTATTCGAGAGAGGGGCTATGCAGGTTAAAACAGTCCTGTGTCACTGCGACCTAGATAGATTATTATTTATTTCAAATTTCATTGTTATTTCAAATTATGTTTGAAATATCTATTAAGCAAAATGTTTTTAATATCTAATAATTTATTAAGAAAATTACATCTACTTCTTCTTAATTAATAGTAACTATAGATACACACTATTATGCGAATGTCATGTAACACAGTATTTTATTTAAATGACGCTTTAGTAAAATGGCGGCAATTTCATTAGAACTAAACCTAGGAGTATTTCTGACATTCTATAATTCGTATAATTATTTCCGATATACGCTCTGTTTATTCACATTAACGAAACCTCATTGGGGATCGTAGGACAGTTGAGCGTAACTGGATAGCTATCAACGTACACATGTGAGAATTCTATCACAGTAAAATATTAGTCACATAATATAATGTGAAATACTGCAATTTAATTAAAAAAATAAAATTACTACGCGAAATTTTGACAACATTTTTAAAGTGAATTTTCTAATGATTCGTATCATTAGTATGTACAAAACAAACAAATTAGAAGATATTGTTAACGTTTCTGATGTCGTTTCGCATATGTGATGCACCTTGGGACAAATAGATGCAACTGAAGTGATAAATCCGTACACAGTGTCTAACAAGGTCAGGTGGTACACGGCCAACCTTTGTAGCGTCTATCCTTCTTCGTTGAAAAAAACGTCTATTGTATTAATTGCAGGATATTTGCATGCGTGTAATTCCTTTTGTATGAAATTCAAATATCACGTCTTGATTCGTAACATTTTTTTAAAACTATTATGTCGTGAAATAGTTTTAAGATGAGTTCGGCTAGCAAGGAACTATACGTATTCTTTTAAATCTCTGAAAATTGACCTTCAATAACGAGAATCCATATTAATAATTCGGTCAAGGGGAACGGTAGACTAGATTGAAATTTTACCTGAATAATAAAACATAAAAAAATAATGATTTCAAGTCTACAACATATTCCCGCAAGATTCGGATTGTCGGGTATTTTGTTAACTTCTAATGATGCAAATGGCAGTCGCCATATTGGGCACTCGGATACCATCTTGATTTCGTTAAGGTCGATTCACACGTATCAGTGAAATTACAGTTTCTATCTACACCTACATTTTGCAAAAGATTGTGCATTATGGGTCACATTTCAACAGAGCAAAGCCGGTTTTTCATCTAGCGTTTAAATAATTAGGTATTTAGATTGAGAATACATATCTCATCATTTTTATACTTCCTTATATCCATATAAACATATACTTATAATAAAACTGCAAAAAAAGTATATGATGTGGGGACGCAATTTGAATGTTTGGTTTAGCATCTAAAGTGCGAATTTTACGTATATTTTATTGAAATCATCGTTTTACAAATACGGACAGAGCCGCGGGTACCTTTAGTATATTATAACATTTGCCTGTCCGTTAATCGGATTATATCTTGAGAACCATTAAACCGATTTTCAATATTCTTAGGTTATTAGGTGTTAGGTTTCACTATATATTTTATTTTCATAGATAAAACATGCAACAAATTGTAAGTAAATAAATGATTACCATAGCATTCTCTTGAGATACTTTATACTAACCATTTAATACTAAAGAAATATATAGCAGTAAATTATAATTTTAGAATAAAGATAACATTGTAATACGCGAGTGAAGCCGCGGGCACAGCTAGTAAAAAGTAAATTCGCAAATAAAAAGCAACCAACGGATATAAATTAAAAATATAAAATCCGCCTGCATGTCGATTTGTTATGGCCTACGGCCTTAAAGCGATATAAATAAAATCAAATGAAAAGTAAGTGACAGCTGATATTATAATGAGATGAGCAACTTGCCTCCACTATATTACGTAGCGGGGTTTTGCCCGCGTGCCGTGAATACGTAAATGGCAATGAGGCGCGGCCACAAAGAACGTCTGTCATTTTATTTCATTACTAAAGTTTAAATTTAATTAAGAATTATTTTAGTTATTAACTAGCTGAGTTCACGCGGCAGCACCCGCGTTTCATATATTTTTCGTAATATAGTTTTTAATTTTTTATACGAAACGCCAATTACTTTCCCAATTTTTTTTGCTACTAACATTAAGCATAGATATTTCTCACAAATTCAAATAATTGGCAGTAAAACTGTGCATTGAATGGGAATTTATTCACAATTTCATGACTATTTTTTTTACATGTAACTCTAATTAATTTCAAAAAACAAAATTACCCTAAGTTTCGCGGAGTAACTTCATTTATATGCCAAAAATCGGTCCAACCGTTCCGGAGATTATCCGGAACAAACAGACATACAAAAATTTTTAATATGGTATTTTTGGTATAGGTATCGTATATACATTCATTTCTATTTAGTAAAAAAAATTGCCATAATAAACAGACACTTCAATTTTATTTATTAGTATAGATTAAGTATTTGCTAAAATAACTAATACGATGCAAATATAATTATCTAAAATGGTATTTTATTTTTAAATTGACATTATGAAAATGAAACAATCTGTACTCTGTTTCCAACGAATTTAGACAAAGTAGCCTAAACAGTAATAGAAATAATAAATTACATAAAACACAATTAAAACCGCAATCTCACCCGATGTTAAGTGATGATGTCATATATAATAGTGTAAAAAGCTTGGTGTATCACTAAAGTATCTAGAAGGGTATTAACAATTGCCCTATAGTCATGTAAACAACAGAAATTACGATTTGATATTGTCAAGGGATGTAAATATAATAGGAAATAGAAAGAAATAAAGAAAGTTTTTTAAATCAAATAACAAAACTTAACGAATTTTCATCAGAAAAAAAAAATCAAACAGTCCACGTAATTTATCGGAGATTCCTTATCTAAATATATGTTGATCTTTCTATAATGTTTACTGTTTAAAGGAAGCGCCTGATCCGCATACTGTTTACGCATTGGCTGTTTAGTTGGGTGACGATTATGGAATCAGATTACATAATAAATCGAGACTTGAATACGTAACGAGTGAAGAATCATTTGCCTTTCGATCTCCTGTGAGTTTCTAGTTTAAGATTATTGTGAAGGTGGTGTTATAGTTACAACGGCTAATAATTATTTTCTTGAACTGTAGCTCAGCGTTTTGACCACAGTATCACTTGATGTTAAGTGTCGGTGTGACCCGATTTGGTAAACATAATTCACCCAAATAGATACTGACAAATTTGAGTAGAGTTGCGTTGAATGTTCTACCATGTTTGTATATTTTTATAATAATATTTTATTATTAGGTATTTGGAAATATTTAGAATCCTAAATATCTATTATATTTATATTTTAAGTTAGGTTAGATACAAATAAATTATATATATATTATGAATTAATAAATCACAGATTACACTGTGATCTTAATCCAAAAATACATGGGCGTTGTCATAAAAAAGAAAGTTCTCTTCAAACATTGATAAATTCATTACAATTACTGTAAAAATAATTAATAAAATATGTAAATATTTTTTTCAGTATTTATAATCCATGTTAAGTTAAACAAATAGTTATGAGAGGTTTGAGTTACGATAAATAGGGGTAGAATAACGAAGTAGTTTTATATTTTTAGGGTTAGAACAGAATAAATGGATTCATGTATTTTGTGGAAAATAGGACGGAATAAAATAAAAACTGGCATTAAATAAGTTACATTAACTTAACTATGCTACGTACAAGCCATCCTTTCAGCGGCATAAGGCAATTTAACGCGCAAATAAATCAGAATAGGGAGCGCACAGATCAAGATGAAATTTACTGTACGTTCATGAATATTAACATCCATAAGCAATATTCATAACTGCGCGTAATTACGTTATTATCAAGTAACGTAAAGGTATGGATATGTTAACAGAAATTTTAAATTAGATTTAGTTTATTTAATTTAATCGATTTAGTTTAAAATCGTATGCAGTTATACACGGTATTTTAATTGATTTTATAAATGTATTTTGTCACGTATCCTATAATATTAGATCAAACTTTCCTCCTTATTTTCTCCACCGCATCTCAACAGCGATCCGCGAATTAAATACTCGACGGTAGAGTTTTTTTTTTTTTTTAATACATCCAGTACGTACCTTCCTATACTTTATAAAATATATTCAAAAATATAAGTATATCTTACGTTACATGACTGATAAAAAATTTCAAATTTCAATCTCACATCCGGTTGTATATTTTCCGGTTTTGACGATGATGGTAGACGCATTTGGTAGTGCGGTCGGATTCCGTATAGATGGACGGTAGGTTTAAACCCACCTAACGGTTCGGTGAAGGAAGAACATCGTGAGGAAACAATAGCATGACGGTAGTGTATTTTTTAATAATGCCCGCCTGAGTAGGTACCACCATAAAGTTTGAAAACCTGTCACCAAACACCAATAGGTGCGTTCCGGCAGCTTCATTTGAAAGGGAGTACCTCTAGGCTTAGATTAGTTTGCCATCCTGGACCACATCGTCATCGTCAACATTAGATGAGAATGTGGTCAAATAAATCGCTTAGCCTTATTACCTATATATAAAAAGGACCAAAAATAAAGTCGAATCACATTTTTCAGTATTATTTTTGATTGTAGCTTGCTTGCAGTTTGATGAAACTGTTTGAATTTTGAATGATAAATTAAACCGCACCTTACATGAGAAACCACTCTATGTATGTGGGGTTTACACTATAATATTATTATAATATCGGTGGTATTAATTCAATAGAGCCTCTTTTGTGGCTGATTATCATGTACAATACACAGGCAGGTCAATAACCTGTAGGCTGGATAATAAAGCTGTTTCATTTGTTTAACGTAATATATTTCGAGGTATTATTACCGTTGCCTGAATTGAATGTAAACACCATATTATAGCGGAGAAAAAACAGCCAGCAATTTGTTTCCTAGAGAAACTAAAGTAAATGCGTCGTTGTTAATTTTGTAATTTGTGAGGATAGGAATTTAAACACAGCACTAATATTCAAAAATTTAATTGCTTTAATACATATCAAACAAATCAAACTAATTTTTATTTAGTGTTGCGCACCTTAATATAAAGTTGCCAGTAGGTACTATCTTTCTAAAATTAATCTTGTGAATTTGGATTGCAAACATTTAAAAGTAACAGTCTTCACATAATGTAAAAGGTTCGTAATGTCTATCTATCTATCCATTGGTTAGCTTATAACTTGAGAACCATTGAACCATCGTAAAAAGTCATCTGAATAATTAAAAAACTTAATTATTATGACCATTATCTTGATTCTTCCATACATCCTCACCATGAAATTATACAAAAAAACAATTGTCTCTCTGTATGTCTATCTGACATGGTATTATGAAAAAAAAACTGGCCATAATTTTATAATTCACGTTAGCGGAGCGGCGGGCATATCTAGTCTTTCTAGATTATTCACCCGAATTGATCTTTTATCATACTCAGCGTTTTGATACGATCTCCCTGATTTTAAATGACGATGTGGTCCAGGACGATATAGACACTAAGGCTAGGGGTTGTTGGCAACAGATTTTCAAAATTTGAGGGTTGTCGCTGGCCAGGCAAGATAAAGAGAATGCACCGAAAGCTCAACCTCATTATGAATAAGCTATTTGGATTCAAAACTATATGCGTATATCGATGCGATGTTCTTCCATGATATCACTGAGATATTACCAATTCTCGTAAACATTTCCAGAGATCAAATACGGAGAAAATAATTCCATTTGAACGAAATCAAGCAAAATATGCCTTTTACGCAAGAATAATTATCTAAATCATCGAGCAACGAGTACCTATGAAGTAAGAAAAAGCACTCAAAATATTTAAAATAAAAAATCAAAATACTTATGGGCATAATAAACCTTTTCTGTTAATAAATTAGATTTAAAATAGCAGAGCACGTTTAAATCTACATAAACTTAACACGCTCGAGTACACTGAATAAGTAATTATTTACAGAGCGAATTAATTTAGTTGCAATCGCGTTACAAGAAATACCGTGTTGTGGCACAATATTTAATCGACATTTTTTTTCTCTTATAAGGGTTCAGTTTTAATGTAATTTTTACGGTCTAACAGCTGAGAGATTGCACTATGAATACGTTAAAACTCAACCAATAATTCCTTAATTTATTGAGGTATTTTTACGTAGGTAAATTTTGTATAAGCATCATCAATGAAAGATGGTGCTATGTCACTCTTACTGACATAAACTTAAACGGTACTCCTTCATCGCTTATTTCGTCAGCGAGTAGGGGTCTGCTTTCCCATTGCATTTACTCCTCGATTGATGCGGGCTCTCATGGTGAGAACCTCCTTCTGCGTTTTGAAGAGTTTTGGGCAATTAATCTATGTATTTATTCCTCAACCAAAATTTGAACCGACATTGAGTAGAAACTGTTTCTATTCCCAAGTATTAACTATGTCCCAAAATAGTGATATATAGAGATTAGTGATATAGAATTATACCTACAGATTAATTACAGATAGTTTTATCTTCATCATCATCTCAGCCGCAAGAAGTCCTCCTCTCTCAAGGAGCTCCACTACGATAGATTTGGAGCCACCCGGATACAGCTTCGGTCGGTTTATTTTATTGGCGCCCTACCTTTGCTGCGAGTTCTGGCAAGCGGTCGCCATTGGAGAACACCTTGGCTACATCGAACATCGGTTTTACGAACAATCTATTCCGCCCACTGTCACTAGAATATGGTTTGGTTCTTCTGCAAATCAACATTTTTGAATTGATCATAATTTTCTAAACCCAAGTTAAGTCTAGGAAAGTATAACAGTAAATGAATTCTTTATCAATGAATACTTAATGTAATATAATTCAACCAATAATATTAAAGAATAAACAGTGTTAAGCAATCAAATCAATGACCAAAAAATACCATATTTTGAAAGGTTTTATGTATGTGTTGGAAAGTGTTTACTGTAATATTATTTACTAGTATTTCTCACGTTCACAATAATAGTTTTTATTACCTAAGAGATAAGTTTTGTTCTCAGATAATGGATAGTTTCAGTGTATTTATTTTTAATGTTAACGCTCTATTGTAAACTTTCTGAGTATCGATAAAGGAAAATCCTGTGGGCTATATATGTTTTTACATAAATTTATTTTATATTCAACTAGCTGTAATTGACTATTATTGTTGTAATATTTACCATATATTCTTTAATGTAGCAAAATATTTACTATGCCTAGGAGCCTGGCCTCTTATAGAGTGTCCTGATACTCTAAAGTATCTGCTCGATATCGTCCATGAGGTTGAGACAGTTGCCAAACGTAGAAATAGCAGAAGGAAGTAATTTAATGGATTGTTATAAATAAAATAGAATAAAATATATATATTATAAAGACAATAATGTAAAATAAAGGGGGATAACAAAGTCTAGGGTTATGCTTAAGGTGCGTAGAGGACTATAAAATATCCTAAGACCTGATCAGATAATATCAGCAATTAAAAAAAATATCATAAATAATTGTTTCAGTAATGTACAGAAAGCCAGACATTACCAAGCTTTTATAATAACGTTAGAAAGAGTAACAAAATAAAAATTATTCAGAAGTATGTTCATTACAGAATGTTTCGTGGGAATATATCAGCGGATCCACCGACCTTATATAACAAAGTCGTAGTATGAAAAAGCGCCTGCGGCGTTAACAAACGGCACAATTTTCACGTATAACCTCAATGTAAGGCGCAGTTTCATAATTAAATACATTTTAGAAAAGACAAAGTGACGTCATAATATTTAAACATAAAAAATACAATGCAAACAATATGCAAATGATAGAATTTCTACATCGGTTTTATGTTTGCGTGTTTTTTTTTTTTCTTCAAATTTGTTATTGGTAATAATTTGTCATTTATTTTGTCAGTCCTAGATACAGTTTTAGTGGCTATTTTATCTTTAAGTTTACCGTTTCATTACAATCTCAGCTAATGTTAAGTGACAATGCGACATAAGATGCTATAACGTTTTTTTTACTAACCACATGTCGTTGTCCGGTAGAGTCATGACAGCTGTACTGAACTTTTAATACCGGCAGAGTGGTCACTATGGGAGGAACAACATAGTAGTACAGAGCTGAACATGGACTGCTGCAACCTGAGACGTAAATTCCCCCCCCCAACCCCCTAATCCTACGGTAGTTACGGGCTATAACCGATCTCAAAATCTCAACATGTTCTAGTAACTCCATCAGTCATTAGTCCTATTTTCATTATAAAATTATTTGAGCACTTTAATCGATTAACTACAAAGGAATATATACTTTTTTTTTATGAAAAGCCTACCCTTAAATATCTAATGAATACAAACCAGGGGTTAGAATGTAAATCGCTGTTTCCTTCCTTAACACCCCTTCACATTTGCATCCCTTAAGGCGGGTGTACGTTGTACCTTTTACTTCATTATTCGGGGTACAAGTAAGTAGTACATTTATAATATGAACATTGGTGTAATGTATGTATGTATGAGTAAGATCCTTTTTATTTTACTTGTTTTATGAAAAAGGTCAAAAAAACAAGTTGACGGTCCATCTGGTGGTAAATCGTTATTGTTGAATATTTTTTATTCAACGTAGTCAAAATAAAGAAGATTGGCGTATTTTTTTATTCTTTTTCTACGTTTTACTTGACTTACAATAGTTTTGTTTTTAATTTTCCATTACTCTTACATCTAATCTACAGTTTTTTTTATTTGTTCAAGCATGTTTTATATTTATTCATTGATTATTATATTATTTGTCAATTATGATTATAATACACCCTGAAAAAGTATAATAAATTAGGGCAGTCATGGCGGTTGGACAATTATACTAGACTAGACAACATAATGTATTGATTTGTAAACTTATAACATAAAAATCCCTGAACATGTTCACGTGATCCTTGTTTTTTGATTATATAATCTCTAGTTGTTTTTTAGTATGTATTTTATTACACTTAATTATAATATATGAAAACAGAAAGATAACAATATCGTGTAATTATAATCTTCTCTACAATAAAATAGCTAATATCGCATTCTCTGGTAATATTCTACCTGGACAATTTAATATTTGACATATATTTTAGTGAATAATTGTGCAGAATAAGTTATACAAATCCGAATAGAACTACGCGTATAATTAGTTGTATCTATTTTTATATAAAGACTTTATAATTTTTTTTTTCGTTAAACTCAGAATAAAAGGACTGTAATTCTTTAGGCCATACATTAACCCCTTGGGCACTAACCTGGCGTTTATGGCAGCTTTCCATTGTTTTCCTATTGTCTAATTTATATGGGAAATCGACATATTAAGGACAGTCTCAGACTTCTCAGAGATAATCATTATGTGTAATACTTTTTTCAAAATGTTAAAATCCAAACTGTGCCGTACTCTGATCATAATATGTCTATCTTTATGATACAATCCATATATTTCTCATACACCGAGTCATATACTTCGCATTTGTTTCGTTCATGTATGTATATTATCAATAGTCAGCCAGAGAAGCGGTAAACAAGGTCGCCAACGTGATGGAATTGCTCAATGGGTCACGTAATGGAATCCAGACCCGCCCTCTATCAGGCGCGACCACAAAACGATCTCAGCTGAAATATTACAATGACATTAACGACGTTCCGTTCTATTTTTAGACATCCTATTTAGCTACAATCCCAGAAGCTGTTACAAAATCAAATTCTAACAATACTAGCCGGCGCCTGCGGCTCCGTCCGCGTTTCATATGTTCTTTAGGTGAGAGTGTAAAAGTGCATATAACATTTCATTTATATCTAACCTAAAAAACAATGAAGAAAAATGAGTCTTTTGTTTTATTCGGGGGAAAAATTTACATAAGAGTAAATCGAAAAATAAATGATAAAGGGTCGATGGAATCCAAAGATAAGCCTATAACCATGTGCGAAAAATTACGCATGTAATGGTAGTAGTCCCATCCCGATATGGTCAGTAGTTTTAAGGGGATGCTGCCTCAAAGGACACTATTTTCTTTTATGTATATGGATAGATAAATTATGGTCTGTGTTGTTGTAAATTCTAACTGACTTCCGGGATCATTCTTAATATATCCGGTTTGTTACGGAAGTCAGTAGACATAACTAGATTATGTTATATTTTTTTAAATGTTACTCCCTTTTTCTATAAAAATTGTAATAAAAAAAAATAATAAGTGATAAGATTACAGAAAAAAATCAAGTAAAATTAAAAAAAATACTGCAAAGTTTGATTGATATATGCACATAATCTGTGATAAGTTTAATCATAGAATATGTAAATATTTAACCTCGGTGTCAGTCCATGCTGATATTCAGTTACTTGCATCTTGTGCGTATCGTTTTCTTTCTATTTGTCTATTTGCCGCAATTAATTCATTACTCGAAAAGATTTTTGTTTTTATTTTAAAAGTAATGAAACATGATAACTCTACAACCGTTAATGTTGTTATTATTTACTTACAAAATTGAATAAGAAGTATAATGTAAAACGGCATCGTTTTGCACCTAAACCGAAGATATTATAAGAGGTTATTATTTATATCAAAGCATAATTCTTTTATTTGTCAATAATTTATTTTGATGTTCAATTTGAAATCGTTATTATCTGGTTCGATATTATCTTATTAAACGTCATTTACATATATTTTAATAGATATTAATAAATATATTAATATAAGTACGATTGTGATAAATGTTCTGAAACTTCCAAGAAATTTCGTAGCATCGCGTAAAACATGTTTCAAGATTTATCTCGAATTGACTTGGTTTGAGACAATGCCCAATTAGCTAAAATTCTATTACTACTATATATTATACTAAAGGTAATAATAATACATAGTAATTTTAGAATTAAAAATGTGTTCATTACAAGACTTAAATCAAATACTCACAAAAAACTGCCACCAATGTACTTATTATTAAAACTCCTTTAAGTTTTTATAACGTAGACGATTTGGTTGATTTGCCTTCAATTAAATATATTGATAATCTTCTTAACTCAACAGATAATAAATATAATAATATATTCTTAATTCATTGACATGATAAAATATATATAAATTTAAATGATCAGTTGTCAGTGTGTCCTTCTTTTCCCAAGTCGACCAATTTATCTGGAAATATTTAAAGGTCGCTTGGGGTATCGGATATCTCGTGGTGTATATTTTATGACATTTATTTCATAATTTTATTACCCAATACGGTGGACGATTTACTCTGAAGGCATCAAATTGAATTCATTCAACCGTAATTATCGGTATTGTATACAAAAGATCTATATATTTTTAATAAATGGTTAGAGGGAAGAAATCTGTACATTGAAAATATTTCTGAAAAACAAAATACCGAATCGATAACAGAACATATTGCGATGGTTTTTTTAATTTTTGTCTGTCTGTCTGTTTATTAATTTATACGCCAATCAAGTAAAAACTACAGAACCGAATTGGATGAAATTTGGTAAGATTGTGGTATATACTCTGTAGTAACTTTTTTATACATATATACATTTATGTAGTGCGTTAATAGCGTTTATCTATATTCATATTATAAAACATCATAATAAATAATATTTTCCTAATAGTATTATAAATGAATAGTAAAATGAGCAGAAATAAAACTAAATTAAATCAACACAATTTATTTACACTTAATTCAAAATGACGATTATTCATAGATGGCGCTATGTTTATATTTAATAATTTGGACTGTTTTGAAACAAAACAAGGATATAGATAATCTATACTAAATAATACTATGATAATAAAATGTTGCCTGTCTGTTTTTTAATTTGTTCAAAAACTACTGAACTCGATTTCGTTGAAATTTGGTATAGTAGTAGTTTATACTTTATAAACTAATATCTATGTATTTATATAATGTATGAATAGCGTTTGTCTAAATAGATTCATTAACAAATTATAAAAATGAAGTGTATGCATAATACCATCTATACTAATATTATAATCTCGGGTACTGCTGAATCTGATTTTGTTTTCTTTTTTCACCGTTATAAAAGTATATTTTATAAAGGCTATTTTTTATTTTGTTAAATATTTGTAAAGAAATATACTATTTCTCAAATTTGAAATTGCCGCACATTTATGAAGTCAGTCCTCATAATTAATAAATAAAGAGTTTGACATCAAGCGTCCGGCGAGTTTATTTTTGTTTATGTAGATAAATGATAAAAAGGTGAGTAGTTGCTATGAGAATGCCAATGTTACAGTATTTGAATTTATAATTGTTTTAATTTAGTGTAAATATACGTAGAATAGACTTTAATGTCGTTTCTTTTTACAGGTAAGACTAGTAAAATACTTTTACAACTGTTATATCTCCACCTCAGTGTAAAATATAATAAATAAACGTTTACCTTTTACAGAGAAACTCAGTGTTGTTTGTTCTACATAAATTAAAAAAAAACCTCTGTATAAATAACCTTATATATATATATATATATTTTTTTTTTTTTTTTTCAATAATTATTCACAATAAATTTCATTGAAGTCGGCATATTTATAGTGTGACGGTTTGATCAATACCCGTTGCATCCGGTGCTTGGGCCTGGGTCACACTCACACTGTCTGTCCTTCGGAGGTAGACCGGGGAGGTCAATATTTAAGGCGTGAGAAGTAGGGCCATAAGGCCGTTGATTGCAAGGCTGAGGCGGGAGGCGGTGATTCTCATTACCACATGGCCAGTATGATGAGCAGACGGGTTGCGGGCCTATTAGGGCAAGAATGGGTGGGTGCATAGTTTCGGCGGGGTATGGACTCTGCCGCATTGCCAAACCAAGGGAAGGGTGTCCAGGAAGTAGCCTGGTCTGGCCGGGGTGCCCTCCTTCGCGGGTAGGGGCCTTGACGGGACGAGACGGGACAAAAATAAAGTATATATGAATATATTGTTAATGAGATAGATAGTATCAAGAGCGAGAATATAGGCTGGGTATTAGAATATAATTATCTGAATTCCACACGAGCGAAGTTGCGGGCACAGCTAGTCTATAATAAACTTATGATAGTCATTGTTAAATAACTTGTGAAATTTCTATAAAAAAGTAAAAGAATTGAAATTTACACAGATCAATCAATAATAAAGAATATCAATAAGTCATAAAGAGTACTATGTGCTACCAAACCGCACGAAACGCCTACGTCTATACTGATGACCAACAATAGAGTGACTTGCAGAGGTCCGCATGCGTCGACGGCCAACTAAGAATGAATCATGATCCGCATTGTAGCGCTCTTTTCCAGGGATTTTATTAGAGGTGTATTTAGAATTTATTAACGGTAAATAATTATTAAGAATAGGCATTATTATATGCGAGGTGGGCCGCGGGGTACAAGTAGTTCTGTATTAGATATTGACTAAGTAGTGTAGTAAAGTAGAATGAAGTAGTGAGTTCGAATATTGGCTGCTCCCTTTCAGCCTTAATAAATCAGTTTGAATCTTACAAACGAGTTTGGTACAACTGTTCCAATATACCGTATTGTAATCTAAGGTTTTTGTCTGTTGATTAATTTTAGTATTCAATAATTTATGAGATAAACATCATCTAATAACCCAGTTGTCATTTGCAAAATAAGCTAGTTTTTACTGGTGGTTTTGCCATTGTAAAAACAATGTTAAAGAAGAAGGATCCTAACCTAGGCAGTTGCGTAATTTGCCGTAAAAAGGTTTAGTATTTAAATTTGTCGATGAGCTTTTATACCCGCCTGCGGCAAAACCCAAATGGAGAGCAAAGGTTTACCACAGAAGAAATAGAAACACCTAGTATTGATTTAATTAAATATTGTGAAATTTATAAATAATGTTGAACATAGAATTAAGTAATTATTTCCAATTAGTGTTAATAATAGCCAATTAGCTAAACAATTGCAATATTGTGTAATTAATATAAATGTAAACATTGTGTTCCTTCCCTCAGTTCTACACACATTTTAATAACATTATTGAGTTCTGTGTATATATATGAATAAACTCGAAACTAACGTGTGGACAAACTTTAACTGAGATATCAATATAAATTCCGCTCTGTAACACCGGTCCCTTATATCATTGTTTTAATTTTCAGGTAATTGTGGATGACTTTACGACTACCTACGCTACGGTTAAAATAAAAAGGTTTGATAAATATAACCCACTAATGACACTCGTTCGAGCTATCAGCGCATTATCGTGAGTGCACTGGAAGTGTGATTGCATAGATGTAGGGAAATATTCCAGCACTGGGAATCCCTATAGTAAGCGATATCAATAGAATAGTAATTCATATCGATAACTCGTGATGGCCAAATGATGAAACTAAGCGGAATGTCTCTCCAGAGTATGTAAATTCGAATCTGAAACTGTTTTTCATACCTTTTTTATTGATAGCAAACTATGTGTACCAGAATTCAGTCAAAAGCACTTTAAAGCCCGGCAACGCACCTGCGATTTCTCTGGTGTTGTCCATGGAAGTTGGTGATAACTTACCATGAGGTGACCCGCTTGCTCGTTTGCCCCTAATCGGTGCTGTCGGTTTTCGCGTCAATGCACTTGGGTTGAAACCCACCTATCCAACTCTAAAATCAGCCTGAGCTTTCGGTGAAGGAAAACATCGTGAGGAAACCACATCATGGTAGTAGGGCATTTTCTAATAATGCCCGCCTGGGTAGCTACCGCACTCAAGTTAGCAATCTATTGCCAATAGCTGTATTCCGGCATCATCACTTGAGAACCAGTATCTAGGCTTAGTGTGTTTACCATCCTAGACCACATCGTCACTTACCATCAGATGATATTGTGGTCAAAGCACTATGCCTAAATCGTGTAAAAAAGCGAGTTATTATGAATAATATTTTATTAGTGAATATATGACTGGTATAGCCATGTATAATTAATTACTTCAGTAACATAAAAAAGGCTTACTTGTCGAGTTTATATAGTAAAGATCAATAATAGCTGGACCTGGCAACACTAACTTTAACACATATAAACGCTTAACTCAATACATATTTTGCAAATTAAATTATTTTTATTAACTCGAGCTTTTGTAGGTCGCACGGCGGCGGCCGTTGCGCAACTTTGACGTTAAGTTAGGTCTAAGTTAACTACGAGCGAAGCGATTTAAGTACGAAATGAAGTATAAATTATGTTTATAATGTTGTAAACGAGGGAGTGGCAAGGCCGCCCGTTCTACTCCACGCATGGCATGCATGCATGCGTGCGTTATGCAACTGCTACATATTTTAAGTTCGGATATGCCACGTGGGCGTTTATAAGCGTTAAGTTACTAATCTGTCATTATCTGTATTTTACAATGTTGCATTCGAATGGTTATGGTAATTTCCGTTTGCAGCTGGCCCGCGAAATTATAATAAATTCGTCACGGAGTATAAAAGATTAGAAAAACACCAATCCGTTTTTATTATTCATCGTGGGGTCGCTAATCAAGTAATTTTGGTGACTTAACATTTTTTAACCCCTTGAGCACTAACTAAGCTTTCCATTGTTTTCCTATTGTCCCATTTTTATGGGTAATCGACATATTAACAATAAACGCAATAACGGATATACAGAAATATGTAATTTATATTACTTTTTATTAAAAGCTAGTTGAGTGCCCTCGGCTGCGCCCGCGTTTCATATGTTCTTCACTGCGTTTCAATTTTTTTTATACAAGAACGCTAATTATTTTTCTAAACATTTTTTAGTACTTAGATAAACTACAAATATTTCTCATAAATTTAACCACTTTCCCGTAAAACTGCGCATTAAATCGGATTTAATTCAGTTTTTTATGAGTTTTAATTTTTTTACGCAGAACCCTAATTATTTTTGAAAATCAAAAGTAGCCTATGTTACGCGGAGTAACTTCAGCTATCTACAAAAAAAGTCCCGTCAAAATCGGTACAGCCGTTCCAGAGATTACCTGGAACAAACAGACAGATAAAAATTTTAAAGATTGATCACTGAAAATTTAATTTTCATATTTACTGGTTCATTGTATAGTACAATTATGACACACTTTACGTATATCATATTAGTTACATACTAACATTTGTTTTGAAGGAAAGGGACAGAGCATCTCCTCACAACCCCCACCGAAATCTCCAAACCTATTTCTCAGAATCTTATAAGCCGAATGACATTATTTTTACACTATACGTATATTTAACTAGATTATTAACTTAATTTGTTGTTATCAATAAAATAAACATAAGTCAAATACTTAAAACAAAAAAAAATATTGCATTCATTTTCTTATATTTATTAAACGAGTATACAAGTTATTAAAAGAAAAACACATTTATTAAGTTAATTGAATCACATTAATTTATCGATTCTGTTGCTAACCAGGTTAAAGTAAACGTATAAATAACTAAATACAATAAAATGGTATAAACCTACCTCAAGAACCTAAATGCACGTGTTTATAAATAACATTAAAAATAAAAAAATGTACCAATCCAGTCTCCTTTCAAATCGTATCATGGCCGACCGGCTCAGTTACCTATAACGTTATCAATGTCTTATCATAATTGCTTGCAATTCTGTGTTACTTTTAGCAACTAATTATATTTATTGTCGATATTTACACAATATATTTAGTATATATTACCATATTTACTCTGTACAACAGGTACAACGCTTACCTTATTTTAAGTGACTATGTGGTCCATAGTGATGAACTCGTTAACTTAGAAGGTACTGGCTCTCAAGTAATCCTCCCAAAACACACATGTACTGCCGTATAAGGTAAAAAACAGTAAACTTGACTGCCTTTTTAAATTTTTATACTTGATAACTTTTATATTTTGTTCATGATTACATTAATAAACTAGCTGTGTGCCTGCGACTGCGCCCGCGTTTCATATATTTTTCACTGCATTTTAATTTTTTATACGGAATCCTAATTTTTTTAGTATTAAGATAAAGTGAAAATATTTCTCATAAATTTAAGTACTTGCCCGTAAAACTTTGCATTTAATCAGATTTTATTCAATTTTTTATGAGTTTTAATTTTTTTACGCAGGACCCTAATTAATTTCTACCCTAGTTACCCGGAGTAACTTCAGATATTTACCAATAAAGGCCCGTCAAAATCTGCCTAGCCATTCCGGAGATTACCCGGAACAAACAGACAGACGGACAGACAGACCAACAAACAGTCGTGTTGAGGTCAGACGGCTCCTTAGCGCAATCTGTATATAAAAAACTTACACATACTGATAGATACCTCCACGCCTCCTCACACCACCATCCACAAATAAATTTCGTCGGTCGCAACACCCTTGATTAGCAATGCTGTCGAATGAGAAAAATCTCTGTCTTTTTACCGTTTTCATTAGATCTTTGATATTTCAGAGTATTATGAGCAAAGTACGATCCCTCTTCATGTTTAATAATTTTCTGTTATTATTTTATCCATAAATATTAATTTTATGGTTTTGTCATATATAATTAATAGACTTTGTAAATTTTAAATGTAGATAATTCTTTACGTTCTAACTTCATTTTTTAATTTGCATTTATACTATATTTTTCCTCTGACAAAATAATATAAATAATCACTTTTACATAATAACAGAAACTATGATGAAAGTACTAAATCACATATTTTTTGCTTTACAAGAATTAAAGGCACACTTATTTTAGGCATCGATTCGAAATCACATTTAAATTACTCATTAGTATAAAGTTATGTAATGTTTTAATTTTCATCCACTTTTCTTACGTTATTTAGTTTAAACATTTCCACGTTTAAAATTCCGTTTTCTCTAAATTCATATTTTACTAGTAAATTGTCTTTTACCGAAGTACGACCTAGGTGTTTGGCTAAATTTTTTCAATGGAGGATAGTAGTTAGCCAGACGGGTATTAGAAAATCCACTGTTTGAAAAGATTAATTCCTACAAATATATTCTAAATGACATATTTCAAAATCGATTAACATATTTCTACCAAATTTTCAAATCAGGTAAGAATACTTTTATATCCAGGTAAGTGCATCTATTATTACGGAGTTTTCTTAATGGAATAGAGAAAGACTAACGAAAAAATTACATCCATAAATAATTACAGTATAAAAATGAATAAATACCTGATTAAAAATGTTTTACCTTGTAGAACGAATAAGTACCTAATAACTCTCTGTAAATACTCATAAATACGCGTATGACATTCTTGTTTTAAAATGCAATTAGCAAAGTTAACTATCAAATTTGTAATAATTTATACAAATTACTACATTTATGATGGTCCTACGTAAGTGTGAAACACAAGGTAAGCCACACCGGCGGCTAAGAGTCTTGTGATATTTCGAGTTCAAAGAATAGATAACGTCGCAGTACGCCCACCCTGAACACGTGCGCCGCACGGCGACTTTATTATCACGCATATCAAATACTGCCCCCGCTAAAGTAGGCGTTTTTATTGACAAAATATCTTCACGAAAATCTTTACAATTCCACGTGTAATATTATGGCAATGGTAAACATTTGAAGATTTTATCTTACTCCTTATTACAGTGGCGGATTTACTAATGTCACAATTGTAGGCTCTAAACAATTGTCAGTTACTAGATAATTTTTACAATGCAAAGGTAATTTAATAATCTTTACAACACTTACAAACAGTTAAAAAAATGATAAATGATGTTAAAGAAGTTTCTTAGAATATCTAATTGCACGATTTTTGATAGGGACTTAAAATTTTAGATATTTTTTTACTCTCTTCAAACTCTTGTTAGTCTTAAAAATGAGAACTGTTCTCAAATTCCCTAAAGTTGCTGCCCTAAGCTACTCATTCTACTCATGCATCTGCCACTGCTTACTTAAACGCACATTTCTAAATCTTTTAGTTTACTTTTTACAATTAAAAATGAATAATGGTTTCCGAGGCGAACCCACCGTATCCTTCTCTCCAGCTTGGCTTCTTTTTACTAAGTGATTTGAAGCTCTTATAGGTATTTCTCTATTTTATCTAGCGATATCACGACCGTCCTACTAATTAGCCAATTACAATATGATCTCCTACCAAATGTCCAACCGTTACCAAGCCAATGAAGACGGTATGTTGAATATCTCTGCTACTGTTACACATTAGAATTAGACACAGAATATAACAAATTATCTATATATATATACAAGTGTTCATTCATTCATTATTGACAATTTGAGAAAAATATTATATAAAAAAAGAAAGTTTCTTTTGGGTACAATTGTTTTTCAAATTAAAAACAAAACCGACTTCAAAAGAACATAATAAAAATGCACTGATGACTAAAAAAATAACTGCTTTATTAATCTACTTCTTTTTACTTGAATATAATATATTTGAATATAATCGCTAATTATGTTTGATTTTGATTAATTGTTACTTAAAATTACCATAGTCCTTAGGATAAGTTTATATGTAATTGTGCTGAAGTTTAGGCAGTTATTTCCATTAGAATATGTATTAGTATATATAGAATCCATTGGTAACTCTACAAGATGATTAACGTAAACATTTTTTAAACAACTTCTTACGTAGATAAGTCTCTCCCATAAGTGGTAGACAGAAGAGTTTTCTAGATAGAATGTAATATAGATTTTGTTAGATTAGTTAATATATAAAACAATTTCTGAGAACACAAGATAATGATGACAACATAAAGTAACCAACAGTTGTACTGTGGAACTAAATCACCGAGTCTCTGAAATAGCTGGCTTGATAATAAAGGATCGATCAAGTATCACGTGGCCATCAATAGGAGCGGAGATGCTATGCTTTATTATTTTTAATTACACGGGGTACGGTTGTTTTTTTTTTTTTCGAAACTAGCTAATGTTGTTGACCGGAAGGGCCTTTACAGCTTCACCGAACCTTGTGGGTGAGTGGTGAAGGCACACATCCAGGTACGACTTGAATGGTGATGGAGGACATGCGGTTGGCAACAGATTTGAAAAGTAGGTATTTCAGAAATCTATTGCTATGCGCCCCAAAGAAAGAGTTATAAAAACGAAAGGGACAAATGCAGATCGGGGTAATCTTACCTAAGCAAAATAGACGAAGCCATCCAAAACTGAACCGATTTTTAATTTTCTTCCAGTTATAGAATAACAAAAACTTTGGCTATGCCTCTACGTTTTACTTTTTTTTTCTATGAAATTTGTTTGACGAACGTCTGGAAATGATAGTACTAATAGAGAGATTTTTGTTAATTTTCAAAGGCTCCATGTTTCTACAGTAACTAATTTATGGTAAAAATCAAAACGTACGTGTATGGCGGTGGTGGATATATATTATTTGGTATAAAAATATTTACCACAATGGGAGTAAACAGGGGACTACGTTTGTATGGAATAAATGTTGCTAGCATACCCTCTTAAGAAATGTTTACTATTCGTTTCTTTTTACCAAACTATACCAATGTTTACATTATCATGAAAGAGAGGGAACTTTGCTGACGAGATTGAGAGGGAGTTTTTAATAGAATGCAATTTATAATATAAATCTTATATTATTATTGTTGATACGGTCGTCAGTCTAAACTGCATCAACTTCCAGTTATTAACGTGTTCTACAACCGCCGGCAGCAAATTGTACGTCGTATACAAAACTTGACAAGCGGTTAAATACAAGTGGAATTATGAGTTCTTATAATAATTATACGACTTTTATTATAACTTTTATAATAAAAACTTTAAACTGAAAATAGCTTGAAACGACGCACACCAGCTTATTGAGAGAAAGGAAGGAAGGAAAGGAATGATTGATTTATAACATATAAAGGTAACAAATAAGAAGTTCATCGGAAAAAAAAAAAATAAGCGGTCTGTAACCACAAACAAAAAACAATCTAGCAGGATCCGCGTCGAAAAGAAAGTGCATTTAAAAATATTCTTCTACGATGCAACGGTTTCATAGTTATATTTTCTTTCACAAAAATGAAGCGATGATGGCTCAGCAGATAGTAGATATGTTTGGATTCCGCCTGGATGAACGTTGGTTTGAAACCACCTACCCAGCTCTATAACGAGCTCGAACTTTTAGTGAAGGAAAATATCACGAAGAATCCATAGCATCGAGCTAGGGCTTTTTTATTTGACGGGACGGAGTAAATGCATTTCCCCCCGTCAAAAAAAAAAAAAAAGGGCTTTTTTATTTGCATAGTGAGTCTGAAAATCTGTGCCCGAACAACAATAGATGTGTTGTGCTCTAGGATTAGTATGATTAACATCCGTATACCATCGTCATTTAACATTAGGTGAGGTTTTGATCAAAGCGCTTATAGGACGTGTTATACAGAGCATAATTTATCGAGTACAGAATTAATTTACGGTAAAATAACTATATTAAATCAAATGTAAGGTGAACTGCTCTTCACAGCTTTACATAACCTCGCGTGCGTCGCGATGTCGGCTTTGCGATTTTAAATTATAATTTAATTATATGTTTACCATGTTATCAACGAACGTGTCAGTTTGTAATTAATCGTAATTAATTGTCGTCGGTGTAATCAAGGGGCATTTCATACTTCCACTCGTAGACTATCACGGGTATTGTGTATATGTTATCATAAGCTTTAGCGATTCTCTGTAATATTATATTTACATTTTCAATGATAAGTATAATTTACGATGAAGGATATTTTAAATACTGGTTGTGCTACATTGCTTCGCTTCTTCCTTCTTACGTCTTGCACGTTGTATTCAATATCCGATGCTTTAAATCTGTGATACTACTGTGATCATAATTTCTTTTTATACAACTTAATGTAAGAGAATATATATTTTACCAGACAAAACAAATATTTAAAAAAAATATTGGTTCAAAAACAAAAATGTAAATCAGCTTAGTAGCTTTCGAATATTGTTACTACGGACAGGCAGAACCGGTGCTTTTTGATTTTATGTAGGTAGGTGGTGATTTATGATATTAGTCACATATGTTATTTTTGTGTTTTTCGTTTTATTACTCAAATGAAGCGATGATGGCGCAGTGGGTAGTGCGACCTGATTCCACGTTAATCGACGCGGGTTCGATCCCACCTATCCAACTCTAAAATTGCCCTGAGATTTCGGTGAAGGAAAACATCGTGAGAAAACCATAGCATGGTAGTAGGGCATTTTGTAATGATGCCCGCCTGGGTGGCTACCACCCTTAAGTTTGTAAACCTGTCGCTAAATACCAATAGATGTGTCATTTGAGGATTAGTACCTAGGTTAAGTGTATTTACCATCTAGGACCATATGATTACTTAACATCAGATGAGATTGTGGTCAAAGAACTGAGGCCATATCGTATTAAAAAAAAGGAATGCGTTAAATCATTTTATTTTAAACTGCCTCAAGATATCAATTAAAAAGCTTTCAGTACTTAAGAAACTATACAATGTTTTTTTTTTTATTTTCCTACAGTAATTGAATCTATACTAATAAATAAAATTCAAGTGTGTGTCTATAATGTGAATTTTTTTTTACTAAATAGATATGATTACGATACACGGTACCTACACCAAAAATGGATTTTTTTTCAAATTTTGTCTGTCTGTTTGTTCCGGGTAATCTCCAGAACGGCTGGAGGTATTCGACGGGACTTTTTTTGGTAATAGCTGAAATTACTCCGGGTAACATAGGGTACTTTTAAAATGTAGAAAATAGTTAGGGTTTCGCGTAAAAAAAAATCTCATACAAAATGAATAAAATCCGATGCAATCCACAGCTTTAGGGGCAAGTGCTTGAATTTATGAAAAATATTTTTACTTTATCTTAGTACTAAAAATGTTTGGAAAATTTTTGGGTTCCATATAAAAAGAATTAAAACGTCGTGAAGCATATATGAAAAGAGGGCGCAAACGCGCGAGCGAGTGCATAGCTAGTTTTCAATAAATTTAAAGATAAATCTGCCCAGCCGTTCCGGAGATAACCCGTAACAAACAGAGGGATAGACATACAAACATTTTAAAAATTATATTTTTGGTAGAGGTATCGTATATACATTCATATCTATTTAGTAAAAAAAATATTTTGACATTACAAACAGTCATTTTAATTTTATTTATTAGTATGGATATGTTATGATATGGCACTTGTTAGTGAATATAATTAAACGAAAACCGCAAAGTACCATTTATTAAAATATAATTGTATTTTTTTTCTTTCACTTTTAAATGTGTTACGTAATAAATACAACGCAAATATTTATAAGATACGGTAGATACTATACGCTTACGCTTACGCTATTCTCATCAATAAGACATCACCCGTTAATATTAGCGACAAAACAATTCCACATAAGCGTAGGATACAATTATCCTTGACATTCATTGATGTTTCGACGTTCGGTGTTTCGATAACGTCACAACACGCTAACCCGGGCTCAGTTTAATTCAACTTTAGATGTTAAAACATAAGGTTTAAATTCGAAGTGGATTTTAGTTAGAAAATATCCGGGTTCTTTCACACAAAGCGCAGAACGACATTTACAGAGCGGGCCAGTTTAGTCAGCTCGCGAGTTTCATATTCTGTATGAATTTGGGCTGGTTCCAGTTTTTTGTGGGATATTAATTATTATGACAATTGATTTGTAGTGTTTTTTTTTATTACTCATAGCAATACTAATGTACTGTTCTATTGTTATGTACTTTATTAAATATTTACGCCAGTTAAAATAAATTACATTCTTAGAATCTGGTTCTGAATTTTATCTTTGGGTTTAGTACGTTTATTAATAAAAAATCACTGCACCGATTTATATGATTATTTTTATGAATAATAGATTTATTGTGACTAACTTTTAGTGTATATTTTCTTATATTAAGTACATATTAGTAATATATAGCCGTGTGTTGTCGGCTAATAATAGTACTACCCAATATCTTCCAGTGGGTGTCGTAAAAAGCGACTAAGGGATAAATCAGGGATTGGGTAGCAACATCCTCTGAGTATGACAAACACCTACTGTGATCGCCAACCCACCTGCCAAGCGAGGCGATTATGGCAATTCTTCCTTTTTTGGGGCGATCTATGTTCAGCAGTGGACGTCGCCTCACAATCCGACCAGTCGTCCAAGCTTGATCGTAACATTTACACAAACATTCTTCCACATTTGTTTTATTATATATTTTGTTACATCAGTAAAATGCGGAAGAAGTTATGAACATAAAAGTGATTAAATTCGATAAAAAATAATTATTTGAACGTTCATTGATAATATTTTATCAAAATGAATGAATATTATAACAGTTATATATCTAACAGTTATAATACAGTGTGAATAAATAAAATAATACCGAAGGAATGAAGTATTTTACAATTAATTGAAATTTTATCTGATTCGATATGCACTACAAAACATTAAAAAAACCCCAACAGCTAGTTAAAAGTAGAAAAGGCAAGGAAATAAAATCTGGTTTCTATTGTTAGCGTTCAAATTACCTAACGAGAAGTCCTTAGAAACCCGGTTAGAACAGAGACCGACCACAGCTAAGTGACACCAGCTGGACACCAACAAATGGTATTCATTTGACGGTAGACAGAAAATATGACACGAAATAAACAAATACGACAGGACGAAGTGGATATAACAACATACATAAGTTTATTTAGAAAGAGTTATGTCAACATTCTCTTGTCTCGATCCTAACTCACTCGTCACTCAGTCGTCATCTTTTTTTTTTCTCTTCTAACGTTGTTGACCGAAAAGGCCTTAACAGATTCACCGTATCTTTGTGGGCAAGTGCTGAAGGCACTCGCTGCAAAAGGTAACTAGCACAAGGATTCGAACCTCGTCTTGGGCGCTACCTGTGTTTATTTAATTTAATCCTAGCTAAGCCCTACAATTTTTATTTATTAATAATAAAAAAAGTGGATCCTTACAGGAGCTATGTACCTGCGTGTTATGTGCAGGAGTATGTACGCAGTGTTGTGCGTGTAATGCTTGATGCATAGTCAGTGTAAAGCCGTCATCTCTTCATTTACTCCTTTTTGTTTCAAATTATTCGTCACACATTCCCACATTTTGTTTGTCCTTCCCCTACTTTTCCATCCTTCTACTTTCCTATTCAATACTATATTGTCCACATGTAAAACTGTAATTCGAATTAATTTTGACAAACAAGTAAAAAATAAACGTATTTTGATATTACAGATACACGATAATAATACGTTTTGTTTTATGCAGAGTGTAAGAGCCAGATTCATTTGTTTGCGTTACAAGAGTTTTTCCCGTTCCAAGCGCAATCGAATTACAGAGGTAGCGCTTCGGTTTTCCGCTTTCAAGTTTATTCTGTTGTGATTGTCTATCATGTTTCATTGGTTTTGATTCGTTTGTATCACTAAAGTACCATAGTTTGTTAGTGGTAATCATGATGACAATAACCTACACGAGTAGACGAAGATCAAGGTTATCAAGAGGGCCTGCTTTATGGGGAGTATTACATAGATTAGGTATAACTTTTTAAGCTAGAATCATCTAAATTATCAGCTAAATTAACGATTTTAGTATGCTTAAACCGCCATTTAAAATAATTTAAAAGACTACTACTACTTATGTATGTAGTCTAGTGAGCTAAATATAACAGACCTTGCAGTTACTATATACGTCTAAAGCGACATATCATTTTAATTCTCATTTCTTCTCTCCTCCATCCATTCAACCTAAAGATGGCCAACGCTGGAAATAGGTCTCACTCAAAGATCTCCACAATGGCCGGTCTTGTGCCACCTGCATTCTCAGCTTCTTTATATTATGGTGTCTCTTTTTTAAATGTAATTTATCCTTTATTAATGCGACACATAAATATAGTCTAGAAAGCTAGATAGGTCGGTAAGTAACTTAAGCGCAACTAGAACCCAATTGTATCTAATCCAAGCATAATATGGTAAAATTGTAATAATTAGACCGTTTTAAATATTCTTTGTTATGTAAAGATTAAATAATTTTATGAAGTGTAAACGTCTATAGTGCCATTTGAGCGATTCTCGGTAGGGGAATAACTTATAGATACGCGTTAACAATGCCATGACGAAAGCCGTCACATGCTTAAAGTCTGTCAAGTTTAATAAGATGGCGTTTAAGTGTTGGCGCTCAGAGACAAATAATAAAATTTAATCTTACGGACCCTATCGTATATTTTTATTATTAATAAAGTATATGAAACTGTACATAATTATTTCTCGGAGCACCAATAGATTAAAAACCAGACATATGTTATATATGTTAGGTAATGTTCATAATTTCAATTAACTAATTATGAAATGTAAACAAACTAATCACTTTTTCCAGATTCGAGTTGTCATGGTTGCCTAGTTTTTTTTAATATTACACTATTGTAATATAATTTTCAATATTAATAAATGTATGTAAGCTGCTCATTAATTTCCTTTGTGGTGAAACTACTAGCGCGTTTGAATTCACAAGTTATATCTGTTACTTCTCATTGTTAAATTAGCAAAAAAAAAACACTATAATAATGCTTCCGCAGTCAAACCCAATATATATAGAATCAATAATAGCTACATCTACACTTCCTTATTCGTCGTACATACAAAATAACATTTAATTCTATAAACAAATGTGACATTTAAACGAACATTGGCTCATTGAGTGGATGTATAAATAAAATCAACTAATGCAATTTAGCAATGTAAAAAACGCAATAACTGTATAAGTTACATATAATAAAATTCCACTTATACGTAAATTAATGTCGAAATTGACGGGAGAATGTGAATTTTTTGTACATTCATTATCACTTGTTGCGCGTTTAACATTCTCTTGTGTTGAGAAACGTTTTGCTTTTTTTTATTTTACTAATCAACTTATTTTATAAATAAATAGCTCACATCTTCTTTCGTGTCGTTCTTACATTGTATTTAAATACTTATAAAACAAATGTTATTATAGATTACTATTGTCATATTATTACAAATCATCCTAAGGACATTCGAAAGAAGTAGCCGCAGGACCCAATTTTAGGTCCTTCGAATCTAGCCGCTATTGGTTCACTTTGTTATTTTATAGTGTATGTTCCAAACTACCAAAAAACTAATCGTCAAATCCCTTGCTGTGAGTATCTACAACGACATTTATATAATTAAATCCTCTTAAAAATGGATGAACCACACAATTACAAAATTTGTCGTGAAAAAAGCCTTTTCTTTTCTAAATTAAGTATGTATCATCCACCATTTACCATAAGGTGAAACTGTAGTCAAAGGTTATATAAACCAGAAGACTCAAGCAGAACAGTGAAAAAAAAATCATTAAAATCAAATAGAACCCTTTTAACATAATTACTTCTTAATAACGGTGTTATGAATAACATTAAATAATCTACGGTAAATATAACCGAGTAAACAGCGGACCGATTATCCGGATCACCCGGCGTTCGAGTATACCACACTTTGTGTAGCTTCTCGTTTAATTGTAAAACCTTGTTCAATTCAATATGTATCGCATTTGTAATTATTGTTTTTAATATTTTCGTCTGATGTTTTTTTACTTTGATTTTTGATTCGTGTTTTTTTTTTATTTCCTTCCCCAAAAATGAATATGAAACATTTCTACAAAAAGGGCAGTTTCTTTTTGTGAATGACAAATATTTAGTCAAGACATGAAAACATAGTAATATAATGAGTCGAATGTTTCTTTTGCTAATTCCGTTGTAAAATGTTCTCACCTATCACATATTTTAGAAGGTGAACTGAATAAATATTAATTGCACAAGGAAACTTCTCGAGAGACGATAAAAAAGTCAATTCATTTTCATGATATTCTCAAAAGCCGTACAAACTTGCGTTCCGTTCTATACAAACAGTATTGAAAAAATAATTATCTACATAAAATTTCTTTTCGTTCATTTTCCCGTTCTTTTAGTGGTTATTCTGCTATTCAGAGTGGAGACAAAGCCAACAAATAGAGGATCATAAAAATCGGTCGAGCCGTTATAGATGGTGGTTGTATGGTGGTTGTAAAGGGTGTAATTAACCAACTTTACTTTATACGAAGTATTTTATTCAGTAAATATTTATTTTTCGGAGAACAACTCCATTTTTAAGAAAGTGTAAGCAAATATTACTTATTGACCGAATTGGTTTAATATTCATTAGTACAAAAGTTAAACAACGGATGCTATTTTTTTTTAATATAAAGTTTTCGACCAGCATCTCAGCTGATGATAAGTGTCAATAAGATCCAAGATAATAAACAGGTTAAGCCTATGGTTCGTAAATACTGCTGCCGGTACACACCGAAAGGTATTTGGTGACAGATCTTCAAAGTTAAATATAGTCAGACTGACATTAGCAAATTTCCTACTATATGGAATTATCACAGTATTGTATTTTCTTTTACAGTATTCTATGCATTAATAAATATTTATTAAAACACGAGTAGATAAAATAGATTAAGATAGTTTTCGCATATGATTGTCAATCGAATTACTTTATTTTCTGTATTAATAAGATTTAGTGTTATCCATAAAGGAATTTCGGAAATCGTTTTTCTTTAAATTGCAATTACTTATTATGGTTAAATTTTGACAGTTTTTGATCGGTTATTTCATAAACTGTTAAAATTTTCAAAAGCAAAATCCGCTGATCAAAAGAATACTCATTCTTTGAATATTATTTATAAATAACATTTTTTTGAAGAGATTCAAATAAACTGATAAATCATTTATTATTTCAATTATTCTTCTAGAGGTTGAAATAGTACGATAATAGTTATAACAATTTTGAGCAGACTAACTAATAATCAAGTTCTTGTACCCTTTGGATTTTTGTTTCCTAAAACTGGTATTATTGACACCGGTATAGCGCTCATAGAAATATCGGTATTATATTTGTGATCTGATATTACAATTTCTACTCGGAGTTAGCGAAATTAACATTTAACTTTGCCCTGCGCATTCAAAAGTTTTGAGCGACTTGTTAAATATTTTAATAAATCAAAGTAAAATTATAAATCCTTCCACCATAATTTACACAATAGCTTGAACTTGTGATTAAATGTGCATAATTTTATTTTTATAGCTCGCTTAGTTTCAGCTAGTACATATGTTGAAATTTTAGCCGCCGGATAGAAGAAGTAACCTACGGTAAGTCAGTGAATGACTGTTTCCATGTTCCATGTAAGTTTAAATACCTTAGGAATTAATAAAAAACATCACAATCACACCATACGTATAGTGCCGGCTAAAAATAGTACCATCCCATATCGTGTCCCCTGGCAGCATCATCCTCTGAGGACCACAAACCCGCCTGCCAAGCGTGACGGTTATGGCAATTCCCCCGTTTTTGGGGAGACCTATGTTCAGCAGTGGACTCTTTCGATTGAATTAACTAATCAATCCTACTATATCATGATGGTAGGTCAATTTATAATACAAGTTGAAATCAAGCACTTATCAAAGGATGTGTTTAAACAATCCTATTTTCGATGCGCTTTCGTTTCTAAGCTTAAAAGTACTACTATATTCAGCCATATTGTCAATGGAATCAGGTCAGTCAGGTCAGGTCAATTTGTTCAAACGCTTAAGAAATAGAGTACTAAAAAATCTCAACTTAAGAATTTAGCTTACTGAATACATCTAAGTTTATTCCCTAATATTAAATACTTTGTATGGAAGCACGTATGTATTATCACAAATACCCCAATACCACCCAAATTAGCATCAGTACAAACGCTGTGAAGCGCGACGTAAGGTAATTCTCAAACATATTTAATACCACGAATTCACAAAGGCCCGTTTTTAGTCACCCTTTGAGAGTGAAACTTCTATAACTGTATAATTAAGCGACTCGGTATTCCCTGACCCTAACTTTACGTTTTAATCTGTAAAACTCAGGGTTGTCAGGTACTCACTAAATAAACCTTTAAATAATGAATGTTATTTTTTTCTCTCAGTTATTTAGTTCAGTGTATTTTTTATATTACGGTGTTTTTTTTTCAAACAGGACAATTTATAATGATCGTTTATAATTTTCTCTCATCGTCTTCTTTACCTTCTTCTACATTAGTAGGGTCGACAAAAAATATTTTCTTCTTCCAGTCTTTTTTGTCAGTTGTTATCGCAATGACTGCCTCGATGGCACATTTATGTTACGGTACGACTGTCGTTCTAAGGTCTCGGGTTCGAACCTCGGTTCGGGTCAAGTGCTATAGGGGTTTTTCTACTCAGTATTATCCCGGAGTTTGGAATTTGTGCTCGATATCGCGACAGGCTCACCGCCTGTCACATCTGGGATGGAACTAAGCTCGGCGAAATGTGGGTGTAGTTCGCTACTTCACCTCTGCCTAACCCTTCGGGGATAACAGACGTGAGGTTATGTTATGTTGTTATCGCAACATTTACTCATTTGTCATTCTTCACTCAATCTATCCATACCATCTTCGGTATCCTCTACCGGTCTTCGGTTTTTGTAGCGATGATGGCTTAGTTGGTAGTGCGGTCGTATTTGTAACAATGGACATGGGTTCAAAATCATCTATCTAACACTAAAATCAGCCTGAGCTTACGGTGAAGCAAAACATCTTGAGGAATCCACAGCATGGTGGTAGGTGATTTTAAAAATAATGTTCGCATGGGTAGCTACCTTCCTGAAATTAGAAAACCTGTCGCCAAATACCAATAGGTGTGTTCCGGAAGCAACGCTTGAGAATCAGTACCTTTAGGCTTAGTGTGTTTATCATCATATACCACATCATCACTTAACATCAGGTGAGGTTGTGGTCAAAGCACTGAGCTTTTATACTATGTAAAAAAAACCTCAACATGCATCCACCTACATCTAAATACTTTACCTATTTTAAATGCTCACACTTGGTTCCCTGTAGGATTTCTATATTAAGTAGACTATGTAACATATACGATATTTTACGAAGATCCCTAAGGAGTATATAGAGAATCCAAACTTTAACCTTATTTTAATTAAAGTTGAGCATGCAAGAGTAACTTGGTGAAAATAAAACATGTGTTACAATTATGTAAAAGCAATTTAAAAAAATTATAACAAAATGGCTTATGAGTAAATCGTTCAACGAAACCGAAGAATTCTTAAAGATTATTGAATAAGTATTTAGGAAACCTAGTCATAAGTAAAGCCAGTTACCAAAATAGCTAAAATATATGTTATATTGTCTTAATTAAGTTACATTAATCCTAAACATATATACATACACGCTCGTATACTATGACACACATCACATATATACTGTTCACCCTAAATTTATTCACTCATCTACACATCTTATTAATTAATATCCTTATGTTGAATATTGAAGCAGCAGATAAGCATATGTCAACAGAGCGAAACCTACTGCCAAGATACAGGGAATCCTAGTTTGGCAGGCAGATGTGTAAAATCATTAAGTTATGCTCCCAAAACTTGTGTGTTTATTTTGATAATGTGTAAGATTGTGTAATTTTTTGGTGTAATAAATTATTATTATTAAATTTAAAAAAAGGCACTATTTTTATATAGATATGATGACCCGTAACTATGTTGGCATGATATAGGTGGAACTTTGATTGTCATGGCCAGTGTCTATATTTTTAAGCTATAAATACTCTCAATATATTTTACATACTGGATACAGGTAAACATGCTTCGAGCACTAATTAATTGAATATTTTGGACTATACAATTATTAAGACGTGTAATAATATTTTTATATTATGTTTAAGGAAATGCTGAAAAATATTTACCATAAATATTTGTTTTGTTCGGTTCCTCCATAACGAGGATACGTTTAAATGCTTCGTTTCTTAAATCTTTTATTTTTACAGTTATTTCGATTTGCTTAACTCTCTTTAATGTATCTCTTATCAATAATTGATTTGAAAAAAATTTTTTTTCGTATTTTAATTATTATAAATGTTCGTTATAAATAATTTGAATTGATGGTGCCATAAATGTAATATTCAACTATGTCACAAAAAGAGTTTCCTGTATTATTAATGCTCCCATACTGAAACTTTCCTTATAGATATTTCAATACTGGCCGATGCCGTCATTTCAGAGCCAGCTATCACTCGAGAATGAACTAATTACTAATTAGTTGAGATTAATAAACATACTATTTATTCCGCTCGCAGTTAATATTATTAAAACTTTTTCATCAAATATGAATAAATAAACAATTCTGAGTCTTTTTTATGTTTTGTTTCTATTATAGAAAACTTAGGAGAGTTGAAATCAGACAAAGACTTTTACAGTTTCATTTATGCCTCCTACGGAATGCGTTACTAGCGCTGCGATTTTTTGAAATCACAAACAGGTCGTCATTTGAAGTATAATATTTATTCAAATGGATATTACTCATTATATTGCTATTATTGTATTTTTATTTACATGATTCAATTAAACGAGCGTCAAATGTTTGTGCAAGTGTGTGTGTTCAAATGTATCGTGTTGTCAATAGAAATTTGCATTTTGGCGACGATATGTCTGTAGAATAAATGTACGTTGTTGTCAATGATAGAAACGAAATTTGTTTTAATACCTTCTACTTGTGTTTGTTCACATCTGCGGTGTCAATAGTTGAACGTTTGATATGCATTAATTTGTTCCTCGTCGAGCTGTGAAGCTACAAATTACTATGTATATGATATTGAAGAAGACGTCCGATCGAGTTTCTTACCGGCTCTTCTCTATGGTTGGGTTGTTGTGGCGAACCGGTGGTTTTTGACGTTCATAAGCGCCCTCTCATGGTCTAAACTGAATATAGTCTTTTTTTCTATTTTGCTTCCCACAAGCATTTAAAATATAATCTGGAAATCTTTTTATTACATCTATATAACACTTATGTAATAACACAAAATCTATACATTAAATCATCTTTGGTTTTACAAAAGTCTCATAACAAACGGTAATAAGTAAAAGATAATGTTCGTCAACTTACCGGACAATAAATAACTACAACCCCTTAAATATCAAGATTAACAATACTGACTACAATCGAAATACAACCCCTTATGAACGGTCGACCATTGTAGTTAAAAACAAATATGCTAATGTCGCTTTGTTCTTGTTCGTTATTAAGCAGTATACTACATACAGTTGAAGCTTGCTTGTAAATATTTTATAATAGATCTGCTCGTGACTTTGTCCACGTGGATTTCAGACAATTTGCAGCATATATTCTTCCTTATAACTAAAATCTGAAGAGGTTCTTATTTACTTATCAAAGTATAAGTGATTGAGGTGTATTTATTAAGAATTGTAATAAATTGTATTACTTTGTGAATAACGTTCAATAAATATTTATCTTTTTTACTTGACTGTTTATTATACGAGCAGAGACAACCGACCGACAGCCCACACGACATAAATCGTTTCGCGTACCACACTGTACATTAGATAAATCAATTTCATTAAAAGTAATCTACGACATAGATAAAACTAAGTCTATTCATTCCAGGTGACCTAAATAAGTTCCAAGATGTCTTTCCTCTTAGCATAACCTGACCTTTAGAGGGGCAAGTTTAATTGGTTATAGCACAATGAATGAATTAGACGTCCTTGGAGTCTCAGGGTGAATTAATGCCCAAACGCCCGGACAATTTGCATGATAGATGATCCCCCGAGTTCCACTTAATAAAATGTTTGTCTCCGGCGAAAAGGTTTACTCCGGGAGATAAATGTTTTTGATGAAGCCTTAGAATCGTTTTCACGGAGAGCTGTAATTAAGCGAGGGATCATTTTGTTTTCAAATATTAGTTTATGTTTTATTTGCGAATGGAAATTGCTAGTTACCATCAGCTACCTACTGCTTGTTTAATTGTAGACATTGTAACTAGGTGAATAGTGTTGCCATCATTTAATACTACTTTATTTAACTTAGCAGATTCAAGTTCGACAATAGTTCTAGTTGACAAAAAGTGTTTTATATACCGAAAATCTCAAACTATTGGTTTTTAGCAAATCGATCAGTGGTATATCTTTTGTTTAAGTTGCAAATAAATATGCATCATAGATATTTGAAGCTATGATGGTTCAGTTGGTAGTGCGCTCGGATTTCACGTCAATGGACCCAACTATCCAACTCTAAAAATCAGCCTAAGCTTTCGGTGAAGGAAAACATCGTGAGGAAACCATAGCATGGTGGTAGGGAATTTTCTAATAATGCCCGCCTGGGTTGCCATCACCCTCAAGTTAGAAATCCTGTCTCTAAATACCAACAAATGTATTCCGGCAGTATTGCTTGAGAACCAGTAAATCTAGGCTTAGTGTGTTTACCAATCTAGGCCACATCGTCACTTAACATCAAGTGTAATTGTGGTCAAAGCACAAATAAGCACAAGCTACACCGCGTAAAAAAAGAACATATATTTGCATGATTTAAAAGTTTGTAGTGAACAGTGGCCTTGCTCAACCATGTTTAATTTTAATAAGAACCAATCTAGGCCCAAAATTAAGCATATTGGCCACTCTGATGTGTCTTATGATCAACTGCAATCGCTGTTGATCGAGCAAAGTGGTAGTAGTATTGACGGTAATATTCGATTTCAAAGTTTATGATCAAATTAATAGCAAGAGTGGGTAATAGCTGTAATGTGAATTTGCTATTTGTTTTATATGTACAAATAAAACATTAAGAAAGTACACGTTTTAGGAAAATATAGTAGAAAAAAAAACCTTTTAATAAGAATAAGTAGTATTAAAAACGTTATCATATTGACTTGGTAATAGACCATGTATATTCTTTCAGTTGGATACCTGGCGGATTTATTTACTAATCCTGAAAGTATGTACATTTTCTTGCACATAATTTTTCTCTAACTTAGAGTAATTTCAAGGGACAAGGTGTATCCGTAATATATTAGTTGCCTTTCTTATTCTCACATATTGTAAAAGGCAACATATTTGTCTACGCATTAAGTACAATATGATTTATAAACATAGTCCCTGTAAACCGATTTACATTATAATTATTTCCTTAAAACATAGATTTACTTTCTGATCAGGTTTCATTTTCTAGTTTGTCACATTATCCAGAATTAAGAAAACGTTTTAGATTAAAAGTGAAATAATTTAAAATAAATCATTTGTAAAAAACTACATTAAATAAACATAATACAGTGTTTTACGGTGAAGAATATATTTTTTAATAGCTGTATGCCCGCGGCTGCGTCTGCGTTTCATATATTTTTCAGTTCGTAATATTTATAAATTTTCATAAGAATTTGAATAAAATCCGATTCAATGCAGTTTTACGGGCGAGTGCTATAACGTTTGAGAAATATTTTTACTTTGTCTTAGTGCTAAGTTTTTTTAGGAAAATAATTAGTGTTCCTTATAAAAAAATTAAAACGCAGTGGAGAATATATGAAACGCGGGCGCAGCTGCGGGTACACACCTAGTATTATATCATATATGTGTTACAGTTGTTAATAAACGGAAACTTCTGCATTATCATATTACCTTCTATAAAGTGCAATATCGCCTCTATTCGATATTTTCCACATCTACGAGGATTCCTCAGTTATAAAGTTTCATACTCCAGTCACAAAGTTGCAGAATATATATTTCGATACAGTTTTTTTTTTTTTATATCAAACTAACTTACTATATTCAAGTTGTATTATAACATATTCTATTGTTACAGTTTTAATGTTTGTTTTACAAACAATATAACTCGTTAGATGTACTAATGTATAAATAAATTCTAAGACTATTGTAAAATTAAAAATTGTTTTTGTGTCGATAATTTAACTATTGCTCTATGTGTTTTATACCTACGTATCTCATTGTTTCATTTGATTTGGTTAATGCCTATTATTAATAGGAGCAGAATCAATTCTTCATAGGTATTTAAAGCACGAGTTGTGGTTAGTATATAGTAAGCAGATGCTTGCGGAATATGACTTACATGTTCGATGTTTGTATCATTCATGCTTTTTTCTAAAAAAAAACACAAAAAGCTAGTAAATAACAATGGAGTACAAATATACACCAGATGCAGCTAGCGTACAATCAACAGAGAAAGGTAATACCCACAAGAGAAACATTCCAGCAGAGTAATCAATAATTAAACCAATGACGGTACAGTGATGGTGCGATATTTTGTCAACGGACATGAGTTCTATTCATATCCAACTAGGTGCTAGAAAGTTCGATCAAGAAAAACATATTGATGAGATTATTGTGTGGTGATAGGTTATTAAAATCTAGTGTCTCTAGCGTATTATCTTAGGCCTCACAAGGTATCACTTAACATCAAGTTATAGTTATACTCAAATGCTAAACCTATTGCCGTCTGGTGCCGACTAAGAACAGTTCCACCCCATATCTTCTCGAGGGTTTTGTAACCGGCTACTAAGGGATAAACCATAGTATGGGTAGCAGCATACTCTAAGCACCAGAAATACCTACTGCGATCGCCAACCCCCCTGCCAAGCATGGCGATTATGGCAATCCTCTCCCTTTATGTCCAGGAATGAACATCTTTCGGTAGAATGGCTAAATCTATAATATTATAGTAATAAAACAAAAAAAAATACAGTAAAAAAGATATGAAAATCCCATTACAGCAATGTTCCAAGGTATCATGATTTCTTCATATCATCAAATTTACGCATCAAAGATATCTAATAACTTGAAATCACAGAGAAGCGATCCCGTAACGTGTCGTCTTTACTTCTTCGATTGCCCTTAATAGTCGCGGAGTTGGTGATCATCAGATGTACGCTATATTCGATTTTTTTTATCTCTTTGAGGGTCATCACCTAATGTTGAGGAAAGATGTGATTCAGGACGCTAAACACACCAAATCTAAAGTAACTGATTGCTAAAGGTTCCAACAGGAACACACCTATTGTATGTTTTCTGTGTTTGACGACAGGTTTTAAACTTAACGGTCGTAGATACCCGGGCGGGTATTATTATAAAATGGTATACCATCGTACTATGCCTTGTATGCAATGTTTTCCCTTACCGAAAGATCAGGCGCAATATGGAGAGTTGGATAAATAGGTTCGAATATCCAATATCCTCGACTAAATCGATAGAGCCGTTTCCGAGTAATGAACTATATAACTATTTACAGGTACACAAAAATGGTTTGATAATTTATTAAATTGAAATAGATTCTATAAACTTAAACATTGCAGACTCTGAGACAAGGCTTGCAAACGTAAGTGAAATATAGGGAGGCAGGTCGCCCACGCTGCCAAGAATAGAACCTCTCACCACTTGTATAACGTCACAATCCCCACCCTGGAACACGGGGGTAGCAGTGGTGAGAACTTAGGGAATTTATATTTATCTTACTACGTGCATATCGTATATATGCCTTAGTATTGCGCTTGTAAATTTATCGTGTCGTGTAAACACGTGGATAGTATAAGCTATTTTTTCTGTTTATTAGCTTCGTAGAATTAATTGTAAAAGTGTTCGTCTGGTGATCGAAATTTGTCCTTGAGAATTATTGAAAAGAGGTTATAATTAAAAAGTAGTAATTGTTTTCGGTATATTTATAGACAGATCTCACAGATATATATTATATTTATTTAATACTTTATTGTACACCAATTGAATGCATATTATACAATATATACCTATTGCATGTAGAGTACAAAAGGCGGCATTTATGCTACTAGGAATTTTTTAATTTTGAAATTAGAAGACAAAAAATAAGGTAAGGAATAGGAATAGGTATGCTATTGGTAATTGGTGAGAGATTTTCAAGCTTGAGTGTGGTAGCTACTCAGGCGATCATGATTTGCTCTACCCTCAATGCTTTGTTTCCTCACGATGTTTTCCTTTACCGAAAGCTCAGGCGGATTTTAGAGTTGGATAGGTGGGCTCGAACCCGCATCCATTGACACCGAATTTGCCTAAACTACTACCAACTAAGCCATCATCGCTTCCAACCACAGCCACAACAACCAACCATATCGTCACTTAACATCAGATGAGATTGTTGTCCATGGCCTGAGTTTATGCCGTGTAAAAAAATTGTATTATTGTTCTCACTCTTACAAATTTCTACATTTTTGGAAATGAATTTTATGATTTTTTTTAAGAAAAAAAATCGGTACCAAATATTGGGAACATCTTTGAAAATTAATTATTTTTATTTATTTCATTCATCACAGCGTATGTATTATAAATATTTGGATTCACGAGAATAGATCAAAGAAGGAGCGGGTAACTTTTAGATATTTTATGGAAACATTATTATACTATGCAAATACTCATTTTAATATCGAGATGTTTTTTATTACCTACTATGTGTGACCTGGCAGCCAAACCTGGCGATTATATCAATCTCTCCTTTATGAAGGATACAATATCCGCCGGATGCGGGTCGCACAAGACCAGTCGTTGTTGAGTTCTTTTATGAAGACCTATGTCCAGCAGTGGACATATTTCGGTTGAATGGATGGATGGATGCATGAACAAAACATCCAATTGGCCAACATACTTAATGGATATAATATCCGTTAAAAGAAAAAAATCACTTACCAATTCGTTAAGATCATAATAAATAATTTCCTCAAAAACTAGTTAATTCAATATTGAAAATAGTATTAGTTTAATAATTAGTATTAAAAGGTATTTTTAGCCATTTTGTTATCTGAATGGTAATATAACAATCGGCTTTTAAAAAAATGAGTCCCATCTGGCATTGGGCTTTCGTTTACATTCTCGGTAAAATTGTGCGCAAGTGGCTCAAACAAAGCCGAGCTGCGCCGGCCGAAGCGCCATTAGAATACTCTTAAAATAGAACCTCACACCATCCTCTTAGTTAGGGTGGGAAATAATTTAAAAATATCGATTAAATGACTACGTCTTTAAGATTCTCTTCGGCTAATATTTTTATGTGCGCAAATAGAGTTTGTTTAAGGCTTTAATGTTATCTGGTTCTAGCTAAATATCCGTTATACTGATTTCATATTTGCCTCTATCAGATCAAATCCTTATTTATCTATATAAGACTTGAAAAAAGTAATCCAAAGAAAATCCAAAATCTCGAATTCTACATAACACATAACACAATTTATCGATAACCGTCTTTGAGTAGAATAAAAGCACATCACTAAGCAGAATCTGGAGCTCGCTATAAATACGCCTTTATTTGTTGCTCCGTTACATAACCAAAGGCTTTATTAAAACCAATGTACTTTTCTCTATTTTTAGAATTCAGTTCATTAGGAAATTATTTTTTTTTTGTTTGTATTTTTACGATGGCTGTTGTTTTTATGCTTGATCGTAATTACGAATCGAATTTAGGATTCAGTATTTACACTAAAAAAATTAATGTGCTTTAATGCAATCAGCTATAATTGACTAAGTTACTGAAAAGCTACTTGTACTTAAGAAAATTATATAGTTGTACATGATAAAATTTGCTTGTAATTAACAGATAGTAATAAGTAACGTATGCTTAGAAACGGGGAAAAAATACTATAATTTATGTACTAATTCTGTCCCTATTTAAATTGCAACTTTTACTGGCAATTTAATAATCATAAATTTCACTCAGATTTCTGGCAGTTAGACTTTTGTTATAATAAATAATTATTTTATATTACCGTTACATATTAAGGTGAACGAAATGATCAAAACAATTCAATGGACTCGGAGCGCAGAGCATGTGGTTAGATGCAATCTATCTGGGATTATTCAATAATCTAGCTAATACGCTGCTACTTTGTTATACGTATGTTAACATCCATATATTGGTGATAGAGAGAAATATATTAGAACTGTGAATATTATATGTATATACTATACACATCAAGTAATAAACTCATATAGTTGGTTCTATGCAGCCTATTAAAATACGATGAGAGAAAATCTACCCAAAGTTGAATGGAGAGGACTATGCTCGCACTTTTACCGCGTCATAGAATTGAGATTCAAAAGCAAAAGAACAAAAACAACCGACATTCCTTGAAGAATTGTGAAATGAGCGTCTTCCCTTAACAAGGTGGTAGATCATACCTGGTGAAGGTTGGGTGATGCCTAGCAGTGAATATCTTTCGAATGATGAGATTTTACTTAATTACGTTTAATCTATTTATATTTAATCATTAGTTTTATTTTATTCATATGATATTTTTCAACTTCATTTAAAACAAACAAAAAATAAGAACGCTCACTGAAAATAAAATTAAAATCCAATCAAAAATTATGAAATAGTCTAATTTTATCTTAGATTGTCTTGTAGTAAAATATAAAGTTCGTACAAGTTCTACGCTAACCTTCGTTTTGCGGGAAAGGCATAGAACAGACAACAAAAACTTTGAACATTTGTATCTCAGAATGTTATCAGTCGAATGAAATGTTTTTATTCAGTACTAGCTGTGCCCGCGACTACACTCGTCCCGTCCCGTCCCGACTCCTTGCAATGTTTCAGAACAGTCCAAATTATGAAAAAATAAGAATATCTATGAATAATCTTCAGAAATACATATATAATATATAACACTTCGTCCCCCATGTCGTCAAAAACAAACTAACGTGAACCGTTAGAATTAAATGATATTATGTTTCCGCACCTTATTTTTCATTTACTTCTTTCTTAGTTATTAATTATTTATATTCATATACTTTGCGTAAATTTTATGTTATGTCATTTTGTACAATTTCAATCAATCCATATTTTTTTTGTTCTCGAATAAGACTAAAACGCATTTCCTTACAAACTCTTCTTTTATACTAATAGTCGCCGCAGTATTATATTTGTAGTCTTTGGTCTCCGCGTGTCATTCAAATTACTATAACTTTTGATAGAGCGGATCGATTTTAAAGAAATAAAGCTTTAATGCTACGCCGGAATATACTTTATAGTTATCTAATATACTAAGTACTTTTTAATTGATGCCTGCACAGACAAACAGACAGACATTTCTAAAAATGATAGAAATGTGTGTTCACCTATTTTTAGTCCTTAGTTATAATTCTTATCACAAAAATCGGAAATGTACAGACACGTAAAATTTATAAATTTATTATTAGTATAGATATATTTTATTATATTGTTTTCAATAAACTATACACCAATAAATTAACCCCAGTTTGAAATAATAAAAACAATGCGTCCAAGTAAGAAATTCCTCGAACAATTATTTACCTTCATACGGCTAATCCCGGGGCGTCTCGTCCTATGCTAATATTAAAATTCCTACAAGACCTTATTAAAAGACGTGTTGAAGTCGAGCCGAAACAAATTGTATTCCCCGAGGATTTCGTTCCATTATCCAATGACGCTGTGGGGATTTCTAGAACGAATTACCTACAAGTTAGATATTGTTTTAAAAGTTTTCCATATAGATATATTACAAAGAAATAATAAATGTTTACCCATTGGCTTGTGTGACTTTTATTTCTAAAGTTGATTCTTTGACTGAAGTGCATGTGGGTATGCAGTGTATTCGAGTAATTGCGTGTTCGCTATTCATACTGTATAATATTCAAGTGTAATGTACACTCTGATGTTTTACAACTACGTGCGGTAGTACGGTCGGATTTCGCGTTAATGGACACAGGTTCAAACCCACCTATCCAACTCTAAAATCACCCTGAACTTTCAGTGAAGGACAACATCATGAGGAAACCATATTATGGTGGTAGGACATTTTAAATTAATGCCCGCATGGGTAGCTAACACCTTCAAGTTAGAAAACCTGCCGCCAAACACTAATAGGTGTGTTCCGGCAGCAACGCTTGAGAACTAGGCTTAGTGTGTTTACCTTCTTGGAACACATTGTTACTTAACATCAGGTGAGATTGTGGTTAAAGCACTGAGCTTATACCGTGTAAAAAAGATACGTAGAAAACATCAATAAACTCAATAAATCAACAATAAAAAAAAAATTGTCATGATAATACGTTGCCTAAGATAAATCTTAAGAGAGATACATACATCAAAATGATGTACTAGCGAATTGTGGCTCTTCAATAATTCTAGAAAAAATAGTGAGAATATATTTTTATTATTTACGATTTACTCACAACAACATTGAATTTCTCTTTGGATTTTTATAGATAAATCGAAGTCGTAGAAAGAAGCTAGTTTCACTATAAATAAAACAGATATTATATTTTAGTAATCGTATATTTTAGTAAGTGCGTATCTTTTCACCCGATATTTACGACGCATTTACGCAGTACGCAGCTGCGTTAGACACCCCCTCACTCCCCACGGGAAGATTGGAGGGAGGAGTGCGTGACGTCACGAGCTCTTTGACGTCCGATGACGTCGCGATTTGCGTCGTTCCCAACCGGTTCTTTCTTGCGTATTACGGACACAAGTGTTATATTTTTTTCACTGCAATTTGTATTGTTATTAGCTTAACTGCGGTCGTCTTACGAGTTTTAGGTATGGTCGTTTCGTGATTTTATTTAAATATTCGTCTCCAATTTAAAATGGGTAACGGGGAGTACTTAGACCTTAAACCCTAAGTACTTTTAGGAAAAATGGAGGCGAAACAATAACTCTTAAAAGAGCTGTTTTGTTTATAAAATTTGATTATCTTCACGCATCCGTAATTTATAGACCATATGTCAATTTTCGACAGATTTCAGCCACGACATGGTAAAAGCGAAAAAAAAATTAATTTCGTTAAAAAAAAAAAATTTGGTTAATATTGAGTACGCTTGCATTTAATAATAACCTATAATGAAATATATTTGTATTTTTTACAAAACATAATATTATACAGCATTATAAAAACTGTCTAGAAGTATTATATTATGTAAAAAAACAAAATACAAACATGTTAAAGTGTCATAAAAATTTTCATTGCAAAATACATTAAAAAAATAAATCCAACCTATAAACTTACATCAATAAGAAAATGTATCCCGATTTATCAAAATCCATACCATTACTAAAAATTAAAACATATTTATTACAATATAATACACGAGAGCATAAACGGCGCGTTACTCATTCAACCCATCGCTTCGGGCGATTGCGCGCGTGGGTCGCCACCCGCACATTGTAATTCAGACCACCCTGAAACACCATCTCACTCACACCATCTGCTGAAATTATATATCTATCTCGTTCGTGACGCCTACGCGCCCATTGAACGCCTACGCGCGTTCTCATTCAAGTGCGGTTATCGTTTAGTGATGTGCAAGCTTCATCGAACATTTTGATTAATGGAGCAGCTGATCTAGGGAATTGGGTTTTATCGATTACACCGACAATTTTACATTGTTATTGCGATAAGATCGTTATTACAATTATATGAGAATCCTGTTAAAAGGAATCTTTTATATATTAGTCAATTTAGTCTACTACAATTTGCTTCAATGGATATAATTGAAATGTACGTGGTATACCATAGATACAGTCCGTACTGTCCATAGACTCTCATATTTCGTTCTTAGGAAGCATTTTACTTAAAATCAACAATAATCATTTACAGTTACAAATAGTACATAGTTTGACTATTGATAAAAAAGAGCATTTTAAAATGACTACTTGGGTTTTGGCGGTTTCATAAAGTTGTGTTATTATAATTTTAATTGTTATTTTACAAGATATAGATTGATTATTTTACTTATGAAATAATTTCGTAATATTGTAAATTACTATTTCATGAAAAATCTCCTTATAAATCTTTAGTAACGCTTGACTACGTAGAATATACGTTAAGACCAATGCCTTAGGTATTATAAAACAGATACTACGATTGTTACTTGCATGAAAATAAAATCATTTATACTGGCAAGCAATTCAGGAAAGTTGAATGAAGAATTTTTTTATGATTATTGTGAATTTATCATAGCATTTTGCATAATATAGTGTTGGTTATTCTGCACAGGTGAAGTGTATTAAATAATGACGCGAAACGTTTATTCTGAGGTGCCACGAAAACTCGCATGTTCTAGCAAGATGAGCCACCTGTTTTGCTGGAGTTTAAGAGTCGATGACACAAGGTTAAAAAACACCACATGCCACTAATAGAATTGTGTAAGTAAATCGCAACCAAGAAGAAGAAATTTCGAACTGTTTTTTACATTCTTTAAATATATTTAACTTAATTTATGGCTATATATTTTTATATAAATTACACATTTATGTATTCATAAATAATAGGACCCACTAACTCGGTGCAATGTTAAAAAGTATTTATTTAGAAATTTATATCGATATAGTGTTAACGAATTGTTTACGGTAGACCCGAGAAATCAATAAACAAACACGATGGCGGAAGCGCTCGTTGCACTATTGCAATGACCTTCACCTCGACCTTTACCTTGACCTTCACCTTCGAGTTGACACCTATGCCACCGGTACACATCCACTCGTTCACCCCCGAAATACCAAAGATCGAAACAGCTGCATTGCGATGTTATTTTTAAAAAACCCATTCGTAATCCACTACACGTTTTGTAAGGGTTTTACGTATGATTAATACTCACTATAACTGTAACGTATGTGTTTACGTGTGATTAATTATTTTTTATGAACACGATTATGTTTATTATTACACGAGTAAAGAATATTGTATTCATGAAAGTAAATATTTGAGTTGTAACCTGGATAATATTACAAGCTAATTAGATTGGGTTCTAGATTATATTACGGTGGATCAGGCAGTACTAGCCTATCCAAAGGAGTATAGGTAAAAGGTTAGATGGGAGAGAGTAACATTGTATAAATATTGGTTTGTATGAGGACAGAGGATTATCTGGTGGTAAGAGACCACAGGAATGTTGCGTGAGTCGCTGGTACGGTGCGGTGAATTCTTACTCGACCCCGTTTCCTCTCAACCTAGTCTGGTGGCAGAACTGCTGCACTTTAGTGAGTAAGAGTCAAAGATAATCCATCCGCTTCCCCGAGTATGAAAGTATTCATGAGGGGTGTCACAGAGAAAAAAGTCGATAAAGCGTATTTGGATTCAAAAGCACTTACTGAACTCTATAATGAACCTGAGCTTTCAATTAAGGCAAATATCGTGAGGAAACCATAACATAGTGGTAGCAGGTTATTCTCTAAGAATACCCGACTGGGTAGCTACAACCCTCAAGTTTGAAAACCTGTCATCAAACATCAATAGGTGTGTTCCGATAGCATCACTTAAAATTCAGTATCTCTACTCTTAGTGTGTTTACCATCCTGGCCCACATCGTCACTTAAAACCAGGTGAGATTATGTGTAAAAAATATTTAAAATAAGATTAATGTATTTTTTTTTTTATTACAGGTAAGTAATAAACTCCTGAAGTCGAATAATAAACGTCGGAAAGAATTAACCAAATTTAACCTGCGGGTAAGTTAATTATATAGAAAACGGCCTTCCAATCAACGGACCAAATTAAATCGACTAATTTCATAATTATTAGAGGTCGCTCTAACGGTTGACTGTTGAAAGTAATTATTCGGAATTGGTGAAACCTACTCTGTTAGTAGTTTTTTTTTTGTAATATTATTTGCTAATGGAATTATTTTAATTCGATCTCTTTCTCCGAAATTAAGTTCAGAATTTTATTTAGATAACGTTATGATAACGAAATTAATAAGTATTATATGAAATTAGCAAAATGACTTAAAACAACAAAAATAATAGCGTTTTTTAAATATGCGAAGTGATGATGCGATACCGGATACTGTTTAATTGGTACTGATTCGACTTCACTTATTCTATTTTATAATGAGGTTAGGCTTTCGGAGTAAGAAAACAATGTGACGGGACCATATCATGAAATATGTATAACAGTTGAAGAAACCTAGTAGTAACCTAGGCTAAACCTAGGCTTAGTGCATTTACCATCCTGGACCACATTGTCCCTTAACATCAGTTGAGATTGTGATCATTAACTGAGCCAATAACGCGTAAAAAAAATGCAATTTTTTGAAAGCAACATTTGAGAGCCAGTTATTTTAGCTTTAGTTTGTTTACTGTCTTAGGCCACATTGTCACTCAACATCAAATGTGATTGTGCTGACAAAACCTTAAGCCTATATGGTTCAAAAAATGACAATTACAAACGTGAAACAAATCGTGATAAATTGGTTAAAAAAACATACTTTTCTACCTACTATATTTTTTTGCACGTATTAGGACAATTAAGTTGTTTTCGGCTTAAAATCTAAAACATTCATTATATTGTTTCGCAATCGATGTACGACGGTGACCATTGACATGTATTAATCGTTACCGTCGTAAATATTGCGGTGAATACTAATAGATAATTAATTGATTCACCATCCCGATATATAAATGATCTAAGCTGCTTACTATAACCAAATTTTCATGTATGTGGTAGTCGACCAGGAGTCGCAAAGTCACGCCCTGTTATTTAGGAACCTATTTAAATTTTAATCATGGTATACATTAGTTGTTTCTCTATATAATCAACATTTCGATGCGATTAAAAACATTTTAAAAGGAATCAATTTTATATATTAGATTTTAAATACCGTAAAACATTAACTAAGGCGATAAATACTATATTATAATACTGAGTCGTTACCTTTTATAAAAATCATAATATGTACATTTTTAAATTAATGTTTTGGCTTTATTCAGATATTATCATCATTAATCAGTCACCAACATTATTCATGTTTTTACTAGTAGTGGGTAGTTAGATTTTCACTGTTGAAAGTATTACAAAAGTGTGTTTGGAACCCTCGAGAGAGTCCTCCAACACACTCCGGGTCCCCCTCCGATGACGTCTCAAGACGTGCTCCATTCCCCAACTGGGGAGGCTCTTGACGCCGCTACTAGTGCGATACAGTGACACTGACCATGCATCAAACATTACTCGCACAACACTGCATACACACTTCTGCACATAACACGCAGGTACATAAGTCCTGTAAGGAACCTTTTTTTTATTATTATCAACCCTTTGAGCACTAACCTGCGCTACATGCACGAAATTACGCCAGCTTTCCATTGTTTTCCTATTGTCTTCCTATCGTCTCATTTTATGGGTAATCGACATATTAAGAAATAAAAAATGTAGAGTTTAGCGAAGTTCAAATTCCGCGGGAATATTACGATATAGGTAGCAGTCAAGCCGAGGTTCAAATCCTTGTGCTAGTTACCTTTTGCGGCGAGTGCCTTCAGCACTCGCCCCCAAAGTTACGGTGAAGCTGTAAAGGCCCTTCCGGTCAACAGCATTAGCTAGTTTAGAAAAAAAATCGAGAGGGGAGTCGTGATTGAGCTTCGCAAGGAGGTGGTTTGGTCTGTAGTAAAAGTTTGTGGTTAATAATGAAGCCTGTTTGGATAAGCAACGGTTTCTGGATTTTTCTACATAAAAGGAGTTTACAGAGCTCTGATTTTATTTCTCTCCTTCATACTTGTTCATTTTTGCCTATTTAATGCATTCTTGTTACTCTGAAAACTTATTCTATATCAATAAAAAAATTAAATAGTATAAATCTCATGGTTTTGAATTCAAACAAGACAATAGTTATTACAATCGTATAAAGACAAACATAAAAGTTGATTGTATTTATTATTACACTTGATAATCTTTGTTGGTAAAATTAAAACAAATTACGATGACTTAACAGCTCGTTGATCGTGGAACGTTTACGTTACAAAGAAATATATTTATTGTATGAACGACGTTTTGTTTGTATATCTTCTCTACCATAAACGTGTAAACTAATAAAAGGCGTGAGGAGCACGTGCTATTGAAAATACTAGGCAATAAATTGTGTTAAATTTAATGAAATAAAAGGGTTGCTTTTAAAAAAAATTCGGCCAGCGCTACTACGTTGAAGGGAGGCTCATGTTCAGTAATGGACGTCTTTCGGCTGAGATTATTAATCTTTACATTCGGTTACCAACTGGATGAATCTTTATTACCTGCATTTGCTGATTTCAGTTAGAAAATAAAAGTAGTCATAAAAATCCCTTGATGAGAACCACTGCATTCATAATAAAATATATCAAATTATAAAGTACAGTTAATTAAAGTAAAACTAAACAATTCAATACAATTATATTGTTCATCATTATGATCACGATGACTGTATGAAGCTTATAGTATTTTTTCAAGTAACACCAACATTGATATAATATTTTTGTAAAACATGTTTCCACATTTTCATAAGAAGCAATCTTGTTTTTTAAGAAAATTTTCTCATCAGTAAAATTCGTTGTATTTTTAATAAACCTTGTACATTATATAGTATTGTTTTAACATTAAATAATGCTCTGCCTCGGTGGCGCAGTAGTATTATTACGGTACGACTGTCGTTGTGAGATCTCGGGTTCGATCCCCGGGTCGGGGCAAGTGATATTGGGTTTTTTTACTCATTATCATCCCGGAGTCTGGAATTCGTGCCCGATATGGCGACAGGCTCGCCCCCTGTATCATCTGGGACGGAACTAAGGTCGGCGAAATGTGGTTGGTGTAGTTCGCTATTTCACCTCTGCTTAACCCTTCGGGGATAACAGGCGTGAGCTTATGCGATTGTATTAAATAATCAATAAGCATTATTAACACATTTTTTTTCTTTCAATAAATCAAACTAAATAACCATGGATAACTTTGCACGAATACTTGCGATTTAGTTTCAACAGAAAAATAGTTAACTAGCTCACTACGAAATATGAATTCTCTGTACCGACAAATTATTACACTTCGTTAGACTTATTAAACCCCAATCTTAAACAGATACTTGTTACCATGTTTTATATAAAAAAAAAAAAACGATAATGCAAAAATTACATACATTTCAAACGTTAATAAAATTGTGACATAATCGAGTGTGAGAGGTAATTGTAGTGAATTTTAAATTATTTACATGCTCTTTAGTTAGATACATGATTCATTTACGTCTTTAGTTTGTATAGAGAGAACCGAACTTATATGGGCATTGTACGTAAGTATTATAGTGTAGCTGATAGCACTATGTATCAGCAAGAGCCATGGCCTATGGGCTTTATCCGTGTTACATGTAGTCCGGTATTAGAATGGCGGCTGTCGATAGATTCACAACAATCGGTGGTACTAATCATTCTTGGACTGTATTTTTTAAAATCTCAGATGAAGTCATTTTGCCATGGCAGTGCAAAAAAAGAGTTCACTCACCTCACACACAGACTTTGATTGATACACGCCATTTTTCTCTCTGTTTTTTTTTTTCTTTTATTATCTTGCAATACATGACTCTATATTATTTAATTTTGGCAGCGTGAGTGAAGTGTATTGTTAATAATGACACTGAGCGTAAAATTTTAAATCTTTCTACAACAAATGCCCACCATTTTGTTAGGTATTTAAGATTATTAAATGATATGAAGTCAGGCCTAAAGAACTTATGTTCAGGACTGTAATAAATTATGAACAAAATTCATTCCTTACCATTTTGTCACAAATAAAAATTTATGTCAAAGTATGTAAAATAATTAGAGGCTTTTCGGCGCCACCTCAGTCTGTCATGTGGTAGCTGTTATCTTTAATTCAATAACTTGTGTCATTAGACCAAATATTATGTGATTTTGGTGGCATTTTACGTAATGTAGTTTGGTTATTATGTACAAGTGAAGTAAATTAAAAATAATGGTTCATAGCGTTTATTCTGAAGTGCCATCGTCTTGTAGTATTGACACAATCATGAACTTCAGAATAGGCAGTATGGACAATGTCTTTTAGCTTGTCCTTTTGGAAGAACAAGTTTACTACTACTCTTGTAAAATAATTAAAAAAAAAAACAGATTAAGCCCTTGGATACATTTACAGACGTTGAAACATTACCATTGGTTCAAAAACAACCTAGTCATCGAGAAAAATCAATGAGAAGCTCTCTAGGTAGATAGTTTATAGATATTTTTATTACTCTATACGAGGATTGATTACAGTAATTGATTATACCGAATTATTTTCAGATTTGACATAATTATTCACCAGATAAATAAGAGATCATTTTCGAAATTATATTGCTGTATGCTCTTTTAATTTACTAAATCAATATAATCGATAAAACGTGGAGCCTTACATAAGAACCTAAGAAATTTTTGTTTTTAATTTAAAAGACTTTTTAAAAGTTTACCAAAACAATTGTATATCTTAAGAGAAATGAAGTGAGTACGACTGGTATTAACGAGCGAAATCACTGGAATATATTGTTTTTAATTTGCAGTTTTTTCATAATAATAAAGAGTATCAATAAATATATTAAAACAACTGTTGTCGTCTGGAGTTAGTGTAATAATTATTATTAAGATTTTTTTTGATATGTTATCACTCGCGATAAAAGGTCAATATTGTGAACGTAAATACATTATTATTTCACACTAGGTGACCCCGAGTGGGGTCGGACTATGTTGGAGTAAACGATAAATTATCAGTAAAAGAAAATATTTTTTTACGTATAAATGTCCGAATCGTTGTAAAAACATATTTAAATTTAAATGAAACATAATACCTATAGACTTTTTTAGTATTTTATGTGTAATTTTGGTTGAATATCGCTTTTTCCTCAGTTCGTACTTAGTGGTTTTTATAATAACCTCAAAACCTGCCCTTGAGGTATAAAGTTACACAGGTGAAACGGTTTCGGAACCCTGAGCACTGACCCTCGCGTATCGGCTTACCTTTGTTCCCTTGTATTTATTTCGTGAGCTGAAACTGCGCTGGATTCTTTTAAATCAACTTTCTCTGTAACTCGGCGCCGTTTTCAGGGTCTGAGGGCTCTCACGGACTCATAAGTGAGTCGGTTTGTATTTGCTTTTTTTATACCGATTTTAGAGTTTAATGGTTTCAGGTCCAATGTGCCCCGTTCTAATTAATATCAGATCGGTTGCTGGCGGGTTATTACTGATAAATTATAAAACCTTTTGGCATCATTTGGATAGGGTTCCGTCAATATACTGTGATAAACCACTAACTATAACCAGCAGTGAATCTCTCCCAGTACTGTTCTTGGCACATTTTTTTTAATAAGTGATGTACGACATCAACTTTCCCACATGTATCACATTTAGGATATTCTGTTTTCTTCATGGACTGTACAAAACCTTCCGAAGGGGTAGCGTCTTGTGCGAAGCCTTAAACCTATTTTAATATAGGATCTATTAAAGTCACCGTTACTAAACCAAAGTTTCTGAAAAGACTGACATTGTATTATTTAATTTAGTAGATAATAATCCTGGAATAAATGGAAATCAGCGCTGAAGATTATCCATTTTAAGGGATAATATAATAAGCAATTTTGCAAATTTCATGCAAAATGGATGCATCCCCCCACACCAGGTATTAGGATTTTGGATCCACTATGATAATAATATAATTAGATCATTCTTTTTCTACTTCTTAATTTACTGGCAACACTATTTGTGAGTATAGCGACAACTTTCCTCGTGTCATATCGATAAAATTATATCGCAATTTTCTACATGTTTTTTTTTTTTTTGCTAAAAGGAAGTTTTGTATGATATTTCAGGATTCATGTTCTATGTTATTGTTCCCAATACATTTGTGCACATAATCAAATGATATCAGTGTAAAATGCAACGAAAATTAACTAATACAAAAGTCAAATAACATAAGTTCCGATTCTGAAGCAATAATGGCTGTGGTGTGATCGGATACAACGTGGATAGACGTAAATTCGATTACATCTATCCTATTTTATATAAAGCATGAACTTTCGGCGAAAAACAATTTCGCGATTTTACCATAGCTTGGTGGTAGCTTGTTTTATAATGCTCGCCTGATTAGCTATTAACTTAAATTTTCCGTCAGCGTCACTTAAGAACCAGTAGGTATAGGCTTAACATGATTAACATCATGGGCCACAGACTGCAGCCGTGGTAGAAGGCGGGTCGTCATCGCTTTTGGACTGTACTTTATTTTACATGAAACGAAGTGGAATCATTTTAACGAGCTCGATTTAAAAAAATCATGTACTCTAATATATCATTAGGCGTAAAAAGAAAACAAGTTCGTTGACACGTGAAACAGCTGACTACAGTCACTAGTATACTATACACTGCGAGTAGGTAGTCAGCTAGTGTTTGTTACCTTTCGCGTTTTATTGTGCATAGATTTATGAGTTTTCTTTTTATTTATTTTTCTCTTGTTTTACTTATAATTTACATTTGATATTTATGCAGTTTGTAATTAAAAAAAATAAGGTAAAAATGTAAAATTAATGACGTTAGTGTAGAATTTATAAGCGTTTTTTTTCTTGCTGTGTACATTTTTTGAAGTGAAATCTTCTTTAGCCTCTTAGCGATTCGAAATTCGATGAAATGAAAAATTGACATTAAAAAGAGACAAACATATGCATCGATAGGATTTTAAATGAGAGAGTATGAGATAGAATACGTTATATAGTGTTTCCTATCGTAGTCATTGCGTAATAGCCTCCATATAATTAATACATATCAAGAGTCTTACTCTTTTCACGGTTTCACTTCACCTCGGGTAAACTGTACTCATGTTTTATAGAAGCATGGTAGAGCAGCAGTTAGTTACCAGAGTATACTCTAACAAAACAACTAAAAACACATAGATGTATAACTTATAACACACCTGTCAAGTAGAGAATCACTGATTCGTATTTTTCACCGTTATTCAGTTGTAATTGTGCATTGTCTTTTGGATTATCGTCCGTCGTCTCTGAGGCTTACAATTAGTTGTTTCTTTTTAACTGATTAAGGCTATTGACAGCAAGGATCTTGACAGCTTCACCGAAATTTCAGGCTAGCGCTTGAGGCGCTCAACAGAAAGAGGTAAACTAGCACAATGGCACCAAAGTGGTACGAACCTTGACTTGGCCTTATATATATACATATATAGTATTTGTTCCGTGGGGGTAAACAAAGATTACGTCCTCCCACTTGCTATGATCTTGATACACCTCTTTCGTTTCCTCTACTTTTATAAGCGCTTTCATACATGCTTGATGGTTATGGGTACTTTTCACTAGGCCTTTATTTAAGACGTGTTCGATTTGGTCGAATTTCGCCCTAGCTAATCTATACGAATTGTAAAAAGAACAAATAAATGTGCAGGAGTGTGTGTTGTGCGTAATGTAGTGCGCGTAATGCTAAAGTGCATGCAGTGTCACTGTATCACGCTAGCGACGGCTGTAGGCGTCTCCCCAGTTGGGGTTCGAAGCATGTTCTGGGCCGCTTCTGGAGGGGGACCCGGGAATATAATTACTTGTTTTTTATAATCTCTGTATTATAAAAATATCATGCAATAAAATACTGCTTTGTTCAATTTTATAATTAGGTAAATAAAATATGGGTACATTTTAACTCGTTTTTACTAATGAGAAACTTTCACATAAGGGATTTTGTAGGTGCAACGATGATATACGCATATTTACACACATTTATAAAACCAGTTCATAGATAATAAGAAAGAAGGCATATCTGAAGGTTACAGATAACATAATGTATGTTAAGGTGCGTTCGCCAGAGGTCGAAAATAATCACACACTAATTGTACATAAAGTTAGATTTTTTTAAAATATAAATATTATAATAATATATCAGTGTATGTGAGAAGTAAAGGTCAGATTTTTGGGTAATAAATGTGATAAAAAAGATAATTTTCTTAAATATTAATTTTATTTTATTAAGGCCGTTTAAGGATTACGTGAGCAAATCTGTTACTCCCCCTCAACCCCTTGATGTCGTAATCATAATTTAGAAACAAAAGCAAATAATCAAATATTATTTACATAATTACCATTCAGACTTGATTTCATCAAAAATAAACAAATCATAGACCAATCCGTAATTGATACTTAAATGGCTCCTAAAGTTGTGATATCTAAATTAATGTTTGAATCATTAGATACTATGAAATTAAGATTTATCTGATTGGCCAGCGATTCCCTTTGCGTAGAAGGGTTATATTTAGCTAGACGATGAACACCCTGATCAGACATTTTTTTAATTGTGTTAGGAATAGATTTATAACCTCCTTCTTTCAGCCATCCTACTAACCTTATGTATTAAGCTCCGGTCCCTAAAAATACTTCAATAGCAGCGTGCGTGGTAGAATTTATTCAAATTAATAACATGAAGCTGTGGATCCTAATCTATTCTCATTATGGTTGTTTTAACTGACTTTGAACTACGGGCGAGTTGTTTTCACTTAGTATTTATTATAGTGGTGTTTTCGTGTATGATTAATTAATAACTTCATAACTTAACTTTAACGCTCTTTGACAAAATCTCCATTCTTTATCTACGTGACATTAGCAACATTATGTACACGTTGTCGAAAAAAAAGAATAAGGACAGATATAATTAATGGTAATGTATTTTTTTTTGGTTCTTTTTTGCCTATAACTGTATTAATAAATTGTCTATTTACCAAGCGTTAATGCAATCATAGTCACAGTTCATCAACGTCTACAGTTAGTTAACCTCTCGTGCAACAATTAAACATAATGTTTTTAATTGAAACAAAACATTCGAGATGATATGTATCAATGACCGATTTGTTATTTATCAATTTGAATGGTAAATATGACCTCGCGATATCAGTACACTTTGGCTAAGGACCACGTTACAAAGTCTCCACTATTGTATATGTTAATTAACTAAATAAAAGTTGAAGTGTATTTATGTCTAAATAAGAGTTTTTTTTTACTAAATACATATAAATGTGTATGCGGTACTTAGACCAAAAACACCTAATACTAATATCCGGAACAGCTGGATAGATTTTGACGGGACCTTTTCTGGCAGATAGCTGAAGTGTTTTATTTCAAAATAATATGTATATTTATATTTTAATTTAAAGAAAAAGGAACCAGATCGAGTTGCTTACCAGCGCTTTTCGACTGTGTTTTTTTCCGAACCGGTGGTAGTGTTTTGACCTTCATAAGCGCCTTCGTAAAGCCTAAATTGAATAACAAATTTTTTGATTTTTATTTTGGTTTTATAAGGAACTAAGTAACTTTACTTTTACTTTAATTTGTGAGAAAAACCTTTGTTTTCTGTTAATTTCAAAAATAATTAAAGACCTTTATAAAAATGGGATCCATTCTATCCCAACGATTATTTAAAAAAACTGTATTACGCAGTCAAAATTTGTGTGGAACAGAAAATATTACACGCGAGCGGAGCCGCGGTAACTAGTTGTTCTGTATATACATAAAATCCTGTCACAGTGTTTGTCTGCAATAAACGCGTAAGAATTTTTGTGCTCCGTCTGTGTCTTGGGCCAACTTAAAAGATAAGATAACTTTTTATCCCGATCAATAAAGTTAATTTCTTTTTGCAAAATAATGTGTTTATAGGATAAAGTAACCCGATCATCGTCAGGTAGGGCAGTTAGTCATAAAATTAAATATTATACATTTATATTTTAAAACGATGCTTCGAATGTTATAAGAATCATTAGTTTTAGCGAACGAAAAGTAAAGTCTTTAGAAATTTTACGTCTTCAAATCTGTCGACAAGAATTTTTCGTCTTCTTCTTGGAGCTGTAATTCAGTTGCAGTTTATTTCTAGGCTTGACAAGTTTTTATATCGATACATAAATTACACACTTATGGATATTTTACAAATCAGATAGGTAGATTTAAAAAAACTCGCCAATTTCATCACGCCATCACATATTTACCAATTTTGGTGTTATTATTTAAGTCTGTATTATTTCGTTATCCATTAGATGTTGTTTTTTTAAGTATGTATACATTTAATCTAAACTTGTTTTTTAAGTCCCTTGCCTAACCTTTTAACTGTAACTATATTTAGGTTTGTTGCTTAAACTTTAATGATCCAAAATAATTAAGTTCAATGATTAACAAAAAAACATACAAAATATAAGTTCATGTAATCGACAAATTTATATCAGAATTATTTTACAATTCAACTTTTCATCCCAATTACTATAAAGGTCTAAAGAACGTCGTTAACGAAGGACAAAGTTACAATGTAACGTTTTTAAAAATATACAACAAAACACACTCGTCGCCTGTCTGTTGTTTATGTGTGACCTCGGTCCGGACCTTGCTACGACTTAAATTCATACCTTTCTCTCATAAAATTGATACGTAGGTGTGTATTATAAAGATGAACTTTGAAATTTAAAGTCAATCCGTAGGTATTAAACTAACATTTCGTCGCATTACTGCAAAACATCATAAATATATAATTTTTTGGTAATAGGATTTTTAGGTTTATTGAGTTAAGAACCACTTTCTGAGTATCTATTTACGTGATTGCTTTTCATAAATCATACATATATTCTTAGGCCAAGTTTTATTATATATTTTCGTTTTATCAGATAATAGTAAAATAATCAAAGTCATGAGTCGAATAATGGATGAAGACGATTTAAGAACGACAACAGTAGCTCAGTAACTTTCGATGGTGGAAAAGGGAACAAGGGCCCGGGACCTCGCAATTGCAAGGGACCACGCGGTCTGTATGAGCGAGCCGACAAACTAGTCTACACACAATGATCAAAATTCAACCGTAATTTCAAGAAAGAAAACTGTTTACAATTTCTAATGATTTTGATAGAAATATCTATAAACCTATTTTAATCAATTTCGAAAATAATAGGGGCGAGTGATTTTTCAAATATATTTTGATTCTATTTTTTACAATAAGGTTTTATATCTTGATTATTTTGAAAAACACTAATTTAGATGATAAAAAGACAAAATAAATTTTTACTATTCAAAACTGTTTACTGAAAACTAGCATAATGCTAGCAAATTTAAAAACGTTTATATAATATAAAACTATTTAGGGAGAACTGCATGAAAAAAAAAAATCTTAATATTTTTTTTTCTGTTTCTTCTAATATCACTTTAATATATTTATATTTTTTTAAAAGTAAGAAAGAAACGGTTTAATGTCTATCCAATGTCAGTCCATTTTTTAAACCAATGTTTGATTTGTTGTTACCATTTTCTTAATTATCTATGCAGTGAACATCACAATTTTAACGTGTCTCATAAAATTATGCCATAATAAAACGTCTACATATTTTCCCTTACTTTCACTAGATGGTGATACTTGTATCATTTTTGAAGTTATACTTCTTTTGGCGCGTTAGGGAAGAATGATGAGAGTAAATTATTACGATGCGCGCGCAACCGTCACGAAAAACCGACCCTGAAGTTAGCTGTCAACGTTTTAGTTTTTTCTATTATGATGTCAAAGAAGTATAAATTATTACTTGCGTACATAAGTACACGTACATACACACGCGCTTTTTAAATAGATTGTCTCAATATTAGAAGCCCATTACAATGGGATAAATTTATTAAATGATTATTGTATTGTCCTTGATCCTTGATAAGTGTGCAAAGTTTGAAAAATCCGAATTTATCAAATCAATTAAAATTCACATCAATGATATATATCATTATATCATTATAACGTAAATGTATCTAAGATATCTTAGATACATTTACGTTAAGCATTTAAAATAATAATTGAATACAAAGTAGAATCAGCATTCAATTAGGAGAAGTAAACAGACCTTCGCTTGTAACATTAAAATTATAACTAAAATTTAAGATAATCTACGTAAATAGGTTACCGGATAAAATCGAAACAATGTTTTTAAATGTTAAAATAATGACTATGTTTACTCTCAATAATGACGTCAAAGTACATCCACCGGATACATATTTAGCTGCTGTATTCAACCTTGCCGCTGCTAGATAATGATGTCAATAGATCAGGATCTATTCGTTTATTGAACAGGTCAGTTGATAATTTCACTCACACGTTATTCGTATTGCATATAAATAAAATTGTTCATCTGCAATGTACATATATATTCGTCCAATAGGTCAGGCGAAACGATTTTTATCGATACTGCAAATTCTAAAGTTTAATCCTGTATCAACACTTTAGTAAAACGGGTCATAAATGTGTATCTGTATGTCACAATATTTTTTTTTGTAGATATGAATGTATATACCTATACCAAAAAACAATTTTTATAATTGTCTTTCTGTTTGTAATGGGTAATCTCCGAAATAGCTGGACCGATTTTGACAGGACTTTTTTTGGTAGATACCTGAAGTAACTCCAAGTAACTTAGGGTACTTTTAATTTTCGAAAATAATTAGTGGTCCGCGTAAAAAAATAACACTCATAAAGATTTTAATAAAATCCGATTCAATGCACAGTTTTAAGGGCAAGTTCTATAATTTATGAGAAATATTTTTACTTTATCTTAATACTAAATGTTTTTTGTAAAATAATTAGGGTTCCGTATAAAAAAATTAAAACGCGCAATATATGAAACGCGGGCACAACCGCAGGCACACAACTAGTTGGAAATGAAAATAAATGTACACAATTAACTTCAATGAATATATTTTTCTAATAGAAAATATTTAATCGAATAAATCAAACGAAATATTAGCACCATGTTTGTTTTCTGTTACTGTAAACACTTTAAGTGCTTCTTCGGCTTAAAATAATAAAATCCTATTTCAATAATCCCTTAAATGATATATCATATTTGCGTGTGTAGGGGTACATCTATAAATAATACTAATAAATAAAACTGAAGCGTCTGTTTTTAAAATCAAAATATTATTTTTTTACTATATACATATGAATGTAAACTGAAACGTATACTATACAAAAAAACACAATTTTTAATTGTTTTAGTATCACTGTTTGTTCCGGTTCATCTTCGGACTTTTCTCGCAGATACTCCGCGTAACTTGAAGTACTTTTATTTTTCGAAAATATTTAGGGTTCCACGTTAGAAATATTAATAAATGTTCAGTTTTACTGCTAAGTACTTGATTTTATGAGAAATTAGTTCGCTTTATCTTAGTAGAAGTTTTTTTTAGGTTAATTATTAGGATTCCGTGTGTATAAATTAAAACTCGTGAAATTGTAACCAAAACACGATTCAATCAAAACATTCGTTTTGATTGGTGATTATTTAAAAAGATATATTACGCTGTGAAGTATATATTAAACGCGGGTAAAGCCGCAGGCACACAGCTTCTTTACAGTAACATTTATTGTAATAATTTAAACATTTGGTTTATGTTAATTAATTTATGCATATCTAACTTTAAAAGTATACATACGTATTATTTGTTCAACATAATTATAATTAGTGTACGTGACATTTCTAGTGTCCCACCTGATTTTATGGTCACCATAATGAATCAACAGGAATGCGGTCACTTCGACGTAGGGCGTTGAAAAAAACTTTCCAATAACCTTGAGTATGATTTGTTGTTTTTTTTTTTAATAATAGGTTTGTTTACCAAATAACTCGTTATCCGCACGTCAAGTGCTGTTTTATCGCACTTAAATGTGTGCGTCTTTATCGAAATCATTTCGCCCTTATCTAATTCACGTTTGAAAGTCATGGCCGAGTTTTACGGTAAATCTATTATTTATTTGATAGATAGATAAAAACTTTATTTTACATAATATTTGTATATAGGCGAGCTTAATTTAATTAAATCTTCTTAATTTTAAGTTTAATTTGGCATTTTCTCCCAGCTAACCTACGGTAGTGTTGTCATTACAAAGAATCAAATTACTTTAAAAAAAATAATGCGTCAATTTCTCTGGCGTGTCATATAATTTCGAACGAAAATACGACAGTTTATAGTTTATTTTTTACTTGTATTTTTAATATACTAGCTGCCACGAGTACGCGAAATTTAAGAATTATAAAATACCAGCTTCGCCTGTCTCTCCGTCCGCGTGGAATACCGTGTTTGTAGTAAAACGACGATTTCTATAAAAAGTACATATATTTTCGCAGGTTCGAAATTAATATAACAAGCATAATGGTGTGATTAATTTTCATACAAATACGCATTCGCTTTTTCACTTTCGAAAATTATAGAAATGAGTTACGTTATCGAATCTAACGCTTCTAGAGCGGTGTTCCTTATGTATTTAATGTACACAGTCCTTACATATGTATTCCGAATCTCAATCTCAGTTTGTGATAAATCCTTTTTTAATTCCGATACCCTAGTATATTGTATATTGTGAACTTATAACTCAAAAATCACAGAAACGATTTATCAGCTTCTTTCTTTTAAATGATAGATACAATTTTGTTTTTGAAAAATGATTTTGTCACATAAGATTTTAGCATAATAGAAAATTAAGTGGGATATATTATATTCGAGGGAAACCGCGCACAGAACTAATAGTTAATGTAACCTAATAAAACGTTTTGATAATATAACATAACATGTAATAAAAGTATTGTTAAAACATCAAGAAAACTGAAAAAAAAATAAAGAAAGAAAAAAAGGTATGTTTGTTCGAATCTGATGTGTGGGTGATAATAATCTAAACTGGAAAAACACCCACTTAATCTGATAACGATAACGTAATGCAAACGTTATCAATTAATAACAAATAATTAATTACATTATTATTATTGTTATTACATGTATTTATAGAAATTTAATATTTTATAACGCATCTGTTTATTTATTCAAATTCATCGAGTTGATTTGAAAACGTAGTTTTGCCTATTTTATAATATAACATACAGTCAACTAACAACAAAAAAAATCTTTTAGTATCGTACTAAGATATTTAGACGAATTATTTTCTTTACTTTCAAAGTCTATAAATTTGTTCGCGATTACTTGATAAATAATCATGAAACTCATTTTTCATATATATTTGTGGTTTAATATGCAGTTATGAAATAATTCGATCAACCGGCCAAAGTATAAGAAATTGAGGTAGTTATTTGAAAGAAAAAATGAGTACTACTGAGCAAATATCAGAAAAAAAAAAAGAAAACAGAACTCATAATTGACAGGTACTTTTTCACAAATACCTGGTCGTCATTTTCTAGCGATAAGTTGACAGAAAAATATCGCCTATAATTATTACTTATTAGAAATCAAGATCACAGTTTCGTGTTCATTATTCTGAATTACTTTTAAACATACTGATTAATAAATGAATAACTAATAAGCTAAAGAGATGACAAATTGAAACTATCAATTATTTAGTTTATTATTAATATTACAGTTAACGATATTCAATTTAACCGCTATCAATCAACTTCAATCTTTTATCAATATTTAATAACAAACGATTTATGTGTAAACTTGAAGATTGGCATTATGATTGAAATTATACAAATGAAGCCCGAGGTTTATAAAAAAAAACTAATTATACGGTTACAATCTAATCGGTTAAAATTTAAAACAAATGATTACATTTTATTTTTTACAGATAAACTATACTACGCTATAGATATACATAAACTATAATAATTAAGCTTATTTTTATATACGTCAATGGTGTTTATTAAAAAACATAGTATATTGCATAAATAACAGTTATCTTTAAGGGGGCCTTAGGTCGTACGCGATAGGATATCGTAAACCAGTTCTGTATAACCATGATATAAATATTACATTGTAATTGATGTATTTGAAATTTGGGCGTATAATCATTCTTATTTTTTACATATTATAAAAATTAATACCTCTGTCTGTCTACGTCAGAAGTTCGTCCGTCAGTCGGCTTATAACTCGAGAACCTTAAGTCGATTTATTAGACATATTTTTCTTGCAGATTTTAGTGTATACATATATTGTTACGTTAGGCAGTAAATCAAAACGTGGTGTTATGTAGTTGAAGGTGGAGGGAAATGTTATGGATATAATAAAAAAATGATCACTACTCTTTATTAACTAAATTATTTCATGCATAAAATGCAGTCACTGAAGGAATGGCTACTTACTATTAAAACCGCTAAGCGAGCGCTGGAAAGAGATGTACCTGCGCTCTCAATTTCTTTGCCTATCGGGATTTGAAACGAAATATTCTGTCAAAGAACCAGAGTTACCGATGCAGTTTTGAAGGTTAGTAGGTAAAGTTATATATTTGCTGGTAATATATTTAATGAAAAATTAAGCAACTGATAGAATAGATTAGCTTTTGAATGAAGATCACAACTTGGCAAATGTATTTCAGGATGCCTTCAAGCTGGATGGAGTGACGGCTTGCCTGGAAAACTCTCGAACAGATATATAAATTTTATCTATACAAGATAAATAACTTTAAAAACTCTTCAACCAGTTATGTTAGTTTGCAACAATAAGGAGTTGTTAAGCTATTAAACTGTCAAATACGGTTAAATAACTATGAATTTGTATTGTACATACGTTTAAATATCATTTTACTCTTAAATAATCTAAGATTCGTTTACCATAACATACATTTATACTTTTGTTTCACGCCTTTTCAAGCGAGTAGTCTGCAAGAGGAGGCTTTACTTCTTGCGCGTTTTTGTAACTCTTTTTCTGTTATATTATTAATAAGTATATTATTAATTGTACACTCCTCGTTTACCTCCTTACGATGTAAGAATAAAGAGAAGACACGAAATAACAAAATGTCCTTGTAAAAAAAAATTAACTTCAATGTACATATATTTTATCTTTATAGTACCGGATTAGAGAAGTTAAAAACCCTTTCACTTGCATTTTTTAATCTTAGCTCATTCATCACCATTGCCTTTATCATACATACACGCTGGATTATGATAATTATAATCCGTAATAAATATTAACGTTATAATCAATATAGGTAAGTCATATTACATGATCCTTAAGTACATGGTTCATCCATCACAGTTTGATTCCATCCATCAGAGTTGTCTAACCTTATCTTTTCTTCTGACTTAGGAAACTACTAATACATGGTAATTTCGATCTCAGAACGAACAAAGATGGCAACGTTTGTAGTACCATGCGGATGTAGTTTTGACTTCCTGCTAGTGTGCGGGGAACCTTCCTATAGCATCGGGTCATAAGAGGCATGTTAAATCTTGACTGTGAAAACTGTCGGTGGAATATGCCAGGCTGTTCGCCATTGTTTTTGAACTTGACGTATATTTATCAATAATTTTATTTAGGTATACAATTTACCAAATGAACATGACTTAATAATAAAAATAAAAATCTTCACATAGGGAAAAAATGCGCTCGTGTAACCTTTATGCACGCTTGAAGTGAAATTTGATTGAATTTCTTTGTGATGTTTACAATATAATTTACTCAAAATACATATAAACATTCACTTTAAAATTTAAAAATTAAAAGCGAATGTAACATAACATATTATTATACTCATATTCTGCGGCACGGCCATGACAGTTTGTGTAGTAATCTATAATGTGTAAACATAATGTCAATTTTAACATCAAACTAAAAAAGTAGGAGTTTTTTTTTATTATTGATTAAGCGACTTATTAATTCACACATTAAATATTGCGTTTTAAAATAGCTAACATAATTATACAACTTTTAGTTTAAATTTTAGGTCATCGCTTCCGTAATTTTTTACATCACAATTTTACTCGATATTAAATACGCCAAATGAAGTATAACTTAAAAAATACATTATTATACAGTATATATGTATATGTATTATTAATAAAATTCACCACAAAAAAATATTCCTCCGATCAGATTAGTTTTTGAGGAACAGCTTAAATAACTTATGGCGTAGAGTGGTTCCATTTTTATGTCACCTCAACAGTATTTTTATAACTAAAATATAATGAATGATTTTTCGTTATTCGTAATCTCACGTCTAATATAGTTTTATTACACAAGATACAAAATACGAGAATGAATTAAGATACTTATCCGTTAGTTGCCATGTAAACAAAGTTGATAAACCACGAGTCTCAGCGCTGTGAAATAAATAATGGTAATGTTGTTATTGTATTTGTTGATACTGTGTTTACAATGGAAGCTCTGCGAGTGGAGTGGCCGATTTATTTAATTTATAACACAGTCATAATCATTTAAATAAATACATATATTATATAAACAGTTACTATCGGCATATTCTAGTTAAGAATGTAAATAACTGACAAAAACTGGAGTGCAGTTATACATAACTCCAAAGAGAAAGAAACCCATTAAAAAGAGAGTTACTTTCAAATGTCGATTTATCTAATATTATGTATAAAACATGTAGAAAACTTTTGTAATTTGTTCATTAAATTTATCCGTAATCGTGCCTGCACTCGTATTTTATAAAAAAAATATCTATGTTATATTTTTTTTCGCGGTCCGCAAAATTACTGCTTCTATATGATAGTTAATAGAGTACTGTCTAAGGACGATGATCACATACGTTCTCCACGGCTAAAGTCTCTAAGTAGCTCTGGAAATTCACTAACTTGCTTCTCCTGGAATGCGAAGTATCTTTACACCTTATTATAAACGTCTCAGTATATAAAATATTGACATTTTTGTTCTAATAGGTTCAAGTCAAACTTCATTTTGTGTTTTAGAGGGAGTTAGCGAATAGACATGCAGACAAACGCGGAATGCGATTTTCTTTTGTAAAGAAGCCTTTTTTACAGCGGTAAAGCTGTCTCGGTGGTCAATTAGGCTACATCCGCGAAACAAGACATTATCTAAATGCCACCTACGAGCAATGCGAACCCGTGAAGGACGGCCGACATCCGTGAATGGACAGTGCACACCTCCCACTTATATTATTTATGGATTTACTACTTTATGCGATCCTATCTCATGTTGTTCCATTGTTTAGGTGTTAGTTATTAATAGTTTATAGTTTAATCAGTATAGATTTATCAATATCAAAAGCCGAGTCGGTAGAAAAAATGGCGTATTTATTTTGTTTGTAATTATTTCTTTTACATATTTTAAAACAATATCGTCGGTCTGTTTGTATGAATTACGCATTTACATAATTATGTTTATTAATTGTATTTTTTTTAATGTAATAGTAAATAAAAAGGCAAGCTGTACGTACAGTCACCATCAATTATTTGACATTATTAGCCCTTGGAGTGTGTATAGTGTGCGTACGTGTGTGCGTATATTTGCTTACGTGTGTGCGTATGTGCGCACGCGTTTGTGTATGTGTGTGTGTGTGTGGATATGACATTTATGTTTATGGTTTAGACTCCGCGATGTAGTTTTATAAGATGGTCTTAAATGCATTTCTGATATACTGGAAAATATCTATACTATTGTACATTGTATAGTATGTGCGAGCAAGGCGTATTATACTTAATCCGTATATTGTCTTAATCAGATCGCATCGTGAATCAACAAGAACTTTTTCATGATTAATTAATCTTAAAAACACTTAATCAACAACTAGGATGTAGGTCAATATATATTTTTATAATATACTCGTATATATATAAATATACTTTTACGTTTTCCTCTCTATTTGTCAACCGATTTTGTATTTTTTTTTTTAAGATTCATTTTAATAAGGAGTTTTAGTATTATTAATAACACAAATAGAAAATAGTTTTGTTTCCTTTTATCTATACTTATAAATAAAATCGAAGTGTTTGTTTGTAATATCAACATTTTTTTTTTACTAAATAGATAAGAATGTATGTACGATATACCTATACCAAAAATACAATTTTTTAAATTTGCTTGTAATGGGTAATATACGGAACGGCTGGACCGATTTTGACGGGACTCTTGTTAGATAGCTGAAGTTACTCCGGGTTACTAAGGGTACTTTTATTTTTCGAAAATAATTAGGGTTCCGTATAAAAAAATAAAACGCAGAGAAGAGTGCATGAAATGCGGGCGCAGCCGCGGGCATACAGCTAATATGCAATACAAATTATAATCGAATTTCAAACACTAGTTTTTTGATAGAATATAATTAGTTTTACGCCGATGTGTAAATAACAATCTAAAAAGAGCGTCGTACATTTTTTTTTCGACTCAATTCACTGTTATAATCATAACTTATTTCATATAATCTCTATTGTTGTAAAATATAACCAAATAATTATGTAAATATGTTCATTAGTTCTGAAATTCTAAATGCAATTATAACATATATAAGACGTGGAGTTCCTCCACTTATTGCGAACTTAATTTTTTTTTTTTTTTTTTCGAAAAAACAATAGTACTAAAATGTTACCCGGAGTAACTTCAGGTATCTACAAGAGTCTCGTCAAAATCGGTCCAGCCGTTCCAGAGATTATCCGGAACAAACAGACAGACAGACAGACAGGCAGTCAGACAAACAAAAATTTATAAATTGTATTTTAGGTATTAGTATAGTATTTACATTCATGTGTAATTAGTAAAAAAAAAATTTTTTTACATTACAAACAGGCACATCAATTTTATTTATTAGTATAGATTTGTGTGAATAATATCTATAGCAATAAAATGAATAATTTTGTAACCGCACACGGGTTGTAAATGTGTCAATCAGTCCTTTCGTAATACACATTATAAAGTGTTTACCAGTAACGAATGATAACGGGAACCTCACACGATTTATTGCGACAGTCGTCTGTATAAACGGTTATTACTATTTATAAAGTACTTTAATTACAAAATTAGTTACTTCACACACATACTTACACACACATAATTTGAACGCTCGAATCCGCCTCTTTTAGGATTGGAAGGGAACGTGTTAATAGATCTAAACAAAATATGTTTTTTGTTACATACACCGTCTGTCTGTACTTTTTTTATTTCTCAACGCTTTGCACCAGTTTTGTGGAATGTGTTAGAAGTGATGAAATAAAATTTAAGATTTAATTCTGAATGTTTTAAGTTAGTTTATTTAATGCCATGTCTGCGGACCCTGTGTCCTCTCTATATAAAGAACTGTACAAAATAAAAAAAAAAACCGAATAAAGGATATAACTTTAAAGTTGTATTTTGTTTTATTTAAAAGGATAAATTACAATAGCTACATAGTTGTTCATACGACTAAACCTAAAATAAAAAAAACACTTTTATTATAAGTTTTAAACATCGTATTATTAATGTTATATTTAATTCAGTTATTTAGAATTAAAATACAATAATTATTTTTTATAATTCCTGGTAAAGTAAGGAGTATAATTGGACCTTTATAAAAACTTAAAATTTAAATGAAATAAAAACATACGTGCTCGTTCATTTGGTCTGGTAATGGAAGTACGTTTAATTATCATTTATTTAACTATCACTGTAAAATTGAGAATTTGATTCCAAAGTAACAGCATTTAAATTTATAAAAACTTAAAATTTAAATGAAATAAAAACATACGTGCTCGTTCATTTGGTCTGGTAATGGAAGTACGTTTAATTATCATTTATTTAACTGTCACTGTAAAATTGAGAATTTGATGCCAAAGTAACTGCATTTAAATTTCTAAAAGTTTAACGTGTTAATTTTCTAACCAATCTACCTCCTACCTACCTCTCTACCTCTAAGCCTACTCCTTTTTATAGTGTATAGACTTAATTTTGACGATAAACTGGCCTGGTTGAGTGGCGATGTAATAACACGATAACCTTAGAGATACTGGCTCTCATGTAATGCTGCCAGAACATACTTATAGGGGCTTGCTGATATATTGTCAGTATAATTTCTAGACAGTAAAAAATAGCCTACCGTCATGCAAAATTGTATCGCTTAACCAGGCATAGCAACCGGAAAAGGCTTGTTAAAAATAAGTGTGAATAATTCACCGATATATTATATCCTCGAAATCCATTTTAATTACATATTATGCAAGATTATTTAGATGCGACATTATACCTTGATGACCGTTGACGCGGAATCCGACCACACTACCAACCGAGCTACCATCGCTTGGGTTCTTCAAGATACTAAGTGCCAATTTGCTACACCCTTGTGCTAATTGCCATTTGCTCACCGAGTACCTTAAGGAAAGTGCCTTGTCAGGAAGATCGTGTTAAGCTATCAAGTCACTTCAAATCAATACCTTTATGGTTTCGCCGCACAGCGGGCAGACCGGGACGCCAGCGCACTTTTACCATAGAAGAGATCGCGCTTAACTCGCGCTCGGCTCACATTGACGCTCTGTCTTCTATAGAAACATAGCGCTGGCGTCGGACCAGCCCGCTGTCAACACACAGTCATACACAACCATAAGTCAATAAAAAAAAAGCAAGTATAGAAAGCGGAAATATCAGTATTTATCACTCTCTCGATATAGCAGAACAGTACGCACTTCATAGCATTCGATCTAAATCAGTATTCTATAATATATTCACTTATCAGTGCCTGGTTTTAGTTACTTTTTAAAGTCAATTATAGAATGCAACGAAATTAAGAATATATGCTACTTTGTTGTACTAAGAAATTGGATGTCCGTAATATAATTATTCGTATTTAAAAATATAAAACATATAAACATTCACGAAAATATAAGTTTCTGGTTAAACTTGTGAAATACCTTGAGATTGACTTTTATTATAAGTAAATAACTTGTGCTGAAGAAGTTGCTTTTTAAAATATCTATGAACGGATTTGTTGATAGTGGTCAACTTTACCTTACTGATGATAGCCTTAAGTTTATTTGATATTCAATGCTTTATCTCGAAAAGCAAAAAATAATGTATATGGTAGTTCGCTCAAATTCAGTCTGGTATAAGTGTATCGTCGGCACGCTTACATCGAGTGTGGATCACACTGACTTTGCTTATCTCGATTTAATGCATTACATTAAAAATTACTTTTTTAAATTATAAACATTAAATTTATATCATTACTAATTCCGGCTTTGCTTACATGTTGCAATCTCTATATCTTTCTTAGTAAATTCCAACGAAAATGTCGATGGGCATTTCTGTGTCGACTCCATGCACTATTATTGCCATAACTTTTTCCATTTACTACTTATTATTATAGGTAGTATCAAATACTATAAAATATGTTTATCTATGGTATATATATATATATATATATATATATATATATAAGAATATAGCTTTAATTATAAGAAATAATCATAGAAATCGGTTCAATGGTATTAGAGTTATTAGCTATTTAATAGACATGCTGGAAGGTGTTGCCTTTTATAAATAAGAATTGGTCAACGTAAGAGTAATAATAATGCTGCGTTACCTGTTTGATTGACATAATAATATTGCAATGGATTTGTTTTAATTCAATTATTTTAATTGTAATTAAAAGCTCGTTATATGTAAATTATTCTTATAAAGTAATAAATAATTAAGTCCGTGTTAATAAATAATTGAAATGCATTCATTTATTTTAAAGTATTATATATCGACGGATTAAAAATGTGGGTCAGTGTCTAGTCAAGGTAAGTTCTGATTTAAAGTATTGACATTCGAACACTTTGCATGTGAAGAGTGCGTGTTATAAAACAACTAAACAATTCGTGACCTGTTCATTGTTTAGGAAGATCTACTTAATTTCGTTTGTTCCCATGAGTTTTCAATTTAGATCGTCTATAATTTCATTTAGAACGAAAGGATCTTTAACTATATCTATAAAAAGTTTTAAACTTGGTATTTTTAACTTAATTAATCCTTTAATAAAACAGAGAACTTGTTTTACATTCTCTGAATAAATTTATGTTGCTTTAAAAGAAATCTAAAATTAGTTTAATATTATAATTAGTTACACACTAGTATTTGAAATATAATTTAAATATTTCTAATATATATTTATACGTTTCTGAATAAAAATTTATACAATTGCAACCGTCAATTTTTATCAGTGGCTACCGGCTTTGAATGAATATTGAGTGAATATCAGTTCGCTGTCAGTTTGAGAACAATATAATTACTAATAATTTTATTGCACATGATGCCTACATTTTAAACGTAGAAATTTTAACAATTTATCTTTACTATTTAAAAGATATTAATAGCATTTAAATTTTTGTTCCGCTTGGCCTGTCAGGTGGATTCAAGTTAAGAGATTTTTTATATGCACAATGATAAGGCCTTGTTTGAAAAAACGTCGTCAAGCCGCTAATAGTATTAACGGTAACAGTGTTTTAGTATTTTAACCACAGCATCACGTAATTTCAACGTATGCACTAAAATATAGAATACTAAAAGAAATATTCTGTTTTATTAATAAAAGACGAACAGACAAAGAAAAATAGCCTTTAAACATGTTAAGAGAGAATATAGAATAGATACTTATCAGTTCAAAAATCCGGTAAAGCTTGTAAAATATTTTTTCTAACCTAAAAAAAGCATATGAAGTTGTGGCGGCAGCTTTGTGCGTGTTTGAATCACATATTCTGAATGTGAGATACACCTGGCCTAGTCATTCTCGTCTCTCTAGACATCTGATCGCCATCTGCAGCCATATTTAGACACATCCATTAAGTATTAGTCCGGTGTTACCTGGAATACCTAGAAATAATAACATTTATTTCGCCGTTCATGCCCGATATGGCGGTCTTGTGTTCTACTGGCTTTTTTAGATAAATTGTAGGATATTTCTACATATGTATTAATATTGATTCGATTTTAACTGCAAGGTTCTTATTCAGTGATATAATTTTACTGTTTAATAATTATCATTTTATTTATTTATTAAAATGTCACTCTGAATATGTTTATATAGCAGCACTGTTTTTCAAATATGGACTATTTTGCAGGACAGGTTTTCAAATTTGAGGTTGGTAGCTTCAATTTTTAGAAAATGCCCTACCACTTATTGGAAATATTAAAATATTACATTTTAAAAATATATACATATATATATATTTATAGTCCGTAAGTAATTGTAACTGTGGTAATATGAATGTATTTTCCTTTCTTCTCAATAAACCCTACGATTGAGCAACATGTCTTTTTTATTATAATATTTAGCCCTTTTTTCACAACTATGTTATGGTTTCCTTCATCAAAAGTTCAAGCTAATTGTATCATTAGATAGGTGGGTCCTAACCTATGTACGTCCATCGACCCGGACCCGCCCTACCAACTAAACCGTCATCGTTTCAAATTTCTTCTCTTGTTCGTAATATCCACATCTAAAGCAAATAATATTACAATTTAAAATGCAAAAAATGCATTGAATGTCGAATTTTTTTTTTTTTTTTTTTTTTTTTTTTTTTTTTTTTTTTTTTTTTTTTTTTTTTTGACGGGGGGAAATGCATTTACGCACTACCCTTATCTATTGTACTTAGGGGATCTAAGTCCCCCCCTACACTAGATAAGGGGCACGGAGTGACGAGCTCCGTGCAGTGTGGGACTCACCCGGGCGAGAGTCGCCCGGAAATACCCACTAAAACCCCCCGGGGCCGTCCGCTGCATTTGGGATGGGGGCGACACGGGGTGGCTTTCGCAAGCACCGCGTCGCCCCCTGCAGCGAACCCGCCGGGCCTCGTCGTGCAATGGCCCGGTGGGGATGGGGGAGTGTACACACTACTCAACCCCACCTCTTCGCCCGCCTCCCGAAGGAGGCATGACCAAGAAAGGTCGGTCGGCCGGGGAGGCAGAAAAGCTGCCCCCCCATAAAAAGGGAAAGTTGGGACAGTTCAGTGGCGGGCAAAGAGAAAGGGGAAGAAGCCCGCCACTGAGAAGAGAGTTCTGAGTCCCTCTCCTTCACTCATCTTGTCTCCAACGACAAGACATAGCGAGGAGAGGGATGCTCAGGAAGAGAAAGGGGAACAGAGAAGAAGACAGACAACACAACACCAAAAACACAAACAAACAAAACACAAACATACGGACACACGTCCACCAACTGTCAAGGGGGGTCCCTATAAACGCAGGAACCCCCTGACATAACGGGCCCACCGCCCCCTCGGCCTCCTCCTTCGGCGAGGATGCGCCTCCGGGTCATCCTCCCTGACCCTCTCGTCAGCCTCCTTCTGCATCATGACGTTCTCACAGAAGGAGGCGACGACCCTCCAGACCTCCTCGCTGCCGACCATGGCTCTAACGACGGTCGGCAGCGAGAGGTCCTCCCCCACCACCGCCACCACTTCGCGGCGCGGCACCTCCCACGCGGCGCACTCAGCCAGCGTGTGGTGCGCCGTATCCTCCACCGCGCCGCAGTGGTGGCACACCGCCGACGGCTCCCTCCTGGCTATTTTGTGCAGGTACCATCCGAAACAGCCATGTCCGGACAGTACCTGCACAAGCCACAGGTTTATGACCTAGAACGAACTAGTCTCAGTCAATGCAAACGATTTTTTTGTTATTTTCATTATAATTAGGAGTACGACCTTTGGTTTGTAGTTTATCCTGGGACGATGAAAGTCATGCAACAATATATGTTTACCGTATATATTCTAGCAGAACTATGTTACCAGTAGGTTTGTTGTTAGACCTTATTGGGCTATAGCCGTGTTGCTTTTTTTATTTTTTGTATTTTAATATTATTAATAGTTTATTATTAAGCAAGCAGTAACATCTAATAATTCTATATTATACGTTGAGACGGTAACCAAACTATAGTTTTTAATGTGTAAGAAATATATTACATTAAAAAAAACATTTAAAATATAAGTTTAATCTAAATTAGACAAACATATCACAGTTTACTCCATATTTCTCCTTTGCTTATAAAATGTTTTTCTTTGATTTTCTTGTTATGAGCTATTGATGAGATTTAATGATATCAATAAAAAAACAGTTTTTTTAAGGTATTATTATGTATGTAACCTAATGATTATGGGTGAATATCAATTAAAATTGAGCGTATACAATTTATTTATTATTTACCTATGCTTAAGAGTTAAAATAGATTTTTTGTTTTTATTATCCATTCAACCAAATGACTTCCACTACTGGGCATAAGTCTCCCCCAAAGAAGTGGGAATTCCCATAATCGCCACGCTTGGCAGGTGGACTGACGATCGTAGTAGGCGTTTACGACACCCACGGGAAGATACAGAGTGTTACTATTCTTAGCCTGCACCACACGAACACGGTTTTTCTTATGAATAAACTTTTTTTTTTACACGGTATAGGCTCAGTAGTTAAACTTAAAAACTACTCGACCGATTAAAAAAAAAAAATCACCTGTAGAGAACTAAATTATAAACGAAATTATATAACTATATTTTAATCTGTTTTAATATGTCGATTACCCATAAAAATGAGACAATATGAAAACAATGGAAAGCTAGCGTAAACGCCAGGTTCGTGCTCAAGGGGTTAAATTTGAGATTTCTATGTACCATTGCGAATGGTACATACATTACTAAATGTATGAAGTTCATAGTTCATTGTGATTCAAAGAGGCTTCATTTTAAAAACACGTAACAAGTAATTCATGTAAGTTCACGTTAAATAAAAGACCTTGTTAATAATAGTAATAATAATAAAGAGTAAACAAATGTCTTAAAATGGTAACGCTTGCACTATCATATACAAAATCTGCTTAAGGAATTAAATTAATACGTAATCACTACTCAGAACCCCTCTCCCCCTCCTTCCGACCGTCATCAAAAATAAGCATTGACCCTCATTGATGCTTTGATATACTTGACCGGTCCCTACAATTTACACGCACAATTCATATACGAACGCTCGTATGAAGTCCGTATTTATAATGTGTTTTAATTTTTTTTATTGTTATTGTTGTTGTTAAATATAGATTACTCGCGTGATGCAAAGCGGTTTTTAACAAATCAATCATCCGATACAAACCTGTCAGTCTGTATGCTAGATGAATACGTTACGGTACACGCGCGATGCGGGATCGTATCGAGCCGTGTTTAAGGTCAAGGTCTCTTAACCACCTTTCATACATTCAATTTTCACATAAAGGTGTGAATTGATCGAAAGCGAATGCTTGCGGTGAAGCATATTGTACGTAACTAGTTTATAATCGTGAATCCGCTCGCGCTTTTCATAATTTCTTATTCTCAATGCGTTATATTTCATAAATATTCTCAAGTAAAGGCAAGAGAAGTTCTCTTCTGATAATTTTTATCAAATTAATTAATACTATTATCCTCATATTACATATTATGTAATTTAATATAATATATATTTGTGGGGATTCATCGAAAATTTTCTTTTAAATCTCTTCCCTAACAATTCTAATTCCTAATGAGAAAAATTTTCATCAAGGAATATCTATATATTGAAATATATATTCTCCTTGAAGCGTACTATAAATATATCTAGTGGGAAATACCGGAGTATGCATAATTTACATCCATTCAACCTAACAAAAGGCAAGAACTCAAAAGTAAGCAATAAACATATAATCCATCATTATTCAAATTGACCCCAAACAGTCTCTGGCTCTAATATCAGATGGGTTAAGGCTAAAATGGATAATACAGAATTATAGATTTCTAAAACTTACCATTGAATGGACTTTTTAGAGCAAAGAGGTCACCGTTGTTAACTAATGAAAAAAAATAAGTCTGTCGTAAATAACGGATTCGATTAAGCAATTGATCAATTTAGTGTGGTAGGTACTTTACTCACCTCGTTAAATGATAATGTTTCGGAAGTTGGTTAATTTAGGCAATTTCGTAGTAAAATAGCTACGCGAGTCTTCTGCCGCCTACGATGTAGTGCGGACCCCCCGCGCTACGCACCCAGTCTACGTACTACGCTCGTAGTCGACGCATTCAGGGATGGACTAATTATGTTATTTTGATGGCCAAAATAATTTTATGTTTATCGTTTATCCTACACTTCAATTTAGTAGTGTTTAATATATTATTCAAGCTTATTACTAAATAATAAATATTGTATTAATAAAACATATTATTCGGCGTTATACTTATTGACAGTTCTTTTTTTAATGACTTAAAAAAGTCTTTGTTCCAATATGTATAAGAAAACTGGTTTCATACAAAACGATAAAATAAACGACGCGTATTATGGAGGCACGAACACTTTTAATCAAACGACTAGGTGTCATGTATTAGAGCGAGATATGTATAAACGTGGAGTGAAAATGAGTGAGAAGGTTGATGTAGCAACAGGTAGCGGGCGCGACGCGCGGGGGCCACATTATCGTGACGTACGTCAGGACCCTTTCACTGTCCGAAGTTGGGCTCTGTCGGTGTTGGCTTTCAGTCCGTGCGGCTCGGTCACAGCGTGAGCACGTCTCGCGCCTAGTGTTCCTAAAAATAATATAACCGTCTCACGCGTAACTCGTATAAAACTACTAATAAATTCAACGAAGCTAACTCGAATCTGGAAGTAGTACACGCGCAAACGGTCCTACCGGTATATTCGTGTCACCGCTCCAGTTTCTGCTTCCCTATCGTTCGGCCGAGGGACATCATCATGGGCGTCATAAAAGTGACTCCGGACACCGCGTCCCTAATCTCTGCATGCGACATGCTCGACGACATGAAGGTAAGTGTGTTAGAGAAAATCATGTGATGTCCGAAATAAGTGGCGCCCGTCCAACGCCAGTTCCGTATCAGTGTAAAAAGTAATGTATATCTGTCGAGAGTGTGGGCGGAACGATTTTCGCGTAATTTGTAATGTAATAATGCGTTTTTACGCGATTCTAATGCACACGGCGCGTTACTACAGCTCCGAGGAATATCAGGTGCGTTTGATATACGCACGCTGTGAACACTCCACCGTGCGAGCGGTCAACGGAAGCGGTTGCCCTTATCAGTTGTTTGTCATACGATTTCTTCAACAAGAACAAACTACGTGAGAATATTTGCAAATTAATAAACCCACGATAATTAAGCGTATTAGATATTTTATAACGCGTTATCGTTATCACTAGAGATAAAATGAAAGTTGGTGTTTTCCTTCGAACACTTCTGGAATGTTTTCTTGAATGATTTTGTTTTGAGAGTTAATTTGAGATTAATATTTGTCTATAGCAGAGATGATACAAGGCTAATAGAATTAGCAGTGAAACATCAATTAAATTTTGACTGCGGCGCGTTTAACAGATGACGTAACATTGTTAAATTTGTTTTGATACAGTCGATGCGATCGCGCGAATAATCGGCATTTACGTCGATAAAATATCTAATGGATGCACGGCAGCGCGTGAAGAATTATTAATAATCTCGTGGCGGAGTCACTTTACTTTTGTTATGTAAATGTTTGGTTCGTGAATAAAATATTAAAAGAAAACTATAAGTACATAGTAACAATAATCTATTACATTCCCGTGGAATTAGTTTGCAAATATTCGAACGAACGCGTGCACGCAACGTAGTCTACCTTGTTCATTATACTCTGCACGCGCATAGAGCATGTCTTATTCAACTGAGGATTCCTTATGTTTAATTTAGTTTCAAATTTTAGCCTTTATATCAATTTTTGTCACGGCCGAATTATGATATTCAACAAGTACGTTTACCTAACGCATATCTAAACATTGATTTACGTCTCTCTTATGGTTTTTCCATTAATTTATAACAACATATTTCTCTTATAATACCGGTAGAGTGAAGTGTCTAAATTATATAAGATTCGACACACAATTTATTAATTTATGCATAAAATAACATGGCAGTGTTTTAAAATCTTTTCTTTCGTTTTCGAGCTGGTGAACGTTGTCCGACCTTGAAACTTTTCTGAGGCAACAAGTTATCTTTCGGTGCATGTGTGTTAATGATCGATTTTACTTTTGCTTTTTGAAATAAACATTCGAGATACCTATATCCTTTTATAGTTGTGTTTTTTATACAGTTATATTTTATTAAATAGGTAATTAACTTTTTGAGCACTTACCTGACGTTTACGACAGCTTTCCATTGTTTTCGTATTGTCTTATTTTTATGGGTACTCGACACATTAAGTGGTCAAATGTCAAGTTATCACCAAAGCCACGCAAACTAATTGTAATCTTTAAATTTTGAACCAACGTACTTCAACGTGACGCCGACGTGGCATTCTACCGAGATGTCGCAACTGTTGAACGTGTTCGATGGAATTTGATTCCATTTTCCTTGTTTCTTTTTATGTCAATATTATTGAAATATTCAATAGGTTTTTGTGTATTAGAAGACATTTTTTTGTATTATTTCGCGCGTTTTCAATAGCTTTTTTTCGTTTTATTTCAAACGTTTGTATAATCTTTATTCTTAGATATTCCTGTATGAAAAATAAATGATATAGTTTTGTATAGTCAATAAGGTAGTTAGTTGTTTTACATAAATTTTGATTGTTGTCAGATGGAAAAAAAAACTACTACTATGGAAAATTTATAAAACTAAATTTCCAGTTAAACTAAATTGTTTAATTACAATAATGGACTATCATCTATATTAATTGATAAAGTAAAAAAATATATTTCATAAAAAGTAAGTATGTACTTACTTTATATAAATTTTCCCCGGGACTTGAAGAACAAAAAATAATTTAAAATACCTTCCCTTGTTTTTAAATCGCTTCGTTTAGGCAAATTATCTTTACGGCGTAGTCATTTATAACTAAATAACTGTAAACAGGTCAAGTACTACTGCTACATTTTGACACTTGCATGTAAAAGAGATATGTGCGTATGTTGATACTGTGGTTTTTAAAACGTTTCAAGTAAACATTATCGGGTACAGTATTAGACTTTATGTTTTTTGTTTGATATTTGTTTGAAATACAGTAATAAATATATTTTCAAAGATATATTTTTTTAAATATAAACAGTTGGTATATGTATTCCATGTAACCATGCTAACCATCTTAATAAATGATGATATAGTGCAACTAATAATATTTTATATAAATTTCACATTTGGCCTCAATTGGCCTGACTTGAGAATTTATCTCATACTCTCTATGAAACCTTATCTACCATTCACCAATGAAGATTATGTTCTGTCTGCAAACGTAATAGGAAGTTCCTGTCCGGTTAAGTGGATGACCTTTGCTAATAAAAGCAATAGACATACACAAGTGCGATACCTTGAACTTTACAATCTCTACTTTCTACTAAAGATTAAATTATATTTATAAATGTACCTTGCATTATCTCACCGTACAAATACCAACTATATTTAAAGTGTAATCCGTAATATTATAAAATTAAAACTATTATTAAAAATCAAAACCCCTCCAGGGTAAATTCTTTTAGAATTCAAAGAATAGAATCGCTTTGTCAATAAATAAATTAAACAGATTTCTTTAAATATATGTTGAAATTCACTTAGAATTTTAACAGTTGTCCAATGGACGAAAATACATTACGAGTATATTATTTATCACATCATATTTTAGATGAAACTTTGTATTTATTACAATTACTATATTTTATTATTATTATAATATAATTATACGGCAAAATCAACAATATTTCTTGTGGAAATCTCATTAAAAAAAAAAAAATAAAACTAAACACACGGTTACACAAAACTTTATACGTATGTTCTCATTAAATAATTCTTATTAAACTGTATAAAAGACGTTTGTCTGTCTGTCTGTTAGTTTATAACTCTAAGCCCAATGAGCTGATTATTTTTTTTGCACCGACATATTATATGGTTAATTTCTAGTATATATTTTGTAACGTTGAATAACGTCGAAAAAGTAGTCTGAATGATTGCTTACATCCTCATCCTTACCTATTCTTAATAAATAATATAAAAGGTATAAAAGTCTGTCTGTTAGTTAGCTTATAAATCGAGAGAACCATTGAACCGGTTTATATGATTCTAATATTTTAACTAAACCATTGAGTATTTATATATTAAAAATGCATATTGCAGTAGATAGTTAAAGGATAGAAACATTATATGCGAGCACATAGTTAGTTATTAAATACAGAGTAAAACGGTCTGTTGAATCGTGTACGGTTGATCCTTGATGTTTTAATACGAGTGAAATATTTTATACAACTACTTGAAGCCGGATGCGTCAAGTATTTGGGTCGGTTTTGAAACTTCTCAATGTCGCGTGTACGCGCACAGCCGCGCGGCGCGCTATTTCGTTTACGGCCTCCTCTTCCTCGGGCATTGTTTTTCGATATCAAAACCGTTTCCTTAGTTATATAATTAAAAAAAAAAAACAATAACAATACCAACTCACGTTAATAGACATACCGCAAACTGTTAATTTTATCGCTTCCTATCAAATAGTAAAAGGAAACGGAAAAATGGAAATGTTTCCGTAAATTGGTTTAACTATCGAGAGCCATTTAAGAAATTTTCGTAATTCATATTGTATATATTGTTACATTAGATAACGCATGAAACAAAAATTGTAATGATAATAGTGAATGTACATAAAAATCAGTCTGAGCTCGTTCCTTAAAATAATTTACTTAAAAGCCGTTAAATATATAATTCAGTGAATAGTTTTTAATAATATGAAATTTAAGTGGATTCGCTGGTTAGTTTATAATATAAAGAACCGCAGACGGGTTTTTTTTCACGGAAACTGGACTATTAATAAATTGGCATTATTTTACCATATTATTATCAGATATGTACTGCGGTCGCATGTTACTTGGTAGATTGTTTGTTGTTTATTTGTATAAATTTGAAACGCCTCAAAACTTTATAAATATTTACAACGAAACACTATCAATTAACCAGCTGAGATATATTCATACAGTATAGTTTAGGACATTTAGCTGTTAAATTAAAAAAAATATATGGTTACTTGAAAATTCAACCACAGAGCTTCTGCAATAATGCATTTTTTGCATTTTTGCCAGCATGTTTTAAGTTGATGTAACGGTAACTACTGTCGAAACGACCTTCGTGTATCGACGAGGGTTGTTTTATACTATTTTACTTAAACAACTGATTTATTTATTTTATTACCTTACGATGTATTTTTATTATTATCTGTTGGTAGGTATCTGTTGGAGATAGGGGGACTTTTCCCAAATATTATGTAATAACTGTCTTATTTGTAGGCAAAATCAAAATCAAAAACATCTTTATTCAATTTAGGCCCTAAGAAGGCGCTTATGAACGTCTAAAACACTACCACCGGTGCGGAAAACAACCCAGCCGAGAAGAGCCAGCAAGAAACTCGATCTGGTCCTTTTTTTTATAAATATAATATAGATGATTTTTTTTTCATATAAAAAACTATACAAATCATAGTCTTAATAATGTTAGCGGAAGCACAGAGATGTGGGTTAATTCCAGACATCACTTTCGTTCACGTAATGGTCCACCCTGTAATAACCTTTTGAGATTAAACGGAATAGTAACGGAATAGATTATTTATGTCAATGATAAAATTTAGCTTAATCTATGCTAATAAATAAAATTGAAGTGTATGTTTGTAATGTCAAAACTAATTTTTTTTACAAAATAGATATGAATGTAAATATTATACCCATACCAAAAATACAATTTTTAAATTTCTTGTCTCTCTGTCTGTTTGTTCCGGGTAATCTCCGGAACGGCAAGTCGGATTTTGACGGGACTTTTATTGACAGATAGATGAAGTTACTCCGGGTAATTTAGGGTACTTTTAATTTTCGAGAATAATTAGGGTTCCGCGTAGAAAAATTAAAACTCATAAAACATGAATAAAATCCGATTCCATGCACAGATTAATGAGCAAGTGCTTGAATTTATGAAAAATGTTTTTACTTTACCTTAATCTTTTAAAAAGTATTAAAATTATAACGAGGTAAAGAATAAATAACCCACACACAGGGCACACAGGTAATCTAATTATATAATAATAATTTAAATACTGTGTCTTATTACGTGAACTGTTCCCTTGTCATATTATATATAAAACTTTTATTTCAAGTTATAACTTCAGTTAATACGTACATATACATACGTACTAAACTCACACTTAGTATTTAGTCGTAACCTTTGACAATTAGTTATCATCATTTCGGGTCTTATTTCAAAATAAAAAGGTCTCGTTTCAACGTAAGCTCTTAAAATAATACATTCAGTTGTATATTATGTATAATATTCACCGGCAGCAAATAAGGCTTGTTGATAGGGTTGTCGACCTAATTAAAACATCACTAAATTACAACAAGGTTTAAAAACATACATGTTTGTCTATTTTCTGTTTTATTTGATATTTTTATGGAACATAGAAAAAATATTTCAGCAATCTATCGAAAAAAAAAATGTTATCTCAAAATAGATCAAACTCGCAGTCGGCTCAAGTGAGGGGAAATGGTTACCGTCGCCTATGGACGATTGCAACACCAGCAAGCAGTATTGGCGGTACGTTGCCGATCTTAGAGAGCGTTTTCGGGAGAGTCCCTTCTTGAAGACTATTTGAATGATATTATTTTAATCTATAGAAAGTGTGACGACCCTGCTTATAGTTCTCTGCGTATTTTATTCGTAATATCATTTCACCGTTTACGTGTCAACGTAAAAGATAGCGGTAATGGCAGACGAAATCTTATTTGGGTCTTTAATCTTATTAGTTACTCAAATTATTTATTAAATTTTTATAAATGTACCTAGTAACTATTTAAGCAATTCCAGTAGGTAGCTTAATAGTTGTAATGAACCCACGTTAGGATGCGGTCACACACCAACATTTCGTCATCTTGATAACCATTTATATAACTCAGAAAATGTAATTTTAAAAACTTTATTAAATAATTGTTTTAACACAGTGTCACCAGGACGTTGTAAACACACTAAGCTTAGAGGTACTGGTGATGCTGCCGGAACACACCTATTGGTATTTAACGACAAGTTTTCAAACTTGAGGGTGGTAGCTACCCAGGTGTGTATTATTAGAAAATGTCCTACCACCATGCGCTATGGTTCCCTCACGATGCTTTCACCGAAAAAGCTCAGACTGATTTTAGAGTCAGATAGGTGGACTCGAACACGCATCCATTGACGCGGCACCCGACCACACTACTAACTGCGCCATCACCGCTATCTGTTAAAATTTATATTTGAAATATTACATAAATCATTATGCTACTCTAGAATAATCTACATTTCTAGATGTATCTAAAAAGATGCTATACGTCAACTTCACTATGTGGTTGTTATTATCACACTTACCACAAAGTGATATGACATCGCATAACATGAACGACAACACTATTACACTCATAATATTATCTGACTGAATTCGATTCGAAAATATTTCGTACCGTTACATAACAGATCACCGCCAACCTTGACATGAAATTTTACGAGTAACTGTCAAACGAGTTATCTTATCACACTAAGATACAATGCACATGCAGTATAGTATGGCGCATCGCATCGGATACATTGTTGTAGTGTATACATCCGTCATCATTCGATTCGAACTGAATTCCATATTATGTAATAGAAATGCCGTTCAAGACATCTTGGACTCTCCCTTGTGAACAACAATAAGTTCTTACCCTCCTGCACCCCTCATGCTAACTATATTTAAAAAACTTCTTAAAGAGGTCAAAATAAACAAAGCATAGATAGGCAATTTCTGTGTTTAATACTTCTGTTTAAAAGTCATTTTTTATTTACAAATGGAAAATAATACAACACATTCCTATTTTAAAAAGTAATTTCTCTGTGTCTATTTGTTAGTGTGGTAGTAAAATATATTTGTAGAAAGATATGTGTTTAAAAACGAATTAAATCAACAAGACACTCAATTGGACAGAAATAATAACAGACAGATATAATTAAAATAGACAATACAAGATTGGACCAACTTACTTCGTTAGCTCAATCAAGTACCTATTCCAAAGCACAATTTGAATAGCAACAAAGCACAGTTAGAACCGTAAAATTCAATGTTAATTTCAAATAAGAAACATGTTACAGCTAACAATATGATTTTCGTAATATTGTTTTTATTTTAAACCACCGAACCCTAAAACTATGGCAAACCAATATCATAGAATTATATACAAACATAATAGTTTAATCGAAATACAATGAATAACGTATTTGTAATAACCATAAGGATTATTTTCAAATTCCGTTTATCCTTATTCAAGTAAGAAATATAATTATTTCATATCAATCAAGCATTAAAACTAAATTGTGTACACTTGGAATTGATTTTCTATGATAATTGTATTGTATATATATTCACATATATGTCTCCTCTGTCTAATGCAATATTTATATATCTATTATTCTGTAAAGAATACATAAAAACCAATCGTTTCAGATATCTATAACTAAATAAGTACATTGATAAGAATGTCATATCCTATTATTTATGACAATATATTTTTATTTTATTACACATGAAAAGATTTCGTCGAGCAGTGATAGTGATCAGGCCCTACTCTTAAATTGAGATATCACTTATAATATATGTGGCTACTTGTTAAATTTATATTTTCAAGTAAATAATTGATATTTTACATACATTAAAAGGATATATCTTTATACGGACTAGGCAAAATAATTGTTGCATTTCATCTCATGTTTAATAAAGTACAGTCCAATAACTATGATGGGACCCTGTAGATGAGAACCATCATCATGTCCGGTCTACCTCTTAACTCCACTGTTAAAGTAGCTAGGTAGCTTTGTTGAGGTTTTAACTATGTATATGGTCGTCCCGACCCAATCGCGCACGAAAGGACTGCCTACTAATTTCTAAATTTTTTTTTCTTTGAATTATCAATGATAATTTTGCTCAAATTTCTTTATAATATATAACAATGACAATTGATGAATTTTTAGTTTCTTCTTGAACAAGATTTTTTTTATTATTTGCACAAGGTCACTCGAAATATAAACACGGATGGTTGGTCGGTTGATTTTTGCTCACAAATCGGGTATTTCACCGAACAAGGTCGTATGACGCAAACATATTATAAATTTTCGTATGAAGTACGTACATACCACCTGCATAATGAACGTAACGAAAATAACTCTGATCTTTTTATATATCACATGATATCTTTATTTGTATACTTTATTTGGTAGTAGGTATATAATAATATAATTATAATTCAATAGATAATAGATTTTCTGCGGCGTTTTTGGAGGGAACTTGTGATTTGACATAACTTTTCACAACATTCGGATGGACACATTGTCCGTATAACCGATGGCCGATGCGGTCAACGGGTTCTCGAATGGCGACCACGTACTGAAAAGCGCAACTTGAGCAGGCCCTCAATAATGTGGGCTAATGACCTGGTGTAGGTCGCAAGAATTTGCTGAAAACGGGTACCGCAAAACCGGTCATCGTGGAGTACATTGGGGAGGCCTATGTCCAGTCTTTCAGCTGAAATAATGATGACTTTTCTTTTATTTTTTACTAGCTATGTGCATACGGCTCCGCCCGCGTTTTGTATATTCTTCACTGCGTAATATAGTTTTAAAATAACTATTGGAAAATAATGTTTTGTCCATTGAGTCGTATTTTATCCACAATTTCATGAGTTTAATCTTTTTATGCGGAACCCTAATAATTTTCCTGAAATGATTTTTGTTACTAGCAGAAAGCAAAGGTATTTATCACAAATTCAAACATCTGCCAGTAAAACTGTCTACGCGTTAGGAACTTCAGTTATCTTCCAAAAAAGTCCCGTCAAAATCGGTCCAGCCGTTCCGGAGATTAGCCGGAACAAAGAAACAGACAGACATACAGAAAGATTATAAATATTATATAAAGTATATAAATTCATATGTATTTCGGAAAGTTGTTATTTTGATATGACAAACAAACAAACAAATGAATTGGTTCTCAAGTGGCGCTACCGATAATAAAACTCCTTATGGGATAGAATTTATGATTTCGAACCTGTGCCCATCAAGGTAGTATCCGACCACACCGCTATTGAGCCATCTCGCTTTATTCTACTTTTAAAACATCTAATGGTTTGGTTATAGTTTTAAAAGAGGGGTGGTAACTTTATTTACTATTATCACTAAAAAAAATTCTCGTATAAAATCTAACGTAACAAGTAAAACATGATATTTCCAAAAACACGTTTTGTCTCAAAAGTAAACGTGCCTCATCAAATCATTACACCATAAAACCTTCATTATTTCTATATTGTAACAAAATTTGATAAATTAAAAAAATAATGTAGGTATGTTTTTTTTTTAGAACTTATCAAATGTAAATTAAATTAGTTGTATTATCAAAAGTGAAATTATGAATCATTATCATATGGGGTAATGTGCACGTGGATTTACAATTTTCCATACTATTTAATTACGCTATTTTTTAAAATAAGATATTTATAAAGGAATCAATATTATGAGTATATAGAACTGAATAAATGTGGATTTATTAAATACAAGTTTGAGAAACAGATTCTTTCACCGTATATTAAATGTTCCGTTTGGGATTAATGAGAATAAAAATATAATAGTTTTATCGCAGTTTTAATACTGCATTTTTTCAGTTATTACGATGAAATTAAATCAAAATGGAATTGTTATAATATAAGCTCATATTACATCGATGTTTCTGATAACGAGCTGGCCGAGTGATAAAAATGAATAATACGAAATATAGAAAATAATAGAGATATCATCTGTATTTATAATCAATGTAATCTATTGATTAAAGTGGAAATAAACGTCGGTGTAATGTATTTGTTTCTAGATCAGTGTTTACAGATTGATACTGTTATGACCATCTAATATAAACATGAATGCAATTTGAATTCATATTTATACCTATAAATAACATATAGTGATAGCCTTGAAAATAATATTATTGTAGCAAATCACGTAGAACCCTTTAATGCACTAACGACAAGACATGCGCCAAGTCAGTTGCCTCACAGGGGAATACTGTAGGACGTCGTTAGTATGCACATGCGCATTCGAATCGATGTACTACGTGGATAGATCGCCACACAGGCTGCGCCCGACCACTGGACCTTCTCCTTGAAAGGGTTGCCCTTGATCTATAATACGGAAACTACGATTGCGACATCTTGCTTTATATTTGTTTAGCTTGTAATCGAAAATCAAAGTAACACACAGTAACAAAAACCATTATCTAACACAATAGAATATATAACATACGGAAACATTAGTCGAAATTAATCTATACTAATAAATAAAGTTGAAGTGTCTGTTTGTGATGTCAAAATTATTTTTTTTTGCTAAATAGATATTAATGTATCCCAAAAAAGCAATTTTTAAAGTTTTGTCTGTATGTCTGTTTGTCTGTCTGTAATCTCCGGAACGACTAGACCTATTTTGACGGAACTTTTTTTGGTAGATAGATGAAGTTACTCCGAGTAACTTAGGGTACATTTATATTTCGAAAATAATGAGAGTTTCGCGTAAAAAAATTAAACGCATAAAAATTGAATAAAAACCGATTCAATGCACAGTTTTACGGACAAGTTCTTGAATTTATGAGAAATATTTTTACTTTATTTTAGTGAAGAATTTATGAAACCTGGATGCAACCGCGGGCACATAGCTAGTTGTAAATAAATTAGAAACATTTCAATAAAATGCTAATTTTCACATCGCACATAAAACTATAGCTTTTAGTAGTTAATTTACTTGATGAATTCGTAATCTTTATCAGTTTATTAACTTGTTATCAAATTAAAGTATGATAGAGCAGTATAATTACATTTTTAAAGAGTATTATGATTGATTATTCTCTCTTTAAAATAATTCAAGGACGTATCGATTATTCAAAATAATAACTATTATCAATCAACAGGCTTTTCATTAGAACGCTATGAAAACAATTGACAGTATTGTATTTCAGTGATGTAATAATATTATAACGTTGAAAAAAATTAATGTAAATTCTCCATTGTTCAAAGCAATCGGTTAAATCTATAAACTCGGCCGCTATCGGTTAATCGTTGCGGCCCGCGCGGCCATGACACCGGCAGGTATTTGAATTTAAAAAAAACGCTATCTATTACAAAAGTGGTCGCCGGTTAATGACTTTACAGTAAACCATAAATTTTTATTTGATAGAACATTGACAACGGAAATGTTCCACCTTTGAATGTATTGTATTGTTTTTTAATATTATGCTTTTTATTTATTTACTAGCTGTGTGCTCGCGGCTGAGTCCGCGTTTCGTATATTTTTACTACGTATGTAGTTTAATTTTTTTTTATACGGAACCCTAATTATTTGCCAATTTTCTTTTTCATTTTGAATGGCCTACAAGTTCAAATACCTGCCAGTAAACCAGTGAATTTAATCGGATATCATTCACAATTACAAGATTTTTATTTTTATTTTTTGCCCGCAATGTTATTATTTTCAAATAACAAAAGATACGCGGAGTAACTTTAGCTACCTACCAAAAAAGTCCTGTCACAATCAGTCCAGCCGTTCCGTAGAAATTGTTATATCGGCATTACAAATAGGCAATTTATTTATTATAAGAATTGATTCGATTGGTATCTTCCTAATGTATGCGGTAAGTATGTAGGAGTATTTTTAAAATGTTACAGATATCTTAGAATAAATATAATACGATACGAAATAATACTATACGATAAAAATAAAGATGTCAATAAGAATGGTCAATGTGCGAGAAACGTAGTTTATAAAAAGAACTTGTTTTTCTGTCTCCGTTTCAATAGTCGCGACCGCGCCCGGCCTGGCTGAATGAGCGAGCGCTGTTGCCAACCGGCCATTATTAATGTAATGCAAAGGTCACACGACAAGAAAGTGAGACCAATATTATAATATATTGGTGATATCTAATATAAAAGTATAAAATATGTATATAAGATAAGTAATAAGATAAGTATAAAAATATGGATTTTGTTTCTTTTATTTAAATAAAACTAGTTTTCGCACGTATTCAATTTGACTAAATTTAAAAGTTGTATTCATACATATGTAATCTCTTTGTATTTTTAATATTACATAACCTTAAAAAAAGCTATAGATAATTAGTACACTTGATCTTCCTTAGAAATATAACCAATCTATAAGGAGTTTTATGCATCAACCAAGATTTTAGATCATCCTGTTTGTAATTCAATAACTTAACAATTTTCACTCTTTATTATGTAATTTTAATGGCGTTTTTGTCATATTTTTCTAATTTTCATCCTAAATTCCACCAAATAATCATAATGTTTTTTGTGACAACACAGAAATTTCAAAGAATTTCCTATTATTATTTCCGGTTCACACTTCACTTGTACTTAATAACCTAATGACACAAGATAATGAAAAACAAATAATAAACACACGATAGACTAAAATCCCCCTAAAAATTTCGACGTAAGTGTCGTACGGAAAGCAATATTGGAAGTAGTTCGAAACGGAGCGAAACAATCAATTGCATATTCTACCCTTAATTGGATATTTGTTACGTTTTTGAATGTGTATAAAAATCTTATTACCAATATGATCTGTTAACAAACGAATTGAATGTATTTGAAATATATATATACCATACTATATATACGAAGGATCACGAACCACGAATCATCATAACATGGTGGAAAGGTATTTTCTAATACGAGTATATTTACTTGGGTAGCTACCACACTTAAATTTGAAAACCAGACAGCAAGCATCCATTTAATAGGCACTGAATACATTTAACTAAAATGTTGGCTACCTATCTATTAAATATTCATTAGATGGTTATTTGATGTAAAAGAATCTCGACTTAGAAAATAATAATAATAGAAAGATTGTCGCTAAGAAATTACAATATTATTCTTCAACTAGGACTAGGTAGTAAATACAATTAGGAATATAAGTCAGTTAAAAGACTATTAAAAAAATAGTTTTTTTATAGAACAATGGTTATTTCATGAGGTGTGTTCAGCAGTATCACATGAGAGGCAGTGCTTACGAGTTTGGCCAACATCGTTAGGGATCGTCCTAATCACGTGAGTCTCGAAAAGAAGGGATGTAGTTTGGAAATCATCACAAGGTGGCCGTAGGGTTCAGTATATTTCTTTCGTTTTCGTTTAACGTTCTATGTCAAAAGCGAGAGAAGATCCGTCAAAGTCAAAGGACTAGCGGTTGTCAGGTGGCGATTTCCAACATTTTCCAAACTTAAATTACGTTAAACCTGTATTTAAAATACTGTGAAAAATTTTATGATGTTTATGTTTGTACTTCTTGTGAGATTGTGCCTTAAACGTATGTTTTACATCTTTCCACTAACAAATGTTCTCCCAATTCCTCTGTGTTTATGTAATAGATCACTTTCGTTTTAATTTATTTTCTTCGTCTTTTTTTTTTGTTAAATTGAATGAAATCATTTCGTTGAGACGTTTGTCGACAATGTTTGAATGTAATTTCAAAGTCATAGTATAAAAAAAAACATTATGTAAGCCAATTAACAAGGTTTATCGATTTATATCCGTTATAAATAATTATTGTAAAACTCTAATTAAGGTCATGTAATAGTTTTGGATTAATCTCTAAAACCATTTAACATATTAATGAGTTTATTATCAGTCATATCTCCGTTTACACTGTTTATTTGTAATACGAATGTGTTGTTTAACTATGTTTTTTTATTATATTATTTATTTTATATTATATGTTTTATTTACAACACAGTGACTCTCTTAACATAAACTTCATAGACATTAGTGTATTTATGTTTAGATTACATTCATGTTTAGAAATTAAGCCAGTAACGAATGCCTATTATATTCACTAACTTCTACAACAGTATAAAGGAACACGTGAGTTAATTTCCCAGCTGTGTTTTAATTCAAAACATTTTTAATTAAAACGAAAATCGACGATTTCTTCATTAGTAGCGTCAAAAAACACGATGACGCAACCTTTATACGCTACGCACAATCAAACGACGTCGGTAATATAAATCAGTATTGTAATTTGGAACGTTCAAATGAATGTGAAAGAAAGTGAAAATGTGTTCGTGTCATTCCCTTCCCGCGTATAATATCGGACGCACGTTCGTTCGTAAGCCGGCGCGACGGATCCCTCGCTTCGTACGAAGGTATCTAGTTCCGTTCCGTATTACGCAGCACGTATGCCGAGGCCATGCTAATTACTGGCCTCACGAAATCGAAAGTACGATTGTGTCTAGATGTAGGTTGCGTATGTAAAGTTTTTAGGAACGTAACATCATATCCTACTTTGAATAATTATTGCCCGGCAATTATTAATTTAAATATTGTATCGACATAGTAACAAGAAACATTGTTTTACATTTCCTTTCGAATTATATTTCGACGACATGTTTTTATTCATTATTATTCTATCCAATTACTTTTAATGTTCATAGCTATCATTTAGTGAAAAACATTCATACTGGTACTAAGAACCACCAAAAACTCGGTCTTATCAGTCGCCATTAAATCAATTTTTATGTAATACTGATCATATCTACCCGCGACTTCTTTTTCATATAACAATTCAATATTCATGTTATTTATTATAATTAATAACGGTTATCAATACAAGTTATTTAAGCCTAACTTTGTATGATTTTTCTAATCTTCTGTGCTCCAACAACATAGTGTCCCTTTGTTAAAACTTTCCAAGAGAGTTGTTGTGAGATCTCAGAACTCACTATTGTCATTACTATAAATATACTTCATTTATGCACAATAACCAAACTTAAAACACCACCAATATGACAAAATATACATCAATGGTTCCCAACTAGTGGCACGCGACAAGCCGAAATCGCGGCAAAAAGTCCTGCTCAATTATTTAAGTAAAGTATTGCAAGACAACGTGGTCGTGGTTATTTTTTAATCAAAGTAAAATTACAGTTCTCCTTATGAATAATAACATATATTATCTACTGTAATAAAGTATATGTTAAAAACTGATCAAAGAATAAGTGACTATAGTTTTAAAAATGCATCATATAATTCGGTTACATGTACTCCGAGTTATATGACAACTAATGTGCAAACAAACCGATCTAAAGGCAACGTACCGAAATAATAAAAAAATAAACATAATATTTTTTCTAAACATAATAAAATACAATATGCATTCATGACAAATAATATTATTGATATCACAATTGATATATATTAATGTCATAACAATTTGTTACTCTTCGTTGGAATATAAATTTACAAATTACAGTCTTCTGGAAATATGGAACTAACTGGACGAGTATTATTGACATTTGTTGTATGAGTGCCGTGTCAGATGGCGGGTCACTAATTGCATATTAATAATATCTAATGTGCTGAAATCGAAAGCTTCTTATAGATGCATTTTTATACAATCCAACTTTTGGCCATAACATTTCGTGTGTATAATATTTTATTGTAATTGTTCGACTTTGAAGTAATTTACCCATGACCACAAGTTGTTATCCTTTGCAAGTTTAAACGTTACGCTCATTGGTTAACCTCGAATTATTTTTCAATCGGCCCGCCATTTTGGTTATTTTGTACAAAACGTTTAAGTAATAAAGATTATTTGCGTCTGTTCTAATTCAACTGTAAAGTGGTGCAATTTTATTATATGGTTTATAGTTAGAATCAGGTATAAGTTTATTATTGTAAATGGTGAGGTATCTAATGCTGATTTATCGGTATTCAAATTTAAATATATTTTTCACTATATGTAACATATAACTCAATTAGATGGTAATTTCATATGAAACACTAAGATATGTATAGAAGAATTGTCGATAAAAAATACAGTAATAGTCCTGGACCACTACATAAGTTGAGGAATAGTCTTACAAATCGATCTTTTATCATTACTATTTGATGGCATTACTAATTAAGAGGACATGCGGTAGGAAACAGATTTGAAAAATAGGTATTTTAGAAATCTATGCTTTTTTAATTTTATTTATCAAATTTGTTTGACGAACGTCTAAAAATGACTGTTAAAATCAATATTTTTTTTATTTTGAAAGGTTTCTATTTTCTACAATAACTAATTTATTAAACATCAAAACCTACGAGCATAGCGGTAGTAGTTATATATTATTTGGTATAAAAATGTTTGCCTTTATTGTAAACTATCGTCCCTAAAATTTGACGATCGGATATGATGATAAAATATTCAAAAAATCACATAAAGTCACTGCTCATACAATTAATAATAGTTTGTTAAAATGCTCTTTTCGAGCGTGTTATACGTTCTCTATATAAGCGATATCTCAACATAACTATCTGCCTGAGAATTTCGTGTTATAAATATTTTAGTCGTGTTAACGCGTTGATGGTAACCGACAAAGGTGAAAAGCGTGAAGGCATAACACACGCGGTTTTTAGGGTTGCTTCTGGAGTTATTTCATCTTATCGTCATAAAAATAAGAGTGATTCAATGAGCGATGAGAGCAATTAATATAAATAGAGATGTCCTGGAATTTTCACCTTAGAACCCTGTTTATTAGAATTAGGCAACCCTAGACTATATTTATTATTCTAGAGTTTTTAACGGGATTTCATTTAATGTAGTTGTTCATAAATTCGTATTATTAGACTTTGTATTAGGTAATATATTGATGACATTTTACCAAATGACAAGTGAAATAAATTGTAAAATGAAACTTGAATTCGGATATGTCACAAAACTTCCTGGTAAAGTATAACAAAAGATCGTCATTTTATCAGAAGACTATACGGAGAAAGATTAAAAAAATAATAGAAAAAAGCCTAAAAACCTTGTATTCAGTAGTTATTTACTAATTGATTGTCGACCTTAAATGTTTGCAATCGGTTTCAATCCTTTCTAGAGTACTTGACGCGATTTGGATTTGTTATATAGTCGTCCATAGATTAAATTCATCAACTTGTAGTATTTAACTACATATTATATAACTTTGGTGGCATTTTACGTGATATAGTTTAGTTAAGTTAATAGAAAACAATAAATAAATAAATTCTGTGATCTCCCTGCAACCAGTCCTCAGAAATAGTTTAACAAATCGCTGGCATTTTTTAGCATTGTATAAAAAGCGTTCCTAACTTCAGACTTTGCGGTATGATACTACTTTTGTACGTTCCTTATAACGGAATAAATTGACCAAAAACAATTCCCTTCTAGTTCAAGAAACGAAGATACATATTCGCATGCGCGTACGTACTGTACCTGCACTGTCTTACTGTGAACAATCACTTACAATTGTTGAATATAATTCTTACATTCTATTATCCGTCGTGTTTGAATAGTATCGTAAGTTGATATGCGTTCATATTGACGTACTCTTTCGACGTCACACTTGTTTTTGTTAAAGAGAAAAGAATTTACAACGTGCATATCAAGGTCAGAGCCATTAAATCAATCTATTACTTAACAAGTGTTATAACTATGTGTAATTTTATTTCGCCATAGTGACGAGATAGTACTCCGACTAGATAATTTTGATCCGGTATATCAAAACAATAGCGAACTACTAGAGATCATCTCAGTTTGGTCTCTGTGATTGTTTTTTTTTTTTTCGTGTTGTAACCGTGATAGTTTCCAATATAGGTATTGCACGTAGTAGTTCAAATTTGTACAATTTTATTTAAAAAAAGAGAATAATTATTCAAAGAATTGTTTACTCGTTTTTTCGTAAACCAACCTAAAAACAACACAATTATATGAATCACCTGTAGGTAGTTCCTAAAATAATCACCCCACCTACATACTAGGAAAACAGAACCTTTTTCGAAGTATGTTAAAAATATAAATTACAATATACTATGCGCTAGAATCATATTCTCTTTTTTCTATCTTAAATCATCAATTACTACAAGATGGCGTCGTAAAAGATTAAAAAAATTATGATAATAATTATAATGATGTATCCATAATAATATAATATGACAATAATAATGAAATTAGGTAGTTAACTTTTGTTCTTCGACTCTCATTCAATAACGCCAAAATATTTACACAGGCGGATAATTTTTCACGTTAACACGATAAATTAATTTATTCCAGTTCGATGCTTTCTTATTATATCTGCTGTTGTAGGAAATAGTTATATGCGGTAAAACGTATTTTAACAGATGTCATATAAATTATCATTTATTATACGTGACATGTAAATATAGAATATTCAATTGAATGTCTTAGTTGTAAATTTTTAAGTAGGTAGGTAATTTCATTTTATATTATTTGTGAGCTCCGCGGCCGAATGTTGGTAATGAGATCTGTTTTTTAACTTATTTTTTCTTATTCATTTACATATAATACGACCTGAAATAATTTTTTATCAAAAAACTTATATTATAAGTATATGCAATAAATTAAGTTGCAATAAATTCAAGGTTTAAAATTATATAGAGTTTTACTTGAATTGTTGTCAAATGCACGCAAAAATATATATATTTTTTTAATGGGAATCCCATCATGATCTCCTTAGTGTCCATGTGTCCAGTACCTTCTAGAGGTATTCATCTTCGGCCCCAACCATTTTGCATTGTAGTTTCAAACGAGATGTTCTCTCTACATAATTTGTATAAGGGTTTCTTTCTCCGATTCCCCTGGTGCTACAACAAATTTCAATTCGGCTGCCCAACGGCAGGGTTCGTCCACGACGAGCTCGACCTAGCTTACTCTTGTACCCCACCTAACGCCATAGTAATATTGGGAAGAACGCAGCCTGTAGGTTATTAGTAGCCCGCCAATTAAGTTGACCGTACCAAGGATACATCACGAGGGTCCTATCTGACTTCGTATGCCAGTACTTAGCTTAGTAAATGCTAGCTTCAAATATTAAATTACAATATTTATTTTTAGGTAAAATAACCATACTTTTTGTGCACAATTTTTTGAGTTTATTACCTATATTTGTATTGATACAATACGTACCACCGGCTTAGTATTGCCACTGAACACACATAACTCTCGTATACAAATAAAAGAGATAGGAATGCGTATATTTACAATGGGATTAAATTGACTTTAATATGAAAAATGATATAGAACCTCAAACTGTGGATTGCGTAAACATGTAATATAATATTGTGAATAGTATAAATCATTGAAAGATATTATTCTATTGACGCACACATCCTGCCACTGACGCTGTGCTGGAAAGATAGAAAAAAAAGTTAATGTTATGTTGTTTTGTAAAGGACTAATGTCGTAATCGGTATTTTTAAACTATTATTTTTAAATGTAACGAGTAACTCATTCTAATATGAGTTTTAACCACTTCTTTTAACAACACATTTTTTTTGGTCCCTTTGGCACGTATATGTATTGTATTATAACACGGAAAACAAGCTATTTACGCTTGGCTTTGTACGTCGTAGTGTTTTAACAAAAAGTGATATTTTGTTAAAACTTTCAGTGGAGATTTTGTGACGTCTAAGAATGAATATGCCGTGTTAATTCTAACAACTCATTTGTGCATAGTAATTAAATTAAATAACGTTAAATAACACAAACATTACGTAAATGTAGTGTCAAATAGCTTAAATACTAATATAACATATGAATGCCAGAAACTAATAGCTTGTGCTGGGCGCGATTTTGGTTTGTCATGTAGTCGTCCTTATTTTTAATTAATTATTTTGGAGTATTTGAATATATATTATGTAATTTCGCTGGCAATTTACGTAATATGGTGAAGTTATGATGCACAAGTGTAGTGAAGTGAAATTCTGAAATGTCCCAATCATTCTCGTTGTGGTTGTAACAGAAGGCCGCTATTTTGTTACCACCATTTATTGATAGTGTTTCTAACGTCTGACTTGGCTGCATGGTCTACTAGTACATTTGCCGTTTCCTTAAAAAGGAGTAAATGGAACCAAAAAAAAAATCTATTATTTAGGTTATCATATTTGTGAGATTTTCTAAATTTCAATGGAAACTATTACTGTAGTGTATGAACAAAGTAAAAGAAAATTGTTTTCCTTAATATCCCTATAATAATAGTTTAATATGTACACATACTCATAACACAATGTAGGTGATTTAATTTCATAGAAATCGGTGCGATAGTTTATAACGTGAATAACAAAAAAAACATTTACGTTACCTACTGTTAATAAAAATACAATATATCTATTTATATCGTACATTATATGATAAATGAACAATAAAAGGGTTAAAAATTTATTCTTTATTGTATATAAATACGATAAAGAAGCTTTTTTCACCTCAGATCGTCAAAATGTATACCTGTTTTTAACACTAAGCTTTGTTTATAAGTGATAGTAAATGCTAAAAACTCAATGAAAATGTAATATATGTATTATACCGAAAGACAATCTTCATCTTCCTTTTAAAAATATACTATATTTATGTTTGATTTCGCAAAGCGATACATCGAAGGGAATCACTGTGCCCGTAATTTTTTGTTTAGTTCCTGAGGAGTATTGTCAACATCCCATTGACAATCAATTTACACCGGCGCCTCTTGTGTGTCACGGCTTAATAAAGATACAAAATGGTATAATGTAAATAGGTTCGATAATTCGCTCGAGTTATCACACCGCACGCGAAAGCGAATAACACCAAGTGTACGGGATCGCGTGTGCATTGATAAATTATTATTTCGAACGGACACTTCAACGGTTTTATAGTTGTTGCTTTTTTTCTCTCTTACCGTTCGATATATTCGACCGCGAAATAATATATCGTTGTTATTTAATAACGATTTCCGTGATATTTAATTTATGGTTCTGTATTTATTTATATGGTATTTAAATTGGAGCAAATAATTAGGTTTGATTAGTGGTTTTAAATACAAAGATATAAACTTATATGTTAGCTATACATTTCCTGTTATTGTCACACGCATAAGATAGGGTTTATGGTAGGGTCAAGATCATGGGTCGTATGGGAATGTAGGCAAGTAGCTTCTTTGGAATTTATCGATGTATTATTATTTGAATTGATTATCGATTCCTGCTTGAATATAGTAATAATAGCATAATGTGAATAACATGCTGATAAATACATTTTAACTTAAATAACCTTTTAAAGTTATCTCTGCAAAGTAAGTACAGCACCTAGTGGTATAGTTAAAAAAAAACGGCAACTGTCGACGACAATTTCCATCGCCAATCGCCTTCGTCAGGCCGGCCTACTAAAAAGCCTCTTTTAAATGAGCCTGCACGATACGGCAAGGATTAATTTATGATTTACGAAATTCTTTATTCGTTCTGAGATAGAATCCACCATATTTGTGATTTAGTAAGTAATAAATGACCATTTCTCCATTTAAAATTGATAATACTTCTTTGATTACCTTAGTGATAAACTCAATAAGCTTTCCCTCTTAACTTTTACACGAAGATTAGACATAATTTATAGATATTATCAAATTTTTATACAATGTCTTTAAAGATAGCAATCTCAAGTTTAAAAAAACTATAAGATTAACAGAATTCCAACAAGAAACACAAAAATATATTCCGGAAGTTATTACAACAAGTTTTGTACAAAATAATCTTTGTAGGTATAGTGTTAACGATCGAATTGACAAATGGTTTTGTTTATATTATTACTATAGAACTCTGATCTTAACCTCAAATAAACGATTTCCTATTTGATAAAGCTTTAATTAAAAAATTAAGGCATAAAACACACGTAGACTTGTTACTCGTATGTACGATAGATGACGGTAAATCGATTGTTTTTAACGTTGATATAATAACTCGCGAAATAGACTAAAATGTTTGGGACATATAACAGAAGCGATGATGGCGCAGTGGGTAGTGCGGCATGATTCCGCGTCAATCGACGCAGCTTCGATCCCCGCCTAAGGATGCCCGCCTGGGTAGAGCTACCACCATAAAATTAGAAAACCTGTCGCCAAATACTTAATAGTTGTGTTCAGATAGCATCATTACAGAGCCAGTACCTCTAGAGGTACTAAGCTTAGTGTATTGAACCATCTTAGACTACATCGTTAATTAACGTCAGGTGAGATTGTGGTCAAAGCACTGAGCCGTGTAAAAAAAAATGTTGCGGAAAAAAATGTTTTATTTCCTCTTCAAATACCACATTCTTTACGTTAATTTACGACTCTTGCAATAGATATAGGTACTCCTTTTGTAATAAATCGAAAAAACATTAAATTACAACAATAACACGCAACAACTGACCTTGTTACCGAACAGCTGATTTCTACGTGTTATATATAAAAAAGGAATGTTACTCAGGTAATTTTCGTAAACAGTTTGTAGTAAGTACCAGGCGCATTATCTCGCGTCCATTCGATTTGTTACGATTGCGCGATTCGACCTACAACGTGCTACTGATTTCAAATCGACGAGGAAAAACAATACAAATTTCGTATTTAAATCGTTCGCCGCTACGAGGTCACTCCGTAGGTTCGTACGCAAGCGAGAGCGCGTCTGTTACCCTGGCAATGACAATGACACTTTTACGGTTTTTTTTTTACGATTAACAGGCAAAGGACATCGGTTCATTCTTAATTACACATTTTCGCCGATTTTAATTATGTAGTATATTATATTATACATATCAAGTTTCTTAATTTTATACTTTTAATAAAGTATATCATCATTTTCCTTGAAGGATTCATCGTTTTCGATAAGATTGACAGTTTTCCGTTTTAAATTCATGAATGAATTTTATCGCAACATTTTCCTTCTCTATCAGAAACATGATAAAATTGTTGGACTTTGACCTCGCCAAAGGAATTACTACTAGCCACATTTTGCGAGTCTTTGCGAGACGAACTTAGTGCTCTTCCTAAATATTATTGTTTACTCTGGCATTTTATGTCAAAGATATTGAATATTGTGTAAAAATGAAGTATTGAAAATAAACATACGAAACACGTATTCTATGGTGCCACATGTTTCCACGAAAAGATCGTGCAAAATGGCAACCGTTTTGCTATAGCGTTGAGACATTGATTAGTTGACTAATCAGACAAATGTTCGATTAACATGACACGGGCAGAATTATGTATATAACGTATATGTGTTTATAATTAAAGAAAACGATTAACTAAGAAAAAATAGAATTATTAGAAAAATAGGATTCAAAATATACGACCTACGTAAAATATATTTATTTTACTATTTTTTTTACGTTTTGTATCCATTAAATGACCAGTTTTTAAATAATTAAAAACTGTGCACCAAAAGATCCTCGTTGATGAGTAACTAAATATACAACAAAACGCAATACGATAAGGGTTAGTAGGAACATCACATTAATAATTTTAGTATAGAATACATAATTAAACATTTATAATATCGTATAGATTAAATAACATTAAAATGAAAGTTTGATTTTATTTGAAACTATAAATTTACAAAGAACGAAGACAAACGAATTGAACATGGTTTTACAGTTGCTGCTAGAAAGTAATGATAGCACTACGAAGTGGAAGGATTTAGGAATATACACAGATAAAATAAAATGTTAAGTTATTACAATTAAAAAAACTTTGAGTTAAGAAAAGAATGTAATAAAAACGTCATAAAGTTATTTGTTGTTTGTGCTGATGTTTTTAATCATTTATCGTAATACTATTTATAAATAACTTATCACTTATAATATATTATGTTTAAATGTGTTTACATGCTCATATCATATCTGGTAATGTAATAAAGGATTTATAAGAGACTTGTTATATCCAGACCTTCATGAGTTGTTTAAGTTGTGAATTGAATGGAAAAAATAAGTTTATTACTAATAAAGCAATGTCGTAAATAACTTGTTTAACTAAAAATATATATTCTTATTATTCATGTTTATTAGTATATACACAATTTCAACGGTTGAATAGAAAATTTCCGATTTTCCAGAATACAATTTCACAAAATAAAGCTTTTAGTGAATTTTTATTTATTTATATTATGACCTGGGTTTTGTATAAATGGTTTGTTATATTTTAATTTGTTATCTATACCAAAAATACAATTTTTAACATTTTGTATGTATGTCCGTCTGTTTGTTCCGGGTAATTTCCGGAACAGCTGGGCCGATTTGGCCGAAACTTTTTGGTAGATAGCTTTATTTTTTTTAAATAATTAGGGATCTGCATAAAACAAATTAAAACTCATTAAAAATGTATTAAAATCCGATTCAATGCATAGTTTTACAGGCAAGTGTTCGAATTTATAAGAAATATTTTTACTTTATTTCTAGTACCAAAAAAAAACGTAGGAATTAATTAGGGTTTTGTATAAAGAAATTTAAACGCAGTGAAAAACATACAAAACGCGGGCGCAGCCGCGGGCACACAGCTAGTACTAAATATAGTAAATCAATCGTCCTACTAGACGTTACATTTACATTAATAAAAATTAAACAGGAATATAAATACATTCCATTAGCCATATTTTAACTCAGGCGGCGACCCAAAACGTTCCCCTACTAGGGAGGCTCTTGACGTCGCCTCCAGCGCGACACAGTGACACTGAGCACGTATTGAGCATTACACGCACAACACCGCACACACACTCCTGCACGCAACACGCAGGTACATAGGTCCTGTAAGAAACCTTTTTTTTATTGTTAATAAATAAAAAATGTAGGGATTAGACAGGATCAAATTCCGCAGGAATTTATAAACAAAAGTAGCGGCTAAGCCGAGGTTCGAACCCTTGTGGTAGTTACCTTTTGCGATGAGTGCCTTCAGCATTCGTCCCCAAATTTACGGTGAAGCTGTAAAGGCCCTTCTGATCAACAGCGTTAGTTAGGTTAGAAAAAAAATCCATATTGTGATAAACCTAATCATGTTAATAATAAATGTATTTAGTCATAAAAATGAGATACAGAACGATTTAGACTAATTGTACCTATTTTGAACAACGGTGAATATTTCTTATACAATTGACTAAACCTAATTATAATTTATATTATCTAATTTCTTTATTCATGAAATAACTAAATAATACCAAACTAAATAAAAGTATAAATTATCACTATTACCTAAAAAACTATAAATAATGAATAAATATTAAATAATATATTTCAAAATTATATTATTCTAATTGTTTTTAGTTAAAGTTATGGGAAGAAACAAACAAAAAAAATCCAATTACGTCTTCTTAATATATAATAATAAATCAAATTGAAAATGCTTTCTTCGGTTGGCTAAAGTCAAAATACTACAAAAACACCCGATATATCGAGTCATCCATCCATCCATTCAACCGATAGGCGTCCATTGCTGGGCATACATCTCCCCCAAAGATCTCCACGACGACCGGTCTTGAGCCACCCGCATCCAGCTAATTATTGCGACCTTTACCTGGTTGTCGATCCACCTTGTGGGGGTCCTACCCACGCTACGTCATCGAGTCATAGATCATAGTAATTGAGCGAAGCCGCAAGCACATCTAGTGTATGACGTAGTTTTGAAGCAAATAATTCTCAAAAGTTGAAATAGTAACAAATATTTTTTTAAGTTTACATTTGGGAAAGCAAACAATAATGAAAACAGCAGACAGGATATAGTTACATAATAAATAAACATAACAATAGACGAGTGATCTAAATAGGATGTCGGCCGACCAGGATATTTAACGAACCAGTTTGTGGTACAATTACTAGAATTATTTAATCGTAATGTTAAGTGTCACAGCCGGACATTACTCGGATGCGAAGGTCGAATTGTTCGAATTAACTTATAGTCGATTATAGCGTTTGTTGACCCAATTCAATGTTTATTCTGATTTGTTTTTAATTAAGATTACATATGGACGATGTAGCAATCCAAAGATAACGTTGATAGTTCATTGGATCAATTACTATTTGTAAATCTTATTATTTTGACTATACTTTTATTTCTTTATTTTCAATAATTAATTAATCAATGGTCAACGCACGTACACGTTAAATGGAAAATGACTTTTCGAAATATCTGGTTAAATACGTCATACTATTTGACTAGTTGACGTACATCGAAGCTCAGTTACCAGGAACTATTCAGTAAACCGATGGATTACTGTGATTCGGTGAGATATAAATTTCACAGTAGAACTGAAAAATAAACCAAAAACAAAACATTAATTATACTATTTCATGCATATAGTCTACTATCATCAAAGAAATAAACTTCACCAAAATGGTTCTCTGCAAATTGACTACTATGAAACTTTCTGTTTTTCTACTTCATTTAGTTGTTTAAATATAGGTCATGTAAACTACATCATAGACAGCAGTTTCTATGAAGCTATTCCGCGATCGTGGGAATAAGAAATAAATGTGTGACTGCCACAGAGCTGAAAAAGATGTGTACCTAATAATAATGTATACGTAACCGATTGAATACATTATTTGTAAGCTGTGCCCAACTTGAGTGTTAAAGGTTCCATATCATTTAGACCGTGTGTTACCTCTACTATGCTGTCCATTTCATAAACCTAGTTTACTCCGCAAAACAAGAATAAATAGGTTACGTTACGTTAAGTATCTACAATGTTATTTTTATTCGGTCTTGTGGATTTCCGAAAACTGCCATTGAACAAATTAACAATCACTTACATACAATAATTTCTTAGATCAGAAACTTCAGTGTCCCTAGATTTTATTATTAACATTTATGAGAATGAAAACAGGGTTGTCCGACAATAATGTGAATTATCTAGGCAATATCACCTTTACTGGGTAAACCCTAATCAATGGCTCTAAAATAGCGTATTCTCACAGCAGCTACTTACCATCTGCAAATTTGGAAGCCTTGCCTGATAAAGATTTGACTCTCACGGAATTTAAATTGGAAATTATCAAATTGGTGATCATGCAACTTATCGCATGAATATGAATATTTTAATTACTTCTTCTCTTCATAATTGTTGAAGTCGCATAAGCCCGTCATTTTACTTTTTGTTGCATAGTTAATTAATTTTTTTTATAAGTTATCATAAGTGCCCCACTTAGGTCTCACATAGGTCTATAATACATACTATAATCTTCAGAGCATAACTTAGTTATTGGGCGAATTGAAATTGCTACAGCACTATGACAATGATAAGTTGCGATACTAAAACTAAATAAGTTCTTCGCACGGTCTTAGAACATTCTCCGTTTGCATTGCTATCACGTTTCAAAAATATATGGGTTATTTACATTTATGAAGTTTTGTTGTTTCCTTAATTTAATTACGTCATAGAACTACACATCCTCAATAAAAGCAAATTATTCAATAATAACTCAACAATGTAATTTCATACAATTGTTTGTTTTGTTAAAATGTACATTGTTATGTTAATTAATTACCAGTATGAAGGATATTTAAATAACCCAATTATTTATTTAATATAAAATATGTTACGTAATGTCGGTAAATGAAAAGTTTATTTTACGTAGATAAGATTAATGGTTAATGTAGGTAACTGATGATTTTATGTTGTTACAGAGCGAATCGAGCTATACATCATCGGAGGGGTGCGGCGCCGGCGAGCGGCACGCCGTGCTCAGCTATGAGCAGGTCCGGCGACTCAACGACGTCATGGACGAAGTCGTCGCCATACACGGACGCGGCAACTTCCCCACGCTACACGTACGCCTGCGGGAACTCGTCGCTGGAGTGCGCGCGCGCCTCGAGGCACCACAGACCGCTGGCGGGGCCGGTGTCGCTGTGCGCGACGTGCGTCTCAATGGTGGCGCCGCCAGCCACGTGCTCGCCGACCGCCCGCAGCCCTATTCCGACATAGACCTCATCTTCACTGCGGAATTGCCCACGGCGCGGCACTGCGACCGCGTGAAGGCGGCCGTGCTCGGTCATCTCGCCACTCTGATGCCGGCCACGACTCCGCGCCGCCGCGCTTCTTCCGCCGGTCTCAAGGAAGCTTACGTCTCGAAGATGGTGCGCGTCAATTCGGACGGCGATCGCTGGTCGTTGATCTCGCTCGGCAACTCGCGCGGGGCACAAGTCCGTCGAGCTCAAGTTCGTCGACACGATGCGTCGTCAGTTCGAGTTCTCGGTCGACTCGTTTCAGATCGCATTGGACTCATTGTTAGCTTTCCACGAGTGCGCACAGTTGCCGATCGGCGAGAGAGAATTTTTACCCGACAGTGGTCGGAGAGTCCGTTTACGGAGATTTCACAGAGGCATTGCTCCACCTCGCAGAGAAGTTGATCGCGACGCGGCAGCCCGAGGAGATCCGCGGCGGAGGCCTACTCAAATACTGCGCCCTGCTAGCGAAGGGCTATCGGCCTGCACGACCGGACAAAATCAAAACCCTCGAGCGTTACATGTGCTCGAGGTTCTTCATTGACTTCCCGGAGCTGGAGCAGCAGCGTATAAAGCTCGAGGCTTATCTACGGAATCACTTCGTCGGTCGCGAAGAGGAGGCGCTCAAACATAGGTACTTTCATCAACTATATTATATGTAAAGCAATATCACAGTTATTTATAATATATATTTTGCTATGAAATATAATTAAATAGCCGAAATCAACGGTTTTAACGAGGAGAAATCTGCACTTATAAGACTGCTGAGTTCCTTAAAGCAGCTCGGAACAAAGTGCAGCACGACTGACTAATACTCCTCGGTCTGAGGTGGCACCGGGGTCTGGGGGCACTTTCATATTCTATCAAATATCTTCAATGGTTGTATCGATAATTTGAATGTAAGGCATGATGTGAATCTGGAATATTTGTTTGACACAGGTACCTGACTTTGCTGCATAGCGTGGTGCGCGAGTCGACCGTCTGCCTGATGGGTCACGAGCGGCGGCAGACGCTGGCGCTGATAGAGGCGTTCGCGTGTCGGGAGCTCTGTGCGCGTGCCCCCGTGCTCTTCCCCGCGCCCTACTATGTGTGCGTGTGTGCGGCGTGCGCGCCTCCCGCCTGCCTCGCGTGCCCCGCATACCCCTATCCCGCCTGCTGCGAGTGTTGCGCGCCCGCGATCTGCCCGGCGTGACCCGCGTCACCGCCGCCCCCGCCCCCGCGCACCCCGCGCACCCAACACTACAATCAACACAGTGCCAAATGTATATAATACGGAATGAGAGGCGACCCCGTGCACCGGATCCGCTGCGGCGTCAATTTGAACTTGCTCACTTGTACCGGATCAATTGTTCGCTGGTCAATTGTCCCGGCCTAGTGCCGTTCCGGCGAGGGGCGAGGAGAGGGGAGGGGGAGTTCATCGCTCGACTTCTGTCCACTCGTACTCCTCTCGTGTTGATCGCTTAATATGTTAGCAGTACGTGGATTACATCGAGGCGAGCGGAGCCGGGCGCGGTGCGTCGAAGGACTCCGCCCCCCGAGTCCGACACTCTGCCTATAAAAAAGACTAGTTAGTTATTTTTAAGCTTCTACGTATAGGAATCGTCTTCATGAATGTCAGTGACATGTCCTCTCTCGTCTTCGATGGATTCGAGGAAACTTAATGGGATTAGGTGGAAAGTAACATGTAACGAGTCCGGCCTTGTATTATAGCCTTTGAAGGAATGTCCGCAGCTAGGTCGACGAGACGCAACATGCGCTCTGGTTGCGCGTCTGACGCGACGTGCGCTCTGGTTGCGCGACTAACATGAAGCACGCACGTGTCGACTACAAACATACGCGACGTTAGATCCGTTCCTCACTTCAAGAAACGAGTAAAAGTACATATTTAACTACACATATTCATAAATCCGTACAGAAAACGTCTATGTAATACACTTCTCGTTCCGTGATTACTCTAGTATTGTATACGGCTTGGCCTACGGTCTAACAAATTATGATATAAATATAGCAATATGAATGGTATAAAAATATATAAACATATAGAATATTAAAAAAAAAACAATAAAACCACAAAAAAATACTTCTAAGGTGTGTACAATATTAAAGTTCACGCTATTTTGTTTTTGTAATTAAAAGATTATATAAATAAAATATAAAATCCCATTTATATTTAAAAAAATATTTTAAGAACGTTTACAATTAGATTGATTTGTCATAGTAACAGAATACTTACGAAGTTGTTTATAAATATAATTAATATAATTTCTGTAATAAATGTTTATATGAAAGCCGTGGGGTGGGAAATGTTGAAAATATATTGTGATTAATTGTTGTAGGACTGTAAAATGTTGTCGATTGATTATTATTATACATACTTACATTATATAGTTTAATTCCAATAGAGAGATTTATAATATAAATCGTTGTATATTTAATTATATATTTATAGATACATAATGAATGAGTGTAAACAATGTCCGGCCAATATATCTCTATGCATGTCTTAGATAATTTGTCAATGCGTAATTAAATTTAATATGTCTATAATATACAAAGATTTATAATGGCTTCTAAATATTTTTATAGCTTCTCTTTAAATAAATATTTTGGTAAAATATTGTTAATTTTTTTTCGTGTAAAGTACAATTCATCTATTAGAATAAAATAAAATAAATTATACTGAACAAATTTAACGACTTTGTAAAACGAATTTTTCGACTTGCTCACTACTCGTTATACCCAAATTTTTAGGATCTCAATGAAAATTTCTTTACCCGTTGTGTAGTAGTGTGGTTGTTCTTGATGATGATTTTTACAAGAATTTTATCTCGTAACGTTTCATTCTAAAGTATTAAATACATTGTGTATTGACTTTTGCTGTGAACGGAAGTTAAACAAAATTACGTTGCGTTGCGTTACACGCATAAATTAAACGAGAAAAATATATAACAATTCGAAGAAAAAAAATCATACCATCCTCTTGTGACTTCCGTAAGTCGAAAAGTATGGTTATTTCGTATTATCATTCAATTATATTATAAATACAGTATTAATACAAAATATTATTGTTAAAGTAAATTTCATTTTATTAGTGTAACAGAACGCAACCAGCCGATATGAATAAACCCATAAGACTAAGCTTACAACATCGACAATTTATTCAGATATACTAGTATTCTTTGATTTGTTAGGTGGCTTATCCATGAGAATACGAGATAACTATCGAAAAGATAGATCAAACTATTGACAGTGCCTTTTCTTAATTGATCTAAACTTCTCAGAAGGTGATGGTATTTTTATCAGACGCATTTACAGAAATTTCTGGCTTGTCTAGATGAATAAGTTGTCTATGTTTCACAGTCACCTGTACTTAGATAATAAATGAAGTACATAAAATAGCTAATTAAGTTTCACGTAACCAACTAAGTTGCGTGTATATTCCATAATATTTTAAGAGTGATAAATTGAATATTATTATTATATTATTGTAAAAAAAAAAGTAATTTTACTCGCGCTGCAAGTGGCGGCAGAAGTTAGGAAGTTTATGATCCATAATTTTTTTGACAGATATTTTAAAAATGTCAACTTTACTCTATCCCGTCTGTTTGTAATTATACTATTGTTAATGTATTGTAAATGAATTAAGATAATTGGCGAGTATCTATCATACATAACTACCTCCTTGGACTTATTGTATCGAATTAGGTGTTGTTTGTGTGATTTTGTCGATTCCTGATTTAAGACACAGTCTTGTCATTTTCAATTTGTTCAACATGAAAGTTTTTTACAATTGTAATTCTATTTAATTGAATAATCGTTGTGAATACAGGTACAGGTTTCTAAAGCGATATTGGTTCCTTTATTTATCTGAACATCGATAACACTATGTTTTAAATACCGAAGTTCTCATATTTTTAAAATAATTATTGTAATAATATATGCTCTTCCATAATTTTGTCACGTGACTAAAAATCGTGACAAAATGGCTTCCAAAATGCGGTCTATATAAACATAATATTATATAAAAGGGGAAAGAGAGACATTCTAATGTAGTGTAAGATTTTATTTCTAAAGTTACCATCAGTTTTCAGCTAGCCTTATTTTATAATAATTGTTAATTTTTAATTCATTATTTTCGTGCACTGGTCAAATGGCGTTTGCGTGCTATGATCTGCCGATTGTTATATGTACATATATACTGTAGGATAGTATTTATGGAAATGTAAATGTATATCTAATAAAAAAATTATCTATATATTTTAATGACACATGAAATTATAGTGTGTTAAAAGTATTGTTATAAAGGATTTTTCGACTCTGCATTTTTATAAATGAGATACTGAACTGAACTGATCGCTTATAAATATCATTTATGCTTTCTCAAACTTATTATTTACGAATTAAAAAATACTTATGGTTAAAACCATACAATCAACATCACACTGAAGAACAAACACGAAATTGAAACATAGGCTTAGCGCTATGACCGAAATCTTACTTAATGATAAGTGGTGATTCGGTCCAGAATGATAAATACGCTAAACCTAGAAGTACTCTCAAGTAATTCCGCCCGAATACGCTTATAGATTTTTGGCTGCAGATTTTCAAACTTGCATCTTCTCTCTAATGAACATTTTATGATGCCTTAATTTTCTATATAAAAATCAAACACTAAAATACGAATTTAAATAAAAATACATACCTGTCACCAGTGTGTTAAAAGGTATAAAAATAGAAAAATTTTCTAAGAAGAAATAAACAAGTTTTCCTAAGAAGTTTCTAAAACTACATCTATATTCATAGCATAACTGTAGAGTACGACGGAGAAGCAATGGGTGACAGATACTTGTCTCCTTCCCCCACGTACGTATATAGATGACGTAGTTATGATGGCGATTGACATAAGTGAGAGAAAGCTTATTGAATATGTATAAGATGAGACTTTAAATGAATTTTAAATAATCGAGGAATATATGATATACATTTTTTGGCGAGCAATTTTCATTTTACTTCACCGACACCAATCCTACGAGATGTTAATATGTTAATGAGATTGTATGAAAATCTGAGTTATTTTCTTTGGAATTATGTATGTACGCAAGCGCCTGCGGATGAAAGCGCTTTCTTTTGATACACTGAAGTGGGATTATGAAAAACGGCTATGCGATATCATTTAGGTACACTTTATTTTATATGATACTTTAGTACAAATCGTGATCGGATGCAAGCTACTGTTTGAGATACGATGCGACGACTTTTTATAAATGTTTATATAGATATCACAATGAAATCATTATCTACTAATTTCAGTTTAACAAAGATGCTCTAAAAACTCTATTGAAGCAATTTATACTCGACATATATTGATGCTTTTATGAACAAAAAGAAAAACATGTATCTACCATTTGTATAATGCAACTATGTCAGTAAGTAAGCCTGTAATAATCTCTTATAGTTTCAACACACACAGCGGGCGGGTCGGGACATCAGCGCGATTTTATTACAGAAAAGGTCGCGTCGGCGCGACTTGTATAGAGTATCTGTCTATTATTCAGTTAATCTATACGCTATCTAAGGTTAAAAATGATTGAAAATGATTAAAGTGGAAACATTTAATAGACCGTTTTTGTTTTTCCTGATTTCTTGTGATGTTTTAGCAGTTTAATTATTCAGCTATTTCGTTCGGATTCCAATCCGACAAATCGTCCCATCCCTTCTTGAGTTATAAGTGGTGTAACTAACCCGATTTTTTTAATAAATTATACAGTTTAGTTTTCATTATAATATTTTATTTTTATTTATTTCAAAATCGTATCTCAATTAGTGTGAGTCTGATTTTGCATTACCACCGTAGAAATATCCGCGTTGCCGTTATTTGCCGACCCACTTATATAATATCAATGAGATCGCGCTCTATGTCGTTGAAATCGCTCCATATGTTTAATGCGATACGACATACCGACTCTCTAGTATATAAGGTTTGCTAGAACATAACGCCTTATGTTTTTATAAGCTTCTAGTTAGTTTTTATCAATTATATTTACACTTTAGTACTGTAATTATTATACTTTTCTCTCCCATGTTGCCTCTTCATGCCACATGGAGCGTTTATACGCAGCGTTGTTCCGATACCATAATAATTAAGTACACATGAGTATATATATTTGTGAAAACTTTTAAGCTATTGTAAATTTTACAGAAAAAATAAATAAAAATGTTGTGAAAATAAATTATAAAAATTACATATAAACAGCGATTTATTGTCTTTTATTTAGTACATCTTCCTTTAAACGTTTATTTTGTTACATATAGCTAAATCATTATTATGGACTTGTACTATCCACTTCGTTGTTGTAATCTAGTAAGAAAATATACTATAATATGCCTAAGTAGTCCAATTATTCTTTGTTCTAAAATAAAATATAATAAATAAAAAATAATAATTTCTCAAAAATATGTATTACACAATTTTCAGTAAGTCGAATGATACTCAAAATTTATATCAAAACTTTAGCAAAATCTTCTTGGCCATCTTTCTAGAACTTTCCAGAAAGTTTTTCTCGTAAATAAGTATTCACATTATAGTTTATTAAGTTAATTAGCTTTTAGGTAGGGAGTAAGAACCATTTCTTAAAATGTTCAAAGTTTTGCTTACGTAATACTTAACCGATCCCAAAATTATGAATATATCTGTACTATACTAAAATAAAACTATAACTAGGCTAAATCTGTACATTAAATATTTAAAAAAAATTATAATCGGGATGGACCTTGTTATCGATATAGAAGCCAAAAATATTTTATTTAGAACTTATCTATATCTATGCTGATGAATAAAATTGTAGAGCAGTTTTTTTTTTTTCTAACCAAGCTAATACTGTTGACTCGAAGGGCCTTTTGAGCTGCTTCGCCGTAACTTTGGGGGCAAGTACTGAAGACACTCGCCGCAAAACTTTTTACGTAACTAGCACAAGGGCACCAAAGTACTAAAGTAGAGCAGTTTTTTTTTCTAACCTAGGTAATGCTGTTGACCTGAAGGGCCTTTACAGCTTCACCGTAACTTTGCGGGCGATTGAAAAGTAGAGCAGACTGTTTGGAAACATAAATATATGTATAATGGAAGACGACACAACCAGAGCGCGATGTAGAATCGTTCAAAGAAAATAATTTTTTATTGTCGTTAATATATATAAAATTGAAGTGTCTGTTTGTGAAAATACATTTTTTTTTACTAAATACATATGAACGTACATACAAATACCTTTACCAAAAGTGATTTTTTTACAATTTTTGTCTGTATGTCTGTCTGTTTGTTCCAGCTCTCTGGAATCTCTGGAATGACTGGACCGTTTCGGACGGGACTTTTTGTTAGACAGCTGAAGCTACTCCGCGTAATTTAGCCGTTATTTTTTCGAAAATAATTAGAGTTCCGCGTAAAAAAATTATAACTCATATAAATTTGAATAAAATCCGATTCAAAGTTCAGTTTTACTGGTACGTATTATATTTGAATTTGTGAGAAATATCTTTGCTTAATGTTAGTAGCAAAAAAGTTTAGAAAATAATTAGGGTCCCGCATAAAAAAAATATTAAAAACTATATCACACGGGCGCTGTCGCGGGCACATAGCTAGTTATACATAGTAGTATAATAGAGTGCGCGCTGCTTGAATGGTTTGAAATAAAGGAATAAAATCTATAGCAATATCGCATATATCGTTTGAAAAACATATAGGCGTCTAGTGTGACACCGAGGTACTTGACTTCGGTGGCACATGGAATCTCTGCTCCAAGTATTTAATAGGACGGAGACGTTCATCGTTCTTTGTGAAAAATATAATCGCGGTGCTCTTTCCCGGGTCTATGCACCACTTTTTGTACCAAAGGCTTAAGATGTCAACAGCCTTTTGAACGCGGGTTCTAAGGACGTCTCTACGTCTGTAAGAGAAATAGATGACCGTGTCATCAGTATAAAGGCGCCGCTCGTTCGAGCGGGTCGTCTTTCGGGTTCGGATTATGGTCGGACAAATCCGCTATGTAGAGATTGAAGAGAACAGGCACAAGAATGGAGCCCTGGGGAACTCCTGCGTGGATCGGATGGAGTGAAGAGAGAGCAGACTCTACTCTAAAGCGGAAACTACGATTGGAGATGTAATAGCGTAAGATGTGTACTAACGTGTCAAGGATACCTAACTTAACGAATTAGAATACAAGGCCGGCATGCCTTGTCGAATGCATTGGCGACGTCGAAGAAGACAGCGAGCGTACGCCAGGGTGAGTTAGGGGTGCGATAAAATTGTGAAAAGATGTGCTCCGTGAGGCATTACACTTGATGCGCGTAAAAGTGTCTGGCTCTGAAACGAAACTGCTCAGGGGGTAAAAGTTTTTTGTCCTATGTCACTACTAAGAGCCGGTCCAGAAGGGTTCGCTCGTAGAGTTTACCTATTGAGCTTAATAAGCTGATTGAACGGTAACTATCGTGTGACGTGGCGTCTCTACCTGACTTGTGTATCCCTATAACTATCGCTTCTTTCCATGCGTCTGGAAAGTGTTGGTTATTAATGGCCGCATGGAAGATGCAGACCAGTAACGTGATGAGACGGGGCGGAAGAATCTTGAGTACTTCATTCCTAATCCCGTCCGGAGCGGGAGGTTTTCTGGGTTTAAGGCCCTCTGTGGCTGTAGCGACCTCATCACAGGTGACAGCTGTGAGGAGAACAACCGGGGAAAGAGCGTCTAAGTCCTGTATCGAGGACTCTACATCGGAGACGTGGAGGATGTCAACGTTGTCAGTTACAGGAGAACACTGCTGCTCGAGGCTATCGATTAAGCACTTGGCTTTCTCATCATCGTCAAATGCAAGTGGAAGACCCATTGTGTTTCTGTCCGGGAGGGGCATTCTAACGACGGAGCGGTCCGTCTGCATAGATCGTATAAGCTTCCAGTACGCGAGGTGGGAAGGTACCAGTTCCTGGAAGAGACTGTTCTACCTGTTATCACACAGCTGATCTATGCGGTCTTTCACCGCTCTCCGCAAAGAACGTAAGTGTAAGATAACGGCCGAGCTTGTAATATTCGCGACCTTTACAGCTGGCAGGCTAGAGTCATCCAAATGACCTAACTGGAGAATGACTGGGCGGTGGTCGGAATCGAGTTCATGTACAACTTGTATGAGACGCACAGGAAGCAGAACTCCTTTTTAATATAGCTACGTCTAACAAGAGGTATACAGACACTAGTACGATAGACTGATGGTCAGTCATACCAATTCTGCATACTGAAACATAAGTTTTCGAATGTTCTGCTTCTTAAGGGAGGCAGTGATGTCGTTACAAGAGAGTTCCTTCGGAACTCTGCACATGACAACCTTAAGGGGATCCTCTTCTTTAAGCGCGTGCGTGAAGAAGGCGTATTTCGCCTCACGAAGGAACTTCGTTTGCAGTATTTCGACGTTCATAGGCAATAAAGTATTTTTTAAGTATGGCCACATATTACGCTCCTAAATATATTCAACGAACATAAAATGGATAAGTTATTTAATAGAAATATGCAAACATTAATTATATGAATATGAATGAATCGTTAAATTAAATCGAAATGCTAATTTAACAATCTAAAATTATCAACACTTTACAACAATGTTGCGTGTCAAATGTTATCATTACGTAACAGAGGGCAGGCAGACTCTGGACGCATAATAATGTAATCTTTTACGTTAGTGTGAATTTACCACTAACACTGTTGATTATGAAAATAAGATATTACAATGACCCAACACGAGTTAATACCATCTTAAGCACAATACATATAAATGTTTTTCTAATAATAACATAACAAAATAATAAAAAGGCCTTAAATATATAACTTGCAAATCTTAAAGTACACATTACAAATCCAACATTTTTAAACTAAACGTTATAGTAGGCCTCGGTGTAGGCCTCTCCCATTACAGGCCATATTTCCCTGTTTCTTGTAATAGTGGGCCAGCCTGATCCAGCGCTCTCTCTAAAGATATCTTCTCATTTTCTAATTGGTCTGCCTCTTTTTATTTTGTTGCTTCTAGGCAGCCACTCGGTAATTGTCTTTGTCCATCGATTGCTTTCTATTCAAGATACATGCCCAGCCCATTGTCACTTAAGTATTGTGAAAGTATGTATGGAGTGTTTAAAAAGTGCGAGAATTGAGAGGAGAGAGAAAAATGGAAGAAGAAAAAACAGAGTAGGATAAGGGTAAGAAGAAGACTCTGCCCTTGATGGTGCCCTGGCGATGATGGAGTGATATGTGTCTCATCTATCAGCAGTCACCATTATTCTTAGTTTCTTGCTTTATTTAACATCTAATTTTTTAACAGACGTTGTATGTTTGTTACTTGTTTTCTCCGTCATTTGTGGACAGATTTATAAAATTTTATTTTAATAGTAAGAGTACACTTCCGAGGTGATCCCATTCTACCAGATCGGGATCTGATCAATGGAACTCCAGAAAATTGAGAAAAACCCTCGTATATTATAGACACTCACACGTGTTTCACATATTCGTTTCCAAAGCTATAAAGTAGGCTTCACAGCTATACCTAAAAGTACATTTACAATTACATACTTCAATTAAAAAGTACAAAAAAGCGTTTTTAATTAAAAACAAACCCGACTTCAAGAAACACTATAAAAATACACTAAAAAATCAATAAGTCGATGGCAGCTAGCTATCACAATTACATATAAGCTTAATGAAGGACTATAGTGATTTTAGAGAACAATTAATCAAAATCGAATATAATTAGCGACGTGCATTTACACCAATTTGTTATCTAAAATCTGGCACCGATTTCAAAATTAACGAAGCAGATTAATAAAGTAATTATATATTGACTTTGAAGTGCATTTTTATAGTGTATTCTTTTGAAGTCGGTCTTGTTTTTAATTAAATAAGTTTTCTTTTAATAAACTTATTTATTAAGACAAAACGATTTATCAAAAATCGTAGTGTAAAATTCGCAGGAATATACCTATACACGTGAAATGTTTCGCATTCTTTTGCATAAAAGCACACAAAATATAAAAGCCTTTGGCTGTACTCGACGACTGTATAATATTTATATAGGGATATTGGAATCGATAAGACGTGTTGGGTATTGTATAAATATGCTATGTATTTTGTAATTCAATTCCAATTCGATAAATCATCGAACCGAAAGGGCTGCCAGGCGCAATATGCAAATAATTTCGTAAGGCAAAAGCGCTCAGACTCACGACACGCCGCACTTTATAAACATAGAACACGCTTTATTATAGTTATCCCTATCGGTACATCGAAATCTAACACGACACGATTATATGCTTGAGGTTGCTTGACTTCCAACTTATTTGCATTACTCAAACATATGAACTAACTTCAAGGTAACCGTATTGTCGGAGTTGTAGCCATCGTGAAATTTCTGTTATATTATATTTATTATCAATATTAATGTCGGTTCGGCCTTATGTTAGAAATTCTATCCTATCAATAATTATTGACAATTTGAAGAAGAAAAAACTATTTTTGCTATTTTTATTACGTATTTGTTGTGTGCCTGCGTTTCATATATTATTGACTACGTTATATAGATTTGAAATAATCTTTGGATAATAATGTTTTGATGCTTAATGAAATTTTGAATTGTTATGTGATTTGATACAACTTAAAAGATTTTTGCCCAGATTAATTTCCATCATTTTTTTTTATTGCTAATTAAACCTTTTTGTAGGATACAATCATCCGTGCAATACCTGAGGGTAATAGTTAGTACATAGATATACTTAGTTTCTCTATCAAAACAAATACCAAATATATCCGTATATTAATAAGAAAAATCAGGATAATTATGCCATGAATTTGTGTATTTTCAGTTCAGGTTCAATGTTCGGATATAACGTCCCGTTTGCTTATCTAGGACATTTTAACATAATACCACTCAATATGTGAATAATAAATTGATATTCATCATTCGGTTTTCACGCAACAGACTAAAAGTTGACAAAACAATGAAATTTAATGCGATAAAGTCAAGACGGGATTGGTCGTATCATAAAAGCTAATATATGTTTCAAACTTCGCGTTTGATGAAAAATCGAATATATGTGTGGGACTCCCAAATAGTTTACCTAAGGGTTTTCTATAACTACTTATTTATGTTTCGATTAAACTTGATTTTAAATATACCTTGTAAACAATATCTTGTAATCAAAAAGAAAAAAGAGTATACAGACGCTCATCCATCCATTCAAATGAATGACGTCCACTGCTGGACATATGCCTTCCCCAAAGGTCTCCACGATGTCTGTTCTTGCACCACCCGTATCCAGCGGATTTCCGCAACCTTCACCAGGTCTTCAGCCCAGCTCGTGGTGGGTCTACCCTCGTGACGTCTTCCGGTGCGTGGTACCCATTCGAGAACTTGTTGGCCCCATCGGGAATCGGTGTTTAATTTTAGCAATTCTTCAGGCAATGTCGGTTACTTTGGTTCTTCTTCGGATCTCCTCATACCTGATTCGACCACGCAGTGAAACTAAAAGCACAGCCCTCTCCATTGCGCTTTGAACAACTTTGAGCTTTTTTCTTAGGTCTCAGTGCCGTATGTCATCACTGTCAACACACACTGGTCTAAGACTTTCGTCTTGTGACACTGTGATATTTCGGACGAGGAGATTCTGCGTAGCTTCCCGAACGCGGACCAGCCAAGTTGGATTCCTTGGAATTCGTTGGAGCTACCTAACTGGACAGTTTATCTGAATATACTTATAAAAATACAAATCTTGTCATAAGCAATCGAATTATATAATGCGATCCATTCCCCATAATTTCTCTGAAATCGATGTACAACTCCTGTGGCTGGAATATGAAATCATGTACCCATATTTTAATGAAATTTAATAAATATTTTTGGGTAATTATTAAATTTATCTCGTAATTTATTTAGGACTGTGCCAAAAAAAAACTAACAAAAGAGTAACTTCATCGCCATTTTCATCGTGTTCGATCGACACGGTGATGCCTCTCTCATGCAAGTTTACTAATTGTGGATCCACAACCATCATCAGATATAATAAACTGACAAATAAACTGAGAACTAGACATGTGTACACTAAAAAATACAGACAGAGCTTCATTCGTAACTATTCGTACTGGTGTGGACTATTTTTCTACAGATTATACCTAATAGTATCACTATATTATGAACGTCGCTTTAGAATATTATAATAGCGCGAAAAACTCGAGTTTTTATTATACAAGGGCCGTTAAATAATTCAATCATACGAAGATTGTATAAGTAATAATATACAGATTTGTTGCTTGCTTGCGTTTTAACAGATTCAAATGTCAAAACAATATCTATAACAATGTTATTATAAACCATATTATTTTGACTTTAAAGGTCAAATTATTATCAACTTGCACGGCGATATGCAGTTTATAATAACAAAATACGGTGCAACGACTGAATCTCGACCCTGGCTGTTGGCAAGCGTTTATCTTGAACGGACTTCAAACTTTACTATTAGCTTGTTGATTATCATTATCTAAATACATGTTTTTATCGTTAACGTCATGTAACTAGACCTAAAACTTATTAAGTCGTTTGCGGCGAGACGATATGCCCCTTGAGACTAGCGTTGAAAGTTACAACAAAAAAAAACAAGTTGTTATTGGTGGAAAAGGCAACTTATTTATGGGTCCAACTGAAAACTATGACAAATTTGTTGGAGCACAGGCTTTTCGACGTTGAATGAGGTATATGTTTTAGCAATGAATAATGATAATAGTAGTATAAATATTGTATTATAGTATATATATTATGTGTTAAATATCTTTTTTCTCGTGTATGTTTCGTAATTCAGTATCGAATAAATGTTTCTTTCTTAATTAATCTCATTTCCCTTATCACATTTTTTTTATGGTCACCGCAACATGTCTTCCTCTTCCATTCATCTCTATCTACATTCACTCCCTTTCTAAGCATATCATTTTTCACACAATGCATCCATTTTTTCAATAAATGTTTCTTTCTTTGTTTCAATTTAAAATAAACTAAGTACGTTATTATGAAGTTTACGCGAAAACTACAATGTTTAAAACATAGTAAGGTTGTTCGTGCACAAAAGACTAATATATAGTCTCTTGTTTTATTTCTTCCAGTTACAGGGTTATGAGGCTGGATTGTTTTCCTTCATGCGTCTTACTAATGGCACCTAAGCAGAGTAACTAATTAAACCACGCTTTAGAAATCCAGCTTTATACACGAATATTTATATAGAAAACAGCCTCAGTGACTTGCATCATTGTTTTGCATTAATGAGCAGGGATACGAAAAAATAATCGATTTTTAAAATAATCGATATCTAAAAACTAAAAATCGTTTTTCAGTAAATCGGTTATATTAATCAAAAATCTTTTTTTAGGTAAAAAAAATAAGTTATGCGTTGCTGGATTAAACCAATGTAGCCAAACACCATTAAAATCGAATTTTGCAAACGGCGCCATCTGTGCCATAAATGAAAAAAAACACGTGGTCTCTAAATACTTTTTATAAAAGAATATCTCTTGTTAGTCGACAAATGGCTCCATCTGTTTAAAAGTTACTATCGGAATAATATTAACAATGTCTTCCCAAAACTATAAGTTTCCGCAGAAAATCCTACTAATATTTACTTAAATGGACTATTGCCTACCTACACCAATTAAAATTATAATGGAAATCGTGCGGGCCGGTTACTAAAGCATAGCCCAATTTATTTTTAAAAAAGAAAAATCGATTCTTTAGTAGGTAATCGATTTTTCCCCCTACAAGTCACATCTCTATCAATGAGCATTCTTCGATGATCAGAAATTTTATAGCTCCTTACACAATAAGCATCATGGTGAATCATTATATAGGATTATGGTGTTTTTTGTTAATAAGCACTTAGGTAGCTACCACTCTCAATGCTCCCGCAGCATCGTTTTAGAGCCAGTACCCCTAGGGGCACTAAGCCTAGGCTTAGTACCCCTAGCGGCACTAAGCCTAGGCTTAGCCTATTTACCATTTTGGGCAAAATCGTCATACAACCATCACTTGAGATATTGGTTTGAACGCCACCACAATTCAATTCTATTAAAACACTATATCTATAAAGTAACGCACTGCATAAAAATCCGGCGGTGAAAGATATCTTTAGATTAATATATGTATATATCGTTGAAGGAAATGATCATACAAGTAAACAAATAAGACACGTGCAACATACAAGTATCTATGACGTTATCAGCTCAGTTGAAGGGCGCAATAGTTGCCGTCCGGGTAATCAGTTCACCGTTCAATCAATTCATTCATTCAACCACCCTAAACCAAATATATTCAAAGCACATTTTAATATTTGCGATTTTTATTAGTCTCATTATGTTGTCCCGGATTTAAAAAAAAAAAACAGATTTATTTTCTAGGTGACTGGGTTGTTTTCCGAACCTGTGGTACGTTCATAAACGCCTTGCTTTGATGTGTTTTCCGCTTATATACTAACACTTTGTATTATTTCATTTACTTTACTTCGTATTTCTTTACTAGTTTTTATTTAAATTCTTCTATCAAGTTTATTACATACTAGTTGTGCCTGCGTCTTCGCTTGCGTGAAATTCAGATAATTATATTCAATAGACAGCCTATATTTTCCCTCTAGTCCCGACTAATCCCGTCCCGTCCCATCCACTATGTCTTACATATTCATTATTATTATAATGGATTTTTATTGAATTGTTATTATTATTATTATTAATTTCAGTATTGTATTGAGTTGACATGTCTAAATTTTAGTATTAAGTCTTCATTTCATTTTTCATTCAATTGATTAATGTTTTAATGCTATTAACCACTACCTATATCTATCTGTTTTTTTTTGTCTACTCTATCTATTATACCTTTCATTTATATTTAAAATGTATTACTATTAAACACTTTGACATATAATTTAGTTATAATTTAGTTATAATATAGTTATAATTTAGTACAAATTGACAAAACTGTAATAGTGATCGTCTGGTGCAAAACTGATAAACGATACAAATATTGAATTCAACTGTATTAGTGAGTAAGTAGCTTTAAGACACGATCACAAATTAACAAGTTAAATAAATGACCAGCAAAAGAATTAGCTGAAAAAATTTACACTAAAAGAGCACACACATAGAGAAGCAAAAGAACAAGCTAATGAAAATAACACCAAAAGAGCGCACACAGTATAAACGCATAGTATTAATAAGGTCTCTGGTCACGCCAGAGGGATGTGGGGGACTAAAAAAAAAACAAAAATTAAAGCCAGGACAACCAAACAGACAGACAGGCATTTCTTAATATAATAGAAATGTATGTAATTTTTCCTAATATCCTTGTATTTAATGACCTATTTTAAGTCCCTTGCAAAAGTCTTTTCACAAAAATCGGAAATGTACAGACACGTGAAATTTACAATTTTATTATTAGTAGTATTAGATTTTACATCTACCAGGCGATTTAGTTACCGACATCATCATGTAAATTCCTTTAAATCAATGACGTCACCAATGCGTGTTAATAATACATAATACAATGAACAATTTGAACCTTGCAAATATTTTTATTGTGAGTTAAAACTATAATATTTTATGAAAAGTAGTTACACAATATAACAAATTGTCGGTTTCAACACTACGCGTAATATACATTTTTGTAACCTTTCCCTTACAATGGAAATACAAAAGATTACAATAAGGATAACCACAAAATATCTTTACGCAAGCAAATTCAATTCAATAAACGGAAGTAGGTACATATGAAATTATACGTGACAATATATTATATATATTACCAATGATATACATTATATTTGTTACAGGTACTGTGGAGATAACAGTAATTCAACAAATTTTCTACATGATCGTTTTATCTACAATAGATTGGAATACTGAGACCACCTATCGTTAATAATTTATTGTCATCGAGTAATAAACCCTAAGAGAGATAGTTTCATACAAAAAATCGCTTAACATTGTAACCAAAAAAATATATATGTGTGTAAACAACACGTAATCACCAGCAAGTGGTATGTTAAAGCCAATTTTCACTCCAGCCAGTTTCACTCCTCGTGCGATTATTGCCATTCTTAATGTTTTAATTCTGTTTATTGCATGTCAAATGTAAATCTTTTCTAAATGGTAAGAGACAGGATCATGCGAGCATTGGCTATGTTTTCCAGCACCCCGCCTGTTCTATGGTATAAAGACCTCCTGCTCTTTAGATATACAGTTTGGTAACATGTCAAGTCTAATCTAACCTAGTCTAATTTGCAACGTTGAAAGCTTACGATTCCGTACATTAACTAGGTAAATTAATTAATGTAATATGAACTAGGTAATGCGCATAAAAACAGGTTTTTGAGTTTTATCCGTAACATATATATCGCCCGAAGGAACAAGAAACTAGAATATAAACAGGGGAAATTTGTTGTGTCACTCCTAGTCTAATATCGAGTCGGTGGCAGATTGAAAAACTTGAGAACACTTGTAACAATTGTTGGCGACCTCTGCTTCAAGAGTTTTCGAATTTAATATTTATGCTAGAATCTATGTCACAGTAATCCGCGAGTGCCGCGTTATTATTTACCAAAAGACGTAAACTCCGGAAAGACCCTCCCAGTCCCATCCTGTACGCAGGTACTGAAATCCCTTATAGCTCCGAAGTCAGGTACCTAGGAGTTCAGTTAGACGATAGACTGACTTTCAAAGCCCACCTTAAGAAAGTCAAGCGCCAGACCTCCATGGTGCTAGGTCGTCTCTACCCGCTCTACAACAGCAAGAGCAAAATGGCCCTCCGCCATAAGATTACCGTTTACAAGATGGTGGTCAGACCCATCATCATGTATTGCGCACCTGTCTTCGGTCACATTAGTCGTTCACGTATGCACTCCTTACAAAGGATTCAGAATCACTTTGTAAGGAAGGCAGTAGGTGCCCAATGGTTCGAGAGAACTGTGGATTTACACAGGGATCTCAACCTGCCCTAAGTCCGTTTTTAAAACCCAGTGTCGCGCATTCTTTGAACGCGCAGAGACACACCCGAATCCCCTCACCGTGCGAGCCGTCTCCTACTTGCCAGGACGTAAGCGGCATTGTATACATCGTCCGCGTAGGATCTTATCGTGTCACGACGATAGCATATCTCGTAGTAATAGGTTCTTTCCTCCCTTACTAATGCGTGCCAGCGCCCACGCCCGCGAAACCGCCGTTCCCGCCGCCGAGGATAGGCGGCTAATTTTGCTCCCGCACACACTCCGGGTCCCCCTCAGGCGGCGACCCAAGACGTGTCTCGTTTCCCAACTGGGGAGGCTCTTGACGTCGCCACCAGCGCGATACAGTGACACTGCCCATGCATTGAGCATTACACGCACAACACTGGATACACACTCCTGCACAAAACACGCAGGTATATAGGTCCTGTAAGGAATCTTTTTTTTATTATTAATAATAAAAAATGTAGGGTCAGCTAGGACACAACTCGCGAGAGAGTTTTGAAAACTCAGGTGACGGCCAAGCCGAGGTTCGTACCACTTTGGTAGCCCTTATGCTAGTCACCTTTTCGGTTCGAACCAAAGCTCGGTGAAGCTGTTAAGCTGTTAAGGCCCTTCCGGTCAACAGCATTAGCTAGGTAAAAAAAAACAGTAATCCGCTTAATTTTAAATATTTTAACAAAAAACTATAATTAAAATAACACGTAGAAAATTTCAATTATCGGACAACAAACATGGCGGATAACGCGATGCAAATAACATTACAAAACTAATTGCACTAAATTAACTGAATAAGGATGCAGTAGACGTTTTGTAACCAGAACTCATTGGAAACAGCAGCTGATTTGAATTAGAAATCTGTAGCGTAAACAAAATAAAGTTATTCGTCTGTACAAAAAAAAACGTGTGACAAAATACGATTATTGTTATATTCACGGTTGTTACTATCACAAAGTATACGATATCGAATTTATTATTAGGTGTCTCTAAATCGAAGAAGTCTATTATAAATGTTATACGGTAATTATTTTAAGGGTCATGGTTGTTTGTACAAGCCAGTTTCTAATCCCATACTCGAAAACATGTATATAGGTAGGTAAGCTTCTCTCGGAGTTTTATTTTAATACTGTCGCAGCAAACGCTTTGACCGCGATGTGTTTTCTAACTTGAGAGTAGTACCAATCCAGGTGGGCATTATGCTATGGTTTCCTCACGATGTTTTCCTTCACCGAATGCTCAGGCTGATTTCAGAGTTGGATAGGTAGGCTCGAACCCGCGTCCATTGAAGCGAAATCCGAATTCACTACCAACTGCGCAATCATCGCATCGCATCATCCGCATAATTAAAGGTTTCGAAAGATGGCACAACAGCGGCGTGTCAGATGTTTGTTTCTGATGAATGTTTCAGTTATCCTCGCTGTCTTTGGATTGTGCTGTGTTTATCATCAAACTCAGAGTTAACACTTTACCTTGCTACTTAAAAAAAAAAATACACTTTCATATTTTTCTAATATACTACTCAATTTTTCATATACTTTTATAATAAAGCTACCAGTAGCGCCCCTAACGAAAATGTGGAGGATTTAAAACATACCGTAAAAAAAAAATTTGATCTTATTGGATAGTACTCCAAACTTGTGCCGAATCCTAAAGCCTGTGTATGTGGACAAATAAAGATAGAATGCTAGACAGAGAAGTACAAAAAATTTATAGTCGTATTTATGGTTTTACACACATGTTTGATTCACTGCGCCAAAAAACAGAAAAAATATTTAAACGGACATAAAAAAACAATATAGGGCAGTACATTAAGCAATTAGTACAAGAACTGGTTTATGGAATTGTAAAAACTATAGGACGATGCTAAAGTTTTCCCTAAGGACTACCTGGTTTACCCTCCAGTTAAAAATCTATCACCACAAAGGTGGTGCGGGTCCACCTTTTTTTTTTCTTGACGGGGGGAAATGCATTTACGCACTACCCTTACCTATTGCATTAGTGAGACCGAAGCCCCCCAATGCAATAGGTAAGGGGGCACGGAGGGACGAGCTCCGTGCCAGTGTGGGACTCACCCGGGCGTGAAGCGCCCGGAAATACCCACTAAAACCCCCCGGGGCCGTCCGCCACATTTGGGGTGCGGGTCCACCTAAGAGCCAGTAACGTCTAAGCTTAGCGTGTTCCCACCTTATCCCACGTTGATATATAAAATCAAGTGATATTGTTAACAAATGCCAAAACTTATATAAATAAAAAAACATTGTTTTCCAAAAAAAATAGAATCCAAGCTTAAGAGGATATACGAACGCCTTTTTTTATACAAACGTATTCCTCTGTTTCTTCCCTGGAGAATGTGATTATAGTGAATATGTATATGCCATATAATATATACCCACCATGCCCGTAAGTTTTGTTTTTTTTTCATAAATGAATAAATGTAGAAACACAAAGCCTTCTAAAATGAGAAAAATGGCCGATATTCACCGCCGTTTTCAGAAACAAATTTTACGCATAAAATAAATAAAGTCATAGATAATGACCAAAGTCTTATAATTACAATAAAAATTGAAACCGGTCTAGTTTTGGAAGGAAAAATGAAGATGATTGACGAAGTGATAATTTTGACTATTTTGCATAGGTATAATCAGCTCGAGCTGCAGCTATCCCTTTCGCGTTTTATAATTGTTTTATTCGGGTGCAACGTGATAGCAGTAGATTTCTGAAGAATATATTCTTCAAATTTGTATTGTATCCTATACAATTAAAGCCTATTTTAGATAATGTAATTTATAGTGGCTTTTTTATTTATACAATGAGTTCCTTTGTAAGTAGTACTCTCGCGGTTTCAAAAACAATATAGAGTGTTTATTTCTTAATATCAATGTATAATATATTATACTGTGTATTAATATAATGTACTGTATATAAAAAAACTAATTCAGTAAACAAAACCCGGTCTAATCAACACGTCCTTCGTAACAACGTACCGACATCACACAGCACTGTTCTCAACTAAAATAATTACTCTATTTTTTTCTGTACATTCTTACGAAGTGATTAATACACACATAACGGCCATTATAGAAGTAATAATAAACACGTTCACTATCCATTAACTATTTCCTGTTACTTATTAAATTAATAAGAATAAAAAGAAACGATCGACAAATACAAAAAACAGTAAATACTTCCAACAAATTTACGTGTGTTTATTAAAGTGAGCGATAACTTTAACAAATTAGTACGTATTATTAAGTAGTTTACGATGTCGGGAAGTGACAGACTTGTTATATTTCGTGTTGCAATCATGTAAGACATACCTAATGAAGGTGTTTATGAATGTCGGATAAAGGTATCGAACACATTACAGTCATCCGCCCATAATTACATGTAGCAAAAGGTAAAGGCAAAAGGTTTGTCTGTCAGTCCGTTAGATGGTTTAAAACTTGAGAAGCACAATAATGAATTAAAGCGCTTCTTTTTTTTTGGCAGTAAGTTGTAAATTATGAAAAACCAATTTAAAAAATACAATCAATAGAATGACGAATCTAAATAATCCATAAGAATTGAATATTATATCATATTATAAAGTTTAATTACATTGAAAACAATTCAAAGGTTTCATTTTTGTTTTGTTAAATTACTTTGAAAGTTCATTCGAGTCTTTTGAAAGTGATCCGACTTTGAACTTGTTAAATAATAAGTAGGTAGGTAGATACTTTGCAAGTTATTTATCTCGTTTCATTGAAATCTGCGGTTGAATTTTGTGTTTAAGTCAGTGGTTCTCAAACTATCCAGCAATGCGTCCTACAATAATATGTATGATTTTTGTTTTTTTTTTCCTATTTTAAATTGATAAAATAAAGTACAAACACGTTTTATCACAAACACATCTATATATAAATATATTCATAAATTATGTCAGCCGTTTAGTATATTTTTCTCTTTATGTGCATATGTTTGTATGTTTTTTTTTTTGTTCCATCTCTAATGATGAGCTCTAGTATTATAAAATTTAGTAAAATTTTAATTACTTAGACGAAAAGTAGTTATCATAACTTTATTTAAAAAATGATGACAATGTATTTACCTTAATTTTATTGGTAACTTCTTTAGCAATAGTTAGCTCAAGCCACCGTTCAGTTTAGAAACCGCTGTTTTAAGTGAATATATAGAGCATTTAGAGCTGTGATTAATAATTAAATTAAAAATAAATACATTCGTCTTAATTGCCAACGATCATGTATTTATTATCTTTATTAATGTGAAGGTCAGTACTCTTTTATTGCATAAACGTACTACTACCGAAGGCACCGAAGGCAAGGTTAAGTTACCAGCTTTAGAATTTAGTCTAACGAGAATGTTTAGTTCAAATGCGGAATATAGAGAAATTCTGAAAGATAGAGCAAGGCTTATTTAGTAGTAATTTGATTTGTTATATTAATTCCTAATGGTATTATAAATGTTTTCTGAAGCACTTGGAATAGAACGTCCCAGCTCTGACATTATGATTGCTACAGTAATTACCACTAACAACCGGTTAAGAACCACAGAGCTACAGTATTTTTCTTTTAAAAATGAAACTTGCCAACTTTTATTCAAAACATAATTTTATTAATTCATTATTGTTTTCCTATATGTATGTGGTGTGGTACATGTTTATTTTATTTCTGTACTTTATTTATCATAGTTTCCAAATTTTCTCATTGGCATTACCGACAATGTTTTCTTGAATCCACGATACCATATATTATCTGAAAGAAAATACCTATGGGATTGAGGTCGCCAATATACAAAGACATTGCGCAAAATTATTCATTAATTAAAGTTATGGAAAAAAAAACAAAAGTCTGTTATATCTTTTGAATTTAAAAAAATCAACAAGAACTTTGCCGTATTTTACCGACAGCAATGTGAGTCGTTATATACGTTGTTCTTTTGGAGAGGTTGTTTGATAGCAGTTATTTTTTAATCAATTTCACTACAATACACTTCAGCGTAAGTATAGTCTTTAAAAAAATGATTCTCGTTCTCTTAAAGAGCGATAATTGGTAGCCACCTTCACATTGGCCTACAAATGGCACGGGAAAACTCAGGTAAGTATTTTATAAGAATTTAAAATAATACCATAGCGACCTTTGAGACTCATATTTGAAAAAGTAAAGGTATTAAGAGATTAAAATTGGTATTTAAGTATTTCCACAGATTAATAATTAGCAGTTGACTAAGTATATTAAAAAAATCCCACATTCATTTACAGAGATATTATTGCAATCGCACTTGAGAGCCAAACAAAGGCTTGGCTAAACTCAAGCGCTAAACCTAAAATGATAGGAAGCTGATAAGATGATAAAGGTATAAATGACAAAAAGGACCTGGTGCTACCAGTACACAGGTTAAAAAGACTCGAGACCACTTACAATGCTAAATGTTAAATTTATACTTTACAGTCCGTAAACTTGCCAAGGATAGAAGTATTTAGGCATTCTAACTTGATAACCTGATACAGATCACGTAAACGATATAATAATATAATCTGATACAATCGTGTATGATATACTTCAACCAATATCTGACGGAACGGGAGCGAAGTTATAACAAATTAAAGACAAAGAAACGGGGTCGAAGCGGCCATTTCCATTAATGTTTGCATTACAGACACTTCGACTGATTGATGTGTACGTTTTTATAACGCATAGAGAACGTAGTCATCAGTATTATCGTATCTAATTCCTCATATTTTTCCGAACGATGACTTTTGAAGAATCAAGGCTAGAAGCATCCTCACTAAATTCGTAATTATGTCCTACCTTTTGAGTTTTTTTAACACTGTATAAGCTCAGTGCTTTGACCACTATCTCACCAGCTGTTAAGTGACGATGTAGTCCAGGACGTTAAACACACTAAGCCTAGAGATACCGGTTCTCAAGTGATGCTGCCGGAACACACCTATCGGTATTTGGCGACAGATTTTCAAACTTGAGGATGTTAGCTACTCAAGCCGCGATTATTAGAAAATTCCCTATCACCATTCTATAGTTTTCTTCACCAAAGGATCATGCTAACTTTTTAGATTTGGATAGGTAGGCTCAAACCCTCGTCCATAGACTAGAAATCTGGCCATTACCAAGTGTGCTATCATCCTTTATCAGTTTTAGCACCATCTAAATTCAATCTATTTGTCATTTCAAAATACAGTGTGATCGCGACAGTCAGATTGTATTCCATCTTCCTGAGTAATGAGCTAATATTTTTAAAATGAACAAGTATACGAAACATTAATGCAAGCTGTGGACAATAATACTGGTGGTCTATTCTTCCTGGATGCACCTGGAGAAACAGGGAAAACATTTGTCATTTCATTGATTTTAGCCACTATTCGATCAAGATGTGACATAGCTTTGGCGTTAGCATCATCTGGAATTGCGGCGACTCTTCTAAATGGCGGTCGTACTGCACATTCTGCGCTTAAGTTGCAACTCAATTTAAACACAATTGATACTCCAACATGCAATATTTCCCGATCCAGTGCAATGGGAAAATTGTTGATGCAATGCAAGCTCATTGTTTGGGATGAGTGCACAATGGCACATAAGAAATCACTTGAAGCACTTAACTTCACACTGAAGGATCGTCGGCGAAATAACAACATCTTTGGCGGCTTGATGATGTTGTTAACAGGCGATTTCAGGCAGACGTTACCAGTAATTCCCCGTGGAACGCCTGCAGATGAATTGAATGCTTGCCTGAAGGCATCACCTTTATGGAATAACGTAAAAACATTATCGTTAACCACTAATATGAGAGTTCAACTTCAAAATGATCAAAGTGCTGCACTTTTTTCCAAACAATTGTTAGCTGTTGGAAATGGAAAAGTCCCAGTTGATGCGACATCTGGATTAATTACTCTTACCAACGACTTTTGCCGATTTGTAGACTCTCAATTAGCTCTTATTGAAATTTTTTTCCCAAACATTAGTGAGAATTATCAGAATTATGCTTGGTTTAGTCAACAAGCAATTCTTGCCGCAAAGAATAATGATGTCCACGCACTGAATTTCACCATTCAATCAAAAATTGCTGGCGATTTGGTGACATACAAATCTGTTGATTCCATAACAAATCCCGATGATGTAGTAAATTATCCAACGGAGTTTTTGAACTCTCTGGAGTTACCAGGATTTCCACCACATAACTTGCAACTAAAAGTTGGTACAGTTATTATGATATTGCGTAATTTGAATCCACCGCGACTTTGCAACAGTACTCGACTTTCGGTAAAAAGACTTATGCCGAATTTGAATGAGGCAACCATTATTAACGGAAAGTACGCAGGTGAAAATGTATGTATTCCTCGAATACCAATGATTCCAACTGATCTTCCGTTTGACTTCAAACGTTAACTGAGCAGAGAACAATGAGTAGCTGTCAAACAATGTATCACGCACCGGCGCCATCAACTTAAAATATTGGTTTGTAGTACATGCTATGTATCAGAAATGACGCTGTATGTGAAAAATGATTTTCCCGCTTTTCCGTTGAAATTTTTCCTGAATTTTCTTTGCTATAAACCTCACGGAGCCCAAGACCTTTCCAACAAATGGAAAACCGTGGAAATCGGTTCGTGCGTTCTGGAGTTATAGCGTCAGGAAGGAAAACCCGACTTATTTTTATATAGTAGATTACTAGATCTACTTACTAGTCGTGTCAGCAGTATTCTTTAGTCGCTTTATTTGAAATCGTAAATCTTTTTTCAGCAGTTAACTTGATTTCGTCTGGATGCGGCATTCAGGCTCGACTTACTCTAACTTCCTACCCTTTTACACATCCAATTGGAATAAATCCATTTAGTTCATTCAAGATAATAATTAATTAAATAATCTGAACGGCATTTCCAATTTTTAGTAAAGTGATTTAATTAAATGGTAAATATGAGGTTTTAATGAGAAGACACATGTATGAGAACAAAAGTACTGAGTAATCTTAAATTCATATTTAATAGAGATTAGTTAGTTACTTATCACCTCAACTTTTTACAAATTATGTTGTAGAAGTTCATTCCATCAAGTTTCAAGTCGAAATTTGATAGATTCCGATTTATAACATCTAAAAGCAAAGACTTGTTATTTGTCTTTCATATATTTTCAGAGTATCTACAGGCATAACGTAGGCTATTCGAAAACCATCCGTGCAAACTAATAGCAGATTCAAGATTCGAATTCGTCTAGTATTATTACAGGTTACTATAAAAATTCCGGACAAATCAATGAAAAGCGGACACCTGTTTATCGTGAACGTATTAAGCTAAAGACCGGCAAGGTCGTTCAAGGCAGGCCAGCGGGTGAACGCACAGCACGTGGGAACGGCTGGCACCGCTCTCTCGTTGAACCAAAATTATTATTTTAGACCGCTTGTTAACTAGCACGACCTCCTAGCAGCTGCAGAGCCAGCGGCTGTTCGGGGCCCACGCACCAAAGAATTTCTTAACTTGACTTTACTTTGTCAACAAAACTGAACGATTTATTAATAGTCTTTATTCTTTATCTTCTCGAGACAGGTCACGGGTTAAATGCATTTACATTATACAATGTTTTTAAATAATAATTGAACGTAAACTATAAAATCTAAATAGTTTTCTATGTATATGTGATTATGATGTCATATTTGAATGTGAAATTGATTTAGTTGAGAATTTGTGAGCTTTAGAAATAACATGTAGGAAGAGGGTCGAGAAAAGCCAAACTTTAATTCAAAAATCAAAAATTCACAGAATGCCTAACTCTACCAAAAGTTAAGAATTTTCCTTCATCATAACATGATGTCTGGAATAGAAAATAATACATTAGACCAATAGGTACCTTATACTTTCTATGTTAGATGTGATAGATAGGAGACCAGCAGTGGTAGTCTTTTGACTGAAATGATGATTAAAAGCAATACAAATGACAACAGAATCTTGTTGAAAACAGAATTGTTACAAGGTCACTTTATCGAACAAAACCTTTAAAATGCGCCAAGTCCACACCTGTCTTCAGCAAATGCAGGAACTTTCTGTTATCCTTGTACAACTAACTGAGCATTATCTGCACTTTTAAATCTTGATATTGCAACATTTGATGTTCAAACGCACTATCGTTAAAATATTTTAAAACCGACATTCGTATCTTTGAACAAAGAAACTGCAATTAATATCGTTATTAATAGCAGCAGTTAGTATTAAATTGCAGATGTATTTAATTGATATTTAACTCGTTAGTATCAAAAGTGTTGCAATCGTGGAGTGGTTATAAATCGGAGAACATATATTTTGGGTTGGCCGTTGGCGTATTACGAAATCGTGTATTTGTGTGTCAGCTATGACCTTCATACATGGATTTTAAGAAGGTATAATTTTGCACTCTCAACACTCGGCAGTAAGGCATTTCACTTACAAAACTGCAATCAATCAAAAGCGTCGAATTTCTTTTATACTATGTATTACAAACTTGAAACGTCTTTAGGCTCTTTTATAAAAGGATTTTTCTTAAAAAGCAATCCTTTTCCGCTATAGCAATATTTACCATTAAATGATACATACATTTTATTGTCCTTAAAAATCACGTGTTCTTTGAGCAGCAACGCTCGAACACTGCGCATAATATTTTGCTCAAAAAATCTTGTAGGCGACATATTTAACTATTTAATTTGCATTGTAAACGTATATTTATATAAAACATAACAGAACGTTGCACATCGAAACTAAAGAAACAATAGCAATAATGATAAATAATTTATATGCTAAATTATATTTTAGCACAAGCATAGAACGCATTCTAACATTGAAAATCGTAACCAAATCGTAACTTAAAAGATATCTCTGCATAGTGTTCGCATTAAGAAATTTAAACAACAAACTGCACAGTTATTTCGCAATAACTGCGTACAATCACTGATTGATAATGTTGTTTTACCTCGGTTTACGCTCCGCTTTGCTATTTGAACACGTGTTAATAAATTGGAATTTAAATCACCTTTGTTTGAATTAAAACGATTCCAAGTGTTTTTTTGTTGTTTTATTTTTCTACAAAATGACGTTCAATATCACATTCCTTTTGTATATGAAGTCGGTTAAAAATAACTGACTAACATGTGTTTGTATTGCGTATGAATTATTTTATTTTCTATCATTTTGAATAATTAAAATCGGAGTGAATTATTTTAATCATTCTTAGCTCGTTCATTGAAATTAAAAAAAAAATACTTTTATTAGATTTTTTATTGATAATCCTTAATCACTATAGCTCATTAATCTGGTTAATAAAAAACAGAGGAGATGTCTTGAATCGTTTTCTCTTTACCTATTTATATAGTTTAACTTAATCATTCATAATATAAATATTTGTTTATATTCGAATAAAAAGAATAATAGTGTATATTTCATTTTTACTAAAATAAATAAATCCATAAACATAAATGCACGTAGAACTATAGAAGGTGACATAAAGGAAGATATAGGCGACAAACCATTATAAAATTTAAGCATCGTGATATAAAATGTTGCTTTTAACTTATAGTTTTATCTATACTAATATTATAAAGAGAAAAGATTTGTATTTTGTATGTAACGAACTATAGGACCGATTTGTATGACATTTGGTATGGAGATAGTTTGAAACCTAGGGAGTAACATAGGATAGTTACGTAGTGATAGATTTATAGTTTATTCCGAAAATCGCACGTGAACAAGAACTACGCTGGTAAAACCGCGAAGAGCAGCTAGTATTATATAAATACCCTATAGTTATCCAGTCACAGCATCTGATTTAAAGTGATATGTGTAGTAGTTTCCTTGTAATCAAGATACATCCTCAGTGTAGGTATTAATTTCTGTGATTCTAGTTTTAATATCTTTAAATTTATAATTATTGATGTTTCATCTTCGAAATTTGTATAATTGTCTCTACGTTTCCCTTCTAAATTATTATAAGTTTATTTGGTTTATCATCACATGTATTTGAATATATTAAGACAGTTTTAACTATTTTCTCATTATTATATACAGATTTGTTTGAGACATTTATTGTAATATTATCTTTGTTATTGACAGCATAGTCAATATCAATAATGAGAACTATACTGTTTAGCATAAATTTAATAACTGTATATTTTTGTGTATTGTTAAATTCTGTCTATTTCTTTTCCATTTTTTTTTTTTGATAATTTCTCTTATATTATAGAATCGTTAGATGGTAATTCAAGCTTAATTTTCGACTCTTCGTATCCATCGAAAACCTTGAAAATAACAGATCTTAAATCATTAACTTTTCCAAGAGCATCACTTACAGATCGTTTGTAAGTTTTCATAGAAAATATTTGAACAGTTCCTGTAAATGCTTTTACTGAAGTATGAAATACTTTTGAAGAGTTTCTAGAAGTAATTAGTTGCTCCGGAAGCCATGTAGTATCTGCTTTATTACGTATATATTTTTTCGTCATTTCTGTTAGTAGGAGATAAATAGTTTATTTGAAATGGAAAAGCATATTCAGTTTTTACTTTCTCAAGGCCATACTGTGGGTTTCCAAGGATTACGAGTTCATCGTCAAGAAACATCGTTTTCGACTGAAATAGAAAGTATTTTTATTTATTTGCATATCATACCATTTAGTTACATTAAAAATGAGTTTTTTGGTGTCCTATCAGAAAGTCTAAAATCACCTCCTATAAAAAATGTAGACATTTAACAGCATTCCTGTTTTATAAATTTATTCTTAATATGCATATCTTTTTATACTTCAAGCAAGCTACAACAATTATGTTATGTAAACAGTTATGTAAACAAGCAGATGAGTTCACCTATTTAGGTACGATTTTTTAAGAAAACGAGTTTAGTTTCTAAAATTATACCATTCGGTTCGTATCTACTCCCTGGTAAGTATAAACTTCTTCCTACGATCTTTAATAATCACTGCATCACTCTTATTAAAATTTGTCTAAGCTTTAAGGAAAGACAACTATCAACAAAATAACGTACATCCAAATCCATGACTCTTCTTGACTCGTTTTTTTACCATCAGTGTTCAATGGTGGTGGATCTACTGTGGTAATGAGATAAGAAAATAAGCAGAATAATATTACTGTCATCACAGAAAAAAACCACCACGAACACAACGCCTTTCGCCATACGATGCGTTGGATTTATTATCAAATATTAATTGTAGAAACAATATTAATTTTTTTATCAAAATAACAATTATTCTAATTTCGACAGGTGCTGTCATATTGCTAAACAAGGAATAGTGGTGACATATTCTATTATATTATACTTTTCATGTGATCTATAAAAATACATGTAAGTATGTATATAGACAATACATTTATATAACCAATAGATAAATGTTCTGTATACACCACAATATACACAGACCAGTCCAGATAACAGTGACAATATTTGTTTAGTCTATCGTACATATTAAATTTACGGAGAATCAATAATTTTTTATCTAACTGACTACCTTCACTATTGTCTTAACAGCTTCACAGGACTTTGTGGCCGTTTTACGAAAAAATCCCACTAAACATTTCCGATTTACCCGAAAATAAGTTCAAGCACTATATCAAGCCAGTTTATTTCAAAAAGATGGATCATTAATTTTTATTTGTTATTTATGTACATAAATGTACGTATATATATAGCTGTGTGGTGTCGGCTTAAGAATAGTACACCAGGCCATATCGTCCTCGTGGATGCCGTAAAAGGCGACTAAGGGATAAACCAGGGAATGGGTAGCAGCATTCTCTGGGAACCACAATCATCTACTGGGATTGCCAACCCGCCTGCCAAGCGTGGCGATTATGGCAAAATCTTTTGGAAAGACCTATATCCAGTCGTGGACGCCTTTGCGGCTTAATGGATAGATGGATGGATATATGTATCTATAAATCAGCCTACTTCAGTTGTAATCATACATACAGACGAAACAAATGTACTTGCATGTGTTTTCTTGATGTTGTTTATTTGACGATGAACGATGAAGTTATTAATGGTATTAAAACAAAGGTTACATTAAAGTTAGCAGAATTAGATCAATAAAGTCATTATATTTTTACTTTTTAGTGCATTTTAATAGTACATTATTTTGAAGTCGGTTTTGTTCATAATTGAAAATGATTTTCTAGAATAATTAATTTATGGAAGAAATCAAAATGTCCCGGTGCTGTCTATACATGATATGGTATAAAAATATTTACTATAATGTCATTATCCATAATAAACACCACTCGCATGTCCTCTTAACAAACTAAGTACTTTCACAGTGTACGTTTATTATGTTACATGTTGATATATAAAACCAAATTCAAATTCAAAAATACTTCACTCAATTTAGGCCCTGATGAGGTGCTTACAAACGTCAAAATATTACCACCGATTCGGAAAACAATTCTCGTTCATAAACGAATTCTCAAGCACTAAATTGAATACCGTTTTATTTTTATTTTAATTTAAAATCGTAGTAATAGTTCTTTACCACGCTCTTTACTCTATAATACTACTTACTTAATGTTTAACCCTTGAGCACTAACCTGGCGTGTACGCCAGCTTTCCATTGTTTTCCTATTGTCTCATTTTTATGGGTAATCGACATATTAATTATTACTATCACATCAGCCGACATTACTACCGTTGTTTTTAAATGAAAAGGTTGTAAAGCAAATATGTAATACGTACTAAACCTTAAATCTCAGCAGCCAATAGCCATCTATAATAAATTTGAAAAGTAATTGTAATCCTAAAGCCAGACACTAATGGATTGCTCTTTGATTGATAAAGGCGTTACTTTGCGGAAATTTATAGTAAATAGATTGTTTTTGTTTTGTTAATTTCGCGTAAAACTGATTGACATTTGAAAGCTGTTATAACTATATATAGGCTCAGTGCTTTGACCACAATCTCACCTAATGTGAAGTGACGATGTGGCCCAGGATGGTAAACGCACTAAGCCTAGATACTGGTTCTCAAGTGATGCTGCCCGAATACACCTATTGATATGTAGCGACAGGTTTTCGAAGTTGAGGTTGGGTAGCTACTCAGGCGGACATTGCCCTAAAATGCCCTACTACCATGCTATGGTTTTCTTACGATTTTTTCCTTCACCGAAAGCTTAGGCTGATTTTAGCGTTGGATAGGTGGATTTGAACCCGCGTCCAATGATGCGGAATCCGGCCGCAGTATCCACTGCACCGTCATCGCTTAAAATCTAAAATTTTCTAATAAACTAAATTCAAAAAAATCTACTTAAAACAACATATTACCAATTAACAAATTATACGTCCGCCATAAACTTACATTATTTAAACCGATAGTTAGGTCCATTCTCACCTATTGCGCCCCTGCCTTCGCTTACACAGATCTGGCCTCCTTCCAAGTGGTTCAGAACCGCTTCACCAGGAGAGTCGTAGGTGCCCGGTAGTACGAGAGGAATGTGGACGTCCACAGAGACGTCAACCTACCATAAATTCATTCCGTTATCAAGTCCCAGTGTCGCGCATTTTTCGACCACGCAGAGACACACCCGAATCCGCTCATAGCGAAAGCCGTCGCGTACTCCTCCGACCCGCTAGCTCCGAAACCGTTTCGGAGACCGCGTAACGTTCTCACCGATCCCGATGATGATATCACGTGCGAAAATAGGATCTTTCCTTTTCAACCGATTCAGTATGCGTGCCAGCGCCCACGCCCGCGTAACCACCGTTCCCGCCGCCGGGGACAGGCAGCTAATTTTGCTTCCGCACACTCTCCGGATCCGGATCCGCGGCGACCCAAGACGTGTCTCGTTCCCCAACTGGGGAGGCTCTTGACGTCGCCGCCAGCTCGATACAGTGACACTGCCCATGCATTGAGCATTACACGCACAACACTGCAAACACACTCCTGCACACTACACGCAGGTACATAGTTTCTGTAAGGAACCTTTTTTTTATGTGAATAAAAAATGTAGGGAATAGCTAGGTTCAAACTCGCGAGAGAGTTTTACACTCAGGTGACGGCCAAGCCGAGGTTCGTACTATTTTGGTAGCCCTTGTGCTAGTCACCTTTTGCGGCTGAGTGCCTTCAGCACTAGCCCCCAAAGTCACGGTGAAGCTGTAAAGTCCTTTCCGGTCAACAGGAGGTGAAATAGCGAACTACACCACCCACATTTCGCCGAGCTTAGTTCCATTCCAGATGTGACAGGGGGAGAGCCTGTCGCCATATCGGGCACAAATTCCAAACTCCGGGATGATAATGAGTAGAAAAACTCAATATCACTTTATCCGACCCGGGGATCGAACCCAGGGACCTCAGAACGACATTCGTACTGTAATACAACTGCGCCACCGAGGCAAATTATAAATAACACTATTATCATAGAATTAAAACACTCAGAACGGTTTTAATCTTATGCGGAGTAAAGCCATTTCAAGTTAGCCTTAAGAGGCTATATGTGTCTTTCGTAACGTGCCGGTGATTACGTAATTCTGTGTCGCTAATATACACACAGATATACTTTTTGACTTAAATATTAAGCTAGTTTTAGTCTGAAATTATCGCTCTTAGCGTTATTACTCTACGACTGTTATACATGTCACATCTCATTATTTTATTTATTTACTGGTTAACTTTTGACTAATTTGTATGTTTCTACAACTGTCTAGGTATTTGGCATTTCATTTGGTATATCATTTAATATTTATTTTACTTTTTTTGTACAGTTTCCGTGCGGCCTAGTCTAGAACTTTCTTCTAGAAGTGGAAGTTGTTGTCAATCACTTTCAAGCTAAACTAGCAATATAAATATTAAACAAGCTATTAACGAATTACTTTATTGAGTTAACATTACCAATCACATCCCTCTTAGAACAGGGTCGATAGTTTTTGAAAACAAAAAAAATAATAGTACGATGAAACCCATTGCAAAAGGAAGAAAAATATAACACAAATGAAAGGAAAAATAATTTACGAGCGATCTGAGGTTGGAAAGTGGAAGTGGCTGAGTTTTTAAGGATAAAAACGGTTTATCTCGATTTACGGCAAAACTACAAGTCCTTTGAAATAAATTAAATTGAAAAGTTGCAGGTAATAAAAAGATCTACAACTTTTGGATTCACATAACCTCAAAATTTTGTGAAAAATTCAAATAATCAAGGTTTTGGTTTTTTATTTTTATCTTTTACAAAAAGAAACTACGAAATTTGGTGAAAACTTACCTTTTTATATCCCACAAATACTGTAACTTTACAATATTTATTTTTTCACCTTATTTTGACTTAATATTAAAAAAGCATCCTAATTTTAAATCGAAAATTCTCACGTCAAAATATCTGCTTTTTTTTAAAATGGTGGGCTCTTTTTCGAAATCTCTACTTTTTGTTGGTGTAAAAAAAAACATAACAATGGTAAAATTTCAAAAAAAAACTCGAATCCGAATTTCTTTTTTAATCATTATATACAATTTTGACCTGTTTATTAAAATTCCACTTTAATTACTCGAAAAACGATAGATTCCGTGTACATTGATAAACAAAAAAAAATTGCAAATCGAAAAATACCGCTACAATTAACAACCAAATAAGATGTTAATATTTAATAATACATCTAAAATATATTGAGAAAGTTGTAGAATCTTGTTTAAATTATATACCTCGAATTCTGGCTAACGGTTTTTACAGCTGCTACGAACAGTTAGTAATGCCCAGAAGAACCTCCTAGCTCCTTCCCTACTTCTCTGTGAAATACCTTTTGATGGGCTAAAATTTTACGTAGGTCACTCAGGTATGTAAGTAATCTTAAAATAGCAATGAATAGGCATCTACGCATATAATTTTAAGAAGCTCTGGTCTATCTAGTATCAGCTTTAACTATCCCGAGGTCTAAGACAGTATTTAATTTAATTTAATTGAAGTATTTTGATATAATCTCCTTAAATAGTCTCGGCTATATCACCTATCACTATTAGGGTCAGACTCAGAAGCGTGCCAGCTCGATCTAAACTTTTCTTTAATTAATATCTTTAAACTATAGAATTTAAACAAGTTAATGACTTACATCAAATAAGATTTATATCATCACAGAAAAGTTACAAATATACTTAAAAAAAAATACATATCTTGTCATAAGCCATCGAATTATATAATATGCGATCCATTCCCCATAATTTCTCTGAAATCGATGTACAACTCCTTTGGCTGCAATATGAAATCATGTACCCACATTATCATAATGAAATTTAATAAATATTTTTGGGTAATTATTAAATTTATCTCATAATTTATTTAGGACCGTGCCAAAAAAAACGATAAAAAAAACTAACCAAAAGAGTAACTTCATCGCCATTTTCATCGTGTTCGATCGACACGGTGATCCCTCTCTCATGCAAGTTTACTAATTGTGGATCCACAACCATCATCAGATATAATAAACTGACGAATACACTGAGAACTAGACATGTATAAACTAAAAAATACAGCCAGAGCTTCATTCGTAACTATTCGTACTGCTATGGACTATTTTTCTACAGATTTTGATAGCTATCAAATTTTCGTCTTGTGACGTATATCTAAAATATTTATGGTTCTGCGTCTATGATAATGGTAATTTGTGTACAAGCAATTTAAGCTAATGTCATGTCCATCCATCCATCCATTCAATCGAAAGACGTCCACTGCTGGGGATATAGGTCTCCCCCAATGATCGCCACGACGACCGGTCTTACGCCACCCGCATCCATCGGATTCCCGCGACCTTCACCAGGTCGTCTGTCAACCTTGTCGGGGGCGTACCCACGCTATGTCTTCCGGTGCGTGGTAGACATTCGAGAACACGTTGACCCCATCGGGCATCGGTTTTGTGAGCAATTTTCCCAGCCCACTGCCACTTTAGCAATTCCTCGGGCAATGTCGGTTATTTTGGTTCTTCTGCAGATCTCCTCATTCCCGATTCGACCACGCAGTGAAACTCAAACCATAGCCCTCTCCATTGCCCTTTGAACAACTTTTACCTTTATATTGGGCCCATTGTGAGCGTCCACGTCTCAGTACCGTATGTTGTCACTGGCAATACACACTGGTCGATGACTTTCGACTTGAGACACTGGGGTATTTTGTACGAGAAGATTCTGCGTAGCGTCCCGAACGCGGCCCAGCCGAGTTGGATTCAGCCATTAACCCGTTCCTTGAAGTTGGATCTACATAACTGGATGGTTTGTCTCAAACCTACATAACTGTCAACAACTTCGAGCGTAGAGTCACCGATTTTTATAGGAGTTGGCGCAACATGGGCATTAGACACGACTTTCGTCTTGTCCATGTTCATTTTAAGGCCAACTCGTTAGGAGGCTCTGTGGTTTCAGCCATGACTATTATATCATCAGCAAAGCGAAGGTGTGACATGTACTCGACGTTTGTGTTAATGCCGAGCCCTTTCCAATCCAGAAACTTGAAGACATCCTCGAGCGCAGCGGTGAACAGTTTTGGAGAAATGACATCTCCATGTCTAACGCCACGCCGCAAAGGTATAGGTTTCGAGGTCTGGTCCTATAATCGGACTGAAATGGTTGCGTTTTCGTACAAATCCTTCAACGCTTTGATATAACGATTGTCTATTTGGCACCGCTAGAGCGACTGCAGTACAGCCCAGGTCTCAATCGAATCGAAGATTTTTTCGTAATCTACAAACGCTAAACAAAGGTAGGTAAGGTACCTACCGGTTATACTCTTCGGTGTTGTCACGTAGGTAAGATGTATTTTCAATCTTGTATCAGCGTTCCCAAACTGTGGCTCACCCTGCTAGAACTTTCCATGGAGCTTTGTCGGCACCTCAGAATAAATGCTACTCATTATTTTCTAAAATAAACCTAACTTGTGCACAAAAACCAAACTATATCACATCAAACGCCACCAAGATTATATTATATAGAGTCAAATACACCAATTTAATGATATAAAGAAAACCACCGCTACATGTCAGACTGATCCCACCAAAAACTCATATTTATAGTTATTTCTTGATAACAGTCCGCATGGCGGTTTTTACTTCTAGCAACATTGTATGTTAATTGTAAATCTTAGTAGTGTGCATAGGTTCTCACAGAAGAAACTGTTTCTAATTATATTATTTATACAACTTTGCGACGTAGTTTCGATATGGTTATTTATATGTTTATTATTAAAATTCGTTTACACTTATCACTTTCGATCTACGCAGATTATAAAATAATATTATTGTATAAAGCAATACAATCGTTTCCAGTTACGCTAATTGCGTTATGATAATCGAAAAAATACATTTCAATACAAAAATGTATGTGAATTAATTACTATATTTTTTGTGTCAAAGAATAATGAAACGTTACTAACGAGGCAATAAGAAATAATACATATTATTTGTTTGTAAAATATGCCATGTTATAGGAGACTAATAAATAAAATTGGAGTGTCTGTTAGTAATTTCAAAATCAATTTTTTTTATATATATATACTGTACCTATACCAACAATACAATTCTTAAAAATTTTCTCTGCCTATCCGTCTGTTCGTTCCGGGTAATCTCCGGAAAGGCTGTACGGATTTTTACGGGATTTTTTTTGGTAGATAGCTTAAGTTACTTAGGGTACTTTTAATTTTCGAAAATAATTAGAGTTCCCCGTAAAAACAAAAACTGATAAATAATTGAATAAAATCCAATTCAATGCACAGTTTTACGGGCAAGTGCTTAAATTTATGAGAAATATATATTCTTTATCTTAATACTCAACAAAAATTAGAGTTCCGTATAAAAAAAAATCAGTGAAGAATATATAAAACGCGGGCGCAGCCGCAGGGACATTGCTAGTAGGATATATAATATATAATTTTCATATTTACATTTTAGGACTTGAATGATAGAGAATTATTATTAATGATGTTAAATATATACATACACATGTTATCACGTCTTTCTCCCATGAGGGTAGGCCGAGACTACGTTCTTCCATTTGCTATAATCTTGACAAACTTTTTTTGCTTCTACTACTTCATGAGCGCTTTCATACATGCTCGTCGGTTATGAGTATTTTCACCTGGCCCTTATTTAAGACGTGTTCGATTTGATCTAGATATGTTCGCCAAGGTCAACCCTTAACCTTAACTTGCGCATTCACCCTCGCCTTATAAATTCGTTTCGTTAATCTTCTGTCTCCATCCTGTGTACATGCTCAAGCCAACTAAGCATACCTTTCTCTATCTTGGTGACCACATCCTCTGTGTGGTGTGTACCACAGTGTTCTCTTATAATACTATTCGTGACTTTGTCAATCATCTTCACTCCAGCTATACTCCGGAGAATTCTCATTTCCACAGCGTTAATCTTACTTGCATGCTTCTTTTGCCAAACCCAGCATTCGCTACCATGCATGTAGGGACCAGCAATACTCGAAGAACAGCCAAACGTTAGATACCACACAAAATAAAATGAAGAAACCAAAACAGATACATTTAGAAAAAAAGATCCTTGCGTTCATTTAAAAAAAAGGTTTCATTGCATAAATAAATAACGTAAAATTAACAAATTTGACAATACATTTTTTGAAATAGAAAAGTTTATTTTACATACCATAATAATTTGCCAATTAATTTATAACTGTGAAATTACATTTATCTGGAATACATCCTTTAGGTATTTTAATTTTTGGGTTTTAGAATGAAAATGTTGTCTTAGTCTAAACAGTAACCATAATATCAAGTAACAATTATATTATTAAGTGACAAAGAGTGTGACTTTCACGGTGATTTAGCCGCTGGTCTGATTGATTGCCGATCACAAATGCGTTTAGTGGTGGTGGTTCAGTGGTGGGGGAGGAAGTCGTAGGTATTATTTTTGAAGATTTTTTTATATCTATGGGCGGTGAACAGGCAGACGGCCCATATGATGGTAAATTGTTACCGTCGCCTATGGACAACTGCAACACCAAGAGTATTAGGCACCGATGCGTTGCCGACCTTGGAAAGTGTTTTTTAAGTCGCCTTTTGAAGATTCGCACGTCTTAGCCTTGGGAGAAGGCTGCGCTGGATAACCCATTCCACAGCGCTAGCTTACTCTAAAGTACCTTAGGACAGTTGCGTTACGGCTAGGTTTAAAATTGTGGGAATGAGAAACCAACCAACGGCGGAGGGTGCGGGTTTGTAATGGCGATGAGGGTACCATATCGAAAGTCCCTAAACCGCATGTTAATTCGAGTTCATCAACAATACCAATAGTACGCCTTTGCACGGAGTCAAGAGGAGAAAGCTGGTAAGCAGGAGCACCGGCCCAAATATGTGAGCAGTACTCTATGTGAGGTCGGACTTTTGCTTTTAACAGCACAAGTCTTTGGTCTGAGGAACTACTTAGACCGGTAGAGAATACCTAGCTTTTAGCTGCTAGTTTGGCTTTGCTTTCCAAGTGACTCCGAAACTGTACGTCGTTGGATATGTTGACGCCAATAATTCCGATACTGTTTGAGATTTTGAGACGTATGCCCTAGAGCTTAGGTACTATGATAGACAGGATCTTTTTCGTGATATAAGCGTTGTGTCTTTGAGGGATTAAATCGGACGAGATTAGCCTTTCCCCAATTAGAGCAATCCAAGTATCCTATAGTAATCCTATAATAAGTAACCTTAGACACTAGTTCGATCCGGCTTTGTCCCAGAGTCGCTTGAAGACTATATGTACGGCCCAAGTATCACAAGTGCTGTCAACCGCATAAAAATGGACATTTGTATATAACAAATTATATATATTGGTAACAAATGTAGGTTTACTAAAGAATTGTGAAATTTTATTTTTATTTTTTAGATATGACAAAAGAATCTGATATGCTCAGCGCGTCAGACTCTGAGCTGGGTTCAGTGAAATCAAATCGTGCAAGCAAGCTTAGCGCCATACTCTGCCCCACAGTATGCGCTCTTCTTCTGGTCAGTATCTTCGCTGTCTCCTTCATCGGCACCAAGTTGGTCTATAACCAATATGATGCCTTTTTTAACAGCGGACATCACTTCAACGTGGCTAAATTGTACACATTCTCCAAATTAAATAACACCACTTTTAAAAAGCGAACTATACCATAGGTTTACCGTTTATATATAATTGGATGTCATGTAATATTTTTTTTCATTATATCATTTTTTTAAATTAAATATTTGATACTAACTTAATTATACTTTGGTCTCGATTCACAATATTTTTATAATATATCCTATTTAGAATATCACACCAACTTTTTATTGCAACTAGCGCTATCTACACGTAATTTATAAAACTAGTAAGTTAGTAAACTTGTGAAATGCTCTTCATGGTATCGTATTTAGTCAAAAGATGGCAAAACATTTATGGCTGATACAATAATTATGAACAAAATGTTTTATTTTGTTACATATTTAACGATTACTAAAATATAATTAATAAAAACAATATAATAAATATAAGGATAAGAAATAAATAAACGTGAAATATTATTAACATATTAATTTTTTATGTGGGTAACACATCAACCTCATGAAAGAAACTTTTGTTTATATACTCTATGGACACTTTGACAGGCATCAAAATGGGTGGTCGTTGATTATAGTGAGAATTATTTTCGGTAGAATTTCCCAATAATTTTCCGTATTATTCGTTGGTGTTTTTTAGTTCGTATCTTCGTTAGATACTTTTAGTGCTATTCCTTTGAACTTTCCTGTCATAACGTGTGAGTATATATAGTTGTTTCTTTACATTGTGCGTTTTACATGTATTGATTGTGTTTGTTGTGCGAAGGCCAATGTCAGCCTTCACGCTAGCGGAGAGTATAGTGGAGCTTCTGTAAAGAATAATATTTAAATTAATATTATAACAATTTTGTTTTTCTGTGGGTAGGTGTGACAACAATTTGATAAGATGTTTTTCTAATTCTAAATATATAAATGTTGTGTATTTTAATATTTCATATAATAGAAGAATCATCTACTGTAGAAAAAAAAAACTAAATTTATTGATTTATAGTCTTCTAAAAAAGTAGTGATTAAAGCTAAACAGGTCACATAACAACTTTCTTTGTATAAATTTAATTGACTGTAATCACTTTATCATTTTTAATCAATAGCTGGTTTAGTATTTAGTAATTACACTGCCTTCATGAAGTAAAAATAAAAACAACTTATAAAGAAACATAAATGTTATTTTAAATTCTGTATTTTAAACTAATGTATATGAATTTACATGAAAAACAATTATAATAAGTGAATTAAAAACAAATGTTGTAGTGAACATATAGCTAAGAAAGAATGGTATGAAATGAATTTTCTAGAAGTGCCTAATATCATCTTGAAATTAAATGCTTGAGATCCATTTGTGTAAGTTGCACAGATGCATAGGCCTTGGGAGTGCACTTACTTACTAGGCACTATAATGAAAATCTTGTATTTTAAAGTTCAAAAATGTGCCAAATTATTCTGAATAGAGATTCTAGAGTGCATACATTAAGTAAAAAGAAAAACAGATTTTATGGAGGCAGTTGGAACGGATGAATTGTAGTTTGAGACAAAGTAAATGTAACTTAAGACACAAAGAAAATTAACTTAAATTAATTAAGTTAAATTAACCAGAGATTAGTTTTTAATAAGCATAAGTTTATGAATTGTATATCCTTTCTGATGCCCTACAAAGGCATGTGTGAAGATAAATTAGTTACTTTAGTAAATTAAAATCTCTAAAAATGTTATGTAGAGTAAACAATAAATAAAAACATGGTTAGCAAGAAGTGATGAAATTGTGATATTTTGATAACTTATGACAAAGTATTTCTGAATCTACAAAGATAAAAATTTACCAGTAGTTCTGCTTCCATATAGCAAGTCTTTGTTATATTGTTTTACTAGCGGGCACCCACAATAAGATGACATATTTTATTTTGATTGAATTTAGGGTGTCCTGATTTTGTTTTGTTTTTCATAACCTATTTGTTATGAAACATGGACACATGCTTCCTGTAAACCAAATTTCATTTAAATATTATATTATAATTTCTGAAAATTATCACTATAAATAATAATTTTTATAATGTATCAATTGCTAATAATACTTTAAGGCTATTCTTCTTCTTATATAATGACAATTTGTGTTCAAACAATTAGTGCTAATGTCATGTATGTAATGTATTTTCAATCTTGTATCAGTGTTACCAAGCTCGAGCAAAACTGTGGCTCAACCTGCTATAACTTTCCATGGAGGTTATGTGGCACCTCAGAATAAATGTTACACATTATTTTCCATAATAAACTTGACTTGTACACAATAACCAAACTATATCACACAAAAACGCCACCTAAATTACATAATATAGAGTCAAATACACAAATTTAATGATTTAAAGAAAACAACTGCTACATGTCAAACTAACATTCTGCTAAAAACTCCCTTTAAGCTGTTAATACACATACGAACCGGACTGCGGATGGTATGGTGAGCGGCCTACGGCCGGGGCCATCAGTCACCTAATTAGGGACGGAAATAAGATTTTTCAAAAAGATCCATTTTTTTTATTTGCGTCAGAGAACATTGAGGTCTAAGATATCAATATTTTTTCGACTTGTTTTATTCGTAAATAGTGGGTGAAATTAGACTCATTACAATCTTTTTATTAACAGCTTTAGCTTGTACAAAACATGATTTAAAATGTTTTAAAATTATTTCATAAAACATGTTTAACGTTCTAAACATTTTTTAATTAAATGAATTTAGCGTTGTCTTGTACCAGCTATTTCAATAATCAATTTAGTTAAAGGTGTTTAACGGTCGGTAAAGTAGTCCTCCAGGTTTCGTTTCTCACTTGAGTTGCAGTTAAACCAGAATTCGAATAAATTTTAAGGACAAATTACAAAAAGTATGGTTGTCAAAACGCCTGTCACGTTTGCTGTATTTTGACACTTGGTTTGTTTTGTGGTTTTCGCGCTTGTTCTTGAGTTCAAATAAAGAAGAATACTGTGTATTAAACTTGATAGCTTATATTTGTTTAAAAATAACCATAAAACATTTTTATAGATAATAACTTCATTCAAAAATAAAAACACTACATAATTGTCTGTATTCCTGATTAATTCTGGTACTATTTGTTGTAATAAATATGTAGCACTGCATTTACTAAGACAAAATCTCCTTAAAAATTTATCGTCGGGAAGTCTTTCGTATAAATTGATTCTCTCAAAAACACTCCGGATTGGTCTACTCAAGTATTATATGAATTCTTCATTATCATCAGAAAAAAGATCAGAAAATTTCATTTTAGCTCGAAAAACGTAGCAAATAGTAACAAATTAACAATGAAATCTGCCATGGCAGTTTACTAAACGTATTTATTTGCATTTAAACTTGTAACCAGAGAGCGTTTAATTTTGACAGAAAGTTAAACGTATTTTGTGACTAAAATTGCTGGTACAAGACGCTTGTTTGATTTAAATAAAAAATGTTATTTAAAGAAAACTTAAACATATTAAAAACAGTTGGTACAAGCCGCCCTAAATGTCATAGCAATTGAATAAAAGTAGATACCTATTTAAAGATAATCATCATATCATAGAAAACAAAAAGGATACTCTAATAATCGATACTTTATTAGTTTGAAAGATGGATCTTTTGGAATTAAATTTTTGTGAATCGATTCATCAAGCTTAGCTTTGAATCGATTCAATAGTTGATCTTTTCCGGATAGGATTCCCATCCCTAGTTAGGTGACTATAACCTCGGCCGCCCGCCGTACCATGTCCGCGGTCCGGTTCGTACGTGTGTTAACTGCTTATTGCTCAAAAAATTATTTGTTCTACGAATTCTAATAATAATTTCGAAAATCTTTATGACCTATCAACAGCTCCTTAACATTGTCACCAAAATCGGTCAAGCCGTTTTTGAGTTAAATCCGTTTGTCTAGAGGAAAGAGGCAAAAAATTTCTCAATGTCAGATTCGGGTTGAGTTATTAATAAAATAAACACAAGTCCCAAATGAAAAAACATTTAAATGTACAACAAATATTTCAGTTTTATTATTAATATAGATATATCTAAAATATTCATTGATTTTGTGAAACCATCGCAAAGAATGTCATGGTTTGTGGTGCAAAATTTTGTGTCAACTTTATTTACAATAAATTGTACAAGAAGTTAGCGAATAAACAGACGTGGTAGGTACTTTGTTTTAATATTAATAAAATATAAAAGTTTGTTTTATTAAAATCTTTACACTAAACACTAAAATTGTCCGAGTAAGCGTAATCCAACTTTTTTGACATTTGACATTTGTTGTAGGAGAAGTATTTCCAAAGAGTCAGCATAAATAAGAAACCTGTGACATACGGTTTGAAGTGAAAAATGTTTTCCACATTTCCAATCAGACTCGAGTGTTATATAACTATCATTCATGCTGAGGCAGGAAAAGAAGCATCTTCCGCAAGCCCTTTTGTTCGAGACCTCATTTCAGGCGACCTCATCACGCCTCTTTGCGTATGCAAAAAGCTAACATCGAGTAGGGAGTATGTTTGAGATGCAGCGGCTGACTCTTTTGTCTCTTACCTTTTTTTTATCAAACTACTATGAATGTTTTTTAAACGGCATTTATTTTTATTTCGTTTTTAAAACGTATGAGTTTTTTTTTAATTTAATAATTACTTTTAAAATCTAAGTATCTGAACTAGAGATGCCACGAATAGTGATTTGTCCGAATAACAAATATTCGTCGAGACTCCTGGCCGAAGCGCTGAGTATTTGGCAACACTTAGTTCTTTTCGCGGGTGATAGCTATAATTAACCTGCATCACTAAACTACGCGTAATGACGACGCGCCGTGGCCGCTTTTGTTTCATTCGTGATTGTACGTCTAGATAGGACAGCAGACCCTGACAAGCGGTGGTCAGCAAACGCAAAACAATATCATAACCTAGCAGAATTTGCTGAGATTTATTTATCTTCCGGTACCAGTGAGCGGCTATTCATAAAAGTCGGTATAGTTTATGAGGAAAAGCGCAACTATTTGATATCAACAAATGATAAAATTAATTTTATTTATTATAACTAACCTCTGCTAGATTTTAAGTACATATTAACGCTAAGTTATTGGTAAAATAACTGCCGAATAAGTGGAAATAACTGGATATAACTGGAACTGGAAATAACTGGAATAAGTGAAACTTAAAATAAGTGGAAAATAATTGCCGAATAGCCGAATATTCATGGCATCTCTAATCTGAACCCCACTTCTTAACAAGAACCTGTACGAAATATCTAAATATCGTACATTTAGACATTAGTTAACATAATGATACTAGCTGATCACCGCGGTTTTACCCGCGTAGTTCCCGTTCCCGTGGGATTTTCGGAATAAAAAGTATGTCACTCCCTGGATTTCAAACTATCTCCATACCAAATTTCATCCAAATCGGTCCCATAGTTTTTAAGTTTATTCGTTATATACAAAAATACAAATCTTTCCTCTTTATAATATTAGTATGGATGGAAATATATTTAAAATATTTACATTTGAAAATTTGCTAGATATCCTATTAGTTTTAAATCTATGATGAATTCATAGATTCAAACTTTTATTAAACAATATAATTCTGCGCTATTTCAAATGATCATGCAAACACGCTTATCTTTGGAACGCCATCGTAATTTTTTAAAACTTTGTTGTTTAGTTTGGTGTTCTGCGTTTCGTTTTCATGAGACTTAATTGACATTTTTAATTCTTTTTGTAGTTTCATTTTGTGTATAATTTGGTAAATAAAAAAATATTATAGTACATGATTATGCAATTACCGATTGTGATATTCTATGTTTTCTATACCATAAAATAATATAACGTTTATATTTTATGCCGAAAATACATCAAAACAAAAAAAACGTAATGCGAACTGTCGAAACATAATGATTATTATAATTATTGGCGTTTATACATAGGTACTAAGTAAGTGAATCATCATTCCCGCATTTTTAATATACGCATCTGTGTAAATGATGAAAAAAGAAATTACACAGGTGTTGAAAACATTTTCTTTCGAAATTATTTTATTCGTGGTTTTTATTGTTTTGTAATTGTAAATACTATATAAACCGATTCACGAGGTTATGCTTGAGAACAAGTACAGATTCAAACTAGATACGTGTTTATTATGTTTTGACAGTTTCTAGTGTTTACATCATAAATAACTTAATCTATTTTGTCGCAGGAAACATTTTTACAGGCAGGTTTTATTATGAATGTTTATTACAATACTAATAAGTTTAAAATATAGTAATTTCTTTTTTTTTTAAGTACCTAACTAGGTTGGCCAACGACCAATTGAAAGGGGTGGGTGTATACTGCAGTCTCTTTACCAAACTGACATGAAAAAAGGAAATTAAGTACTTCCGCGAACTTTCTGCCATTTGAATTTGTATTTTGTAATTATAAAAGTTAACGAAATTAATATTGAAATTTTTAAAATATATTCAGGGCAAAAACCAATCGAAAGATATCGTGAGATTTTATACAACCTTGGAAACATTACAAATTTCATAATCTTTAGTTCATTTTATCGTAAGTTCCACATTAGTTAATATTTGTGCTTATATAGGAATCATTATAATCTGTGTTTACCAAAATGAAATTGCTACCATAATAATCATCCAATCAAGAAAGGACGCAACTTATCTAGCAGAACAAAGCAGCGTAGCTTTGACGTCATTGAGTAATCTCTTTCATAGTAACGGAGATGAAAGTCAATTGGTTTCCGTGTACATGGGGTGACCCACTTACCCGGATTCACCTGGGATGCGCTCGTGACGTCAACGAGTGACGTCGTTGCCTGTGACACACTGGCCTATTTATAGAGTTTCGAATGGGGGAGCTAGGGGCAGCGGGGTGTGTCCCATTCAAGCTATGAATCCTGCAGTCGGGTTATTTTTAACTCGCTATTCCATTCATGGAATGCGAATTCACGAATTACTGTCGGGATAATTAGAGGAAACTTTTAGTTAGGGGATGTTCGTTTTATTATTGATTACTATAAAAGACTCTATAGGTACTAGAGGTCCGACTCACATATTATATACAAAGACGGTTTTACAAATCATGTGGATTAAAACAATGATGACTCATTTGGTAGTCTGGTCGTATTCCACGTCGATGGACACAGGTTCGAACCCACCTAACCAACTTCATAATGACCGTGAGCTTTCGGTGAAGAATACCATCGTGAGGAAACCATAGCATTGGGGTAGGACTTTTTCTAATAATGCCTCCCTGGCTAGATGCCAGATGTTTGAAAGGTTTTCGCCGAATACCAATAAATGTGTATCGGCATCTTTACTTCAGAGCCAGAAACTTTAGACATCGTCACTTAACATCAAGTGAAGTTGTGGTCAAAGCGCTGAGAGCCTACCATGTACATACAGTATAAAAAAATTACTACGGTTTTCAATTTCTCACTCTCAGATAGTAATTTTTTCAAAATAGTTTTATATTTATAATTTAGTCTGAGAAATTTTTATTTGAATATAAAAATTACAATATTTTGTATTCAATTCCCCAAAACTTAATTTTATGGTCTGAACTAAAATGAATTGTGATTGTTTAAAAATTCCAAAGAAAACTTCGAGTTAATCAATATAAAATTTTCCGATCTTGGGTATAACTATAAACTCTTGCACCAGTTGCCAGTCGCGATACAATGACACTTTATTCACTAGTCAAACGAGAACTATACACTTAACATCATAAACTGATAGGTTTACCTAGAGCAAATTCGGGGGAATTTCATGTGCCCATAAGAACCCAATCCGAGATTCGTAGGAATAACCTTGTAACAGTTACTGTTTGGCTAAATGGCTTAAAGTGTCATGGCTATGGTCAAGAGCATAGTCAGTTAGAAAATACGAAAACTGAAACCACCACTACATGGAACTAATAGCTAGGAAGATATATACTATACATTACTCCCAAAGTCTTCCACACCATTATTATTGCCCAGCCGATCGTTGACAGTTTTTAATATTTAGCTGCCTTGTCTCGGTCCAGCTCAGAATTAGCTGCGTCCAGTTTACCATACAGACTCATTAGTACTAATTCAAAATCGAATTACAATAGTTCTAATTGTCCATTTAAAGTATAAATAATTTCTGTTTAAATATGTCCGTTACGAAGCCTCTAATCAAAGCTAATGTTCAATATTACATATACGACTAGCACGACCTTATTTCTTAACATTACATCACGACATATTGTTTGTTATAGCAGAGATGTGTTTATAAACAGACTGGTTTTTCTTTGATTGCGTCATATAAATAATTCAATCTTTGCTTTAACAATAATACGATACGACTTGTTTGTGTGGCCGCCACGTCTTTGGTAGCGTTTGTTGAATAAGATTGTGTTTATTGGTTGGTTTGTTAAGGTATTTTAAACTAATTTCATTTGCAATCAATCAAATTAGTCAAAAAATAATTCATGCTTAAAACACATCAAGTTAAGTTTGACACGAAAGACGTTTTTACATATTACATGACTAAATCAATATCGACCTGTCCTTATTCTATTTGTTACAAACGAAACTTGGATGAGATGCACAGGTGCCTCCTTCATGGTCTAATCTTGTAAGTTAAATTGTTGATCGAATATCTAAAGAGATTTTTGAGTCCCCTAGCAGCTCAGCCGTTACCCGAGACTTTGTTGTCCTTCTTTATTTTATACCAGCTGTGTGCCCGCTGCTGCGCCCGTGTTTCATATATTTTTCATTTTGTAATATAGTTTTTAATTGTTTTTACACGGGATCCTAATTTTTTTACAAATATCTTTGTTACTAACATTAAGCAAAGATATTTCTCACAAATTCATATACCTACCAGTAAAACTGTGCATTGGAATCGGACCCAATTTTTATTAATTTTAATTTATTTACGCGAAACCCTAATTATTTTCAAACAAAAGTAGCCATAGTTACGCCGAGTAACTTCAGTTATCGAATAAAAAAAAATCCCGTCCAAATCGGTCCAGCGGTTCCGGAGATTAGCCGGACCAAACAGACAGATTTAAAAAATAAAAATTGCATTTTTGGTATAAGTATCGTATATACATACATTCATATGTATTTAGTAAAAGAAACAGACGCTTTAATTTTATATATTAACGACAACGAAAATTAAATTTCTTTGAACGGTCCTACATCGCGTAATGGTTCTGTTGTCTTCGAAACAGTCTACGCTTCAATTTTATTTTTTTATACAGATACAGATTAAAATAAATATTCTAGCACCCCCTATATTTATTTATTAATTTCTTTTCTTCTTATTTTCCTTTTTTTCTTAATTTTTCTGTTTTAAATTCTAACTTATTTATTTCAGTACATTACATTAGCTTACTACATTTCTAATATATTTCTACGTTTGGCAAATATGTATTTTTTTACGCGCTATATGATTAGTGCTTTGACCACAATCTCATCTGATATTAAGTGACGATGTGATCCAGGATGGTAAACACACTAAACCTAAATACTAGTTCTCAAGTTATGCTGCCGGAACACATCTATCAACGATAGGTTTTCAAACTTCAGGGTGGTAGCTACCGCGTGGGTGGCTACAGCGGGCATCATTAGAAAATGCCCTACCATTATGACGACGCCGAAATCGAGTAGATACTTTCGAGTGGTCTGATCTTCCAGTAGGAAAGTCAGATTCTCCATTGTGAATTTTCCGGCCCTGCAACCCTGCACTGCAATCTGTCAAAGAAATGAATAGGTTGCACTAATATTTACGGATTATCCGAGAGGCCTTTCCATACCTACTTAGCTAGGTGGAGGATCTGTTGATAAGGTCGCACGTGCTTCTATCTTGGACGATTTCTTGTGCCTGGCATGAATATGAATTCCAGTCATTGTTTTCAACTCAAAAATATGTTGATATTTTGTAATAAATGAATTTCTATAAAAAAACTCATTTTCCTCGAATTATCTGCAATCATTTATAACCACCGGTTGCAATTTCGGATACCACAATAATTGATTGCTCGATTGAAATTACTTCGATAGATAAATGAACCGGTCCAATTCTCTACTTTCCACGGTAATCTAATTTCTGATTCTTGTTCTAAAGCAGCCTGCGTTAGAAAAATAACATATCTGTTATAAATTTTTTAGTACGTCATTTTCGTTTATGCCAAAAATGATTAGTTGCGATGTTATCAGATACTAAAAAACTTTACCCGAGTAAATAACTAGGTATTCGGAAAGCGGTCCATGACACGAAGGTAGTTTAACCCTGTCGTGCGATGAACTTTACTTATTTTATGCTGATCATTTGATCGTTACCGCTTTTCAACACGCACACATGTCCAAACGTGACGACTGCTCGTCTGCCTGAAAATCGGTCGTCTTATGTTCAGCCGTATTACAATATTGTTTATTACAATTTTGCGTTGGACTTCAATTTTATAGCCATAATTTGACATATTGTTAACTCAATTGGAAATATAATATGTAAATATTTTTTCTTGTCTTTGCCGATGTGAATGTACTTACTACCTTTTTCTAGTCTAACATAAAAAAAACTTTATATATTTATAAATAAAATGCATGAAAAATAGTTTTGTCTTGTAAAACATTTTTATCTAGCTGTGCCTGCGACCCCCGACCGCATGGATAATTTTTTATAACTTTTTCCTGTATTAAACCCCTTAAATATTCGTTGGTCTAGTTAAAATATTGCAAGGAATAAAATGGTGTATAATTTCGTATCGATTTCATTCAGTATCTTTCTATCATTCTTCGTATCATTCTCATAACTTTTTTTTACTACATAATTTAACCCCGTCACAGAAGAGAGAAGAGAGAGTAGGGGTGCAAACAAATATTCACCAAAATAATCATGTAAATAGGTTTAATGGTTCTCGAGTTATAAGCTGACTAACCGACATACAGATAGACGGACGTTGTCTTTTATATAATGTAAGGAAGCTACAAAGACATTATTATGACACTAAAAGTACTCGCAATAAACTGTATGAAGGGCCAAATTAATAAATAGTATCGGAAAATCTAAAATTATTTATTTTTCAGACGAAAATTAGATAATCATTCAGGAACTATCAATAAAGTATATTTCAAACACCGTACGTTGTACTTCTTTCTTGTTAAGATTAGTCCAAACATTTGTGTTGAGTTTTCATAAAAACTATGGTTGCTTTTGTGAAAAATAAATCTTTACTGACTGAATGTATAAAGAAATGCAATAAACTAATACAATACTAATAATATATAGCCTATTGTTTTAATTTAATTGTAATCTTTGTTCTGTAGATGCAGAATTTATAAAAATAAACTGAGACTGGAATAGAAAAAAGTGGAACAATCCATGTATAACATATTTTATTAGATTCAAGAACGTAGCAATAATTGCCTTCGATTATAATATTTTAACTTTAATTTATCCATTAACTGTTTAATTTATGACCTAGTTTGTATTTCCCCAGAGCTCGTATACCTTGAACAATCTTGTTAAACCATAATCTTTGGATTTGTATAATGATTATTGCATCTATTATACTAGAGTGTACGGATATACGACGCTTGTATGGTAATTAGCATGTACAATTACAATTGTTTAGATCTTAGTCGAGACTTAACAAAGAAAGAGTATTTGGGTTTGAATGATTCACGCTTGATGTCAAGTCACGATGTTGTGGAATTATTACACATTAATTTTAAAATGAGCTCGGATTGAATTTACATCTGTACTAATGCCTAACAAAACATATTTGACAGTAAAGTTTTAGATCACTAATCTATATATCTATAGATCTATATATCTATAGATCTAGTGAATGATCGTCATAATTTTAATACTAGAAGTAAAGACAAGTTGGCCGTCCCACGCTTTAGGTTAAGTAAGTGTAATAAAAGCTTTATAGGTAATAGTATTCGGTTTTACAATAAGATCCCAAGTAAAATTACCGATTTACCTGACAATAAGTTCAAGTATTATGTCAAGCAAGTTTTAATCTCAAAAGGTTATTACAGGGTGGATCATTACGTGAACGATGGTGATGTCTGGAAATAACCCACATCTCTGTGCTTCCACTAAAAACTACGATTTGTATAGTTTTTTATGACATAAAAAAATTATATATATTATATTTATGAAAAAAAAAAGAACCAGATCGAGTTTCTTGCCGGCTCTTCTCGACTGGGTTGTTTTCCGAACCGGTGGTAGTGTTTTAGACGTTCATAAGCGCCTTCTTAGGGCCTAAATTGAATAAATAAATTTTGATTTGATTTTGATTTTGATCTATAATAAATCAATTCATAATTAACTATACACCCTATAAAAAATGTAATTCAACTTAACCTCCTTACCTCCTTAGTAATTGATCGAAAAGTCTTGAATACATTGTAATGTCACTAAAGGTAAAGAACTCGTTTACGGGATGTGGTTGATTTTGAGGTTTAAGCTTCTTGCACACATATTTTAACAATAGTAGGGCTTATAAAATCTCTAATGGGCTGTTTACCAGCTGCTTTAATGGTGACACAGCGCCCTCTCCGCAGTATTACTTTAGAAGATGTTGAAGTGTTTCCTGATCTAGCAGCTTACAGCTATTTTCCTTCTTAAGTCGTGCTGTGGCCGACATGTCTTAATTTTAACTCAGCTATATGAATTTGGAAATATTTGTTAATTTCGCATTTTTTTTGTTTTTTGCTAGTAAATGCGGCTGGGCCACGTCATGGTTGTTATTTCCTCTTTTTATGGAAGAGAATAATGCACAGGTTTGAATGTGTCCTAGATTATAAAATACAACATAATTTATAAATACAACAGCATAAAACAGTTTTAGACGAATTGACAACAGAGACACAAATTTGCGGATTCCCTAACCTTATTGTAAAGATATTTCCTTTTAATACCTTATTACCTATCCAGATTTAAACACAATAATGTGGCATTCGTTTAAAGTATTGTATATACAACGTAAACAGAATCCGTTGTATTTAGAAATAACCAATTCAGAACGCGAAACAAGGCGTGGGTTCAATTCGATGTCAAATCCTGCACGCAGAGTACTTACGGCTTACGTAGGACACACGTCTGTTTGCTTTTATAAAACCATCTCAACAATAATGACTGTTAGGTAGGTTTTCATTTAAATATAACACGAAGGTTTCGCATTGCATCCTGCTCACGGCAGTCTGAACCATAGGTCTGAACTCATGAATTCTAAACCATTAGTTGCGTGCCAATCATCGTACGGGACGGACGTTCCGTCGTCCATTTTGTAATAAAGTTTTGAAGGTGTCAATAAACTTTTAAGCTTCACCGCGTGTGAAACAAGTGCTTGGGTTTTTTTTTTGCATAAGTATTCTTCATATTCACCCTGGATAACCAGTTTGATGGTGAGTCTTTTGTTTGTGCCTGTGTTTGTAAACCGTTCAAATGACTTTTTACGTTTTCATTTAGAATTTATATTTATATCGTGAAACGTGACTCGTGAATTGACTTGGTCAATTAAGTTTTGCCATAAACTCGGAGAAAACGATCGCGGTTTTCATATTTCATCTTTATCGGTGTTATAATAATAATAGTTCAATTATAATCGCTCGTTAAATTAATATTCTCTGTGGTGACATTTCGATAGTTACGTCCGGTGATGAGAGAACCGGTAACTTCTCAATCTAATCACGCAGTTAGCTCATTACCTTTTTCAAATATTCTATACTATGTAGAGATGGTATATGTATGAAGAATGTATACATTGTTATTATACGGACTATATTCTCCCCGTGGCTTCATCCGCGTTGACTTAAGAATTTGACTTCAAAGAGATATTGTATTATTGGGATTCATTCGTAGGAGATATAGATATCCCATCGTGAAGTTTTCTTTAGAATTTATGAAGAACCACAATTTTTTAGTAGATCGTTTTGATGTATATCTATCTCTTAAGATTTGGCCTACCTAAGACATACAATTTGTATATTGTTAATGTATATGCGAAAATACTTTGAAAAATATGTAACCGAAGGAGATACCAGCATAAAAATCTGTTGCGTTATTGAATAAACATACGGACAAAGACAGAAACCTACTTTATTTTACGAATATACTATGTATAGGTTGGCGTGTACAATTTCTTTGTTTTTATTAGCCGTATGTAATGTATTTTTAATGATATGAGAATTTGGACGTCTAGAACAATAATGCGCTTTCCGAATAGGAAGTTAGAAAAGGGGGATTTGATACGCCAACAACATACAATAACAGCTGATTACGGATCTTAGATCTCATTTTGGCTTTCAACAAGGTTTTACTTGTTGTTACTATTTGTTGGGGATACACTTTCATTTAAAGCAGTAATATATGATTTGGATTTATACTAAGCACAGACTATTCAGCGGAACCTTTTTGAATGGTATTTCTCACAGCTAAGAGTAATGAGCATTTTAACAAATATGAGCAATTATTGGGAGGATAAATAATTTGTTGAGGTTATCATGTACTTTTGCATGTATTTTAAGATGAGATAGTCATAATCTTGAAAGTACCATCTTTACTGTCCCTGGAAATAATGATATGTTTAAAATAAGATTAATTTTTCATACGAGTGGAGATGCAGGCAAAAACTAGTGGCAGAGCGTTGTAGGATTACTCATTCCCGACCGGATTTTACGACGATAACGCTTATGTTAAAAAACCGGTTATAGTATCTTGTTTCTGCGTATTATGTTTATGTATCGGTCAATGCATTTACAGCAATTTTCGAGGTTTTCATCGTGGAATTTTCTAGACCGCTATGACCGAGGAGATTGTCTTATAATTCTCGCTTCTGGATGCTTCTTGATGCAGTTGTTCTTGTAACATCAGGGGAAGAGATATTTTCCTTTATAGAACTCGTGAAATATTAGAAGCAGTCGAAATCGTCAGTATTGACTAACAATGTAAAAATAGGTACCCTACACTAAATTATCTCTTATTGTTTTGCAAATATACACACATATTGTGAGAATGCTTTTGGTATCTTCATTCAAAGTGTTAGCAAGATGGCGACCATCCAGAACTTTCTATGTAGTTATTGTGACTCGATATTATTTTTCTTATCATTTATTTCGCTTCATTTTTACGACAAATGTAACCTTTGTAACAGAACGTTGCAAATTTCTGAACTGAAATAAACCCCACTATACGATAGTAAACAAAGATCCCGCTTAAAATCATTAAATAAGTTAATGCCTGCACAATAGAATCGTTGGTGTCATTCAAAACAATTTAGAAATTAACAATTAAGATTTATATCGTTTTAACTCATTACGAGTAAATAATTAGTGTGGTTATTAACAAGCAGAACAGAGAATCCAGTCGTACATAACAATCGCTATTCGTCACTTATTACAAACATTAGATGTAGGGATCGCGAGCATACGACTTAGTGTTAAATTTTCTAGCGGATCGATGGAATAAAATCAGAAAGCGGATTCCTAAGATCGGATTAATCATGAACTATAAACAATATAATTATCATCTTTAAGCAAAGCATTAATATAGTTATTAGGCTATGAACAGAAAATGAACTTTGCTAATTTTGTGAAAATACGGTGTAATATGAAGGTTTTACAAGTCTACTTTAAACGAGTCAGCGAGTCACATACGCGTTGCATGTGATACTGTCGTAGATCGGTTGCGATGACCGCTTACTATCAGACGGATCGTATGCCTGTTTGTCAGTGTATATAAAAAATAGCAAAATCAAAACTTTACACTTATTAAAAATTATTGTTTTTTATTCGATTTTTGGACCAAGAAGATCGAATCAGAACATTACAATTCATAATATAGATACACAGTAACCGGATCAAGCATAACTTCATAATGATACCTTTGTACAAAGCGGCTAACGGCCACGTGTGTTATTTCTGTTAAAGGGAAAACTATCGGTTTTCCATTATTAATAGGTTCACCTAATTAGCTGTGCAACTTGTTATAAACGTGTAGTACCAGTGCCAATATTGTTTATATATTATTTAACGGTTTGTCTAAAGTGTTGCTAGTGGTTTATTCTCTACATAATTCTTATCTAACATTTATACTAAAGTGAACAAATCTTACATTCCAAAGAAACCATTTATTATTAAGAGGATATGCCGTCGGAAAAGTAGGTAGTATATCAGAAATCTACTGCTATCGCGTTGCGCCCCAAAAAAAGAATTATAAAACACGAAAGGGACAACTCCAGCGCGGGCTTATTTAACCTATGCAAAATCGTTATTTTATTACGTCACTTCGTAGGACCCTGTTTCCTCCTCCAAAACTGAACCGATTTTTTATTTTCTTTCAGTTTTAGAATAAAAACCGAGCATTTTTTCATTTTACAAGGCTAGTTTCTACAATAACTAATTTATGGAAAAAATCAAAACGTACGGGCATGGCGGATATATTTACCATAGTTATATTATCCAGCGAGGACACAGGGGACTACGTTTGTATGGAATAAATGCCGCTAGAATATCCTCTTAAAAAAGGGAATCTTGTAAATCAGTTCACTAGTTATAAGCGCAGTAACGGATTGATAAACAAACAGAGAAACTTTTTATAATATGTTAGGACTTACATAATTACTATATTTAATATTTTTCCCTTGTCATTTAAACGCAATCTCGCATGGCTGCCTACGAATATGACTAGCACTCTAGTGCATGTACCAGAACATATAATAAGTGTGTCCTTGGCTACAGATTCTGAACTTGATAACCCCGGAGTAATGTATCGTGCACTATTTACAGGTGTTCTTTACTATAACTATACCGCCAGGTTAGTGCTCAAGGGGTAAACCTCTTCATGATCATACAGTCTCAGAGAGTAAATATTATATTCAATTGTTTGTTTTAACGTAGAGTATATGCAAATCACACAAAATTGCATTAGAAAGTGTATTTTTTTTAGAATTTTGTGTAAAATATTTTTCATTAATGTTTCAAATTCAAATAGACAACTCATACATTTTAGAATGAGGAAAGAATTATCCCCTAGTCGTGAAAGGGTAAAACTATAGGTAGTTTAGTTTCGTCCTATACGAATTAATTGTTAATTAAAGTAACAATTGTAAATTATAACAGTTAATAGCAATAATAGGTGTATAGTCAGTGAGAGCGAGCTCCGTTTGACCTAGTGAACTTGATGATATCGACCCACGCGTTCACATGTCATTTGTCAACTGGTTGTAAAACAAAATGATATATTGTTTCATTGATTATTAAAAGAATCTCGTGTAGATAGTTCACTTTATCTACGTGATTGAAAAATTAGATCCTTGCTATGACAAGCAACGTGACTCAGTGCACTTAATATTCTGTCCGTTATATGATTTGTAACTCGTAAACCATGAAACCGATTTCGGTAATACTTTTTTTTAATGTAAATTTTTAATAATGTAGCTGTAGTGTTTACTAGTATAAAGAAACAATAATTGTGGGAGCACTTAACTTTTATTACAATAATATTACTTCTTACATTAAAATACAATATATTAAAGAAACCGGCCAAAAATAGTACCACCCCATGTCTTCTCGTGGGTGTGGTGAACGACTAAGGGATAAACCAGAGTATGGCCAGCGCATATTCTGAGTACCAAAAACACTTGACTGCTATCGCCAAAACGCCTGCCAAGCGTGGCGATTATGGTAATCCCCCCCCCCCCTCTTATTGGGAGAGGCCTATGTCCAGCAGTGATGTCTTAGGGGGCATCCCTTAATTAGGCATTTTTGAAAATTTTTCAAACTCCTCTCCCCTAATCAAGCGAGATTTTTCAAAATTTATATTTTGGCTGTAAACGTGTTGGATTATTGAGAAGAAAAAAAGACAAAAACACAACTTGTTCTATTACTTTTATTGAAGAGTAGCTGTGTGCCTGCGCCTGCGCCCGCGTTTCTTATGTTCTTCACTGCGTTTAAATTTTTTTATACGGAACCCTAATTATTTTCCTAAAAATTCTTTAGTATTAAGATAAAGTAAATATATTTCTCATAAAGTCAAGCACTTGCCCGTAAAACTGTGCATTGAATCGGATTTTATTCAATTTTCTATGAGTTTTAATTTTACGCGAAACTCTAGTTATTTTCGAAAATTTAAAGTACCCTATGTTCTACCAAAAAAAAAAAGTCCCGTCAAAATCCGTCCAGCCGTCCCGAAGATTACTCGGAACAAACAGACAGGCAGACAGACAAAAATTTGAAAAATTGTATTTTTTGGTATTGGGTTCGTATATTCATTCATATTTATTTACTAAAAAAAAAATAATTTTGATATTACAAACAGACTAGCAAAGATTGGTATTTGTGAATATTATCCTAATTTAAAATCACAATCATAAAATTAAATTATAAATATTGATCACTATTTTATCTGATTTGGCCAAGGAATAGATTTTTCAGGCAATTTCACACCGTTTTCTGCTTAAAAAAAATCACATAATATTTGCTAAGATTTATCAACTTATAATCGATGAAATTGGAAGTGATTTAATTTGGTGTTGTACTCGTATAAAGTGCTTTGAAAAAACAAACACGACTCGTGTATTTATCTGAGGTACCACAAAACATGTCAGAATGTTCTAGAAGCATGGCCACTGTTTTGCTAGATTTTTGAAGTGTTGATATATAATATTGTAAAATACTCTCCTGATTTGATACTGGCAGAACTATATATATATATATATATATATATATAATTTTTAACTAAGAAAAATAATATACTAGGGTTTAGTATAGATCTTGTTACAGCAATTTTCTTAATGTTTTTTTTCTAAATTAAATAATAAAACCAATGAATATTCACCAATCTATACTAGTGTGGTAGAAATTTACCCTTGCGCTGGTTACCATTTTTAGGTTGAGTGTCTTTAACGCTCGCCTCAAAGTTCAATGAAGCTGTCAACAGCGTTTGGTCAGTTTAAAAAAAAACAACATTTATTATTGAACATTTGATGAAAAAAAACTAACCGTTATCAAAATGACTTTACCACAAAGGTCACAACAATCACATTAATAATACTAAAAACATAGAACAAAATGAGATAAATAGAGGAAACAATTTTTTTGTACTGAAATGTTTTATCTTTGCTTATCTATACAAATAAATAAAATTGAACTATCTTTGAAATATCAAATTAACAGCTTTTTACTAAATACAAAAATTTTGTCTGCCTGTCTGTTTGAACTTTTGAATAACGAGTGAAATATGAAACCCACATAAATCCACCAGCAAAATATAATAAAAATTGACTTTACCATTTCTGATAAAATAGTTCAAAAAAATAATTGGTATTCAATATTTGACATTGACTTTTAAAAATTATAACCAAATAAGGTGATGAGATGATAATTATTCATCCTCTCGGATCTTTGTGCAATCCTATTATTATACTAATTACCTTGAGAAAAAAAATGTATTTATATTGGAAACACGTTTTTTTAAATTCTACGTTAGGTTAATATTTAGAAGAAAATACATAATTAAAAAACCAGAATACAGATACCTATTTCAAAACGATGATACAAAAGACATTTGCAATCGGTAAATAACCTCGTCATAGTTCATAGAATATGAAACAATATCATTAATCAACGAACAAAAATATTGATAACATTAAATTATTTTTTAAAGTTAATTATGATATAATTGTTTCTTGTTGTCAATTATTGCCGATCGAAATAATAATAGCCTAGACTTGCAGTGGCGTTCGCCTTTACCATGGGTTGTTATTTATCTCTCGATAGGTGTAATCATGTAAGATTACTAATTGTAGTACAGGGCAAATGATATCGCTGATACTCTGTTGCTGATGATTAATGCCCAATTACTGTTGTTAATCACCTTCATATTCATGAATTACATTTATGCTGTATATTGTTAATTTAATATCTGCTATGTATGTAGGATTTAATCAGAGCAAACAGTTATTTAATGAAATAACTATTTAGTATTAGAAAAGCTATTTGACAATCACCTTTACAATCGTGTCGCCATCTTATTCACCTTCCGTTTCCCACATGTATACTTTTTGGAGATTTGCTAAACAAATTTTCATACATAAAGATTGCCGTATTGTGCCGGCTAAGAATAGTAGTACCCCATATCTTTCTGTGGGTGTCGTAAAAAACGACTAAGGGATAAACTTTATTTTATCTCTGCACCACCCCAAGGTTGACTGGTAGAGAATGGCATTAAGTCCGCCTTTTTACACAAATTGTAAATAAACCAGGGGATGGGCACTAGTATCTTCTGAATACCTCATACACCTATTGTGATCGCTAACCCGCCTGTCAAGTGTGCCGATTATGGCAATATTCCCCCCCCCCCCCTCCCTTGTTGGAGGAGACCTATGTCCAGCAGTGGACGTCTTATGGTTAAATGGATGGATAGAATATTGCTATCCATAAGGTCGGTAAAAATATGTGTGCAATATCCAAAAGTATACAAAATATAAGTCCAAAAAATATTTGCACAGGTTTTCGATAATTGTTGCCAGAACACATCTACAGGTGCATAGCGATAGGTTTTCAGTTTGACGAGCTACGACAATAGCTAGTCAGGCTGACATTACGAATACCTTGACACTCATGCTGTGGTTTGATTACATTTTCCTTACATTTAAAGAGAAAATTTATCAACCCGATGTACGTGTCTCCCTGAGACATTATCTGCTTCAGACTGTACAACATTACCGGTTCAGTACACTGAAACTGAAATATTGTTATCATCATTTGAAATGGAGTCGAGTCAAGTTGCTTTTGTGCATTGATGTTCCTACTTTACATATTTATTTGAAAAACTATCGACCTTTAATTTACATTGGATTCTCAAAATGTATTATAATAAAATTAGTACACGACAAACTTTTTTAAAAACAAGCTTTTAAACTGTAAAGTTTGTAAGAATTTTTTTAAATTAATAATAAAATAAAATGGCGACACACTAGATTCAACATGGAGGACGATGTTGAATCTAGTGTGTCGCCAGTTTATTTTCTATTCTCATCAAACTCCACAATTAAAACAGAACAATATCTCACTTTAAGGATACAGACGTAAGATATAGTGAAAATAATACGATACTTGGTTTTTTAGTTGTTCTATATCGACCTATTTTTATCAAATCGATGAAAATTTAATAAGGTTTTTTCTATTTTTTTTTTTTTTCAATTTTCGAACTTTTTTTGCTACTTTAAATTACTTTGTCACTAACATCCATCGATTAAATATCCTTTATTTATGGTAAAGGTGAGATTTCCTGTGCCAAATTCTTTCATTTGATACCCATATCACGGGACTGCAATAAATTAACTGGTTTGCCTTCTTTGGAAGTGCACAATATTCGATTTAGAATGACTTCATTTAAGGTTCATTATCATCCAAATTAAATGTTTATGCAAAATTTCTGCTTGTTAAGTTGGTTTTAAAACTCAGTTGCCAAATTTGACCTATGATAAAATGGAAGTTATTAAATCTTGTAATAATGGTCTCATTATTATTATCCGTCTGGATACAATTAAATTGGATTTAGAATTAGTTGCAATATTACGTCGTACTTTGATAGGTTAAAAATTGAAGAATAATATTCTTCCACTCCATAATACCCTCTTGTATAATATTAAGTAGAAAGAGAAAATTCAACAGTACGTAACATTCCCGTCAAATACAAGTAAAGTTATATAACATAATTACCTATTTATGAGTTACCCCGTTATGTGACAGCGAATTATGGACCTTGCCAATTACATACGTGTATGGCATTAATAGCCGGGACTCCATAACAGCCTGTTGAATATTTATGCCCATTACCGCGAGGATGTGACCGGCAATACTTATCGTATCTAGGGCAACGTACTCACTGCGAACGTAGTTTACTTGATTACTAACTAATGACATCCATAATTAACTATTGGACTCTTAATTTGTTAATATTCTGTTAAACCTGTTAGTATTTCTCTCTTTGTGTATGTTTTTCTATTTTGCGCAATTTTATTTTTTAAAGTTACCTACTTTGTGACGTCGAGATTCAAATGTAAATATAATAATACATGTAAATTTGTATTCACATTTCCTTTTTTGCTCTGATTAGTTTATGATAAATTGATTGTATAAATCATTATAATTATTACCCAGTAATGCATCATTGCCACACTAATCTAAAGTTGAACTGGACCCATCTTTCGTCTAACACATGCGTCGACTGTCAATGATATTCCGCAACTCCTCGATCTAAGGTAGATACATTAAATTGACATGAACATGTGCTCCACTGAAGTACTCGTTTACTTCTGTTGGTTACCGATTAACTAACGCCTTTATAGAAATTGCTTTAATTGTAACTGTACCAAATGTAACTATTATTTGATCTCTTCAATTAATTCTTGCTCTCTAGATTTATATAGTTTCAAAGTTGTGTGCTATAGTAAATTTTTTACTATTTATTTTTATTGTTTGTATATTATTTATGGTATTAGATTATCTTTTACCTTGTTAACCTTATACGGATCAGTAAGCCCATTGTCATGTTGTTTTTTGACTGCCTCGGTGGCACAGTTGTATTACGGTGCGACTGCCGTTCTGAGGTCTCGGGTTCGATCCCCGAGTCGGGTCAAGTGGTATTGGGTTTTTCCTACTCAGTATCATCCCGGAGTTTGGAATTTGTGTCCAATATGGCGACAGGCTCGCTCCCTGTTACATATGGGACAGAACTCTAAGCTCGGGCGAAATGTGGGTGTTGTAGTTCGCTATTTCATCTCTGCCAAACCCTTCGGGGATAACAGGCGTAAGCTTATGTTATGTTATGTATATAACTTAATATTTGTAAAAATATCTTTTGAAGATATGTGGTTTAAACCGCAGTTCTGGTAACTGATTAAATGATAAATTAATTAATTAATAATTTAAATATTCATAATATATCCCGCCCATTTCCATTTGATTTTCCTTATTCGTCTTCTTATAACGGTTACCTTTGTTTTTAATTTTATATGTTTGTTACTTACTCTTTCGCTTAATTTTATTCCCAATAAACTTCTTTTCATCTTTCTCTGGGAGATATCTATTTTTTCTCGTCTTGTTTTCTGAGGGACCATGTTTGGTATTTATAGGTCAAATATGGTAGTTCGGCAATTTCAGATACTTTATTTTATATATTTATGTTTATATCTTTATTTTTCATAATTTCTTTTAGTTATCTCCGTGAACTTGGCAGCCGACTTTCGACTTTTTTTTATTTCATTACCGTTGGATTCTACGTCGTTTGTACCCGTTTGTACCTCAAACCAAAAAAAAGTTATAGCGTTTTGAAAATTTGACCCGCAGCCGACTTTGGAAAATCGAGAATTTTGCAACGGGATCTGATTCGGGGTCGTTTGTACCCGTTTGTACCACCTAGGTTTTTCATTTTTTTCAAAACCCAAAAAAGATACGGCAATTTGAAAATTTCGAAAAAACTAACTGTTCCAATTTTTGAAAATTTCGAAAATCTGTGAACGACAATCGACGCAGAATCGTTTATACCCGCGGGAATCACTTTCAATTTCGTTTGTACCTCAAACCAAAAAAAAAATAAGAGCCTTTTTCGATTTTGAAAAACGAAGTTCACTTAGCGTCCACAATTATTGAGATATCTCAATTCTGTCAAAGGGGTCCAGTCAGCGACGGTGCCGTGAGGTTTGTACCGCTTGGACGAAATAAATTAAATCTTTCACGTATTCTATGTTTTCACCTCCAATTATTCAATCATGCATCTATCCGTTAGTATTTTTGTTTTTTGATGAGTTTAGAATGAGTCCTACTTTTTTACTTTCTGCCGTTAGTTCGCTGATCAGGGCTTTTAGTGTAATTGTATTTTCGGCAAACACCACAATGTCATTAGCGAATCGAAGGTCACTAAGGAATTCTCCATCTATCTTTAATCCCTAATTTTCTGAATTTATGTTTCGGAATACTGATTCGAGAACTGCTGAAAATATCGTCGGGGACAAAGGATCTCATTGTCTCACTCCTGTTTCAAATGGGAACTCATTACCTACTCTTTCTAACCGTATCTTACCTTGAGAATTTTTATATACACTGCAAATCAGATTGATATATTTTAAGCCTTGTTGTTTTTAAATGCTGTCCAGATTGCGTCATACTGCAAGGAATCAAATGGAAGCGTCAAAAGCTTTCATCATAGCGTAGATCATAGACATTCTATTCTGATATCTCCTAGTTCGTCTATCCAATGTTTATCAACGAAATTTGGAATTCGCGTATCTTTACTAATTTAATTATTAACAAAATGACTCTGTACAAAAATATTATTAAGAGGATATCCTAGCGGCATTTGTTCCATTCAAACGTAGTCTCCTGTTTCCTTCATGAATAAATGGATTATGGTAAATATTTTAACATCAAATAATATATATCCATCACCGCCATGTCCGTACATTTTACTTTTTCCATAAATTCGTTATTGTATTTTTAAATTTAGGAGCCTTTGAGAATGAAAGAAATGCTTGATTTTTACCATCATTTTCAGATGTTCGTCAAATAAACTTGATGGATAAAATTAAAAAAGTAAAATGCGCTTGTAGGCATAGCTAAAGTCTTTATTATTCTAAAAGAGAATGAAAAAGAAAAATCGATTCTTTTTTGGAGTAGGAAACAGAGTACTACGAAGTAATGTTTTCGTTTATTTTGCATACGGTAAAATCAGCTCGAATTGCAATTGTCTCTTTCGTGTTTTATAATTCTTTCTTTGGGGGCGCAACACGATAGCAATAGATTTCTGAAATACCTACTTTTCCGACCGCATGTCCTCTTAATGTGGTGACTAAGTCTGTGAAACCTTTACACAGTACCTGGTTGATGATAATATTATATATTAAAAAAAATTACGAGCTACTCTTAATATAATTCCAATATAAATTAGGGATATTTGACTAACGTGACGTAATGTGCTGTCCAAACAATTACGCGTATTTCTGCGAATTACTCACATTTTGAATTCTCTTGAGCTGCTCTCATACACGGCTCGACCTTATGTTTATTCAGACATTACTTACATGAGAAATTGATAAACATAATATAGGATATACGCTTATGAAGTAAGCATTAAAGTATTACAACATAAATTATTGTACTATCCGAATTGTTTTGTTCCTTTCAAATCTTAACTATGCCTGAAGCAGAATAGTGAAATATGAACGCAATTTCAAACGCATCTTCTCAAAGCAGTGATAATTACTGACGTTGATAGTTCGATGATCACGTTATATACTCATGCAACTGTAGCTAGGTAATCAGACACCATCGGAGCGGTTAGGTCGTGTAACGGTATCACAAATAGTGCACTTCACGGGCCACCGGCTCGGCGCAATACCGACGAAAGGCATCTAACAAATTTCATTGTAACGGCCTGATGAAATAAATGCTTTTAGACCTTTAACCGTACCGATTTATGCACACAAATCAGTAAGGTTCATTCATTATTAGGAACTGCAGAAACAAGAAGTTCCAAACACCACTGAGTTTTAATTTTTGAGTTTTTTTTTTTAATGTTAATCTAAATTTTGTATAATGGCCAGATTCTGATGAGAGCAGTTAAATATTACGTAACCAAATTTTGATTATTTTTGATTACTTGTATTAAGAATAATCGCCGTAACTACCAGCTATTTTCTGAATGTAAAAATTATATATTTTAAGTTTTGCATTAATTTATTTAAGTATATGAATATAAAATTGAACTTGAATCCAGATTAATTCCAGTAAAACATTAAAAGTATATATATTTACCTAAGCGACTTAGTGGGTCAATTGTTTAAGGCATTAAAAAAAAAAAAACTACACACTCATAATGCAATAATAAATTGGAACTTGATTTATGTACCTCTCGAGCAAATCTTTGGAACAATCTATAGTCGTTAGTTATTTATCTTGTGACGTCTATATGGATACAGGTTATAGGTTGTAGCATTGACAAATGGACAGTGTTTAAAATGTTACGCCAAGGCATTATTAACGAGTGGAGCGCGTGAACTGAAAATAGGATAGGGCGAACAAATCCGGCAGGGCTTCTCCCCGGCTACGTTGGCCGTGTCCGAAGCCGTTCAAGTGTGTTGACTGTAAAATACAAACGGATCTGATTAATGCGGCTCAAGGGAATATAAAAACACTTGTAGTTCGTGACATTTACATAAAAGTCATATTACGTGTTACTACTATACAAGAAACTATAGTGCCTACCAGTGCTTTGAACTCTGAGTAGATCTATATAGAATATACGTTTTATGTTGATTGTATATGAACTTATCTTGAAGCGTATTATAAGTTTTTGGTAAATATTTATTACCCAAACTTCATGAGTTTATGTTCCAAATAGTTTGGGTTTTTTTATTTACTACTAGTGTTACTAGTTTACTACTAGTTTAGAATAGTCTAGAAACGTCAACGTACTGATCACTACGCCAACCTGCGATATGATTGAAATGATCATACCTCAGTTCATCTTAATTTAGCCGCATAACTTTATTTTTATTTTATCATCAATTTGTCGAATTCACCATATCTAATTAATACACTCGTAGATTACTTCGTTTTTATTTTCAAAAACTATTGGCTAAAAAGATTCTTTAATTCATTCTTACCAAGAACTCTTAGCCATATTTGACAAAACCCACAATAAAGGGTATACGAGTATTATCCAAATTTGATCCACAGATGTACAGAACTTGCGTTTCTTCAAAATAATATAAGGAGGAATCTTTAAAAGAAGAATGAAAAAGTTTTTACTGATGCCAATTTAAAAAAAAAAAAAAAATTTTAAATCTTTATACCGAGTATAATTGTAATAAAAGTTTAAGCATCGTAGCTTGTAACAACTTTTGAATTGATTCAAGTAAACAAACGAATAATAACAAAAACTGTGTGCGGCATGCCGTAACGAGGCATTACTTTTTTAAATCAACATTGGCCTTTATAACGTCAACGAACGAGAATGCAGCGTTGCGTACACTGGTTCTATAATTATTTAGTGCAAGATACTTTGACGGCGTTGTTTTTTCTTTGACCAGTCAAACGTAACTTGTATGAGACGTTTTCATCTACGGTCTTTTTAATTTCCATATTCATTAACGCATTTGAATCGAGTAAGTACATATGCATTTCACCATCTGTTACTTAAATAAGTGTTGATTTACCAGTTTAACTCCAATCTGATTTGATGATGTATCCTAAGATGGTAATAGCATAAGTCTAGAAGAACTGGTTCTTAAGCGATGCTGTGGGAAAACATTAGAAAATGCATTACAACCTACTCGTAAATTACTTTGTTAGTGTTTTTTCTACCTTGCTCACTTTTACTACCATTAAAATTTATTATCACTTCAATGTCATTCCATAAACGATTTACTATGTATAGCCTCGTTCTTGTTTTTCACTGAAGCTATAAAAAATAGTTAAATTGTCACATTAGAATGAAGAGCTGTTGGGAAGGACTTATCCCAACTTAATACTAAGATTATACACCAGACGATTTTTGGTTCAATGACCACGATCCATTTTAATCGTCTGGGCAATTAGTAAGATGAAAAATGTCCATCGCGTGACCTTTTAACTAATCGTTGAGGCACTGTAATAATATATCTACATCATTCTTATAACATAAACATGATACAGACAGATAATTGCGACATTCAACAAGATTGACCTGAAGAAGATATATTGCTTGATATCTTATGTAGAAGATTAATTGACAATATAAAAACAATGTATATATACTTCATAAATGGTAATATCAACAGAAAACAAATTCATGACTCCTTAAAGTATTTTAAAAATTAGATGACACAAAATACGTTATTCAGTGTAACTATTAAAGACAACACACCAAAACCTAAATATACGAAACTAAAATTCATCTCTCTCCCTTTATAATCACGGAATCCAATGTCATTGTCTCATAACAAGATATAAATAATATTTAAAATACTTTGATTCTTTGGATTGGATTTAGGATATGAAATGTGTATATTCGTATAGAAAATGTATGAAGCATGCTGATTTTAGAATTAACCTTGAAATTTTTAGGACAGTGACATCATTTGTGATCTGACTGGTTTGACTGAATAAACCTTTTTGTAAATTTACAATAAACTAAATATACAATAATGGTACACTGTAATGGCTAATCTTGGTTTGTTGCATTTAGGGTTATTGTAGTGATTTGTTGAACAGTTGGTGTCAATTGAGAAAAATGGAGCCTAACTAGTCCTTAACAAAAATGTGCAGAAAGAAATACATGTATGATGATTTACATGATCTTGTGACAGGTGTATTATTATCTTCAACGACTTTGTGGTTATTGGTTATTGGTTATACATTGGATCTGTTCTTAGTTGATCAATTGTATTGTAAATATATATTTTTTTTCAATTTCATTAGTTTATATTTTAGTTTATCATTACTAGAATAAACTGTAATGTTTAGTTGTAACTTTATTCAATCTTTATCAAGAATTTCTATTACATATTAACTTTATCTTTGTTATTTCTTTTAAAATGCCAAAGATGAAACTAGTAAAACAAGTTTCATTCATTCAAATAAATTCTTAAAAATACATTATGTTTTTACTGGTATTAAGTGGCCAAACCCTTGAAGGTGTTCGCATATTTGAATAGTTTAGCGCTGATTATACTTTTATAGAATGTTCGGAAATTTCAGATAATTTACATAAAACAAAAAAGTTTGTAAGACCATATTCTTTATTTTCATTCGACCCAAATGTCACGCGTAACTTACAGGAATCGAATCCTCTTCACCAATATTCCAAATGTACAATATCACTCCTGACATAACAACTGTCCGCGACTTATCCTGGATTCTACACGGTTTATGTCCTAGACTAGATCTTTCACAATGATAATAATTAATCCTAGTAATTATGTATCGCTGACGTCTAATAGCTTGGTGTTGAATAGTTGCTAATAATGAAATTATATCAAGATAATTACTCTTCAATTATTAAAAAAATATATAACAAGCACGAACGAATCGAAGAAAATGAACGCGAATGAAACTTTAACGAATAGAGAAGACCATTGGAGTGATTATATATAAATTTACATAACAGAAAGTAATTTTAGATCCATGATATGGTAGATAATGTTAATAATCTATTATTATTGATAGCCACCAGTGGCGCAACTATAAGGTGGGAGAGCTGGCAAAATGCCACGGGCCCCGGTCCGATGGGCCCAGGCCCGCAAATCCGCGAGCTCGGAAGTATCTTAATATATTAAACAAAATTATAAATACAATTAAAGCTAGACACAAATAAAGATGTAAACGCTTTTGTGGTTACTTTAGTGTTTTATTATAATCAAAGTACAACGTGACGGTTGTTACTGGGGCCCCATGCCATGAATTTGTCACGGGCCCTGGATGGTATAGGTACGCCAGTGGTTATAATAAAACAGAAGTACCTATAAGAAAACACAGGATGTTTATTGGTTCCTTTCGAGTAACAGAACGGTAATCGCGCGTGTGCCTTGTGAATAATAAATTCGACGACTCGAATTCTATATGTATATTGCAGTAGGCGGTTGATCGAGCTCTATCAAGTATTTAACAGATAAACATGCAATGTCAAATAAATGACGTGCTGTCAGGCGTAAATAAATTGATTGTCCACGGTCCTGGTGATGGGTTATGTATTAACTTACACAGTACTTTTTGTACTTTCTCCACTGAAGCACCAAAAGTTTACTGTATGGGTAGATATAAAAGCCTAATATCTTCTATTTTGTAACGAATATTGTAACCATTTATTGATGCATAAGTTATGGCGGTGTATCTTATCCAGTAAAATTCTGTTACTTAAGTACTTCTATGGTTTAGTTAATAAGAAAAATACTTTCAGTATGCGTTAGTTATATCTTTATATAATTTATCTAGTATAGCAATTATGTACTATCTATCCAAGTACCGGTGATGTCATTCTTACCATTTTCGTCAGACTCTAATCAAATGCGATGGCTCAATGTTTGTATTGTTACATTTGTCGAAGTTAATATTCGATTCAAGGATTTCAATAAGAACGACTAACATACAACATGTAAATAACTTTACATCGTATTTATATAACTATAAGAAAATCAAATAAATTATCCTTTAGTTGCGAATGTTTCTAAAAAAAATTTCCATCTTTAAGTTCAAAAGGTGAGACAGACCGTACATTTTAAAATTATCATACCTAGAGAGAAATACCTACTCAATAATTAATCCTTTCGGAGTAATACCAACCTTAATACAAATGAGCAGTGTTGCTAAATAGGTTTTTAACGAATTAATTAGTGCAAAAACATAAAACAATATTGCTGTAGAAGAAAATATATTTCTTCTTGGAATAAGAAGACTAACGTTGAAGATCGAAGTAATACAGTTACGAATAGATCCATTGTTTCAAACGACCTGCTTGTGAACGAACACAAACCTACTGTTTGTTGTGTTGACACAGCCATTGTTACTGAATAAATGTGGACATTGAATATAAATAACTGCTCTATATTTATAATATTAAGATTATATACAAACTTTAAATTGCCTACCTACGTCTTTATTAATTCAAGCAACATACAAGAGAGTATTTCTATTATTATTACCTGCTTATTCTACGTAATCTAACGGGTATTTATAACCATCGAAATGCAAAATTAGTTTGTAGTTAAAATAGTTCTTTACAAAACCTTACAACATTTTGGTTTTTGTTTACGTTTCAAGAAAACTTTAAATTAATATTTGGGGTTAGACTGAGAAATTAGGCAAAGAATCAGGTTGGAGGAAATGGCGACATGTCTCTGCTGTGATTTGTGACTCCAGGATGCCCTTTAAATTGAAGGGCAGGATATATAAGTTCATCATAAGACCTGTCATATTGTATGGATCAGAATGCTGGGTTAGTAAGAAGATGGATGAGAAACGATTGCATGTAGTTGAGATAGATGTGTAATGTCACAAAAATGGTTAAAATAAGAAATGAATATATTAGAGGAAATTTTAAAGTTGCGACAGTGGTAGAAAAGTTTAAAGGTTCTCGTTCGTCGTGGTATGGTGGGCTTGTTATGAGTAGAGAAGAAGCGCTTGTGAGTAAAATAGTTATGAATATGAGTGTGGATAGAAGAGTAGAGAAAGGCCAAATAAAGTGTGGATGGAGTGTATAAGGAATCATATGAAAAAAAGGAGTAAATGAAGAGGTGACGGCTGATAAAGACGTGTGGAAGAAGAAAACATACTACGGCAACCCAAGTGAGTTGGGAACTAGACATGAGAATGATGAGGACTTGAAGGACTAAAACTAGGTCAAAGAACAATATCTTTGATTTAAAGAAAAACCCATATGTAAACCGTTATATATGTATGTATGTTATATACGATATATGTTACGTTTTACTGTAAAACAATTAATATTGATAATGTGATTTCGTTCGCAATGATCTTTGACAAATTAAATATGTCAATCGAAATAAATGTTGACAACCAGGTTAAGCGAAGTCAGCAATTAAAGAGCGAGTTTATACAGTCTTTTAAACAAATTAATATATAGTGTGAAATAGGAAAATGGTCGGTAATGTGTGTTCACATCAGTTCTATTTCCAAGCTCTTAGATTTTTTTAAAGAAAATCGAGATTCAAACCATACGATGTATTTTTTTCGACCAATAATCCCATCCTGGATTTTTTTTTAAATATTATAGTGAACAAAATTGATACTCATTGCATTATACATATTGATTAATACATTCTTCAATTCAACTCATTATTAATTTTATTATCTTATTAGACTTGTTATGAGTACGTTTTTTTTACCTCATAGGCTCAGTGCTTTGACTATAATCTCACCTGATGTTAAATGACGATGTGGTCCAGGATGGTAAACACACAAAAACCTAGGTACTGGTTTTTAAGTGGTGCTGCCGGAACACACCTTTTGGCGACGCGGAGTGCGCTAGATTAATCCCGTGTCACCCCCAGAAGGATGGCGGATGGTACCGTGGGTGTTAGTGGGTATCCCTGGCGCTTCACGCCGGGCGAGTCCCACGTACTCTCCTGACATCTCTAATCTGGGAGATTTCACTCCCGAATTATAGATGTCAGAGAGGATGCGTAAATGCATTTCCCACAATAAAAAAGGTATGTAAGCAGGTACTTAAATTGGTTTGATTCTTGGGCCGTTGTCTTGAACATACAAAATTAATTACTTTCATGTTTGAGTAGCTTTTTAAATTATTGTTTTCTGATTTATTTTACGAATTTCAGTTTGATTTATATTTCTACTTGCACTCTCAAATTAATGATTTTTTTTTTCATTTGTTTATAAATTACTGTATTTAACTTGTCTCGTTTGAAAGCTCACAATCTTTGTCGTTTGTTGTTTTCAAGTTTTTGAATTATAGATATTACAAGACAATGAAATCTCATTAAGAAATTCATAACTAAACATTTACAATGTGTAATAAAGAAAAAAGATTATATCTTATGCGCAATTCTATTTGCTGTTTTTTTTACTCCGTCTTAGTCATTTATAACTCGTCCGATTTTCCGTCTGGTTTCACACAAAGCGGCAGAATTTTATATGTATACATCCGTTTATTTCTTATTATATTTAGATTTTAGATATTTGTTTTTGTTTCTCTGGCATTAGTACCATGAGTGCGTTACAACAAACTAGACCATTAAGAATGCTTTTAGTTTTATCAATCAACTAGTTTATGTCAGTAACCACGACGTTTCCGCGTGAAATGATTTTTGATTATTGTTTAACCTCTATGAATTACCTTAATGATATAGTGTCCTCCAAAAATCAATATTTAATTATTTTGACAATTACACCACATTTGATTAAGTTTGATTTTAATGTAAGGTGATCACAAATGCGGAAAATTTAGTATTTTTTTTTCATTACATGTTATAAAAGATAATATTGTTCTATATGTGTGTTTATTAATGCGGTTATAACTCGATAGCCGATGAGCTAGGTTCCTATTTATTTTGTAAAATAATAGATTTTTTGATATCAGCCTGTAAGTAAAACGTCTGTATTTCATATAATGTTAAAAGTGCAATCGAAGAATGATAGACAAGAATCCATCGTCAATCAGCATCATCATGCCGAGAATTATATTTACCACGGCTAAAAGTAAATTTAGGTAATTTACTGGTCCTCAATACGCGATGCGCCAAATTGACTCACTAAGGCAGGTTTTTCACAAGTAAACTTTATAGTGCTAGATCTATACGGGCTGATCCCTTAACGCGTCACTCGGAAGTAAGCCACAATGGCGGATCTTTCTCTATATGTACAGTGGTTGTGCCATTGTTGCATTAAATAATAAAAAAAAAAAAACAAATTCTGAGCAAGCGTTTCCAGTTAGATAGTTATAATTAATTCATCCTACTCTAGAAGATTACTGAAAGCGGTGACCAGAACATCGTTTTTTCTTTTTCAAAGAACCCTTTTTCTTTAGCTAAAGTGGCGACCTTTGGCAATCTTCCAAAGACTAGTTGAGATAATAAAACCGACCGACAAGAGCCATTGCGAAGTCTAACAATCTCCTTCATGTTTGGCGTCTCGAGTTAATATAGTTTTAACAATTATATTAAGGTGTGTGCCCGCTGCGGCTGCGCCCGCGTTTCTTATGTTTTAACTCTGTTTTAATTTTTTATAGGAAACCCTGATTATTTTCTTAAAAATTCTTTAGTATTAAGATAAAGTAAATATATCTCTCATAAATTCAAGCATTTGCCCGTAAAAAAACAATGCATTGAATCGGATTTTGTTCAATTTTTTGTCAGTTTTAATTTTTTCACGCGGAATCCTAATTACTTTCGAAATTTAAAAATACCCTGAGTTACTCGGAATAACTTCAGTTATCTACCGAAAAAAGTCCCGTCAAAATCCGTCTAGCCGTTCCGAAGATTACCCGGAACAAACAGACAGATAGACAGACTAATTTTTTTTTTTTTGTATTGGTATGTACACCATTATACGCATATAACATTATGCATTTAAAAGTATGTAATTAGTACAAAGGCGGCCTTATTGCTAATAGCAATCTCTTCCAGTTAATCTATCGGCGGTCTTTTCGGTATATAGATAAATCTATTCTAATAAATATGACATAAATTTAAATAATGTGAACTGTAACATACATATGAAATATACTATAAAATACAGATAATATATAACTTATAAGCTACATTATAGTAATATAGATATGAACGAAAATTAAGTATATTATTACAATTTATCACATAAAGTTGTGTTGAAGGCGACATATAGTACTTTTGACCAAATTTTTAAATATGTCCATCGTTTGTCTTAGAGAAACAGGTAGCGAATTCCATAATTTTGCAGCCTGGACTGTGAATGGTATTGCACAATAAGATACGGAGTGTATTGGGACTTCAAGTGTTATAGTTTCTGATGATTTTAAATGTCGTATGTGCATATCGCAAAGGAACTTAAAACGTTTTCATAGGTTAGGAGGAGCGATAGGGTTAAAATGAGTTATATATAAGAGGAAAAGGGTGCGAGCATTCCGCCGAAACCTTACAGGGAGCCATTTCAGCTTAGTACGAAACTCTATGATCAAACTTACGTAAACCAAATATAAAAGTTATACAAAAATTTTGGAGTCGTTCGGGTTTATTAAGTTGAGCTTCGGTAAGATCTAGATAGCAAGTGTCAGCATATTCGAGAATCGGAAGGATCTGGGTTTGTGCAAGCGAAATTTTGGTAGTAACGGGGAGAAAATTCCGAAGTCTTCTTAGGTATCCGGCAGACGCAAACAATTTCCGACTTACTTCCTGAAGCTGTGGACCCCAAGATAAATTTGTAATATTTGTTTTTTAAACTAACTACTGGATTTCCACGTACAAACGATTTTTTAAACAATGAAAATATAAATAAATAAATAATATAAAAAACAGAATAGATAATAAATAAAATTATGGTTTAGTTATTTATTTTCGTATTTTAATGTCGTTTGATAAAACGCCTGTGTAATAAATAGCATTATAGCGCCCTCTATCGCCCTCAATTAGCCGCTTTTAACGCCTGTCACAATGATCGATGACTTTTATGTTTTTACATTAGCACCAGCGTGATAGGGTTGATTCGCCATTTAGTATTGAACTAGCTTTGTGGCTGCGGCTCTGCCCGCATATAATAATTTATATAGATTTTTTTATTATCCGTGCAAGAAAATGTGCTGGTGGTAATTCATCCACTTTTATCTTTATAATTTGATAATATATTTATGGTTTAAAAATTAAATTTAAATCAAATGGTTTTCGAGTTATAAACCAACTAACGGGCTGAGGGAGAAACGCTGAAGAAGGGATGAAACTGTATTTTAATATCACATTTTTATGAAACTTTCTCTAATATATAGGTAGGTACGTTATTTTCTCGAGTAGTAATAATAATAATAGGTTTTTTTCCATAATAGGTATAGTGTTAGTTGAATTTTTTATGGTTGTTCTCCAGCCTTAAAGTATAAAAATATGATTTCGTCCATAGGATCACAACCAAAATAACACTCGATATATTAGTACTGTGTGGTGCCGGCAAGAATGGTACCACCCTATATCTTCCCGTGGGGCCCGTAAAAGGCGGCTAACGGATAAACCAGGGGAGGGACAGCAACATCCTCTGAGTACCACAAACACCTACTGCGATCGCCAACCAGCCTGCCAAGCCTGGCGATTATGGCAATCTCCCTCTCCTTAACTTTGGGGGAGACCTATGTCCATCATTGGACGTCTTTCGGTTGTATGGATGGACCTCTTACCTGTTACTGGTGATTATAGTTTGTCAATATAATTAGTTGTTTTTTTTAATATTTTTTTATTACTTTTTTATAACATAATTAGTTCAATGTATTGATACATATAAGTAGTCCAAGCATATAAGATACATGTAAATTTGCCGACGGTCCTTGAATAACAAAAAAGCTAACTAATAAAAGCAAATAAAGTGACTAATTTTAATAATTTATAAATATTATCAAATAAATTCATCATTAGTAGTAACTTTTTTTATGTTGCCAAAGGAACACGAATTGGCACGAAGTATATAGATAAAAAAAAAAAAATGGATTTACTGTTGGCAACACCTGTTCATCACTGTTGCCTTCATTGGTTTATAAAAACAGACATTTTTTCCATATTTGCATAATTTATTGCATTAATCCGTGTATAGAATGGCGGCATGTCGTTGGTTCTTCCAAATATGTCGAATACCGCTAGACTAGATGAACACGCGAGTCAAGTGCTTAGTGCCGCAATAAGACACAACGGAAAGTTTATCTCGTACGAGTAAACTTTGCCAGTACAAACCTACCACTAGAGGGCGTCTATGTCGAATAGACTGGGTACAAGGCATTGAACTCGAGTTTTCCTCTTTTAACTTATTATATTTATTGTAAGTACCAACTTTAGATTCGCAAAGTAACATTTGTTAGTTAGTTCTTCATCGACATATATTTTTATTGCTTATATAATAAATATACGTAAAAAAACATAACGATTTATCTAAATATAAATAGGCAAAGATTATACAGCATATAAAAATAATCCTTAGATTATATAAAAGGCAACGTCTCTCTGTCTGTCTGTCAGCTGGCTATAAGCCAACTCTAAAAACACAACCGATTTACGTGATTACCTTTTTAAATCGTAAATATGTTATCTTCAGGGTATAGTACGCAAGCGGAGGCGAGAGTGCATAACTAGTACAGAATATAATATGGAGTAATGACAATTTTTTTGTATATTTATCTCCAGTACATCTCCGATCGCCAACCGCGTAAATTCCTTAATCTCCCTAACAGTTCACGTACTAGCATGGCACGGATTACATTGCACCCGGCGCTCCAGCACGCTACTTACAGATATCTAGGTTCTGTAAAGGACCTTGTCTTTTTACATTAACCACCATAAAGTTTAATTATCTAGGGCAAATTCTGCAAAATGTTCGCCAGAGGTAAGAGCCTAAACCATACCACTCTGGTACCTTTGCGCCAGCTACTGTAACTAAGCGCTCACCCCAAAAGCCAGGTCAAACTTTCAAGGCTCCTCTCAGATCAACAGCATCTTAGGTCGAAAAGAAAATTATTCTAGTTTAATGACTTTAGCCAACTACAAGGGCTTATTCGGACAAGTTCAGCGCCCAAGTGAGTCATTGTGACTAGCTTTTAACCATGCAAGGTCACGTACGGGTGTCGTATCAAACATTCATCGTCTTTTCCTCGTTATTTGTTCTCTGCCATTATATTTTTGTGAAATGGTATTCCCAGTTGGCTTCGTGTAGTTAATGGTTTTAATTTGCATATAACATATGTACTCGATATACAGAATTATTTCATCTTTTCAAGCATCGAACAAACTATGGGTTCAATAACTTGACGAGCAGAATTCCGCGTACTTATATTAAACAATTCAGTGATATAGATCTATTTAACTTTAAACTTCATAACAAAAATATATCTAAAAAAGTTTTAGAAATCAAATGAAAATCACTCTAGTAAACAAATAACCTAAAATTAACACAGCCTTCCATAAATATCCTCGATCATTACATAAACATATCGACCAACATACATATACATATTACATACACTCACACACATGTAAACATAGTCATAATTATTTTTTAAATTCAATTTTGGCTCATTATTTTATGTATCGGTTTAGTTTATATGTTTATTTTATGCGAGCTTTGAATTTTTAATGTAAATAAATAAATAAACATTCAGTTTTGTTCATAGATTAGATGTAAATGTTTATACTTTTATTTCTTAATTTTAGCATTTCTTTAAACCCTATTAAATACTATGAATGGCATTGTTTGCCTTTTTATATCACCCTGATGTTTAACTTAATTCTAGAATCTTCTAGGAATCAAAGGAATCTTGTATTATGTAGTATTATTCTATATTAGAGGTTTTCTTTACTGCTGATAGTATGTAAAATAAATGTAATCTGTGATGATCGTTTAAACTCTTGATCTTAAACTACGACTCGTCCATGTTGTTACACTATTATTTTTAAAAGGAAGGGACGTTGGCTCTTAAATGCTATTAATGAGACCAGCCAGTTTGCTGGCGACAGCATTTTTTGATGACAAAATCTTGCAACTTGCGTTTTTCTTTTGTAGTCATTGATAAGCTTTATGGACAACACTTTTCAGTAATTAATACATATTAAACCCTTTTTTTCTTCTTTCCAATAATGTGTTCAAATTTTGGCCACCGGACAAACATTCATTTGAATAATTGTACAGCAAACGTGTCTATTTATATGTAAATCATTAATGAATTTAGTTGTTATTACTCCGTGCGTATTAGAATATTACATTCGAATAAAACGAACAAGAGTATTTTACTATTGTGCATATTTATACTTTTTTTTACACGGAATAGGCTCTGTGCTTTGTTTTTTGAAGTGGTATTGTTAGAAAGTGCTCTACCACCAGGCTATGGTTCCCTCACGATGTTTTCCTTCACCGAAAGCTCAGGCCGACAAAAGAGTTGGATAGGTTGCGATTGAACCCGCATCGATTGACGCGGAATCCGGCCGCACTACCCGCTGCGCCATCATGGCTACCTACTTTTATTAAATCAAAAAGATCTTGTATTTTTTTTTATTCGATCTCAATCATAGGTGCTACTGCAAATTTTCTCTAATGTTAAACGTCCGAGCGCTGACGTCACATTGCATAGATTTATGTAATAGATTGTAGCAAGTTACGCAAAATGGTTCGCACAAACCGATCTGGGCAGATGGATCGGCCCGATGACCCACTTCCGCGGGGTCGTTGACACTGTGACGTCACGCGAACATCCCCCCACCCCCGTTAGGCACGTCACCCGGGGGGTGTGTTCATCGCCTTTCGAGGTCACATGCCATCCGTTTTCCGCGGTGAACAGACGTGCATAAGAGACGATCCTTTTATATTTCATATTTCGTGAGCGCAGTTGAAAATTTGACCCGAGAATGACGATAAAAGGTACGGATAATTTTGATTGGTTCTGTTATACTAAATTCTTTTCAATATAATTGTTCAGTAATCCAAGGTGATAGGGTTGCATTTCGAACACAATATATAAAATAAAAACTTTACTTTAGTGATTCAACTGCATGTCGCGGTGCATATGCCTAATTCCTGGTCAACCAGTGTGTATATTTTCAAAGTAACTTGAACACTATGTACTTGATGCCTGTTGTCAGTTACAACTTTTCTTTCGATGGTCGCCGCTACTGTTTTGGCGAAATCTCAGAAATGGAACGTGTCAACTAAAAACAACTGTATTATTCATATCCTTGCGTTTTATCAAAATATTCCAATTCTCTCTGTATGTTGTTCGTTAGTATGCTTGTAATACGAGAACCATTGTACCAATTTATAAGATTTTTTCTAAATCTAACTTTTTTTTCGTAGTTGTTAATTTGTTTTCGCTTAGGAGCGAATGTTACAAGGATTATAACCAACTTTTTATATTTGTATTTAAACCTTATGATTCTTAATTCTGCTTTGATCATATTTTGATTGTGTTTAAAATAAATATATTCTCTAAATCTATATGTATAATAATTACGCGTTTTTAAAGTTAAGATTCGTCTTATTATTAATACTAACTATGGCCGCGACTTTGTCCCTGTTGATTTTAGGATTAGGTCCATAGAGAAAATATGTTATTTTGATTCCAATGTAGGAGATAGTCTAGATAGAATGCCCCTTTTTGCCATAGATTTTTTGGAACTAAAATTCTCAAGTACATTATTTTAATGTATCACCGAAGTCTACCTAAGCTAATCAAAATTGATTTTTGTGACTTTTAATCTAGTCTAGTTTATTGATTTTTTTCTAGTTATGTAAAGTTTCATTGTATATACTTTCTTTGAAAAAAATTCTAACTAGGGGTGAAAACCTAAAAAATCATTGCGCGTGGCTTACATCAGACAGAAAGTGACTCTATTATACTTTGCTCATAGAAGAAATATTTGACGGTATTGATAAAATAAACCATCTTTACCTAATTCCCTCACCCCCGTTTTTGTTACCGGTTACATAACACACAATATTCCACGAGTGACCTTCGTATGTAAACGACAGTACTGAATTATGTATATGCGTAAAAGATTCACCCGATGTCGCGTTTGTTTCATAACGTTATCGCGTGTTACCTTCCCTTCCCTTCGTGTCTTCCGCAATTATCCCCAATCGAACACGACCTTCTCCCTTCCTTCCATCATTTATGTGATCGGTAAGGGAAACCTTTAACTTCGATACGACCGGCACGGATAATTCCGTTTTTATTTATGTAGTTGATTTTTTATTCACATATAAAAGAAAAGCTAGCGTTTTTGCGATCATATTTTCATACTGTTTAGGTTCATCGCTTAGTCTTATTTTTCTGCTGGAACACTATAGGTTTGTTGGTTTTGATCTTGGTTTTAAACTTAATGGTGTAGTAGCGAGTACTAAAAAATTCAATTTCTGAAACCCATTTCTCATTATACCATTTAGGAGTAAGCCAGTCGACAGTTTCCGAACGCACCACTAATGAGACATCGTCGCTTCAAAAGCTTGTTATTTTGACTTTTCTTTAACGTTTCAGAAATAACAACTTTATGAGGTTGGTTTTTTTTTCGTACTGACTTATGATTTCGCCACACAGCGGGCGGCCTGGGACGCCAGCGCGTTTTTAGTATAGAAGAGGTCGCGCACGGTTCATGCTTGCGTTGCTACGATGTCTTCTATAGAAACATCGCGCTGACGTCCCGTTGCATCCGCTGTGTGGCGAAACCATAAATCCTGTTGACCAGACGAGCCTTGACAGCTTCAACCAACTTTTGGGGTGAGCGCTTAAGGCATTCAACCGAGAGAGTTGTAGTTTACATGTAAAATCCACCGAATTTGAACAGCACTAAACCTATACTAAACCAAGGGAAACTAGGGATCTGAAAGTCCCGTACAGAATCCATTTACCCGCGTCTAGTGTGCTTGAATGTGGAGAACAGTGTGATGCGTGTTATGTTAGTTCATGAAAGTGTCACAGTATCAGCCTGGCCTTACTCAGTTGGGAATCGGATCACGCACTGAGTCGCACCCGGAGGAATTTTGAGACATACAAAAATTAATTTGATGTTATTTTTTTAGATAATCCGGTGTGCGGAATGCGCGCGCCGGGCGAGTGGTGCACTGTGGCTCGCTGGTCCCACACGGCGCCCGTCTCGCCTACTGACTACTCTCCCCGCGCTCCACCCCTTCAGCCGCATCCAGTCTTCCTGCACGACGATCAGATCAACGACCGATTCGCGATATGGTCAGTTAGCATTATTGCCTTGCATTGCACTTTTCTAAAATAGGGTCAATGCTTTATTCACAATCTCATCTGATGTTAACTCACGATGTGGTCCAAGATGATAAACGCACTAAGCTTACTGGTACTGGCTCTCAAGTGATAGTGTTAGAACACCTATTGATATTTAACGAGAGGTTTTTAACCTTGAGGATGAGGATATTAATCGGAACTGAGATATTATCTTTGGTAAGTAATATCCTTAATAAGTTGTAATAATAATAACTCTTAGCAATACATTAAAAAAAATCTGTAGAAAAGTTAACATTTTTAGATCAATCAGTTTAATAATTTGTAAGACTTTTTCCCTTTAATTTTTTTTCTCCAATACCAATTCAGTTAAAAATCTGAGACTTTGAGATCTTAGAAGAATTCTTTTATATACATATTTTCTAAATACCCCCTAGGCTGTCTATAATGACATCGGGCATGGAAAACAGTTGTGACTACGGTATGAGCTCCCGGTGTGCGATGGTTGTGAAGAATATTCATTTAGAGTTGTTCTGATGGAATTTATATCGTTTCAGGCAAGGCGACCTGACGACGCTGGACGCTGACGTGATAACGAACACGACAGACGAGACGTTGACGGAGAGCAACGAGATCAGCGAACGTATCATGCAGGCAGCTGGACCCGACCTAAAGGAAGAGATTATCACTAGAGCGCATGGTTAGTTTCCGTCTGTTTGAACTTTGTCCCTCATTTGCAAATAATTACTTACTACTCCCAGAAGAAATCTAGGCACCTTGTCCTGGTGACGGGATAGTACAAAGTCTATAAAAAGTATGATGCGTTTAAGTGACATTTGTGTTCAAGTACAAATATGTACAACTAACTGTCCTACCCGGTGTTACCTAAATTACATCTATGTAAAAGAAAATAATAGAAAAACATATATAAAAGTAATATTTGGAGAAATGTATTTTTTTTTTTAAATTACACACCCAGTTCCGAACATCCAGTAGCTAGTCAAGTTCGTCAATTTCAAGTCAATCAATTTCATTTCAAGTCAATATAAAAAAAAATAACATAAAAATCGCGCACGTGTAATTATTGTGTTACTATCCTTACCGGAGTGTTGCGAATGAGAGCGGTAAGCGGAATGAGTGAAGGGAGGAAGCGCACATTCCTCGAAGGCGCCGAGCTAATTTCTGGGAGTTACACATACATTACCATTGATTGAAAAAAAGTTAAAGCAAACCCAACTTGATAAAAAAACACAACCTCAAAGACACGACATAGTTAGTCTTTACTAGGCCATGGTATTATAACCTAGTACAAAGTGGTCGCTCTATAATACGACCATTTTGTGTACATTGGTTTGTTTATGTTGTAACAATTTCCTATTGTTACTTTTAATTTTGTCGGGCAATACTCCGAAAGTATTTTGATTTAGCTGTTAGATGGCGCTGTATACAATTAATTATTTGCATCTTCCATCTTAAAATCACGTATTCTTAAACATATTTATATTTGTAAACATTTTGCCAAGAGGACAAGCAGACAGACTCGTGGTATAGTCACGGGAGGGAAAAGCAGATTTCGACTTTTCAAGATGCGGCGCGCCAAGGTGATAAGCAGAAAGACTCGTGGTATAGTCAAGGGAGGGAAAAGCAGATTTCGACTTTTCAAAATGTGGCGCGCCAAGGTGACAAGCAGAAAGACTCGTGGTATAGTCACGGGAGGGAAAAGCAGATTTCGACTTTTCAAAATGTGGCGCGCCAAGGTGACAAGCAGAAAGACTCGTGGTATAGTCACGGGAGGGAAAAGCAGATTTCGACTTTTCAAAATGTGGCGCGCCAAGGTGACAAGCAGAAAGACTCGTGGTATAGTCACGGGAGGGAAAAGCAGATTTCGACTTTTCAAAATGTGGCGCGCCAAGGTGACAAGCAGAAAGACTCGTGGTATAGTCACGGGAGGGAAAAGCAGATTTCGACTTTTCAAAATGTGGCGCGCCCAAGGTGACAAGCAGAAAGACTCGTGGTATAGTCAAGGGAGGGAAAAGCAGATTTCGACTTTTCAAAATGTGGCGCGCCAAGGTGACAAGCAGAAAGACTCGTGGTATAGTCACGGGAGGGAAAAGCAGATTTCGACTTTTCAAAATGTGGCGCGCCAAGGGGACAAGCAGAAAGACTCGTGGTGGAAAAAGAAGTATTCTTAGTGAATGAGCAACTAGCGATATAAAACAGTAGGGACAGATTATATTGTGATCTATATTCAAGAAAATCGTTGCCTCCAAGTGTATCATTTCACGCTTGTATCAAGATTTATTAAAAAAAAATAACTAAGTGTGTTTGTATAGTCACTAAAGCAAAATCTTTAGATAATATTTTTTCCCCCTTTTTTTGAAAATTTAATAATAGAATAAATGATAATTCGTTTAACCTGAACGTGACGAAGTGCATATTCCAACCAGGTCAGAAGTAGCTACTGTTTTACACGATTATTTACTGACATACCTCTAGAACAAACCAGATAGTTAAAACATACATCTACAACACTATTTCTTAATAATTTAAGTACCACTAGAAATTCAAAAATTTATTTTCTACTTCTCGGTGGAGTTATACTGTTTTACACGATTATTTACTGACATACCTCTAGAACAAACCAGATAGTTAAAACATACATCTACAACACTATTTCTTAATAATTTAAGTACCACTAGAAATTCAAAAATTTATTTTCTACTTCTCGGTGGAGTTATTTTTCCAAACCGGTGGTAGTCTTTTGACTTTCATAAGCGTCTTTTCAGGAGCTAAATTGGTTAATAAGCAATTTTTAGAATACATCGGAAATAGGAAGATTTATTTGCTGTACTAAAAAAAAAGTTTAATATTTTTAATAATATGTTACTTCCAGAATGTAGGGTCGGGGAAGTGGTTGTCACTCCAGGGTTCAACTTGCGTTGCCGTCATATCATCCACACGGTCTGTCCGAAGTACGTCGCTAAGTACCACACGGCGGCTGAGAGTTCGCTGCACAATTGTTACAAGTAAGTGTTTATATACAGGGTTCGATTCCCCGCCAACGGTACAAGACGAGTTCCGATCTCCAACTAGTGATGTACTTGCATCCGCTTTTAAATGTGATATAATGATTCTGCAGCCACTAACAATACACTACACGTAACGTACACCTTCTGTAAAAGTATTAATAAGGATGGCGTGATAATGATCATGGTCACGTTTTGCTTGTCGAAGAGGTGAAAGGGAGGAAGGGGAAACGGATGACTGAGAACAAAATAAATAAACCTTAAACGTATGTTATACTACAATACGTAGAAAGAAACAAAAAATCTCTCATATAAATTATCACCAAGACTTAATTGGTAGATTTAATTGATAAATTAAGCTGATTGGCGGATTTCAGAATTTAGATTTAGATGTCATATGTAAAACCATTATTCCATCTAGCGGGAATCCATTGTACTATGTCAAGTTTTATCTTATAAATTATACATTTTTACACGGCTGGTCACACTTACAAAGACCGATGACAATACAATAATTTAATAACTCTCTTCCATTATCCTGACCAAGAATTTCCGGATTATTTATTGAAATTGGTACTAAACGTTTACCCGCAACAAGTCTCCAATTGAAAGTACTTTTGTTGTTGTTTGAGACCTAAAGACGTTATTTATATATTTTATTTCGGCCAGCTTAATATTATAGGGTTTTTGTTTTTTTTTAACGATTATTTATACTTATAAAGTAAATTACAATCATTATTGTTACTTCTTTTAGGAATGTTCTATACAAGGCGGGCGAACTCGGGGCGCGTACTTTAGTGATGTGCATCATAAACACGCCTCGGCGTAATTTCCCGCCAGATGTCGCAACACACGTCGCTTTACGTTAGTATTTCTAGTTATTATTTTGTGTAGAATTTGTGATTTTGTAACGTAAATAATATTTGTATAAATTAGTATGTTGTTCTATATTTATCAGTATATTATGTTATCACATATTCTTATAATATTCAAGATTCACCATAATGTTCTTTTTTACTGTTAGCCGACAGTATTACTTAGTCAATATAGCTAAGTAAGAATGCCTTATTATCGTTAAAAAAAATATAGTTCGCATTACGTAACTAGAACCAGACGCGGTGATTAATGTTTGGATGTGGTTAGAGGTGGGGTATGAGGTGTGGGGGGATATCGCTCTGCGCAACGATAAATTCGTCCCGATATAAATTTCTTTGCGCCATGCGTTTATGCATTTATCCCCGAGGGCTTAGTTACGTGATGGAATCCCCACTTCCTAGCCTCAAACTGACTGGTAGATGTAGAGCTGATCTTGAATTATTTATATACCAGAATTATTTCGGTCATAGATATATATATATATTATAAAAATAGGCAGTGTCTAGACTAACTCATTCGGAAGCGCATGTTAATGATGTCAAGGAGTTAAATCAATTGTTTAATATATCAGCTTTTTTGACTTCATTTCTTTCCCATAAAATGAGTAGTGTTAGTTTATAACAAGGCTGCTCACAACCTTTATGTCAGTCGGGGCAAACGGACGGTTCATAATTTTTTGGGGGGCCACTAACTATTACCTGTTGTTAACTAAAATAGGATATTGTTCTTTTTTTTTTGATCTTTCGATGATAATATAGTTTTGGATTTTTAAATCACCTTTAGCCAAAAAAACATCGAAGTGAAAACTACAGTATGTAACCGATAGCTACAGTCAATGTGATTTGTTTATGCCAAGCGTTAAATTAGGTATTGATAACAACAATCTTTCACAAATATGTTGTTCAGCTACTAATATGCGGTATATTTATTTTTTACACAACTAAGATCTAAAAAGAGTTTTCCATAAACGTCATCTGTTAGTGACCGCGTGCGCAATACTCAACTTTGTGGGAATATTTATTACGTAATATTTATTATTTACTTACGTGGGCCATTCAATAATCGTAAGCGGGCCACATTACGGCCCACGGGCATAGGGTTGAGCAGACTTGGTTTTATAACTTCCATGCAATAAGTATGTATAGTGTTGCTAGTTAGGACCAATTCTGTAGGATTTACGTGTCTTTTGGCAAGTTGTTAGTTGAACGGGTCTGATGTGAGGTGGTATCGTTGGAAGTATGGGTTGTTGTGTCGTCCCAGGTACGATACGTCGTTACCTGGAGCAGCAGCGCAGCCCGCGCGTGGTGGTGGTCGCGTGCGCGCGCGCGGCACCGACGCCGCACTCGTGCAGGCGCTGGCGCCGCTCTACTTCCCGCGGAGCGCGCGCGAGGCTGAGCACGCGCGGTGGCGGCTCGGCGGCGCGGAGGACACGGGGGCCGTGGGGGACGTGACACATCACGACCGGCGCATACGCATCATACACAACCCGCACGAGGGCGCCTCGCAACCAGGTACATCTAAATACATATAACCCTGTATTGCTCTACTCTTTTTTTTAGCAAGTCATCACGTGCGTGCTGCACGGCTTAGGCCAGGATAGGAGCAATCGGTCAGATCTAGCGTTTATTTTCAAAATAAATGTTAAATCTACTTAGTAAATCATAATTTAAATTAATACACTAGAAACTTTTTGAATTGCAAAACTTCTTTAGCGGCGTCGAGCGTTTCTCGTTAGGGGAAGAAACATTTATAAATTCACATTAGCAATACTATGACGTCAGCCGTCAATATGCTACAACATGTCAACGTTTCATTTGGCGTTTAAGTATTCGAACTTAGAGATAAATAAATGTTACAATTTATACTTACATATCATATTGTATGTTTTCATTATGACTAAACTACATGAAAATGTACATAATAGCTTCAAAGCATCAAAGCTTCAATAGACGTAAAAACTAGACAAATAGTATACCTATGTTAAACATGAGACTGTAATAATAATTTCAATTAACAAATTATGTTATTTAAACATAAAAAAAAAAAACATGTCAGTTTAACCAAAGTTTCGAGTTTTCACTTCTGCCGGTAGTCTCAGTGTTTTTTAATACATATTTAATTGCAAACAATTTAAGTCATTGTATTGGAAACCAAACCATTTTACATTTTGTCCTTCGACAAAAATCCCATCTAAAGTTTTCCTTTTTAACTGGTTTACCTGGACTAGGAATGTTTTTTATATCGTCTTCCCAACGTTTAGTTTATCTACCTTTTTTCTTTTTCCATCACGTGGATACCATTTTCTAACGTGTTTCGACCACTTCTTAGTTCCTTCTCTTAACACGTGTCCTCGTCCATCTCCATTTTAGGTGTTTGTATATGATATGAATATTTTTAAATTTAGTTTTACCCTTTTTAGGGTTTGTAATCTCACATTGTATTTTCTTTTAATCTAATTACGCTTCTTTTCATTCCATTTTGACATATTTTTTTTTTAGTTTCTTTTATGCTCCTTGATTGACCTCCATACGATAGGTACCTCTTAGCCCTTATATACACTAGATCAATATCCAACATTGTAGCATGCCAAAGAACCGAATGCCACAACCATTAATAATGTTTTGTAGCATGTCATAGAACCGAATGCCACAACCATTAAAAATATTTTGTAGCATGACAACGTACCGAAGCCACAACCAATAAAAATGTTTTTTAGCATGCCAAAGAACCGAATACCACAACCATTAGGAATGTCGCACATTGTAGCAAAAATCGTATGGCCTGATAAACACCTCGTATCATGTGATAGACCGTAGCTCTTGTATGCAAACCTGTTGTGTTTCATACGAAATTTACATGTGTCAAACTCTTTTAAAGTTTTTAACCGACTTCAAAAAGGAGGTTATCATTTCGTCTGTATGTTTGTTACTCGATTTCTCCGTCATTTATGGACCTTTTTTCAAATGTATTTTTTTAATCGAAGTAGTACACTTCCGAGATTGTCCCAAATCAGGATCTGATCAATGGAACTCAGTGAAATTGAGAAAAATCCTAGAATATTGTAGACATACGTGTTTCATATATTCGTTTTCTTAAGCTATGAAGTAAACTTCACAGCTATACCTAAAAGTACATATTTAAACTAAGAAATTTTTTTTTTTATTAAAAACAAAACCGTCTTCAAAAGAATAAACCATAATAAAAAGTTTTTTGATTTATTTGTTTATCTTTTTACTAAAGATTGTGGTTAAATTTTTAATAACGAAAAAAAACATCGAAAAAATATTACAATTTTCAAATAAAGCTCTATCACTTGAGTTTATTAGTCATCTAAGCCGTGGCCCATAGCGCAATATATTTTTCTACGATCATTCCTTTTTCCTAATTGTATGAACTAGTAACAAATAAGTCGCTTCTGAGATTACTTGATTAACAACTTTCCTGCCATGTTCAAAAATCAGTGAAGTAAACCGAAAATATTCAAAGACTGCGTAAAATAGACAACGGGCGACATCCCGCATGGACGATGTTGGGGTTCGTGGCATACTAACGTTTACCATGAAGTTACTCTGAAGTAAATTAGGTTTCGTTCTCGTAAATTACTGTTAATAATTAAATTTTATTGAATTATTATTGTTAATGTTATGTATTTAATAATTTTATATTTTTTTTTCCTATTTGGTTATATAAGATTATATTTTTCGAAACACCTTTCGATGTAATACAATAGTTGATTTATAGGCATACGTGCTGTATGATTGTGTGAAATCAATATACCCAATGGACGTTAAGCTACGCTAATGGAATCATAAGGGTTGATTTTATTTTTTTTCAAAATCATACGATGATAAAACTTTCGCAATCGACTCTTCCCCCGCCATTTATAAAACCGCAGCGTATTCCCTTTGATCTGTGGATAATTATAACGCAACAAAGTGTAACATTTAGCAATCTTTATCAGACGATTATGTGGAAAATTGATAAGCGAGGAATGAATAACAGGTTATGTGTTTGCGACTCATCAATACGTTACCCTATTACGCAGTTAATATATTTATAGCGTAATGTACTCATAACTCCTCTATATCTTCCATACACATCACAAAAAATGACATCTGTCCATCTATCTATACTTCCCATGTATATGAGAAACATTTAACCGACTATTCTTAATATTATATTGATAGTTAGTACGTCTGAATGCCTTCACAAAGTTGATTTCACCGAAGTTAATTATACAAATAATATGTTTTTTTGCTTATTGTAATTGATTAAAAGATGGCGCTTTAATCGTTACTAACTAATATTCTTAGTACAAAATGGGTCATATTCACGTCTTGGTTTAATGCCAAAAAAGGAATCGTAAAATTTGCATACAACAGGAAACTGATTGTGTAGATGATATAATAAAGGCTTGATATTTTTACAAATATAATTCACATATTTCGTTACTCTGACATTCCCACGTTTCATATATTCTTCAATGCGTTTTAATTTTATTATACGGAACCCTAATTATTTTCCTAAAAAAATTTAGTACTAAGATAAAATAAAAATATTTCTCATAGGATTTTATTCAAATATTTGAGTTTTTTTTTACGCGGAACACTAATTATTTTCGAAAATTTAATAAAAGTACCAGGAGTTACTTCAGCTATCTACCAAAAAAGGCCCAACAAAGTTGGTCCAGCCATTCCGGAGATTACCCATTACAAACAGACAGACAGACAAAAGTTTTAAAAATTGTATCTTTGGTATAGGTGACGTATATATACATTCATAACCATTAAAAAAATTGCCATTACAAACAGACACTTCAATTTTATTTATAGATAAAATTTAATTTTTGACGATATCAATATTTTCCGTAAGGTATAGTTTAGTCATATTTTACTAGACTGAAACCAAACGACAGTTGAGTATATGATATTAGATTAGTTTATGAATCACCTGTTCTGGCCTGGGTTGGCCCAGCTTAGTCTGGACAAACCTGAGACGATTTCCTAGTATCAGCATTACAATGGCAAAGCTAACGGATCTTATCTCTAGATCGTGTTGTACCATATAAACGGGTTATCGCTCATTGACGCATTTATAAGCGATATCGACACCGCAGTGACGTCTGTTTGATTTGTTATTTTTTTATTCCTTTTTGGTTATATCCCTAATTTACTTCAAAGTGATGAGTGAAATGGAAGTAATCCCTACCGTGAAAGTGGATTTCGAGCTGAAAGCACGGCCTAATGGTATGTCCTCAAAAATCCTCAAATGGGGGAATAATAAAAATATCGATTCATTATATTTATAATCTGATAACCTTAAAGATGCTTCGTCTTGTGTACCACCATAGCATAGTTTCACCATAAATTTTTCCACTAATAATAGTCTCAAACTGCCTTCAGCGGTTGGGAAACTGAACTCAGGCTATAGTTACTATTTTTAGGAAATATCAAGGTTTTCGCTGTTCAAAATACTGACCAATCGTTAGATAAATCATCAGATTTATTCATGGTAATTATCAAGGATAATAAATGGCATCTATTTCACAATGTTTGAATAAATTATTTTATAAGTAGTTCATCAACGTGGAAAGTTACAAATACTCTAGTCGCTGTAATCTATATCAAATGTTCGCAGCTAACTGTTTACGATAGTTAACTGGAACATCTTCAGCTAGAGTTTTCTCCAAAAATATAGAGTAACATTGAATTGTGACAAATTCTTAGAAAATCCGCCATTCTGTGCATTTCGTCGTTATCAAAGCAATCTGCTAGTTTAAGAACCCCTTTTTTGTGAATACGGAAAATTTGCTCATTGACAAATCATGACGAGTAACATGAAAACGACAGAATGTTTCAGCTTAGCACTAGTCCGACTGACTAAACTCCATACCGGGTACCTTTTTGTATTCTTGCACAACCCTGACTCTCGCTTTATCGCTAAATCGGTGCTCTTTAGTCAGGTCGATCTTGTAACAAAAAACGACAGCTTTCCAGAACCTAGCACTCCTTACTATCGCTTTAGCTAGCGACATTGGAGTCTAACTAAACCCTTAGCTAAACTTAAGATGAAGAGATCCTATTACATTAATTAATCTTTTACCAATTCATATCTATGCTAAGATTCGATAGATGGCGTTGTAATCTTTGTTAGTAAATTCTATAGCTGTGAAAAAAGTGATTCGTACTCATATATGTTGAATATTAAATATTTATTCCAGAGTACAAAAAAAATCTCTACTGGATTAGCTAACAATATTTATTAAATTATTTAGAAGTATTTTACATATGTGTTTTTTTTTTGTTACGGAAACGCCCCTTAATGAGAGCGCTACACGATGTTATCTTTCTCGTGATAATATTTCGGTAATTTAACCTCATTAACAGTAAAACGAGTGCACTTTATCAGATAAGACTGGTGTTGTGGTGTTCCTGATTTTTTTCTCTCTAAACGGTTATTATTCGCCGACTGAAACTTCTCTTTAGATAATAAACGAAATCAAATTCTTGAAAATGATATCCTTACATTTTGAATTTAGTGAACATTTACACAATAAGAAAAACATTCATAATAGTCTTACACAATAAATAACAAAATGTATTGTGACGAATTTCGTATTATTATTTACATGTTGTTTCATTTGTTCATTCGAAACAAAGTGACTTAACAAAGATATTATGATGTGTTATTTTAAATAATTGTAGTATTTAATATTATAATATGCATAAGATGCACATTTATGTAATACATTTTAAAATACACAAATCAGTCATTTTTAAGTACAAAACATGGATGTAAAATATTTAGATTACGATAAAACTAGTTAGTTTCGTGTGAGTACCGGTCGTTCGGTCGATGTGGAGTTTGTTTTGACGTGTCGTTTGCCGCCAAATCCTCGCGCCATTGCGTATCGATAGTCTGTGAGTTGCGTTCGGAAACTGTCATAGATAACAAATAGATGTTGAACGAGGGTTTCGAATATGATCGTAAGTAAAGTTTATGTCGTAACGTACACTGTTTGGTGTGATTAGAAAATGGCTTAATTTAAAATAATGTAATTAAACACTTATTTTAACAAATTTTAAACATAGCTACTTGAAATATGTTACTTACAATTAAAATTTTCATAGTTTCATTGCATATTTAATTTATTTAAGAAATCTCAAATAGTAACAAATTTTAACAAGTTGAAAAAGAAGTATTCAGTCCTTCTTTCCGGTGTATAGTTTATTTTCTGCGTTGGTATAAATAAATTCATTTGTTGAAAATATTTTTTCTGTTCCAACTATATAAGTAACAGTAATATAAAGTTGTTAAGAATGAGTATCAGAGTATACAAATTTAAAGTTAAATATCGAAAATATTTAAAATGATTGGACAATCATATATATTTTTAACAGTTTTTTTAAATAAAAATTTAAAAGTATAACTATTTCCGGAAGCAAAATAATTTAATGACTTGTAGTATGATCACTAGATAGACAGCTTTCCCTTAAGTTCGTGGGACTAAATTTACAAAATGTAAATCTTTGTCATTATTCGTGTAATTAATAAAAAAAAATCATCATAAGACATAAACTCGCGCCTTTTTCCCATAAATATGAGCATAGATCACGTTTTTTCCACTATTTTGACCCATATTTCACCTTTTGTATAAAAAAACATCTTAGTGATTGTCTTTGACTATGAAGGCATCGATTCTAAGATCTGATTGGATGCCGTCGCGCAAATTACTGAAATACCGATCGCATGATTGGTAGATCACTCCAGCTGATTGTCATTCAATAAGGCAGTCTGTGTTAAGGGTGTTTTCTGGTATTTGAACTTACATTAGGTTTTCATACATACCTATCAGCTACGGGTAATTTTTACGCGACCTTTCTTTACAATGGCTTTATCTTACCGTGATAGGTTTGTACCCATAGCGACTTGCCTAATAGCATTACCTTTTAAACGTGTTTCATAAATTTTCTTTCAAATCAATTTAGTGTATTAAAAAATTAACGAATAACGCCAACACTTTAACGCCATTTTATACTTGTCATGATTTATCATATTGATGGCTGACGTCCATAGCATTGTAGGTGACGGGAATCTATAATTTTTTCTTTACCAAGAATCGCTCAACGCGGCCTATGAAGTATCCACTTCAAAAAATTTCAAAATTATTATTCTGGGCTTACTACCATAACATAGCCTGTCCAGTCGTATAGGTATTATAATAGTCGGTCTTTATAAGCGTGTAATTAAAACACACACACACAAACTATCTTGTATGAAAAAATCGCACTGCGACATTTTAAAACAAATATTTGTGTAAAATTCACAAGTAAAATGATTTCCCTAATCAAGTTTAAATAAAAAGTTATCTCGTGCAAACGGTCTAGATACACGTATAAGAGTTGTACAAATATTATCTAGATGTTTAAAGTTTTATTATTCAAAACAATAGTAAATTAAAGTCAAATAATAAATTAAAGTATAACCTACGTACTTCTTTTTCTATTTTTATAACAAAGAAACTGGCAACAAAAGTTACTGTAATAATTATGGAGCGTTGTCACAAAACGATACAAGTGTTTTTTTCAGGAAACGAGTTTATTTATTTTTCTAGAGATGAGAAGTTTTAATAAGTTATTAATACTCTGTAGTAGATTGTGAACGGTTTACGTATTGTTTACAGAAATTTAATTGACAACAATAAAATCAGCTATGGAAAGACAGACAATAACAAAAAAAAAAAACTTGGTTGAGACGATGTTTGTTGTAACGCTGTGTGAAAACGGTCCTCAATAAGAAAGCTTTTCGTCATTGATATATTTAAATTGCTTTCAATGCAAATATTAAAGCTTGACATAACATCATTTTCTAATACTATTTTTTATCGTTTCTCAGACGATTATGTAAAACAAAGGTGACTAACTGGAGATAAAATTTATTAGTACTTTGTGGAATATGAATTCTCATTCACCCAGAGAACCTTTTTAAAAAAACAGTTTCACAACATATTGTAACAAGATGTGTATATGATTCACTTATTAATATTCATCATCAAGAACCCGTTTTACACGATTTCCCATTTTAAAATATATATATCAATTCATTCTTTTTCTTTCGTATTCTACATCTACATGAATAAATAAAGATATATATTTTTGTATGTAACGAATAAACTTAAAAACTACTCGACCCATTTGGATGAAATCCAGGAAGGGAAATTTTTATACCGAAAATCCCACGAGAACGGGAACTACGCGAGTAAAATCGCGGAGAGCAGCTAGCATTTAACATGTTTAGATATTTTAGATTAGATATTAAGTGTTAGGGAAACGCCTAACATATCTAGTATTATATAAAGCACATTTTTCATTTCTTCGTCATTTATTTTAATATGGTTTATCTTGTGAAGCGATACGTTTAGATTGAAGCGAGAGTATATCCGTAATGTATAACGTTTAGCTGAGGACGATACGTCGCTGTACGACGAGGACGCGGCCGTGGAGGCGGCGGCGGCGTTAGCGCGCGCGTGCGCTCCGGACACGCAGCGGCTGTTGGCCCCGCCCACCACGCAGCGGTACGACCGACGGCTACTCGACGACCACGACCAGTCAGTACCAAATTCATTACTATATTGTTAAAAACGTTTTCTTGTTAAACTCTTTTTTTTATATTGAAATACCAGAAAGCCTCTATAGAACTAACTACACTTCACTTTGTTACTATTAGCACACCATCTACTGCTCAATCAAGCTCAATCAAGACTGCCTCTACTGTTTCGAAACTTAATTTTATCACATTGCCGGAAAATTTATAAAATGACTTAGTAAAAATCCAAACTTATGATAAAAATACAATTTAAAATTAATCATATTTTATGACAGGCTGTTAATTTTTATTTTTATGCAATCAACAAGTTATATTGTACTATTGACAAATTATTTATAATCAGTACTAAAAATATCTGGGCAACGGCCAATACTCATATAAAATGAGCGTATAAATTTTAAAGAAGCTTACGAAATATAAGTTTATAGGCCATTTGCAGTATTATAAGTAAGCATCACTGAGTGGAGAGGAGCTCTGTACTTTACTTATTTTTGATTACATGCAAAGGGGTCCGAATGGTATTTACTTTTTATTTTATTTTTGCAAATTATACCAATGCTTACGTAATCATAGGAGGGAGGACGGGGGGAGCTTCACTTAAACTAAGTAATACTTAAACGATCCCTAATATAGTTTTCAGAATTCATCATACTCCTGAAAGTTGTAGAATAAACAAACTAGTTAAATAATCGTCCATGCACAAAAAACCTTCGCCGGTTTACCGTAATTTGATCGACTCATTGAATAGTATTTTTATAAATATGAGTAACAATATATTAATATGGCCGTAAATAATAAAGATCCTTTGTTCGTACATTCATCGTCGTTTGTCCGGATAAGTATGAAGAGTTTATAATTATTTCATTTATTTTTTAAATTAGTTAGATGACATCAAGCTTAACGGAAAGTATATAGAATTTTGTTGCCGAAATAGTTGCCGTGAGAGTATATTTATTTTAATGTGACGTATATGTGTAAAAATAAAACATTTTTAGGACTAATAATAAGGTAGCTTAACTATGTTTCAAAAAACATATGTTATTATACATATATTAATATCCTTGGCGTACAGATGAACATTTTAAATAATTACCCCGAGTAAAAAAAAATGCGTTGTGTTAACTTTTCCTTCCTTCATAAATCCGTCTACTTTTGATAGCCGATTTTCCGAGCATCATACGTACATTATAGTTCTCGGACTATTGAATGCACCTCGTACGCCAAACGGATGTACCTCACTCGTTTTCCCATATGTTAAGAATTTTGATTTAGTATGTAAGATAGATTTCTGTGTTAAAAAAATACATGTCCTATCATTCTAAGGGATAAAGACACTATATGACTTCATTCAAAACGTTTCTTACGTTTTTTTTTTTTTTTTCAATGATTATGTATATATTTATGAAATTTGTGATCTTTTTTACCTCTCCTCCTTCCTACATCTTTCTTAGTCATCCTTTAACCAAATATAAGATAGTTTGGATTGGCCTACGTTTTTTCATTGTACTGATAGATTTATTTATTCCGTACTCGCTTTAAAATAAATTATGAAGATTGAATAATGGGACTAGCTCTTGGAAAGTTGTCAGGTTTGACGGCACGCTACGCACAAATCCAAACATATTTGTCATTCCGAGTTATGATCGATCGTGTTTTGTTTGATTCACGATGATATATAGTTTCCTGTGAACGAGCGGATGCAAAATATACAGATAATACAGATTTAAAATTTAGGCTGTGGGCGTGTTGGTTTGTTAAAGCTTTCTTGTCCAAGCGTGTGGATTCCGACCGCCATGAAACATGGTGATATTAGAAACTTTAGTCATCATAGATTTAGCCCGGCATGATGATATCGACAGATAGATTGTCATCGTTCTTAAACTCTATTTAAAATCATATGAAAGGATAAGGAGAAAATTTTGCCAAATTCGAATTTAAAAAATATTACTTTTAGTATATTATATTATACATATCAATATAAAAAATTAAAAATCTATTTATTTAAGTAATGTCTTATAATATTTATCTATAGGGTATCCTTGGCAAACGCGAAACTGGCGCCAAGAAGTCGATTATGCTTCTATTAAAAGAATACTCGTGTTTAGTATTTTAGTGCACTCACTTTCATACGTCAAGAATGTCGAACATTCCATACTAGTGTTTTCACGATTTATTTATCGAAAAAATAAACTAGAATTATGTACGTAATATCACCCACGAGAAACTCGAACGCTTACTGATGAATGTTAAGAGAGAGCTAAATATAAATTAGATGTAAAAATAGATCCTTGATCTATATTAGTTACGCAGAACTAGACGCAAACATATTTGTTTATATTTCTCGTTGGTGGCCATTCTAGCGGTTTCGACATTTCAATATGTAACTTATGGTTTGTTATGACTTGAAATACTATCATACAATATAGCTGTCACTTGTGGCTTTTCTTAATACATGCATGTATGGTATCAACATATCATATACATGCTTTTAATTTGTCATTGTCATTCTAAAAAAAACTATTTTATGATCCTGTAGATATTACGTATTCTTTTTACGATTATAAAGCCATCCCTGATGCGGGGTGCATCAATAACAGAATTAATACAACTAATTACAACAGATTTTGGATTCCATTACAAATCCAAGATCCTGGATAACTTAGGATCTCATTATAATAGTTTTATTTTTAGTTTGTAACATGGCGGTCATAAAGTAATAACATTCAGAGCGATAGTTTCAAATAAAAACTCGTTTAACATTGAAGCCAAAAAACGTATATGTGTGTCTCTGTGTGTGTAAGCAAGACGGAATTATGTAATCAACTTGGCGTTTTAAGGCCAACTTAAAATAGCTTCACTCCACGTGCGGCTACTGCCGTTCTGAGTGTTTTAATTCTATGATAAGGATATTGTTGCAATAAATGTTTATTTGGGTCTACTCGTCTACGAATATTTATTTGGGTCAAGACCGAGTAGAATTGCAAAGGCTGAATTAGTTTTAAAATGTACGAAAAAAGCTATCAAAAACATTTTACGATAAACGTTCTTATAAACAAGCCCCAAGATAATTAAATTTTTATGAGGAAACTTGCAAGTTTATCGTATTTTCTCGGTCTTATATGACAGTTCTAAAAGTTTTTATAGTCACTGTTTATGAAAATAGTTTTTTATTTATTTTACATCCGTGATAATGCAAAATGTACAAACTGTTAATATATAGGTACGTTTAAGCAAAAATATTTCTCCTAAATTCAAACAATTGCCAGTCCATTGATTCGGATTTAGTTCACAAATTCATTAGTGTAATTTTTTTTTACTCGGAACCCTAATAATTTTAACATCCTTATAATTTCAGCTATCTGACAGGCTAATCGCGCGTCAAAATCGGTTCAGCCATTACGAAGACTACGCCAATAGATAGACAATTTTTTTTTGTTTTTTTTTTATTCACGTTCCATCTAAATTTAAATACATTATAAAGGTATATCATTAAGTGCTCTCGAACTTAAAAATAAAATAAAAAACCTGTTTAAGTGATATTGGCACAATTTTTATTTTATTTTAAATGGTATTCGATGACATTATGTATGGAATATAATTTCAGCCAAATGGCCGCCTCGGCTCCGCTGTAGGTTGTTTATCCTGGTTAACCAATTTTGTATGATATCTTCGCATAAATGGGTTTTCATTTCACGAAGAGCACGAGTTATGTTGGCCTTCAAGGCGGCAATACACTGTGGTTTGTCTGCATAGACTAGAGATTTCACGTAGCCCCAAAGAAAGTAGTCGAGCAATGTTAAGTCACACGATCTTGGTAACCAGTTTATGTGGCCACCACGCGAGATGATGAAGTCTTCGATTTTCTCATCCACCACATGTGGAACCACATGTTTGTGAGATCCATACAATCTATCCTAGGCCACAAAAAGTTTGTTATCATCGTCCGATATCGGTCGTCATTGATAGTGAGCGCGGCTCCTTGCGCATCTTCGAAGAAATAAAGGCCGATGATACCGCCAGACCTAGATCCATACCAGTGACTTTTTCAGAATGTAGAGGCACCTGATGAATCTCCCGTGGATTTTCGTCGCTCAAAATCCGGCAATTTTGTTTGTTAACAAATCCACTCAACCAGAAATGAACCTCATCACTGAAGATGATTTTTTTGCCGTAAGCAGTCAAATGCTCTAAAGCCCGATCAGCGAATACACGGCACTGTCTGTGGTCGTTGAGTTTTAACTCTTGAATTAATTGATCTTTGAATGGATGAAAACCCAAATCTCGACGCAAAATCCGCCAAGTCGATGTCGCAGAAAGACCCAGGTCTTGCGCACGACGCGGAATGGACTGTCTGAGGTTTTCTCGCACACTGTCCCGAATGGCAACAATATTCTCTAAAGATCTTCAGTTTCTTTGACGTACATGTACTGCTTTAAACGATCACCGACCCGGTTGTCTCAATTTTTTTCATTAAACGACGGATTGGGAACTCTGCAGAACTGCCATGAACGCTAGAAATTAGACGCAATGCACGGAATGTCAGGCGAATAGAGCACTGATTTTGATAATAAATTTTAACAATTTCTACGCGTTGTTGAAGCGTCTTGCGTTCCACGGTGAAATATTACGAATAAATATGTGTTCATGCTAAATTTGACAGCTATCGCTTTACCAAGATGACTGCTATAAGCTGTCAAAGTTCGCGCGTCCCTATTGAAAAACCTGCTATATGTATATGTTTATTTAAAAAAAATTGTTGTTTTGATATTATAGACACTTCAATTGTATTTATTTGTATGTATTAGGTCGTAATCGTGAGAATATACCACCACTTCGTTGTTATTTAAGTAGAATTGATGATTCTCAGTAGTGAAGTAAGTAATGAGCGAATATAAACTGTTTCATAATAAACATACGGTTTCGTTTGTTTACTTTGTTAGATCATGAGATCTTCACATGTCGTATGTCAATAAGATTGATGAGTGTATGCATTCGGAATATGGGCCCGTTTAAGTTTGACGTAAGCATCAATGGGCTAATAACCCATGGTTTGCTTACATGAGGGACGGGGACGTCTAAATGGTGATTATATAGCTATGCTTATACTTTTTATTACTTAAGCAGATTTTGTAAAAAATATGCCAGTAAGTAACGTAAGCAACGTTAGCATAGGAAGGAGGTAAAAGCTTTGCTTGCAAAAATGCCTAAAATTTTGTTTTACTCAATTCTTGCCCGGCCCTCTCTAGTTAGTACTTTTTATATTGGAAAAGTTTTTATACACGGTTTTCACTTTGACCACAATCTCACTTGATGTTAAGTGACGGTGTGGTCCAGGATAGTAAACACACTAAGCCTAACTAAAATAGATATACTGGTTCTCAAGCGATGCTGCCCGAATACCTGTTGGTATTTGGCGACAGGATTTGTAACTTGAGGGCGGTAGGCTACCCAGGCGGGCATTATTAGAAAATGTCCTACCACCATGCTATGGTTTCCTCGCGATGTTTTCTTTCACCGAAAACTCAGGCTAATTTGAGAGATAGATAAGTGGGTTTGAATCTATTGATGCGAAATTCGACTGCACTACCAAATGTGCCATCATTGTCATTAATTGTCGCATTAAAAATAGAGAGATAGAGAGAATGTAGGACACAGTGACAAGTGGGGCGTGGCCAATTCACTCCGTTATCGCAGTGATTCCGCAAAAGGAACTAGTTTCATCACCGCCCCACATATTTTAAGATTTTCTTGTGTGACATTTTGACTTAAGCTGTTGATTGATGCGTGTGTGTGCTCAGTAAACATTGTTATCGTGCTGGCTGCTTACACGGCAGCGGTGCTCTCGGACGATCTAACCGCATTGTGACGTCACATGCTGTTTACCATTAACTAAGGTATACTAGCTGTGTTCCTGCGGCTGCGCCCGCATTTCATATATTCTTCACTGCGTTTTAATTGTTTCATACGGAATCCTAATTTTTTATTGTAATAGGATAAAGTAATAATATTTCTTATAAATTCAAGCACTTAAACCCGTAAAACTGCATTGAATTGAATTTTATACAATGTTTAATTTTTTTTTACGCGGTACCTTAATTATTTTCGAAAATTAAAAGTACCCTAAGTTACCCGGAGTAACTTCAGCTATCTACCAAAAAAAAAGTTCCGTCAAAATCCGTCCAGCCGTTCCGGAGATAACCCGGAACAAACAGACACAAAAACATTTAAAAAAAAAATTTAATTAAGTATTTTTGGTATAGGTTCGTATATACATTCATATCTATTTAGTAAAAAAAAAAAAAATTGGCATTACAAACAGACACTTCAATTTTATTTATTAGTATAGATTGGTTTGATATGTTACATTTAATTAATTCTTTCAATCGACTAAAGTATGAAGATGTGATGCAAGTTATTGAAGGAATTCGATTGTGAATAAGATTGACGCAAATAGAAATTGATAGCTAGTGATATTGTCTGATACTCGCGTCTAGTAATATAGGTTTGAATATCCTATTATAAAATGACCTTGAGTAAGACATCGTCATGTGGACCTTAGCATGGTGGCAGCGTATGGGGCCATTCAAGCATCTATAGAGTAGGGGAGTATTTATACTTTGCCTATTGTTGATGATATGCGGACGTGAAGGGTCTGATTAGTGGTTAAATAAACAGTATTCGCTTATTAACTTTCTTTAAAACCAGGTCAATGCTTAAGTAATCATTGCTTTCCATTGTTGACGAGGAGAGAGGTTATGAAAAAGTCCAAAATTTTGCTTATGTAAGCAATACTTAAACGATCCTAATTTTACCAATGCACGTCTTCTTACATACTATTCTCAAGTTTGAAAGCCTTTTACCAAGCACTAGCTATACTAAGCGTGTTGCGGCAGCATCTCTTGAGAAAAAACCAATACCACTTAAGGTATTCAACATTTTGGGTTAACATCGTTACTTAACATCAGATGAGACCCAAAGTGCACTATGATAAATTATGGTTCTGTAAATAGCGAACTTACAAAAAATCTTACGGGAACAAAAGGAAATATAAAATCGATATAATATACAAATGTAGTTAAAATCAATGTTTGGTCAATGTCTCCTCATATCGAGCGAGGAAGTGACCAAAAATGGTAATCGGTTTGGTGTAGTAGGTAAGCCCAGAAGTACTGCCAACTCTCGAGTAATAAATTTTGAACTTGGAAGTTGTCACAAGAACCTTACTCGAGGTTTCTTATCCCATGACGTCAGACACTCCAACAGTAAGCCATCTTCAGAATTTAGGGTAAAATAAGTAGTATTATAAATAATTAAAGCAGTAAATCCTTAAAGACAAGGCAAGTAAATACTCAAGGGTACCCATACATAAATAATTTGTCCTACAAATGTCAAGACAATATTGTTTCATATTTATATGAAATTCGTAACGCACGCGTGAATCAACAATACCTGATATAAATACAATGATATACAAGTGATTCATTCTTAGAAATATTTTACATTTATGAATGTTTGCACAGTTGCATTATTTATATACATTTACACAGATAACGTTCCTGTAAATTTATGACGTATAAAAACTATCGTTGTTAGAAGATTCAATAGTATTTTGTTATAGGTTACTGTATTAAAAAAGCAATGTCGCTTTGTCAGTTAGTATGTGGTGAGAAATAAGACTTATGAAAGTCTCGTGTATTTTTTTTTATTACAAAGTATCATAAATACTTTCAGAATTTTATCAATAAATACATGTAGGTAAAAAATAATGAATCTAAAAAATAATTAAGAATCGATAAGTGACATCGGCGTGTCAAGTTTCCTTTCCCCCTTTCGATCCTCACGTGATTAATAGACGATCCCCAAAGAAATAACAACGTGATGAGAAAACTTATTAATCGAATTCGCTTAAACCAATTATGGAAAATTAATAATTTCACTATTTATTACGGAGTTCAATATGACCTAGTTTTGTTTATTATTTGAATTAATGAGTTTCGATTACGTACGTAAGGGTGAGCGCTTTGTGCTAATAATCCACCGGTTTGCGGAAACCATTAGCTATTTAGTCAGTTTCTTAGTATCACTCGCTAGTAGAATAGTTGAACCGAAGAAATGTGGCGCTTTCGTCTGTGCCGTATATTAATAATACGTCGACCAGATTACGATGAATTGCTTAAGGTCAGTATAAATTTCTTTCCGTTTTCCTTAAAGTCACGGAATTCATTCAGGAAAAAATGAATTTAAAGTCTATATTATCGTAGACAAATTTTATTTTGGTTAGGTTAGGTCATGCAATATATTAAGAACTAGCTGTGCCCGCAACTTCGTCTTCGTGGAATAGTGACTTTTAGCAGCATTTTTTGGATGAATCTTTTAGTTTATTTTGGATTATAATCATCGTCGTTACAACGTATTGCCATCGGGGATCAAAGCATATAGGCTGCTAGGATTATTAACATGTGACAAAGCCACATAAAGCTGACCGTGCGAAAAACAGCTAATACTTAGATCCACATCCACAACTTTTAGCGCCTGACCTTGAGCTTTATTAATTTTCATCGCGAAACATAAGCTCACTGGACACTGGACTCGTTTAAAACTAAACGGAAAATTGTTTGGAATGAGAGGAACCCAAGGAATAAAAACACTATCACCTATTCCGCACCCTTTTAAAATCTCTGCTTCTATTAGCTTTCGTTGAATCAGAAATTTAAGACCGGCAAAACTTTACAACGATAACAGATTAAAAGTGACCAACTGAGTGACCAACACACCGTTACCGATCTCAAGTAACAATAGAGAAAATATAGTAGCAATAGATACAACAATTTCGTCTAATTTGTATCTGGTATGAATAAAAAAAGCTGTAGGGCTGATATTTTCAATTATATTTTGTTATGCTAGTGCTTGGATTAACTTGGTAGAATCTGAAATTGTACCCATCCTGACCATGGAAATATATCAAAGGATACTGCAGGGCATCATATGCTCGGTGTGATATGATAAACTTGGCCCTGCACCTTAAAAATTGGCATGAAAGAACCTTCTGTGATATGTTTGGCCCCAAAAGATGTCATTTGGAATATTCTATTATATAAACGGATATTTTCTAAAAAATGTTTATACTGAGGACGCTCATGGTAAGTTTCAATAAGCACTATTCCACCTGAATAGTATATTCCATTTGGTTCTTTTCTCCATTTTAGAGCATTACAAAAGTGACAACATACCATACCTACTATAGATGCGAATTCAGAGTTAGTAGCGAATAAATTATTTTCCTCACTATGACGGGTTAGCTCATATTTTTCTCTAGCTGCTTGTAATATTTGTCGATTTTCATTTTCACTTTCAAGAATTCTGTCATTGTTGTGTCGGTCTCGATCAGCTGTTAATCGAGATTCACGATCTAAACTACATTCCAGCTCTCTAGACTGCAAAGTTCATGCTTTTTGAGAGCTCAGTTGAGTTTCCCTATCAGTAAAGGTCTCAGACTCACGCGATAGTGCATGAGCCTTGCGATCGGTGGACAAACGTGCCTCACGCTGTTCCCTGTACTTCCTAATTCGAGTGGCCATCATTCGAGAACGATGTGAACTCAATCGAGATTTTCGCTGAGCTGAAGTTTCTGTAACATGAAACCTGACCTGACGTTCCTGAGATGCAATGAGTCTCGCATCACGATCTTCTTGAGATTTCTGTGATCGAACTAATCTCATCCTTTTAGCACTTCTGCTGCACTGGGAGAGGTTGGATCTTTTATGAGGCATTCTTACAATAAGTAGAAATTAGTACTAACTCAGCGTTATTTAGTAAACACGTACTTATTTCAAACAACTAAATTATAAATCCTTACAGAGTTTAACTTTATTACAGTTTAATACCTACTAAGACGTGTTAACCTAACCTATTAATTATCGAAAAGATGTCTAATACGTCTAATAGATACATTTATGTATTAATTATTCATAAATTACTAAATTGTTTTTTAAACATGAAAATTAGAAACTTATATTTACAGTTTAATTAATAAGACGTGTTTACCTAACTTGAAAACAAATTAACCTATTGTAGTATGTATTTACTAAACCCTAAAATATAGATAAATGAAATATGCAAACAGTCAGTTACGCCATGTGCCTCCGAAAGCGGCCCGACTCTCGGGGCGCTTTATATATATACATACATAAACAACCCATTTATCCAGCCTAAACTGAACCCTATTTCATATGTTTGATGATATAAATCTGAGGTCAACTTAAATTGGGAATTAATTTTCGAATCTGATCATTTTTAACTTCTATTTATTATTATATTATTATTATTATAAAATCATACTTTTATATAGACCATTATTATCAATTTTAGTAAAGTTTCAGTCAATGCATCTGAACAGAGAAAGGATTTAAATAGAATAAATGTTCGACGTGATTCTTTAAATTGGCATAACTTTTTTATTTATGTACCGATTGACATGAAACAGACACTAAATGTTAAGTGAAGCTTACTACAATATATTAGTGAAAACTACATATAAATGGGATAAGCCGTTCTGAGATTAACGTGCACAAACGCACAGACAAACAGACAAAAATTTTAAAAATTATTGTTTTGGGTACTATTTGCGTTTATAAAGGTCCTAATAATACTTTTTGTCATATATCTTCCATGTACAGACAGCGACCCGTTACATTTTTATTATATGTATAGATAACTTGTATATTTAATTATTAAGAATAACTTGTATATTTAATTAGACGTCGTTAGGAAGTTTTCTAAAATTAATTTATTGATCAGTTATTTTACAAGAAGCGTACAGGAAAATATTCAATAACACAACACTGAAGATACCATACTACTTGTGCCCGGCATGCATTATAATGCCACGAAAAAAAAAAAATGGGACAGAGCAAATAAAGAATGCTTTAGGAACAACTTGAGGACAAGCGTATATTTTGAATTGTGTATATTAGTGACCTTCCATTTCTCAAACAATCAGAATTTATTATGTCATAATTTCGATGAGATAAGGGCTCAATGTTAGATTTAGATATCAAACAAATAATGAGTTTATATCTCATAATTACTATAGTAACAAGATACCAGCCTGTGCTTACACAAGCAAGATGCTTAAAGCCTAGAACATAAGGTGCGTTTGAAAACTGAAAACAAACACTGTTTTAAAACCATGAACTTTGAGACATCGTGTAATATGGAAAATATGTGGCCAAGCACCTGCAGGTGTGTTATTTAAAACCCAGCTCTACCTAACACACTTAACTAATTAGGTCACAAATGATGGTTCACTTCTAAAACCTATCCACTGTAAAAATAAAACTGATATTAAAATCGCTCACCGCTACAGCTTCGTTTCTGTGTCCTAGACTCATGAGTCCCTAATAGAAATGTCGCACGTCACACACGCCATACAAAACATGTTGGTTACCGGTTCGAACAACAAGGGTTTGATAGAGACGTCATGTTGATGTTAAAACAGGTGCCTGCTGGGAAGAACAAGACAATATCCGCCCCGCTGCTGCACTTGCTTATAACAATAACAATTATTCACTACATTATTATTTATCTTAAATATGCAATGATTTAGGTAAAATGTGGTAACTTTTTTGTCGTGTTGTTAGATATAATACTTATAAAATTACAACCATATAATTCAGTTCAGTAATTTGTGGTTATAAGCCCATTTACCATACAGGTGAAGATATTGATTGTTGTCTTTTATAATAAATATACTAACTTAGCACTGCAAACGTTTTCCTGTGTATTTATATAAATTAATTCAGCAACGACAGCTGCCCGGGTTATTTTATCCTATAAATTATAAAACATTTTATTTGCATAGTAGAAGATAAAAACTAATAGTTGGACCAAATCACACTCAGAGTGCACAATCTCATTGAGATCGATTGAGTAGTTTCGAAGTTTATCGCCTACAAACATCGTGACGCGGGATTTTAATATTTTTAAGTTTTTTTTTTTTTTTTTTTTCAACGTTTTTCTTTTTATCTATATCAAATTTCATGTCGCTCCAAGTGGAAACAGTTTTATTTTACGTCAACTTTTTTGGTGATCGGTCCAATGGTGTTGGAGTTTAGCGACCTTATATATACACAAAATATATAAGGATTTAATATATGTCCCACTTTTGAACATAGTCATGTGTATCATATTGTAATAAATTATAATCTTAGTAAAAATTATATATTTTACTGGCTAAGTTCGTAATTCGGTTAATATCTACAATGTTTTTGAATAATGTCCCTTGTACATTTTAATCGTGTTTACATCAAAACATAAGAAGCATTTAGTAAACACCGAATCCACGTCCATAGATTTTAATGGGTTGACATTTGGAAGTACGCAATAAAACATTTTATGTCTAGACAGACGTTTTAAATCTGTAGGGAGCACGCGGCTATCGTAAAACGCATCTAAACATAACCTATATAGATGTTATTCAAAGATTTTTAAAGTATTTCTTTTATTTCTAAAGGAAAAGTTTGTGTCGTTTTATACACGAATCGTTTGTCTCAGATTTATATTAGTCAATGAGCTTTGAATAAATTATTAAAATATAATAGATATGAATCGTCAAATAAGTTGTCGATGGCAAAAAAAACTAATCAATAATTAATTAGTTAGTTACTTGTCTTCTCTTTTATGTGTCTCAAATAAGTAAGTAAACTCATGTGCTCGTGGACATTTTTGGACGTTCACAAAAGACAGAATCGCGCATCTAATAGCTTTGTATGTCTATAGACAAGAATCTAGGAGTTACATGACTAATGTGATTTCCATATAGAAATAGTGTTAGTGGTAGAGATTTCATATGAAAACAAAATTTTAAAATAATACTATGAGTGTTTAATAAATGTAAAAAAATTACGATAATTTAAAACACATGTATCCATATATAAATAATAGGTCGCTTTATTTGGTACTGTGTGCGAAAATACAATGCAAGAAAACAAATAATATTACTTGGCGGCTTCGTTATAAACCGTATAAGGCGGATTATCCCTAACAATTGACGATCGGTCGCCCGATTAGTGACCGGATCGATCGTCAAACAGCGCTGAGCCTTGTGTAGGCGGGCGGCGTACAGGGTGCGCCGCGCTACCCCGGGTGGCTACTTCACAATTTATTTCTTTACCCCCTCTAGGTGTACAGTATTGCCAGACTAAGAATTTCAATTTAAAAATATGTATTGTTTGATCGCTTTGCTTTTTTTTTTATCTTTGTGGTTTTAAGAGTAAAATAATGTTTCGATGAAAACTTCTCAACATATCAAAATCAAATAAAAAGAATCTTTAGTCAATTTAGGCCCTAATAATGCGCTTATGAACGTCAAAACACTACCACAGGTTCGGAAATAACACAGTCGAGAAAAGCCGGCAAGAAATTCGATTTATATACATTATTTTTATATAAATTCAACATAAGATATACAGATTATTTTTAATTAAAAACTATACAAATCATAGTTACAACTACTGTTATACATCTCTGGTTACAACTATTGTTAACGGAAGCACAGAGAGGGGTGTAAATTCCAGACCTCGCTATCGTTCACTTAATGATCCATCCTGTAATAACCTTTTTAAATTAAAAACATACTCGACATGGTGCTTGAACTTATTGTCAGATAAATTGGTAATATTCTTTGCTATATTATTGTACAACCGAATGTTATTACCTATAAAACTTTTATTAGATTTACTTAGCCTAAAGCGTGGGACGGCCAACTTATCTTTATTTCTAATATTAAAATTATGACGATCGTTCACCAAATCAAGCCTGTCCAAATTTTTACGAACATACATTAGGTTATCGAAGATGTATTAGGAGAGCAAAGTTAATATATATTCTTGAAACTTGTATTATATGGTAAATTAAATAATTCAACGTAAAGAAAGAAGTGCATACATATTAAAGAAGATAATATATGACGGAAGACAACGATTGCAAATCAAAATTCCCGATGTAAAATGTTAGATAATGTTTTTTTACAAGATATAGGCTCAGTACATTGATCACAATCTCACCTGATGTTAAGTGACGATGTGGTCCAGGATAGTAAACACACTAAATCTAGATACTGGCTCTCAAGTGATGCTGCCGGAACACACCCATTGGTGTTTGGCGGCAGGTTTTCATATTTGAGGGTGGTAGTTACCCAGGCGAGCATTATTACAAAATGCCCTACCACTGTTTGCTCCGGAATCCGGCCGCACTGCCCATTGCGCCATCATCGCTTCAACTTAACCCTTCTTAGGTGAATATTAATTAACTTTACAATTATGAAACCATATTCTGTATTATATTTATTACATAAATAAAATCATTTATTTTTCGTGTTCGAACTCGTATCTCTTCCAAACTTTTCTTCGACTAATATTTCATTTTCATCTAGTTATATTTACTAAATAACTCCGTTTTAAATTCTATCATAAATTTCTCAACGAATCGCAATACTATATTTGTTTAAGTATATTTAGAGACAAGGTAGTAAATTCTATAAATATCGTGAAATTGGTGGCGCACAAATATACCAAGATGGGATCCAATAAAGCTTGCAGATGTCGACTGAGTCACATTCCATGATATATTTTTATCTTGTATCTTGAGTTTCATAGGATGATATCATCTTAATTCTTGGACAAACTAATTAATAAAAAATTACAGGTAATAGAGTCATGGTTTTTTTTTACAGAATAAAGATACTTAACCAACTTTTGCATAGTACAATCAAAACTTTCTAAATAATATTGAAGTCATTTGCTAATTTCTTGCAACAATCGTATTCTTATTAAGATAATGGGTTTAAAAGTATGAGATGTTGGACTTTTTTGCCACCGGCATAAAAGTATATAATAAATTATATGTGCATGTTGTGAAATTTCACAATTAAATTTCTTAATTTATGTTTAATTGAATTATTTTTAGAAACGTAATGTAAATACCTCAGAAATCAGGTAATTTACCCTAAACGTTGGCCGCACGACGCGCATCTCGTCGAGACGCCGACGCTCGACAATTCTTACGCCCCTCTTTAGTTTCGCGTTTGGCGTAGCGCTTGATACATGTCAGAACTTTGTCGGGTGCCTATATAATATTTTTGAACGTTTATACAATTTAATTCCTAGTTAGATGAGTGCTTGTGTTGTGTGAATCACATGTGGGTACATATGAAAAAAATTTAGTGTTTTTTGGATATTAAGGCTTTCCAAAATTAGTAAATGTTTTGAATTATTTCTTTTTGTTCCGAGCGAATAACATTAAAATATGTGCGCGTTTTATGATAAATAATTTAAACGCAAACACAATGAGGATTGAAAACAATGATTATTTTATATTTTTACGTGTTGGTCTGGCTTTAGCGGAAATTATAATAATCGTAATTAAAATTTTATAATAGTGTCAAATAACAGGAACATTAAGGAATTGAAAATATAAATTGGGATTACTAAAGTGTACATTCAATTTGATTTCTAGGTTTCGTTTAGGGCTCCTGCATGTGTGACTGAAGCAGGTCATTTCGTATTATGTTTCAGTCATACTGACTAGTTTGAATATTCAAGAAAGTGATTCGTTTCAAACGAAAGTATGGATTTGAAAAAAATATGACCTTTTACATATTATTTTTTTTATATCTCATTCTTAAACTGACAGATTTTCCTACTTGTTTAAATAATCCTGTAACTGTAGTATCTTTTTTTGAAGTTGTAACCTTCGTTAATATTACGCTGTGAAGAGAGCGATATGATTTAGATTTATAATAAAAATACTAGCCTATAAATATCCCACAGTTGGGCAAATGCACATTGCTAGTACAGAAGTGGTCCAATCACTGCCATGTATTAATAATTATTTTTGATAAAGTGTTGGCGTGTATTTTATTCAAAATTTGAAATTTAAAAAGTCTCATTCTATAAACACCCGAAGTAGAAATTAAGCGACAAACAGTAAAATAGAGTTTATATAAAAAGAGCCGCTCTTAAGACTACGACTACGGTTCTTTCTCCATTTCCCCGTGGCTGATTTTAAACATCCCGCTGGACTTGTGGGGTTGACCGATCAGGTCTGAGGCGATACTCTGAACTTTTCTGAGTGCATTAGGGTATCACCTGTGTAAGGAACTCTTGAACGCGGTGTTGACCTACAATATGAGATTTTACTTAATAGTCGATTACCCATAAAAATGAGGCAATAGGAAAACAATAGAAAGCTGGCGTAAACGCCAGGTTAGTGCTGAAGTGGTTAAGGAATAATATACGATATCATAGGACCTTGGTAGGGAAATTGATCATCTGACTGGTTACCATCAACTATTAGTATATTCCAGTAACTGGAATTTAGGACAAGTTCTGCCTTCCCAGATTTACCTATCCTCTGTTACATACGGTTCTTTCTATTATCGAATCTATCTTTTAGATTGAGATCAAACCGAAAACAAATCGGGTTTTCTGACTGATCACTGAGACTTTAGAAAAAAAAGCATTCAAATTTCGGATTTCATTAGGTAAAAAATATTGAGAACCCATTTTGAAACCTGCCGTAAATATCACCAGTCACTGTTGATTACATTAGCTTATATTGTATTAAAATTAAATGATTCTGTCTTTGGACTCCGCTTCGTATTTCGAAGAAAAAATCGATCACGTAAAACAGTTAAGTGGTTATCAATTAGAAACATACTAAAAGATAGATACTAAATATCTTTCACAATATATATATATATATATTTATTTATATATATATATATATATATATATTTAATAGGATTATAAATATACGAAATTTTGAATTTGTTTTGTAAGCAATGATGGTGCAGTGGATAGTGCGGCTGGTTTCCGCATCAATGGTATGGAGGATAGGTATCGAACTTTAAAACCAGCCTGAGCTTTCGGTGACGGAAAACATCGTGAAGAAATCGTAGCATGGTGGATGCTTTGTGGTGAATTAGAGCATTCTCTAATAATACCTGTCTGGGTGGTTTGGAAACGCTCAAGTTTGAAAACCTGTCGCCTAGTACCAGTAGTGTGTTCCGGCAGCATCACTTAAGAACCAATGCCTGTAGGCTTAGTGTGTTTACCATCCCAGGATGGTGGTCCAGACCACATCGTCACTTACATCAGGTGAGATTGTAGACAAAGCATGTGCCTATACCGTGTAAAAAAAATTGGATTCAAGTTTTCTTTCTTGTTCTAAATCCTCAGTATGGATTGATTTTTAAAATGAAAAATTAATTGCGTATATTTAAATGAGAACTGATTTCACTCCTGATATGGTTGGGGGCAATGTAATCCAAACCTACCTACTATTCTCTACTAATAATAAAATGGTATAAAATCATTATAGAGGTAAAGGCTTTCATGCAGCTTGAATAAACTACATTTAGTTACATCGTTAAAGCTATCCGTATATTATTAGTAATACAAAACTTGTGCAATCTTTTTAGCAGTTTTCAGTTACAGTGTCTTTGGGATATATATTTTTTTTGGACTTTATTGCATAGCGGCGATCATATCGTCCCATAAGAAGTAACAAATTAATATAGGTAATATAATATGTACATAGGAGATACACAATAAAAATATCATAAACTTAAACCTAACTTTGCTGACTTAACTAACATATTAACTTTTTTTTTATATAGGTTCTGCTAATAAACTATTAGCAAAGACTATACTAGTAGTTCTACTCGGGCTAAAACATGGTAATCGTGCAGTTTGGCGATGGGATCTTTTTCATCCAAAATGCAAACTTGTTTCATGTATTTTACTCCGAACAAGTCTAAGGACATTCTTTAAAAAACTTCTTTCACAATTTATAGCGTCTATCCACCGATGGATGATATGTGTGGTTGGATGGTTCTGTACCAAATACCCTTTTCACGTGATCTCTCGTCGAAATATTTGCCTTTGTATATATTTGTGTGCGATAGTGTTTAGTGTGTTTGTTTTAAAACACATATACGAACTTTTTAAATACTGTAATAGGCAAAACGGTTTGCCCACAACCTTATTTGATGGTACGTGACATTGTAATCTAGGATGGTAAACACACTAAGCCTGTTAAGTTACGCTGTCAGAAGACCCAGAAGGAATATACACCATCATAAGACATATATATTATGATGTTTTCATTCATTCAAAGAAAGAATAAGAACTTAATAAGAGCTTTTTAACGAAGAAGGATAAGTCGATTGGAACCTACAATGATAATTATTGGAATAATTTATCACACTAAGGATTGTTCGTATTATTTTGAAATAGTAATTTATATTGTTTGTTGACTGTAAAAGTAAATTTGGTCATGTAAATTTTCTATTCGTACGAGCGCTTATTTTACCGCTAGCACAGAAAAGCTATGACCAGGTAGTGCACTCAACATATGTTATTATGGACACATATTGTGTCGGAAAAATTAACATACAGTATTGGTCGTTTAAAACTTTAAATGTAAAAAAAAACTAATGCTTTATAAGCTCAATAAACAGTTATTTTTAAGAAGCTGCTTCTAGATATACATAAGTGTAACTGGAAATAATTATGATATTAAATGTATATAATTTATATGTAAATTACGTTTTACTTTACGACATGTATGTAGATTTTTATTACATACTTTTTTTTAACGTATTTATCGAGATACGTATTACTTAATTGGTTACTGCTAAAGTAATGTTGTTGATTATAAGCAGCGTTGTATGTATGGTAAATTATAAAGTGAGATAGTGATACTACCGCACGGAGGGATAGAAAAAGATACAATTATAATTGACGACTAAAACCTGTCGTGTTGGGGAACTAAAGAAATGGACGAAAGCATGTGGCAGATATAAGAATATTTAGATGTACATATGATAGAACTAGAATGGATAGAATTATAAATGAATATATCACAGGAACTTTGAAAGTAGCACCAGTGACAGAGAAGACAAGGAGTACATAATAGGTTAGCATGCTATGGACATGTCATGAGGAAAGATGAAAGTCACGTAATTAGAAGAGTGTTACATATGAAGTGATATGAGTAGAGAGAGAGGGATACCGGAAAAGGTGTCAATCCTTAGTTCTCAACGTGGGCGATAACTCCCTCTTGTGGGGAAGTAGAATACCCAGAGAACATTAGGGGGCATTGAGATACCGCAGAGGAGGCGTGGGTAGAATGTTTAAAAAAGTTTGAATGTTGAGATAATATCTAACAGAGGAGATTGAAAGAAGAGAACAAGCACCGACTCTACTTAATTGTAGAACAAGGTAAAGGAATATGATGAATTCTAGTTGATGGCTGCATACAAATCATGGACTATAAATTGTTAAGATATTTTAATGGATTAGTGTCTCTTAAATTATTTTTACCCCCTGTGTAAATGGATAAATAGTTCAGGGTATATATGCAATTTATTCCATTTATCTAAAGCGATCTATCTAGTTTCACTATTCTATGCCATTTGTGTTAATCACAAACGCGGTTCGTCGTGACATTCAAACTGCTAGTTTTCTTCGAGTGTCCTAAATATAATTATTACATACGGGATGCTAATAGGAAATACTTAAATAATAATTATTGGTTTTGACTTTGGTCCTTCTTAAAGTACATTTTCTTTTCTTCCATTCATCCTAATCTTTTAACTTCTTGACTTAGTTAATTTCTGTCACGTTAAAATTTGTCGAAAATTGAGAAGCGCGTCTGAACTGAAAGGTTTAACAATTATTATATCCGTGGCTGCTGTTTCATTATTGGATAAGTAAACAATATGTAATTGTTTAGGTATGTAGGGCATATAGTCTATGTTGAATGTTACGTAGAATATAAGTGATGATGCGGGTAGAAATTATCATGATATAGGCACGTTTGTTACAAATGGATGCTGTTATAGATTTAGAATTAATCCGCGTGCGTCGAGATAAATATTGATATTTCATTGCACTGCTATCAGTCGTTAAGGCGACAGAATCTATTTTGTTGGTTCTGATAAATGTATTATATATAAAAAAGGAAATATCATATCATCAGTTCATCATTCGATTATCAATTTTGACTTGCAGTCGATTTTAGTATGGCGAAGGCTGAATTTAATAGTGTTTTTATTGTCTCTAAATTATCAATTTGATCCGCGATTCTGTCGATTGATGTTTATATATTTTGGCGTGCGATTAAACAACGATTATAAACTCTTTTCTTTTACTTATTTCACAATATTTTTGCTTCATTAGATTAATTGATGTATTTAATATATTGTTTACTTCTGCCTATAAAAATTATCATTTTTTTGTTACTTTATGTTGGAGAGTTATTATTAAATTATCAAAATCCTTTTTGTTCTTAGGAAAAATAATAGGGGCCGTATAAGCATAATTAGTATAATTACGCAAGCGTTAATGGGAGAGTCTGTGCTTTACTCATTTATTTATGATATAACTGTGTGCCCACGGCTGCCCTTGCGTTTCGTATATTTTTCACTGCGGGTAATATTTTATATACGGAACCGTAATTATTTTCCTTAATTTTTGATAAAGTAAAATATCTCTCAAGCCCGTAAAACTGAACATTGAATCGGATTTTATTCACAACTTTATGAGTTTTTTTATGCGGAATCCTAATTATTTTCGTTAATCAAAAGTACCCTAAGTTACCCGACCTGGACTAAGTTCAGCTATCTACCAAAAAAAAGTCCCGTCTAAAGCGGTCCAGCCGTTCCAAAGATTACCCGGAACAAACAGATAATTTTGGAGTCGGTGCTAGTTAGAGTTAACCAACGGACTCATTTATAAATGGAAAAACTGCCTAAACTTTATCACAATTACATATAAGCTAAATAAAGGACTGAGATGATTTTAATGAAGAATTGAAGTAAATAGAAGCATATTCTTAAGTAATTTTTTTTTTTACTTTTTAGCGCATTTTCATAGGTTATTTTTTTAAAGCCGGTATTGTTTTAAATTAAAAAAGTTTTTTTTTTAACAAATTATGCTAACGCTCACGTAACACTTGCATGGTTCCATATCTTAAAAGTGTACTAATAACAGTTATATTCGTAAATAAATTGCTATTAAACTCCATAGCTAGTTTGATCTATGTATCAGCTTTACTGTATTTACCATCTTGAGTGACACTTAACATCCAGATGCAGACCATACATAAACATTCGCCATCCGATAATAATTCTATTTAAAAACTGTATAAATTACGTATCTAAGGTAACGCATAGTCTAAATTTCTTACTAATTAAATAATACCATATATGTATCATGTATGAAGAACTAGAAATTAACCTTATACGCTAAAAATAAATATATTATACGCGATGTCTTATAAAAACTACGCAATACACAGTTGAGTCTCCCATTACTCATAATGGTATTACATACTTGAATATGTGTACTCACACATGTGCATGTGTATATTTCGTACGCCACATCACACATTTACGTTGGATATTGCATGCACTGGAGCAATATTATTGCGTTAGATCACTATTGCTCTGATTCACTCTCACTCGAATCATAATAATAATTATTCATTTTATGGTCACACCGTTTTACTGAAACAGAAAGTTGGTAGTTTTAATAACGCTTATTAATTAGTAGTAAAATGTACCTATTTGTTTTTGAAAAATTAAGAGCATATTCTGTTTGACATCAAAATATCAACAACTACCTGCTTTTTTTTTGCATTGACGCAACATTGCAAAATTGTTTTTTGTAAACTTAACGTATTAAATAATAATATTTAAACGTTCTAAGAAGTCGCTTCTTCTTAACTGAAAACAGTATTTTTTTTCAATGTTAGTCCTTTTCAGTTCTTATTTTCGTAGTAGCATAATATTATTGGCTTTTGGCCATAAAAACAAATTATATATAACTGAATATTATATGTAACGTTATTTAAATAACATATATAACATAACACATTGCTCTGTGCGTTCATTGAAACGTAAATATCCTGCATATAGAAATTTCACAGTACGTTTGACGCGCAGATGCTCAGACTTGCATGAGTATAATGCAATCGATTTGTGCTCGAAAGGATATCGTGCATTGAAATTACAGTATTAAAATGAAAATAAAAATAAAAAGGATGCAGCAACCCCTCGCATGATGAGAGTGAACCCCTCTTCCAGAGACCTCCATCGATCTCGCTATTTGGCTTTTGTCAGCCAATTTTTGCCTGCTAGTTTTGTGGATTTCATTTGTCCAACTAGTTGTCGGTCTTCCTCTTTTCCTGTTACTAGCGGCCCTTATACATACTATAAACCACTAGTTGTGAGAAGAATATTGTTTCTGGCTCAGCCTCAATATGTGTAGTCCTTGTGATAATTACCGACATGACAATGTTATGAAATTAAAAAAAATCGGAACAAAATAAAACAAAGATTTTAAAACTTGTTATTAATTTTAAGGTCACATTTGATATAACACGATGAACAATATGCAACGTTGTAAAAGAGACGACAGATAATATATCAGTTGAAAACGTTTGTTTTACTTTTAAACGGAAATTACAATTGACTACGTGCTCTCCGCGGTTTTACCCTCGTAGTTCCCATTTCCCGTGGAATTTTCGGAATGAAAACTCACTCCCTGGATTTCAAACTGTCTCCATACCAAATTTCATCCAAATCGGTCCAGTAGTTTTTAAGTTACATACAAAAATACAAATCTTTCCTCTTTATAATATTAGTATGGATTTCGTGTTTTGTATTGTTTGTTTTTAGTTATTGAATGTCGGAAGGTTTCGGATATAATTATTTGAAATTTGATGTTTGGAAACTATATTACATACTACGTATGACACTGCTTGCTTATAAAAAATATTTATTTCCCATTGACTGTAATTTATTAAAAACATTAGGACTAACTATATAGAATTTTAAAGATTTCATTAGTAATATAGGTGCATTGTCTATTGTAAAAAAAATACATTATATTACAACCTGACCACGATTTATTTATGTTTCAGATTTATTATTTATCAGAGCAATATGTGTGATTGGAACAGATATCAGTATAAATCAGTTGTCAGTAGTTCTTTCACTAACGCAAGTAGACAGACACAGAGGTTGTCATTTATAACTGTGCGAATATTATTACGCATGTGATCAACGATCATATAAATAGTGCAATTTAGTTTTGTGGTAATCGTGTATTTCATCATTTAGTTTATTGTCCAGTAGTTTTTACTAAAGCTTCGCTATACTCTAATTGTAATGACACCACGTTACAACATACGGGTCGTAGAACGTAGAATAATGTTATAAGTATCACAAGACTCATAATGTGTTGAAATGAAATTGTAGGTATTTGTCATAAACAATTACTCACTTCAATACTGACTTTGAACATATTAAACCTACGTAAATAATTTAGGTTTTGACGCAAAATTTCAGACTCATTTTAATTTGGAGATCTTGTAGCAGTATTGAGATAATGTTGGTAAAGTTTCAAAGAAATTTCACATATCTCAGAACTTAGGTTTTATCGAAATTTCTCACAATTTATACTATTTAAGTTGAAAGTGAAAATTCATTTAGACAAATTTGTCTTAAAACTTGGACCATCACGTATTTTCTTACACCAAACAAATCTTCATGAAACATATACTTACTATGAAACATTACGCTGCTTTATGAGCATGTTAGTAGTATTTGCGTGTCGACTTCTCGGCCTGTAATTGCATTTAAACAGAAACACAATGGCCTATTTCTTTTAGCTTTTCATATTGTCCATGACGTTCAAACAGTTTACCAAACGAGCGCGTGTTGTTTGACCTCTAAACGAATTGGATAGCTTAGAATATCCTATTTCACCTCCGTTATACATTAAATTGGAAACTGAAGGAAAGTACCTAGTTCTCTGTAATCGATTCTGCTATAAACTCGTTTATTCATTGGTAGTGGGTACTTTTAATCTTTCAATCTTGATAGTAGATTCATTTCGTTGTTATATAACCCGTAAATTTAGTTTAAATAGAAATTGTTGTATCTGCAATAAATTATGAAAGTGTTAATAAATAATCTTCACCAGATGCTAAAGATATGATTCGACCACCAACTGGAGGTTTTGCATCTACTGCAGCGAGTTACATTGATAATACTTTATGGCATTAGACTAGCCATGCACGCACTTTCATGCTTCTAAAAGATAAATGCTTTATGTGAGCTGCAAAGTTTATATGGACCGAAATTAGCATTAGAAATATTTGATTGCTTGTTGATAGTGGTCCTTGAGTTACAGTTTTTATTTAATTCACTTCTAAAGCGTGCTACCATGTAATGAGACATATTGCCAAAAAATCGTTACTTCTACTGCCAAGTCAATTTTAAACGTCATTGGGTCATTAGTACTTTGACGAATAAATTTGGTCTTTGATCTAACAAATTAAAACAGTGCAGTGTTTTCGCTTTGTTTAGCTTTAAAAGAGTAATCGCTCACTTATGTACATAGGAATCACATTGCGCACTAGCTCCAACGCTTGCTAATCTGCTATGATGCGATACAGGCCAGATATAATTCTGTTGCGGACATAACGATGCAGGGTGATTAATTTGCTAGAAGGCCCGTCACGCCACACCACGCTACACCGGACGTTACTATTATTTACGTCATTTACGTACGCGCTATCATGCGATTACTGTAGTAGTCTATAATTGATGTATTTCCTGAAAAGTTACACTCGCTTCTGTTTCATATAATTGTTGACTGCAATCTTAATATTAAATATAATTTGGATCATGTTACATAAATTTAGTTTTGTATTGCATTGAAATAAAACATTTAAATTGGTTAGGTATATAATAATTGCGGAAATAACTTTGAGATTATTAATTTAAATAAATAAAAAAAACTCGTCCGTCGATAGTTTTGTCGTGAAATTAACATGAGCGTAATTATGTGTTTAAGGGTATGGATTTATGTCATCGTTATGTCGGTTTATACGTTTGGAGCTACGACTAAAAATAAGCTAATGGGATTGCATCACCTTAGCTCTTAAAAGTTCCTCAGATTGTTTTACCATGTTCATCTCAATACAATTGTATTGCCATTCCAAACCACTTTAGTATTTTCATTCTAAGACAGAAATACCCGATCTAGGAACTCTCGTACCATTAACAAATATATAAATGTAGGTTATATGACGACAAATAGTTTATAGCGCAGAATCAAACTGGTGATAAAACTTTACACAACCATCGACCTTGGCAATAATAACGAGCGTTATACACGACATAGCATTATGCTGCAGATTTTCTATGCAGTTGGGGTATTTTGATATTTTGCAATACTAAATTAACTGTAAAATATTCTATAAAAATTTTACACTATCGGTTTCTATTATCTAAATGTTTTTATTTTATTATAGACAGACATGGAATTTATTTTATCATACGTTAGATGAAACTATCTTCCTGTGTAATTGAAACTTAATTCATATTTGCTTTTAGTTTTGTTTATGTTTTTTTTTACTTTAAAAATAATACGCTGTAACCCTGAAATCACGTGTTGAATTTTTGATCGACTTATTGGCAATAAACTAATTGCTTATTATAAATGTAAATGCATGTTTGTGTTTTTTTTTAATGAACCAACTAATAAACCTGTCGTTTACGTATGTATAGTAGTAGCGTATACGTTATAACATAAATAAACTTTGTATTTTTTCAATGAAATGTGTTTATAGCTTCTCATCCGGAAGACATAGTATTTTAAATATTCGGATGTTCTTGAAACTTGTAATTCTTACGTTTGTAAACACTTAAAATCCACTAGTAATATTATTCGAACGCTGCTGTAAAACTTCTTAGAAACAGTGTTATTATATAGAATACTTGTTTATTTTAGATGATTTACATGATATGTTTATAAATTATTCGCTAAGATATACGAAGAAAAATTGTTAAAGATAATAATATTATTTTTAACTCCTTGAGCACTAATCTGGCGTTTCCGCCAGCTTTCCATTGTTTTCCTATTGTCTCATTTTTATGGGTAATCAACATATTAAAGGGTATGCTTATTTCATGTTTCTCCTTTACAATGCAAACTTGAGATAACTTTTCTGTAGGATATCGTCGCGTGTTGGTGATATATTAAGCCAAAATGTGTGAATAAAAAATTATATGCAAGTTACAATCGCCACACGCTCGTGCATATGCAAAATACGTTTACGTGCAAACTCATCAAGTACACAGTTACGTATGTAGTCTGGCCTTTTAACATGGCGCACCGTAGTGTTTATTTTAAACATGGCAGATGTGCCTCCGTCCAAAATTGCCAACCAACCTCGTTTATAATCAGGAAACGTTTCAATGTTAATTTAAAATTTTCAGCTTCTCCTAAAATAATAAATAACAAAAATATCTCAACTACTGTGAGGTGTTTCTATGGTAAACATTTGTGTTATAATAAATAAATATACGTTTACTCGAAATAAACTAGATGTGTGGACTCGTATTTTATACTGAAGTGATACAGTGATATAATTAATAATGGCTATGGACACTATGGCTGTGGAATTACCTGATCTGTCGACGCACGCACCACGTCCTCCTCTCGTCGAAACGCCCGAGGAAAAGTGAGTAAATATTTGAACAGTTGTGTTAATTAGTACTTAAAAATAACTGAAAATAATAGATTACTCTACATATTGAGGATTGAGTCGGAAGACCATGTGTGTCAATTTATTGCAAACCGCATTCTTCTAACTAAATAACAGGAGCTCGAGCACTGCTTTTATAAATGCATTCCGTGATGACCCCGCAGTTGATAAACCTCAATTCTACGACTCTTGAATGGTCTCTAGGTGTGTGTATCATGGCAAAAGTTATTAACTATCATTCCTTAAAAATAATAATTACAATATTACGAACGTAAGAAGCTCCCCAGCAATGGTAAATGGAAATAAATTAAAGCAAGAAACCGCTTCTGTTTACACAGCAATTATTATCAGATATTTTCGTAATATTGATCGAAAACAACAATTTTTATTCATGACATATAAAACAATTTCATTCGACACGTTACACAGGTGTTGCAATTCGAATATGTCTTTTTATTTTTACATTACCACGTTTAGAAACATAATAATAGCGTATTATATCTCGGAAGATGAACGCTGAACTTGACCGATGTACGTGACCGGCATACAAATTGGTTTGTTTAGATTGGTTTGTTATGAGTTGCGAGATAAAAGAGTTTACTTTGTGTTTTGTTTAAGCTCCCTGTTTAAGGGATGTTTTTGCGCTAACCAGGCAAACAATTTCACTTTAATTGTTTTTTTTTTTTTGGCGTAAAATACGCGTGTTTTACCTCCGATACAGTTGACATTTGAGACAAGTTATCTTCAACTAATTTTTAGGCTTTTATTTTTTATTTATTGTAGTAGTAGTATTTAAATTGATAATTATGTCATATTAGTGTCATTTTGAAAAAAGTGTTGTTGATATTATACGCTCTACAAATTTTGATGTCATAAAACAAAAAGGAATAAGAGTATTCTTGACGAAATACTCGTAGTTATTTCCAAACATAATAAACAGCCCTTAAAATAATTCGCTTCAGTGATAATCAGTAATTTTACAAAACTGTGATTAACAATAGTTTATTATTACTAATGCTTTGGACTTAAATTTAAGAGAATCTCCATTTGAACAGACTTATACGTATTGCGAGATCTCATCCGGACAGTTTACATAAAAATCATTATAAAAGTTATCATTTTATGATGTAATAAAAGTCGGATCCATAAAACGAAATGTTCCCGAATTTAGGACGTCTCCTCGCGGACCTCGCGCCGGCGAAAAGCCGATTAACTAAGTGCTGACGCGTGTGACCTCACCGCACTGGTCTAGACTTCAAGTTAAGGATATTTCATACAATATATAGGTACAGTATTTAGCTGTACTTGTATGGATGACATCATTATCACGGTTTCTTTTCGTGAATAACGAAACAATCGATTATTCGGTCGAACATAATACCAATCATTGTGTAGAATTATTGTGAACGACATATTGCCTTTATTCGGTACCTTTATTTAAACAAATGATAGATGTTCCCACATTCATTATTTATCGTATTCTATATATATAATATACAAGCTGGTGCCCGCGGCTCCGCACGCGTTTCATATATTCTTCACTGCGTACCTAAAAAAACAAATGAATTACGAAAAACTAGATTATTATGTTTTTATTAGCGGAAAAGTGTACATAAGATTTAATGGGAAAAAATGAGATAGGGTCGATGAAATCCAAAAATTCCACGTCGTATGATAGTTGTCTTATTCCTATATGTTCAATAGTTGTGAGGTGATGGTGCGTCAAAGGAACCCCATTTTATTTTATATATTTAGATTATTCAGTTAACTTTGTCGTATATTCCTTGCTGTTCGTGCGAAGTCGGGGCTGGTCGTTAGTTAGTAATAATTTAGTGAAGTAACCCATAACATGGAATTACTTATGTTTGAGTATGAAAGTAAATAAACTTTGAAATATACCATACATTATTAATTAATGTTATTGATGCGACACTATTATACTGATATTATACGTGTGGGCTTAGTGGTCATTGAACTAGACGAGTTTTTATATACAAGTGTATTTGCATATAATAGGCAACATTGTGTGTTGGAATGGTCGACTATGATGTTAGTCAAAACATCGAAGAATACGTTCGACCAAAAATATTGCTTGTATTTTGTTTTTATATATATTTATTTTTATTTTGCAATAGGAGACTTGTCTAAAACGCAAGAAAAATACATCAAGAATTCTTGATTATTTAATACGCCGAGAAACAAATTTGCGACGATCCCGTTATTGCATATTTGAAATTGTTGTAGAGATATAAAGAATTAACTTAACTCCACTTGCAGCAGCCTTATGTTTGGATATAAATTTTAAAACTCCATAGAACAGAGCAGGTTGAGATATATGAAAATCCAAAATTTTATTTATCACATAAGAATGACTAAACGGTGTGAAGTAACATTCGTATGACCGCTTTTTTGTGATTACGTTATCTATTTGCCATTATTAAGAGAGTTCTCTGTTTCAAATATACGTCATAGAGCTAAGTATTTAACAAGGGCGGGCGGGGTGACTCGCTATGTGACGTCACGCGTAAACGGGCGGCGGCACGGTGGCCCGGCGCCAGGCATCCGCGCGCCCTCGACGTTGCAATGCTATGTGCATTGTGTTTGCCTTATATAAAAAAACCCGAAACTCTGAAAATATCGATGCCAAAGTCCGTTGAACTTTATGCACGAACGCGATTATTATTATAATCATTGTTTTAATTTCGTTTGTTTGTTATTCACTTTTATACGTCGCCGTAGTTTTATGTTTCGCGTGTCACTCTCTAATTAGTATTGTTTTGTATTGTTGGTGTATATATACTGTGCCGGTTTTAATGTCGACTGACGTCACTAGATACGACCTCCGGTCAGGCACCGCGCCGACGCTGTGAGTCTATTTCAGGAGTGCGTAGGATAAGGAAATGTACAGAGTGCTTTTTTATTGGTATAAATGGCATTCGCTCGTACAGTTTTATTGTAACATCGCATTAATATTATATCATTACCACGTGATTCTATATAGTTTATTTATTATTAGGTTCAATCGTGATGTGTTATGGTATTAAAAGGCTGGCGGTTTTTTGATTTTACATACAATTACTTCGTATAGAATAATTTAATAAAATTATAACTCCATACTCACCAGGATATAAATGTAACAGGTTTATCCAATCGATCAAACCTCTTTATAAACTTATTTAATTATTATTGCTCCTAAAAAAATCCTATTCAATTGCGCATCTATTGTAGTATGTCATTCGGGATTTCTATGTTCTAAAGAAAAAACTTACATTTTAAAATCATTATTATTATACCATTTTCGTTTACTTTCTAACTAATATATTGTTTGTATTAGTGCGTATATATAAGTTTAAATTACCACTTTATTGAGTGTAATGAACGTGTTAAAATTAAATTCTCTCCATTGTGCGTAGTTTACAGAATTAACGTTAATGTCTAATTAATGTTTAGCGTGTTGTCTGTGTTTTAATATCTTTAATAATATCAACTTAGTTTCGTCTCTCTCTCTATGAATGAATTTTTACTTTTATTGTAATGCGACGCAAATGTTATTATTTACTTGTTCGATTTTAAGTTTGAGCTTTGATACCCTCAGCTCTGGTTTACGAGTTGAAAATTTCATTTCGAAGCGGTATCCATTTTAACATTTTATGCTATCGTCTGGGAACCTATGATTATTCAAGGCCTCTCTAAAGGCATGTCACATATCATTCAGAAGTAAACTCAATTACTAAAACTGTCGAGAGTCAATTTTTTTCGATATTTCTTTATATTTTAAATTTAAGTAAACACCGTATGAATACCTAAGTCCGCATTGCGGGTTCAACAAACACCTTAGTGTTTTTACAAGTATGTATTTTATGCTTCTGCAAATATATGATAGCAATGGTTCGTTTGTGCAATATAAAAATGTTTGTTCGGCATTTTGTATATTACACTCACGATTTTATTATATAATAAATATTAAATTAAAAAATCTCTAGTTAGATTACCGACATAGAATATTGTATGTGTAGTAATTTTCCTTGAAATTATGAGAATTTCGCTGACGGACGGTATAACAATATCGCGCGGTAAATGTTCAATGCCGAAATCATTTGGTACAAAATGTCGCTAAACAATAAATTACAATTACAATGAATTGAATTAACTGTGTATAATTGTATATTTAACAGTTTTTTTAAATGTCATTATCTCTCAATGACAATTGAATTTATAATGCCGCATTTATTACGCAAAGAAAACGATATTAAAATATTAACAACAAGTTTACGGTTGGGTATATGGAATGAGGTTTTATTACTTTTAATATCAATAAAATATCACCTTTTTTGTGATGAAAACAGTTTGCTTTAGTATTTATTATACGATTTCCTAACGTATTACGCAATGTGTATAAATTTCCATAGATAATGTTTCATTTCATTCGAATCTAGAATGTTTCAGTCGAATTGGCTCATTCATGATTCTTGTAGTTCTAATGAATCTATACTAATAAATAAAATTGAAGCGTAGACTGTTTCATATACTATATACGAAACATATACCAAAAATGCAATTTTTACAATTTTTGTCTGCCTGTTTATTCCGGCTAATCTAGCTCCGGAATGGCTCTACCGATTTGTATTTTACGAAAATATTTAGGCTTCCACGTAAAATCCAATTCAATGCACAGGTTTACTGGCGGGTATTTGAATTTGTGAAAAATATCTCTGCTTAATGTTACTAGCGAAAAAATGTGGAAAATAATTAGGGTCCCATATAATGCAATAGGTAAGGGTAGATGCAATAGGTAAGGGTAGTGCGTAAATGCATTTCCCCCGTTAAAAAAAAAGTCCCATATAAAACAATTAAAAACTATATTGCGTGTATATTAACGTAGCGAAAAATATAGAAAACGCGGATGCAGCCATGGACACAAAGCTATATAGTTAATTTTATATTTCAAATTGTATTAATTGATCGAGGTTTATATGATGTGTGTCAATGGCAAGTCGACATAGTTTTTATCTTCGCGAAACCTTTCATTCGATCAAAATGTCAACAGTTGATAATTGCCGGATAATTTGGATTGGGGTACGTTCAGTCTATAAATATTATCAAAAGAAAACAAAATTAAGTATCACAATGAAGTGAATCAAGGATGTCTTTTATCATAACCGTGGATGTACGATTTTGAATTAGATCAAATCTTAATAGATAATTCAATCATTAGTTGAATCAATGTAACGGTTTCTCTTGGCGTGTCACATTTGTACTAATTTGAAACATTTGCTGTCGATTAATCGCTGTTTGAAGTCATTTTTACAATTAAACAATTATGAAAAATGTCAGTTCAACCACCACCTCAAAAATACATTTTTTTGAAATGCTTGTTTTTTTATTATTAAAGAACCCCAACCCCGGTGGTTCGGGACCCTTATGTTCTAATACGGCCCCGCTGTCAGGTGACATAGAAACACCCTATATTGTCAATATTTTGCACAGTAGGACATGTTTGGCGATTACTTCGCAGTGCGGTGTTTCGCTTCGGACAAACATATGGCTCGCTGTTCAAATATTTGTTAACACTTTCCGCGCCATATCAATGATCGATGCGCCATATATTTTATGTTGTTTATTCAGACGGCCAAATCTCCAGTTTAAGCTGGACCACTCCCTTCAGGAAATTTAGGATAAATTCAAACATACTGGTGGTTTCGTGTAAAATGGACGTGTTTTTCGATCTAAGTAGTTGTTGGTCAAAGGCGATTATGCTTTGAAATCAGATATTATTCATTTCTAATTATACCTCTGATTGGTTTAACGAGTAATGTTTTCGAATTATTCTTAAAACCGATGAATTATTCAAAGCTTTTTAATAATTTATAAACAAAGTGTTCGGATATTGATTACACATAAATATTATTGAAGTTTATAGGAGAAAAAACAGCTTCTTCTATTAAAAACTAAACCACATGAATAGCTACTGAACTAAAATATAAAGAAAATTGTTTGACAAACAGGAAAGAAATATATTTAACTATTTCATCTTTGCCTATTGATATGAAAGGTTACATGATATTATAGCAAATGTCGAGTCTAGGAGATGTGTCATAACTAAAATTTAATTTTGATTTCACTATAATCGATTCTAATTATTTTTAAATATTATCGATATCGATTAAAAGATAAAATGGAATGTTTTTACTGTAGACTTAATTTCGGTCCATTCTTACTTGAAAAATTTACAAATTAGAATCTATAGAATACCAGATGAGTTCTAAATTATTTCCGTCTATCATTTGTAGACGCTCCGTTGTGATTTCCTGTGCCGAAACAAGTTGATACGTTTTATATACTTTGCACTTTACTTTCGGGTACCACTGTATTTATAAATACCGGTTATTTTGTTTTCAGATACGAGCGGTTGTTGCGTCGTGCAAAGTCTGAAGACCTGAGCGAGGTGTCCGGTATCGGCTGCCTCTACCAGAGCGGCGTCGATCGGCTCGGTCGACCTGTCGTTGTCTTCATCGGGAAATGGTTTCCCATCAGCGATATCGACTTGGACAAGGTACTGTACTATGAATTATCTTTTGTTATTTATTTCAGTTTGCTTTTATAAGCACTCCTTTTGGCTTATACAAGGGTATTAAGAAAAGTAGTTGATACAATTATGATGGATTTCACATCATTGCATAAGGGTTTCTGTTCTATCTCTCATGATAATATATGACCAAAGCATTGTGGTAGAGAATTTTCAAGTTTAAAATCTGTCTATAAGCGCATGGCAATCTGCGAGATGTATACACAATTATGTCACTATTATGTGGGTAACGATATTTTTCTAATCTTGTATTAACATGAAATGTTTCAAAACTCTAGCAATTTGGCAAATAGAATTTTGTGACACGTCAGAATAAAGGTTGCACTTTATTATATCCATTCACTTGAATGCACAAAATGCAAACGATATCACGCCAAATACGCAAGTTACAATAACTAATGGCTTAGTTGGTAGTGCAGTCGAATTTCGCGTCAATGGACGCGGCTTCGAATTCTCCTATCCAACTCTAAAATCATCTTGAGCTTTTGATGAAGGAAAACATAGCTTGGTGGTAGGTCATTTAAAATAATGACTCTCTGGGTTACCACCCTCAAGTTATAGAAAACCTGTCACCAAATACCATGAGGTATGTTCCGGCAGCATAATTTGAGAACCAATACCTCTAGACTTAGTGTGTGGACCATTTTGGGCCACTGAGCCCATACCGTGTAAAAATAAAAAAACATGTCCGACTGAAGTCCCGACAAAACTTTAACGTGTTGTTTTCCTAGGACACACCGTCACTAAATACATAAGAGATAATGGTAAAATAAACGAAGAAATTCAACACGAGAGCAAACGCATATGATAAATATAGTATAATCTATCCCAATTTTTAGATCACGTTAAAAAGACACCCAATTCATATATCATATATTTCAAACTGCATAGGGCTCGGCGCTTTGACCCTAATCTCAACTGAATTTTAAATAACAATTTTGATAAATTTTGTATTCGATCCGGCAGCGTCGAGGTGGAATCCGTCCGCACTACCAACTGAGCCATGATAGGTTTAGAAATATTGAATTCGTAAATGTGTTTGATGATGTTTCAGGCTTTGTTGTACCTGATAAAGTTGCTGGACCCGATAGTTCGCGGCGACTACGTGATAGCGTACTTCCACACGCTCGCGAGCTCCGGCAACCACCCGCCGTTCTCGTGGCTCAAGGAAGTCTACTCCGTGCTGCCTTACAAGTCAGTTTTCTTTTGCCTAATTAAGTGATTTTTTTAAAGTGAAAACTTCTTTACCCCCTTCAGCAATTCCCGACAGAAGAAAAAAAATTTATAGATTCGCGTTACCAATGCTATGACGTCAGCCGTCAACATGCTGCAGGCTATGTCAAGTATAAAGTGCCGGCGCTCAGAGACAAATGATAAAATGTATACTTCCGCAGCCGCTAATGTTTTGATTATTAATTAATAAACTGTGTAAAAATTCCAGAATGATTGCTCATAGCATCAGTAGATGTAAAAACCAGACAAATGTTAAGTTACGCTCATAATTACAATTAACAAATTGTGACACTTGAACAGCAAATAAACAGTTTTGTCTAAAGTTTTCAGTTTTCTGTCGGCTGTTATAGTCTAGGTTGCTAATATGACAGCACTTCATCTGATGTTAATTATATAGTCCGTGCAGGATGATGAATTTAGCGACAGCCGTCATCACTAAGTTTAAAGTTTATAGGTAACTCTGGATATGCATAGCCTAGCCGTGTGCCCGCGGTTTCATGTGTTCTTTAGGTGTGAGTGAAAAAGTCTATCTAACATTTCATTCGTACCTAACCTGAAGAAACGAATGAATGATGATAAATGAGAATCTTGTATCTTTATTATTGGAACAAATGCGTATCAGAGTAAATCGAAAAAAAAAAATGAGAACGGGTCTATGAAATCCAAAAAATAAAAAAGCCTATAACCATCAACGGAAAATTCCGCGTCGAATGGTAGTAGTCCCATTCCGATATGTTCAGTAGTTTTGAAGTGATAGTGCGTCATTTTCCTTACATATATATACATAGATAGATGTATATTTCTCTTGAGACCGAAAGTATCTTCTGTAACATTGTTTTTAGTTTTGATAACCTTTAAAATTTTTAAAATAACTCAGTCTATAAACGAATTGATTTATTTGAAATAACGCTTAACAAAATCTGTTTCATTTTTTTTTTTCAGATATAAGAAGAACCTGAAAGCGTTTTATATTGTTCATCCTACGTTTTGGACTAAGGTATATATATAATCTTTATTTTATCATTTAAATATTTATCATTGAGTGAGTGTAATTATTTATCACCTCGAGCCATTCAGCTAACTAATGGACAAACAAACAGACTTTGACTTCTATGTAAAATAAACTAACCAAGAAATTATTTTTTCCCAATATTCAATAATCTTCCAAAACTATGCTTAGGTAAAGCATATTATATTAATATTTTAAAATGTTTTAGTAAAAGTTCTTAGGATAAAACTGTTCATTTATTAACTCAGAGCACATTTCTATACAGCTTTCTATTCTCTTCTTGTTCTTCACTTCGAGGTACATATCAAACTGAACTGACTGTATCGACCCGCGGTCCGCTCATATAATGAACCACAAAACCCAGGCAGGTCTTACAGCTCTGTTTATGTCGCGTATTGTTATTGGGATGACATGACAGTTTGTTTAATTTATGTCTACTTGTACTCTCTAAGTTTTTTTTACGAGTGTAGCAGGTTGTCGCAGGCGACTTCTCCTTTTTTGTTTCTTATTTAGATCTCTAGAGTTATGTTACTTGTTGTGTAGATGATGACGTGGTGGTTCACGACGTTCATGGCGCCCGCGATAAAGGCGAAAGTACACAACCTGCCCGGCGTCGAGTTCCTATACTCTGTAATGGCGCGCGATCAGCTCGAGGTGCCCGCCTTCGTCACCGAGTACGACATGACGGTCCGTATACATAACATACACAACTATACTCGTTAACTTTGATTGATACTGTGTTGACACCATACACGAATCAGTTGATACTGGGTTGACAACATACACAAATCAGTTGATGCTGGGTTGACACCATACATGAATCAGTTGATACTGGGTTAACACCATGGATAAATCAGTTGATACTGTGTTGACACCATATATAAATCAGTTACTACCATGTGGAACCTATACAGAATTAAGTTTATTTAAGCCCATACTTACAAACTTGATACTGATTTGAGCCCATACACGATTCAGTTGGTACTGAGTTAAACCCATATATAATTTAGTTGAGTCCATACATAATTCAGTTGATGCTGAGTCAAGTTGATATTGATTTTGAAGGATACTTCTACAGTTAGTTTGACAAAAAACTCTTCACATATATATTATATGAAATTATAAAAGTGGTAATATATCAAAATACTGTCTAAGCTTTTAGTGAAGGGAGACATCTAGTTAAAACCATAACAAGATGGTGGTCACTCACTGGCCTCAACCACTTGAGGGCTAGCCCTTTTAAGCTTAACCTTTCACCATCTTAGAGGACATCGTTACTTAATATCAGGTGAGGTTATTATCAAATGTTATTTTGTTTTCAGATAAACGGTATACATTACTTCCAACCGGACACAAATAATACGTAAGGCGAAGTCGGGATTACACCCACAGCTTTACGCTCGCACACTCGTGTTGAACGTTATCATAGCGGCCCACCAGTGTTGCCATTACATAACACGTATTATATCTACCATTGAACTTTCTACTAATGAAATCTGAGTCATCGTTACTAACACAATGTATTATTTAATGTGTCCTTTACGTGTATAAAAACCTGTATTTTTAAATATCTTAATATATTTTACAGTTGGCAACATTGCGATTCGATATGTATGAAATAAATTAGAACGCCGCATGAGTTTTGCTAATCGCTATATCATTGGGATCAAATAAAAACAGCAAAAAAATTCACTTTAGATGCATATTTAGAGGGTTTAATTGATCTCGACATACCCTCGTAAGCTTACAATATATTTCCTCGAAGCTTTAAACGGGATTCTTCTTGTCATTTACGTATGAGTACATTTTTTTTTCTACAGAATCAGATACATATTAAGATTTGAGCTTAATATTTATTATAGATTTTATGGCGAATCTATGACAAAATCTGGTATTAATAGAATTTTAATTATGTAGTTTTCGTCGTGCGGATTAGTATTAGTTGTGCATTTTTTTATGATATTGAATATAAAGTAATAAAGAAAAGTAAGATATATTTATGTAATGTCGTTATGAGATTCATATTAGTAGAGTGTATTTTAATATTTTCACTCTTGCAACTCCGGAAATGTCAAAATCTTATATACCACCTTTATTTTTGTATTATTTCGTTATATATAAAATGAAAATAAAAAACTTCGTTTGTGTTGTTGTCTTTTTATATTATGTACTGTTATTACAATAAATAAATATTTATTTCAATATGTATAATAGTTTAAAGTAAAAAAAATCAATTAGGTCTTTTAACAATTTTTCCTTACAAATCCTAATCATAGAAATTTGTTTTGAAAAAATAGGGGTATTTTTAAACAAAGATTTTCTTGAATAATTAATATTTTAATTACTCAGAAAGGTCAAGATTAATTTAAGATTATATCGAGTTTCAGTTATGATAATTATTGTGTGATGAACGAAATTATATTTCCACAATATATTGCATATCTATCAAAATTCATATTAAATTTGATATTCGTCTTAAGTTATTGCATTATTATTACAGTTAATTTTTGGAAAAAATTATTGTCATTCCCAATATTTTGAGAAATTGTCAATCGATTTTTTATTAACTTTGCTAACTTAATATTCAGGCCGAAAGACATATTTTTATTGAGTATATAAATAAATATGTTGTGGTAGATTTCCCTTGATTAATACAAATAAGCTATTCATAAAAATTTGTCGGTATTTAAAGTGTTTTTTTATTGCAACAGATTATATTATATTTGTGAAATCTGTTTAATTTAGTAAATAAAAGAAATATATTATAGTTTTATAATAAAATCGTGGTTTCTATAATATGAAGGTGCTTGATTTTTTTTAATTATTTTTATTTTGTATGTTTAGATTTACGTGTTAGGCTTAAATAGGCAGTTATATCATATTACTGTGAAATTTACTTTATAATCTCTTGGCGCAGTATATACTAGTAGTGTTTACTTTAATTAGTATCTCCGGGAAAAGAAAGTCAAACAATGATGTATTCATAATTTGATATCCTTAAAGCACTATAGTATTGTTTTTTCATTCATTTCGTTGTGGAGCATTTTCCAAGCGTATAAATTTCTCTACGATATTTACCTTTACCCTCATCTGGTGATGTTTCTAATTTTTTTTACTTGAAGCATTCGAACCCACTGCCCATGCATAGTCATATTTCGACGATCGATACTGTCTTTGGGATGCGGTACCCTTATCACAGTACCATCGCCGTCATTATCTATTTCTTTATTATAAACCAACATGTCATAAACTAGGCTTTAATGGAACTTGGTTCATCTCGATAACATAAGCAATGGTGATTTTTACTTCGAACGACAATGTCGATCGACGGTCGCCACGACCACTCTCGCCACCATATAAACGTCTATAAGTTTTTACCCTATATTCATGTTGGTCACACCGTACGAATGTTTTACAGTAGAGATTTCGTATCGGAGAACATGATATAGCTGCCGCGTGTAAATAAGCAAATGCGGCTTTTTGTTGTGCATATAGAAGTGTAGTAGCTCTTAGAGAAGCACATCAAATCGAACCCGCTACATATAATATAAATGTAGTTGTTATATTGTTGAGATATCGCCACGCAAGATCGACTGAGTTCATGTAATTTAATTATTTAAAATAAGTTCAAACTTAATAATTAACTTTACGCGGAGGTGGGGTGAACGTACTATGTATATGTTATACTTACAGCCCTTTAAAAATATAGTTCGAGTAGAATGACAGCTGTCATCTATATCACACGTGCATTGGTAATTCTATGTTATTCATCGGTGCGATGAGCTTTTGACGTTTTTACCATTGATAAATACGGAACAAGTTGTTTCTGTTATATTTTACAATCTGTAAATACAATATAATCAGTACTTCTGGCAATGCTGTTAATTTACCTTAATACTCGTTTTCACTGTAATAATAAAATAATAACAGTATTTGTATTTTTAATAAACTTAACCGTACTTTTTCAGCACTGTTAGTCACATTAGTTTGACAGCTGTCATTCTAATCGAGGCGTGTTTTAAGGATTTGTAAGTCATGTCGCTTTTCGCGAATATCTGTACTATCTATACATCTAAGCTTAAAGGATCACGATTTTGGATAGGTACCAACTCTGATTTGGTAAATGCGCAAGTTTTTTGTATACATATAAAAAATAGTGTTTGTTGCCAATTAAAAAAATAAACTTCAGGCATACAAAATCTTAGAAGCTTATTGGACTTTTTATATACTTATATTCTTTATTATGTAATTTATTACTTTATCGTTATCGGAAATCTCTAATTAAATAACCGTTATGTTTAAATATGAATTCTACTATAAAAATTAGTTGTAAAAACAAAACAAACGCTTTGTTTACAGATTATTACATTTTATAAAGAGTATATATTAAATATTTAAGATATAATTCAACATTTAAAAATAATTCATATACTTAAATGATGTTTAAACTTAAAAGAATAAACATGTTTTATCAGTGAAAATAGATGTTCTATTGCACCACTTAAATTATCAAAAACGTATTATCATTTAAAATCATGATTTATTGATTAATAATAATTGTTGTTGTCAAAAACATCTTTTAAATAGTATCAAATTTAACTCTAAATTAATCAAAGAAGTATAACATCATTTTTTAGCAGCGATATTATCCAAAAATTGTACAATATAATATAAGCTACGATTAATATACTTCGAGTTCATAAATAGACGTATAATTGTAAACCGTGTGGAGTTGAAAACAAAATGTTAAAATGGTTGTAATTTAGACAAAAAAAAAATGGTAATTTTTGTAATAAAATTTGTGATTGTTAAGCTATTTGTATTAATATTTCATAGTAGTTGTGATCGAGTGAATTATTTATTATAATAAATATTATGGGAGTGATGAAGCAACTCATCACTGTGTGTGCACTAGTAATTATATAAAAAAGGGCCTTAGATGTGTTGATTATTGTTACTTTATGATATTACAATATTTGTGTTGCAAAATTTATCAATGTTATATATAAATAATTATCGCGTTTGTAATCGATTATAAACTGACTATGAATTTTATTCCCTTTATTGATTTATTAAATGAAAATTTTAAAGATAAAAAAGATTAAAAATATTGACTCATCAATAAATTGAAGAGAATTTATAGACAAGTATATATAGTTTATAGATAAGGGTTATGTCGATAAATGTGATCAAGCATATTGTTGGTTAAGTTTAATATTGTATTAATGTAACTCCAGCATTAATAACATAGTCTATATGTAAATATTTAACAAAATGAAATAAAATTATTAATTTACTAAAAAGGCATTTTTATTTTTTCTTTGTATACAAGTAGTGATATTTCCTTTTTATAATTAATAACTCGATTGCCCGTAATAATGAAATAATATGAAATTAATGGAAAGCTGGCGTAAACGCCAGGTTAGTGCTCAAAGAGTGAAAGAGTTTTAGGAGAAGGTTTATGAGTTCTCATTCTGTTGATTCTGCAAAGGTCTAAAAATTGCAATATCCTGCTTTGCAATACCCTTACTTAAAAAACTGTTTCACAAGTTGTTTCAACTTTGACTTTAAGTTTCATAGAGTAAGAGAAATGAAGATCCACTTTTCCATATTCCTATACATCTTATTTTGACATTAACTTTAAGCCCGCATTTTATATATTCTACACGGGACTACGTTTTTCCTCATTTTGTTTTAGTACCAAGAGAAAGCAATTAAATTTCTCACAAATTCAAGCACTTGTCAGTAAAACTGATAATTAATTGTTTTTTTTTTTACAATTTCTTGGGTTTTTAATTTTTGTATACAGATTCCAATTCCAATAATTTGGTTATCAAGAAAGCAAAGACATTTCTAACAAATTCAAATACCTCCCATTAAAACTATTCATTAGATCGAATTTTATTCACAATTTTATGGGTTTAATTTTTTTATATGGAACCCTAACAAAACTCGGAGTAACTTCATTCCCAAAAAAGTCTCACCAAAATCGGTCCAGCCGTTTCCGAGATTCCAGAACAAACACATTCAACATTTGAAAAAATAGTATTTTCGGTATAGGTAATAGGTATTGTATATACATTTATATTTAGTATTACAAAAAAGTCTTTTGACATTACAAATAGATACTTTATTTATTTATATAAATTATTCTTATTTATTTATATAAATTATTTTATTTCCTACAAACTAGTTTTAACACTAGAAAGACGGGAGCAGTCATTTGACTGCAATTTGAATTTAATTTTTGAATAACTCAAAAACCACTTGACTTAATGTACTGAAACTTTGTGACTTTTATTAATATTGCTAGTTAAATGAAACTATGTATGAAAATAACTCACATCTCTTTTGTTTATTATTTAAAATCTTGATATACCGACAAAGACGGCGGCAGTCATTTGACGGCTGGTATCCGATAAGTGTTTATTTGTAATATGAGAAGGTAGACTACAAAACAGTGTACGCTTATCCATTGTTTGTAGTATGCTAGTCAAATGAACCAGTATAGTTTCGACTGCCAGCGAATTTTGTCGAAATTATTGTGATTCTTGAAAAATGTCTCGAAGTCTTCAAAATAAAGAAATACTTTCATTATTGCAAAATATTCGTGAAGATGAATCGAATTGTGGCTCTAAAAGTGGAGAACGCGATAGTGAAGATGATAATACAGTACCACCTATCAGTTCGAGTTCCTCTATGGAAGAAAGTGACCTGGAAGACCAGATACCTCTAGCAACTTTACGAAACGTTGATTTGAGATCGAGTTCTCGCAGCCGTGGTCGACATTTGTCAGACTCATGGAGGCTTTTGATTGATGAATCTATATTGAGATATATTCAGAAATGTACTCTAGAAGAAGCTAACCGGCAACTAGGACACAACAACTGGATACTAACTTTGGAACAACTGGAAAGTTTTATCGCTATATGTTATGCTCGAGGTGCATACGGAGCAAAAAATATTCCAGTAAATGAGTTGTGGAGTAAAACATGGGGAATACATTTTTTTTCAAAAGTTATGCCTCGTGACAGATTCAAAGAAATAATGAAGTTTTTGCGATTTGATAACAGATCTGAGAGAAGTTTACGACTTCAACAAGACAAATTTGCACTAATATCAGACGTTTGGAAGAAATTCATTGAGAACTGCTTATCTTGCTACAAGCCAGGAGAAAACGTTACAGTAGACGAACAACTGTTTTCTACTAAGGTTAGATGCAGGTTTCTTCAATACATTGCTAACAAGCCTGATAAGTTTGGAATAAAATTTTGGCTTTGTGTTGATGTAGATTCAACGTTTGTGCTCAATGGCTTTCCTTACTTAGGAAAGGACGAAAGCAGGCCACAAAACCAAAGCCTCGGTGAATCCGTAGTAATGCGTCTAGTGGAACCTTTTGCAAATGCTGGTCGAAATGTAACCACTGATAACTTTTTTACATCGTTGAGCTTGGCGAATAACTTGCTTGCAAAACGCACAACCATTGTAGGAACTTTGAACAGGGCACGACGAGAGGTTCCGCCTTCCGTCAAATCACTTCATATGACTTTGTTTGAAACAAAAATTCTGAAATGTAATACATGTACCCTTACAATTTATCAAGGAAAACGAAAAAAGAACGTTTTATTGCTCAGCACGTTACATGAAAATGTTGATATAGATGCTAATCATCCTAAGAAAAAACCAGAAACTGTGATATTTTACAATGCTACCAAGTACGGCGTGGATGTGGCTGACCAGATGGCAAAAAAATATAGTGTCAAAGCGGCATCTCGAAGGTGGCCTGTACAGGTATTTTTCAATATCTTAGACCTTGCAGGTATAAATTCCTTTATTTTGTATAAAAAAATGTCAGGTACCAACATAAAACGAAGGAATTTCATACTAAATTTAGCAAGTGAACTTAGCGGCAAAGTAGAAATCGAACCGAGACCCTCTGAAACTGATCCCTTGCCCGAAGAGTCCACACCTTCTACTTCTCGATCTTCTCAAAATCCGGAAATTCGGAAAAGGCGAGAGTGTTATATACAAAAGTGCAAAAATAAAACAAATAAATTATGCGACACTTGCAAAAAGCCACTTTGCGGCTCTTGTAACAAAAACAAAATGTTAAAATGTAAAAATTGTACATAAATTAATATAATTATCATACATAATACCCTGTGTTATTACTATAGCTACCATTTTTAGCACTTAAATTAAAAAAAAAAGATTAAATAAATTGGGGCAGTCATTTGACCGGTCGCCGTCTTTGTAGGTAGATAGATTTTCCCGTCGTTCTAGTGTTAATATTATAACAGCATATAAGTATAGCATTATAGTACATGTCTTTCAATATTATTTTAGCTGTTTCTATTATCTGATTAATTTAAACTCTCCTTACAAATTACTTACTAAACAATTTAAAATATGTAACTATCCATAGAGATTTGTACACCTGCACATATAAATTTGTTACAATTACTAAGCATAGAGTAGGTATACATCTATTGAATTTTTTTTTCTAGAGTCAGGTACTACATTATAAAATAGTTATTTAAATTCAAGAAATGAGACTTATGGCTTATGGTTAAAAATGAAATTAAAATAAGTAGATGAAAGCTATTTTCTTCTCTCTTGAATATATAAAAATGTATCGATATAAAAAATAGTGTATAGAGCAAATAGATTTTTCACATAGTTGATTCCAAAGATACATTAACCATAATATACATACTTGAATATATAAGCAATTACTAGGTCTATAAAAAAGAAACACATTTAAAAATAATGTTTTATTGATAATACTGATTTATAAATTACTTTGAAATTCGAAATTTATTCAAAAGCATGACCAGAAAATTTAATGTAGGGTGCTTATATGCTGCTGATGTCAGTGTTACTTTCAAAAACTGTTAGCACATTTGCCAGTAGATATCCACCTATACCTCCAAGGTAACATGGTATTGGCCACTGCTGCCATGGAGTGTTCCAGTCCAGGGGAATAACAACTGCGCCCAACCACGCACCACAGACGGTCAAAAAAGCGTTGTTTACAAGCATTTCAACTATTGTGTCCCTTCCACAACCTTTGACTCCAAATAAAAGTTGCATTGATAATTCTACCCCACAATGCAAAATCAAAGGGAATACTGTTAATAAAGTTAGAAGTGTTGAAAGCATTAACGTTTCTTCGTGGCAATCCAATACAGGTGCACCGAACAGAATAATTCCAATAAAAAAACAAAACATAACCCCCAATAGGAAGATAAATGATTTTAGAACATCGCTGGCTTTGTTCTTGTTCGGTTTTGCTCTTTTTCCTTGGATATCATTCGTGGAATTTAAATAAAATGACTTTAGTAATTCAGCGATAAAGATAAACACTAAATTGTAGAAAGATGATCCCTTTCCAACAGAGTACAGAAGTCCTTGGTAAGATATAACAATTATAATGCTAGGTAAATAAATACAAGTTATTAAACTGGATACTGTTACTCGTCGAAGTTCTAATTGATTATTCAGAGAAAACATTATTTATAAAAAATCCTACTTCTTCAGCGTATTATCAATATTTGACACTCAGACTCATGACAGTGACATTCACAGAATAGTATACCCAGAGATAAATAATAGTAGGTACCCTATGGTATAGCCCACTGATCAATAATAAAAGAAGTATTGTCCGTTCACAGAATTACTAATCCCAAGATGTTACTTAATATGACAGAAAGAGACTGCATAATATGTTTAAACGATATTTATGTGATATATGTGATAAAAAAAAGACAAAAGATATTTCTTTTTTCCTTATCGCTGTGGCCATTTTTATTCCTTGGCGAACGTGAAGTTTATCCAAACAAACTTTTAGTGTTTTCGTATTTTTCATTAAAAAGTTCATTTTGAGGTAGTAATTCGTTGATCTTTATATTAATTTCTGTATATTTACCTGTAATTACTATAAGTGCGATGATGGGTTGCATTGTTTTAGGTTCCAAAAGCCCTATTATTTCTATCTCAATCTGTATAATCTAAGGTTCATAGTTTTTTACCTCTAGCCGTTAAGTTGTCGTTCTGAATGTTGTGTAATTTTAGATAACATATATTTAAACTTTTCTTTGGATTGCTAATCTAACTACTTTATTTTATCCCAACTTATTTTTGTACAGAAGTAGAGTAATTGTTACTCTACTTCCGAACGATATGTTTCTAGAACGCTGTCGATCATGGTTAAAAAGTGTCCTGATGCTTATACATAAAGTTAATGAGCAGGGATATTTTTGAGCAGAATAAAATAATGCTTTAAAAATTAGTATGTTTGCGTACGAATATGTAATGCGATACTGTAATAGAAGAAACTTTAAAAAAAATGTACATTTATTCTTATTCATCTCTATGTACATATTACAGCACTGCTCTTTAGTGACATTATCGGTACTTAACTATTAAAAATAAAAATACGGTTTTCTACTTGATTATAAATATTTTATTAAATCTTTGAAGGCTTTAGTTTTAATTACTTGAACCTAAAACTTCTAATATTACCACTACGTGTGTAGTACCAAAATGTATTAAAATTTTGATATATGTTTTCAGAATAATTGTTACACAAATAATTTACCTCAAATAACCTTTAATGCTAGCAAAAAGCTAAATCTAGGGAAGAAAGATCTCAACCTTTACGTTTTAAGTTTTTATATTTCTGTTATGATAACAACCAGAGACAATGTTGTACTAACTTGTGATTACAGATTGTTTAGAATCGTTCAGTAACAGACATTTTGTTTTAAATATGAATAAAATAAATAAATGACAATCACATGCTTAGTAAAAAAGTTAACAGATCTTTTTGATTTTTACACTACCAGTTCAATCTTTTTTGTTACCAAAATTTATTATTTCTGTACTTCAATTTGACATTTCATGAAACTATGAAAAAACATTGACATTTATTTTCATTTGGCAACAATCATCTTACGAAATCATAATAAATTGTATGTGTTCTAAATCGATGTGACGACAGACTTATAAATGAAAGGTGTTGTTTCTTATACCCTCAGTTGACTGAGCACAGTGTAACGTTCGGCTACAGTGCGAGCCAACGTTGTCAACCTTCAAATCACGATAGATTATTACAATATTTCGTAGCGCAAGTGTTAGTGTCATTGATTACATAAAAATGCCTTGTCCGTTCTTGGGATCGTTGAACCAGTCGTTCGTAAGAAATTACGGATCGTCTCTATTGAAACAATACGGTAAATATTGTCCGATCATTACCCGAGGTTTCCTCTCACTCGGCAATGATGAAACTAAGTGCCCCTTCATTCAGCAGAACGCGATCATATCAGAGGCTCCGGCGGAAATGACGGAAGACATCGTCGAGTCAACGAAACCATATCAGTATGAAAATTTTTTCCACGAGCAGATCAGCGCGAAGAAGAAGGATTACTCTTACCGTGTTTTCAGGAAAGTATCTCGTTTAGCCGCTGACGGTGCGTATCCCAGCGCTCTTGAAGGTGCTGAAAACCGCAGAGTTACTGTATGGTGTGCCAACGATTATTTGGGTACATCCCGTCATCCTTCTGTACAAGATGCTGCCATAAGTGCTATTAGATCCTATGGCACTGGGGCTGGTGGTACCAGAAACATTGCTGGTAACTCCCAAATGACAGAGAAATTAGAAGCAGAAATAAGTAAGCTTCATAGAAAACCTGCAGCTTTAATTTTTAGTTCATGTTTTGTTGCAAATGATGCAACATTGTCTACATTAGCAAAGATATTGCCAAACTGCATTGTTTATTCAGATGCCGGGAACCATGCATCAATGATACAAGGTATACGGAACAGTCGAGCTCCTAAACATATATTCAGACACAATGATCCTAACCACCTAAGAGAGTTGTTAGCTGAGTCTCCAAAAGGTGTTCCAAAATTAGTCGTGTTCGAGACTGTCCACTCGATGAGTGGAGCCATTTGTCCTTTAGAAGAGATGTGTGATATAGCACATGAATATGGAGCTTTGACATTTGTTGATGAGGTGCATGCTGTGGGTCTTTATGGGGACCATGGTGCTGGTATTGGGGAGGAAAGAGGACTGCAACATAAAATTGATATAGTGTCTGGGACATTGGGTAAAGCATTTGGGAATGTTGGAGGTTACTAGCCGGCTCTTCACTACTTGTAGACACAATAAGGTCTCTAGCACCAGGCTTTATATTTACTACAGCATTGCCGCCTCCCGTTTTAGCTGCATCTATAGCAGCCATACGGCTATTAGCTAGTGAAGAAGGAAGAAATTTGAGAGCAAAGCATCAAGCTATGGTACGGTACTTTAAGCTATCACTTCTAGTTGCAGGACTGCCACAGCTACCCTCAGTGAGCCATATAGTCCCTGTGCCTATCAAAGGTGCTGACAAAGTGGCTCGCGTCGCTGAATCTCTTATGAAGAGAGGTCACTATGTCCAGGCCATTAATTATCCAACAGTTGCACGGGGGGAAGAGAGACTGAGATTCGCGCCCGGGCCTTATCACACTCCGGATATGATTGACAATTTGATAACTGCCCTTATAGAATCATTCCATGAAAATGGTATAAGCTTTAACGAATTCATAAAAAACGGTACCTGCCGGGAATGCAGCATGGAGTACAAAGTCGACGTGGGTTACGAGGAACCATACAAATACCCCATGCTCGCATAAACCTTCAATCATGACATGATAAAAATCAAAAATATATGGAATATTATATTTAAAAAACATAGTAAATAAATGTTAAATGGTTTTTATAGTTTATTATATTATGCCTGTTATTTAATTAGACGGGGTTAGAAAATATTAAAAGCTTGGGAACAGATTAATTTCTTTTATTTATTTATTTAATCCCAGTATTTGATAACACCATCCCATCCCGCTGTCAGCAGTTTGCTGGGTTCGTGCGGGTGCCAGAGAGAGGTGATGCAAACGCCGTCGTGTGCCTTCCACTTTTTGTATAACTTTGTTGTCTTCCAGTCCCATATGTAACACTTTCCATCCGCATCGCCGGATACGAGATAACTGTAACAGATAGATAATTTACTCGTTAAAAATAACTTATCACTTGACAATGCTTGCCAGATCATTTAAGGGGTAAGGGCAATAGGAAATATATTTAGAGTGAATCTTAATTAGTACATCATCTAAAATCTTTATAAGAGGACAATGTTTGACAAAAATCTCACTTCATGTTAAGTGACGATGTTGCCCTAAGATGGAAAGCCTGCTAAGCTTATATAGAGCTGGGCCTCACAGGATGTTGCCGAAACACTTATAGATTCTTGGCGACAGATTTTCAAACTTGGAAACGCCCTACCACCATGCAATGGTTTCATTACTATGTTTTCCTTCACTGGTAGACCACACAACATTTACAACTTTTTTTTATCAATGTAAAAATATTTTAAATGACAGTACCTATGTTTTTTTAATAATTACATGAAAGTCATTTTTTATTTACATTACCGAATTAATACAAGAAATAATATTTAGTTAATAATATAATAAAACCATAAACGTTTTACATACTTAGTCCTCAAGTATCTTGATCTCTAAAAGGTTTTAAAAAATAATTGAACTACTATTAACTACATTAACTAACTACCATTACTTCAACTTCAAAATATTAATTACAAAGTATAACACAGGTACATTCAGATACAGGTTATTTTATGTTAATTACCTAGCCTATTGACTAAACACCGTCCAAACAAACAGACATTGTTACTATGTAAGATATTCTTTAAACTTTAAACCTTAACTTTAAACCAATTTATACCAATAATGCTAGCTGTACACGTGGCTCCGTCCACATATAATAATATCATGGGTATTAATTGTTTTGGAATAATCTGGTAAATTACTCCTTATGGAATTTTTTATACCTACTTAGTTTACTATTACTTTGCATAAATTCATACATCATAATATATATACTTGGTTAGAAAAAAAAATGTAATTCGGTTCACTGGTTCTCAAGTTATAAGCGCACTAACGAACATAAGAAAAGAAAAGTAAGATGGAGGAGTAGAGTAAGAAAATATCATGATATTCATGAGAACAATAATAAAAAATCTCTTATTTTGACTATTTATGAAAATGAAGTTCTCAATACGGGCGATATCATTTTATACAAGTATGACAACAAATACTTAATTACGCGCTAAGTTAACTTTTTTCGCAATTCAGACATCTGTAGAGATGCCTTCCCGTTATACGGAATACGCTTGCGGCCGAATTCAACTTGGAGTACAAAGAAATTTGCCAGTAAGAAAATAACAAACAACAAAATTAAACTATCAATAAATTCCTATGATCGTCTTCATTTGTATATCATTTCAAATTTTAGATAGATTATATCACGCAACTAGGAGTACTTGACTACGTCCTGATGGGAATGGTAAAATGAACTTGACCGCAAAACAAGCTATATACGGTGACTTCACACGGTTATTACGTTATTGTATATTATATGTACAACTATCCAAACCCATGAGTAACAATATTAAGGGCAAAATACGTATTTTCTTCAGAACTTCAACTTACTGCGTAGATATTCCCGCAATACGATAGGTACTATTATATTATTATACAATAACGATAGGTACTATTTGAAATATAACATTTCAGTAATATTAAAGTTTACTATTGACTCCATATGTTAATTTACGATAGAAAATTCAAATGTCTAATATATTTTTACCCCACTTCGAAACGAGAGCGCATCATCATGCCAACAATAATAAAAAGCGAAGATTTAATTGGAAGGATCACCAAGATTACAAAGTAAAGTATTGATAATTTGTACTATCATTGTCATTTCATAAGACTGATTATTAATAAATTATGATTACATAGGATTGTGAAAACTTATAAAAATAAAGGAAAAATACAAACACTATATAACATGGAAAAAATTAAAAAGTCTAAACTTAACATTACTATGCCAACGATAAAGACAAAAGACTTCCCATAAATTGATGGAATAGCGAATGGATTTACCTAGGTAATGAGAATAGTTATATTGGGTAATATGGTTTTAAACTAGATGATACTACAGATCTAGCGAAATGGATTAAGTAAAAAGATACTCAGGTATTGCATCTGGTTAAGCGTATATCAAGTAGAAAACAAAAGACAATACAATTTTAACATAAGCAACTTGATCAAAAGCTACAATAAAATGGACATTTAGAACATTTATTTATTTATTTATCACAAAGCGTCAGATTTTAACTAAAGTCTGGTTGGATAAGAACTATATAAATAGTTAAGAATATATTTTTGATAATTGATAATTTTATAATTGAATATGATTTATACATACATACATTTATATTATGTTAGGTTAGCTGTTATCCATGATATAACGAGTTTGATGTAAATACAGTCAAAACTGTATTTTTTATCAAGTAAATTTAATTTAAAAATAAAAGACAAATTTAATATTGATCTCAAGAAATCCGCGATGGAAATTCGATGCATTTTATTGAAAAAAATCTTGTTTAAGAATTTATTGTTGAATCTAGGGTCCGCACAAAAAAGGTCAGCGGTTCATGCGTACCACTGTCCGTCATTTTGTCATCCCTGATGAACTGTTTTGAATAATATCACTAGGCAATTTAAATACATCCGCATAAAATCTAAATCACCTTACATTCATCGTCATGATATAAAAACACAGTATAATATATCCGTGACAAAAAAAAACTCGTGATGCGTTTCATGTATCAGGATGCGTTTGGAATAATTTATATTTAAGACAGACTGATGATGTAATATGATTTCAAATTATCATTATTATTTTTGGTTGTGTCAGCTACGTGCAGTGTTTCTACAACAAATTATCAACATGACCGACTCCTTAAGAGGACATGCGGTCGGGAAAGTAGGTATTTCACAAATCTATTGTTATCTCGTAGCGCCCCAAGGAAAAAAATATAAAACACGAAAGGGGCAACTGCCGCTCGGGCTGGTTTTACCGTAAGCAAAATAGAGGAAAACATCACTTCGTGGTACCCTGTTTCCTCATCGAAAACTGAACCGATTTTTAATTTTCTTTCAGTTTTAGAATAATAAAAACTTTGGCTATGTTTGTAATGTTTTTATTTTATCCATTAAAATTTGTTTGACGAACGTCTGAAAATGACGGTAAAAGTTGAGCTTTTTTTTTTTTTCATTTTCAAAGGTTTCTAGTTTCTACATTGACTAATTTAGGAAAAAATCAAAACGTACGAGCATGGCGGTGGCGGATGAATATTATTTGGTATAAAAATATTTACCATACTGCTATTACCCAAGAAGGAAACGTTTGTATGGAATAAATGCCGCTAGTATATCCCCTTAATTATTATTGTATTATTACCGGACACTCACGTGTTGCATACACACATTAATATATTGTGTTTAAAATGTACAATAACACTTGACTTGAAGTGACCATCTGTTTCAAGTTGATATACATTAACCCTAGAAAAGCAATTTGTAAAAGAATGTAGCTCACGACACGTACACTAGTAAATATTTTGCTGCAATTTCAGAACACATGCAGAACTTTAAAGAAGTAGCTAACTAAATGAGTATATTCTCTAAAATTATGCATCAAAATGTTTTCCTTCACTAAAACTCAATCTCACTGTAGAACTCAAACGTATCTCATTCAACATATACCTAGTAATCATCGCTGTTACTTTAAATTAATCTAATCTTTTTAGAATTCCACAATAGTTTAGCAAAAGGTTTCTTAAAGAGGGGGGGGGGGGGGGAGCTCGCAAAATGTACATCCATCAGCCACATCAAATTATAGTGTTGCTCCGCCACTGTCGGTAGCAAATTCCGTGGAATATGCACCGTGCAAAGCCTACGGTTAGGGAAGCTACAGATCTCAAGGTATTTTACAGAACCCATGTACTTAATTCTATTGTGTAGGGAGTGCGGGGTGATGCGGGATCGGAATACGGGCTCCGGGCACGGGCACCGGAACGAGTTCCAGGTTGTAAAATTTTATACGGGGATTAGCATAACATTATATATGATTATGACTTTGAAGCGATGATAGCTTAGTTGGTAGTTTGGTTGTATACCGCGTCAATGGACACGGGTTCAAATTCACCTATCCAACTCTAAAATCAGCCCGAGCTTTAGGTCAAGGAAATCATCGTTAGGAAATCATAGCTTGGTGGTAGGACATTTTAGAATAATCCCCGCCTGGGTAGCTACCACCCTCAAGTAAGAAAACCTGTCGCCAAATACCAATAGATGAGTTTCGGCATTACTCGAGAACCAGTACCTCTAGGCTTAGTGTGTTTACTGTTTACCACCCTGGGCCACATTGTCACTTAACATCAGGTGCGTTTGTGGACAAAGCACTAAACCTATACAGTGTAATAAAAAAATGATTTTATATTTAGCATCTTTTAATCCATTCATAGCGTTACTTGCAACTCATTATTCTGTCGGTAAGTAGTAGTCAGTAAGTAGTATTGCGCTTACCTTCATCAACAATCTCTTTATTTACCTTAACCACCTAATAAACATATATATTGCAGATATTTCCAAACCATCCTATCAAGCCACGCGACTATCTTATCTAATCCGGATCACTAAAATATAGTGTTTCGTTATAATAGATAGATAACAATACCGCTTCTGCATTATCTATAGATATTATAGACAGTTGTAGCGGCCAAATAGTATTGCGTGGTGTTGCCAAAACAACTGTTCCATTAATAACTCTACATAACGCCATTATATAACAAGTCACAAGTCGCGTTCTCGTGTATGCCAAATACATTATTGGCTTTACAAAATTCTATCTTACTAATAATTTAAAAAGGTACATTTTTACTAAGGCATTGAACCTCTCATATCTATTATCATACCTATTAGTTATGTCTACCTATTGCACTTATTTGTAAATTTAAAACTAATCCTTAAATAGAACTGCACGTTTATCGTTTTAACCTCATGTGCTAATGTGTGTTGTCAAACTTAATTTGTTGGAGAACATAGAATTACTGTGCTGAAGTTTCCAAGTTCTAACACGATAAATAAACCAATGAGATAATCTTTCCATTTTTGTTTCTGATAATATTTTCTTTTACTGGTCGCTACATTTTTTTACACTGTATAGGTTTAATGCTTTGACCGCAATTTCTCTTGATGTTAAGCGACGATGTGGTCCAGGATAGTAAACATACTAATCCTAGAAGTACTGGTTTTTAAGTGATGCTGCCGGATCACTCCTATTCGTATTTGGCGACATGTTTTCCAACTTGAGGGTGATATATGTACCCAAGCGAACGGTATTAGAAAATGCCCTACTACCATGCTATGGTTTCCTAACGGTGTTTTCCTTCACCGAAAGCTCAGGCTGATTTTAAAGTAGGATAGGTGGGTTCGAACCCGCGTCCATTGTCGTGCACTACCAACTGCGTCATAATCGCTTCAATATTCTCTATGGACGATAATTATCCATACTAATAAATAAAATTGAAGTGTCTGTTTGTAATGCCGAAATTTTTTTTTTTACTAAATAAATATGAAAATATATACGATACATATACCATAAATACAACTTTTTAAACTTTTGGCAGTTTGTCTGTCTGTCCGGCTAATTTCTGGAACAGCGAGGTGAATTTTAACGGGACGTTTTTGGTAGATAGCTTAAGTTACTCCTCGTAAAAAAAAAAATTAAAACGCATTGAAAAATATATGAAAAGCGGGCGCTGCCGCGGGCACACAAGTAGTTGAATATAAATCAGTATACTATATTTCTATTTTAAAATACCATTTAGTGAACCTAGATGGTCTCTTTACAAAGTCAAATGTACGAAGAATAATAACCCAAATAAGTTTTTATATCTAAGCTAACTTTTTAAAATCCCTTCACCCAAATCACATGGTATAAAGCCTTGTGAGTCAAAACTAGTTGCGATGATGGCGCAGTGGATAGTGTGGTCGGATTCCGCTTCAATGGATGCGGGTTAAAGCCCACTTATCCAACTCTAAAATCAACCTAAACTTTCGGAGAAGGAAAACATCGTGAGGAAACCATAGCATGGTGGTAGAACATTTTCTAACAATGGCCGCCTGGATAGAGCTACCACCCTCCAGCTTGAAAACCTGTCGCCAAATATCAATAGGTGTGTTCCGGCAGCATCACTTGAGAACCAGTATCTAGGTTTAGTGCGTTTACCATTCTGGACCACTTCGTCACTTAACATCAGGTGAGAATGTGGTTAAAGCACTGAGCCCATAACGTGTAAAAAAAGTTTTAGATTATACTGTTTTTATTTTGAATAATTTTGAATTCGTTATCTTTGCATAGATATGCACGGTAAAAAAAACGAAACGCACGGTCATAGGTCCTGTGACCTCGCTTCGTATTTTAGAATGAAGATTGGCGATTGGATTAAGTGACCGCGGACTTATATTAATGTTGCCTTCGGTTTTGTATGATAATAAAAAAAATTATTACTTGTAACATGTATTGTGTCTAATACGACCCAGCTATGACTTTGGAGCTAGAATATTTTGACCTGATTCGTTCACTGAATTGTTACGTCACAGAAAAAGTTAGCCAATGTCATCGTAAATTGTCATAGTCTGCCACCATGCAAATGTAGGTTTTAACCGGCAGTATCATTTTTTACCAATCAGTTCTTTATAAGGCTTAGTGTGTGTTTTATAGTATATAGACTTTGACCACAATCACCAGATTGGGTAACGGTTCTAGAATGATAAAAATCACTAAGGAACTAATCTAGAGGTGCCTGCGCACAGATTTTCAAATTTGAGGGTAGGAAATACATACAAATACATATACCTACATATAATTACATTACATATACATATAAATACATTAATTCAAAATTATTACATCTAATTTTCACACTACAAAATATAGAAAGCATCAAGTGAGTGTTAAACCCCTTGACTGCCAAACTAGGATTCCCTGTATCTTCCCAGCTTTATTTGTCTCTTTTAAAATATAGTTTTATCTATAGTTTTTAAATATTTATCAAATATATGTAAATAAATATTTATGGTGCAAGCAACTCCTTAAGTACAGATGTGTCTGTGTTCATATGTCGGAGTATATTTATGTACTCAATAAACGGATCTCTATGAATTAACGCAGGAAGTATGATATGTGTTTCATTTAAGTACTTATGTTATTTGATTAATTTAACCGAAATACGTCCACTGCAGGAGATAGGTCTCCCAAAAAAGGATGGAATTGCCATAATCGCCACGCTTGGCAGCCGCTTTGGCGATCGCAGTCAGATTATTGTGGTACTCAGAGGATGCTGCTGCCCACCACCTAGTTTATCCCTTAGTCGCCTTTTACGACACCCACGGGAATATATGGGATGGTAATATTCTTAGCCGGCACCACACGGCCTTAATTCATTTAATGTTATTATATTTTAAATCAAATATTTTTAAGAGTGCTTCTATTTCGTGGAAGGATTCATTCGAGCATTAGCCATATTGTTTATTCTTTTGTTTGTTCATGTTTTAAGATTGGTGAGCATTAAGGTAAGCATAAGGTTACCTTACCATCATGCTTAGGTTTCATCACAGAAAACTCAAACCTGTTATATAATAACATAGAGGGATTGAAACCTAAACCACATCGCTTCAATTTAGTTAAAAAAGTAGATCGTAATTAACTACACATTCGTATAAACAAACGCATTCGACGTTTGACTTCGTGACTGTTATCGCTGTAATAATATTAATGATTCATTGGTTTTAAAACCGCCTTTATTAAAAAAGTCATGATTACCATTAAAGAAATTATCACATGTTCTAAAATAAAACAATATATATATACACACACCACATTAATAGAGTTTACATATATATTTTTGCAAATGTAATTCAGTATTTTATTATTAAGCTTAATTCCGCATAGAAAAAGTCCAACAAACCAAGAAAATTCTAGTAATTTCATTACATCCACATTATTATAAAATTATCGACCAGAACATAAATATATTCTTGTACCTACTTCCAATTCGTTTACATGACTTGAAATATAATATTTTAGATAAGTAATTAATTTATTTCGATTGCTATTAATAGACAATTAAGTTTATTGTAAACAAAAGTACTAGGTGCACGTGAATTTATGAGTGTATCTATCTCTTTTACTCTTTATGTATCTATCTATATTTATATGCAACTATAGTCTATATGAACGTGATGTTTTTAAGAATTTTTTAATTATTCTTACCTGGTGGATACGTGGTTAGATTTTTGACTAAACCACCTTAAAAAATCACATGTATTTTTTCGGTATAATTGTGTTCGGTAATTTAGTTTGTTGTAATTTTTCCCAGAACATTAACTAATTTAAAATTAAATCTTCTTCAGCCTGTGTTAGTCCACAGCTGGACACATGCGTCTACCTAGTAGTGCCACTGTATTCAATCCGACTAGGATTAAGATTATATTACAGGGTGGATCATTACGCGAACGATAGTGATGTCTGGAATTTACACCCCTTCCTGTGCTTCCACTAACAAGGGTTAAACCTATAATTTATATAGTTTTTACATGAAAATAAAATGTACATTTATATTTAAATTTATAACAAAATGAACCAGATCGAGTTTATTGCCGGCTCTTCTCGACTGTGTTATTTTCCGAGCCGGTGGTAGTGTTATGACGTTCATAAACTTCTTCTTAAGACATAAATTGAATAAATAATTTATTGATTTGATTAATTTTGAGTCCGTGTCCGTGCGCATCCAATCATTCCCTGGTAATTAATTTCAGAATATTGTCGCTCTATCTAGCAAATTATGAGCTTCCTACACTACGTTTGTTTAAACCTGGTATCCTCGCGAGAACTACAATTATTGTAGAGTGTTTTTTAAAAGGCTATATTGTTGGAAATATGTAAAAAAAATTGCCTGAAAATTTTAAGCACTTTTTTGTAGAAAATAAAATTTTCCATCAAATTTCTCATTAACATTTTCCTCCTAGGTTCAGTCAGCTATTAATAAAATAACGACAAAAAAACAAGAAATTTCTAGTTTTTTTATACGGTATAGGCTCAGTGATTTGGCCACAATCTCACCTGATGTTAAATGAGATGTGGTACAAGATGGTAAACACACTAAACCTACTGGTTTGGTACTGGTTCTCAAGTGATGCTGCCGGAACACACCTATTGGTATTTTAAGACGAAATTTGTAAAAATTACACATTTCCAAGAAATTTCGCGTCGGTACCGAAAAAACAGGTATAATCTAATTTAATAATGGATAAATTTGGAAATCATTTATTAGCAACGGCTAGGCAATGTCACGCTTCGTTTTTAAGTTTAAGCTTTATGCTGTTAATATACGTACGGACCTGACCGCGGACATGGTATGGCGAGCGACCGAGGTCATCAGACGCATAACTAGGATGGGGAATAAGATTTAAAAAAAATATTTTTTTGAATCGATTCAAAAAACATCGAGTCCCAAGATATTAATCTTTTTTCGATTTGTTTTATTTGACTGTTTATTCGTTAATAGTATTCTTCCAGTGGCCGAAATTAGGACTATAAACATTATTTATTGGATAAACTGTTTACAATTTTTTTAAGTACGTACTGTTAAAGGTCAGCAATAGGAACTAAACAAAAAAAGAAGAATGCCTAACCTACTAAGGAAAAATGACACTGGACTGTTTTATTTTTGCCTCTTTACACATGAGAATCATATCATAAAAACAAAAAGTACACTCCAATAATCGATACTTTATTAGTTCGAAAGATCCACCTTTTGGACCTCGATATTTTGTGAATCTATTCACCAAGTTCAAATTCGAATCGATTTAAAAATCGATCTTATTCGGAAAGGATTCCATCCCTACTTAGGGGACTGATAACCTCGGCCGCCCGCCGTACTATGTACGCGGTCCGGTCCGTACGTGTATTAATAGCATTAGATACCGCGCGTTCATTGATAACAAATAAGTACACGCGATATCTCTACACCCATCCAAAGTGGAATTATGATATTTCGTAATTTATCCAAAAACTCTAACTTACTTCCTTTGGAACCTCACGTAATTAATTGACGATCCCCAAGCGATTCGCATTTGTTAAGTTCTTAAGAATTCATAGTGCAATGGTACATAGAAGTCATTGACTGTAAAGCATAGATAAATACAGAAAGCGAAGGCCGTTTCACGGAACGATATTATTATTTCTTACGAAATAATAACTGTTATTATTTACATTATAAACATATCCAATATAGGTAATTAAAATGAATCACCGGTGATTACAGACTGTTAATGACACAACGGATTTGTACAATATCAAGTGATTGATCCTTCTAAAGTAAAGATAAAGTCGCTTTTTACCTACGTAAGTCCAGAACCTATTTATCATAGATTCAGTCAGCTCTTAGAAATTAATTTTGAGAATCGAATTCTATATTCATTTCAACACAAAGATCTAAGTACAAAAAATAAACTAACTATAATAAGACTTGTAGGTTTTACATATTTTGTAATTTTGTGAAATTTCGAATCTAAGTAAAAAAATCTGCTTATCTGTCTGCGATTAATGAAAACGACTAGACCGATTTTGATGCAACTTTGTGATCACGGCAAGTATATGTCAAGTAGTCGTAAAAAAACTTAAAAACTTCTGTTCTGTTTTAACTTTTTTTATAAAACATTGTGCTTTACAAGCGATTGATAGGGTTATACAAAATTAGTAAGATATTTTTAGAAATTATTAAAAAAAACATTTGAGAACTTTTTTCCCGCTTTATTTTTTAAGTTGTACCTTAAACTGTGAATTACATACAGATAAAATAGTTCAAGCTGAGGTTTGTGGTTTCCTTATGTTTATTACTATTTTCGATCGAGTTCCCTGAAAGCTCATCACAAAGCGCGATGAAGCTGTTTTAAAGAACCACGTACGTCAGTTCGAAAAAAAAACGATACTAGACTCGATCTAGTCAGACACAAATATTGTACCGGCCTTTTTTTTTTGTTGACGGGGGGAAATGCATTTACGCACTACCCTTACCCATTGCATTAGTGAGACCGAAGTCTCCCAATGCAATGGATAAGGGGGCACGGAGGGACGTCTCCGTGCCAGTGTGGGACTCACCCGGGCGAGAGTCGCCCAGAAATACCCACTAAAACCCCCCGGAGCCGCCCACCGCATTTGGGATGGGGACGATACGGGATAAGCAGAGCATTCTCCGCGACGTCCCTTGCGGTAAGCCCAATAGGCCACGTCCAGCAACAGCCCAATGGGAATGGATGAAGAAAGTCCCCCCCCCCACCTCTTCGCCCGCCTCTTTAGAAGAAGCATTACCTTCCGGAGGGAAGAGGGGTGATCACTGCGACCGCAGTAGCCACATCTCCCCCCCCCCACACCTCACTCTTCACCCGTGGAGGTAACTAAATATTGTACCGGCCTGCAAAAATACTATTGATAACAATTAAAACTGGGTTAAAATTCAAGGTAATAGAGCATTTGTGCACGACAAGGTCGCGAGTAGTAACAACCATACACATGGTGAAAAACCAAAGTGACACGTCACGTGTGTATATACAGAGCTTATCTAGCGACTTTACCCGTGGCAATAGTTTCACCACACAGTGGGCAGGTCAGGAGTTCATCGGGACTTCATCACTATGCTGACACAAGGGGGAAAGAAGCGGGGTCCCTGACCTTCCATTGTAGTGAGGAAACCTTCGGGAACTTAGTCTTGGTTGACCGGGACTAGTCCTTTTGCGGGTTAGAGGTCCGGCCTTCTTGGCTGGGCCGTCTGCTCAGGGGTACTTGCGGGTAAATGCTTATGCAGTACCGTGTTGCCCACATATGGCGGTAGAGACGATCACTCATAATAGGATTTTAGGGGGTAAATGCATTTCCCTATGTAAAAAAAGTTCTGATTGCTAGCGCGATTTTACTGTAGAAAAGGCCGCGCTCGGCTCGCGTAGACGCGATGTCTTTTATAAAAACGTCGCGCTAGCGTAACATACGCCTACTGTGTGTTGTAACCATAAATGTAGATAGGCGTGATGCTGACGGTCAATAGATTCTCATTTATCCACGGTCATCGTACTTCATTTAGAATCACATAACATGCAGTCATTTCACCGAGCTTGAATTAAAAAAATCAAAACAAAAAAAAAAGTAGTTGTTACAATAATAATTTTAAAACGCAATTATTATAAAATTACAATAAGTATAGGTACATATGTAGAAACGTAATACAAAGTTCAGTTACGAGTAATTTGCAATTTAATTAACTAAATAATGTTCTCGTACATTCCGAGGTCAGGTTAAACTACTCGAAAACAGCAAGTTGTAATTGTAATTAATAAAAATGTGGTAATTATTATTTTACTATTTAATAGGCAGAAGCATTTACTTCAAATTATCTATTTTATGAAATAGTAAACATGCATGCCGTCCTGGTGTTAAGTGGTCATTGTATAATACAATAAAACATATCTCTAATGGAGGCAGATCAATAATAATATTTAGGTATTTATTGTCAGTTACAGTTTGCGAACCAAAACTAGGATTGCTCGATCCAGTTGCATTGGTATCGACTTTCTCGGTTTGCATATCATCAATCCGATTATCCAAATAGCGATAAAAAATGGAGTCAAAAAAACACATCGTTAATGAATGTCGGTATATTATTGTATATATTTTATTTGCACAAAAAACGAGAGTTTAAAAAAAAGAATTCAAGAAATAATGAATATTTATATGTATGTAAAAAAAATTAATTTGCTGATACTAATTTAAAATTACCAATTTCTAGACTGTTCCTTAATACCACATATTTTCAAACTTCCTGTTCTAATCATACATATCATAGTCCGATGATAACTATATCGGTGTCTGACTTAAACGTGATAATTATCTTGTTTATAAATTGATGCGATTTCGGCAAACCGATTTCTGAATTAATTGTATCGATCCGCTAGCAAAACGATTGTTCGTTAAACAATCCGATATGTCGTTGGATTTGTATGCTCGCATAACGATTTTCTGAAAGATCGGATCGGGTCGACCTTGCCCCTCGGATCCACTCTGGCTTCACGCACGTTAATAAAAGTGTAAAGAAAATTAATGTACAAGGTTAAAAAATATTTTAAAAATATCTTAATCCACTCTCTTGAGATTTCTGTCTTAATATTTTTTTTAGATACTACTTATGTGATCATCAGGACCTTCAAAAATAATAAACCTGTGTATATTATAAGCAATCTCCTGTGTACGTCACGATACAACATATTATTTTTACATACTTATTATGTCTTCAAAGGTAACAGCATCTCATTGTTTGTTTATCTGTCTGTCCGTATGTTTGAACCAATTTACACATTTTTTTTAGACATGTATTTATTCTGTGGCCAGATTTTATTACATATGTATAAATATGATTGTTTTATTACATTAACTAATATATGTACATTTAGACATAGGTAAAGCAGTTTAAATTATTATTAAGTATCTATTGATGAAATTTTACGCCTTAAGTTGGGCTTAAGGGGAGTTAGGGAATACAGTTAGAAGGGCGAAAAAAAGCGAATTTTCCAGAATTTTTTCTGAGAAAACTTTTAAATTTATCGATCTAAAAATTTGTACATATATTATGGTATCTTTTAACTGTATTTTAAGACTTAGAATTAGTAAAAATATTTATTTGGAAAGGAGCTACAGCTGATCTCCGGGAGCTCCTTTCAAAAAAGATGGTTTGCGGTGACCACTATATCTCTGAACTGGATCCTCTGAAATTAAAAAACCAAACAGTTTTCGTTAAAGTAATGTTAAATATAGTTATTAATCGAAGGAATAAGCAAAATATTTTTTTTTTTGACAAAATGGCAATTTTCTCAAAAAAAAAAAAAACGATTTTTGACCAAAATTTCGGCCTTCAATTGTTTATAAAAAAAAAAAATATTTGTCGGTGAGAAAAAATCTTCGATTAATTACTAGAAAATATATTTAAGAAGTTCGTATTAAAATTTGAGATAAATCGGTTTAGCCGTTTTCGAGTAATGTTGGTCACCGACTTTGTAAACACCATTTTGAGAAAAACGCGTTTAAAGTTTGAAAATCACTTTACATAGGATAATTTTTTTTTTTTTTTTTAACTTACATAGAGTCGTCTATTCCAGGACCATATAATACACCCTTCGCCGCTTCGGCAGTTTCTAATGACTCGAGCTGAAGTTGTCTGTGGGCCATTCTTCCATCTCGGATGCTCTCACGCGCTCTGAGATCGGAAATGTTCACGCGCTGCCCATCGTCTTTTTCGGCATATGAATGCGCATTGGGCACAAGTGTAATTCCTATTGCCTTCATATAATACAATAGTGATATCATTCCTTCTTTAAATATGCCGGCAGCTATGTATGGCAGCTACTTCCACAGTTTTCGAACAGGCCGGAACAATTTTGGGAGAGATTTTCCAAATCAGTTGATTGTAGCGCTCGTTGTTGTTTTGGTTAAAACCACCTACACATCTTTCTAATAAATTCTCACTGCTGAGATCTGTATAAATCGGAAGTATAGCCTCAGCAACATCTTCTGGTAATGGCTCATAATCATGTTCGACAGTTTATAATTCTTCGCCGAGGCACTGAAACTACTTTCATCCGTTTCAGCTGTTTTTGGATTAAATCATTTTTGCGCTTTTTTGTTCTCGACTTACGTATGTTAAGAGATTTTCTAATTTCTCTAGAAGACTTCATTTTCACGAAATAATTACAGAAAAAAATATGAACGAACTCACAAGTTTACTGCTTGGTTTAGCTGCTTATACTGACTACCACTCTTAAATATTTTAAAGTTTGGGGAGAAAAAAATAAAAAATTACCTTTCATGTATAAAAAAAACAATAACACACTGTTGTTTTACGCATCTAAATACATCAGAAGGGAACATTTACAATAGGCGGGTGCATAAAAGGAACAGGGTTCCAGGTAAGCGCTGCCGGTAAGTTCCAGGTAAGTGGCGCTCCAGTCTTGTACTTTCAAGCACTCTGAAACGCCTTTTCAAATTTGCGTGTAACTTCGAAAATATTCACCGGAACGATATGAAATTTTTTGTGTGTATTCTTAAATATATGTATATTAAGAAATAAAATAAAAAAATATCGATTTTTTGAAAATTCTAACTGTATATATAACCCCTTAACGATTCATTGCCTCAATAAATTTAAAAAAAGGAAACAGTTACAAGTAACAGTACTAATTGCAATACTTAATTTAACAAATAGATGAGTATAATATATACGCAAGCAAAGCCGCGTGCATAGTTTATAGTGTATATACCATGAACACAATGAATAGTTTAAACGCGGTAGATGATTGTTTTTACAACCGTTTATATAGTTATACAGAGGTCATAGACGCCTTGCAAGGTAACAACGCTGATGTCTTACTAGAACATTCCGAACGTCATAGTTGCAAATAATTGTTCTGGAAGTAACGTATAATAATTATCTACAATGAAATAATTTACATAAGGATCTTTATACTTATAACCAGAAGGTATTGCGTATGATTAGCGATAGATTTTTAACTGTAGAGTTGTACATAGTAAATCGAGCAAAAGAAAATGCCTTATCCACCATATTTTCCTCAATCTAAAGTTCTGGTTCATTTAGGATTCGAACTCATGCCAATCAACATGGTACACTACCACGCATCCACTTACCTTAGCAAAATTTTGGTAAATTCTAACCACCTCCTCCTTTTGTCAGCAATCGTAATTAAAGCTCTCGCCCCTCCCATGTCCACGTGAACATTGGTACAATGTGGAACAAAAATAAAATAACAACTCATATTAAATACATATGAATGTATATACGGTACCTATATTAAAAACATATTTTTTAAAATTTTTGTCTGTCTGCATGTTTATTCCGGAGAATCTTTGGAACGGTTAGGTGATTCAAGTATTACGTAACGAATTTTAGAAGGGGGGTCTTCTGAAACTTTACGATGCGTTACAGGGTTGGGAGGGGGTGTTGGAACTACGCGTTGCGTAACATTGTTTTGAATCTTCAGAACGGTCGCGGAGAGATTTTTTTTTCTCACGCATTTTTAAAACGTTTTTTTTTTTTTTTCAAAATTTCAAATGGAATGACCACTTGAAAAATTTTTGCCCTGCAAAATTTCTTGCTTGCTTTACAGGATAGTGAATATTTTTTTTTAAAACTCCATATATAAAGGTAAAAATAAAAATCTCGTAAAATTGCGTTACGTTAATACTTGAACGCTCTCTGGCCCGATTCTGATGGGACTTTTTTTTGGTAGATAGTTGAAGTTACTCCGCGTAACTTTTCGCGTAAAATAATTAAAACTCATTAAATTATAAATTCAATGGGTTTAACTAATTATTATAGGTTTAAATATTTTTTTTACGAAAATAATTAGGGTTCCGTGTAAAAAAATTAAAATTCATGATATTAAAAAATCTACCAGGGCAATTGTAGAAAAATAAACGTCATTTTACTAGAGATTTATATGAACGGTTTGTGTGTATGCCGTGAGGCATATCGGCAGAAATATTTCAGAAGACGTTAAATATTTAACGTTTTAAAAGAATCAAAAATAAATGTACTTCATCGAATAAAGTCAACTTAAAATGTTGTACCTAAACTAACACAACAATAGAACCTTCTTATAATTCTATCACATACAATGAACGTTTTCCAACTTATCATAATATTGGTTTGAAGTTTTTATTATTAGCCGCGTCGTACGGTTAATCTGAATAGTATACCGTCATGTGATATTATTTTTTATTTTATGAAAATGTAAACGGGTTTCGAGTGTGCAGAGACAATATGTTTTATAAATCGCGCATATCAATTTTCGTCCGTACCGTACGACGCGTCGATGTCGACCGTCGTCGGCTCGCGGGCTGTATCCGCTTATTTTAATAACAAATCACTAGCAAACTTTTCAAACAGAGATAATAACACAAGTTACATGAAATGTTTTAAATTTTTTATTAGGTTAGTATTTAAACACGATTGCTAAAGGTGTCAATTAAATCGCTGTCAAGGGTAACGTGGTATAACTAAAATACGCGACAAAATTTTTGTGAAATTCAAACCTTTAATTGTCCAAGGATTAATTTATAAAATTGTAATTGGGTGTTTGATAAACAGCGCACTTCGCTCCCGATGGATTAATTATTCGGTATATACCCGGTATTCTTTTAATATTATTAACATGACTTACTACAAATTTGACGATAAGTATTCATAATGACCAAGCAAAAACAATCATACGAAAATGACCATTCAAACAGAAATTACCACCACGTTTAAAATATACTACTTCGTTTTATGCTAACAAAATTTACAAATATCAATTAATATTAAGTGACGATGTGGTCCAGGGTGGTAAACACACTAAGCTTAGAAGGACTGTCTTTCAATTTCCGCTGCTGGAACACTTACGTGTAGTAGTTACCCAGAGAGACGTTATTAGAAAATGCCCTAACACCATGTTATGGTTTCCTCATGATGATTTCCTTCACCGAAAGCTCGGATTCATAACATAGGTGAAGATAAATGTACCATTTCCCTATAAAGGCCTTTTCTGAGATAAAGGTTTCCATTACGTATTTTGTTCGAAAAAAATGTTGAGACGTCCCCAGATAGCCAGACCCCGGCTTAAAACACGAGTCAAAATGACCCGAGGCGTTTAATCAATCAAGGGTGGTGGAGACCGTGTTTATATCGGCATGAGTCCCTTCCAAACACCCAGAAGAAGGCCGCAAGTCTTATCGGAATTAAACCTTCTTATAAAAATACCTACCATTTAGTGACGATTCGAAATGACAAGATATTAATATTTCTGTATGTCTTCATCTAGAACCGGATTAAACCAGTGCGATGCCACCCTGACCTTCAGACTAATACAAGTGCTCTCGGGTTACAAATGTTTAGGGTGTTACCTGTCTCGAATCGACCGAAAGGTAATAAACACACTAATGTATACATATTTATAGGTAATCTCTTATATACTATTAAATATGTATTATATTTATTCATATACAAGTTATAAAATCAAATCGCTAATATAAAATTCCCCACGTAGATATATCCTATGACTTGTGGTGAATGTTACCATCCGGTCCACCGTTTGTTTTTACTTTCTCGATTCCATGAAACAATATTTAGCAACGCCAGGTAGGGGAACTAGTATATAGTACAGAGTAAATTTATGCATACATTCGTGTAAATGTTTACATTATGATTTCGACAATTACAATATAATCAACAGTTAATCTATCTTACGATGTATTTTAATTGAAAATCTATACTTTATATAATTGGATTACATAACACGAAACGGAATTGAGTAGGGGGGCCAAAACAAACGTCGCGTGATGTTTGCTATCGCGACAGACGCGGCCACCGTTTGGAACACGAAACCTCAACACCGTCAGCTATTCACGAATTCAGTAATTCAACTGTGTAATGTTTAAATAATGACACAATATCAAATATGATGTTAAATTAACGAACAATGGATGAATATAATTATACAACAAGTTATATCCGTTTATTACTTCCAGTCGTATTTTATTTTAATGTTTCTCAAAATTACCTATTAAATTAATATTGGATTTCATTGTAAAATAATCGAACCAAAAAAAAAATGTAGTACTTAACAGTAGTAAGACAAATCACCTTCGCGAAGTTTTAAACTGGTATGTCATACTTGAAAGCCAGTCAGTTTTATTTATACAAGAAATTTGTTATAAGTCTTCATCAGAATCGTTACTTAAACTTAGGTATGATTATAGCCATGTAAGCAATGATTTCCCTACCATAGCGAAGGCATTTGCTGATCACCAAGTGCCAAAATTCCAATTAATAAAGTCCTACTTTACTAATACAGTATACATACCTATGAGAGAGTTGTAACGTTATTTAACTATTTCTGTTATAACCTAAACATGTTTATAATCAACTACTTAATTCCCGCCGCATCGCTCGCCGTAAATCAAAAGCCGATGTAACTCGGTGGAGTTATTTAGTATTATAAAATCAATTAAATGTCTTCACAAAACGTGTTTATAAGCCAACTTATATTAATGGTGGTCTAATCCTTTGAGAGTAATTAACAGATAAATACTTAAACATTTCTATTTCGTAATAGTTCTGAGTAGATTAGTTTTATAAGAACCCGGTATAAAAATATGTATGTTCGCTGAATTTATGCATTTTACCGTTAAACCATACTATTTACTATGCAGTAGTTATACAACAGATTAGATTATTAATGTGTCGAGTACCCGTAAAAATAAGACAATAGAAAGACAATAGGAAAACAATGGAAATCTGGTGTAAACGCCAGGTAAGTGCTCAAGGGGTTAATATAAAATCAGAACAGTAGGTTTATTGTTTTCATTTCAACTATATTTCAAATTGAGTTTCGTTTTATAGAAAACAACTAAAAAAACTTCACGCCGTAACACAAGGCAATCGAAGAACGAAGAAAATTACTGAAATAGAAAACTTAGTTAACCCCTTGAGCACTAACCTGGCGTTTATGCCAGCTTTGTATTGTTTTCCTATTGTGTCATTTTTATGGGTAATCGACATGAAATAAAATGAAAATAAATTGAAAAAAAATAGAATAAATTATTAAAGAACAAAACGCACAAAGACTAATTCTGATGCAATGCAATTATTAACATCATAAAGAACCACCACTGAAACGCTCAACAGGTGGTACGTGACAGGGAGGTATAGCGTAGATAAAAAAAGGAAAATCAAAAAAATCAAAAGAAAATCAGTGTTTTGTTATAGGTCCTTGCATTGGTAGCTAAATTTATTAACAGTAATATAAATTGTATGGCAACATTAAAAATATTCTAAAAAAAATAGATAAAAATAAAAGAACTAAGACAATATAATTAACTCAATTATCTCGTAATACGGACAAAGTCACAGGAAAAATACTTGGTGAATATAAAATAAATCATAGTGAATGGGAAAAGAATCATGAATATTCATAATCGCTTTAAGTATTCATTGGCAGTAACTTATCAAAAAATAACACGCAACTAAATATTACAACTATACTTAAGTAATAATCATTTTTATTCATAATCATTTGTGTTGTGATCACTAGGCAATATAGTAAAATTATTTATTTGCATATGTAAGTCAAATACATTATTTAAATTATTGCGTAATTTTATATTTACAACTAGCTGTGTGCCAGCGGCTAAGTCCGCGTTTCATAAATTCTTCACTGCGTTTACATTTTTTTATACGGAACCTTAATCATATTTATTAAAAAAACAAAGTAGGTACTAAGAAAAAGTAAAAATATTTCTCATAAATAGCACTTGCCCGTAAAACTGTGCATTGAATAGGATTTTATTCAAATTTTTATGAGCTTTTTTTTAAGCAATACCCTAATTATTTAGTAAATTAAAAGTACTCTAAGTTACCTGGAGTAACTTCAGCTACATACCAAAAAAAAATCCCATCAAAATCGGTCCAGCTATTCCGGAGATTACCCGATACAAACAGACTGATAGACACAAAAATTGTATTTTTGTTATAGTTATCGTATATACATTCATATCTATTTAGTAATTTTATCATTACAAACAGGCACTTAAATTTTATTTATTAGTATAGACGTAAAACATAAAAATGAATGTTATCTATTTAACACTTCGGTTACTCGTTTAAGTGCATATTACAATTTCTAACATAATCATATGGCATTTCTGTCTATGACAGATGATTCAAACAACACTGTCCAGACATTATTTTTCATGACTGTTTAGTCCAATTTATGAGCGGCAGCCATGCCCGCAATACCACAGGAAAAAATAAATATAAACAAACGTTACATTATGATCACCATCGAGACCTCATTTTGAGAGACTACCAACTAAGAGATGATAAGAAAGAAGAGACAGACAAGGTAAAAGATGGACAGATATAATCAATAAAACTGGTGTTGTAATCTGGTCAAGACAAGCTAACTGATGCAAAGCTGTTGAAGGTAATATCTCACAGGACACGCAGACCATTAAATCCGTAAATCTGATGTGTTAAATCAAAATACTTAATTTTTATTTTAGAAATCGTTATTATTATATCTAGTACCATCAATAGATATTGTTTTTTTTTAACAAACACTTTCCAATCTACATAGGTAATCCAATAAACTATTGAACTCATATCATATTGTAAATATCCGCTACGGTAACTATAATTACTGGTGATTCATTATAATATGTTATTGTTTATATTAACAATTGTAATTATTTTATAATAAATAATTACCGGTTCCATGACGTGCTTTCTGTAATTATCTACGCTATGCAAAATCTACAGAAGATAATAAATGAGAGTCTTTTGGCTATTGTACGCGGTGTGGAAACGCGGAGTGGATCGAATTTAAAGTAATAATGAGCAGTAATTGCAGCATTCAAAAACATTCGATCTCCAACTGGGTAAGATTATACAACCGTAGCCAACGAGATACTGGTAGTACACTCCAGACGTAAGGTACACAGGTTCTAAAAAGGAACTTCTTTTTTTCCTTGCTTAAGCTTCAGGATACATTCAGTGAAATTTTTATGCCGTTAACAGCTTCAATCATTCTTTTATACCATCGTGGTACTACACTCCTTGTTCACTACTTTATCGTAAACGCTCGCCTCAGAGCCCAATGAAGCTATAAAGGCTGAAGTCTGCTCAAGCCTTAGTTCGAAAAAAAAAACATATTGTTGCTATAACTATCAAATTATTAAATTTTATAGGCTTCGATCCGAGTTTCCTATGTGCTTATGCTATGTAATAGATTCGTCATAGATCGTGCTCTGTTTAATTTGTGAAATTAGCAGTTATTTATTTAATTCAGATATCTTTTCGGAAGTAAAACTGCAAAATTAACATCCTACTTTTATTTTAATTATGTTGGTGGAATTATAGTTAGAATAGTTTGACCAGAAAACATAATACGTATCGAATAAGATATTTTAGATTAATCGATAGTTTTAGAGAACTTAGCTCAATTTTCCTGAGAGGTGTTCAGATATATCCTCAAATATAGAAAGCAAAAAGAGCATAATTACCAAAAAAGCTAGTGCATGGTGAACTATGAACAATATATTTGATTGGCACGACAAGGTAGTTTACAACATGTCAAAAGGTAAACAAAAAACTGGAAATAGGAATATCACTTTATCCAATATTAGCAACCATTGAAGGAAATGATTGACAAAGTCAGGAATAGTGTAATAAGAAAACGTTGTGGTGTGGCAGAAGATATAGTGAGCAAGATAGAGAAAGGTATGCTTAGTTGGTTCGGGGTTCGGAGAGGATGGACGACAGAATATCAACGAAACGAATTTATAAGGAGAAGGTGGCTAAGCACGTCGGTAAGGGTAAGTTGACCCGTCGAGTCGACTTAACCTTACCAAATCGACCAAGTATTAAATAAAGGCCAAGTGACCAATAACCATTAAGCACATATAAAAGCGCTCATGAAAGTAGAGTAAGCAAAAGAGGTGTGTCAAGATGATAGCAAGTGGAAGGACGTAATCTCTGCTTACCCCCACGGGAGAAAGGCGTTGTACTATGTATGTATGAAATAAATTGAGGGTGCTTTGTAAACTACGATAGATGTTTTGGGAACATTCCACTGTACAGGGTTGGCTCTATTACCAGGTCAATGTAGCAAATAAATTTTCTATGAAATTAACTACGTACATACGTACTTATTTCCATGCCACATTGTCGTCTAGTTTAAAACACAGTTATTTTTAAATAAGTGAGAGGCTTCATACACCGGTTTGACTGTTACTTCTTTATGCCTATTATAGTCAACAAAAACTTCGAGGTCGAAACTTCTATTAGTTAAGACCAAATAGCATTTCTAGCTCCAAGCGAATGAACAGTGATCGGAAGCGTCTTCGGTAAATCTATAGAATGAATCGACGTAAATTCTGCCTTACGTCATATATTAAATTAACATTAAAACAAGTCTTTTTAGTTCTCAGAATGCCTTTTTTACTAAAATGTCCTGCATTCTTATATCCATCATAAGATAAACCATAACAATAAATTCGATATATTATTACTTATTGTAAAAAATGTAACAATTCTATCAATAATTCTTCACGATGTTATTCCTTCACTGATAGATTAGGCTCATTATGGAATAGGTAGATTCAAACCTAGGACCATCGAAGCGACATCAGATCACACTACAAATAAACCCATCATCATAATTACATTTGTTTAAAATGTATTTGGATAAAAAAACTAAAATGAAATTTAAACACGATTATCGCAAATTATTTAAAATTAGTAATATACTACCGGTTAGAATTAAGTATAAATACCTTGTACTCGTTAAAAACCATAGTAATAAGGCGTATATACCAATGGAAAATGTTATGAATAAATATAATACAAGAGCGATGGCTGCGGGTAAATAGGTGGTACCGAGAGTTACCAATGTGTATGGGAGACAGAACTCTCAAAAAGAGAATCCCATATATATTGAATAGTTTACCCGCAGACATCAGAGAAGAAAAGAACATAGTTAAGTTTAAAATTTAGTTAAAAAAATATTTTGTACATATTTTTTACCATAAAAATAGTATTTGATTGTTTGTTTTTTGAGATATTGATTGAGATTGTTTGAGATACTCTTGAGGTACTCTAAAAGGTATATAATTATATAAGAAATTTTAATACCATGACCTGCAGTCAAACTGAATGTTCAGTTTTGTGGGTCAGTAATCTATGTTGTAAGGTGTAAACAAAAGAATAAATAAATAAATAAAATAATAGATATTTTGTACATTATCATAATCAATGTTTTTATTACAACGACAAAAAATGCCTATGTAATTTTCGCTATGTAACTCCTGTTAAATATTATCATTTGCGATTATTTTTAAACGATCGATAACCTCAGTATCTTTAGAACACACACGAAAAAAAATTCTTTAGTCACGTTTTAAAACAGGCGACCATTATTATTTTTAATGTTTATTTTAATTAGGAGCGGGGGGCTCCTTGTACCGTAATTCTGGTTTTATCAATTGAAACAAAAATATAGCGTAATTAAACTTAGTAATCTTAAATCAGGTCACAAGGTTGTCGTCTTAATTGACAATCTTTCTCAAGTTCCTGGAAATTTTTAACTTCATGTAAGTAATTTTAAGTTATTGACCTATGCAGTGGCTTTCTAGTTATAACCCCATCAGTAGAGAAAATTTTTATCTGATTTTTTCAAATAATAATTATTACAATTTTTCCAAGATATTTACTTCTAACTATATAATATTTTTCACTATAATAATTAGTAATCCCAAAACGTTTGCATCGGTCCATTAAATAAACCTAATGATAAAACATAAACACATAAATATATGTCTAAGCAAGAAAATAAGAGAATGAAACTCTAAAAAATCGATATAATAACAAAAATTACACAATAAAGTCACTTTTGTCCAACACCCTCAAAACATAAAAACTCTTGTCGACGACTATTCAATTGTCTCGACTACGAATAGACACAGACACGAACTTTGTGATAGACGCGGCTCAAAATTTCGGAACTATCAAATACATAAAATCTTCGATAGTTCAAACTAGTCCAACCTTTATTACCAAAGTATACCCACGATCGAATACATAAGAATTATTTTACCATGGCAACTTAAATAAAATAATGGAGATATAATAAAGATTAGTTTAAAAACGTTCAAGGTTATTTTTAATACACATCAATAATATAATTCGACTGTAGGTAGTCAAAGTCTATCGGAACGTAATCCTATTCGTTAAGTTTCATTGAAGCAAGAGGTCGCAAAACTCGGAGAGAAAGTTGCAGTCACTCAGGCAGGTCGACTGCTTCTATACGTACATATGTCGGTTTAAGGCAATAAGATGTGGTCGTTTTGAAAGCGATAAATTGAACCTTCAATTAAAATAATTATACATTTGCCGTCAGAAAACTATACTGATCAATTCAAAAATGGTTTTTTTTCCAAGAATATAGTAAAGCAATAAACTGTGGCTGTTAAGAACAATAATTGTTGTAGCTAATACTCATATCTACTATTTTTTATTTATTATCATTAAAATATATTATGCAGTGGAATATTCCGAGTGGAATATTTACATAACAAAAAACGAACTTTATGATATTATTGCTGGACGCTTTTAAGCCTAAATAATGGACTAGCGATTTCAATACAATGATGGCTAGTTACTATAGCACTTAAGAACCATTTCTTTCAGGTTAATTATATTGTTATTTTCAGCCATGTCGTGACTTAACATAGAGGTTAAACGGTTAAACTAATAGACCATGTAAACAACAAACGTCGAAAGTATGAATGTGCTTACAGGAAGCGTCTGTACAATTCACAATGAATTCATAGTATATACGTATAGTAAACTGCGCTTACGTCACACCATTCAAATGTAATGGAATTGTTTTGCATAATGGCATCGTATTTGCATGTAGGTATAAATTATAGATAGCTGAATATGGTCAGAGATGTATTGGCAGCGTGAGTAAGCAAAGTACAATTTATTAAGAACTATCCATTGTTTCTTGTAGATACAGCTTACCAAAATCGGCTTAAAAATCAATGCGTGGAACTTCACTGCCAATTAAATTTTTAGATATCTTGAGTATGAGATAATAACTTTTTTCATACTAGACATATTATATGAAGGAATACATTTCATAAGTCTGTACATTTTATTTTTTTAATTAATAATTTTTATCTTAACTGACTATCCGCCATTGCCCGAGTTAATTTATCCTATAAAAAAATAATTTGTTATAAAAAATACTAAGGTCATTAATTGGGGCTAAAAGGACAAACACTGTGATAGAATTTGTATACATGTAGATTGTAACCTTTAAAATTTAAAATAACGATATAACATGTTAACTCATTCAAGTTTCTCATACAAAGGTTACGATTAACTATCGGTTATACTAAAAGATTTGTTACACTAAAATACACTCTGATTAGGCTATCTCAAAATAAACACAAATCTATATTGAGAAAATCAGAAGAGCTTTGAAAACATAACAAGCTTGATAAATCTGTAAACACATTATTCACATGTACAAGGTTTGAAAGTCTTATCAAGATATATTTACAGACGCGTTGAAGAGATATGGTCCGTATACGTTTCGTTTTCGCAATGTTCCTCCCGTATAAAGGGTTGTTGTTATTTCTAATGCGTATTATATACGGTACACAATACATGATAATGTGCGTACGTGAATTGATTCACGCTTTATGGATTTCTAAATCAAAGTTTCTTGACTTATTACAATCGCTCGGGGAAAAAACGATTTCAAAGGGATTCTACTAAATATTATTGCGTCATATTATGCTGTTTCTGAATTAGCAAAGGACACAAAAATACAATGCCAATTATTCTATTACAAATTAATCAATAATTACTTTGATATCAATTTAGTAAATCTTTATTTATATATCTAACCATAATATAAAACAAAATCGCTTTCTACTTCGGACTGTTTGTTTATTCGTTAAATCCTACACTAGGATTTAAATGTGGTTTTATGTTTTAGATTTTTAATATAGGCTAAAAGATACTAGATGACGTTTCTCTCTTGGCTCAACTCAAAGGGCAATGCGAACGTAGTTGCGGGCTGAATTTAGTGAAATACAAAAGTGTTACGATTAACATGTTATTTTTTTAAATCATTTTATACCTATGTATTAATATTATTAACCTTCTTGTTAATTACACTTTTAATATTAATGAATATATTCTAGAATAATAAAACACGTGTAAAGTTTAGTGACATTTTAACCAACACATAAACAACAGACAGCGGTTTACTTTGGACAGCAAAAACGTAAGTTATAAATTTTAAAAATAAGCACCGAAGTAATCGACACGAGTTGTAATCCTACAATAAACCAGAACTGTTGATTAATGGAAATTTCATAGAGAAATTAGCATTGTGGTAAAGCAAGTGTGCCTGGTACATTAACTTTTTTTTTTTTAAATACATACAATAACACAAGTAGCCACATATATTTACACACATGCATATATAGACAGTACGAAAATAAAATCTGTGTAAAGGATTTTTCACCTAACCTTTTTATCTTTACTCTGATTCGACATTTTCGTTTGAAAGCTCGCTCACTACGCAAACTCGACGAAGGTGCAAAGGTTTAAAGCAGACCAATAGTTTAAAAAAAAAGTAAAAAGCTACAATAAACGAGTACCGTGGATTACGTATTTTACTTAAAATTATATTAAAATGGAACGAAACGTGCATTAATATATCAACAGTCATTGGATATTTCAGATATTATATATCCATGAAGCCAACGATAACAAAATTATCTGCCTATCGCCATACGATCCTTGCAATAATATGCCAAAATAAACGTTGAACTTCTATTTTTGAATTGATTAGTGAATATTAATAACATTAACCTGAATAACACATTATGCAGTAAGTTCTATTTTAATCTAATAAGAGTTCTTAGTATACCGACAAATAGTATCAGCTACTCGTAATACTGAATGACTTGTAAAGACTCGAGTATTATGAATGTCATATAAATCTTCAATTGATGACAACGCTTTTGTAGTGCTTCTTTTCATTCAAGAATCAAGTAAATCAAACATTGCTTTGGTAAATACATCGCTACTATAAACTGAAATATAACTAAATGTAAATTATTGAACTCATTGAAAATTCCATTTGTTATTTATTTTCCAAAAACCTTCATTTCGTCCAAATTATATTTAAAACAGCTGTGTGCCCACGGCTGCGCCCGCACTTCATATGTTCTTCACTGCGTTTTAATATTTTTTTTACGGAACCCTAATTATTTTCCTAACATTTTTTTAATCCTAAAATATAAAAAAACTATTTTTCATAAATTCAAACACTTGCCCGTAAAACTATGCATCGTATCAGATTTTATTCATTTTTTTACTAGTTTTTTTTACGTAGAACCCTATTTTCGAAAATCAAAAGTACCCTTAATTACCCGGAGTAATTTCAGCTATCTACCGTCAAAAGGTTTACAGACAGACAAAAATTTTAAAAATTGTATTTTTGGTATAGGTATTGTATATGAATGTATTATATGTATTTAGTAACAAAATTGTTATTTCGACATTAAAAATACACAGTTCAATTTTATTTATTGGTATAAATAGATCATAAAAAGAACAAAATGCAAAAACCTAAATCCAGCGCTAGTCAAATAGTAATTAAAGAAGAAACTGCATCGTTCTTTTTTTCTGCATAACGGGAATATTAAACTGAAGTTTGTGTGCTATTTAAGTATCATTTTTTTCTTCTTTATTTTATGTAGGCATTTGACCACAATCTCAACTAATGTTAATTCATAACATGCCATTATATAATCGTACTTACATAATATAGTCATAGTCATACATCGATGGACGCTGTGGTCGACTACATTATCAGAAAGTCAAAATCGTTAAAAAAATCAACGCTTATAAGACACTAACTTTTGTCCGTAAATTCGCCTGCGTTGGCGTTTCAATTGGGTCCAGAGATAACATAACATAACATAAGCTCACGCCTGTTATCCCCAAAGGGTTAGGCAGAGGTGAAATAGCGAACTACTCCACCCACATTTCGCCGAGCTTAGTTCCGTCCCAGATGTGACAGAGGGCGAGCCTGTCGCCATATCGAGCACAAATTCCAAACTCCGGGATGATACTAAGTAGAAAAACCCAATACCACTTGACCCGACCCGGGGATCGAACCCGAGCCCTCAGAACGGCAGTCGCACCGTAATACAACTGTGCCATCGAGGCAGTCCAGAGATAAACTGTTATAATGAGTAATCATAGGATATAGAGATATACTATTATGAATCTCTCTCTCTCTAGAATTTTCAATGAACCGCTATTCTCACCATCGTTTTATTATATCGTACTCAAACTATGAAAATTGTTTTTGTTGTCGGCTTGGATACAAAATATTATTTATTCTACTTAAATAAAAGCATCAAAACCCGTTACTCAATTTAGGAGTTAAGGAATAAACAATTTTACTAACACAGAAAGCAAGTTTGTGGTATACTATAATATATATTTGCAAACATACGAAATATTATTTTCAAATCGACTCTTAGTTAAGCTTAAGTTCTTTATTGAGATACAAATCGCTACAAGACGGACCCCAGTCTTACACAGAGTCGATCACGTGCGCATTACGTCGCGGTCACGTACGTAATATCGCGGCCACACACGAAAACCACGGACGGATAATGGTGATGGCCGAATAATTTGCATCCAATGTAAAGATTTAATGTTGTAAGGAATTTTATTTGTTCATGTTCATAGCTTTCAATAAGTTACTTTACATATGACATAAAGGACATTACAAAATATTATGGAAAAAATAGGAGGATAAATGTCGACACAATGATCCACTGCGTTCCTTGAAATGTATCATTAAAAATAAAGGGTTTGAATATTTTAAAATATATATAGCACGAGTTTTTGGTGGGTTCGCTCAGCCTGTCACGTAGCAGTCCATGCCTTTAATTCTTGCGTTTTTAATTCTATATTATGTATGTTGTAATTTTGGTGGTGTTTTGATTGATACAGTGCAGTTATTGTACACACAAATAAAGTGTAATGGAAATAGCAACGCGAAACGTATTTACGTGCCACAATAACTTCATTGAGACTTCTATCAATAAAACCGCCATTTTGCTAGTGCGTTAAAACATCGAATACTAATACAAGATTTGAAAAAAATCCTTATCACAATGAAAATGGCGGTATTGTGTATGTATCTCACATATTTCTATGAATAAAAAAGAATAAGATATTGTGGGTGAATTTGCGGAGACGCAGGCACTTCTACAAATACGCAAACGCATGATCTGAACAAACAGAAAGTCTTGAAATATTACCTCAATATTTTTTTATATCGGTCTATCATTTATTATTAATAGCATTCTTCTTTGTTGTACTTTTTTTTCTTTTAATCTTATTTGATTTTAATGTGGTCAATGCTTTGCTTTCAGCCAATGTACTTCTATGATATATTTATCTGAAATACCCCGTGGAATGACGTGCCATTTATGCCTGTATGATATTTGATAACACAATGTGGTTTAAAAAAAAAACAATAAGTAGCCAAAATACGGATCTATTTACTTTACTACTACTTACATGAAATTAATATATATAATAGCCGTGTGTTAATATCATAGTAAAAAAAACGATAAACAGGTACTGGAAAATAATATTGCAGAGTCACGATGATTTCGATAGCAAGGAGACTCGAAGAAAACAATGAATAAGCAAAACAAATCGATACAGTAATGAGCATAAACTATGTAAATATATAAAATAACTAGTCACAGTGACTCGGTATTTCGGCTAAAACGATAAGACAACTAAAGCGCGCAAACTGGCAACTGGTATAATGTATGAGGTACAATTAAGGGTCACAGTGACTCGGTATTTCGGCTAAAACGATAAGACAACTAAAGCACGCAAACTGGCAACTGGTATAATGTATGAGGTACAATTAAGGTAAAATCAAATGTTTTAAGCTAATTCAAGGGCTAATTTTCTTCGAATTAATCAATTACTGGGTTAAACTATTAAACTTATACAATTTACAGAGTAATTATGTTACAATAGAATTCAGATTACAATATATGACATTATAATATGTTATTAAACCAATTCCAACAGTTAAAATTCTTCAAGGAAGACGCACTACTTTTGACTAAGCGAATGGTTTACCCCAATAAACAATAATAAATAAAATGTCTGTATTATATAATAAAAATAATAGCAGTATGCAACAACTTGGACATGATCGGTATATATATTTTTTTATGCAAATTTATTGGATAATTAAAAATGGCAGTAAATATGGTAATATAAGTCCAATGCTTAAATTGGCCTCAATAATAAGTAACAATTAAATCATGAAAATTATGAATTAAAATAATTGTAAAAAAACAAAATTTTCATGTATATATTAAATAAAGTTTAACTTACAATTCGTGATAAATATAAACATCGACTTGATAATAAACATTATTACTCGATCCGCTTTTTAAACTGGTTTTTCAAACGTGTACATGTTGCGGTCATACTAACAGCGATTATCAAGTTTAATTTTTGTCTGGTATTATTAAGTACAATCGAATTGATCGAAATAAAGATCAAACCGACCGATATAACGTTGATAGTAAAGAACATGCAACCGATTACTTTATATAAAGATTCTGGCGCACGCTTTTGCAAGGGCAGCCAAGATTCCATGCGTAATTAAAACATACTAAACAAAAAAGTTTTTGAGTCTGATCAATCTGTTCTGTAAAATTACTTTATATTTTGAAATATTTCTTATTATTAATATACGTCTTAGTAACTTATTTTCACAATAACAAATGATAACTTTCCAGACATTGTAGTATTTTCTGTGAAAAAAATCATTTCGGGTTTCAATAAAGTATATTTTTCTGATACAACGTTAGTAGTGTAATTGGTAAAAATAACTTAAATTGCATATAAATATAGAGAAAACACAAATAAAGGTTAACAACTTACATTTAGTACCATAACTTTATCACAGATATTATTTAAATCGTCTCATTGGATTTTAAAGATAGACTAGTAATTCCTGGAAGCATCATTAATTTTACTGTTAACTACATTCAATCATTACAGTGTCTGTCTTTATTACCTATATTATCAAAAATATATAAAATCATCCAACGTATACATAAATTAAACAAGAAATAATTTCTCGATAACAGACATACCACACTATCAGGTTAATATTAATACCACGTTTATACATTTTTTATAAAAAATGATCATACGTTTGTCGACTGAAACAATAAATGATATTCACGATTACGATACTTTACTTCACGATGATACTTTTTTTGCAAACAAATTAAATGCATAATAGACTAGTAGACTGGTTTTAAATTTATTGAAAATAGCAGCTGAAAACAATATTTCATTCGGCTATTTCATGAAATTCTGATATATAATAAACGTTTACAATTTTTGGTGGGTACAGACAGGTGATATTCTATCCCTTTTCCACTTCATGAGTTCGAATATATAGAATTTTTAGGAAAAGTACGGTTACTAGGACGTCATAATGAAGTGTAGTTCGCACTATGCCTATGCTTATAAATTTCTTTATCACATTATATTGTTGTTTTCAGTGATTATCCATATTTTTTTGTCTGTTTTTGATAGGTCAATAAAAAAATAATCAGTGTATATCCCTAATGAGTACAATTTTAACAGTTAATACAAGTTAAAAAAAATAATAGCTTGGGAAAGCTAAAGGAACTGTGCCTGATGGTAAGCATAGTACAATCGAAAACATAAAACGGACCTCGAGAGATGGACAAAAACCTCACTGGCTGAACCGGAAACACAACAAATATAAGTCACACGGATGAACGATGATCGAGATAGAGCCAGACACACATTTTTCCGTCAATCCGTCTACGTTCGATATTGTTTTAGGTATAAAAATAAGCTTATTTTGAACTAAGTAAAAAAATTTCCATCTACGTCAATGGTATAAACTCCGGTAAGGATATTTCCATGTATAATAAGGCTGTACTCGCATTCGTAAGCGGACGCGAAAATAATTTTTTTTTTCATTGTTAAACCCTTCTTCACATTTAAGTATTATGTTTACATTTGAAGATAGTTTTCACACAAAGAATATAATAAATAATATAATGAACATCTACATTGGTAGTTTTATTTGTTGTATAAGAAATAAAATTATATCAAACCCTAAATCTCTGCCCTCTCCAATAAGACCTAAGATAGAGGACTGGCACAGAGCGGCAAGCATTATTAGACCACAGAGCGTGAAATGGGCTATAAAGTCATTTAAACCCTACAAAACTGGCGGAGAGGATAGAATTCAGCCGGTACTATTACAGCAAGGCCTTAATATCCTGACACCTGTAATAGTTAAGATTTTCAGGGCAAGCCTTGCATGGGGATATATACCTGAACTGTGGACAAAAGTACGAGTACTTTTTATATCTAAGGCTGGTAAAAAGGATTACGCTATGCCAAAGTCCTCAGACCTATAAGCCTTACATCCTTCCTTCTCAAGACGATGGAGAGCATAATTGATAGAAATATTAGGGAAGTGGTATTAACCAAAAATCCTTTAAGTTCTAAACAACATGCCCATAGCAGAGGAAAATCCACTGAAACTGCCCTGCTCTACCTTATACATAGATAGAGTAGAGAAGGCATTTGAAGATAAGGAAATTGCACTATGGGCATTTCTAGATATTGAGGGCGCCTTTGATAGCACACCCACTAGAACATTAGTTCAGGGGCTAAGTGTTAAAAAGGTAGATTTGACCACTGTAAAGTGGATCGAATCAATGCTCTCAAACCGTACAGTCAAGTTATCATTGCATGGCACTAATCATGAGGTGGTAACCACAAGAGGTTGTCCACAAGGAGGCGTTCTATCGCCCCTTTTGTGGACTCTAACAGTGGACCAACTCCTGCACAAGATGGAGGAACTAAGGATCGACGCCCAGGGCTACGCTGATGACCTGGTGATAGTTGTCCGAGGTTTCTCTCAAAGTACAATTTCGTACCTTATGCAGAAAGCATTAAGTGTCATTAACAAATGATGCAAGGACAACGAACTGAAGGTAAATTCAGACAAAACTGTCCTGGTACCATTCACCAAGAAAAGGCGTCTTGACCAATTAGTCCAACCCTCACTAAATGGCAAGACAATTAACTTCTCACCAGAGGTGAAAATACCTGGGAGTTATTTTTGACCAGAAACTGACCTGGAATAGTCAACTTGGATATTTAATTCAAAAGGCTAAAATAGCAATGGGGATCTGTAAAGCCGGAAAGCGCTGGGGTTTAAATCCCAGACTGACCATAAGGCTTTATACGGCTATTTTCAGACCCATAATAACATACGCCTGCGTGGTCTGGTTCAAAAAGGCACAGCACAAGTCGGTTTGCACCCGATTAGCTGCAGTACAAAGAATGGCTTCTATCTTAATGACGGGAGCCATGTCAACCGCCCCTGGTGCGGCTCTGGATGCTCTGTTAAATCTGACGCCCCTTCATCTACACGTAGAAAAGGTGGCGAGGTTAACGATGCACAGAATGTACGCCCTCGGGAGGACACAATGGATATCCCAATTCATGAGATCTGCCATAGACTCAGTGATAGAAACACCAGTTTTAGGTACGATATCGGATATGATGATACCTGAAACCAATTTTCAAAAATTTTATGATGTCGAAATCCCTCCACGGGACTCCTGGCTAAACAGTGAGCTAACGTGGAGGGAAGGCAGCTTAATATGGTATACTGACGGGTCCAAAATAGTACTCAACGTAGGCTGTGAAATATATGGAGAGCGACCCAAGTTTAGTAAAACAACTAATCTTGGTAGTTTCGCCTCCATCTTCCAAGCAGAAATATACGGCATTCTGGAATGCTCCTATATAAATCGGCAGAAAGCCTACGTTAACCATATAATATATATTCATTCGGATAGTCAAGCCGCTCTCTTGGCATTGGCTTCGGACACAGTTGACTCGAAGTTAGTTGCCAATTGTGTGGCAATGCTAAACAGCCTGGGTAAGAATAACAGGCTGATTTTAAGATGGGTCCTCGGGCATGCAGGAGTTCCCGGCAATGAAGCTGCGGATGCGCTTGCAAGAGCAGGGGCTATGGAAACACAATTTGGGCCTGAACCATTTTGTGGTATTTCAAAAAGCCTAGTTCGACTGACCATAAGGGACCAATACACCCATAAGGCTAAAGAATTCTGGAATAATTTGCCAGGACAAATTCATTCCAAAGAGCTCATCAGGGGATATACTCAGCGAAAAGCCGAGGAAGCCCTGATGCTCAGTAGGAATCAGTTGCGGGTATTAGTGAAAGCGCTAACTGGGCACTGTTGTTTGCGCAAGCATATGCACAACATGAGTGCCCAGAACACAAGAGAGTGCAGATTCTGTGAAATCGCAGATGAAACACCAAAGCACATCTTGTGTGATTGTGACCCACTAATACCCATACGCAACCGAGTTCTGAGCAAACATGCGTTGTTTCCAGAGGAGGTACAGACGCTCTCTGCCAAAAAGATCCTACAGTATATCCAGGTTGTAGGTCTAGGCAGTGAGCTTTAGGAATATGAGGGCGATCACAATAGATCTATCTAGGTCGCAGTGACACAGGACTGTCTTAGCCTGCATAGCCCCTCTCTCGAATAATAATAATAACCCTAAATAAATTAAGTTGAACAAAACTAAAACTAAGATATTTTGACAACAGAAATTTTCATTTTGAAAGTATAAAATTCGATCACTTAGAGTACATCACTAATAATGGTATAACTTTCCATGAATTTTTTTTACTCTGCTAGGCTCAGTGCTTTGACCACAATCTTACCTGATGTTAAGTGACGATGTGGTCCAGAATGGTAAACACACTAAGCCTAGAGGTACTGGTTCTCAAGTGATGATGCCGGAACACACCTATCGGTATTTGGCAACAGGTTTTCAAACTTGAGGGTGGTAGCTACCCCAAACGGGCATCATTAGAAAACGCCCTACCACCATGCTATGGTTTCCTCATGATGTTTTCCTTCACCGAAAGCTCAGGCCGATTTTAGAGTCGGATAGGTAGGGATCGAACCCACGTCGATCGACGCTGCGCCATCATCACTTCAAAATGATTAATTATATGACATACCTTTGCGTTCACATCTATATATTATATTTTTTAATATAAAAAAAAACTGTAGAATTCGTGGCGTATAAGTGAAAATACTTTATACAATATCTATGCCTGCCCTCCAGTAGGAGCGGGTTTGCGTCACTTCCGCGATAGGCTATTCACTCAGTGATTGGGCTTACTAAAGGTATTGAAATTTTCCATTTGCCAATAATCCGTATATATGAGTAGAAAATCGGATCTGAATGTAAAAATGTTTTAGTTAATAGTGTTTCTCTCTTCTACAAGCTATAATGCAATAGTACAATGACTCTAGGTTTATGCAATTACTTGAAACAAACAGAAAACAGGTTTATATTTCATAATAGGTAATTATAATATTTCGTAATTAACTTGTATGTCGCGTCACGTGGATAATAAGTGGATATTATTATCTGTGATAGTTCTATTATTAACCATAGTGATAAAAATAATATATTAAAACTTTACAATACCTGAAACTATTTATTATCGGTTACTAAAACATTTAATCTCTGGTATGGTATAATTAAACATTTATCGGGCAATTGATACTGCTCTCACATCGTATACTTATACGATAAATATAAATATGCCCTAAGGGGATGTCCATTAATTACGTGAGGTGTAAAGAATCTCACGAGAGATTAGGGACAAGGAAGGGAGCTGAGGCAAATCTTACGAAATCTCACCAAGGGAGAGGGGACGTCGAAAAATTCTAAGGTCCGTTAGTCAAATAATCGATCATACTATTCAATTTAGGTCGACATTGACAAATGAATAAACAAGGAGCGGAAGTAATAAATTCATATCTTTTTATATATAAATCTTCTGTGCGTGTCTGACTAAACTCCTCCTTAACGGCAGAACCGATTTTAATGATTTTTTTATGTCTATTCCTGAAGATTCGAGAATGGTTTAGATTTACAATATGGGCCAATGAATAATGTTTATTTATAACGCAAACGAAGTCGCGAACGCAGCTAGTGGATCTATAAGATACTACAAGACCTTGGACGATTTTTAAACACAAACATGTTGAGTTTTGGCCGCATATTGGTCTGGCATGTTGTAATTTGTTCTTGTTTCTAATTCTTAACTTGCAATATATATATCTCTATATTATGTATTTTGGTGGCATTTTTGGATGTTATAGTATGTTACTATGCACTAGTGTATTGAAAACAATGACAGAGAGCGTGAATTTTGAGGATGACACAAAAACTCCATCGAAATTTATAACAAAAAAAAAGGCCACCATTTTGTTGGACTTGGAACAGTGAAGATTAAAAAAAATAATACACAGTTAGACGAAAATGACAAAGTACAAGTACTAGTCATGGCCGTAATGAATTATCTATACAAATAAATAAAATTGAAGTGTCGTTTGTAATGCCAAAATTATTTTTTTACTAAATAGATATGAATGTATATACGATACCTATACCAAAAATACAATTTCTAAATTTTTTGTCTGTCTGTTAGTTTTTGTTCCGGGTAATCTCCGGCTGGACCGATTTGGACCGGACTTTTTTGGTAGATAACTGAAGTTACTCCGTGTAATTTAGACTACTTTTATTTTTCGAAAATAATTAGGTATCCGCATAAAAAAATGAAAACTCATAAAATGTGAATAAAATGCGATTCAATGCATAGTTTTGCGAAAAAATGCTTGAATTTATAAGCAATATTTTTACTTTATCTTTGTACTAAAAAAATTGTAGGAAAATAATTAGAGTTTTCTATAAAAACAATAAAACGCAGTGAAGAATATATGAAACGCGGGCGCAGCCGCGGGCACACAGCTAGTCAATAATAAAAATAAATCGACTAAAGAATCCTAATTGTCATCGTATTCATTTCACCTTTTTTTCGAACTAGCTAATGTTGAGCGGAAGGGCCTTTCCAGCTTCATCGAACTTTGTGGGCGAGTACTTAAGGTTGAGTACCCTAAAAAGGTAACTAGCACTCAATTCGTAACACCAAACTCAACGTTATATATCCCGTGAGTAAATTTACAATCAGCGCCATCTCTTGCTGATCTATGCACATAATAAACAACCAATGATATACATACAAAACTATTACAAGTAAACTTGCAGATTATTAATTTTACCGAAAGAATTCACTATTATCTGTTCTATAAATAATGACGTAACGCAGTTCTCTAGTTATAAGCCAATTAACACAGAGACAAACAGAAAGACGTTGTATTTGGTACAACTTGAAATATATAGAATGATATCTTTCATCCCGGATTAATGACCAAAATATTTTTGTAATATTGCAAATTAAATAAATATAGGGTTATTCCTGAATAAACAATAACACGAGCAAACTCGGGCAAAAGGTGGTATTACGTAAAGATTTTCACGTCTCGAACATCTTCGACCAGTATAAATATTATTCCAACTGTTTTTTTAACAGTACTACAACGCTTTGAAACAAAAATTTTTACTATACGTAAACAATTTTTCCCTTTTACAATAACTCGTCTTTAACATTAATTAAGTAAATTTGACAGAAATGGTAGTTATCATAACGAACTCCAGGTATACATATGTTGTGTCACAACCGCATTGATGTGTTAATTGCTAATGTAATCGTTCAGCAGGGCAAATGACGTACGATATGAATTTGACATGAACGGACCTGTAGTTTGGATACAGTAAGTCAGCATGATGCAGGTTAATAATAGCGATACTTTCAAGTCTTATCAAAAAGAGCCTATCTATCGTTGAACAAAGATGACCGTACTTGAATGTTCATTCACATGTGATATCGACTAATATTGTCGTCACCATTTACACAACACCAATAATACATAATAAAGTAAATTTAACCAAAAAAATAGACAATGCCTTTGATTACTAATGCTAATCTCGTTTTAATTATGTGATAATTTTAAGTAGTCGTTTTAAGTTAGCTTTCTGTGTTACTGTGTTAATTCAGCTTGTAAATCGCTGAACAGATCTATAGATATTTTTTTTCAATAATAGATATTTGCTAGTCGTATTGTGTATATTACTTTTTTTAATTATATAATATGTAAAGTAAGTTACAATCTAAACAAAGTATTAATAGTAATAATACTAACTAACTAATCTACAATACAACAATCATAATCATTATCTCCCGGCCCTTATCCCATTTTTATTTGGGGTCGGCGCAACATGTCTTCCTTTTCCATTCATCTCTATTTGAGGTCATACCTAAATTGATTATCTTTCTAAATATATCATCTCTTACACAGTCCATCCATCTTTTCTTTGGTCATCCTCTTCCCCTATACCCGTCCACACTCATATTCTTACCTTCTCTGACACTGGTGCCACTTTCAATCTTCCTTTAATGTTTTCATTCCTAAACCTATTCTTGTTACCCCACACATCCATCTCAATATTCTCATCTCGGCTGCATGCAATCTCCTTTCATCCGTAATCTTTATGGGCCAAAATTCTTATGTACAATACAAAAATATACGTTTTTAAATTTGGACATTCTATAACCTACATGAATTTAATTAAAATTGTCTTAACACTGTTGACGGTTGATGCAACCCAGCCTAATGTCGAGATCAAAAGGTAATCCACTACAAAGGTAATTTTAGAACTAAATGCTGTTGACTGAAAGGGCCTTGACAAGTTCAGCGAATTCTTGAGAGAGCGCTTTACTCAGACGGGAAAGTGGTAGCTAGAGCAAGGTTACCATAGTGGTACGGCCCTTGGCTTGACCTGAGACGTAAATATAAAAGAATTTGCCTTATTTTATCTTACAGTGGTTAAAGGAATAAACGGATCTCAAAGTCTCTTACAGAACCCATTTACCTTTTTTCTTTTTTTTTTACAAGAGGAATGCATTTAGCACTACCCTTACCTATTGCATTAGTGAAACCGAAGTCCCTCAATGCAATAGGTAAGGGGGTGCGGAGGGACGTCTCCGCACCAGTGTGGGACTCGCCCGGACGTGAAGCGTCCGGAAATACCCACTAAACCCCCCGGGGCCATCCGCCGCATTTGGGATGGGGACGATACGGGATAGCTTTCGCAAGCACCGCGTCGTCCCCTGCGGCAGACCCAACAGAGCTACGTCCATACTTAGCCCGTTGGGGATGGGGAGAGAATGCCGATGCCTGACCCACAGGCTCTCTCCCCACCCACCTCTTCGCCCACCTCTCCTAAGAGAGGCATTGACTATTGGTCAACCGTCCAGGGAGAACCCAGTTACCTGCACGTAGTGTGCAGGAGTGTGGGTTCCAGTGTGACGCGAATTATGCCAGTTCATGAAACTATTACTGACGGTGGATACGGGAGTATCCCCAGTTAGGGATTGGATTACGTTATGGACCGATGTGGAAGTGTACCTACACCTTTTTTTTTTTTTTTTTTTGACGAGGGGAAATCCATTTACGCACTACCCTTATCTAAGTGTACCTACACCTACCAAATCGCTTTAAGATATAGATATCTTTTATATATATTTAAATAGAACAATACTTTATCAAAGCCACTGAATATGTACGAGATATATATTAAGGAAAGAATCATTATGTACGAACGCAGCTGCAGGGCATAACTAAGTATAATATAAAAAATAGCGTTTATTTATTATACGCAAGTGCCTACTACCCGTAACCGAAGAGCATCTATGAAAGCTCTTATGGCAGTAGAAGTGAAAGCGAAAGTGTGTCAGGATCGTAGCAGGTGCAAGGACGTAGTCTCTGCCTACCTTTATGGAAGAGAGGCATGACCTTATGTATGTATGTAAATACCTACTGTGCGTACATATATAGTAATAATATGTTGAAAGAATATAGGCGAAATAGAAACGAAAGATACAAAAAAACTGGTTTTATCAATGTAAATATTTACATGTATTAATTGTGTACCTTAATATTATTTGTTAAAATTTCTTTTGAGTTTCTTTTTATATATACGTTCGCAATATGACTGCAATTTCACTTGACGATAAAGCGCACTATGCAAATTCATTAATGAACACAATTATAGGTGTTTGGCGTTATATTTTCTACTTCAAAGAAAATACATTAAACATAATACCATATTTTCATCGCTGTGGTTTCCTTCACTTAAAGCTCAGGCTCAATAAAATATCAAATATTAGGTTCAATGTTTAGTAAAATAAATCTATCAGACCCGACAAACGTCCTATCCAAACTTTAATAATAATACGCAAGTTATTAGTTCGAATTGTAAGTTGGTCTTAACTTACAACACGGAAATTCCCTTAAGAAAAAAACTTTCAAATTTTCCGTATAAACCATACTCGGCAAATTACAAAAATCAATGGAGTATAACAAAATCAGTACAGCCGCTCTTAATCTGACCACCGAACGAAAACAGCTTAATTTCTACTTGATTTTCATTCATACACAACTTTTATTCGATTGCATTTAAACTGAATAAAAAGGAAATATACACAATACCACAACTAGACTCAATCGATATATAAATGAATGTTTATAAAAACAGATTATTAGCTAAATTTCTATGAAAAAAAAAGAAGTTAAATTTAATATATTAACCACAAGTTAATGTATTTATATATTAATAAAGAAGAACACATTTTTATATGCAAACATTCAGTTGACTTTTGTTCTAAATACATTGAAACACGTAAACCTTACAAACACCTATACAAATAAATAAATACCTTATTATTGTATAATTAATGGTATATATTTACGTAAATAATTTATATAACATATGTACAAACATCTGTTTATTTTACATTATAAATAAACTACAATTTTTAATGTTTTTTTTGTACGACGATAGTTAATTATTTTATTAATATTTTAACACATTATACTTACCCTTACTATAAAAGTTAAGAAACAAACATAATACAAATTTTACAAACTATTATAATACGTCCCTCCCTCCGTCTGTACGTTGTAAATACTCAAAAGTCAAGTTTTGGTTTTTTTTTTACATTCGAATACACAACATATTTTGATAGCTCTAAAAATTTTTGTCTATCTATCTGTCTGTTTATTAATTTATTCAACGAGCACGCAAAAACTGCTGAACCGAATTCGATGAAAGTTGATAATGACATATATTGCATCTAGGCCAAGAGCATAGGCAAATTACAAATTAAGTGTCTGAACTCCAAGCGGGTAAAACCGGGGCCACAGCTAGTAATAAAATACAGAAAAATAGTGTAATGAAATAATTGAACAAACATTACCACTAAAAAAGTCTCTGACTTTAACTATTGAATCCATTCAACCGAAAGTCCACTGCTGGACATAGGTCTTCCCAAAGAACTCCACGACGACCGGTCTTGCGCCACCGGCGTCCAGCGGATTCCCGCGACCTTCCCTGCGTCTTCCGGTGCGTGGCAGCCATTCGAGAACCCGTTACCCTATCGGGCATCGGTTCTGCGTGCAATGCCACTGCGACTTAAGTTTAACAATTCTTAGGGCAATGTCGGTGACTTTGGTTCTTCTGCGGATCTCATTCCTCCTCATTCCTGATTCGATCGCGCAGTCAAACTCCAACCTTTGAGCTTTCAATGTTACAAAACATTTTGTAATTTAGTTGGCATTAAAACAAATAACTACAAATTAAAGCTTCAGTAAATCGATCACCGTTTTCCTATTATCTATGGCGAGCATGATACATTTGTTTCAAATTAAAATATATAAAAAACGATATATGATTGAAAGTATAAATAACTTAATTCCTTTTGTTGAAATAAAAAATTCACACTGGGGAATGTTTCACGATACTAATTGAAGACTAACACCACAAAAAAATAACCTTTACTTAAACGAAATAAACAGAAAAGTTAATAAACACACAAGGAAAACATTGACCTATAATAATTAAGGAAAACGTATTTTACAACTAACAACGTCGTGACGTTACGGTTTTTTTTTTTTTAAATAAATTGTCATTATAATATTATTTAATCATTTAAGAGGTATTCCGTATTTCCTTATTTTCAGAAATACATTATATGTGCCTTACTATTAAAGGCACAGGTCTCCCCGCCGGTTAGTTAGCTCACAACTCGAAAACCGATTAACTAACTTACCTAAAACTCTTTCTAAAACATAGAAATATCTTCTAGCTAAGTTTTTGTCTATATTCTATTACATTGAGTACTAAAGGAGAATATTTATAGAAATAATCGTAGATAAAGGCAAAAATATACGCACAGACCATTGTGTTTACGCACTACTTCAGCCTAAACCATGATAACCCACGCCCATTGGATCCTACGAGCGGACTCGAAGGGCACAGTTAGTGCACTATTCAAAATTGAAATTTATCTGAATTTCCAATTAAATTTCAAATTATAACCAAGGCTGTAATGGAACACAACTTCCGTTGCAAATTACAAATAATAATTAATGAAACTTGCATAACATAGCGTAAATCAATTTTCATTATAGATCGTTGATAATTAAAACTTACGTAACTTCTATTAGGAGTCGTCCATTAATCATGTGAGGCTCGAAAGGGGTCTAGGAAAACATCATAAGGGTTACACTGTTCTAAGATATCGCGTGTATTTAGTTTTACTGAAACGCGCGGTGTCTAAAACCGAAAAACGATGCGTGATGTTACCAGGTAACAATTTCCAAAATAGTCCAAAATTAAATTATCTTATTTAAAAATAATATAATGACAATTTTTTATGATACACTGTACCAAAAAAATAATCGTGAACTTTGGTACAAGTCCCAAAGTTGCTAAAAGAACGTGGCGTGATAATTGACGATACCTTACAAGCTTCTTTTCCTTCATCCGTACTAAAAAAAATATGCTGAAAGAAAAAAAAAAACTAATAGTAAAACTGACCTCATATCGGGTGAATAGTCGACTGTGCAGGCGTACCCGGCCACCATGTGACCGGTGAACGTCTTCTTCCTGTTCATCTTGAACCTGTTCAGCGCGCTGAACACTATCACCTTGTTGTCCATCGACTGGCACGCGAGCCACTTGCCGTTAGGCGAGACCGTCACCGCCGGCAGCGAGTGCATCGACGGATCCGCTATGTACTTCATGTCGACCGGGATGTCCCTGGGATAACAGACACTCTCACCTTAATACTTTGCCCCCAACAAACAACGTTGATTAAAAAAATACACAATGAATTTCAGTTTCGACTGTGAACAATTGTACAGTGAATCTCAGTTTAGACTGTAAACAATTGTACAGTGAATCTCAGTTTCGACTGTAAACAATTGTACAGTGAATCTCAGTTTCGTCTGGCAACAATTGTACAGTGAAACTCAGTTTCGTCTGACAACAATTGTACAATAAATCTCAGCTTCGGCTGACAATATGTGCAAAGTGAATCTCAGCTCTGGCAGACAACAATTGTACAGTTATTTCAAATCATATCTGTGTATTGGGTCACTTAAATAAGCTAAAATGAAAAAGCAAAGAAATACGAGCTAACGAATTATACTTACCATTCCCAAACCCTCAAGCTCTTATCATCTGAGGTAGTTACGAATCTTCTGTTCTCATCGACGAATGTGATTGTGTTCACTGCGCCCAAATGCCTATCATATTCTTGTACGATCTCACCGCTTCTGATATCCCACTGTGATAGAATGAAAAAAGTTAACAAATCCATGTTACGCAAAAAACACAAATACAGAAAATAAAGGTTTCAAATGGCGTAATAAATAGACGTTCCCCTTGGGACAAAACATGTCTCTTCCTTACGCTTCATTTAAAACTTCAAATATACAACTGTCAAACATATACATAAAAAAAAAATTCGTATAAGATCATAAAACTAGCAAGTCGGTGGCGTAGTAGACGTTTATAAAAAAAGACTTTCTTTTTAAAATGAATACGTTTATTCGTTAGAACAGATACCTTAAGACTAACTTATTCACTACTTATTCCTAACACGAAAAACAACAGGCCACCTGAGGCGGATGCTCTTATCCCTGTCGACTCAGCGCCTGATTATTTAGAATACGGGATGCTGACTCTAATGATGATAACTAACTAATACACAACGGAAAAATAATAGCACCAAAAACAAATACACAATTAATCACATACATACATTAAATACACAAACAAATACCAATTCTTGGTATAAGGGGAAAGCATATTCTAGATAACCACTGTGCGGTACTATTTAAGCACACATCTACATACAAATAAATTTTCCTCCAACAAATAAAAACATTATTAATGACGGAAATTACGTTTATTAATAAATAGTATTGACCTGTTTTTTTATCCATTGCAGGGTAATCATGTGCTAAAGTTCCACAGCTTAAGATTAATTTTTATCATATTGTCAACTCTCATACAAAGTTTTATGAGCATCGAAGGACAGCCAAAAATTATAAATGTTACAGAGCATGCAGCGGTTATGTCTATTATCCACTACGTTGAGCCATATTACTTATACAATACCCTAGGAAATTATTTTAATTTTAAAATGAATTTCTAATTTCATCATTACATATAAAATAGTCCTAAGTCCTGTCTGACTTAACGAACCTTCCTCAAATATAATTTCAGCTTTAAAAGCTTTTAATAGGCCTGTTTAGTTGGAACAAACGTTTCCTACGACAAAAAAAAAATCACAGATCAACTCTCATGAGACGCACGGTGGGAACGCACCTTTACAAGTTACATGATTGAAATTATATAAGTTTATAACAACAAAAAAAATGTATAATTAACAATTATCCAATGGAGGCACTGAACACATGTCAAAGGTGATTTTATTAGCACTCAAAAAAGATGCAACAGTTGACGAAACATTGACCTGAATTTGAGATAATGCCACAGATTAGCCTGTTCAAAAGAACATTGATAAAAATGTGTCGTTAAGATATAAGACATCCGGGTGTTAATATTATAATTAAATGCCTACGCGCTTTTTTTTAGATTCATTAATGCAGCCGAATGTTCGATAAGCGACCGTTTTTACATTACAAATTAAAAGTTTTGTAATTCCATTCCATTCATGGGAAGCGCCATTATTGACAATATATATTTTATTATTACATATACTTAGTTTTTTCATATCGTAATAGCTTTATCATCATTCATTATTTTTAATTCGTACCTACTGTTGGATTGTTTGGATTTAGACCAATATTTTACGCCTTGAGCTGATCAAATCTAGTTTTTATGGATGACCTAAGGCCGCCATTGGGAGTCTACGAGTTGAGGCGCATTAGTTCCTCCCTAACAGTTGATCAAAGGGGTTATCAGCATACGGCACGAGGGCCCACATCTGCCGGAGAGTAGACGCAAAACGAAAGTAGTCTCCACTTCCTGGCCAAATAAGTGATGGAGACACACTTTGGGGTTTTAGTCAGTAAGAATCTGACATGACCCACCCTTCGCCATCTGGTACCTATGTATCTATAACTTTAACTAGTAACATGCTCTACCCAACACTGTTTTACTTTCGTATTTAGATATCAAGCGCGACGCGCTCCATTATTCTTTACTTATACTTTATAAATTCAGCACTTTTGTCAAGCCAACCTGATATCAAGTGACGATGTGACCCAAGATGATAAACATGTTAAACCTAGAGATACTTGCTCTTTACGACAGATTTTCAAACTTGACGGTAATAGCTAACCAGGCGAATATCAGAAAATGCCCTACCACTATTCTGTTTTCATTAGGATCACATAATAATCATATAAAACATTCATTATAAAAATAAGCATTCAGGTATTGTATTTAATACCTTTATTAAAGTTAGTTAAAAACTGTGTATGCTACTTTACAATACCTGAATGCCAATACTTAAGCCGAACAGATAATAGGGCTCAGTACGCGGTCCAGACCAACATCTAGGTTAAACAACTAAGCTCTCTGTCCACCAGGCACGTCAGGCCGAAACGAATGGGATACTTTCCTCTTATAAATTATCTGCGTCACCAACAACTATCGGAAATATGTCTCTATTCGCCTAAAATTGATGTAGTTTCATACAAACTAGAATTCAGTTCGACGCTACATGTCATACTCAACGTCGGAACATTAGATATACAATGAAATAGTTGAAAACAGCAGTACTACAATCGAACTTAATAGCAAATTCTGTCACCAGATGTTATTCGAAATAACTAAAGTTAACTGCATTTTATATCTCCAATACATTATTATATGGATCCCGAATTATCTGAACCATTCATAATTCAGTATTGGATCATTATGCAGAATATATCTGCGAATATGGCAGAATATTATACGATAATTGACTACGTTCGAATACCAAGCGATATTCTTGTCAAACTGCCGATTTTGACTTTTAACAACTATGAAAACCTTCATTATTCCATTACATACTGATTTAAGTGCTTTGTTATCTAAGTACGAGGTTATCAAGCATTATTTAAAAAAATATATATTCGTAACAAGTAATTCCTTTCTTACAAAAATAGCAAACGCGTTTCCTTCATTCGTCGTCAACTATGGCGGTACGTGTCATACTTCTTTTTTTTTTACACGGAATAGGCTTTGATCACAATCTCACCTAATGTTAAGTGGCGATGTGGTCCAGGGTGGTAAACACACTAAGGCTACATGTACTGGTTTTCAAGTGCTGTTACCGGAGCATATCTATCGGTTTTTGGCGACAGGTTTTCAAACTTGAGGGTGGTAGCTACCCAGGCAGGCACCATTAGAAAATCCCCTACCACCATGCTACGGTTTCCTCACGATGTTTTCCTTCACCGAGAGCTTAGACCGATTTTAGAGTCGGATCGGGGGGGATCGAACCTGCGTCGATTGACGTGTAATCCGGCCGCACTACCCGCTGCGCCATCATCGCTTCACTAAGCTCGCATTCCTAAGTGCCACTTTCGGATGGTAACATCCAGATATTAAGCGGAAGAAATAGAATTCCCATCTCCCACCTGGTTACGATCAACATGGTGATAAATCCACTATAGTGACTCACTTCGTCTTATCGCGTTTCATGACTAGCTGGTATATTTGTATGCCGAAAGGATTGACAGCTTGCTTTCAGGATTGACAGCACGAACTGAGACTGAATTCTCAATATGTCAGCGATCGCTGTCAAGACTGAACTGGGCGGCGTTGCAACCCATCAAAATAATGGTATGATTTTCATGATACAATTTCAACCAACTATAGTGTCAGCTGACGTTAAATGACGATGAGGTCACTGATGGCAACACCAAACACCATAAAAAGAAGGCCCGATTTGGATCTATAAAGTAGTAGCCCTTCCTTATAGTTAATTGGCTTGCATATAACAGTCATATGCAAGACAGACAGTCATATATATATTTGCAGCCTATAGTTAAAATATAGTGTTGGCTATTGTTCAAGAGTTAAATGTATTGAAAATAATGACTCGGATAAAGAATTCTGAGATCTCACAAAAACTCTTTTGGAACGCAATTTTGTTAGCGTAAAATAAGAAGTTGCACCTAAAAAGCTTGTATTCAGGGCGGTAATAAATTATAAACAACAACAAAAAGAAGATTAGAGACGCCGACAGATCTCTAATTTGCAAATGGTAGCCAATCAGGATTCTTCATTTTCATAACATAATAACCACTAAGATTTAATCTATATAAGTTAACATTTATCACTCATACATTACATGTTTCCAAATACCATTATTAATTTATTTTGAAGAACTAAAAAATCATGAAAAAAATTGTAATCCTGAATTTTTTGTATGGGATTATAAATCTGTATAGGAATAGTAGAAACTATAGTCGAAAAAACAAACTTTTGAAGCTTTGGATATTCGTGCGTTTTGTGTTTTAATGAGAAAAACTATATGCGTGTACATACACATGCATGCATAAGTGTTTTTAAAACACAATATTTTTAACATTTCTATGGTATTATATAAAAAATATATTGCAAATTTGAAGTTTCTTTCAGTTTCTCCTTACCTAGTCTTTTGTAATTTAAATCGAATATAAAATTCAATATACAAACAATATTACAAATTATTTCAATTATTTACATCTCTCAAGTTCATCTGGAAGATAAAAAAGTAAGAACCTAAAAATCAATTAAAAAAAATTCTATTAAAGAAAAAAAAAATTATAAGTATATAAGATAGACATACAGAAACGTATTCGATACTTACACATATGATTTTCTTATCGGATGTGCCGGCTACGAACAAATGCTGTTTGTCCTCATCCGGGTGGAACTTGGCGCAGTACGGCAGCTTCCGAGACGTGAACCTGGACACGCACTCGCCGGTCTCGGTGTCCCACAGCTTTATGTAACGGTCGTACGCTTCAAACAGAACATCCTTAATGACAACCTAATCGTGAAAAATCCGGAGCAATGAGGCGAGATAAACAGATTTTCAAACTAGAGCACATTCACTTTAATTTTAGAGTTCGACAGAAGGGCTCGAACCCTCGTCCATTGACGCGGAATCCGGCCGCACTGCCCACTGCGACACCGTTTCAAATATACCAAATTTCAGTATTAGATACAAAATAGTATAAGTCTACACGAGTTCCGATACCGAAACCGAGATCCAGACAGAAGGTTAAATTTCGGTTTTGGTTTCGCCTGAAAATCCTGTTTCGGTCGGACACTAACTTAATATTATATTTGATTACATTAGTGTTAGATGAAATAAATATACCTACGAACTCGAGTGTTTAGTAAAAAGTTACTTTTCATTTCGTCTTTGATTTTACTTTTGATTTTAATTTTCGGCATAGAATAAAAATTCAGTTGCGCATGGCAACACTATTACAAAAAGAGTTTCCTCAAAAGTAGGTGTTAGTTTACATCGATACAGGAAAGTAATATTAAGGTAGTATTTTTTAACACGCTTTTATTAGCTTCATACGTATGTTAGCATGTGCCTGTGTAACGGAAACATTGAACATGATTTTGACCCCTTTCAAAACGTCGAATTGACTCCAAATTTGGCTTACTTATCAAGGACCGATAACAATTCAATATTTAAAACAGTTAGTCCCGTTATCATTACCAGGCTTTTCAGGATTAACGATTTTTGAGTATCTGATATCCGGAAACTAAAAAAACACGCTTTTATAAAAAATCCAAGTAAAAAAATAGAAAATAATTTATAAATATAAATTAAGAATAGTGTAAATAAGAGAGAAAATAGAAATTTATTGGAAAAAGGCGTAGGTTGCTTATTAAGATTATCGCGAGGACAATGTTATATTATTTTCATATAAAAAAATCTATATTCAAAAAATTGCCCGTTGAGTGTCGCTGGTTCTATATCATCCATAGTGTGTAATATATATAATAACTAGCTGTGTGCCTGCGGCTGCGCCCGCGTTTTATATGTTGTTTCACTGCGTTTTAATTTTTTTATACGGAACACTAATTATTTTCCTAAAAACATTTTTAGCACTAAGATAAAGTAAATATATTTATCATAAATTCAAGCACTTGCCCGTAAAACTGTGCGTTGTATCGGATTTTATTCAATTTTTTATTAGTTTCTTTTTACGCGGGACCCTAATTATTTTCGAAAACTAAAAATCCCGTCAAAATCCGTCCAGCCATTCCTGATATTACCCGGAACAAACAGACAAAAATTTAAAAAATTGTATTTTTGCTATAGATATCGTATATACATTCATACCTATTTAGTAAGAAAAAAATTGACATTACAAACAGATACTCCCAATTTTATTTATTACTATAGATATAGATGTAAAAATTGGTCTTAATATCGCTCCGTTATCTATTATCTCACGTCCTTCCCTCACTGCATCGTGTTATATCTACATATTTATTATGTTTTATAATATTTTCACTTGAAACTTTGATGATGACATAATCCTTTCCTGTTTCTTATTGACATTAAAATTCCAAATTTTAAATGTTGTTTCTTAGTCGGTCTCCTCAATGAATCCATTAAAACTCATGTTACATTAGCAGAGCGCAGGCGTAAGATATACTGACAGTTGACATGAATAAACCAATAGAAAACCTTCGGGTTCTCTTAATGAATTAATTAAATAAATAAATAAAATGATGATTATATAAATAACAATAATAATATACTAAATAATACAAAAGTGAATTCTATTTAAACCAATCAAAGATATTATCCAAATGATAATCCTACTACTGTCAATAAAATATTTATAACCATTGACACCATGCACCACACGCTTTTTTTACAATAGAATCGATTTTTGTCTCTTATTTACACTATTCTTAATTTATACTTTTTATTTATTATCAATTTTTTTTAGTTAGTTTTTCTATAAAAGCGTATTTTTAGTTTATTTTTAACTATTGTTTTTAAAATTACTCCCGTATTTTTTGAACTAAGTTGTAATTGTCTTTAATAAATATTTTTAAATTTATTTGAAGTGAAACTTCTTAATGGGCGGTCTGAATTGGATTTTATGAAACGAAAATGTGTAACGAAAAAGAGACAACAGTTTCATCATTAACCAATAGATCGTTTCAGTTCTACCGAGTCAACCCACACTCAACTATTTTCTAAACATTTTTGCAAAAAATATTCGATATTTATATAATATAACTTATATAATATAAAGTATTACGTGGTTTATATATATATATATATATATATATATATATATATATATATATATATATATATGTAATATGTATATAAAAATACTAACCGGCAGATAAAAACTGTTTTCCAGAGTTGTTAAAGTTAACATCCCTGACCGCTTGCCGATGTCCGAAGTACGTCCTTATACATCGACGGTCACCATACACCTCCCATATCTGATGATACAATACAAAATATATGATTTATAAAGTTTAAAGTGGCCAATAGTGATGCGGCACTGTATATTTGACAAATTATTTTATCCTTAACAGGGACGCGCGAAATTTGAAAGCTCGTAGCAGCCATCTTGGTAAAGCGATAGCTGTCAAATTTGGCATGAACACATATTTAGTCGTGAAATTTTACCGTGGTACGCAACACGCTTCAACAACGCATAGAAATTGTTAAAATGTATTATTAAAATCAGTGCTCTATTCGCCTGACGTTCCATGCATTGTGTCTAATTTATGGTGTTCATGGCAGTCCTGCAGAATTCACAATCCGTCGTTAAATGATAAAAATTAAATTTAAGACAACCGGGTCGGTGATCGATGAAGCAGTACATGTGACGTCAAAGAGACTCGAGATCTTAGAGAATATTGTTGCCATTCGGGACAGTGTGCGAGAAAACCTCAGACAGTCCATTCCGCGTTGTGCGCAAGACCTGGGTCTTTCTGCGACATCAACTTGGCGGATTTTGCATCGATATTTGGGTTTTCATCCATACAAAGATCAATTAATTCAAGAGCTAAAACACAACGACCACAGACAGTGCCGTGTATTCGCTGATTGGGCTTTAGAGCCTTTGACTGCTGACCCTGCTTACAGAAAAAAATCATCTTCAGTGATGAGGCTCAGTCCTGGTTGAGTGGATTTGTTAACAAACAATATTGCCGGATTTGAAGTGATGAAAATCCACAGGAGATTCATCAGGTGCCTCTACACTCTCCGGTGGGTTCGCCGCAGGGGGCGACGCGGTGCTTGCGAAAGCCACCCCGTGTCGCCCCCATCCCAAATGCGGCGGACGGCCCCGGGGGGTTTTAGTGGGTATTTCCGGGCGCTTCACGCCCGGGCGAGTCTATGACCGGGCGAATATATGAAGCGCGGGCGCAGCCGCGGGCACACAGCTAATATATATATAGATAGAAGATAGATATATTACCTTAACTCTAGAGTCCATGCCGGCGGAGAGCATGAGGTGAGCTGTTTTGGGGAACCAGCGCACTGCGGCGACGCCCTTCGTGTGACCCTTCCACGTGAATACGTGAGCCTGGAACGTACATCTAACTCAACAATATACTAACACTAGTTACGCCGCACGACTTTATTCATCACATCGCTCGTCACAGAAGTTATAATGAACGGACTGTTTGATAAAGAAATAAGCGATAAAGAATTTGAAGCGATGATGGCGCAACGGGTAGTGTAGTCGGATTCCGCGTCAATCGACGCGGGTTCGATACCCACCTATCCGACTCTAAAATCGGCCTGAGATTTCGGTGATGGAAAACATCGTGAGGAAACCATAGCATGGTGGTAGGGCATTTTCTAATGACGCCCGCCTGGGTGCTAACAACGTCAAATTTGAAAACCTGAGGCCAAATACCAATAGGTGTGTTCCGGCAGCATCACTTAAGAACCAGTACCTCTAAGCTTTGTGTGTTTACTATCCTGGACCATATCGTCATTTAACATCAGGTGAGATTCTGGTCAAAGCACTGAGCCTATAACGGGTTAAACATTTTTTTTTCTCCAATGAATTATTATTTCTTGATATTGAAATACAAGATTTCCAGTTTTATAAGTATAGAAATATAGTCTTAATTAAAAATATGTTTAAATAACACTTTTTTCATTATTGCAACTGACCTTTTTTTTTTGTCGAGGGGAAATGCATTTACGCTATCGCAACTGACCTGTCTAACATCTATCTTCAAATTTGAAAATCTGTTGCTAAGGACCTATTATATGTATGTTTTGGCGGGATTACATCCCTTCACCGCTAAGATTCATATAGAATGGGAAAGGAGGATTCGAACATAGTATAATAGATGCCTAATTGATTCACACTTCGATTCACACACATAACCTAAAACTATGATTCTTTTTTATTAATTTGTTTAACGGCCCAGGGCTTCAAGCCCTTATGAGCTCAATTTTGGTACGCCAACATTTTGTACGTTTTGCCCAAAGTATTGTACGTTATTTCGGATAATTGAACAATAAAGTATTTTCGATAGTTTATATCTCTGGGATTACTTTCAGCCATGTCGGCATTCACGAAGAGTTTTAGCGAGTTTCTGTGATGAATAGCAAAAGGCGAAACGAAAGAAGCAAAGCGTCTTTGAATCTGATAAAAATGAATTACTTAATTCCTTCGGCCTTAATATAGATTGTAAAAATAGTGTGCAGCTGTTTAGCAATGCTATTTGTTAGAATTTGCTAAAAGTAGTGAAGAAGTATGTTATTAAGCAAAATAATAAAGCAAAATAAATGGTACTTTATTTTGACATAAGTAATGTACTTTTTTCCTACTTTTAATAACCAATGTACTTTATTTGCACAAAAAAAAGGTGGCAACCCTAAACATAATCTTCTTCACTGCGTATTAACTAGTTTTTAAATAACAATTGGAAACTAATATTTTGATAGTGCTGGTACATGAAATCGTATTTCGTGAGTATTATTTTTTTTCAACACGGATCTAATCATTTTCTACGAAAAATAAATGTAGTAGTTATGTAGCCTATATTACGCGGAGTAACTTTAGTTATCTGCCAGGAAAAAGTGAGGTCAAAATCGCTCCAGCCGTTCCGGAGATTATCCGCAGCAAACAGACGACAATTTTAAAAAATTGTATTTTTGGTACCGTATATCAAATCATCTACATATTTAGTGAAAACTTGTTATTTTGATCTTACAAGCAGACACTTGACTCTTATTTATTAGTATAGTGTATAAATAAATAAATAGTTCATATCAGGCACGAGTAGAAATAACATAAATCTTAATGCAGATTAGAAGACAAAACATACCTTGGGTAGGAAGCATCTATCTGGTGGTGTATCGCTCCGGAGCTGAGTCTCCGTCCGTGGAACCTCCACCCAGGACCTGCCCTGGTAATCTGTCGCTTTCTCAACTGAAAATATATACATGAAATACCATCATCATCTTACCTAATCAATACCTTAAATATCTGAATCTTTTATATACATATCATTCTTTTTTTTACATAGGTCAAGGCTCAGTGCTTTGACCACAATCTCGCCTGATGTTAAGTGACGATGTGGTCCAGGGTGGTAAATACATTAAACCTAGGTACTGGTTCTAAAGTGATGCTGCCGCAACACACCTATAGGTATTTGGTTTTCGAACTTGAGAGTGGTAGTTACCCAGACGGGTATTGTTAGAAAATGCCCTACCACCATGCTATGGTTTCCTCACAATGTTTTCCTGGAGCCAAAGCTAAGGCTGATTTTAGAGTTGGATAGATGGGTTTGAACCCGCGCCCATTGACGCACAATCCGACCGTACTATCAAATCCACCATCATCACTTCAGATTATACATACCTTCTTTGGTCTTCTTCTACCTCTAAATTCATCCACTTATGACATGACTTTCATTTCTCCTCAACGACATGCACTAACCTATTACAACTTAACTTCTCTGCCATTGGTGCTACTTTCAAGCTTCTACTAATACACCCCTCTAATCTAAATCTAATATCTATTCTAATTCAAGTTTTTAAATATCAAATACATATATCATAGTCAAACAGACTTTAATATTTACATTTTGGTCACTTTTGAGTCCCATGTTCCCTTGTCAGTAATAGTAAGTGATGGTTTTACAATCTCCTCCCTTCCCTCAAAAGATTATTTTAGCATTGCCACAATTTTTAACAACTAAAAAAACAGAAGATTTAGAAACGAATATCGCTTACCCTAATCGTTTTGTCATTACAGAAGGCGCAAAGCAAAGCATGGATGGTTGTATTACATTTGAACATTTATAAAATTTTGCAAAAAAATAATTTCATAGGTATACACTTGTTAGTCACTCACATATGAAATGACTAAACAATAAGAAAAACATTAATAATTAACATTAATATAATATTCAAGGCACATTGGATATGTGAGTAATATGATCGACCTATGCCATTGATACCAATACAATTAAAACATCCAATAAAACCACAAATGTATGTAGTTAATATTTAACACTGACTAACCTCAACCATTTGTGAAGGATCTAGATTTTTTTAAACAATTCACTCTTTTTTTTTTCTTTATAACATTTGCCATTTAACCGTAATCTCACCGGATGTTAAGTGATAATATAACCTAAAATGGTGTACTAATCCTAAAGCGATTTTTCTAGAACACACCTATAGATTACCGCAATAGATTATATATTTGAGGGTGCTAGTTAACCAAGAGCCTAATAGAAAATGCTCTACCGTCTTGTTCATATTTAAAATAGAATTTCCTCGAGCTCATTGTAAAACTGAGCTCGCATTGACCGACCACTCTACCATTAAGGCACCATCATAATAAATCAGCAAAAACTCACTGTGGATTATAGATTTCTCCTCCAATGGCTTATCATCGTCCACTTTGCCTTTCTTCTGTCTCTTTGCAACAATTTCTTCTAACTCCTTTGCTATTTCACCTTCTGGTTTCATAACTCTGTCAAAGAAAATTACTTTTTTGTTTAAGTCTATTCCCAAATGTTTCTATGAAGTATTCTCAAAAAGTGAGGTTATTCTTCTGAAAAAAATATTGTTGTTACAATAATAAAACAAGAATAAAGATTTACTTAAAATTCAATAGTTCTTAATGTTCATTAAATAATTTTAACTTTACTTACCTTAAATACTTTAACTTAACCATTAACCAATTAATTATCACCAAGTAATTTCCAGACTCAATATTTTTATACAAAATTATTATTACTATTGGATAATTATTATTGGAAAAATAAATGTTTTTAATTTTGTACAAATTATTGAGACTTGAAATGCCCATGATCAAATCTACTCAATAATATTCATTCATAAAAAGGAAACACTTAAATATTAAACCTAAACCTAACATTCTGCAAAATGTAGTATTGTCAATACTTAAATCCATATAAAAACATCTCCAATACTGTATTTACCCAAGTAAAATAAATTCCAATGCTATCAATAACTAAAAAAAATAACCTTATTGGCTTACCTTTGTTCACCTACATATCCACCCCAAGGCCCCAAAAATCCTGTTATATCCTCTGGATTGTCATTTTTATGTCTCTTTTTTTTATCAAATGGCCTTTTTTTTATTGTTTCAAACACTGTTTTACCTTCTGCTTCTTCTTGAGGAGTTATCATTGCAGAAACTGTAAAAAATTGGTGTATTATTTTTTTACACCTTTAAAGACGTGTAGTGATGAATTGAGAGGATATCCTAGCGGCCTTTATTCCATTCATAGTCCTCTGTTTCCTCCCTGGATAATAGCATTATGGTAAATATTTCGAGCTCCGTGCCAGTGTGGGACTCGCCCGGGCGAGAGTCGCCCGGAAATACCCACTAAAACCCCCCCGGGGCCGTCCGCTGCATTTGGGATGGGGGGCGATACGGGGTTGCTAGGCATGTCACCGCGTCGCCCCCCTGCAGCGAACCCACCGGGCCTCGTCGTGCAATGGCCCAATGGGGATGGGGGAGAATATTCTCGACCCCACCTCTTCACCCGCCCCCCCGAAGGGAGGCCTGACCCAACGGTCAACATTCCGGGGACAGGATATGCTCCTGCCCCCATAAACGGAAAAAGGAAGAAAGGGACAGAACGGAGACGGGCAAAGAGAAAAGAGAGGAAAGAACCCGCCTCCGTTGTAGAAGAGAGAAAGAGATAGGTCCCTCTCCTATACTCGTCTTGTTAGACTCAACAAGACGTAACAAGGAGAGGGATACCTGAAGAAAAACTACGTCCGGGCCCTGGAAGACCATTCCACCGCCGCCACCACTGGCGGTCTACAGAAGGCGCCACCCATCTGGTGGTCCGCCTCTCTCCCCATCTCCGCGCACAGCGCACACCTGGGTTTCGCTGCCACGCACTCCACCGCTTTGTGCCCAGGCACCCCACATCTGTAGCAGAGGCTACTCCTATCCACTTCTGCCGGGCAAAGCGGGCGAGTGTGCCCCAGGGCCATGCACTTGAAACATCGCAACGGCTTTGTTCCAAGTGCATATACCCTGGCCTCACTCCACCCGATCATTACCCGGCCCACCTCCAACAACTGCCTCGCAGCTGCGACCGGCAACGACAGATGCATAGCACCCATCCCCCCCACAACACCACGCACCGGTCCACCCCTAATTTCTTCCTCCTTTATCCCCGTCTTCTGTGCCACAACCCACTTGACCTCTTCCTCTGTGACGGAGTCCTCCAGTCCGACGATCCGAACATCAGCCCGTTTCGTCGGCCTGGAGACCACCGCCACCTCCGCCACAACCTCCCTCAATTTGGCCGCCAGGCTGTCCGCCAACTCTGCACCCCTGGGACCCGGGATCTCTACAATCCTGGACCCTGTCACCGTCGGGCGCGTCGATAGCACCTCTATCCCCAGATCCTGTATCCCGATTTCCCCTCTTGTCCTCCCCATCACCTCCTTGTAACTAACTCCCCGAGCCACCGCCTCCGGCTTCAGCGTAACCACAACTGCCGCCGACTGCGGCAGCTCCGGGAGCCTCGGCCTTGCCTTGGGAATCTGTCCCAACGCATTCCCTCGCACTGATGCAGACACCCCATTATCACCTCCCTCTTGCCTCTTTCCTCTCCCCTTACCCCTACGGGTCACCTCCGACCACTCCTCGTTATCCCCATCCTTATTCATCCCTTTCTCCACATCAACTGCCACCTCGTCACCGCCTGGCAACGGTTGCCACTCCATGCCCAGAGGGGCCACCACATCAGACTCCTTCCTTCTTTCCTTCTCCGCCTCAACCACCCTCTTACGCTGAGGAGGCAGCCGAGCCGGCACCTCCGATGGCAACGAAGCCAAACGCCCCTCCATCACCGAGACCAGCCGCTTCTCCGCAGCTTCTATCCCCCTATTAAAGGCCTCCAACAACCTTTCCTCCGTCTTAGCCAAGGCAGGAGAGATAACCCCCACCACAGCCTCTTTCCACTGCACTCCCCCCACCACCTCTTCCTCGTCCTCATCATCACTCTCCTCCATCTCCCTCTCCCTCTCCTCCCCCTCCCTATCCCTCTTCCTCTCATCCTCCCAGATCTGCCTCTCCAAGTCAACTTCAACCCTCAACAGCTTCATTCGCGCCTCCGATATTTTTACTTCCTCCTTCAATTTTAATCCCTCCCTATGTTTCTTCACCATCCCCTCAGCCATATCCATCGCGAACCTAGTAATACCCCACAAGAAGCGGCCCGTTCTCCTAAGTAACGAAGCATCACCCCCCTCCTCCAACGCTTTCTCCAACTCCTGCAGACTACCCACAGTATTCTCCACACAATTCAGAATCCACTCCGGCCGAGCATTCCTAAAGTCAGTCATCTTCATGTCCGACCTATAGGTGTCCCGACCACCCATCTTCCCATTACGCGACACATACGGCCACCTCACCGGAAATCGACGCCGATTCCTATTTTCCTCAAAATCAGCCGCAAACTCTTCCCCAAACATTAGGGGAACATGATCCTCATCATCCTCCAAGTTGCATTCACAACATTCACCCTCCCCAGTTCTCGGACACTCCCCCTTCCTTTTCTTCGAAGCCGGACTTCCCCCGTCCTCCACTTCTTCCGACATTCTTCCCCCAACACCCCCTACCAGTGACAAGTACTACACACACCACCCCTAACCAGTTCACACCAAAAGACAACCCCCAACCACAACAACCAATATCAACTAGCCGTCCTTATATCAACTAGCCCGCGTAGGTCCGGACCTGGCGGAGAACCAGTTCGGTTTCCGCAGAGGTCGCTCCACTGTAGATGCGATCATGTGGGTTAGGCGTCACAAAATATTTTTATACCTAATACTATATATCCACCACCGCCATGTCTGTATGTTTTGATTTTTTTCATAAATTAGTTATTGTAGAAACTAGAAGTCTTTGAAAAAAAGCTTGATTTTTACCATCATTTTCAGACGTTCATCAAACAAATTTGAAGGATAATTTAAGGATTCATTTAAAAAAGCAAAATGTACAGGCATAGTCAAAGTCTTTGTTATTCTAAAACTGAAAGAAAATTAAAAATCAGTTCAGTTTTGGAGGAGGAAACAGGGTACTCTGAAGTGATGTCTTCATTTATTTTGCATAGTTAAATCAGCATCGCTGCAGTTGTCCCTTTCACGTTCTTTGGAGTGCAACACAATAGCAATATATTTCTGAAATATCTAATTTTCTGACCGCATGTCCTCTTAAGACACAATCAATAAATTCAAATTCAGAAAATTTTGATAAATTTTAATATTCAGTCAACCTCATCACTGCAAAACAATACAGTACAGTCAGATAGTGATAAAACTGTTTACTTAGTTAAATACTAAAGAGTTAGTCTAACCAAACATCATTTATACATTCTGTTAACAGTTGTCGTTGAGTACATAAAACTTGGTGTTTTAGTACTTTGACCACTTTATGTTAAGTGACAATGTGGTCTGCAATGGTAAACACACTAGGGGGCTTAGGGGTACTGATTCTGAAATGATGCTGATTGAGCACACGTATTGGTATTTGATGACAGGTTTTCAAACTTGAGGATATTAACTATCCAGACAGGCTTTGTTAGAAAATAGAACCAATCCATTCTATGGATTGCCTAAACATATCTTAACACCCATTACAAAATGGTTGCAGGCTTTGTTAAGCAAGTTTAAAGTATAGAAATCACTAGTAGTCTTTAAATTGATCAATACCTACCTACTACAGCATCCCCAGAACCTGTTTCAGTTTCCGTAGACGGATCGATTGCATATCCATAACTTGTAAATGTCCTTCTTTGATTTTCAAATTGAAAATCACTTATATGAGCCTTCTCAACATAACCTGCTAACATGTTCCTATTGGCTTTCATTTGTTGCGTTTGAAACGGGTTATCTGGACCAAATGTAGGTGCGAATAGCTCTTCATACTTTGGGTTGTGCATTAATTCTTGGTTTGCTGGTATTAGTACTCTAGTATCATCATTATTCTGCAAAGAATTATAAAAAAAACATTACGTACTTTCATGTGTTATTTACAGTAATAATCAAACATAGGGGATTGATTGAAAACATTAAATTGAAGAACTATTTTGAGTCTCCCTAATCACAGTTACAGCTATAGTGTAGCAGTTACAGTTATATTAAAGTGAATAATTAAAGTAGAATTTATGGTCATCATTAAAAGTAAACTTAATGGTGTACTACAAATAAATCTATTATCCTGGGCCATACTACTATTTAAGATTATATAGTTAATATGTTTTAAAAGCGTTTAAAACGACCTTACATTAAATGTATTTCTAATATATAACAATACTTACATATATGGTTTAGTTTAAGAATTTTACAAAAAATCTTGGCATTATGGTATTAAAACTAAACAATTTTTTTGAAGAATGTGACTTACCGTGGGCATAACGACAGGAGTAGAGCAAATTTGCATGCTTTTTGCTATGGATAAATTTGGATCAACAGGTTTTAAATGCATCAACAAACTCTCATTACTGTTTTGTTTTGTTACTTCTGAATCGCTGTCCTCATCGTCTTCCGAACTACTTCCATAGTTCTTTATATTTAACATTGTATTGTTTATTTGTTTACAAAATTTTCAAAACAAGTACCAAACTACCTAATTAAAGTATACACATTTATGTCATGTTATATTCAATCTCAAATCGTATTTCGCAAATTGAATGAATAGATGAATCAATGTCATAAATGTAAAATGTCACATATACTTTTTTATTTAGTAGCGTATAAATATAAGTCCTTTAAGCTTAAATTACATAATTGCACATTATTATGAATAGAGGTGGTAGGGAAGTATTAATCAGATTGGAAGTACGGCTAAATTTTATTATTATATTAACTGCGGTAATTTAGTTTTCCAACTGTCAGCAACGTTCAAACAAATTCATCAGTTGATTCGTTTATGTCAATGCGATGAGGTCAAGGCGACATATTATTTCTTGCGTGGCATAGTAAGTGTGAAGAAAGTGTAAGATTCCCCGTCCATGTTTAATTATGTATTTATCAAAGATTAAAATAAATTGAGGTAGAACATTTGACTAAGAAGAAATTTAAAAAATGTTATGTTTTGGGCACTGATATTGAAGGCAAAACTTAGGCATGATCAATAGTTCCTTACCTACTCTGAGTTTCGGTATTAGTAAGGGTTTGTTGTTTTATATTATTCATATGACCGATTATGGTAATTACTTGTATCATGAAAATGCTTCAAATTGCATTTTGCAAAAGAAAGACAAGCGAACCGAGAGAAAGAAAAATCTAAAATTTTAACACACAATCCCAAAAAGAAATAAATAGACATAGAAGAGAAAGGAAAGACAAAGAAGATGAAACGGAGCAATAAGTTGTGGAAAAGAAACCGTAAACTAATTAGCAATGATGAAATAGATTTTTTTGATGAATTAAAATTATTTTTTGGTGGAAAATGTGAAAAAGACATTGAATCTTTGGGAAAAGAATGTTTCAACAATTTGTGGCACATGCTAATCCCAATTGTAATTAACCCATGCCCAAACCACGCAAAGTGGCAAGTGCCCAAACTTCTTGACTACAGGGAGGCTGGGCACTTTTGAGTGGGTTCAGAAAATTTCTTATAACTGTGTAGTCAAATATATGTACAACTGATATTAGAATAAAAAATGGAGTTTATGTAAAAACAACACTTTTATTATGTAATTACCTACATACTTAAATCCTTCACGTGAGTGCATAACACTACACTTTATAACCGTTAATTAGATACTGAAAACAGTAAAATCATTTATTGCTTCTTCCTTTTCCGAAATGACAATTTCAATTTCCAACTTTTTGACACTGGCTGTTTTATGTCCATGACTGTTTTTGACATTTACAGGTCTACCAACCAAACATGATAAAATTGTAAATCAGGTGACGACCCCTTGTGATAGATCGATTACTTCAAAAAATAATAAAAAATATTTTTAAAGAACAAAAACATGGCTCTTCACGCTGCTGTAAAGGGTAAGCTGATCAGCGTCATCGGTGATGAGGTAAAATTACTTTCTATATTCTCAAATACTGATTATTGTACAGACTTTATGTGCATTTTTTTTCTATCTTGTCTTATTTTGCATCCTTTATGACATATAACATTGTATATTTCTCTTGAATTTCAGGATACATGCGTAGGTTTCTTGTTGGGTGGAATTGGTGAAATCAACAAAAACAGACATCCGAATTTCATGGTTGTTGATAAAAGTAAGTCGTCATAGTTATAATGTTTCGTTCATCAATATATTTGTGAAAAATAACAGTCAATAGGCAACTGACCTGTGAAGCTATAAAAACAATAATAAGTTTATTCATAGATAAAAATGTTGTACACACTTTTACATCAATTTCAGACACAGCAGTCAGTGAAATAGAGGAGTGCTTCAAGAGATTCGTGAAACGTGATGACATTGACATCATCCTCATCAACCAGAATGTGGCTGAGATGATCAGACATGTTATAGATGCACACACTGCCCCTGTACCCTCTGTCCTTGAGATCCCATCCAAAGACCATCCATATGATGCCAGCAAGGACTCCATTTTACGCCGCGCTAAGGTAATTTCCATTAAATCTCAAGTAGTTAAGAACAGTAGGCATAATAATAGTTTTGACATAATAAACATATTGTATGAATATGGCCTAAGTTGGTTTGTTGTTTGTCTTTATAAGAAGTAGCATGATCACCAAACACCAAAAATTTAATATTATTGAGTGATATGAAACATGCACATTGTGGACCTTTTTAAAAAATAACTTAATCTGTAATTATATTGTTTCTAGCCAAATATTTATGGGATGATGTCTCCACTTAATTCTGAAGATCTCTTCCTCAATGTATCATGTGATATTAAAATTATTGCAATACTTATATTTTGTAATGTAAGGGACAGACTACATGATTTTATTATACTCAATCTGAGTTAAAAACTATCTCGATTGTTAAGTTACTTGATGATTATTGATCTCTTAGTTGATTTACAACTCGATTAGTAGTTGAACCACTGAACTAATTCAAAGGTTTTTTTTTTTTAAATCATAGATATATTATCTAGCCAGGCTGTAGTATCTATTGTGGTAAATAATTTATGAATAAATTTTTGAGGATAATGGTGATTCAAGTTTAATTGATAAAAGTTGCAATTGTCATGCTATTTATTAAACCATTGATTATTATTGAGAAATATTGTAACAAATACTTATAAAACATATAACAACTTTTATATGGAACTGCATATCAAAGTTCAATTATAATCATTATTGAAACATTTCCATTGTTTTTAAATTTTATAAAACTAAAGCTCATGAATGAATAGCTAGTAACCAAAAAGCAAGAAATAGAAAATTGGGTGAACCAACAGAGTAAAATATCTTCAACTATTTTAATAAGCAAAGTTATTATATAATTTCTATATTAATTTCTGCCATCTAATTGGATCATAATTTTAACTTTTGCTAGGAATATTAGGGAACTGGAATCAATAAAATGTATGTTAGTCTAATGTTAGAAATTTTATTCGAAATTTATTTTGTTTTTCACTATGTACACTTTAAAAGCTGTATGTGAAAACAATTGTAAGTTGAATATTGTTGTACATTTTTAAAATGTTATCTTTTTCCCATGCATTAAAATATCAATTTGAATTGGGGAAAAAAAAACAAAATCATACATAACTTAACACTTAACAAAAATATTTAATAAAGCAAAATGATCTGTATTTAATGTGATTTTTTCTCTTTTTTCCAGGGCATGTTCAACCCAGACGACTTGGTACGCTAAAACTAATTTATTGCATGTTATATATTTATATATGTCTGCTTGCAGACTGGCACTTGTAAATATGCCAACATTACAAAACCAACTAATTACTAATGTACCATGATGTTTTACCGAGTATGTTTTATTTACCCTGTGCAATTCATTTTAAATCAAGCATTTTCAATCTAATACATTCCACTCATTGTTTGAGGAAAAACAATTATATTTTTTTAAATGACAGCTAATTAAATAATGCATAAATGTTTTAAATGATTTATTATTGAAATGTAATATTACAGAGTATTAATTAACCTTGTATAGAATTTGTTGAAATTGTATTATAGAATAATAAAATGATTGAGTCGTTTTATTTATTTATTTATCTTACGAGATTTTCGGTGTTTGCTGTGTGACTTTTTGGTTGCTTGTTTTGTCGCTGTTATTTGGAGAAAGGTAAGTAAAATTTACATAATACTTTTTTAAATTACATGGTATAAATACTTACGGTTATATAAAATAAATGTAAAATATACTTCACTATTTAAAGTAAATTGAAAATCAAAAAAAGATTTCTGTGTTTTGTGCTATCTTTTTTTTAAGCCCGTTAGATTTTTGTTTCTTTTTTCTTATCTCCAACTGACATAATGCAATGAAATTGTGTTTTTCACTCAACTCTGGACGTATTTTTATACCAGTGCTATCAATTTTTGTAAGAGTATTTGTAATGCAGGATTCCGTCAAGATGCTATAACCTATAATAACTTGGGTTTCGTATTTTAATGGAGAACAAACTAAGAAATGGCGAAATGTGGTCGTTGCTTGTAGCCGACTTGACCGCAATAACCCTGATAAATTGTATAACGTCCCTCTAAGAGACGTTATACGACGTGACGTGATACAAGGACGTGTTTCCTAGGAAAAAATAACTTAAAAACAATACGGAGTATTTGTGATTACAAACGACAATAAATATGTTTCTGTATTGCCATAGTGTATAACATAGACTAAGAAAAGATTTCTCAGATGTTCAGGTTTTTTTTACAATAATTTCCTATACTGTTATTAATTTCAAATTGATTCTTTACAGCTATTTGGTCTATGACTCGTCCCATTAACCAAATCCTTTTACCGTGATATTTCCCAGTTAGTATTCCAGTAATAACTCAATTTTTATTATTAACTCCTATATGCCTTATTGACGATCATCCCTGGAATGTAACTGTCATATTTGAAAACAGTGCTATTTTTTTTTAAATAATGTGTGTGATAAAAATAAATAACATTTTTCTTTTTAAAGATTTTTGTTTATGTGTGTGTTCTATGATAGATAATTATTTATATGAAAATATTCGTACATATTTATTTATATGTATATTAAAAGCTTTAAATTAACATATAATTTTTTTGCTTCCAGTCGATGTTCGGAGCTGATAACTACTCCACATAAAATTAACTATAGAATTTTATTATTATTTCTTCATTGTATTCCGCATACGCAACTGTATACGCATATAATTTTTTATTTATACATGTCCTTATTATTATGTAGCACATATCAAATAAAAGTACGAAAGTATGTTTCAATATTTATTTATTTTTCTAAAGATCATTATTAACAAACTTACATTATATTTATTTTATAATCACACATACAGTGAACACAGATATATTTATAAAATATTAATTGGTAACATTTTTATTAGTTATTATCATTGGTATAGATTATTAAAAATACCCGTAACGGCTTAATATTTGTTATTGATTTGTAAACTTATAAACAAAAACACAATTAATCATCAAATTCAGCAATATCGTTTTCGGCCTTCTTATGCCCGACCCAATCCCATTTCGAGTAGTGGAGTTTTGTTTTCTTGAATTTAGGATTCTTGGACGTTATGCGGACGAAAACACGGCGGCCGAAAAGCGGTTGTAGTTGCCTGAAGTTGTCAACAAGCGGCAGGTTAAGATTGGAGAGCAGACCACGGAAGTTGTCCATCTGGAAACAAATAAAACTTGTTACTTTTGAAATCTAACTATAAAAATAACTTAATTATCGACGAAAATTTTTAGGTTATTAGTCCACAAAATAACGTCGTAAAGAGACTCATAATAATTTCGACACGGCACTTCACGATGAGCCTAAGATTGCGCATTGAGAATCTAGCGTCTCTATATTGAAATCTCTGCACTTACAAGTATATTTTATTACAAGGCTATCAATAACTTGCAAATATACCTAAAAACTTTAAAATTCTAAACACGCGTCACTAAAATAGTTTTTCATGTTCGAGCAAATATGATAAAAATGAGTGTCGTCACAAATTTCTAATTTATAGGCAAGAGTGTGAATACAATTTTATCCTTTAGTTAAGTGATAATGTAGGTGAAGATGGTAACATTCTAAGCTTAGACAGTAGACTGATCTGAAACTGAGATTGCTAAAAAATTATCACAAGCTCATACAAAAATAAACCTCTTTTTACGTTGATGACAATAGCTAGAAGAACGAACAACGCACTACCTCTAAGTTATATCCCAGTTTCGTGATAGAATTCATTAAATCGAAACCATTATAAAAGTAACTTTGAAGCTCCTACGGTATCATATTTCAGTAGTAAACTCTATGGAATGCTGCGTTCATAAAACATAAATAAACATTGACTCGCTCGAAGGTCAATGCCAACCATAGACAGGTGGAACAGTGGAACTCATGGCCGATATTATTTTGAGTAACACTGTAAAAACGTAGCAAATATATTTTTGTATTTATACCAGCTTCACCGCGGTTCCGTTTACATTTAACAATTCGCTAGATACAATTAAACACTTCACTTAAACAATTTCGTTGTATCATATTATCTGAATAGTTTACTTAGATAAGTTTAGAGAATGTGCTCCCGGTCATATTATTGCTAATTTAAATCCTTATTATTCATTATCTTAATCCAGATATTATATAACGTAGCAAAATACCTATATTAAAACCTATACAGACTATACCTTAGGATATAAAAAAGAATCATATAAGTCAGTTTAATGGTTCTCGAGTTATAAAAAGACAAACAGATGTTGCAATTTATGATATGTTATTAAGGGGGCCGTTATAGAAAAATGGGTAAACAGTTAGAAAACCACAACAATCGATATATTATTCGCCTCGAAGACTAAAAAAATCCTTATTTTGTCAATTCTTTAATGTTGCGAATCTTATATTTTGCAGCGTTTTCACTTTAATTCTGTTCAAATGAGTAAAATGATTATTTTTCATATTCACCCCAAAGTTTACTTGTCACGTGCCGTATACTTCTCTGTATGCTACTTTCATGTACGCACTTTTATGATCGAAATATAGGTAAATACATGTATCTAATAGCTTACCTGAAAGACAGAAATGGGAAGGTAATCGGAGAAGACGACCCAAGTTACAGCTTCTGCGCAAGGAGGCGTGGTCAGGGATCCTTTGTACGTGTAAAACCGCTCAGTATCCAGACCAGAGAGGATTGACGACAGAGAAAACGTGTGTGGTAGTTGCATACTAGTGTTGTAGTTTTCAACAGCCGATAAGTTTTTCACTATGGGGGTCAGGAGTTTGGCATCGAATTCCACTACCTGGAAATTACAAGATATGATATTTTGAAGCGATGATGGACGTAGGTTCGAACATAATGTACTTGAGCTTCTGGTGATGGAAAACATCATTAGGAAACCATCGCTTGATAAAACTAAAAATAGTGCTCTGGTAGCATCACTAGAGAGCCAATTCTTAAGACGAACTTCTTAAAGACTTGTTTAACTTACCTATGATGCTTACAATCATCGTATACATCGTTACTAAGCATCATATAAGATTGCAGTCATGGGCATAAAACTATTCATTGCATAAATGAAAAATAATATTTGATTACAACCTCGTCAGATATTAATCGGAAATGGTTTAAAAAGGTTTTAACTGTTTTTTTTTTAACTTTTACTATTATTGCCTGGACACAACACTATTGGGAAAAGATATTCCACTACCCAATGGTAATTATCCAAGTGAATACTAAGAAACACCGTTTGGTGCAGACGTAGAATGCACCATTTCTTTTGTGAAAATATATTAATTAGGTTACTTAATTTATTTGTTTATTTAATCATAGCTTTTATTTAATAATTACACTAGCTTTGCGCGCATATAATTGCTTCATAATGATTCAACTGTTTAAGTAAAGCATAGAATTATGAATATTAACGCAACGACTTTGTTACTCTATGAAGTTTATGCATATATTGTCCAACGTAACAAAAATGCCTTACAATTGGTATAAGGAATCAACTCTTATAAAATAATCATATAAATCGGTCAGCTGCCTTTTTTATAATCTGTAAGGACAAGTTTATAGCTAGTACAAGGATAATCTGTTACCTGATAAAAGAAAGCAAGCACGCAGAGGCCGTCCGGATGCTGGAGTGCCTCGGCGAGGTTCCTGTACTTCTTGTTCCGGTGGATGATGTGCATCTCCAATGGCAGACGCATGTCGTTCAGCGTGTGCTCTGAACCACGGTTGTTCTTATCACCCCAGTGGAAATGAAGACCCTCGATCTCGTACTCATTGTCTAGAGGTCCACCGAAGATGTAAGGGAGACGGAACCCTTTTTTCTCCTCTTCCGAACTGTACTTCGGAATTGTTAATGCCACTGTGAAGAAATATTTTTATTTAGACGTTAGACCGCAGTTGACGAAGTTAGAATCATCGTGATCTAATGTCATTTTTATTTATTTTTTAAATCAAGGAAAAACGCGTTTAAGTCTATTGTAAGGAAACTATTTACTTGATACGAGTAACGATTTACAAAAATTATATTGATAACTTAGAATAAAATAATAAAATTAAAACAATATTATATTAAATCATTTTGGAGAACTTGATATTGGATATTGGACTATAGCACGGGAAAATAATATTTTTTGGTTTTTAATAACAAAATCGCCATTTTGGTAAAAATCTCACTTGGATTACGGTTCTAATTTCGTCAATTATTATACCTACTTTGTAACTACAATATTGTCAATATTTACCCTAGAAAACGAACTCTGAGTTAAGTGTAACTCTGGATCACACTGGAGTTATCGTCAACCTAGGAGCACCATGTATGAAAGTAGAACAAGCAAAAGTTGTGTGTCAGGATCGCAGTAAGTGGAAGTGTGGAGCAAAGTATGACAGATAATGTTTCCGTGTAAGCTCACCTGAATGGCCATTGTTAGTGATAGTGAGCGGTCCAGGCAGCGGGTTCTGGTACCCGATGAGTTCCATCGCAGGGATTGTTATAGGTATTGCCTGGCGAGCGGCTATCGCTATGGGAGATTGCTGCCTGCCCCCGCATGCCGGGTGCAGGACTGCCCATCTCCTCTGATCAGAAGCACGGTATCCCCACCCAACAACGAAGGATACTATAGGAAATGAATAAATTTGTTTACAAAAATACTTCTCGTTTAATTTAGATGATTTAACTGTCCTACACGCAGCTCTTACAAGATATTCTATATCTCTGATATTTTTTATTCAAGTTCAGTTCAGTTAAATAGACTTCAGTCGAATAAGACATCTCATAGATGAGAATGTATGCACAATTGGCATTTTTTTTTAATAAGAAAAAAATATACATTTAACCTATAAACAATACTTATATCAATTAGCTTAATAGTTATTGAGTTATAAACCAACTAACGTATGGTCAAGCGAAAAGAGAAATATTGCTTTTTATAATATGTGGAAAACACCGGTGTGCCGTACACGATAGAAAAGAAACTTTTGTATTACAGGGAAACCCTTTAATTATTTATCAAATATTTTTGAATAGCATAGACTATGTTTATCATTCACGTATAAGTATTGAAAACTCTCGATTCTAAATTTTACAGTTTTTACTTCCACCAGTTTTCGTCACACAAAAAGGTTCATCTACCTTTATTTCATTTTTATATAGACGCGGCGCAACATGCCTTCCTCTTCGAATCCATTTGGCTTTTTTTTAACCTATCTAATGCTGTTGACCGGAAGGGCCTTTACAGCTTCATTGAACTTTGTGGGCGAGTGCTGAAGGAACTCAGCCACAAAAGGTTTGGGCTTCATCATTGGAACCATTGGAACAAGAGTTGCTTCATCCATCCATGTTGCTTTAAGTTTTGGCTATATATTTTACGACCGATCTGACGCCAACTCTCCTTGGGGATGCTATTTTTGGGTGAAAGTGCTATGAAAGTTGGTGGTGGTATTCTAGAGTCGCATGAATAGGTTGCGGATCAGATTTTCTTGCCCACGCCTATAATTTCAATATAAGTTTGGCCAAAATAATTTCCGATGTTAAGTGGCATAAATTTGAAATCGTCTTTGGCTAATCCTATAATTTAATAATTATTTAAATGAATAGGTAATTAAGAGCTGTTGAGTTCTCTAATAAATAAGTAATGATTGAAAATAGATACATGCTATACCTAGAATCTATTAGCTTCCAAGTGGCGCTGCATAAACCATTTTATACATGTTTTGTGACAGATTTTCTAATTGAAGTTGATAGCTAGACTTGGGTTTAGAATATTGTGGAAATATTGCTGATTGCAAACAAAAACAAACATTTTATTGATGTCTTTCAAATATAACAAAAACAAAAAACAATTACGATGAAAACAAAATAAACACAATGAAAAATAAATGTCATTTTAAATCAATCAATCAATCAATCCTAAAAAAATTAACTTGTTAATTCTCATTAAATTTGCGGGGACGAACGTGTCCAGTTTGTTAAATTATTATAATGTGTAGCCAATAAATTATTAACCGGCTATAAATCTCGTCAGCCGTGTCTCATTCTGATTCTATTTGCGAACTACACTATAATCAAGTTAAGCGATTCTTTTTTTTTAATCTCGACGCAACAATGTCGAAATATGCAAACAATATGTACCGAGCCACCAATGGATTTTCAATTTTTGTTGTTGTTATTTTTTTTCATCGTTATTCATACTCTGGTATGTCCTTTGACAACGAACCTGCTTATAAACTCTTGTCTGCTCGTGTCGATATTTATTTTTTACTTGTTATATAGAAATTATTTGTTCGAGTTGTATAGTTTGTTCGAGTTATGCGTAAGAAAAAAAATATTGAAATTTCTTATTTGAGTAGGTCAAAATCGCATTTTGAAACTTGTTGTTAATAGGTCTGGAAATACTATAATAATATAATGTGCATGATAATCACAACCCAGTCGAGCACAAACTCCAAATCCAAAAAAAAAATAATTTCGACTTCATGCCCAACCAAAGGTTTTACTTCCATATAACTTTCTTACAGAAGCGCGCATATTGCTGTGTCCAATTTTTGAAATAAAAACTTCTTTAGCCGCGTTAAGCTATCTTCGGTTGGGGGAAAACTTATAAATTCGCGTCACCTATGTCAGCCTTCGGCGACATGCTACAGTTTGTCAAAAATAGGATGGCGTTAAAGCTTTGGCTAAAATATTTTCCCATAAATTCCCGGATAAAATGTTCGAATTGAAACGATTACTACTAAATGATTCCGTTGGTTGTCTAAATAAGGTCATGAGTAATTGGACTCTGATATTAAGTGACGATATGTGTAGGTGAAGATAGCTGAGCCTATAAAATGGACTGGACTTTTAATGCTTAAAAGCATTACAAGTAAACAGGAACATTATTTTTATGATAAAGTTAGTGTTTTTACATTTGAAACAGGTATTTCTTAGCATTCTAGAAAAAAATATTTAATAATTGGTATCTATTATAATAGATAATTAAGGTTTATATGAAAAGAAAAAAAAATGGAATAAAAACAAATTACATAAAATTACGAGTGATTGTTTTTTGTCAATTAAATCCTTAATGGTGTGTCAATCCATTCAGTTTAAATTATTTAAAATTAGAATGCTCTAGTAAGCATCTTTTAATAATTCGAAGAACATGAATTAATTTTATCATTCGTTTGTATATAAAAACTTATCTCGGCTTAACACATGAGAATAGATTCGTTCGTGTCAACTGAATAAATTCAATATTATTACTATAATACTAGCTGCGTGCCCGCGGCTACGCCCGCGTTTCATATATTATAGATAAAATAAAAATATTTCTCATAAATTCAAGCCCTTGCCCGTAAAACTATGCATTGAATCGGACTTTATTCTATTTTTTATGTTTTAATTTTTTATGCGGAACCCTAATTATTTTCGAAAGTTAAAAGTACCCTAAGTTACCCGGAGTAACTTTAGCTATCTATCAAAAAAGTCCCGTCAAAATACGTTCAGCCGTTCCAGAGATTACTCGGAACAAACAGACAGACGAACAAAAATTTTAAAATTATGTTTTTGTTATAGGTATCATTAATATATATCTAGTAAAATAAAATATTTTGACATTACAAATAGACACTTCAATTTTATTTATTAGTATAAATAGCAAATGATAAAATATTATAGAAACTGCAAATATATACGGCCTTTGTGCGGATTATCTAACTTAAATTTGAGGTTAGTCAAACTGCAAGAGTGTATAGCTAGGTCGATCGACTTAATACATTACAATCTGATTACTAAATATTTGTTTTTAAAATTTAAATATACAAAAAAAAGGTGATGTCGTTCTTTCTCTAAGAATATTATAAAATTATAGTAACAAAATGAATATTTTATTTGATGTTAAACATAATGTAATGTACATTATGAATTTTAATATAATGGAATTTTAATAGCTAGCAGCCAAAAATATTTTTTTTTTTGGAAATATAAAAAAAATCAAATACCAAGGGCAGAGAAGATATTTTATTTGCCAAGGCGTAATTTCTGCTTTAAGTTTCAATGGTTTGCATTTACGATTAAACAAACAAGAAACTTAAAGACGGTTTTTTTTTAATTTTTGCAAAAGTTAATTTAAAATAAGTATATTGCTCTAATTATTGCGACTTCTGTGTTGTTTCATTTTAATTTTAAAAAATAATTCTATTGTTTGTTAGAAAATTTTACTATGGATTTTTTTTATTTTTTGTGCTCAAAATCTAGTGCTCAGTTTTTAGTAAATTTAATACATTATTTAAACTAAATTTATTACGGAATTTAATTTGCTATTTTAGTATGAGTAGTAGTGTATTTGAAGTTTATGATTATTTTCATTAAGTAAAACAAGGAGGTCGATTTAAAATCAACCGAACAATGTTTTGTCGGATGTTATGTTATCGCGATCCGATGATCGTTGAAAGGAAGACGCTGCGTTTTTTGCGTGTTTCAGTTTTGTCTACACAAGCCTGTACTATATCAATAATTATATACAATATGACCATTACAAATGCTAATACTACTGATTTTATTGAGATAAGTAAACTAACTTTAAGTTAATAGATATTAATAGCATAATAGCTATAATAAAATCTGGATTATTTATTTTTTATAGCTCATATAAATTAAAATGTTCTTATTGAAATAATATGCTTAAAAAATTTTATAGACTTTTTTTTAAATTATATTTAAAAAAAAATTAAATAAAAAATAATAAATTGTATAATTTTCATATTACATTTTTTTTGGCTGTATACATTAGTTTTTGTGGATTTTTAAATTAAAAGAACTTACCGTTTACCGCCAAAACGGCGAATACGACCGATATAACTAACGATTTCATATTATTATCACTTTGATTAATGAAATTACTTTAATTGTTAATTGCCGGTCAACGCCGATGTCCTGACCGCTCTGCTTCCAGTTTATATACTACACTTGAACATATTAAGCACTGGGTTTTCAATCGCCTATCGCGTCATCCACGTGAGAACTAACCCTTCAGTGAACGCGCGGAGATTTAATAAAACTAAATCGGGCCTTTACGATCCCACAAATAATATATTACTTATTATTATAAAGCAAATATTTATTTGAATCAAAAACACATATAAACGTGTACTACGTGCATTACCAGCGGTAATTATAATTGATTTGTGAAGAAAAAAAAAAACTGTATAGCATGCAAACGTACTATTTTGTTTGAAGATGATAGATAGATAACACGTAACATAGATTAAGTACGTAATATAGTTTGCATTCATAAATGTTTTTACTCTAATCCATTTTTGAACATCATTTTTAGTTGTTTTTTTTTTATTTTATTTTGTATCTGTATTCGATCTAATTTGATACACGGTAAAAATTAAATTGGGATTTGGCTGAGTATCATCACTATCGTCTTCTTAGGTATGGCAAAATCTTTCTAGATCGGATCCATAAAACTTGAGATAAGATTTAATAAATGTCGTTTCAAATCCAGATCCAGCAAATATTATTCTTCGAAATTATTAACCTTCTGAATAGAGTTGCTCTTCTATCGTCTCTATTTCGATAGCTTTTCTCAATAAAATTTTAAATACGGCATGATTACGTTTTAGAACATTCCTGTAATGCCCTTTAGATAATCTGGAATCCTCCATACTCACAAAAATTTCACACCATCTTATGTACTTAGACGCCTAGATAAATTTGGCTTGTTAGTAGTTTCTTCTCTATGCCTTACTTATTATCCTTATCTATTGATTTTCACTATACTTAGAATCAAATACCGGCACCGTGCAGTCACTTATACCGAGCTAGATGAAAAACATATACCTATTACCAAAGACTATTTTATACAATTCATCTATGCTATTACATAGATTGTCCAAGGCATCGACCACTTTTAAATACATTCATATGTTTAGGCAAAATTTCTATTTGGTGATTCTAAATCGAGTGCTTTTTACATTTCAAGTTCTAGATTTGATATAGGACTCATGGAATATGATCATAAAGGTTAATTTATACGGTAATGGAATTATAAGAGTTAGTTACAATTACTACCCTTTTTTACACGGTATAGGCTCAGTGCTTTGAACAACATCTCACCTGATGTTATGTAACGATATGGTACAAGGTGGTAAACACACTAAGCCTAGATGTTCGAGTCTCAAGTGATGTTGCCGGAGTACACCTATTGGTATTTGGCGATATGTTAGCTAAATTGAAGGTGGCAGTTACCTAGGTGGGTAATATTAGTAAATGCCCTACCACCAAGCTATGGTTTCCTCGTGATGTTCTTCCTTCACCGAAAACTCAGGCTGACTTGTAAAGTTATACCTAAGTGGGTTGAACCCGTGTCCGTTGAGCCAAAATCCAACCGCACTACCAACTAAGCCATCATCGCTTCCAAACTACGTCACATGTCTTATTTTAAGCGATAATATTTATTTTATTGTTGGATAAACTGGGTATTTTCTGTTACTATCAAATCAAATGATATCTGCATTTTAAAAAAACAATGTAAATTATTCATGTTTAGTACAACAATGCTACTAATGGCGACGGTAAAATCCTGCACCTTTTTTCCTGATAATACGCTAATTGTAACTGGACATTTAAATATTCACTTCCTATTAATATCTACCGCTCAACATTATTAATTAAAACTTAGATTTATTGAACCACCTATTTTGAAATACACATCACAGATAAAAATGTTGTACAATTACAATGACTTGGGAGTCATCAGTAATGAGACTTATATGAGTAATTGGAAAAGTGGTATTCTACGTACAACACAAATAAATTTGATGAATTAATTAATTAATCAAAATTGAAGCATTCGCGTCACAAGGTAAAAGAATAGAATATAAATGTTATGTGACATTTCAGGGGAAATCTATTCAGAATGCCTACAATAATTTTTGAACTTGGAACAAATACGTCATAATGCAAACACAATACCTAACTCTTGAAATTATGTAATAAAAATTACGTACCAGCGAATCTCTTTGTGAAGTATTTTCTGCATATTTAATAGCATCTGTCTTATCTGCTCTACTTTCTCTTTTCTTTGTTTCTCTCTAATTTTGATTAATTCCACTAACTCTCTATTTAATATATTGTTCACCTGAATAGTATTTTCAGGTTTACTTAGGTTTTGTGGCATTAGGTTTTAGAGCATTCAGCTGATAAATGGTAATTAGTACAACGATAACACAATTGTACGAACCTCGTCTTAGGCTTTTACCATCATGGACATTCCATTGAATTCATTCTACCTAGACCAATCCAGTTGTGGTTATTTAATTACAAGCACTAATAAATAAAAGTCTCTTCTGTAAGTTTGTACATTACGTGAAGTTCGCAAGTATGTAATGCTCAACGTGTATTACAAGACTTTAAATATCTACACTCCATTCAATCCCACTATCTACCCAATACAAATAGTATTTCCTAATGATTATATAGTACAATTTAGTTAAAGCGATTTGTTTGTTAATACTAAATTGCACGTTTGCATTGCATATCAAACGATAAAATTAGTATTCACACATTAAGTTTAAAAAGAAATACTGCGTAATCTATAGATTTGCTTGTGCGTGACTGTAGTATCTATTTGTCTATTATACATTATCGATTGGTTGCTCGGTCTAATGCGATTGGAATCACGTTGTTTACTGATTTGTGGCCAATTAACGCGACTTGTACAAAAAACAAATGATTTAGAATCATATGTATTGTATTAAAATGTATCAAATATTTTTATTAATTCTCAACGTTAAGTGGTGGTTTGTGTTTTGACTGGATCAAAATTTTGCTGTCTTGCAAATATTCATTAATGGTAATTTTATCATTACTGCTATCAAACGCATTGAGAAGCATTCTGATAAGTAGCGTATATAGCGTATATAGACTACACCAAAGAGAAAACTATCGTAAAATATTCGTGCAGTAGTTTTACATTGATGTACTTTTGAAAAACGTAAAATTTATAGTTTTACACGGTTTTGATTTTACTCCCTTTAAATATTCATTAAGTCAACCTAACCTGGCGTTTACGCCAGCTTTCCATTGTTTTCCCATTGTCTCATTTTTATTAATCGACGTATTCAATATAGAATTGATTTACCATTCACGTCATTCAGTACTGAAGAAATGGTTATTATATGATAATATTGTCACTTTAATCCAAAATATTGCTTATTTCGTTAGATTTGATATAATCGTAAATGTAATAAAACTATACGTTTTTATTTATATCATTTCGTATTTTCTTTTAAAATACCTGATATTGGAAATAACGGGTTGGAGTAATTTTTCTTAGTATATCTATTTTTTTTTTATAATGTATAGGCTCAGTGCTTTGACCACAATCTCTTCTGATGTTATGTGATGATGTGGTCCAGGATGGTAAACACACAAAGCCTAGAGTTACTAGTTCTCAAGTAATGCTGCCAGAACACACCTATTGGTATTTGGGGATAGGTTTTCAAACTTGAGGGTGGTAGCTACCCAGGCGGGCATCATTAGAAAATGCTCTACCACCATGCTATGGTTTTTTCACGATGTTTTTCTTCACAGAAAGCTCAGGCCGATTTTAGAGTTGGATAGGTGGAGATCGAACCCGCGTCGATTGACGCGGAATTCGGCCGCACTACCCGCTGAGCCATCATCGCTTCATCTCGTCCATTCTTTAATAGTATTAAAGTAATAACGTCAAAACTCAACTCAACGAATCGCATTGCAGCATTGTCTATGTCTTTGTCGTTATAAATTGAAAGCTACAAATACTCACTACATAGATAAAATTAATTTATTATAAAAAAATAAAACACGTGGTCAAAAATGCGATTATCATTCTTCTGAGATCAGTTAAAAGACTACGTAGTAATGTACTCCGTAAATACTTATACTTTGATAAATTATCTAAAAAAGAAATCGTAAGTCCAATTTATTTAGGTACTAGGTGTGATCGTGGCTTTATTTCGCTTGGAATTCAGACAAATTACTGTCTATGTTCTCCCTTTGGATGCAATATATGTTGTTATCAACTTTAATAGAATTCGGTTCAGTAGTTTTAGCTTGATTGGTGAACAAATTAATAAATGAACAGACAAAATTATTTAATACTATCGAAATGTGTTGTGTAATCAATTCCGAAGCCCCGTATAGTAGTTTTTATAAAAAATCTTTAATGTACAGATTGCATCAGGTTAGCCTTTTATTATAAGTATAGATTGAATCCATATCATAACTATTTAATATCGTTTATAAAACTATACACTTATTGATTGTATTTTTAAAACCTATATTTAAACATAAATAACAGAGAAGGGTCATCGAGAACCGACCGTATTAAATTCCAATCATTAAACGCACGCATTATCGATAGGGTTAAACTAAAGGCGCCCAAATGCACGAATCTCCGGAACAATAGACCCATAACATTATTGAGATGATGTCAATTATTTAGCTAATAGTTATCATAACATTACCATTGATTAGAATCATAATAAATAATAAAAATGGCTCACTTTTATACAAACATTAGCTGCGCCTGCAGTTCTACTTGTTCAGTAGGTATATAAGAATTACAAACCTACATCAGTTGTTCGTTACATCCCCAATGCTTTACATAAAGGGAAGTATTCCAAGGCATTTTACGTCGTTGATTAATTTTACTATTATCCACATAACTGATTTTAAAGCGACGATGGCTCAGTTCGTGGTGTTATCGGATTCCGCGTAGATGTACATAGGTTCGAACTCACCTATCCTATCCTATATTCTGTAAATGAGCCTGACTTTTCGGTGAAGGAAAACATTCTGAGGAAACCATAGCATGGTGGTAGGATTTTTTTTAATAACAACTACCTGGGTAGCTGCCACCCACAAGTTTGAGAACCCGTCCTCAAGGACCAATAGGTGTGTTCCCGCTGCTTGAGAGCTTTAGGGATAGTGTATTTAGTATCTTAGAGCATATTGACACTATATTGATAAGATTGTGGTCAAAGATATACTCTACATTAAACTTAGCGCTTTACGTTATGGGCGTGCGATTTTTTTATATTTGTTGACCGGAAGGGCCTTTACAGCGTCACCGTAACTTTGAGAGCGAGTGCTGAAGGCACTCAGCCACAAAAGGTAACTAGCACAAGGGTTACCAAAATGGTACGAACCTCATCTTGGCTGTTACCTGAGTGTGAAAACTCTCTTGCGGAATTTTGATCCTATAGCTAAACCCTACATTTTTATTTAACAAAAAAAATAGGTTCCTTAGAGCACCTATATGTACCTGCGTGTTGCGTGCAGCAGTGTGTGTGCGGTTTTGCGCGTGTAATGCATAATGTATGGTCAGTGTCACTGTATCGCGCTGTCGGCGACGTCAAGAGTCTCCTTAGTTGGGGAATGAGACACGTCTTGGGTCGTCGCCTGAGTACACGCTTAGGCTACAAGTACTCGAGTGGTGCTGCTGGAACACATCTGCATACAATACACATATAGCTTGAAAACTTGAAAGTACGCTACCAATACGGTATGATTTCTTCAATGAAAGCTCAGGTTCATAATAGAATAGGATAGCTAGATTCGAATCTGCGTCCATCCTTGCAGTATCCGATTACACTACCGCTGAGCCATCCGTAGTATATTACGCTGAAGCGCCAGTAAATTCATAAAAAGTAACATTTCTTTGTCTCTTAGTTCGTTTGTGACTCGAAAGCCGCTGAATCTATAACCAAGATACTATTTTAATAATAAATGTCTCAACTCGCTATCTAGGTTTTAGAATTGTAAACTAGCTGTGCTCGCGTATAATATTTTATATTTTGTTTAATTATTCATGATTAAATATCGTTTTTTCAGAATCCTCCAAGTTTTACGCCCCTAAAGAATTACCAATCCGGGCCGCAATAGCTAAGCCTAATAATAGCCAACGCAGTCCTTGATTTAATCTAATACCTATGATCCAATTAAATAAAACAAACGAACAAACGTTTTATGTACCAAATAAATTCTTAGAACGCTTCCCAATTCTCGACTGTAGCCTTCTTACGGTCTATACATATAACTCTTGTGCACAACTCCACTGTGCCATACGCAACCGGATTTTTAAAAGCAAGCAAGTCACTTTCGTGAAATGCCAGTGTCATAAACTGACAGAATGTCGCCGTCGATGAATACGTCTGGGATTCATTCGCTTTGGACCATGATTACTAATGTTTCATACACATCTCATTTGCTGATCAATCGCAATAGAAATATATGCCCGAAATACAATACTCAATATGATAATGTCTACAATTTTCAAATCGGTAACAGTAGCTAATCTTATGACCTAGTCAGATCTTGGAATTTTATAGACTAGTAGTTAAAAGCATCATTAAAAAAGTTTAGACTTAGGTACCTGGTTTAGTCAAAGAATATGCAGGTAGTAATTTTTTGTTGTATTTAAATTTTACACCCATGATCTGTTCGATTTAATAATATACCTGTATATTTAACAAAATATAAATATTAAAACCTGAACTGATATTATATAATGTATGATTAAAAATGTGAGTCTGACGTGTTAATAGTGACTCGATTATTCTTAGTCACTATACAATGAACACTGTTACTACAATGTACGTTACATGGCACCGGAATGCAGAAATTTAAAAATATTACAAATACAAAAAACATGTCTAATTAGCGAGTATAATTTGCAGCCCTTGGAGTCTGTATTATTAATTTTTTAGTATCAAACGGTATCCGAAAATCGAAATACCGATTTTTTTAATTACATGTGCTCGTTTGGTGTTACTGTATGAAATTAAGAGGGTACGCGGTCGCCAACACATTCGAAGAACAGGTACCTATAGCATATATCTATTGGTATCTCGTTCAGCCCTAAAGAAGGAGTTATAAAGCGCGACAGGGACAACTGCAGCTCCGACTGATTGCAACTAAGCAAAATAGGCGAAGTCAACATTTCGTATATCCCTGTTTCCTCCCCAAAACTGGACCAATTTTAATTTCTTTTTCAATTATAAAATAAGAACGATTTTGTCTGTGCCTCTACGTTTTGCATCTTTATTCATCCTAGCGGAAAACCGCCTAGATGACATCATCCGTTCGTCCGCGCTTGACCTCTATTGATATCTTCGAACTAATCCTGTCGAACTGGCCGGAGCCGGTGGCCGGCAGAAGCACCATTTGATGACTGGCATCCCTTCCGGTGTTAGCACACAGAGCACACCGTGGACTGTCAGCAGTCGGCTGCTCTATGTTCTCGCTGTCCACAGCGAAAACATATGTCTCCCCTATCCATTGACGCCGGACACATCGGACGCGTGTGTCCCATGCTTATGCACTTGAAGTACCACATAGGCATCCGATGAGAATCCGCCCCAGTTGCACCAATTGCTTGGCTGTTACCACCGGAACGGATAGATCAATGGGCCCAAATCCCCTCCTGCTTGTTCTTATGATCCCGGCCCTGATCTGCAAAGCACACCCAGTCTTTAATGTAACCTGACATGCGACTTCATCCACCGTCACAGAATCTTTCAAGCCGACTATGGGCACATCTGTCCGCTTGATCGGCCTAGTGATTACTGCAACGTCGGATAAAGCTGCCTGGAGTTTTTCAGGCAACTTGTTTGCCTGGTCATTTTGATCCCTCCCCCTAACCCTTGCCAGCAACATTAAGCAAAGTGTTCAGAATAAATTTTAATTCAGATATTTCAAGCCGTTTTCAAGAAAAAGTACGGAAAACATTACATAGATTTCGGTTTACCAATAACAAACATGAAAACACAAAACAGTATTTGTCAAAAGTAGTGTTTCGAACACCTAGACGCGGCGCTACATTGTCTACATACATAACATTCGTGGCGCTCTGTCGAAATCAGATAACGCTATTCCCGAATTCTCAAAACTAAATATCGTTAGGTAAACGTTAAAGCTCGTTTTAAACTTAAATTTTCATATAATGATTTCCATGAGTTACTACTTCTTCATAAGTTACTAGTTTCCACGTAGCTATATATAATTTACATACGTTGGCTGAAATAAAAACATATATTTAAACAGAACAGTCAAAGAGAAGATCAAAGAGAAATATATTTATTATATAAGTTACCGTTTGACCACAACTCAATTTTAGCTTGACAGTTTTCTTGCTTAGAGATTAAACAATAAAGTACTAGAAAATGCTTAAATTATCAAAGTGAGTAAGAGAAGTAATTAAGTAAATAAGTAAGTTAAGTAATATATAAATAAAATATTGTGGTACGTGGTGGTCGTACGAGTAAAAATAAATCTATGGTCATCAGAACGAAAAAAACACACGATTTCCACATATGTAACTGCATACACAACTATTTATGCCCGTGGTTACTGCATTTACACCTCTTTAATATAAAATAATTTCAATAAAATATGAGCAGAGAATGCGATATTGATCTTTTTTTTATAGACTTAAATAGTTCACTATCACCCACATAACCTTGTATTACAACCTAAAAGTATTTAATAATATATAACCTAAACCTTCCATCAGATCCAGTCTTGTAGCATTCTAAAAATGACATTCAATTCGGATAAGAAAATTTCTTGTGAAGATGCACGACCGAAAACCTACGTTGTTTTTTCCTGACAACTTTTCACATTTTTAGGTAAAACGTTATTAAAACTATTACGAACGTTAATAACGTCGAGCCATTTTTAAACAACCAAATTTACATTAATTATACAGCTAAGAAGTGGATTTAGTACGGAGTTATAAAGCATCGCGCAAGCATTAACCACACGCCTAATTATAATTCAATATGTATCACGTAGAATCGGCATTCATCACACTAGTGGACAGGCGGAGCTTCGTGATTGTAAATCATGTCATCAGCATAACATAACAGCGGTGATGATGATAATAATAGTAATTGATAATAATAGGAACTGCGATAGACGTGCGCCGTCTTATTTATTTATGATAATGCCGCCTTTGTTGGGCGATGACGATGGACGAACCTCGCGGTGGGCGGAGCGTGTGAATAGCTTCTCTAAATTTGATCGCGATAAGATTATCCAAATTTATTCTAAATAGTTGTTTCTTCGTACAAATACCAATACAATAGGTAGATTATATCGTAGTCTGCCACTGTGATTCCACATACCACAGATAACGCAGACACGCAAGTAGGAATTACGAGTATAAACAAGTTTGTATGTACGAAGAAAGCTCCGGAACTACTGATCCTATTTTGAAAATCTTTTCATTAATAGAAAGCTAGTTAATCCTGAGGATTTTATGTTGTGAGAAAGAGTGGTTTGCAGAAAAAAATCATGAAGCTGATAAGAGTAAAGAAATCACTCAACCAAGACCAGAACGAGTTTCATCCCGGCTTTTTCCGATTTGGGTTGTTTTCCGAACCAGTGGTAATGTTTTGTGGATGTTTTAAGTATCCATAATGAATTTAATTAACAGCATGTATTGTTTGTGAGATGCCTGTGATACAGGGCGAATGCTCTAGTGCGGGGGTTGTCAATAAACTATATTGCGAATACATTATTTATATAAGCACACTTCGAATCTTATTTTAATTTTATATTTTAAATAAAATTATTATTACTATAAATGTAAACAAAGCGTAGCCAGCCCCAGCCACCATTGGATCTAAAGAACATAAATTGGTAAATTGATCACTTCTTAGTTCGCTTTTGACTATGTCGGAGTTGACTAGATAAGTAGATATGTATTACAAAATAAAGACTTGAACGCTTCAGATGTTTTAACTATTATTAACGCAGTCTGTAGTAAATCTTTTACAATTTAAACACGTATATTAAGCGTTAGTTGCTATTCAAACCGAAGTAACAATTATCTCAGACATCAGAAAACGTTTTTTTTTGGTAATCGACGCTCATAATTTGAAAATGTAAATCATTTTCAAAACATCTAGAAATATCGACGAACGATTATAACACCTTCGGTTTTTATTATGCCCCACGTCAGGAGGACACTAAGCAAATAAAACAGGTCATTTAAACTTTATTACCTGTTTAAATCTAAATTTGATAAATGTGGTTGTAGTTAATAGGAATTTAGTTTGGCAGAGTCGATAATAATTTACATTTTTTTTATTCAACCCGTCGGACTTATGCATACTTTTTTGGAGTTTAGGTATATTGTGAAACTGTGCGTTGAATGAGATTTTATTCAAAATTTCAGCAGACTAATTTTGATATTAAAACTACTTTTCTTTGTAACAGATATATTTTTATTATAATTAATGCATATTTGTCTTAATAATGTTCTAATCCCATAACGTATGAGAAATATTCTAAAAAGTATGATTGCTTTTCAGTAGAATATATATTTACCCAGTGATTAATAAAAAAGGTTAATTAGATTTCCATCCATCCATTCAACCGTAAGACGTTCACTGCTGGACATAGGTCTCTTCCAAAGATCTCCTCGACGACCGGTCTTGCGCCACCCGCATCCAACGGATTCCCGCGACCTTCACCAAGTTGTCGGTTCATCTTGTGGGGGGTCTACCCAAGCTACATCTTCGTACGTGGTAGCTATTTGAGAACCCGTGGACCCCATCGGTCATCGGTTCTGCGAACAATGAAGAAGATTTATTTAAAAATGATTGAATTTTCAATAAATCTTGTACGTTAATGCGATCAATAGAACAAATAAATTAAATTCAAAATATTTCTAATCCTTATATGTAGAATATCAGTTATTTTTGCGTACTTGTATATTTGTCGCCTTTTTCGTTAATAACTCTATTCTTTATCTCTTTATTTCATCATAATTTTATTCTAATTATGATTTCCATAGTTTATATAATGACTAATACAGTAAACATTAATTTTTCGGAACGTCATTCACAGGTATCGAATTAAGACAAATTGAGTTAATGCATTTTTAGGTGGACATCAAAAAATTAAGGGTTTACCGAAATTATTAAATTTCGCGGTTCATTAAAAATTTTCATCCTCAACCAGAATTAGACATTTCAGTAAAGATGCCACGAATGTTTATGCCGAATATTGTGAACTATTCGGCCGAACGCCGAAATGTAAATCATGCATACCTTTCCCCCAACAAACGACCCTTAAGGTCAGATCTAGAGACGCTTTTCGCATTAGGCGACTCTGTCATTATCGCCGGCGATCTCAATTGCGGGCACACATTCTGAAACAGCTCGTGTGATACTCCCAGCGGGAAGATTCTCGTGCGCTTAGTACGGAATCTCGATTTTGAGGTCGTCGCGCCCCTAGAGCCCACCCATTTTCAACCGAACTGTCGCCCGTCAGTTCTAGATTTCGCTGTCATGAAAGGAGTCACGCTTCCTGTGCGTCTTATACAAGTCGTACACGAACTCGACTCCGACCACCGCCCAGTCGTTTTGCTGTTAGGTCATACGGATGACTCTAATTCTAGCCCGCCGGTTGTAATAGTCGCGGACTATTACAAACTCGGCCGTCATTTGAAGGACATCCGTCCACCCCCTCTATCGATAGGATCCCAGATGTACTGGATACGTCTCCGGACGCGGACCTCGCGATCAATGCTCTGGTTGAGCATCTCAAGATCGGCATCGAGGGGACCTCGAAAGAGGTGCAAGCAGCGAACGATCGCCGCTTCGTACTCCCCGATGACGTGAGAGCTCTGCTCACCCAGTAAAAAACGCCGCGACCCGCGCCCACGACACGTATCCGACTGACGAGAATCGTGCGCGCTTGCGTTCCTTGCGTAGAGCGGGGAAAGACTGCATAGATCAGATCCGTAATGATAGGTGGAACAGCCTCTTACGAAAGCTGAAACCTTCCCACCTCGTGTACTGGAAGCTCGCACGATCCATGAAGATGGACCGTACCATCGTTAACAGAAATACGCATGGTCTTCAACCCGCATTTGACGATATCGAAAAAGCCGAGTGCTTAACCGATAGCCTCGAGCATCAATGCGCCCCAGTAACCAACAACATTGATGTCGAACACATCTCTGTTGTCGAATCCTCTGTGAAGGACCCAGTCGCTCTTACTCTGGTTGTCCCCCTCTCACCTGTCACCTGTGACGAGGTAGTGACCGTCATCAAGGGCCTTAAGCATAGAAAGTCCCCCGGTCCTGACGGAATCAGGAACGAAGTTATCAAACTTCTTCCTCCGCCTCTGATCGCGTTGCTGGTCTGCATCTTCAATGCGGCCATCAAGAACCACCACTTTCCAGCCGCCTAGAAAGCAGCAATAGTCATAGGGATACACAAACCTGGCAAAGACGCCAGGCAACCCGATAGTTACCGTCCCATCAGCCTTCTCAATACGTTAGGAAAACTCTATGAGCAGATCCTTATGAACCGTCTCATAGAGGTGATAGAGGACAAAAATCTCTTGCCGCCCCGGCAGTTTGGTTTCCGAGCCAGACACTCCTGTGCGCATCAAGTGCTCCGTCTCACGGAGTACATACTCATTAATTTTAATCATCCTCAGCTTAATAATAATCCTGGCACACGCTCGCAGTCTTCTTCGACGTGGCCAAAGCATTCGACAAGGTCTGGCACACGGGCCTCGTTTAGAAACTCACTAGATTAGGTATCCCCGACACTCTAGTTAGGATCATACACGATTACTACACCGATCGTAGCTTCCGCTATAGAGTAGAGAACGATCTCTCTATAGCCCACCCGATACGCGCAGGAGTCCCCCAAGGTTCCATTCTGGCGCCTGTCCTATTTAACCTCTACTTAGCGGACCTCCCTGATCTCGGAAGAGTTCAGTTAGGTCTATACGCGGACGATACAGTCATTTACTACGCTTTTCGTAAAAAAACAGTCTTACGTAAATACGTCCAAGGAGCTCTCGACCAACTCAGCTCTTGGTATTTCAAATGGCGTCTCGCGATAAACCCGAGTAAGAGTGCTGCGTTATTATTTACCAGAAGCCGTAAACTCCGCAAAGACCCTCCTAGTCCCATCCAGTACACAGGTACTGAAATCCCTTATAGCTTCGAAGTCAGGTACCTAGGAGTTCAGTTAGACGATAGACTGACTTTCAAAGCCCACCTTAAGAAAGTCAAGCGCCAGACCTCTATGGTGCTAGGTCGTCTCTATCCGCTCTACAACAGCAAGAGTAAAATGGCCCTCCGCCATAAGATTACCCTATACAAAATGGTGGTCAGACCTGTAGGGTATTTGTGGTATTTGTATATGTGGGCGGTTTTAGATAATTAATAAAACAGTCAGCTGCCAACCTCGTTGTGTTATTAGCGTACCATTGGCGACGAGTTGAAATTTCGCGTATATTTTCGTAGTAATTATGCATAAAAATCTCGAGAATATAATGCCTATCGGTAAATTAGAACCGTTTGAAACAAATTCTAAACAATGGCCCGCGTATATTCGCCGCGTACAACAATATATCTTGTTAAACGAAGTGAAACCGGAATTGTGGGTGTCATTATTAATAACTGTAGTCGGTGAAAATACGTATTCTTTGATGTGTGATCTGTGTTCTCCAGCACATCCAGAATCAAAAACATTCGAGGAATTAGTACAGATCGTGTCGGAACATTTAGAACCACAACGTTCCGAGATCGCTGAACGTCACGTATTTCGAATGCGAAGGCAAATTATAGGTGAATCGCTGACGGAATATTTACACAATTTGAAACACCTTGCGACTACTTGCAATTTTGGAACCAATCTGGAAGAGAATTTACGTGATCAGTTCGTGTCGGGATTACAGAGTGAGGTGATGCGATCGCGAATATTCGCCGAGAAAACAATTAAATACAAAGAGGCGGTGGAGTTGGCTCTGGCGTTAGAGGCGGCGGAGCGCCACGCCGAGACAAGCGGTGCAATAGCGGGCGCAGTCTCGGCTGCGGCGGGCACCGGCTGCGGGGACGCAACGGCAGGCGAAGGCCTGCACCGGGCAAGCACGAGGCGGATGGACAGCGGGGAGTGCGTCGCTAGAGAGCGCGGTGCAAAGGGCGGCGGCGGCGCGCGCTATAGCGCGGGCGGTGTCGCGAGCCGGAGCGGTGCTGCGGCGGGTCCTCGCGATGCTGCCGGGTCGGCTACAGGTTGTTGGCGATGCGGTAAGCCGCATCGGGCGGACAAGTGTCGATTTGCACAATACAATTGTAATGCGTGTGGCGTGCGGGGTCATTTAAGATTAATGTGTAAGAAGGGACGTGTCGGTTCCCATCAATATTACGTGAGTGACGACAGTGACAGTAACGAGGACTTTGGCAATATCCAGGTGGACGGTAAGGGGTATAGACCTTATATTATTACTGTACAAGTGGACGATCGGTTCTTCTCGTTTGAAATTGATACTGGTAGCAGAATTTCGACAATTAGCGAGGATTTTTATCAATGTTATTTTAGTTCTAAAGTGATAAAACCAGATAGTCTAAGCTTACGTAGCTACGTCGGTTCAAAAATTACATCACTTGGATATATTCAAGTAAATTTAGTTCTCGGAAATGTATCGGTTAAAGATTGCAATCTCTACGTAATTCGTGATGGGGGACGCCCGTTGCTAGGACGTGAGTGGATGCGCGCTCTACAAATTCAAAATATGACCATACGATTAAACGAAATTAATGAGCAAACAAGTGATCCATTATTGAACCGACTGGTTGTGGAGTTCCCAGAAGTATTTACGGACAATTTAGGAACTTGTAAGAAAACTATTACATTACATGTAACGGATAGTGTGCCGGTGTATGTACGCGCGCGGCCGGTGCCGCTGGCGTTGCGCGATCGGGTCGAGCGCGAGCTGGACCGGTTAGAGCGAGAGGGCACTATATATCGGGTCGAGTCTTCTGAATACGGCACGCCTATAGTACCCGTGGTAAAAGAATGTGGCGATATACGAATCTGTGGAGATTATAAAATAACGATAAACCCAAAACTCAGACGCGATCCCTACCCTCTGCCTAGGATTGAAGAGCTATTTGCTGCTCTGAGCGGGGGAGAGGAGTATTCAAAGATCGATCTTAAACAAAGTTATCAGCAAGTGATGTTAACGGAGGATTCACAACCGTATACAGCTATAACCACACACGTGGGAACTTTCGTGTATCGCCGCACTCCCTTTGGTTTATCTTGTATACCGGAAAAATTTCAGAAGATTATGGAGGAAACACTCCGAGGTATCCCCAATACAGTAGTTTTTCTAGATGACATATGTGTCACGGGTCCAACACGGGAATCTCATTTAAAGAATTTGCGTGCTGTTTTAGAAAGATTACGTAATGAGGGTTTTACAGTAAAATTAGATAAGTGTAGTTTTTTACAAAATAGGGTTAAGTATCTAGGATTTATTATTGACAAAACCGGTCTCCACCCCGATCCGAAAAAACTAGTAGCTATTTCGGAGGCCCCGTGTCCTGAAAACGTAACGCAATTAAAAAGTTTTTTAGGGATGTTAAATTATTATGGCAAGTTCATACCTAATTTAAGCATAATATTACACCCCTTACACGCTCTGCTTAGGAAAGGTATTAAGTGGGAGTGGGTTAAGCAATGTGGGAATGCCTTTTTAGCTTCAAAACGCGCACTTTCGAGCGATAGAGTGTTAGCACATTACGAGGCATCGCGGCCGCTTGTTCTTTCTGTAGATAGTAGTGCGTACGGGCTGGGCGCTGTGCTAGCGCACGTCTACCCGGACGGTAGCGAGCGCCCGATCAGCTATGTATCCAGGACGCTTAATTCAGCTAAAAAAAATTATAGTCAACTCGATAAAGAAGCGTTAGCGATATTTTTTGGTGTAACGAAACATCATCAGTACTTGTACGGTCGTAGATTTCTTTTGCGCACTGACCATCAGCCACTAAGCTATATTTTTGGACAAAAAGGAGGAATACCGCAAACGGCAGCCAGTAGGTTGCAACGGTGGGCCGCTCGATTGGCTGCATATGATTTTTCAGTTAAATTCGTAAAATCTATCGAGAATGGGCCCGCGGACGCTCTGTCTAGGTTGCCGCGACCGTGCGAGCGCAAGCACACAGAAACCATGAGCTACGCGAACTTATTACAGGAAACGATACCTGTCGATTTTAACGAGATAAGGGGGGAGACTACTAAAGATACAATTTTGAGTAAAATTAAAGGATATGTAATGTTCGGTTGGCCTTCGACGACAAGTTGTGAAGAGGAGAAGCCATATTTTGCTCGGAAAGAAGATATCGTACTGGATTTAGGTTGTTTAATATTTAAGTATAGATTAGTGATTCCTCCATCTTTGCGTAGTCGGGTTTTAGAGGAAATTCACGAAGGGCATTTAGGAATAAATAAAATGAAACAGTTGTCACGTAGTTATGTATACTGGCCCGGGTTAGACAAAGACATCGAGCGCGTGTGCCGTTCTTGTGATGCGTGCCGCGCCGTGCGGGACGCGCCTCCACATGCGGTTTTGCACCCGTGGGAGTTTCCTCTGAAACCTTGGCAACGTATTCATGCAGATTTCGCAGAATGCGGAGGACGAAAATATTTGATTTTGATCGATGCGCATTCAAAGTGGATTGAGGCTATATCAATGACACGAACAGACGCAAAGGCTACGGTAACAGTGCTGAGATCTATTTTTGCAAGATTTGGTTTACCGTCACAGCTTGTCACGGACAACGGACCACCGTTTTTATCACTAGAATTTAAGAAATACTGTAATATAAATTATATAAAACATGTGACGTCAGCACCGTATCGACCGCAAGGTAACGGAGCAGCAGAGAATGCTGTGAAAACTGTAAAGAAAGCAATTAAACGGGCTATATATGAGGGACAAGAGGTAGAAAAAGCGTTATCTAAATTTTTATTTCAATGTCGTAACGTGGAGCATGCGACGACGGGAGTGTCGCCGGCCGTGGCGCTGCTAGGGCGGCGACTGCGCGGGCGCCTGGACGCGTTGCGGCCGGACCATGCCGCCGTCGTACACAGAGCTCAACAGCGGCAGCTCATAAACAAGGGAGGGCAGGACCGGGAGATTGATGTAGGAGATCCAGTCCTAGTCCGAAACTACAACGATAAAAATAGTAAATGGGTTGAAGGTAACGTGACACAGCGAACGGGACCTGTATCGTATAAAGTTACTACAGGTGATGGCTTGCAATGGCGTAGGCATCAAGATCAAATCATCTCTGTTAACCCAACCAATAGATACTCTTTGTCACGGCCAAGTTTAGTTTCGCGCGAGAATAATGATAATACAGTAAAGCAAGATAGCGGTGCAGATACAGGTGGGGAGGACACATGGGAAGAGGTACCGGGGGGAGGTCGGAGGTGAATACTAGTAAAGGACAGGATTCCGATGCAGGAACCGCGATCGGGCAAGGTGCCTGTCGGTCTCCGACACCTCCACCGCCGGGTGCCTCGGCTCGAGCGATGCGTGCCTACCAACGTGCCAAAACATGTAGAAGGCAATAATGTATAACTGTATTAATATTGATTGTATATTTCTTAAGTGTTCATATGTTTTTGTAATGTTGTATTTATTTATGTAAAGGGGGGAAATGTGTAGGGTATTTGTGGTATTTGTATATGTGGGCGGTTTTAGATAATTAATAAAACAGTCAGCTGCCAACCTCGTTGTGTTATTAGCGTACCAAGACCCATCATCATGTATTGCGCACCTGTCTTCGATCACATTAGTCGATCTCGTATGCACGCCTTACAAAGGCTTCAGAATCGCTTTGTAAGGAAGGCAGTAGGAGCCCAATGGTTCGCGAGAACTGTGGATTTACACAGGGATCTCAACCTGCCCTCCGTTAGGTCCGTTTTTAAAATCCAGTGTCGCGCTTTCTTCGAACGCACCGAGACACACCCCGAATCCCCCTCATCGTGCGAGCCGTCTCGTACTTGCCAGGACGTAAGACGTGTCGTATACATCGGACGCCTAGGATCTTTTCGTGTCGCGACGATACCATAACTCGTAGTAATAGGATCTTTCCTCCCTTACTTCGTACAAATGCGTGCCAGCGCCCACGCCCGCGAAACCACCGTTCCCGCCGCAGGGGACAGGCGGCTAATTTTGCTCCCGCACACACTCCGGGTCCCCCTCAGGCGGCGACCCAAGATGTGTCTCGTTCCCCAACTGGGTAGGCTCTTGACGTCGCAGCCAGCACGATACAGTGACACTGCCCATGCATTGAGCATTACACGCACAACACTCCATACACACTCCTGCACATAACACGCAGATACATAGATCCTGTAAGGAACCTTTTTTTTTATTAAGAATAAAAAATGTAGGGTCAGCTAGGACACAATTCGCGAGAGAGTTTTAAAAACTCAGGTGACGACCAAGCCGAGGTTCGTACCACTTTGGTAGCCCTTGTGCTAGTCACCTTTTTGCGGCCGATTGCCTTCAGCACTCGCCCCCAAAGTTCGGTGAAGCTGTTAAGGCCCTTCCGGTCAACAGCATTAACTAGGTCAAAAAAAAAAATGTAAATCACGAAAAAAAATGCATGATATTACTCACAGACATTTTTATTTTACCAATAACTTAGCATTAAAATGTCCTTAATATATAGCAGTGGTAAGTTATGATGAATAAAAAAATTTTTTCAGCATTTGTTGACTGTTGATATCAAACAATTGCGTTATTTCTCATAAATTATACCGGCTTAAGAAAATAGTCACTCACTGTATACAATCCTATCGGGAGAAGATAAATAAATCTTAGCAAATTCTGCTAGGTTACGATATCGTTTTGAGTTTGCTGACAACTACTTGTAAGGGTCTGCAGTCCTTTTTAGGCTAACAATCACGAATGAAACAAAAACGCCCACGGGGCGTCGTCATCCCACGTATTTTAGTGATGCAGGTTAATTATAACTATCACCCGCGAAAAGTACTAAGTGTTGCCAAATGTTGGTCTGCCGAATATTCGGCTCTTCGGCCAAGAGTCTTCCCGAATATTCGTAATTCGGTCAAATCACTATTCGTGTTGATAAGTGTATAAAGTTGACAACCACATCGAGAAACTAGATATGAAATGAATTACCTAATCATTTTCGAACTGGAAAAATATTTTAGTAATACGAACTTGAAAATTTTAATTTTAATAAAATAAATCTAAAATCAAGACAAATCATAGTGTTTTAAATATTGCATCACAAACAAAAACTTAAAAAGACGTAAATAAACAGGTGCAAATGAACGGGTCACCGTTTAAACAGACGCATTGGTATTTATTAAACCTCATTCGATATGTATTACACGTGGTTTGTAATAAAGTAGCTAAAATACGCGGCTTGGTTTACGTTAACATTACAATCACGTGCCGGCGCCAGACAGTTTACGAATAAAAATCATTGCGTGTCGCATTATCCAAGTTTTTGTTAAGGAGCATAATCTAATAGTAATATATCAGGTAGGTATATATCTACGAGTATATTAATAAATAAAATTGAAGTGTCTGCTTGTAATATCAAAATAACAAGTTTTTTTTACTAAATACATATGAATGTACGAGTATACATACATAAACATACATATACGATATACGAACCTATATCAAAAACATTTCTTTTTCCTGTCTGTCCGTTGGTTTTTTCCGGCTAATGCCAGGAACGGTGTGGCCGATTTTGACGGGTGTTTTTCTGACAGATAGGTGATGAAATAATAAGGGTTCCGCGTAAAAAATTAAAACTCATAAGATTTTGAACAAAATCAATGCACAATTTTACTTGCAAATGTTTGAATTTTTGCTTTCTGTTAGTACTACGGTAATTTTAAGCCGGTACAAAAAATAGGGTCCATTCTTTATCAATGATTATTTAAAAACTATATTACGTAGTGAATAATTATGAAGAATAGCAAATAGGATACTCGGGTAGAGCTCCGAAAGATACTATAGCTAGCTGAACCCAGCAAATTATTTTTTTACCAATATCTATTTGAGAAGTCAATAAAAATTGAGCTCAAAGATTCCGTTACAAACATACAGGTCAAGGTTAATATAAAACGTATAAAAAACTGTGTGAGCGGAGAGAAATAATAAGTGTGAGTTCACATGCGGTAGAATTGATACTTCCTTTTAGTGACATCTAGTTTGTTTATTTTGTACTAACAACCAAACGTGTTGCAGCTATTAGCCATATTGTTTATTGACATCTATTGGTTAATAATGGAACTGAAATCCGTTACACATTTTCGTTTCATTAAATCCAATTCACACCGTTCCATAAGAAGTTTCACTTCAAAAAATTGTTAAATTCGGTTGAGTGATCCTCGAGTTGTAAGTAAATTTAACTTCAGAAAAAGTTCCGTTAAAATCGGTCTTGCCGTTTCGGATATTAGCCGGAACAAACACAGCAGACAATTTTTTTTTATTGATATACTTAGGTATCGTAAATATTTAGTAAAAGGTTGTTATTTTGAAATATCCGACAATTATTTCAACTTTATTTATTTGTATAAGTAGATTATTACTACTTTCATTAGGAGTTTATAATTCGCTACAAAAAATGTAGTGTAAGGAATTGTCGTTTTGTTCTATTTGTCCAAATAAAACACTAATTTTTCTTTCTATCCATGTGTATTTAATCTATACCAATAAATAAAATTGAAGTGTCTGTTTGTAATGTTAAAATATTTTTTTTTATTAAATAGATATGAATGTATATATGATACCTATACCAAAAGTCCCATATTTTGGTATATAGCTGAAGTTTTTTGCGTAACTTAGAGTTACTTTTCGAAAATAATTAGGGTACCGCGTAAAAAAATTAAAACTCATACAAAATTCAATAAAATCCGATTCAATGCACAGTTTTACAGGCAAGTTATTACATTTATGAGAAATATTTTCATTTTATATTAATACTAAAAAAAGGTAGGAACAAAATTAGGGTTCTGTAAAAAAAAAGGTAAAGCGTAGAGAACAACGGGCACAGTCGCGGGCACATAGCTAGTTGTTTATAAATATTAAACTTTCCCCTTAAGTTGTTATTTGGAAGATTATCCGAACCTATTGTCCACAATATGTTAATAGGATTTAAGTTTATTTACCAGTGTAGTAATTTATCAACATTGTATTATAATTTATATTACAGTCGACCACTCGGGTTTTGTTGAATAATTAATGGTCATAATTATTGTAAAATCAACATAACGTTTCAAGCATATTTCCTGATTTCCTTGCAATTACAGCTGATGAAGCCAGTCATAAATTGACATCATAAATAACACCCTCAATAATTAAAACTAAATGAAAAATATTAACGCCTGGATAAATTATAGCGGGTTATCTAAAACGTTACTGATAGAGACATTTTTTCTTAGCAAATTACGCCCATTTGTGTCCTCTTTTATGCATGCCTAGTAATGGTTTCCACACATAACGGGCGGGTCGTTACTCACGCCAGCGCGATTTTATTATAGTAGACGTGGTGCTGTGTGTTTTACTTGAAGTGAATTTACTTGCCTGTGGATAAAAATTTGTACAGTCAAAACTAAGACAAGATTGCATTATCTACATATAGAACCATGAATAACTAAGAAAGAGAGATCTTAAAGATATATTACATTAATTATAGTATAGGGGAAGCATAACAGCGTCGTTTATTTTATCTCTATCAACATGCCAGTAAAAAAACCTTATATCAAACCAAAATTATCGATTTTCAATTTTGTTAATAATTGTTATGACTAAATAATTTTTTGTTTTTCACATTAATCGACATTAATTGTATGGTGTAGGATGCATAATATCTATGCCAATACATTATTTTTGTGCGAGTGCGTGCATAGTTGCGAATATCTATACTAATAAATAAAAATGAAGTGTCTGTTGTAATGTCAAAATTAAATTTCTTGACTTAATTGATATGGATGTATATAGTGAGATACCTATAACAAAAATACTATTTCTAAAATTTTTGTCTGTATGTCTGTTTGTTCTGGGTAATCTCCGTAACCGGTGGAGTTTTTGACGGGACATTTTTTGCTAGATAGCTGAAGTTACTTCGGGTAACTTAGGGTACTTTTAATTTTCGATAATAATTAGGTTCCACCTAAAAAAATAGAACTCGTAAAAAATTGAATAAAATCCGATATAATGCAGTTTTACGGGCAAGTGCTTGAATTTATGAGAAATATTGTTACTTTTTTGGTACTAAAAAAAATTTGGGTCCCGTATAAACAAATTTAAACGCAGTGTAAAATACATGAAAAGCGGGTACCGCTGCGGGCACACAGTTAGTTATAAAATAAATATTGTACACCGACAGACGACCGTTTCTTAGCTCTGTACTCAAAGCCTGGTGCTTGAAGTTACAATGCTAAGTTTACATATATAAACTATATGTGGTACATTAAGTAGGTACTTGGCAGGAACATTTTCTTGTTTGTTGCCACGCCGACCAGTGGTGCCGGCTTATAAAAAACCCCGTGGGTGCTTATGCCTATTTGATGATTCGTTTTAAAGAAATGGCTATTTTGTCGTGAATATTGCTTCTTGGTCCGACTAGTCACCAGGTTTTCAACGTGGGCGATAACGCTCCCTTGTGGGCCACAGAGAAAATTAGAGTGCATTAAATGGGTGTGGGCAGATAAAAAATATAGTCTAAAAAAGACAAAAAAATAATTAAGTAGACGGTGAGGGTAATAAGGTTTAGAAACTGTGGTCCGTCATGTTACAAGCGAACAGAAGAAATAGTACAAAAAGATATTGCATTTTATACGAAAATTAGGTAAAAGAAATACTAGATTGGATAATTAAGAAAGCTTATGAAAATGTATGTTTTTTATTTTATCAGTCAGTATATTGCAATCCCAAGTAAATGATCTATTCACATAAGTAGATATGTTGTCCGGCGGTGGGTAAGGTTGGTTCTTGAGATATGACTAACAGTTTACTAATCAAGTTTCATGTTATGGGAGCTGCATATCCACTATGTACTACTCTGGAATCCTGGAGCCTCCGAGTAGGTACTCCCGTAGTCGGTGCCCCTGTCGCTGACATAGTCTTTATTTATCATCTATGGGTGTATCGCAAGTCTTTGGGATCACGTGTTTTTTTTTTGCAAATTTTTAACCAGTTCTCTCTCCTGGTGATACGTGGTGACATTTTAGACTAACAAATGTTCCCCCCCCTCCCACACAAATACACGTATAACTTTTTGGTACAGAGTATTATCAAAATTTTCAAATTATTATCTTTAAATGCTATAAATATAGTCTTATTTACTTATGGAAAATTTGGAAAATCGTGACTTGGCAACAGCGAGTTAAGGTCATGCGCACCTTTTTGGTACCCGCATATCGCCCATTCATGATAGAATAAGTACATGTGATATTTGACTACACCCCTTGTGATGTTCCGTGTTTTTTTCTGAATTTCTTTCCAGCATTTTAAGCCTTACGTTTATAATTAAATAAAATTGGTACATACAAAATATTATACCAAATAACAAAGAATCATCGGTTCAGTGGTTATAAAGTTATAAGCTAAATAACGGACAAACAGAGATATTGCCTTTATATAAGAAAAACTTATTCCACATATAATTTTGGATTGTGGATAATTTGCTAAAAACTAATAATTAATAATGGTGAATTTTCTATTATTCAGAATCATTTAAAAGGCAACGTCTCTCTTGCTGTTCGTTATTTTGCTTTTAACTCGAGAACTACTAAACCGATTTACATAATTCTCTTTTTAAATCATAGATATATTATATGTCCAGGTTTTAATATACATTTCGTTACGTTAAATAGGATTACCTATTATTTAGATTGCTTTTGTTACATATTCGTATACATACTATATGTACCGTAACATAATATATACTAAAACCTAGCCAGATAGAATACATATAATAAAAAAAAGAATCTTGCAAATCGGTTCATTAGTTCTCGAGTTATAAGCCAACTAACGGACAGACAGACAGACGTTGTTTTATATAATGTAATGTAACGAAGATTGAAAACAAATGTCAAATGAAATGCTTATTTAACTATTCTGTTTTTACTATGGCGGGGTTTTCGGCATACAGTCGCTCACCCAATGTGTCTGAGTTCATAAGCCAGGTAACTTATAAGATAAATATATCAAATAAAAAAAAAAATACTAATACAATGTTTAAATATTCAAATGTAATTAATTGTAATAAACAAATATTAACATGAGTCATAATATAGTTGTCAATTAGGAGATCTAGTGTGATAATGTTAGGTTCAGAAATTACGGGAGCGAGGTTAGCCCGGTGGACTGATCCGCGTGTCTTGTGTACGACTAAGGTCGGAGGTTCGAACTCAGGGTGGGAAACAATTTTTAGAGCGTGATTAGCCCGGTGGGTTAATCCGCGTGTCTCATAGACGGTAAGACTGATAGGTCGGAGGTTCATACCCAAGATGAGTAACACATTTTTTTTTTTGCATTGGGGGACTTCGGTCTCACTAATGCAATGGGTAAGAGTAGTGCGTAAATGCATTTCCCCCCGTCAAAAAAAAAAAAGGTTCAGAAATTACTATATTGCTCTATTATATTTTTCAATGCGATAAATTTTATTATTTACTACTCTAAAATGTCCCCTTGATTTTTTTTCTTTATAACAAATTATCGTTATTTTAGTGTATGTGCAAAGAATGAGGAAATGAATAGTTTATCTCCTTTCCATATATTCTTTGCATATCCACCCATATGACGTTTTGGAACAAGGAAATTATTCCACAGTAGTTACTGTGGACAAGACTGAGCAAAATGACAATAAATATATAGTGTATTAATGTAATGTACAAATATAAACACAATCCTTTTGATACAATTGACAGACATCTACAAACTACCAACGCCATTTTGTTTAACCATACGTTAAATAAAGTATTGAAGCCAATGTGTGAACTCCAGACATAATTTCTATGGAACTACAGTGTATGAGGTGATGTGTACGCACATATTCATTATCTCGCTCTCTCTTTTGATTGACGCATTATACGAAACTGAGACGCACGTATACACTAATCCTGAAGAATGCAGTCAAGTCTATACTCCTTTTATCCTATTCTTCTTGTTCATGCTATAAAGTTAGTTTTATTTAAAAATACGACAGTAAACAAAAAAAGAAATATGAACCCAACAAATTATTTAGTTTTGTTACAAAACGAAGAGAACAACACTATAGTAGGCTAAATGTTTAATTTAAATGAACTTGTAACATGATTTTGACAGATAAAATATTAGGTTTTTTTTATCAGAATAAGACTTTCAATTCACATCATTTACATTATTGCTTTTATAAAAAAAATTAGAGGGTTGTCCAAGATTTTATAGAAAATAATTCCCAAAAAAAAAATCTGTTGTAACACTTATCAATTTCAAATTTTGTGTAGTATTATATGACCACCTACATAAACCTAATCCAAATAATTGCAAATAAAAAAAAATATAGATACAAAGTTATAATAGAGAGAGAGAGAAATTGATAAATCTTAAATGGGACTGATAATTCAACTATTACAATGTAATAAAATATGACTGATTAAAGATTTTCAACTTCACATGAAGAACATACCACAAGAAGAAGAGTTTTAAAAGAGTACAATAATTAAAAGTGAACTTAGTAATGTAAATAAGTTCTCAAATAACATTTCCTCATGTGTAATGTATCAACTTAAAATAAAAACTTAAAAAGTACTATCAATTATAACTAATAATATCATCAATAAAAAATACATTTTAACTCAAAGACTACAGTCTAAATCATTAAAGAGTATATCTTTCAGTCTCTTCATCTTTTCTGGGACTGGAACTCCAGAATGTGCAGGTTTCGGTTTACGTTTCCATGCTGATTTCTTGGCACTTTTAACAACACTACTGCTTGGCTCAGGTGCAGTTTTATTTTGTTTCGGCTTTGGAGTTTCTACATTTGGCACGGTGGTTGATCTTTGTCTTTGCTGAATACTAGTAGTGTTATTGACTGTAAACATTGGGAATAAAACTTGATAAATTTATAATATGATTAAAGACTAACATCTAGGAGATTTTTGTATTGCTACATAGAATATCTTTTTACATTATCTTACTTCATTCATTACTTCCTAGTTTATGTTTTTTCTAACTGACCAAACTTTAGGAAGAGTGCTTAAGGCCAGCACTAGGGCACCAAAACAGTATAAACCTCGGCTTGAACTGCTACCTGTGTTAAAAATTATGCCCCAGCTAATCTAGTAATACTAGGAGTAAACGAGAACCTTACATAACCTATACAATTTGTGTGTAGATTAAATATTTCAGGCAAATTTAACTGACGACAATTTAGTGAAAAATTCGTTTTTCATTGTCTATTATTATTTTCTAGAAGATAGTAAGGGTCAATCTGTTTCAAGCAGAAGCAAACTCAAACTTATCTTTTCATATTATCAGATTATGCAGAACAATCATTGTTTAAGAAACAAATTAATGCCAAGTAATCACAGGTTTTAATCCATATTAATACTCTTTTTTAAGTACATTAGGATTACATATAACATTATTCTCCTGTATCTTTAACAAATGTGTATACAGTACTTAAAATCTAATAATGAATGTGGATTAGAATTTTTTTTATTAAACTCTTGGTAAATAGAACAATGTTTTAATTGCAATATGCAATTGAGAAACAAGGATATCACAAAACACACAGAAACGAAAAAAACAAAATAGAATTTTATTTTTTTCACTAAGTTTGTGAGAATACCAAAACATATTAGTTTATTACAAGAAATTACAAATGAGAGCTTAAAACAAGATTTATCTCGGAACGGAATCATTCGTGAAATATAATTGAAAACTAAAATAATAAAAAAATCTTACGTTTTATGGGAGTTTTGTTTTTCAATTTCTTTTGAACTATCTTTTTCTTAGTAGTGTTTGATGGTAACGATTCTGGTTTTTTGTTTTGTGCTTTTGGTGTAGATATAATTCTTGGAGCCATAATTAATTAGCAAGTAATAAAACTAATATATAATATGTACCTAACAAAAACAGACAGGTAAAAAGAAATGTTTTGACTGTGAGCTGCTATTTTAAAAAGTAACGAGTTTTTTCTGCTTTTAATTTATTTCGTATCATTGCTACAAGTTATTTAAGTCTGATTTTGGTTAGATTTACTTCTTCTTCTTATATAATGGAAATCTGTGTACACGCAATTTATGCCAGTGTCATGTGGGTAAAATGTATTTTCAATCTTGTATCAGCGTTACCAAGCTCCAGTTAAACGGTAACCCATCCTGGTCGATCTTTTCATGGAGCTTTGTCGGCACCTCAGAATAAATGTTATGCGTTATCTTCCACAATAAACTCAACTTGAAGACTATAACCAAACTATATTACACAAAACGCTACATGCTAAGCTTACATAATATTAAGTCAAATACACAAGTTTAATGAGTTAAAGAAAATAACATGAAGACTGAGAACCCGTCAAAAACTCCAAAGTAATTTAAATACTTATTATTAAAGAAGAAAATCGTCGCTTTAGTTATTTAACACTCTAACGTGGGTATTACACACTTGGTTTTGTTGGAGGCAAAGCCAAGGTCACGGCTATGATTGATGAATTTCCTTCTGTGAAAAGGAATTACAAACATCTACTTGGTGAAATTTGGATGTCGCAGTGTTCCCAACGTAGAGGGTTGCTACAACTGTTTTCATTTGTTACCAGTGATGTCATTTCCTATAAGTCGCTAGACTCAATATGAAAAATCGCTAAACTGATTTTACCAGGATTTCCTTTGGTTTTTTTCTATTTTTAGACCTTATATTGGACGCAAATATCGCAAGTGCATTTGGGTTTCTCGCATAAGCATGTGTTGAGTTAACAAAAAATATATTATATAATTGTAATATAATTTCTACTCTGAAAGTTGTCAGACAAGTCAATAGACCATTTTTGTCGTTAAATCTATTTTGTTTGTCGCTAAGACTTAAAACTAGTTCGTAATATCTAGCGACAGAATTGCTAAACCCCCAAAACTGATAAACCAAATATGGTCGGTGCACTTTTTTGAACGTTAATCTTGAACTTGGATTAAATTGAATGAACCTGAACATAGCTCTATAATGATATTTATTTCTTTCTGATAAAACTGTAAAAAAAACGATTTAATGACTTTGTTACCATTGCATTTTTTATGCTATTTAAATCTAAAATCTTTTCTAAAGGAAAGACAAAACAATATAAACCATGCAGCCAACCCTAACGTTTCTTTTATTGAGGCTGTAGAAGTATTTGCCAATGTCAATCTTCGAAGTTTGTTTTATACTGGAATATTTTAAAGTAATTGTGAAAAAATAGAAAAATTTAATACATTAACTAGTAATTCGTAATTAAACTGACCTTTGCTTTAAAGATTTATTTATAATTAAACTACGTTAACTGTTATTTAATAAGTTGGATTTGATTTGATTGGCGTGCTAGTTCATTTTTAAATATTATAATTTAAATTCAAAAAATGCATTGCAATAAATAGGTACCTATGAATATGTCAGGTTAAAAATACTACAAAAATTTACAAAATAAAAAAATACTATAAAATATACGCAATTTTATTAAATACATAATTTCAAGTATTTTTGTTAAATTTAGCTCACAGTTAAATTTAGTACTAAAGTATTAATATAAAATTTTGGAAAATTATAATAAAAAACATAATATCAGTAACACGAATAAATAATGAATTGTTCATCATTATATCTAAAAAAACTCAAATTAAAATCAATAGCTAAGTACCTGCACAAAATATTTTTTATTGTTACTATAATGACATGCAAAATAACGGCAACATCGCTATTTGGCGTCCATCTTTACTATTTTGTGTGTTGTGTTGTGTACCAAAACTATAAATTGTATAAATATTTTACCTTTATAAAAATTCTTACTTGATAATAATACGAATAATTTAATCTGCCGGCGATTGAAATATTCATCAACTTGGTATGGATTAATTTATGGTATTGTTTTCTTTGAATGTCATGATATCAAAACCTATGTCAATCGGAGTTTCACTGTTCTTTGCTATTGACCTACCTAGTATAATAGGTGTTAATTAATGGAACAGCGTTTATATATTTTAATCAACTTTCTTCCGATAATCGCGGTATATATTTGGCGACTTTTTTAGGTCATACTGTAAAAGATATTATTTTTATAGCAGATGAAGTGTGCAAATGGATAGGCTCAACCAACTGCGTGGTGCGGCGGGAGATTCTACGCTCGACACCACGTCTCCGCCGAGCGAATCCTTTATGACCGCTAACGAGAGCACATCTAAATATTTTCTCTCTGTCAGAAGTCGATTCTTCATTTGATATATCACCAATAAAAGATGTATCCCTGGCATCAGCAACGGCCGATTCAGAATCGACTATTACAGAAGACGGTTTGATACCCAATTTATCACCAATCAGAAAGAAAAATGATATCTTAGATAGTTACAAAATTGGAAAACAAATAGAGGCAGCCAATATTTTGTCTGGTGGTGTTGATATATTCGATGACAATGATAACTCCTATGACGGCGATGAACTGGTTATTGATGATAACATTGAGCTGGATGAAAAATCAAATTCTGAAATTAAACAAGAGACTGTGGATTTCAAGTCAGAAATGATTGAGTCAACACTAATTGAAGGAGAGGCTGATGTGGCTAGTAAAGATACTGAAGTGGTGCTACAGATTGATGGCAAAAATGTGGATGCTATAGACATTGGGAATGGCCTGTACCTGTATAGAAAAGATGGTGAAGAGGAATTGGCAGCCGTTCAAATTATTGATGATGAAAAGCAACAACCCAGTTTCAAATTCCTCAAAGTGCGGTAAGTATTATTCTCACAAATCATAAGTCACATATCATGATTGATTGATTGAATGGGAAGACGTCCACTGGAGGACAAGGGGGGATTTGCCATAATTGACACGCTTGGCAATCACAGTAGTTTTTTGTGGTTCTCAGAGAATACTGCTGCCATTCTCTGGTTTCATTCTTAGTCGCCTTTTACAACACCCATGGAAAGATATGGGGTGGTATATTCTTAGCCGGCACCACATAATAAAATAGTGGTATTATTTAATCTTTTATGTTATAAACAATTTTTCAGTCTTATTAACAAAAAACTTTACCATATAGATAAGTTATTTACTAATATTCTAAAATTAATCTGTTACTGTCTTTGATCAAATTGTCATTTAACATCAGATAATAATATTATCAAACAACAAAACTTATCATAGTTTTAAAAAAAGGTGTACCAGATATTATAGTCTTTTTCAAAAAATATTGTGATTCTAAATAAAACTTAATATTATTTATAAGCTCATTTGCAATAGTTAGTATATTGTTTTTCGGATGTATGTAGAATAGAAACACATATAGTTATTTTTAAAATTTAAACACTCGGTACCTGTTAATATGTTGATTACCTATAAAAATAAGATGATAGGAAGACAATAGGAAAACAATGGAAAGCTGGTGTAAACGCCAGGTTAGTGTTTATGGGGTTAAATGTTATAACCTAATTAATTACATTAATTTTCTGTATGTGAAGTTTCCTTTTTTTAAATTATGATCCCGTCTTTAAACAGCTTTGTTTAAAGAACATTTAATTCGTTAATTTATCATAACATTTGATTATATTATACTCAAGCTATTAAGTTTCTATTACTTTATATAAAATTAGGTTTAATGATGGGCAATGTTTTCTGCTTTACATATGAATTTTGCCAGCCCTTTGTATTTGTAATATGGATAGTTAATATAAGGTTTATTTTAAACCATATTTAAAATAACTTTCTAGGTAGTCATAGAATGTTTATGTTTTTACTTAACATTATTGACACTATTCTTATGTTTATTTCTTTAAAATGTTTTATAGAGTTCGAAAATATATATTGTAAAGTAAAAAGAAAAAATAGAGTTAAAAATAAATTAAATAACCTATCTTACAGAGAGAATACTGAAGGGAATTTAGAAGTATATGAAGAGATTGAAGTAGAAATACAAAAAGAAGTGGTGAGTTATTTTACTATACATATTAGTGCTTACTTTATTTTATATTGTGACAAAAAGAACCGATAACAGGGTTCAATAAGAGGTAATAACAATAAGAGGTAATAATAATAACAATAAAAAAATTTTTCATTAGTGTCATAAAAATTTAACTTTTAAAATGGATATAAGTAACTATTTATAGTATTTCATGTGTAAAACAACTTTACTTTAAACATTTGTACTACTTTACAGCCTGCTAGAGAAGGAACTGATATAAACACACCACATGTTCCTATAAGGGACATTAATAAAGTCATTAATGACACCACAAGCAACAAAGTTGATAAAAATAAAACACTCCAGATAGAACAAACATCATCAATATGTGATGTAGATAATGAATATAATAAAGATGTATTAGAATCTAAGTCAGAAGTCAATTTAAATGGTAAAATGGTGAAATTCAATGAATCACGAAAATCACCTGTGATAGGTAGTTTTTTGCATATCACTCAACCCCCAACAAAGAAGGTAAACCACTAACAAAAACCATGGTAGATCTGCAATTGCATCCAAGCAGACATTCTGACAATATAAAAAAGACAATTGAAGTGCACACAGATAATTGCAAACAAAAAATGATAGAAAATCAAATAAAACATAAAGATTTTATCGAAGAAAAAAGAACCTTATACTTTACCTGCTGAGAATGACGCTACTACTATGTTAATAGATGAAAAAAGTGAAGAGAATATAAATAATGGAAACGAGGTAATTAAATCAGATAACCTTTCTTTACAAAATAATGTTATCAATACATTAAATACCATTGATGTAACTATCTCAAAAGCTAATGAACCTGCAGAAATAAGTAAGCAACATGACCAACAGAATGTTCCAGTAGAGGTTAAAAATAAAACATTAGAACCAGAAAAGTTAGTAACCTTTGATAAAGGTGTTGTTCTAGATACTGGTAATTCCAATATGCCACAATGTTATGATCAGGTAGAAAATACAATGAAAAATCATAAGCATATTGAACAAGACGATAGTGAGGTAAACATTTCAAAAATAGATATTTCACATGAAATTATTTTAAGTAATCAATCAAGTGAAGAGGCAAATAAAAAATCGGAAACACATATAAAATGTAATTCTACAGACAGTTCACAAGGTATTTTATGCTCACTAGATGAGCAAAGTCAGAATAATAAGGGACAAGATAACCAAATTGCTCAAATAAAAGACCATATTGTAGGCGATAAAGTGGTGTCAAATGAAAATAATTCTTTAGATATTGCTGAAAAATCGTCAGCGCCAAAACATTTTGAGACAATAAATATACATAAAGATTTAAAAGAAAATAATATTTTAAAAAATATTACAGAAGATCGTATAGAATGCAGTAAAGCCTTTAGAGAAGATAGTGAATTCAAAAATGAAATTGCAAAAGAGATGGATAAAGATATTAATAGAGAAGAAAATAATAAAAACACACTTGATCAATATATTGAAGAGAGCAATGTTTGTAATAACCAAAATATCGAAAGTATACCTTTAAGTAACAAATCAACACTTTCAGTTCAGTTTGATATACATAACGAAAATAGTAACACTAAAAAATCTTTACCATTTAATTTTACTGAAAAATCTGTACAATCACAAGAGAAATCATCCTGTGAACAAAAACATTTAGTAAATAAATCTGATGAAAGTAAAACAGTTGAGAAATCCAGTAATGATTGTAAAAATATAATTCAATCAAAAGGAGACATCCTTATTGAGGATAAAGAAGTAAATATAAAAAAAGGACAAGATAAATTACTGGATGACAAAGTCATTGAAATGGAAAATTTTAAAACGGAACATATTTCAGAAATTAAGCCACTTAAAAATAGAGAAGAATCTGAAGTGCCTATACAAATTGAAACAAAATTAGAATCTGAATCTAATGAGACTCAAAAGGATATCAAAATAATTGATGATGAGTCAAAGTCTATCAGTACTGGTTCAGCTGTTCCATTTGGTAAATGGACAGAAGCTAACAGACAAGAATTTTTTTAAATAAGATTAAAGGTACAAGAATTTTAGTTAATAATTCTAATAATAAAGCAATAAAGAATTCTAATGATTTAAATAGGCGTGATGTTTTAAAGAAAATTGCTAGTAAAAGACATACCAGCACAATTTCAAAGACACAGGATTTATGTACAACCAACAGTACCAAACCTGAAACAGTATTTACAAGTAAACCTGTAATACCTATTGAAGAACTCAATGCAGTACCTAAAATACCAAGTGCAATAGCGAGTCATGAGAGTAAAATACCACTGAAAGTTGGAACATCTACTTCTAAAACCAACGAAGTTACTATTAAAAAGTCTACAAAACCAGACTCGATTCGTAAACCATTAGCTATACCAACCAAGGTAACTTCAACTGTTACAAGCATAACCAAGAAAGAATCAGTTCAAAGAAAAGCAGTAAAAGATTTAATCGATAAAACTATTGAAGGTATGATAATTAAAGCATTCCCCTCTAAGCCTACTTCCACAGAAACAAAAGCAAGTGACAGTAATGTCGTAAATACTTCAACTACTTCAACAACTCTTGATGCCATAGAAATGAAAATGAATGAACTACATGGTATTCCATTTATAGAGAGACCTCCACATGAGTTACCTAAAGTGAACAATCCTGTTCCACAAAATTATGTTCCAGCTGATCAAGAGAAAATATCTGATATTAAACCTACTAAAGTGCCTAAATTATCATCTTCAAACAACAAAGATACACAGGAACCAGTAAATGTTAATACCCTTGAAGTTGATTCTGAAGAAGAGGTTATAGAACACGAACCTGTGACTGGAGACATTGAAATTAAACATGATCTGCCATCGAACCTTTCTCTAAATGAAAGTTCTATAAAAACAGAGACACATAATTTAAATAAAGATAACACTAAAAAGGAACCTGTCATAACAGAAAAAGATTTTGATAAATTCGCAAGAAGGAATTCTGTGTCTTATGAAAATTGTCTTACAGTTAGTTTCGATAAACAAGAACCACTTAACGTAGTTAAAGCTGTCATCGAGATGGATATAGCACCGAAAAATCATAACAAAAATGAAGTTTTGAAAATTGAATCTAAACCACACCATGCTTCCAAAATCCAAAACATAAATCTAAATAAACATCCAAATAAAATTTACTCCTCTACGAAAATAGGAAGAGCCATTGAAGACCCTTCTAACAAACATTATCATTCTAAGCTACAAATAGCATACCAGTCAGCCCTAACAGCTAAACGCCAATTGTCATGTCCCATAGACATAATTGAAGACCAACCAGTAAAAGTTGTTTTCATGGATGCAAAAACAGATTTTGTTCCAAATATACTGAATATTCAAGGACAAGAACTATCATCTAGTGAGAAGAAGAATGCAGAAGAAGACACAATCCACGCAACAGATTCTCTGAATTCGGATTTGGTAAATGCTGTTGATGAAGAAAAACCACAAGAAGATATTAAAGTAAAAACAAAACATCAAAGAAAACAAGTTTTAACTCCAGTTGAAACTCCTGAATTGGAATTGATTGAACCACGAGACTTGGGAATTGATGTTTCACCTAAAAAGAAAAGAAAAACTGAAGACAACAAAGCTGATAAAAACTCAAAGAATGTGATACATAAAAAATCTTATTTACTTGGACGTTCAGTAGTTGAAGATAAAATACTCAAAATTCAAAATTTAACAAACAATGAATCTAAGTCAACATTAAATAGACATGAAGAAATTGTTCCTAAGGATGCTGTTACGGCTATAGATAGTTTAGTTAAAGCTGCAGAAATGCTCGAAAACCAATCTGAAAATATGAACAGTAGTACAACTTCAAATTCAGATAGCCTACCAAGTACTACTCCGGTTAAAAGAGGTAGAGGTCGCCCAAGAAAGTATCCTCTTCCGGATGTTACAACCGATAAACCAAAAGTGCCTAGTCCTCAAAAGAAACCTCGACTAATAGATGCCAAACAAAATAAGCGGGATACTGAAGATGAAGAAAGCTCTGATGAAGCAGCAGTTAAAGAAAACTGGACCATGGGAAAAATTAATGAAAACATTGTTTGTCCCATTTGTAATAAATTGTTTAGATCTGAAAATGTTATTTTCAAACATGTAAAACACTGTTCAGGTCCTTCGCCAAACAGATCTGATACAAGTACAAGAAGTGCAAGGAAGGGACGAAGTTCTCAAGAATCGGATGATAAATCTCACGGAAGTCAAGACGAGATGGATGTAGATGACGAGAAAACTTATGAAGATAATGAGGATATGATTACAGAACGTAAATCTGATGATACCATAAATAAATCAGATGAAGATAACAATGTTATTGTTATTGAAGATAGACCAGTCAAAGAAAGATCGAAAAAACATACTGACGAAAAACAATGCGAATCTAGATTAGGAATGAAGAACAGAATACAAAATACATCTTCAAGTAATCTGGAATGTGAATTTTGCGGGAAAACCTTCAGACAACTTTCCTATTTGGTGAATCATAAACTACAACATAAAAAAGAAAACATTAAAAAAATTGAAAAATCTGAAATGGGTAATAAGTCTGTTCTCAGTTGTGATATATGTTATAAAGGATTTAGAAAACTGCATCATTTAGCGCAACATCGTATTATTCACAACCAGAGTTCGACACCCAATAAATTGTTGAGAAAGAATTCTTCAGAACAAATTATTTATACAACTGAAAAAGAAGAAACGTCCAAACAAAGCGAAGATCCTAGTGCTGGATTCCGTTGTGAACCATGCGATAAATCATTCAGGAAATTACATCATTTGGTAGAACATAGAGAGACTCACGACGGGATTAATAGACAAAAAACGTCGTGTCCTGAACAGAATACTATTGACAAAACTATACCTCCGCCTCAATGTGATATATGCAAGAAAACTTTCCGTAAACTGCATCATCTAATTGAGCATAAAGAGCAACATGTTGAAACAAGTTCGGAAAAGTCTGATGACAAAAGTGTTAAAAGTTCCCTATCTACTAAAGATATTATTCATGAATGTTCTCTATGTTACATGGTATTCCCTAATGAGCATTCATTAAATAAACACACTATAATATGCCAGAGAAAAAAGAGATTATCAAAACAACCCAAACAAGTTAATGAAGGGGAACCTGATAACATTGAAACAGAAAATTTTAAGGTAGAGGAGGACAAAATCGATGATGGTGATGAACCTGAAATTATTTTAGATGAAGTTAAGGTTATTAATTTAGAAAAAGATGATGATGACATTGATATGTTTACAGCAGATGTAGTTATACAGGAGGAACATACAGAATTACCCAATATTACAGATATTCATCCGCCAAATGTTGTTGAAGATAAAAAAATTGAAAATCAAAAAGAACATGATAATGTTACAGAAGTCATTGTACCGAAAATAGAACATTTTGTAGAAATCAAAGACAAGAAGGATAAAACGGAAGCAAACGAAATTGAGAGGGTCCAGGATAACCTCAAAAAGAAAACAAACATTCACAAAGACAAAATGGTACCAACAGTAACAAAGCGTCCAAAAAAAATTAGTGTTGGACTCAAAACAGTTGACGAGAACAAACCATTGGAGGCAATTAGTGATGATGATGAAGTTAGGTACATGCTTAATCCTGACTATAAACCCGAGGATACGTCAGATGATAAATTATTCTTGAAAGTAAAAGCTAAAAAGCGGAATTCTCTACAAATTGAACGGCCAAACTCGAAAGATTTAATCAAAAGAAGGACATCTTTACAGCACCCCCCAAAGATACCACGTTTGAAATCAAAACCAATCGAAAACAAAATTGTCACCACGAGCACAGCGTTAATTAAAAACATTCCAAAAAATACTAAAGTGAAACCGAACCCTTCTACAGATTCAGATGACAGCGACGTGAAATATTCTTTCCCTGTGAAATTACCAAAGCCGACACACGAGAAGACTCTTAAAGATACAGAAAAGAGAACACTAAGGAAATCTCTTGAAGAAAAAAGAAAATCTTTGAGTGGTATTGCAAAACGGAAATCATTGGGGAAATCAATAGCAGCAGCTCCACCTAAGGTGCAGCAACAGTCATCGGTTAAACAAGTCAAAAGACGTAAGTAAGATATTTCTGCCTTTCAATGCTACATTAGTTTATCTTTTATATTGTTCAATATTTTACTTTTACAAATTAATTTTGTTCTGATTTACTTACGTTTATATCTAGACAATAAGGATCATAACACTTTGTCAGTCTGTCTATATTGTTGTATATTTATAAGATGGTGTTCAACTTTCTTTTGTGATGTGTTGCCAGAACTAAAATATTCTCCCTTAAATGCCCAATTAAAATGTTCCAGTCGAAACGAATACTACTAAATTATTCCGTTGGTTGTTTCTAAATAAGGTTAGAACTGTAGTCCATGTATTATTAAATTTCAGTTTCAAAACACAATTTTTTGAAAATTTTCCCTGATTATTTCCTAAAACAAAAGTAGCCAAGTTACAGGAACAGAAAGGCGGGCAAAAATTTTAAAAATTGTATGTACATTGCCAGTATATTCATTCTTCTGCATTTGTGATTTTGAGTTTACAATCAAACATGCAAATTTTATTTATATGTATAGACTTTGTGAATATATGCATACATTACCATTAAGGGAGGGGGTAAAAACTTTGGTTTGTTGAAAGTGGTTAACAATTTGTCCTGGGGAAAGTGATAAAGAATCTCTTCTTAATTCTTACCAAGAACTTTAAACCGTTGTATCTCAGAATTTTATTAGCTGTATGAAGTTTTTTCTAGTACAGTGGAACCTCGGTTACTTAAATACCAGGGGAAATAGTAAATAATTTAAGTTACCGAGGTTTTAACTTACGAGGGTTTGAGTTTGGATTTATCATAATTTAACTTAATGAGGTTCGTTTCTTTTTGCTGTGTTTTGCGATTATTATACATACAGGCGTGGGTAGAGGGACTATATTGAATTCTATTTTATAAAAAATCGTTTTCAAATGTTAATCCTTTTCTTTGTATTTGTCTTTTGTTTGTGTTCCGGGGGTTGTATAGTGTTAACACACGTACGGATCGGATCGTGGACATAGTACGCCAGGGCCGAAGTTAACAGTCCCCTAAGTAGGGTAAAATTCTTTCAGAAAAAATTGGTTTTTGATTCGATTCGAATCTTAAGTTTGTTGAATCGATTTATAAAACAAAGCCAAAAAGATTGATCTTTAAAAGTAATAAAGTATCGATTATTAGAGTTTCCTTTTTGTTATCTATGATATGATGATCATCATCATCATCAAGTATTTAGGCCTATTTAGTTTCAGTGCCATTTTCCCAAATAGTATTCCATAGTATTCGGTTTTATAATAAGATCTCAAAGAACATTACCGATTTGCCTGACAATAAATTTAGGAACCATGTCAAACATGTTTTGATTTGAAAAGGTTACATGAGCGATAGTGATGTCTGGAATTTACAACCCTCTCTCTGATTCTGTTAACAATGGTTGTAACTAGAGATGAATAATAATAGTTGTAACTATGATTTGTATAGTTTTTATTTAAAAATAATATGTATATTTATATTTTAAATTTATAAAAAAAACCAGATCGAGTTTCTTGCTGGCTCGTTATTTTCCGAACCGGTGGTAGTGTTTTGCCGTTCATAAGCGCCTTATTAAGGACTAAATTGAATAAAGGATTTTTTTGAAAAATCTTCATCCCTACTTAGGTGACTGATGTCCTCCTCAGCCGCTTGACAAACCATATCTACGGTCCGGTCCGTACATGTTTTAACAGCATTATACGACTCGCTTTGTATGGCTCGACAAAGCTGTAATGGCCCTTCCGGTCAACAGCGTTTTTAGCTAGTTTTGAAGCAATGTTGGCGCAGTGGGTAGTGCGGCCGAATTCCGCGTTAATCGACGTGAGTTCGATCCCACCTATCCAACTCTAAAATCAGCCTGAGTTTTCAGCGAAAGAAAACATCGTAAGGAAACCATAGCATGGTGGTAGGGCATTTTGTAATGATGCCCACTTGGGCAGCTACCACCCTGAAGTTTGAAACCCTGTCGCCAAATACCTATAGATATGTTCCGGTAACATCACTTGAGAACCAGTACCTAGGTTTAGTCTGTTTACCATCCTAGACAACATCTCCACTTAACATCAGGTAAGATTGTGGTTAAAGCACTGAATCTATATCCTGTAAAAAAAACTATAAAAGTTACAGAGGTCCAATATAGAAATTATATTTTAAAAAAATTATAGAGGTTTTAAGTTATCCAGGTTTATGTATTATTATTAATTATATTTTCACTGAGCTGTTGTTTCCAATAGATTAACATGTCAACAACCATATTATTTGTATGTATAAAAGGTTTTTTGTATATACATATGAGGTTATTAAAATCCAAGACAATTTGACTGAACACCATAAAAATTTGCTTGTGTATGTATCTTTTCATCTAGCAGCTTTTATGTGGTAACTCCCCACTAATATATCCCTTTTCTTTTAATTAGTCGCTAAATGGCGCTTCAACATATCAAATTTTATACCACTCAATTGGTGCCACATAAGATTGTTATAAATAGATAGTTCATCCATGAAAAATCAAAACATACCAGCAGGACAAAAGTTGTGAGGTTCAGCTAGTTCTCTACATGTTTATCTGTACATGTACATCTCTAAAATAATTCATGTAACATGATTTTTTTTATTTATATTACTCATTACTATAAGGAAGCGTATTTTTTTTCATAAGTATTAGCACTTGAATTCATGTTATTTAGCCGAACATGTATTTATGCGTTATTTACGTATGTCCCAGGAACAAGAGATGTGGAGCACAGATGCGACTGCGGCCAGTTGTTCAGCAGCGCCGCACTGTTGTCGCGGCACACGAGCCTGGCGCATACGCCGCCGCGGATACGCAAGCGCAGGTCCCCGCCGCCAGATACCGACAACAAGACCCTTATCAAACGGGCTCCTCGCAAGTCTTCAGACACAACCAAACAAACTGTCGTCGCGAGGAAACCAAGCGTCCGCAGTGATGCCAGCAGTTCCCTCCCGAAACCGAATCGATCGGCTAAAGCGACTACAGAATCAAAGCTGAGCGAAGTCCGTAAATCGATAAAACCAACAGAAAAGGAAATTGAGCTCAGTAAAACAGGTAACACGAGTAAACTTCGTAGGTCCGGTGCACACAGAGGTGTACCGGTTCCGGAAAAGATGAGAAACCTGTATCAGAGAGGTGGTAAAAAAATGACAAATTGATAAGTGTGTGCGTATTTAAAAATTTAACAGCAAGATCCTGTGTTATACATATAACATGATATAGTGAGATATTGGAAATACAGTGTAACAGTGAGATGCAGTCGAACATCAGGAACACTCACCATTGCGGTAAGTTAAAAAAGGACCATTGTTCATAGAAATATTTCTTACATTTGCTTTTGGTGAATTTTATACAAATACATCAAATAAAAATATTTATATGTCAAAGGAGCTGAGAGCATTGAGATCTTGTTTATATGTAAATTAAAAGTTATATTTTGTCAATTTGTTCTAGAAATATATAGATTGAATAAGAGTAAATATTTATGTTTTTTTTTCTTGTTAGTATTAAAAGTGTATTCTCATGTTTGATGTTTTAAATATTTTAGTTTTAACATGTTTTATTTTTAATTCTTCACATCGATTTAAATGTTATGAGTTGCAATCGAACACAGTTATATTATAAAATGAACAATAAAATATTTTTTTTTAAATTAAATCAATTATTAAATTTATAGTGGGTTTTAATTTTACAATTATGTTTTTATATTGAATCTACACTATCTCTTAACATCTAATATAGAGTTAAAATGACTAGCTTTTTTTTTATAAAACTGTAAACATGTCTAAAAACATGCATCAATAAATAATTTGTATACATTTGTTTGTTATAAAAAATATGAAATAACTAAATTTGCAATATATATTGTGAGCTTGGATTTAAGTTATTTTCTTAAATTTGGCACAGAAATGAACTCATGAGCTTCCTCCAGTGTACAGGCTTAATTACTTTAGTGCTTTGTTGTATTTCATAATTGTACTATTTAAATGTTATTTGAAGTTTAAGATAAATATAATGTATAATGCAATATGAATCAATTCATGTTAATAAAAATAATTTGAGTTGTAAACCTACACCAATAGTAAATACTTTATTATATACCAAATGAGACAGGGTCCAAGTCAGGAATGTAGTAGTGTGTTATCACTTTATTTGATGAAAGTTTTGCATTAGCTTTTCACTGATTCACATTTCACATCATTGTAATGAAACCTTAGATGAGCTTTATACTGATTGAATACAGTATTAATAGAGACTAAAACTCGACAATCTACGTTCTATGATATGGACTGTTTTAACTCCTTTATCGACATCCCTCCCATAACTTTAGCCCTAGTGGCGATTGAACTTGTCAATACAATGTCAATGTAGGGTTTATTAATTCTTCATAATTTATCGAGAGTTTATGACAGTTTTATAGATCTCTATGTGTGGCTTCTGAATAACATATAATATTTTATTCAGATGATGAAACATATAGATAGTGAGTGTCACATAAAAAGAACGCTGGTCGGGCTTCACCTACTTAGTATATATTTACGACATGAAGTGGGGTGTGGGGAGGTGACTACTCATGATATATCTATCCGCGACACACTACGTTAGGTTCCCGTTTGTGTTCACGTTATGTTTGCTCTCGAAATAGAAATGCACGACACTTTCTTTGTATGATGGTACTATATAGACTGGAAAGAAACATTATTTATATTGTTTGTTTTTAGTATGTTTGGCCTACAGAATATTGTTATGTAAAAATATCCCAATGTAATAAAAGTTACGCATTTTCGTGTTTCACGTTACCCATACACAGACTCACCCCTACTGTTATCGCCCAGCGCTCTGTTTATGTGACGCGATTTGAACTCTTGATTTTATTTATAACTTTCATTCAATAAATGAATAGTATGTTTCTTCATGAAAGGTATATATCGTTTATAATAATGTATGTATATGATAAGCAAATAATAATGAATAGTGCGGAAATGAATAACAAAAATATGAGTAACATAGAATGGTACTCCCGCGTTTATACAAATTTAGGACCAAAATATATCAAATTTTCTGACTATCTAATAATAATATATTGTTGTTTTTAATTTTAAATACTTAGATAATATTTATCATGATACTGTAGTGTAATGACTAACAGAATTAAATAAAAATTAATGATAATTGGTAAACAGTTTCATGAGATTTATGTTTTAGAGGTGTTTAACAAAATTTTATAAATATGTAGATTAAATAATTATTTTTAATAAGATGGATGAAATTTGAAATGGGATATAAATAAATAATCAAAATAAAATCAATTTGTGTTTAATTTATTAGAATAGCTCAGTACACATATATCAATATTTGAAGTAATGTACACATTTAATTCAGCATATCTAGAAATCTAACCTCTTTCACAAATAATATCTACAATACTTGGTTCCATTAGTTGAGGATCAATACATCTCAACTGTGCCGAAGAAAGTGCATCTTCTAAGAGTGCATTTAATAATCTCTCATCATTGCCCATGCAGGACAATCTCTGCTGTAAGAAGTGTACATCAACTTGCAATTGTTGAAGCCCATGCCTTCCAAAAGTGCGTAACCTTACACATTCAACTAAAGACTTCAAAGCAACTTTCAATGCTCCATTTGATAAAGCAGATCTATCAGCACCAGCTGGGCTGAAAACTTCAATTCTCTCTGAGAATATCCTGTTCAATGGAGAGAAAGAGGATGGTGCACGTGACCAGATAGTCCTTCTACTGGAGTCACTTGAAGGCTTGACACTTGTTGGAAATAATTGTGATGCAGCACTGTCAGCACTAGCCAATGTTTCTACAACCCTGCGGCATACAGCTCTTGGTCCTCGTGGTTCAGGAGCTCGTAACCAATCTCTAGCAAGAACTGATACCCTCAACATCTGTGCTGCAGTTTGACCAATAAAAACAACCTCTGAATCCAAAGCTACTTGTGCAGCTGTGGACAAATGGACCACCACACAGCTTGTGTCTTTGTTTTCAATAACTAAAGCTGGGGCTGCTTCTTCTAAGAGCTTTAACATATGAGTATGGAGTGTATTAACACCTCTTTCTTGCATTTCTAAACATAATTTTGCTAGAATGAGAAGCAACTCAAATGGAATGTTGTTTGATGTTTGTGGACAGGCCATCCTTTTAACCATATCTGAAAGGTTAAACATGGTCTCTGATATTATTTTCCAGCATGTGTCTGCAACAGCCCTAGCACACCATGGTTTGAGACCAAAGGAAAGATTATTTTGTAAGAATGCCATTAGGTCTAACAAAGACGCTTGAACTTTTTGCATGAGATAAACAAGTAGCGAATTCATAATATCTTTTTTAAATCTGTATTTTCTGAGCCTTTGGGTGCTAGCTAAAGATTGTCTAACCTTCATCAGGCTATCTCTGAACTGGTTTTGTATGGACTGCTGCTGAATTGTAGCTTTATGACCGACACACTGTACAACAACTTCAACAGCTTTATTACACATTGAATCACTTGAGATGATTTCAGTCATTGCCTGTAATTTTCTAAAGAACTTATCTAAACCCCTAATCAGTATTTCAGTGCCAATATTTTCTGGTCTTTTAACAACTTCTTCGAATAGGTGATAGACTTGTGACATGGTTTTATTGGCAAATTCTGGTATGTTAGTATTATCTTCTTGAAACATCTCATGATAACATGAAATAATTATTCCTAAATCAGCCAACAGAGTATTGTTACATTTCTCTACCCATTCAAGAATGTCAGTGCTTTCAACCATAGTACTAAGTCCTTGTAAGTGTTTGTCTAGACGACTTTCAGCACAGCTTAAAAATATATCCTGGAGTGAGGAATCACTCTCTTGCAGCTGCCTTAGTAGTCCCAACACTCTCAGCTAACTCAGAAGCTGAAGTTTCAGCACTTAGTAGTCTGTCCCTTAAAGTTTTCTTTAAACTATAAATAATTTCTGAACATTCAGCTTGTATGCTTTGAAAGGATGGTTGGTTGCCATATTTTTGTAGGACCCTTTGGGCATGTGCATAATCATGAACAGCATCTGCATACCTACCTTCTAAAATAGCCGTATTAAGTTGGGAAGGCAAAAGGAATAGGAATTGAAGTTTATCTAGAAGTTGCCTAGTTCCACATAGCCTTCTTACATTGTTACCACTATCTTTCAGCGACTCTGATATTTGTGCACTGAACGAAGTGATCTTATTCATATTTTCACTCAACTTGTTCATCTCTTCCTGCATTATTTTGAAATCTGTGCGCATTTTACGAACTGTTTCTGTAGCCGATATGAACTTGTTGTAGTTCTCGTAAACCAATGTTTGCATTTCTGATTGAAGGAATTGACTCTGTGTAACTATTTCAGCTTCTTATCCATCACTTGCTTTAATGTAGCACATTTTAAAAGACAATCTAAATATTCGTCTGGGTTAAAGCTGCTGCCGTCGATATCGAGTGAGTTGTCTTTATTTTGTTTAGATTCTGTCATGTCTAACTTCAATAATATTATTTGTTTATATTAATCAATACTTTGATTACTATTATAAAGGTGATTTTTATACAAAATAACGTTTATAGCAGCAAATTATAAACCCAATAGTCAAAATCAAATGATTGAATCACAAAATAAAACACTCCTATCGAAGGATTGAATATAAAATATGACATTTGTTTTATTTCGCTTTTAATGAAAAGTCAAAGATACCTAAGCAATGCAGCCAAGTCAATCATTTCGATCTCATATAAACGTTTCGTTTTAGTAAATAATTCAAGTTGTGGCACCTGAGATTTTATGTTTCATGCTATTATTATTTATAATCCACAGCTAAAATAGATTCAAATACACCAAGAAATTAAAAACAAAAATCTCTACATAACAGATTAAGACTTCAAAAAAATGTAATGACTGATGATTTTTATTCAACCTTGATGAACTAAATATCATATATCTATTATTTTTCAAAGTCATTTAGCAAATGCATGTGTATAGACACATTATCGAAAGTGGTACAGCAGGCAAACATTAATTAAATTAGATCCACAGCAATGAACGCTTGCACGAATTTGCTGTAATGTATTTGTTCTCTATATATTGTACGTACATTTATTTCGGAATACTATTTTACTGTTTATGTTGATAATCATACTTGTATAGATATTACTCTAAAATAAAATTGAAAAATCTCTCTTTGGTGAGTATGACACATCTTCACAAAAATAATTATTTAGTCTTTTTTTATAAATAAAACAGTTTCTTTAAAGTAAAGGGTTGAAAGATGTAACATTCTGTTTATATATTTTAGTGGTAAAAAAACTAACATAAAATAATTCGGTCTGAAAAGAACATTTACGGGATAGTATCCTAATTGACAGAATTAATCTGAAAGAATATTTTCTTTTTCGATCTGACATGGAAAAAAGTAGTTACCGGAAGAGCACCAAAGTGGCACGAATCGTAGCTTGGGTTGTTACCTGTATAAAAAAATTCCGTGGAATGTGTCCTACCTAAACCTACAAAAAAAGGACTTTAAACAACTGCATTCAAAGTAATGGGTGTAACGCATGCATGGGTGCATGCAGTGTTGTCGAAGGGAACCTGTGGGAAAGTCAAAATGATAATAATACTCGATACTCGGGATTTTGTGTACATTACACATATCGCCATTCTCATAAGTGAAAAGATAATATAGTTCAGAGCTGTGCAAAACGCAAAATGTTTTAAAACATTTATTTCACCGTAACACTAAATATAACAGAAATAGCATAGGAATAAGTGTTCAATAAAAGAAAAAAATATAGCAAATTTTCGAATAATTTTAATCTGTTCTTTGGTCTTACATCTACAAAATTTACATAAAACATCTTTCTTTTGATTACATACACAAATAACTATACAAGAAATACATTTTCTGTTATTTAAATGTTATGTGTTCATTTAAAAGAAAAAATAGCAAATCATTTTCATCAGTGTTGCTGCAATAAAAATGCATTGGATAAATAGAAAATATATGTCTTTGAAATTCTGTACTATTTATATAAATATAGTGATTAATTTACCAATAAGAAAATATCACATTGCACTTTTCACACCAAATGTCATCACCCTATCCCTTTTCCTTTATTTACTTATGCACTAATAATTTGTGCATCTGTATTCTATGACTAACAAGCAATTCCATAAAGTTCGTATTACTTTCCATTTTACGCTTAAATCTACTTATTACTCTTAAATCTAAGTAAATCACAATTATTTTTACATTGGATTTTTTAGGTTGTATTTACTTTCCAACAAACACCTAGATATTTTGAAGATTTTTACGAATAACAACGTTCGTGTATAACTGGCAATAACGAGTCAAACGAAATCCGTGAAAGTGAAGCGAAATCTGAGATGTTACATTCAATAAAAAACATGTTCGATAATCACAAAAATAATATAAAGACAGACCTAATGTACTCGTATTCATGGCCGTAATAAATTACAAACAACAACAAGACCCGTTTCTAATAGACGAATTTCTTAAAGGTTATTTGCAAAAACCTTACCAACATAGAAGACAATTTAATACGCTAAATAACTAAAACAAAAAATTCAAGACAAATCAAACTAATAATATCCTTTTAATATCTGAAAGTATTTAATCCGTTGACTTCCTAATTAAGGCGCGTGTCTTAATAATAACAGGAAATCAGGAAGATTTTTATTAAGACGTCAGTTTCAAGATTGATCTACAGTCATTATTGATCCTTTACGAGTCCTCACAATAACGTTGAGACCTATCACTATATTTCAACACTCGCAGCGTTGAAGGGTACTTTAATATTTTTATGACGTCGGGCCCGTAATACTATTACGGTAGACTCTTGATTCGAGGGTTATACGTTCAATATAGTATATTTGCACGATATTGTCATTCCCAGACTGTCTATACTCGATGTCGGATACGGAAAAAAGGTCCTTCGAGCCAACTTTTTTCATTATGTTAACCAGTTCAATGGTAATAGCTGTATAACAGTAATTTGCGCCTTAGTCATTCCGTTCTGAGCCTTAACGGGTCTAGACTTGGGAGGTCTGACGGCGTCTCACATTCCACCTCATGGAACACCTTCAGAGGAACCTCCTTGACTCTATTATGGTGGTTAGTGTTGTGTTTACGTTTGTTTGGCGTGTGTATCACAACCGGTACAAGCGTACGTCGTCCAACGTTTTTATCGTTCGAGTGACCTTCGGCAGCTTCTAAAGCCGTCTCGACGTCTACTAGGGCGTGGTTCCGACACTGAAGTAGTGCTGCCAACTGAATATAATATAAAAAGTTGATAAAAAATATATAAACGTAAGTTCTGTCAATACAAATCAACTATTGATTAAAGATGATTGTACAAAGTTGAGTAAATATGGATTATGGAAATGTTTTAGGGGTTGCAAGGGTGAAAACAGATCTGGCAAATGTTTTGCTGATGGTCTGACATCCGTACATGGAACCTTATTTAATACTAGTTCTTGGGTCAGTGTACATTCGAGTACATCGTCAATAGATCTATGAACAAAAGCTAGCTTAAACAAAGTAATTTTTTCTTTGACTTCGTTTTGATTCGAGTGATAGTGGTAGTATTGATTAGCTATAGTTCGCTGGACTTATAATTGTGATAAGATCGTCATAATAACGTGTTCGGGTTCCGCCAGCGTATATCCAGATCTATCCATAGGTTTAGCCGTAGTAATTATAGGCGAACGTGATGATGATCCTATATCGCATATCGTCATCGTTTTACGACTGTACTTTACCAGATATAAGATGAAGTATAGTCATTTCCACTGAGCACTAATAAAACAAATTTCAACTAATATTAAATGCCTGGAGATAACCTCTGAGCTATTATCACTTTCAAACTATTTCTCATGAGCCAACCGATAGACGTCCACTGTTGGACATAGGTCTCCCCCAATAAGGGGGGGAATTGTCATAATCGCCACGCTTGACAGGCGGGTTGGCGATTGTAGAAGGTATTTATGGAACTCAGAGGCGGTTGCCCGTTCCCTGGTGTATCCCTTAGTCGCCTTTTACAACGCCCACGGGTAGATATGGGGTACTATTCTTAGCCGGCACTATTTCTCCTTTTACACATTTTAGACGCAAGTTAGTCCAAAATTACTTATTCTCTAAGTATTCATTACTTAGGTCGGTCTATGCTTACTATGCTCGAAGTTTCATTGCGTGATCGAAAGAGGAACGAGGAGATCAGCTGAAAAGTCATCAACATTGCCCGTAGAACAGATGTCTAATGGGGCGAACGGGTTTTCGAATGGATACCGCTTACCGGATGATGACCTGGTGAATGTGGCAGGAATCCGCTGGATGCAGGTTGTGGAGATCTTTATGATAGATCTATGTATACCAGTTCGGCTGAGATGATGATGATGATGACAATAGTCTGATATGATGCTTACATGCAAGATTTGTTGGAGCGGTTGCTGTACGTTCTGCGGAGGGCGGGGCAGAGCCCTGGCGAGTGCGGCCGCGGCGGGTGGCAAGTGTGCCCGGAGTAGTGCCAGTGCGGCCAGCTCCCTCGCCACGTCCGCGCCCTCAGCCACTCCTTCCGAACCAGATTCGAACCCGGACCCGCCTTCGCTACCTCTCAACTCGATATTCCACGATGTTTCCCCCCTATTGCTGTTACATATGTACATAAATCACTTCTCCGTCCATTCAACGGAAAGACGTCCACTGCTGAAAATAGGTTTCCTCTAAAAGGGGGCATTGCCATAATTAACACTTGGCAGGCGGGTTGGCAATCGCAGTAGGTGTTTTTGGTGCTCAGAGAATGCTGCTGCTCATCCCCTGGTTTATCCCTTAGTCACGTTTTTTTACACCCACGGGAAAGATATGAACGATTCTTAGTGAATGGTGGCATCACACGGTAATCATAGAGTCCTGCCATTGTCCGCGCATAACTCAAAAACTACTCAATAAAGTTTGCTCATTTTTTAAATCCTAATCCTTTTAAATTTAATATATTTACTTGATTAAATATAAAGTTATTTAAGAACCAGGGATATGAGCATAATTTTCAAGTAGCTATGTACATCATATTATTTCACTTTGAACCACTTTTCATTTCAAAATTCTTTTCTTAATACCTTTTTATGTAGTGAAAATAACCAATGTACATAGTTTGAAGATATCAATGTTCCGTCGGTGCTTTCCTTACCTATCGTTATCTCTGAATTTTACAATGTACTTATATTTTCGGTGAAGGAAAACAATGTGGCAAAGCTGTGGCATGTGTGTGAATGTGTGTGCTGTATAGCAAAAACAAATTCTCTATATATCGTCTGGGTATTTGATATTCATATTAAAAAAAAACTTGGACTCGTCACTTTTTTGTGGGCTGTACTTTTAATCGCGGATGACGTCACGTGGATATAAATGTGACATTATAGAATTTGCAAGGATTATGACAAGGTGTATAGTTACTTGATCGTGTCGAGGTCGTTGTTAAGTGAAGGGGGTGCGGGTGGTGGCGGCGTGGGGGGGCGCGGGTAGTCGAGCGGTCTTCGTAAGTGCATTGCTAGAGCACAGACATGCCCCACAGAGAGGCATGCGGGCCTCATCAGTGCAGAGAGCACGACACCCGCATCTCTATCGAGCACTGACAAAACGATAACCTTTCACCACTTCCTTCACAAACCTCACACCGATTTATTGATATTTATATTTAAAGCAGGCAACACTTTCGGTGTTGTCAGAAATGTCATATCTGAGTCGTATAGAATCAAAAGTGGCTTCTACACTTCAACTAATTTTTGGCAAAGTGGAAAAATGTTTTTTTTTCTCTAAAGTATAGCAGTGAAGATTGATGTATAAACTGTATTTTAATCTATAGGTAGTTCACTTATATGGCGACATGAAGTTAGCTACTAACTCAGTTAGTTACTTAGCTACTAAGTTAGTAGCACAAAGTTTAAAAATAAACCAATATTAACGTTTTTTTGTTGGTGATTGTACATAGCTAAATTGTAGATTCCTGCCTATGATTCTATATGACTCACCTATACCAATATTATTAAAGAAGTAAAGTTTGTCAGTTTGGATGTTCGGGGTAATCTCCGGTACCATTGATCCGATTTTTAAAATTCTTTCACTGTTATCAAGATATATTATCCCTGAGTGCTATATTTTTAATTTTAGTAAAAATAATATATATTTTCAATAATTAATCACAATAAATGAAATTGAAGTCTGCGAAAAATTTGTATGATATGACGTGCGTACTGCCAAAACGGTTTGAAATAATGGAATAAAATCTATGGCAAAAATAAAAAAAACATAAAAAAAATCGAACAAATATTTCGGTACAGCTCTCTCAAAATCATTTAAAAATCATTTTAAAAAAAGTGTTTTTTTTTTTTTACTGAGGATTATTATATTTATGGTATGAGATATACGTAATTACTCACGAGTCGTCCGTATCGAGATTAACATGGCTACGATCACATAATGCAAGTCGGGCAACATCGGCCCTTCTGAAAATAGGAATCCCCAGAGGTGCGGCACCTCCGAGCGCGGGAACTCCCGACCGAACAGCAATCGCAGCCAACGACTGTATCCGACAATATCATTATCTATACTAATCAATATAATTGAAGAGTCTGTTTGTAATATCAAAATAACATTTCTTTACTAAATACATAGAAATTTATACACGACTAGCTATGTGCCCGCGGCTGCGCCTGCGTTTCATATACTTATTCTACACTGAATTTTAATTTTTTTATACGGATCTCTTTTTTTTAGCACTAAGATAAAGTAAAAATATTTCTCATAAATTCAAGCATTTTGCACGTGAAACTGCATTGAAACGGATTTTATTCAAATTCAATTTTTTTTAGGGTTTTAATTTTTTTACGCAGAACCCTAATTATTTTCGAAAATTAAAGGTACCCTACGTTACCCGGAGTAACTTCAGCTATCTGCCAAAAAAGAGTCCCGTCGAAACCGGTCCAGCCATTTCGGAGATTACCCGGAACAAACAGGCAGGCAAAAAAATTGTATTATTGATATATGTATCTATACTAATAAATAAAATTGAAGTGTCTGTTTATAATGTCAAATTTTTTTATGATATGAATGTATCTGTCAAATTAGATATGAATGTATTTACGATACCTATACTAAAATACAATTTTTAAAATTGTTGTCTGCCTTTTTGTTCCGGATATTCTCCGGAATGGCTGGACCAATTTTGACGGGACTTTTTTTTTGTAACTTAGGCTACTAATATTTTTCAAATATAATAAGGGTGCCACGTATAAAAAATTAAAACTCAGGTAATTGTGAATAAAATCCGATATAACACACAGTTTTACTGTCAGGTATTTTAATTTTCGAGAAATATTTTTGCTTTCTCTTAGTACAAAAAAGTTAGGAAAATAATTAGGTTTCCGTATAAAAAAAATGCAAAACTATATTACGCAGTGAAGAATATATGAAACGCGGGTGCAGCCGCGGGCACACGACTAGTATTATATTGTATTGTACCGCCATCTAGTTACAAATAATGCTAAATACAGTAAAGCGACATCTAGCTGTGATAAATAAAGTGATAAGTAGCAGTAGTAAATAAAAAAATAAACATTTTGCTTTTAAAAACTAAATTACAAGTATATTTTACACTTTATAATTAACTTTAAATAGATTTCTATATTATACGTATTTAAAAAAAATGTAAAACAGATTAAGTATTTGCTTATATGTTTCTTTATCTTGATACTTGTCGATTAATACCTACCTATGATTATTAAAAAAAAAGAAATTGAGATAATTAAGACAAAACAAGGTTGTATAATTTTTGATGTGAAGGTTGGTGAAATGATATTTGATACTTTGTGATTTTTAGACTGCACTTGTGAGTTCCTGATTCTAGGCTTCGCATTATACAACATAAATTATCACAGTTCGTAATTATAATCGACAACATGGTTTACTAATTAAAAACAATCCAATAAATCCATTGCGTGACACTTACATTCCAAATAGTTCCATAGATATCTTGCAGTCAGCTAAATGTGTTGCCAGTTCGGCATCTAAAGGTATTAGATATTCCTCTCTTAGCTTATCTAAATATCTTACGACTTCGTTTGGATTCTGTAAATCGTTCATTAATTATATTTCTCAATACAATTTAAGTATACTTCATTCTTCGACTCCACCATCTTTTTTTTTAATTATCTATAGATAGATAATAAGAAATTTCTCTTCAATATTTAATACAAAAAAAAAAACAGAGGATAATCAATCTTCTCCATGAATTATGATACAACATAAATCAAAATGTCACATTAATTTGCAGCTACTAATAATTTTTGCAGTCCATATTTTATAACTTGCCTTTGATTTTTCACATTGTCTATGGCACTGTTTAGTTTAAAAACAATAGAAATATCTAGTTAAAAACCATTTATATAATGCGATACACAGTAATAATACATACATGAACAACTTTAGAAGCTGGCATCCGGCCAGAGGAAGTTGGTACCACATCTCCTGTTACATAGAATTTTTCTAAACCTTTCATTATCGCATTAAAAAGCATACTGCAAAGAGAGAAATAGATACATTCTTGAAAAACGCTTTAGACGACTGACAATATTTGACCAGAAATGTGATGTGAGACGACCGATAAGGTCTTTTTGGTATTTCAATAACTATTATATTTTTATTTTATTTTTTCGTTTCTCCGGCTACTAGAGTAAACAGCACTGGAGTAAACAGCAGCAGGGTATGCATATGTATATTTTAAGTCATCTTTAAGAGCTAGTTAGTACCTTTATTTTTTAAAGCGAACTTTTTGACAGGAGTTTAATCTGTCATTTGGTAGTTGTTTATTTTATATTCATTGATTTGTGTTATTTAACCCTATATTATGTAATTCTAGAGGCATTTTTCGCGTTTGGTCAATGTGCACATATGAAATATTTTGCAAATTATTACACCAAACATGAATTAGAAGATGCGAAGAAAACTCTTTGGATAGGATTTACAAGAAAATGACCGCCATTTTGAAATGCAGAATACTTTTTAACATCAAATATAAATTTTTTTATAGCTATATTGCTACCTTCTATAATCTTTAACTTGAAAAACAATCTATTCTTTAATTCAAGATATCTTTATAACATGGATTTATTTGAAAATAATATAAAATATACTTACTAACTGTCATGTTCTAAAAAGTCTTCATCCAAAATTGTTTTTAACTTATCACTGAAAAATAAAATATGTCCAAAAATATATAAAAGTCTGCAGTAAAATAGTCTATGGTCTGTCTATTATCTTTTAATACTAACCAAATCTCCCTAGGAGCGAATTTTCTATCTATATACAGTTCGAAGAGCAATGGCGCTAGGATCTCGTGCATTCCTTGTCTGTAGCCAACGTTGGAGTGTGACCGAGCCCAGAAGAACAAAATCCTCACCTGAAATGTTACATAATCCTCAATTCCACATATAATTATACCAGTGGCGTAACTTGTTCTAAAGGTATCAAAATTTGTCGAGGTTTTTTATACCGGAATCTGGCAAAACCCACATGGATAACCTAAAGACTTTCCACAAAAGAGACAGGGAGTTAAAAAAAAGAAGTAAAATTAGCATATAAATAAGTTTTTAATAAGTAAGCCAATTAGCTAAAAAAAAATTAAATATATATTTTTCTAAGGAAATTTAATAATTCCATCATTATGTCAGTTAACTAAAATTTGCAACTGCTAGATTAGTCTACTTCGGTTACTTTCATAGCTTGATGTCTTATGGTATTTTGCTGAGGGGAACAGCAGCAGATGTAGATACATTATTTACTTTACAAAAACGAGGTGTTCGAGAAACTTATAATATGGGATTTCGCGAATCACTTAAAAAGAAGTTTCCGAAATATAGTATCTTGCCCTCCCAATATATTCTTGATAACCGACTGCATGCCCGCAACTTAGTAATATTCATAAGATTTTATTTGTTGTCTTACAATAAAGTTCCAAAGCACAGTACCGATCTATCGGACAATAAGTTCAGGCAACATGCCAAACAAGTTTTAATTTGCAAAGGTTATTATAAGGTGGATCATTATGCGAACGATGGTAAGGTCTGGAAGCGACAGCCTTCTCTGTGCATCAACTAATAAACTTTGTAACTATTTGTTGTATAGTTTAAAAAAAATGACAAAAATGCAGATCAAGTTTCTTGCCGGTTCTTCTGGATCACTGTGTTGTTTTCCGAACCGGTGGTAGTATTTTGACGTTTATAAAAATCTTATAAGAGTCTAAATCGAATAAAGTATTTTTGAATTTTGAATTCAAATTGAAGACGATATTAGTTATTCCAGATATCGTATATATAGACAGAGCTGACAAGTCTGATAGAAAATCTAAACTTCAGAGTAGCGTGGAGCCTAAACATTTATTGATATGTTTATGTTTGCTTACATATGTTGGGACTCTGTTGACCCAGGATCCCATATCATTGGTACGTCGATTGATATATCAACTAATATCAGATATAATCGATACCATATATAGGAAGTTTCGTATCTATTTGTCGTGAAATGTCTGTGTACATTCTTGATGGTGGTAAACCAATAGTAATTATTGTCTTCTCTTCGTTTAAACCACAGACAATAATAATTACGTTGTATAACAAATCTAAATTAATCATTTCTGTTGGTATATTTTACAATCCAAAAAAGTCAAAAAGAAGCATATATGTATTTCTGCTAATATTGTCAGTTTATGACTTCTTTAAAAAGAAGTGTAAAGTAACATCTTACTAAACTGAGAAAAAGATTTTTGGCTTTAAATCAAGCAGTACATTCCACTGTTGTTTTGACAGCTATCATCCAATCAAGTTATACTTTTAAAACTGTGGAATCAAATTTCATAGATCAATTTGGTGTGTCTGAAGATATTTTCCCTATAGAAATCATTTATGGAATAAAGTCTCTATTATATGGTGATGCGTGATGAAAACTTACCATTGTATCCTGAACATCCTTCTCTCTGAAGTACAGTTCATCGGGAAACGTTCTTACGACGTCTTGTAGTATTACAGTCTTCAGTTCGTTATCACAGAAGTGTTGTCTCCACACACTCTGAATAAAAAGAAAATACAAAATAGGTAAGAAAAATAATCAATCCTTGCTATCCTAAAGTAAATTGCACTAAGATTTATTAATTTATTAAAACGTTACAACATTAATCTGATGTTTAATCGTTTTGTCTCTTACAAGGATTCTTCTGAAAAAATGTAATCTTAGTTATGCAAAGCCGTATTTAAATTTTTTCTACTGGATACATTTAGAGTTTTATCACAATTGTATGCGACCGAAGATGGTAATTTGTTAAGCATATACAATCTAAATCTTAAATGATTTTGCGGTAACCTACATAATTTTATGTGATTGCTGTCAAATTTTCATGCTGGACTGTGACAGCCAGCCAGTCAGTGTGGTATTAGAAAATATACAACAACTAAGTCTTTAGGAGCATCTAATTACTTGAAAACAACTCTATCCTTCCCTACTCAGTGTTTTCAATACATTATCTATACTAATAAATAAAATTGAAGTATCTGTTTACGTCAAAATTTTTTTTTTTTTACTTAATCGATATGAATCGTATAAACTAGAGTCGTAGTAACTATCGTATTTAACTGAACCGATTTTGGAACGGGACGGGTCGCCTTAATTCCACACGAGCGAAGTCGCGGGCAGAGCTAATTGTAAATAAAATTCGAATCAATGCAGTTTTACTGGGAAGCATTTGACTTTGTGAGAAATTTCCTTGTTTAAATAATTAAACAAGTAACTACTATAAAGTAGCAAAATTTTTTTGGAAAATAATTAGAGTTCCGTATAAAAAAGTAAAAACAATGAAAAAAAAATGAGAAATCTATGAAACGCTCGCGGAGCTGCGGACACAGCTAATATATACTAATAAATAAAATAGAAGTGTCAGTTTGTAATGTCAAAATTACATTTTTTTACTAAATAAATATAAATACTTATCCCAAAATTCAATTTTTAAACATGTCTGTCTGTCTGTTTGTTCCGGGTATCTCCAGAACAGCTGCACGGATTTTCATGGGATATTTTTTTGGTAGATAGCTGAAGTTAGTTCAGGTAACTTAGGTTACTTTTAATTTTCGAAAATAATTAGGGTTCAGCGTAAAAAAATTAAAACGCAGTGAACAATATATCAAACGCGTGCGCAAGCGCGGGCACACAGCTAGTCTTAATATATAACTAGTTTCATAATAGACCTCACCTCATTATTCTGTGATAATGGATCATCACCAATGACAGTTCTCGGGTCCATGCACAATTTTGATTTTAAATCATTGTAAAAGGTCCTATGAATTTTTATACTGAAAAAAAATTACCACAATAAAAACAACTTGTTGATAGTAATTTAACTTATAGACTAGAATCTATTTTGGAGCAGGCATTCTAATAATTCTAAGAATCAGTTGTTAAATTACTGTTATACAAGTTAGCAACTAACCTTTGGCCGCAGTTTCGCTCACGTTAATGTAAACTTCGTAAATTTATTTAGGAATTAGAAATACCCTACGTCCTTATCTGTACGTCAGTCAACATGTACGCAAAATATAATAACGATTTATTGCGGTAGTTAAGATGACAGCAAGCATAAACTCACAATCGCATCTAGGTATAATATAGGTTAGGATTCTGCATTTAGGGAATTCGAGACAGATCATTCGAGTCATCTATTAATAAATTTAAATTTTCACAGACACTAATAAAGCCATACCTGGTGAGGATGTCACCCGTTAGAGGTGGTAATGCATTCAACATAATCGCCCAGGCCAAACTTCGAGGACGGAGTAACCTATGCTGTATAGCCGCCCTTTTCAAACTGTCTAAATTCCATGTAGGCAATTCTAATCTGTAATTTTAATAAATATTTATTTTGTTTATTTAATTTTTTATTGTAGATTTTTCTTGTAATACTCTATGGTATTTTTTTTGTTTTTAGTAAATATTTATTTCCTTTGGGGTTTTTAGGTACAGATTACAGTAATTATTGGTAACTTGTAGCATAATCTACACTAATAAATAAAATTGAAATGCCTGTTTGTAATATCAAAATGAAAACTTTTTACTAAATACATATATGATACCTATACCAAAAACATAATTTAAAAAAAATCTTGCCTGTCTGTCTCTTTGTTTGTGCCGGCCAATCTCCGGAACGGCTGGACCGATTTGATAGATAACTGAATATACTCCGCGTAACTTAGAGTACTTTTATTTTTCGAAAATAATTTAGGATTCCGCGTAAACAAATTAAAACTCATAAAATTTTTAATTGAATCGGATAGATTCAATGCAGTTTTACTTTGATTTTATGAGAAATGTCAGTAACAAAACAAAATAGGGTTCCGTGGAAAAAAGTTTAAGTTCAAGAAATTGTAAATAAAATACCATCCAAAGGTCAGTTTCGCTGACAAGTACTTGATTTTATGAGAAATATCTTTGCTTTCTGTTAAGAACTAGAAATTTTTTAGGAATATAATTAGGGATTCTGCGTGAAGCGGGTGAAACCGCGGGCTTACAGTCAGTATTAATAAAAACCCACGTATAATGTACGACGGGCGGCCGATGTTAACAGACACCTAAGTAGGGATAGAATCCTTTTCGAAAACGATCGATTTTTGAATCGATCCAAATCTATGCTTGATGAATCGATTCACAAAACATCAAGTTCTAAAATATCGATTTTAGAATTAATTTAATATCGAAATCTTTTTGTTTTCTATAATATGATGATCATCTGTAAATAGGCAAAAATAAAAAAGGTCACTGTCACTTTTCCTTAGTACGTTAGTCATTCTTCTTTTTTTGTTTAGTTTATGACCTTTAGAGCTTTTAATAAAAAAAATTGGAAACAGGTTTTGCAATAAATGATGATTATAGTTTAATTTCGACCACTGGAAGAATACTATTTACGAATAAAAAGTCAAATAAAACAAGTGAAAAAAAAAATTTGATATCTTAGCCCTTAATGTTTTGTAAATCGATCTTTAAAAAAAATCTTATTCCCATTCCTACTTAGGCGAATGATGACCTCGGCCGCTTACCATACCATGCCCGCAGTCCGGTCCGTACGTATGTTAACAGCTTGAAGAAATCACTAACAATAATAGGTAAGAATAAAATTGGACTTAATTTGAGTCAGAATGATTAACATTAGAAATTTAGTGACTTCATTTTGAATATAAATGTTAGATTAATACAAGCAAGTCAAGGGTAAACATCATCTATATGAAGTTGCCACTATATAAATTATTGCTAATCCACCTGGTCGCCATTTTAGTGACATAAGCTATTGAACACTCAGAATCGTTAGATAGCTATGTTAGAAAAAAAAGAATCATTAGTATAATACGGGTATTTTAAAAGGAAAACCTTTATAAAATTATTATATACTTATTCTGTCTTATACCTATTCTGTCTATACCTCGTAACTCGACCAAATCTGTACCTTAAATATTTATTGAAAATTATATTCTGGTTGGACTTTCTTATTGACATAGATAGCCAAAAATATTTTATTTAGAATTTTGGCCTGTCTTTCTGTTCATTTATACGCTAAAAATACATAACCAATTTTGTTCAAACTTGACACAGTGATAATTAATATTATAAAGTAACATATAGGCAACTTTTGCCCTATAAAACGAAAGTTCTTCAGAATAACGGACAAAAGTATAAAAAAATAACAAAAAAAAAAAACATCGTTAGGTTTTAAACCGATATAAGGAACGTTACAATTCAGCTACAACAACTTAGCGTTTCTTTGCGAAATTATCAATCTGTTGAATTAGAAGCATAAAATATGTACGGGACGGGTGTTCTGGATTCCACGTGAGTTATCCTCTCGACTGTTGGGCACGGTCAGCGTACTCGCGAGGTTGTTACACATCGTCAGGGGGCCGAACTCAGGTTGTCGGGAGCTGTATCTAGGTGTCGTACGGTCTATGGTTCTCTATGGGACTCCGATCGGGGCGGATAGTCTGTCCTCTACAAAGGACGATGACGATTAGGTCGATATGAGGGTACTGTACGGTGTTGTTCGAGGCTGCGACCCTGCTTGCCGGCTCCCCTCCGTAGGATCTGTAGTCTAGGGCTCTCGCCGCCTTGTATAGGCGCAGGGATCGATCCGATAGGACGCAACGCCCGAAGCCTCGAGAAATCAAGGCGCAGGGGGCGGAGTTTAGTCATTCGATTTTCCTAGAAGGGTGGGAAAGGTGTTCGGCTCCACCTTAGGGACTGATTAGGGAGGACTCATGCAGCTTCGAACTACCGCCTTACGTAGGTGCTGACGGGGCACGGGTGCTTCGGAAGCTACCTGAATCGGAAAATCGGGGACTCACTCCGTGTTATCATCACTGTACCGGCGGAGTCGTTGACGACGTCGAGCACACGCTGGTTGTGTGTCCTGCATGGAGGAAGTCCTTCAGGGACTTGGCCACCGACGTGGGTGGGGACCTCACCGTATCATCGCTCGTCAGGGCGATGATTGGGAGTGTAAGGTCTGGGCGGCTGTTTTTTCCTGTTGCCAGTCCGGCATACTCACAAAGCAGGAGGCAGAGAGTAAGGGTAAGGGAGCGGGCAGCATTACCGGATCGTGTTAGGTGTATCAGACGACGTCGCGCCGGACGTGACATTCTGCGCGCGTTCTGAGGTTGCCAGCGTCATTACAATAAATGATGTCGAGGCTGATTTTCGAGGCAAGGCGTTGTCAGGGTATCAGCAGAATACATACAAATACGCTCCTGAGACTCTGATGTCCTTACGCCAGTGGCTTTGCGTGAGTTTTTTAGTCAGTAGGCAGAAACTTACAGCTGAAGCTAACCTGACACTCCGTCACCTCAATTATGTAGGGCTGGGTTTAATCTGTCGTGCGACTGCAGACGCAGCCGCGTTGCCCGCCCGTTCATTGAGCAGATTTCTTCCACGTCAAAAAGATATCGTCCATTTAGGTAGATCCAACTTCGAGATGAAGGTTAATCGTCGAATTCAACTCGGCGCGTTCGGGAAACCACACAGAATCTTCTCGTCCGAAATACCGCAGTGTCTCAAGACGAAAGTCTTTGACCAGTGTGTGTTGTCAGTGATAACATAGGGCACAGAGACATTTTCACTCACAATGGGCTATAACGCATCACGCAGCGTGGGTAAAACCTTTACAAGGTGAACCGGTGATCTGGTGAAGGTCGCGGGGATTCACTGAATGCGGGTGGCGCAAGATCGGTCGTTGTGGAGATCTTTGGGATAGACTTATGTCCAACAGTTGACGTCTTTCAGTTTAATGGATGGGTGGATAGAATATTTGAAATGTAGATTGCTTCTTCCATATGAAGTAGTGCATTACAGACGAATATTTAAAACAGATTTAATAAATAAAAATTACAATAAGGCATTTTTTTACAAGGTTATTTGGTTATTTAATATGTGAGCAACTCTTGGCAATCTTCTCGTGCAGCCCAATTGTTCGCACAGCTTAGCAGCAGCGCAGCGTGGGTTTCCCTAACTATACTTTATTTAATAAAAATATTATAAATATTACATTACAATTATTCTTAAAAATAAACACAGTTGAGAAACTACAGCTACACTACTACTAAACTTACAAACTAATAGAGGACACGGGGAAACCTCCAATCATTCGGGAAGTATCCCGAGCAGATAATACCGTTGAATACCCGTGTCACCGCCGCGAGTGTTCCTGGGCTTACTGGGCTTCAGTTTCCCGATCTCACGATTTACTTCGGCCGGGTAAAAGAACAGGATATTCGCCGAGCTTCCCCCGGCTACAGGCTCTGTCCAGTAGCTATCTAGGTGTCGGTTCACTCTTGAGACGTGCTGAATGTCCTCCTGGTCATTCGGGGAGAAATGTTTCTCCAAACACGTAGCAAAGATCTCCGCCCGATCAGTTGCTGTGAAGCGTGAAAGGCCATCTTCGCCCAATAAGGGGCGGACCAGCTCCGGTGTGCTCGATAGTTTCTTGCATAGACGGTGTACTGAGGAGGATCGAGCTGTCCATGATAACCTCGTTTATATGATTGTCCCACGCTTCGGCTGCATGGTCATCTAGGGCAATTTTAACTCGTATCACCATCGAGTTAAGTCTAGTGTTCGTGAAGGGGCAACGGGTAATCTGCCACTCCCTCCGCAGCCCTCGCTTCTCTTTTATGAGATCCTGAATCCTGCGGGGAAGAGGTTGGAGCCTCAATCCCGTCAGAATGGTGCTAGTAGATTTTTCACGAGCGCTGCGGATGCAATTGGTGTGAACTCTTCCGACGTGGACATATTTCTCGTTGGTGTGGTGCTCTCTAGTTTCTTCACGGATACTGCCCAACCAATCCGCGTACGTGATGTTGGGTATAATACTTGCGTAGGTGACTCGGAAACTTCGAGAAGGACAGGTCTATGGTCCGAGGGTAAATCCGGCAGTACTGTCTAACTCGGTGGATTCAGGCGCCCTTTTGTAAACGTTATGTCCAAAACGTCTTGCGACCTCAGGCTATGATGTGTTGGCTCATCTGGGCCGTAGATATCATAGCTATAGTCTTCAGCAAGCTTCAAGAGTTGTCGACCAGGTTGCGTATTACTTGAGGAGTTCCAAAAGGTGTGCTTCGCGTTGAAATCTCCTGCCAAGATCGTTGGCGAACCTCCTGCCATTAGTTCCTCAAGTTCTCTTTCCAGCATCTGAGTGGACAGGTTTGTGGGTCAGTATATGGCGTATATCTTCAAGTCCCGACCTATGACGTGAAACAATACCCCCAGAGCGTAGAGCGACTGGTGCTCTTTGAAGGGTATTAGCAGATTACGACATTCCTCTTGACGAAGACTAAAAGTCCTCGGTAAGGGCGGCCGTCTACCGGACTCTTCTCGTCTTTCCTGTATGCGAAGTAGTTAGGGACTCGAAACTCTTCGCTCTGACGCAGGAAAGTCTCCGATATCAACATCACGTCAATCTTTTGCTCACGGAGGAAGGTGATGAGTAACCTTCTCTTCCCCATGAGCGCCTGGGCATTTCAATGACACACCCTTAACTCAAGCATTGGGATTAAGGGGCTTCAGTAAACCTACAGTAAAATGCCTTCCTTTATCTCCGCCTTGGTGAGGTAGCGTTGTAGTCCTGTACTCATCTACACTTTCTGGCATGAATTCCACCCCTGTTCCGAAGGAGCGAGCATTTGGGTCAGCGTTTTGAAATTTCGGCCATTCCGGCAGACGCTCCACTATCAGTGGCGGATATTTTGGATCTGGCGCCTGCTTGACGTTGGAAGCTGAAGGCCCCTTCGGCTGGTCCGGTTTCGGCTGCTGCTGCTGCTGCTGTGCGATCAGAGTAGGCAGCGCCAGAGTCGCGGGTTGCCGCTGCAAGGATCCGACCGCGGATGCGAATAAGCGTACTGGTGTCACTGCTGGTGAATGCACACGAGCGGGATGCGCCGCCGACTGAAACGACCCGGGTTATGTGGGCAACTATCTTGAGACTGATAATTTTGACTTTAGTGCACCTAACTTCATATTTAGGTAGGTGAAACATTTATATTTTTATATTTACTAATTCAAATTATAATAATAAGAGTTCTTTTGACTTCTATGGTGTTGCAACCTTCTGTATATGAAATATTAAAAAAATACCTATTGTTTTATTTTAATGAAATAATCTCTTCAATTGCAAGGCTATGATATTTATTTAAAACTAGCTGTGTGTTACAGCTGAAACCACATTTCATATGCTCTTGACTGTGTTCTAGTTTTTTTTCATACAGAACCCTAATTATTTTTCTAAAAAAAATTGTACTAAGACAAAGTAAGTAAGTAACTATTTCTCATAAATTCAAACACTTGTCAGTGAAACTGTGGATTGAAGCAGATTTTATTTGAAATGTTATGAGTTTTAAATTTTTTTCACGAAACCCTAATTATTTTCGAAAAACAAACATACCCAGAGTTACATGGAGTATCTTCAGCTATCTAACAAAAAAGTACCGTCATAATCGGTTACCTGACATAAACAGACAAAAATTTTAAAAATTGTATTTTTGGTATGGGTATTGTATATACACTCATATGTATTTAGTAAAAAAATTGTTATTTTGACATTACAAACAGACACTTCATTTTATTTATTAATATAAATATACATTATAATTTTTCTTTAATTTGTAATAGCCACAATATTGTGAAATGCCTATTGTGCCAAATCTAAACATGGTTGTTACATTATGCAACATTGAATAAAAATTGTCATTGGTAAACGTCTCCCAATAAACTTTATTTAAAAATTGCAAAATTTACCAGAATTAAAGTAGACTATATACACACCATATTAAAAAAATAAATAATAATAAATGGGTTTTTTCTTTCTCAATTCTCAGATAAAAATATTATTCTTTAAACTGAAATGTATACAATATATGTATTAACACTTCCTCAAATATGATCTTCCCTACTTGAAAACTATAAAATGATATATTGTTAATAAATTTAACTCAGTTGTTCTATATATCCTTCTAAGATTTGTAACTTATTATTTTTAGATTTAAAATAAATATTGTTTAACTAAAGTAAGTGTAATAAGTAACTAAAGCAAAATTAATAATCATTCATATTTTCTGATTTAAGATGAAAAATATACTCTAAAAAAATTTATCTAAGAACAAATGATTCAAATTTTCCCAAAAATTACTTCATTATTTAAAAAGGAATATCATTAAATACTGAGAAACTAATACAATATGTTCCTTGAAAAATATTATATTAGGTATTATTTTTGACATACATTACAAGATTGTCCTTACACTAAAAATTAGTTCTTTAATGTGTCGAGTACCCATAAAAATGAAACAATAGGAAACAATGGAAAGCTGGCGTAAACGCCAGGAAGGTGCTCAAGGGGTTAATGGTCTCATTGGAAATTAAACTACACAAAAAATTTTTACCAAAACAGAAATCTACCAAATCAAAGCATTTGTTATTCCTCAATTAATACAAAGGATCATTACAACAGAAAAAATCATACTGGTCTAGGAAACTAATCTCAACGAGACATCAAAACAAAGAAATGAAATAAAATAAAAACAAAACTCACCTATAGTCTGAATTTTCGGGCAAATTTTTAGTTGGCGAACTGGGAGAGTTGTCGGCGATAAATTCCTGTATAATAAAACACACTAACGTATTTACGATATTTTTAAAATTTGGTTCTAAATCTTAGTAGATACGATCAAGCAAGTAAATCGCTTACCATGTTTTTTTTTTTATTTAAAATGTTAAATACATTTTACAAAGATACACACAAACAATATCATCACAAAGATTATTATTACTTTTAAAACCAAATGAAGTATATTTTACATTATGTTTTCTTTACTGTATACTATAAATTCAGTGTATTATTCTCAAAAAATATTCGCCAACGTTCTCAATATTTGCGACATTGACAATTATGGCTGTGACAGATCTGATAGCAACAAAAGCATTATCTATGGCTTTAGTAAATAATATTTTATGAGTAAAATTTCTATCGACTAGCTGTAGGTACTAGGTACCAACTTACTTAAAGTGGAGAGGGGTATTTTTTTACATAGATAGGTATATTTCTTAAAATATACAATCTTTAAGATTAATAATCAAGAAGGATGCCATAAATCAGAACGTATGTGTTGGACAGGTAATGAAAAAAAAACCATATTATACCTGTTTAATATTTATTTATTAATTTATAAATACTGTAACAAACTTGTAATACCCTTAATTGTTTCTTGGTAATAAGAAGACTGTTTTAAATTTCTCAATTTTAAGTTTTAGTACATATTATATATTTTACATTGTCATTTACAATAAGCATGATTACAATTATAATTACTTGAAAGAGATTTTTATTTTTGTGACAGAATCCTTCCAAGAATAAAATGTGATAATTCTTAGAATCTCACTTTTTATTTAATTTTTCAGAGATGTGATTGGTTCCCTCTATTAAAACATGGTAACACTACGTATATTGGCCAATCAAATTCTCAGAAAGGATTGTGACGTTCATTGTTTCTTGCTGATGGAAGAATAGTTTCATGGCGTCTCACTTTCTTGATTGACCCTGTCTCGTCGCGTCTTGCGCATAGAAATACGACGTAACAAATCTTTGGTAACAAAAGATCTATGAACTCTGTTGATCTATGGATCGTTTTCTTTTGAACGGATGTCTTCGTTTTCAGGACTTTTGTGACCAATTGTGACTTGAGCGTTTTTTTAGTAATTCACACATTTCTTAACTTCTGTGAAATTATTAGACGTACGCGTTGTTAATGTTTCTTAGCAGTGCGACAATGGATCTGAGTGCATTGACCGTTTCAGTTACGTACAGTAAGACGCGATCGCAAGCGCTGACCGTACTTCGGTTGCGATGACCATAAGCGCAAGCGGGAAATATGATCGCTAACTTGCCACTGCTGTTTGCCAACGGCAACCCCGCTGCCCTCCCCGATATTAGTGCTAGGGAGCTCGAAAAGTTCGTAACATTTATGGTGACTTGCTCCTGGGGACATGATACAGCAAAGGATATCCGACGACCGCCATGGTGGCCCAAGGATGTGGAATTTTCACATCCTTTCGTGAGACCGCAAGATGTGCCGAAGAATTGGGAGGCGAGACTAAGAAATCTTGTAAGGAAATGCTATGAATTCCACAAGAGTGCGTTTCTTTTGGTTTTTTCAGCACAGCTTGCTCGGTATCCTCGTAACCGGCTCAGATATGTGGACAACCGCGACCACACTACGTCTCTCTACTATAGGCCTAATGGTCGACTACTTGTTACCTTCAGGAATGAGAATATTTTCTATGATAGAGCAATTCTGAATGATGTTTATGAAGCACAATCAAAGCCTACAGATATTTATTTGTGTGATAATTGTGACAGTCACTTTGATAACTTGGATATCCTTAAAGCTCATGAGAGGCTGTGTAACAATGAAGTTTTGCCTACAGGCACATGTAGTGGTGGTCTACCTGATCTACTCTCCGCTTTTTAAAGTTACAACATGTTGGTGTATCAGTTGATGATCCAAAGCCTGATATTGTTAATAATGAAGTGAAATGCAAAACAGCTCGAACTGCAGCCAATGTAGACAGAGGCCCACCATATCCTTTTTCATCACTGGCCTACACGCGTAATGTGAAGTCAGTTCAGAGAGATACAAGTTACAGCCGAGAGCGAATTGAAAGATATTGTTGTACTTCAATCCCAATTAGTAAAAATGTAGTTAGTAAAGGAAAAAATCAACAGTTTCCCATAAGATATCGTAGACCAATAGACTACTGGCACAGAATTCATATATTCCCACACCAAAGGAACAAGAAAATACTCGATGTGAAAGCACAGCTGCTGCTATTAAAGTGTAGACCTGTAACTGTTGATGTAGAGAGAATGTCCATTAAAAGTATGGAGGAGTTAATTGAGAAGACGAGGAAGGAATCTGAAGAGAAAGCACAACAACTTAAGGAAGATAAGGACATTGTTTTCGTTGATAACATTGACTGTGACCTGCCAGTTGATGCTGAAATGAAAATATCAGACCCATTAAAGAGAACAGACAATGATTGTGAAGTGATTGACTTATGCTCTGATGATGAGAGTTCAAGTGTTAATGAGAATTGTGATCCACGTGTTGGGGTAACTTGTGTGATGCGTGGGGGTGCTGTGCTCAGGCGTACTGCAGCTACTCCGCAGTCACTACCTGCAGAACCCTGTGGTGCAAGGCAGAGACCTCTGCCTCCAGCTATACTCCAACCACATCCTGTCATTCTTATTACACATACACTCAACAGTTTACAGACTATATCACTAGATTGAATTTGTCTATGTATTGAATGTAGTTTAGCAAAAATATTCCATTTCAGAACCTAGTGCATGTGCTTTTATATCTAGGAATACAACAGTTTGAAGACTCAGTTTTGAATTGGAATATTTTTGCTAAACTATATATAATTTACAATTAAGTATGGCTGATATTTATTTATTCTTTTTGTGATTTAAATTACATTTAGTTCAGGTTTAATTTCAGTTATTGTATGTTGGACAAAATGGCAGGGATTCACTGGTAATTGTTTATGCGATTGCCATTATTTATTCATACTAATATTTTAATTCTTTGGAAACTGTAATTAAACAAACAGGAAAATAAATTGTTAAAAATACTAACAATATTCATTATTTGCCAGATAATTATAGAACAAAAACAAATCAAAATCATATTAAAGAAATGTTAATTTTAAAAGTGGAAATAAGAGACTGTTTGATAAGTTACTAAAATTTGTTTCTCTAATAATCAGCAGGCACATATAATTTTATTCATTTTATTAATGTCATAAGTTAAATAATTTTAAATAAATTTATTCATTAATTTTATTTCATTTGAATTGCATTTTGCTATTATTAGTTCTGAAGTTATTTATTATGTCTGTTTTACCATCTTCAAGTAATATACTCATTAATTAATTTTAATCAATAAGTGAATATAATGGACATCTGGTTTTTTTAATCAAAATAGTTAATTAGGTTATCTAAATAAGTTGTATAGGCAGATACTCCTGTCAGTAACTGAACCAATGTGTTGTTTGAAACAGTGTTACTGCTAAATATTTCTGTAAATTGTTAAAATTTAGTCCTGACAAGCTCAGATTAGCCCGGTGGTTTTAGCCTTTATTTTTACTAATTGAAAATTGTAATAATAAAATAACAATTTGCAATATGCAGGAAAGAGAGAATTTGTTATGTTAAAATCTGTTTTTGAAAAATGAATTTCATTACAATCTAATAAATATTTTATGAAGTAATATGATCAATAAAAACCGATTTGTATATTCTCTGATTGAATTGATTTTCTTTAATCGACTTCTGGTTTTTTTTACAGACAGGCACTTGCTTTTATGGTACTGAGAATATAGAAGATTAATTAATGATGCCATTAAACTAACACTAAACTCTGTTTTTAAAATCATTTTAATAAAATTAGTGGTCTTAAGCAATGTTAGTGTAAAACTGATGATATATTGTTGTACTCTATTAAGTAAATCCTTTTTTCTTTATTAATTAGCTTTTCGTTATAAAATATGAAATATCTAAATCAGTAAACATGCTTTTGCTAGATCATAGTTTCCCAACCTATATTGCTCACTGCCCACTTTGAGAAAAAATTTTTTCTCATCTTAATTTTGTTGCCTTTTTTGAATATATTTTTATTATAATTTATTTAATTAATGTAATATTATAATTTGACTTACACAGGCGCAAGGTTTTAGGGGTGCCGAGCGATACTCTCGACACCTACAAAGATGTGTCGCTCGGGGTTCCAATGCTCTCAGAGACCTTGCGCCCATGTTAAGGCCGACACCGACCGCGTTAATGATTAAAATTGCTTCCAGACATCATAAATTGCATTCGAATTGTCGTTTGAAAATATAACTGTATTTCGTTTTGACCGCACGCCTACTAGAGGACGCCAGGATAATGGATGTACACAGGCGCTACAAGGGCTAGAGTCGCCGCTACCCCTCTGTGCTATCTCAATGCCCCTTAATGTTCTCTGCGTTTTCTCAGTAGAATCCCGGAATCGAACGTGCTAATAGAATATTAGACTTGGATGAAATTATACAACGTGCGCAGCCGTACATCTGAATGACCACCAATTTGGACCAGCTTGGCGTGTACTGGCTTCCTCCGGGGTGGGATGGACAGGAGTGTCCAAAGTGACATAGAATTTGATCTTATATAAGTTTATACAACCATTTTGATATTTCAGATTTGTCTTCCACATTTCCTGATAATGCCAATGTTATGTTGTAATCACTATCAGTGACATCATAGTTTATCTCCTTATAGTAAATTCTTATTGTTTTGTTGAGTTGTAGTAACTTAAGTGGCAGATACAAATCATCAAATCAAGAACCAGAATTGTTACATCTTTATTTGTGTAGTTTAGTTTTTGTCAGTAGTAGTCAGTGTAGTCTGATGCGGTCTTTTTACTTGCGGCTCTTGGTCAGTTCGTTGGCGCGCTCATTACCTGCGGTATCGAAGTGTGCTCACACCCAACACAGGCGTACAGAGCATCCACCTGTACGAATTTCCAGCAGGAGGTGCGGTGCTTCAAGAGCCAATCAGTGCGACGGCTTTGGGTTGGCCAGCATTTACAGCGACGACTTTGAGTCGCTGAAAATTAGTAGTAAAGAGGAATGGAATATTTAAGTAAATTAGGAATTATTATGATTGCACTTTTGCGAATGCTATATGGATATGAGGTCATTTAGATTTAGATGTAAGTTTTCGTAAGCAGAATTTTAGTCATTTTTTACTCCTTTTTCCCACTTTTCAGCAATCGCTAGCAAATCTTTTGTCACCCCTCCCTCCCGTGTCCTATGTAAAACTAAATAAGCAAAGCATAGATCCCCGTCCCAATTGAGGTTTATGTAGGTAGTACTCGAATACCCTGTAGTATAATTAACTTACAGTAGCTGGCGCGCGTGTCTACCGGCAAATGTACGTGTGCGGACATGAGTAATGAGTTGGACAGTCAAGAAATTTATGATTTTCCTGAAGTCTGAAAAACAAAATAATATTGCCTAATCAAAAGTATTCAAATGAAATGAATCTATATTTTTCAAATCTTTCAATTTACAATAAACATAATCATGTTTATCAATAAATTAAATTGAATTAGTTCTATTATTTCTAACTATAATTAAATTTTTATAATATATTATATTATTAATATTTCTACAGCATAAATCTTTGAAATTTAAAATGATTTCTCCACCTTTGTTCTGCGGGATCAACGTGCCGAGTTCCAGCTAGGTTTTCAAAAACAAATGTATAATATATGGTATAGTTGGGTAGGTAAATGTAATTTTTCGTGAAGATTTTATTTTATTTCGTCTCTGTAATTTTCCACCAAATGGTGCTACAACATATAAAAAAAATCTGCACATAGATACATTTTATGAAGGAAATGAACATGTGATACCTGTTATTACTCCGTCAAGTATGAATCCAAATTTCAATCAACGCCGAGTGAAGCTAGTAACTTTAAGGTGCCATTTGCATTTTATAAGTTTAAACAAAAATCGGTTTAAAACTTATGCTGCGACCCAGAGATATTGCTGCGATCTAAATTAGTATTATCTATGGCCAGTATAACGTAAACAATATCAGGTCATTAGGTTTTACAACATTAAACTATTATACAACTATTTTACAACATTATACTAATATTAACTATCAAATGATAACTATAAAATACATTAATTTATCAAAAAACATACTTTAAATTTTTTATAGTACACTTGAAGTTTCAAGTAGTTACTTGAAGATGGTAAATTTGTTATTTTAATAAATCATATATGTATCATCTCATCTATCAATGAATGTACCAAATCGAATATATTTTAATGAAAATCATTAATTAAGTTAATTACAGTAAAATGCATAATTATTGTTTTATAAATTATACTGTTAATTCAGTACACTCATATTTTATTTATTTTATTGACATATTATATTCATGACTAATGCAGTCATATGATTTATGTTAGCTTTTCAATCAAAAGATTGACCCAATAATTAAGCTGGACTATAATGAATAAGACCATTATTATATGCCATTTTGATATTCAATTAAACGTAAAAGGTGACTGATAATGAATTGCCTGCCAATTGTGAAGCAGTTTACAGAATAGGGTGACCATATTATACATAAAATACAAACAATATTCTTCTCCTCATGATTGTAATAAAACATTTTATTGTTTCAAGACTTTTATTAACTTATTTTAGTAATAACATTTGGATACTAGCTCGATTTTAGATAGCAATTTTGAAAGTTTAATCTATCGTAACCAAATATGAAATGAACATGAGGTTTCAGTTAAATATAAGCGAATACAAACTAAAAGAAACTATATAATTGTATTAATTTACATAAATGTGTAAATGCTAGGGTTAAGTTTTAGTATATATAACTCCCAGAAAATACCTTGGCACCTGCTAGGAATGTGCACACCCTTCCTTCCATGCTTCAAGTACGATATAGATCAGGGGTGGCCGACTTGATTAGACACAAGATCTACTGTTTACAGATGAAACCCTGGGTGATCTACCAATTAATACCATACTTCTTGAAATCTTAAATGAAACAGCATAGTTCAGTACACAACGATGTGGTATTTTTTATTTTATTAAGAGGGAAAACTGAAAATTATTCTTAGTAACTACTTATTTTTATTAGTGTGAGCATTGCGTTTGAGCATCTTCCGCTAGATTAGCAAAATCAGGTTTGTAGTTGGAAATTGCCAGCCTTAAAGAATCCAATGTTTGTTTTAAGTAGGAAAATGCTGACTCACATAAATATGTTGAACCAAAACACGAATATAGTTGTTCAACATATTTCATCAAATTTGGATATTCCTCGTAGGAAACCAATGCCCAGAAATCAAGACCTGAGGATGACCTTGCTTTTAGAGATATGTCGCAGCGCAGAGAATTAATTTCGTTTTTAATTATCATGTGGTTCATTTGAAATGTATCTGCAAATTTTGTAGCCATTTCATAGACATCACTATGATCAATGGATTTATTAAACGGATAACTGATGAATTTCACCAACTTACCAATTTTTTTGAAATCACTAAAGCGAATTTCAAATTCTGATACCACTGCCTTAACTTCTGCAGTGTACTTGTCAGGAACGAAATTGTATGTAGTGTCTTTTTTGTAATATATAAATATGCTGGAATAATACATTTTTCCAAATATTTTTTAATACGTATGTCTTTTTCATTTTTTCCATAAATATAATTAAGTAACGCCAGTTAGGACAGTTAGTATATATATTAGTATAAAGTTAGCGTATATTAATTTATGTATGTAAATTTTCACTTAAAAAATACTTTAATTAGCTTGCCTATATTGTTCAAATTTACCATTATACCATACTTTTTATGCACTTAGTACTTTGCGATTACTTCATCAGATCAGGTGGCTAATTAAATTCTGGAAATAGTATGTTATTTTGTTAGGTAATATATGGAATGCAGGGGGCGACGCGGCGACATGCGTAAGCAACCCCGTATCGCCCCCAACACAAATGCGGCGGGACGACGACTCCGGGGGGTTTTAGTGGGTATTTCCGGGCGCTTCACGCCCGGGTGAGTCCCACACTGGCACGGAGCTCGTCACTCCGTGCCCCCTTATCTATTGTATTTGAGGGACTCTGATCCTACAAATACAATAGATAAGGGTAGTGCCGTAAATGCATTTCCCCCGTCAAAAAAAAAAAAAAAAAAGGTAATATATGGAATACGTTATGAACGCAAGGGTGCATTAGTTCAATTAAAAAAGTACCATACATCCCCTCATAAAACTGTGCCTATACTCACGTACATAAATATTTTAATGATTAAATATACAATGCAATAATTGTTTGTAATACAAATAAATGCGAACAATAAATTTGGACCGCAAATCTAACTTTTATATTATTAATGATTGCTTTTATTTAGTAAAATAAACAAAATATATAAATTTTATCATGACAATTAAGCACTTTAGTCCTTTATAGTTTCATATTGGGTCTCAAAGGTAAATGAATAGGTACTTATCAAGAACAAAATATAAATATGTAGACAGAAAAAGTGCTATTTTACAAATATATCCATACGAATTAATAAAATTGAAATGCCTGTTTATAATATAATATATTATAATTTTTTTTTTAGTTTTATCTGTCTGTTCTTACTAATCTCCAAAACGGCTGGACCGATTTTGATGGTACTTTTTGGTAGATATCTGAAATTACTCCGAAAATAATTAGGGTTAAAACTCATGAAATTGTGAATAAAATCTGATTCCATACTGAACATTTAGGCCATTTTTACGGGCAAGTGTCTGAATTTATGAGAAATATTTTTACTTTAGCTTAATACCAAAAAAATGTAGGAAAATAAATTTTAAACACATAAAATTGTAAACAAAATACGATTCTATGGACAGCACCATCAAAAGATTATTCTATAATATATCTAGGCTTAGTGTGTTTACCATCCTGACTACATCGTCACTTAACATCAGTTGAGATTGTGGTTAAAGCACTAAACATATATTGTGTAAAGAAAAAAATATATTTTCCAATGATTATTTGAAGTTTATATTACGCAATAAACAGTAATTCGTGTGGTGCCCTCGAAGAATAGTACCACCCCATATCTTCCCGTGGGTATCGTAAAAGGCGACTAAGGGATATAAACCAGGGAATGGGCAGCAGCATACTCTGAGCACCACAAAGACCTACTACGATCGCCTGCTAAGCGTGGCGATTATGGCTATCCCTCTTATTGGGGGAGATCTATGTCCAGCAGTGGACGTATAATGGTTGAATGGGTGGAAACAATATATCAAACGCGGGCAGAGCCTCGGGAAAACAGCTATCTAACAATAATTTTACAGTTCACACGAGCGAAGCCAGGGGTACAGTTTGTTGAAACAGTTGAAAACCTGTGGCAAAAATGTTAAAATTTAAATAAATTAACTTTTTACTTATTCTTACGACTTTGGAACAAAACTTCATATAGAACATACGTTTGAAAGGAACAACGAATATGCAGCGGATGGCGGAAAGTTTGGTGCCATTGCAACTTCACACAATTTTAAATTAAAAATATTACGTGCAGCCTTTACACGCAATAGTGAAATATGTCTAAAATATTATCTATATAGTTACTGATAAATGCAACTTTTAAAATTATTGATTTTTTTGAAGTTATTCTTTTTAATGCATTTAATATTAGTAACGCATCTTCCGCGATACAAAGAATAGATACGAAATTTTACTACAAAATTCATTTTTTTTTTTTATTGACCGAATAAGTCGATGAATATATTCTATTGCCGACATAACATTATTAAAGAAAAATGTATAATTTTTGACATTTAAATTTGGAAAATTACTTCCTTACGTTTGATTTATCTTATTATAGTGAAATATTGCATATATAACCGTCTAAATATGAAGGAGATTTAAAACATTTAAATGGTACTATATACCCAATGATGTAACAATACCATCTGAGGCACGTGGCAAACTCATTGGATGGGGTCCCAGTAAAAATCGTAATTTGATTTTAATAAATCACTAAAGCGTTTAAATATTTAGTCGTGTCTAAGTTTAATTGTATTTATAATTTTACTGAATTTTGCTACAAATGTTAGGATGCTTCTGAGCATGCGGCTTTGCGGTCCGTGGCCCGTGGTATTTTACCGGCTTTGCCACCCTATAGTTACGCTGCTGATTATACCTAATATTCACAGTTAGTGTGTTGTGTAGAATAATTACGGTAAACGTAGGTATTCGATACTTCCATTAACGTTTTATACTTTTCATGGTCACCCTATTTCGGAGCCAGTTAAATTTTGTTACATTTTATACGTACTTTGCCTTGTGGCATTTCGTGTAAGATATATTGTAATGTTCAATTATCTATATAACTTTATTTGACATTCATTTTGTCTCTAAATGACTAGGTTAAGTCTGCGAATTAAACGACTGAACCCCCATACACATGATATCGGTAACTTGTAGTTGTTATACATATTTTATCCAATTCAAAAATCACCAGCCTGTATGAAATAATTAACAGTTTAAAAATAATCTATGCTCATTTAAGCTGAAACTATTATTTAAGTAATCCTGTCACTCAATATTTATAGCTTGCGTATTGTAAGTACCTACATGAAGAAGTTATGAATAGGTACCATAATGAAAAGAAAGGAAGCACATGGAATAGAATGTACCTATTTATTATTTTCTTCTCGTATTATAATTTTTAGAAAAATTAGGTTATTATAATTTTAGATTTTTGATAAAACTTCCATCGTTATGTTCAATTATTAAACTGGAAATCTATTCCCGTTGTGTAAGTACATAAGTTTTTCTGTTAAATATTCCTTTGTATCTAATAATAATAATAATAAAAACATGAAACACCTATCAACTTTGTGTTTGCATTCCATTCTGTTTAGAAATTGCATATCGGCCTGAGTTGCGTGCATCTCGAATTACTTGCTCACATGTCGTGAGAACAACATGTAGAATCATGTTTCGAAATGTTAGTAATTACCACCGTTATCATATACCTGTAGTGTTTATTATAATTGTCGTATTTTTCTTTGGAGCTGTGCTGCAACATGGTCACTAAAGATAACAAATCGCTTTCCCATCGCAACTTATTCTCTTATCAATTTTAATTTTGTCTAAGTATTGCAACGTTTACAAACATCAGTCGTGCAAGAGCGAGTCATTGTATTCAACCCTATTCCAGTGGCGGTCTAAGAGGGTTATTGTGCTCCCTCCTCCCAAAATCGTGCACGTCGAATTGACAAATCTCTTAAAAATAGACAATTTGCGGAAGCTTTAAACAAATTACTAACTTTTTGTTTAAACGGTCTAAACAACCAAATTATGCTGTTAATACAAGTACGGACCAGACCGCGGACAAAGTACGGCGGTTATAAAAAGATAAATTTTTGAATAGATTCGAATGATTTATTTTTACACGATATAGGCTCAGTTCTTTGACCTCTATCTTACGTGATGTTTAATGATGATGTGGTCCAGGATGGTAAACACACTAAACCTAGGTACTGGTTCTCAAGTGATGCTGCCGGAATAAACCTATTACCTATTGGTATTTTGGCGAAAGGTTTTCAAACTTGAGGGTGGTAGTTACCCAGGCGGGCATCCTTACAAAATGCCTTACCGCCATGCTATGGTTTCCTCACCATGTATTACTTCAGCGAAAGCTGAGGGCTATTTTAGACTTGGATAGGTGGGATCGAACTCGTGTAGATTGACGCGCAATCCGGCCGTACTAACCAATATCGCTTTAAACTTGGTGAATAGATTGAATGTCTAAAGGATGGATGGATGGATGGAATAGATCTCTCAAACTAATAAAGTATCAATTATTAGAGTGCTCTTTTTGTTTTTTTTTTAATATGATTATCATCTGTAAATATGCAAAAATAAAACAGTTCAGTGTCATTTTTCCTTAGTAGGTTAGGCGTTCTTCTTTTTTTTATTCAGTTGTTATTGCTGACCTTTAACAGTACCTACGTTAATTAAAAAACAATTTTGGAAACAGTTTATGCAATAAATAATGATTATAGTCTAATTTCGACCACAGGAAGAATACTATTTACGAATAACAAGTCCAAAGAAGATTGATCTCTTGGGCATCGATGTTTTGTGAATCGATTACAAAAATCGATCTCTTTGAAAAATATTATTCCCCATCTCTAGTTAGGCGATTAATAACCTCGGCCGCTCGCGACACCATGTCCACTGTCTGGGCCGTACGTGTATTAATATCATTAGAATTACGTATCTAAAATAGCTTTGATAAATGCGTGAAACACTATAAACCACTTCACACCCCCAAATTTTTGGCTGCGACCGCAATAATTTACCAATCGTGATAAGTTATAAAAAATATTGCTATCTATACTAATAAATAAAATTGAAGTGTCTGTAATGACAGTTTTTTTTTAATGTATGTACGATTCTTATACCAAAAATACAAATTTTAAAATTTTTGTCTGTCCGTCTGTTTGTTCCGAGTAATCTCCGGAATGGCTGGACGGATTTTGACGGGACTTATTTTTGGTAGATAGCTGAAGTAACTTTTCCGGGTACATTTAATTTTACAATAAATTTTAGGGTTTCGCGTAAAAAATTAAATCTAATAAATTTTTTATTTCAAATGCGATTCAATGCACAGTTTTTACACGAAAGTGCTTGAATTTATGAGAAATATTTTTTCTTTATCTTAGTAATTTTTATTTCAAATGCGATTCAATGCACAGTTTTACACGAAAGTGCTTGAATTTATGAGAAATATTTTTTCTTTATCTTAGTACAAAAAAATAGGCTTCCGTATAAGCAAATTAAAATGCAGTGAAGAATATATGAAACGCGGGCGCAGTCGTGGGGGTACGGCTAAGATGACATATGAGCGTTGTGGTCTCCAACACGTATAAAATATATTTTAAGGCTTTTTAAACTCCGTTTTTGGTTGTATCTCAGTCTGTCATGTAGTAGTTCTTTAACTTGAGTGTTATTTAACCATAACCCAATTTTATGTATTGTCCATAGCTAAAGAGTATTGGTAAAATTGAACATGGAAGACGTTTTTTAGGTAGGATCCTAAAATTAGGTTTGTGGCAACAAAGACTACTTGGAAAGTTCTAGCAACATTTGTATTACTAGCGTTAAAGCATTGATATAAGATCGGGAAATTATGTATTTAACTTACATAGAATTTACCATTATATAAAAAAAGAAAAGAACCATTTTAAACATTAATAAAACGACAATTTCGATTTTATCATAAGAACCACGTGATTTTATTTAAAAAAATCTATCTTCTCTAAGTAAAATTTAGGAATTCTGTGTACATACTTCAGTCTGTAGTGTAATAATAATAATAAAGAGTTTAAATAAAACAAGGCGGTCGTTTAATAAAATAATTTTTATAACAAGATTTTTTTTATAAACATACTATATAGAACGAATCATATATCCTCGTTGTCGATCCGGTGATGAGAGTTGAGAGGTCGACGGCTCTCCTCGTCCGATCCGTAAATAACTTCCTCATCAGAATCGTTAATCATGGAGAAAGCGGGGTTGTCTTTCGTTATGGCCGTTTCTGGAATTATTCACAGTAATCAATTCGAGATATGCGAAAAAAATAATAGTAGGTACTTATATGTACCATCTGAAGCAATAATTGAGGTTTACTATAAAGTGTTCAATAAACATATAAATGACACTACAATGCTCTGTCGATTGATATCAGTTGCTCAGAGACTGCATATAGATTTAAAAATTTATGGTTTCAAATGATGCTTTACCCCAACCACAACATTAGAAGGTCGATTCGTTCGGCGAAATTGTAACAAAGGTAAACTTTAAAAATTGTAATTTGTGTGTTCCACTATTAAAACTATATAGTGACGTCACTATACCTAAAAGTAATCTCAGTACAATATGATAATAATAGTTTTCTTTTAATTGTCGCCGTCGCATTAGTATGTAGGTTTAAAAATACTATGACAAGATTATTTTATATTTAATCCCTATTCCGAAAGTCGTGACTACGAATGCCCTATTATTTCGTTATTATAATCTCCTCATTAGTTCTCCCGCATAAGGTACCATTCAGGTAAGCACCAATAGGGGCGGGTATATTCTTAGCTTACTTTTGATGACCTGGGGGAACGGGGAGGTCTCAATTGTGATTATGTAATCAATGCAAGCAATGTTTGCTTATTTACTTAAGTTGATTTTCTAAAAAAACTATGCCAATGTTCCTAACCATGTGGGAGGGGCGAGTAAATTGTCTAGAATTTTGTTTGCGTTATCTAACCTATTGCGTACAAATGAAAATGGTTAACTGTCAGAGTTCTTATTCTACCATTTATTTGAAAGAGATCCCAAGAAATTATAAAAGAATAGTAGAAATAGTGAAGGAATAGGAAGATGGAAATTTCTTACTTACCATGAATGGAGCCACCGCCCGGCGAGAATAGATAGGCCAATATATACATTTTAAAATTGAAAAGACCGTAGAGTGCCATGAATGGTGCTGAGGTATCGTAGTGGACTTTGGGTTGCGAGGCCCAATGGTCTTGCAGAGCTGCTGGACCCCAACCCTCCAGCGCAAGGATTGTTGTTATCAATGTCACAGTGCCAACAACTATCGACAGGCAACGTAGCCTTACGTCTGCAACGATATTCATTCCGAGCCATCATACCACGTGATCATGGCTCAGGAGTGATCTGTTCGAATTCTGCTCCACAGTGTTTCAGTGAAGGAATACATCCCGATGAGATCATATTTTATAATTTATAATCAGTATAGGCTTAACGTGTTTCTCGGTTACGATATCACTTAACACAAGGAGAAATTGTGGTCAAAAACTAAACTAATTCAGTATAATAAAATTGGTAGTGTTGTAGATCGTAAAAAATAACAGCAGATTTATAACTCCCGTAAATCAACTTGACACTTGCGAGGAACGTGCGTCCCCTCCTCCTTTCACTCATACCGCTTTCCGCTCTCGCCGTCGATGCTTCAGTACCGTACAGTAACATAATAATTACAACGTAAACAAATGCGTAATCTTTACGTTATTTTCATTGTTTTTTTTTGTATAATATTTTTTATATAGATGTAGATAACACCGTATGGGACAGTTAGTTGTATATATTTGTACGTGACAAAAATGTCATTTAAAAATTTGCTTCATTAGCCAGCCTATATTGTTCAAAATAATACCATACTTTTTATGCGGTTAGTTCATCAGTATGACGTCATCAGACCGAGATGCTTAGTTACCTTCTGCGAATTGTACTCGCAAGTGCTCGAGATGACCTCACATGGTGCTTTGTTTAAGCTAATTACATAATGAAAGAAGTATGGGTTGTACTGAATTAATTAGAATAAGTTTCTTTTTGTCACTTATTTTTACTTTTTACATTTAAAATGTCACTAAACAGTGTGTAAGTTTAAAAGTAAAATCTAGAAAAATAATAATATTGCAGCTCCTATTACTGATTCGGTGACTTTGTTGCTAAGATAGTTCTTAGTTACACTAGATAAAACTAGATGGCGTTGTTATCATTAAGTTTATAAAACAATAGAACGTCTTTCAGAAGATCTAATTACGGTAAATATAATTAGTTAACAATACTCACCGAAAAACGGCATATTTCTCAGATCGCTGTACGCTTTTATTATTAAAATAAGTAAATATAGGAAGTATAATGTAATAGCGACGAAGAACATTATCTTAACGACCTGGAACAAGAAGAGGACAAGGAGTGATGTGAGGCCTTCTTATCTCTATCATTATTAATTATTGTTCAAGTCATATTGAATATTTCATTATTTTTTTATTTATGAAAATACAGCTTGATTATACTTTTTTTTAGTCTATTTTTGTTTATTATAGCACAATAAAGTAAAGGTACTGTGACTCATAATAAGTGATCGTTAAGTATTAAAATGAACAAACATCAAAACTACGCCCATGCTAAGAAATCATGAGCGGCAATTTTTTTTTTTTAATCGAATAGTTTTTTTTTTCGAATTGAAAGATAGATAAATTAAACTTACAAGGTAGTTTGGATTCATCATATAGTTAAACGTTGGGTCATAGAAAGCATAGAATTTCTGCCATATCGTGAGCACCATCGCTGGGCCCCACACCATGCCCACAACTATTATTTTGAACAAGTAGAACGATACGAAGCTCCTTTCATTCTAAAAATAACAACAAACAAATAATAGCGAATAAATTTAGGCCATTGTAAAAATAAAAGTTTAGGAGTTTTTTTTTCGAAATTCGAATTAAAAAACGAACAAGATAGGAAAAATACCGTTATTACGAGGATATTCTAACTGAATTTATTCCATACAAACATAATCCCCTATTTCCTCCCTGGATAATAGCATTACGGTAAATATTTGTATAGCAAATAATATAATTATGTCCTCCACCGCCATGCCCGTACGTTGATTTTTATCCATAAATTAATTATTCTAGAAACTAGAAGCCTTTGAAAATCAAAAGTCAAAATTAAAAAAATCAAAACCAAGTAAATCCAAATCACATCATATCTAGTCATATGCTGCAAGTTTATGAATTAAAAAATTATTTTTCACGGTATATGCTCAACGTTTTGACCACAATCTCACCTGATGTGTTGATGGAGTCCTGTAAACACACTAAGCCTACAGGTACTGGCTCTTAATTGGTGCTGCCGGAACACACCTATTGGTATTTAGCGACAGGTTTTCAAACTTCAGGGTGGTAGCTACCCAGGCACTACCACCACGCTTTGGTTTCCTCACGATGTTTTCCTTCACCGAAAGCTCCGGCTGATTTTAGAATTGGATAGATGGGCTTGAACCCACGTTCTATTGTCGCGAAATCCGACAGCACTACCAACTGCGCAATCTTCGCTTCAATACTCCAGAATCGTGAATGTAACTCAGAGATTGGCTTAGCTAAAAAGAAGAAGACAAGTTAGCGATGAAATCTGACTGACCTGCCTTAGACCGTGGTATTGCGCCAGCCACGAGAACATTACACAAGAGAGGAAGCTCGTCTGGAACACCGAGTCCATCAGCGGCGCGAAACAACTCCCCGACACCAGGCGCAGAGGGAATATCGGATCTGGAGGGAGGTAATATAACACAATTTCCTTTACCGCAACGAATATCTCTTACGCTGTATGTAAAACGGAAAACAAAAGAAAACGCATTTATTGACGACTACCTGGGAAGGTCGAACATTGTAAACACGTTTTTCTTTAGATAAAGTCGTTAGGCAGCGAAAGAAAACAGGTAATTAGGCAAAAAAGACTAGTAAATCGGCTAGGATAAGGACCAAGATATCCTTAAACTTTCTGGAACTGATATAAAATATCGAACGAGACGTAGATTTTTCAAATTCAAAAAATACTGCAGCGTTTTATTGTATTGGGCTTAAATGTTGCTAATCTTTTTTTTTCTAAAGCACTTTCGAAAATAACACAGTGGACCACGCGCGGACACTGTCGTCGAAAAGATTTTGTTTGTGTTTTATATTTTCTTACCATTATATAACAATAGGAGCGGTAATAATAAAGACAGCCATTTCTGTTCAATGGCCCAGTCGTGAGTCGAGTATTTCCTAAGGCAATGCGCGAACCAACACTGAAAGATAATTAGAAAGCTCATTTTCATTTACAGGAACGAGGAAGGAGTAATCATTTAGATGACTATCACTCTCTAGTTTTAAAGAGTCTATTTTTTTAAAGAGAACTTCGGGCGTTAGCTAACTACTGGTGGTTTGTTTGTTTGTTGGCCTTGGAGAATCAGTTCCTTTTTAGTAAATATTTTTATGTCATATAATCTTAAGTTAGTTTACTATTAGCTGCGATTGTTTCAAAGTTTAATTATTAATCTGACCACACTTTAGTATATCGATTTTGGTAAATTGGGTAGTACGTGAAATAAGTTCGAAAATATTTTATTTAAACCCTTGAATATTTCAAAAATATAATACAGTAAATTTTATAAAAAAATGAACTTAAAATTAGCAGGTTAAGCCTTCAAACGAAAAAACATATAAGTTAACATTATTCACTAAAAAAACTTTATGTAATATGATTTCATTATTTCATAAATACTTTTGGAGTTAATAAAATAAAATAAAATTTAAGCATGGCCATATTATTTTCGACGGGATTGTACCTGCATGTACACGCGCTCGAGGCTAACTTCGGAGACGCCATAAAGTTTGCATCGAACTGTATACGCGTGAAGAATAATAATACTAACTTACGGCAATTGTAAATGTGGCCAGTAGGAAAATAAATCTGAACCACGTCTCCATTTGTGTAAAGGCAGGATTGTACGTTTTGAACTGGAATAAAATAAAAAAACATATATTTACGGTGACATCAAACATCTGCAAATATTAGGATAAGAATGAAGAGACTTAATTTATTCTGCAAGATGCTGATATTTTTTTTCTTCTAAAAACTGACAGTAAGTTACACAGGATTTTGTCTAGAATTGAAATAGTAATTGGCAAAAGTAAACAATTCTTGTCAATCGAATTTAGGATAAAGTTTTGCTTGGCAAAACTATAAATCGAATTATTAAATAATTATAAATCACTACAAAACCTACATAACTTTTGTTAAAATTAACTATTGCTGTAAATTCTTTATGTAACACAAGAGATACCAAACGTTTGTATTTGTTAGGATATATTTGAATTTGTTAAACTTATACAATGAATGATCCTCAAATTTTTCGCTTTGTCAAGGATATGACAAAATATTTAAAACTGACTGGTTTCATAAGTTGGATGGTTTCTTCTTTAAGGTATTTTGCTTACTTTTATATATCTAAGGGACTGTTCAAATATTACGTACGCAAAATTTGGATCATGTCAGCAAAATTAAGTAAAGCATGGCCCCCTCTTCTATGGATGTTTACGTGATATTTGAACGAACTCTAGGTAACATTTCATAAACGATGAATTTAATTAAAAAAAAAAGAAAAGTACTTACATAGAAACTTTTGATAAAGAAATTTTCATGTTAAATTCTGTAAACTTTTTCAAATTAACCGTTAAATTAATAAACTTTGATGGAACTTACGTAGAATATAATCTCTCTTATATAATAACGTTTGTGAAACTCCTTCAAGCCGTATAAATGTATATTAAGTACATAGTGAGTGTACTCGAGCGAACCCAGGTGTAGAGCCATTACTTCCTCGCATACTTGCTTCTTGCATTTCAAATGCCGAGTCCTGGAAGTGATACATTAGTTTGATGGGCCAGATCTGGGGAGGCTCTTGCAGCCGCCACCATCACACTGTATACACATTCCTGCATATTACACTCAGGTACACGTGTTCGTGACCTTTCTGTTCTTTTTTGTAAATTATACGAATAAGCTAGGACAAATTCCGCGGAATTGTTTTCTCAGGTAAGGGGCCAAGCAGCGGTTCCTAGCACTCTGGTACATTTGTGCAAGTTACCTCCTAGAGCTGAGTTCCTTATGCGCTCGCCCCAATATGTCGCTGAAGCTGTCAAGGGTCTTCCGATTAACAGCATTACTCAGTTAAATAAAATATATCTGGAAGATCCTAACGAGATATATCAGGAATAGTTGACCGATTATACACTGTTTAATTTCAAAATTGAGAGGCACTGAATTGAGACACAATGATAAATTTAACATAATGGTTTTTGTAGTAATGATTACTACCATAAATTGAATGTTATCGTTGCGGTAATACTTTCCTATTTTTTTTTCAACTAGAGCAAATATGGTAGTGCTATTTTCCTTCATTACTTACCTATTAGTAGCTTCACTTTCAGGCACTAAAGTGACAGTTGAGTGATCACTTAATACTCCTTCTATGGATATACTTATTTGAAAGCTTTTATCGAATATCTCATCTGGAAATAATTAATTGAAATTATTACTTGTACGTATTTAGTGGGGGTCTACACAAGATAGCCAGGGGGGAGCTGACAGCAACGTGCCATCACTGCGGCGTCGTAGAGGATACCACGCATCACACTCTGGCAGAGCGTCGCAATGTCGTGGCAGAGACGGGACCGGAGCTGTTGCTGCCGAGCGTGGTGAGAGCCATGCTCGACATTGAAAGGGTCTGGCACACTATGGCCTCCTTCTGTGAGCATGTCTTGTTATAGAAGGGGGCCGCAGAGAAGGAGCGGGAGGAGGATCCCTTGGCGGATCCAAGGAAAATAGGAAGTGGCCCGACTCAGCATAGCAGTTTGTTTACCTGTCATGTACCTTTGTCGGGCCAGCCGTTGGGGCGATGCGGAGCATCCTACCCTATCCCGTGTAGACCCCCAGAAAGGCGGCAGATGGTACTGTGGTGTTGGTATTCCTGGCGCTTCACGCCGGGCGAGTCCTTCATACCCCCCTTGGCATCTCTAATCCGGGGGATTTTACTTTCGGATTAGGGATGGGAGGGAGGATGCGTAAATGGATTTCCCACGTAAAAAAGAAAGAAAAAAGGGGGGATATTTTAACACTCAACATCTTATATCAGTTTGATGTTTTATGGCTGCGTAAAATGACGATTTGGTCCAGGATAGTAAACGCACAAAGCCCAGAGGTTCTGGCTCCCTCCGATGTGATGCTAACGGAGCAGAACTATTGGTGACAGGTTTCCAAACTTGGAAGGTGGTAGTCATTATTTAAAAAAATCTATGGTTTCCTCACGATATTTTCCTTCACAGTGAGTTCAGGTTCATCATATAATTAGGGTCAACTCCGTGGATTTTTCAAGACGATAACTGCCAAAATTGGAGTTGCCACCATTGTGATGTTCTCTATCATGCTCTAAGCCCCTTTAGAACTTTTTTTGAACAAAAAATCATTCTTATTCTTTCAAGTATTTTCATTCTCATCTCTTTATTAACTTAAATTACATTTATTCCATGATTAGCATGGCAAGGCAAGATATAACTTTTTATTAATTTATTGTACATTCCGTTTTATCTTTAGCCGATGCAAAAAAAAAAAAAAATTACTTTAGCCGATGTTTCTCCGGATAAAAAACTATATCAGTATATTTAAATTTAGTGCGCCTCGTGTCAAGGATGTCTGAGATAATATCGTTGATCGATAGATCGAGGCCAACGTCACCTTCGATGAATTCGATAATGATCTATTCCAATTTTTAAAAGTAAAATAAATGTTAATAAAAATCTATCTCATTTAATTTCGCCAAAGATTCTGCTACCTCGAATACGATCATTTTTACGTGTTAATTTATGTATTTAAACAGAGAATATGAACAAAACATATTACATGAATAATGAATTATTAAAAATAGGAATTAAAACCTAAATATGTTTATAGGTTATGAGTTATTATCTACATCTACACTTATTATTTTTAATTGTTATTGGTAATGAATTGATTAATTATGTATTATTATAATTATCTACACTAATATTACAAAGAAGAAAGATTTGAATGTTTGTATGTAACGAATAAACTTAAAACTACTGGACCGATTTGGATGAAATTTGGTATGGAGATAGTTTGAAATCCAGGGAGTGACATAGGACATAGTTTTAGGATAACAAGTACGTACTATGCAAAAACTTCTACTAGATATTGTTTTTTTACGATGTGCGGGTATATTGATTAAGTATACCATGTTTTGTTGGAACTTATGCAGAACGATAAGATATTTAGGTTTAATGAATCCTTATTTGATAAAGTGTTACGTTTAGAATAAATCACGTGGGATGATTTTGAAATTTTGGATTTATAGTGTTTTTAGATTATGTCGAGGTCGGTCTCACTGTTATTTTTAAAGTCCCAAAAAAGCTGTCGTGTACCTAGTAGTTCTTAATTCATTCATTTGCAGTATAAGACTCTATATTATATAATTTTGGTGGTGATTTACGTGCCATAGTTATTTTACTATGCACACAGGTGAAGTGTGTTGAAAATGATGACACGGAAAACGAATTCTAAGATATAACAGCAACTTCCTTGGAACGCTCTTTAATAAATGAGGGGCACTTTGTTAGAGCTCTCAAGATTAGAAAAATAATACCTACTAAGTTGTGCTTAAAAAAACATGTATTCAGGTTCGCAATAATAAATATATAAAGTCCCTAAGGTTTTTTTTAAAATAAATCAATATTTTCGATCGTCAGGCATATGAACTGAGCACAGATAACATGATAATCGATTACTCACCATCGTTATTATTGGTCAATATTTCAGCTGATAACCAAAGCTGTTGTACTCTGGTCCCAAGAGCCGGGCTGTGAAGGTGAAAGGGGCCCTCGTATATAGTACTTGCGTTGATTACGGTGCTAGAAGCACTGATAGAAGTGGTCATTGTTGGCGAAGGTCCTGAAATAGGTAAATACTTTATACAAATAGAATCTCAAGTAACATACATTCGTTACTATGTTAACATGGAAAAATCATTATGAAAAAGGGTAAAGATATGTAACCTAAAACAAGTTCTGGTTGTCTCCTGTATTAATGTGAAAACTAAATCGAAATCGGTTCAGTAATTTTTCAGTACTGAACATGCAGACTCGGAAAATTAATTAATAATATAGATTTTACCTGTTTAAATTATGATTTTGACTTAACGTCATAATTGAAGAAGATTTAAGATTAAATAAAGTACGCATAAAATTGACATTTAATAATAAACTCAGAATATTAAAAAAAAACATAAATCATAATTATTTTTATCTAGTAGACTATAGTAGTATTTTAGGGTATTTGCGAATAATAAAAATGAGTTATGAACAATTTTGTGAGCATAAATATTTTTAAATTTTTACACATCTGTAAAAAGCTCAACATATCGGTATGTAGGAAATAAAACGATTTCCAATTTAATTTATTTTGATACTTTTGTATTAATAATTACTTGGGTACATGTATAAGTAATGTATATTGCGTTACACACGACAGGTTTTTTAACATCAAATTCCATATTGTTAATAGCCTTTAAAATTACTGCCTACCTGTCAATTTCGAGGACGTGTAATTTATAAGTAAATAGATATCTAAATATAAGATTAAATATTTAAAAGTTGCAATATTGGTTACAACCTATTCAAAGCTGCTTACAAAATATTTAAGAAATAACTCACCCGCAAGTCCAATAAATACTCCCAAACCGAAACAAGCGAAAAACGCTATAAACACCATAACGAACTCCCCTTTGTGCATCGAATATATCCTCATTTGAACGGACCTTTAGTGAATTAATAAATTGTAAATTATGCAGACGATGTGACGCAATTAAATAAAAAAATAATGTATTTTTACCTCTCACAGCGGTCGTGATGATAAGCGGGGGCGATGTATTTATTAAATTCGCTAAATATATCACTGAATTGTGATAACGTATTGCGAATTTTATAATTCCATCCGCCTGATGGTAAATGGTACGAATATCCAACATTGGCAGAATCCATTGTTACTTTAGCCAATTAAACGAATAAGAATTTATTTTTTTGGAAATTAATACACGAAACTTGTAATATATGCGTATAAAATTGTTACAGTATAAATTGATGAGTCCCTTGGATGCGGGACTTGTTTACAAGCTTTATTGATTTTCGCGGGAAGGCCGCCATTGCTCTATGGATACTGATAGAGTTGAAAATGGCGCCTGACAAGTGAATATGATTCTCGATTTTAGCGGGAAGTATAATTAGACGTGTGTAATTTTGAATTTCCCATAGATTTAGTTTGAGCATAGCGAAAATATATTCTGTCTATGGAATTTTATGAATTTTAATTAAAAAAATGTTTCACTTTTAAGTTTTCGTAAGCACGAGAAAATTGACGAGTTATAATTCGTTTTGCAATAAACAGAATATGATTCAATTAAGTAGTTCAATGTTGATAGTAGGATTTCCGATTCGATTTTTTAAAATGTAATTATGGAAAGCATTGGCTGGGAAATATAGATTTCGGCGTATTAAAGCAAAAAATATGTCCGATTTACGACGTGGTATGTGCATTCAAATCCGTGCAACCTCAAGGTAAAATCCAAGGTCAGAGGTTTCTTTCAAATTCGTGACTACAACTATTGGAAATAGCTGATGATATTAAAAAAAAACACAATTTTCAAATATTATTAAGTTTTATTCACCATCTTACAATTTTTCACATGCAAATGTATATACACATTTTAATCGAAGTAAACGACAATTTCAAACAAACCAAATACATTACTAACAAAAATAACCTTTATAAATTTGGTATTTTTCAACTATGGCTTATAAATTTTTTTTACTTAGAAATTTTCTTATTTTTATATTTTGAACTTTATAAACTTTTAACAAATCAACTATCAAATTAAATACTAAGTAAACTAAGTAAACAAACAACAATATGAAAAATTAATCAAAACGATTTTTACGATATTACTTAACCTCTTTTTTAAAAGTTTTTACAATGTTTTATTAAATAATGATATCTAAATACAATATTCATCCAAACTTACTACTATATATAGGAAACGAGTAATATTAAAAAGTAATATCGATTTTTTTTTTATATAAAAATCGCATACAAATATATTTTTTAAATGATCTAAATTTTCTTAATCCCTTTGTTATATTCAAGGAACAATAATATTTAGTTAATAAACCTTTGGTCTCTTAAGCGCTATTATTATATTACACTTAAACATATTATTTAAAATACTAAACGAATTAATTATCTATCATTTTTTTGCCCACTGATGGGCGTAGATATCACCTAAGTAATGCTAGTGTCCTGATTCTCGGTCTGAACTGTAATTAGTATTTTTTTATAACTTCTTTAAAATATCGTCTCTTTTTGGTTCCAAAGGAATCCAAATTTTTTGTTAATTTTCATTTTCGTTAACTTTTACCATATTATAGACGTTATTTAGGAAAATATTTATTCTGAGAAGCTGTAAAATTATGCAAAAAATCCTATTTACAGTAGCGACACGGTATAATGGCCGTTTTGACATTTATTCGCTTATAGATTTTTACATAAATCAATAACGATGTTTGTAAACGTAAGTTGATTTTTTTTAATCGTCATTATTGCCGTGCAGTGAATCATAAAATTTATTGAATATATAATTTTATTTCTTGTATATTAACAAGTAGGTAAATTCATTTTCATTCTAATGTTCAATTCATTCAAATATTAAAAAGTAAAAATTTGTATTTCTGTTTTAATAAAACTTTTTAACCAATTACTTGCAATACTTCTTATAAAATCAAAAACATATATTTACATCTTGCATTTGATTATATTTTATCGAAAATAAATTGCTATTTTACGACACTATTGTAATGTGTCAAAACGGCCATCGTAACGTGCCGCTATTATAGTAAACTTTTAAATTATTATATTGTTATGTCAAATATCATCCGCTCTATATGTTTTACGACTTATTCAGAAGTAAATATCAATGGTATAGTGTGGGAATTTAACAAATTAAAAACACAAGCAAAACCTAATGTATAAAGACAGTTTATTATCATCCCTATCAATGACTTCTGAACGAATGTAATATTTCGAGATATTTATAATATTTCGATGTAAAGATCATATAATAATGTACTTGAGAAGAAACAAATAAATCCCTATAACGTCTACCCTAATGGGAGAGAGGCGTGACGTTATGTATATATTTAATTTTTTCACTTAACCATTAAGAAGATAAATATTATAATATCAAAGTATCGAACCAACAAAATTCAAGATAACTTTAAAACGTTTAAAATTAGGGTTGCCAATAATTTAACAACTATTTTAAATGAGCCTAGTTGTAAAGGCCGAAATGACTATTAATTGTAACGTAAGTACGGGCTCTAGGCTTTTTATAAAATAATTATTAAATTATGTGTTAATAACGGTAATAGTTTTAAAAAATAGGGTTGCCAACTTCAACTGAACAATTCGAACGCAATAACTGAAACTTGGCAATAATTAGTATGAAATGCTAAACTTATGAGATTTGTACGTCTTCTAAGTCTTTGGCAAAAGTTTGTCACGAAAACGAATTATATGACTGAAGTGTCATACCTTTGGCAACCCTATTCAAAACAACGATATCGATAACTTAAAATACATTTTTTATAAATTAATAGCAGCCATATAATTATTATTAACTTAAAAGTAAATTATTCCTATAATAAATACTTTGTTTTTTATATATTTTATTTATTTTTTATTTTATTTTATTCGACTAGTTTTGAGATTCGTTAGGGATGCTCGTCGTAGTATTCGATGGGGTATTGTCGATAGTCGATATTATAGTGTTTGTCGTATTTAGATATGGTATGGGAAGTGTTGTGGTGTTTATATCATTAACGATGTTGCTAGTATCGGTGTTGGTGAGTGTATTATCTGAAAGAAAAAACATTTTACTTATATGAGGGTAGTTTTGAAGCTATGATGGCGCAGGTTCAAATCCTCTCTCTATAATCAACCGGAGCTTTTGGGTGAAGGAAAACATCGTGAGGAAACCACAGCATAGTGGTAGGGGATTTTCTAGATAAGTACCACCCTCTAGTTTGAATACTAGGCTACCAGACACCGGAAGAGGTAACGTGGTTAGACCTCTCACAAGGTGGACCGACGACCTGGTCTAGGTCGCGAGAGTCCGCTGGATGCGGGTGGCGTAAGACCGGTCATCGTGGAGATCTTTGGAGGAGACCTATGTCCAGCAGTGGACGTCTTTCGGTTCAATGGATGGATGGAAAAATTCATGCTGATGTTTACGCTAATAGGGAGGGGAGGGTTAGTCAAAAATTCTACCTGGGCTCGTATCGTGAAACGATAGATACATACTGTTGACGTAATCCTGGAACCACTTGTTAATCCCACGAGCGTACTTCTTGACCCACTCGATCCTCAGGTGGGCGGTGTCCACCATCTTCTGCAACGTCTGCGACATCGGCTTCAGTTTCTCCTTGTGCTCTATCGCGAACGATTTCAACTGGAATCGAATTTCCGATATGAAAACGACTCTAACACCGTTGCGATTCGAAACTTGATGAAACGAAAAAGCGACATTAAAAAAAAAGACAAAAGACAGAGTTGGATGGCTCCAAGTTTCACTGAAGCATCAATGTGGGATGAGGGCATGGTTTGAATGGTGATTGCTTAATATTCCGATTACTCATAAAAATGAGACAATAGGAAAACAATGGGTAGCTGGCGTAAACGCCAAGTAAGTGCTAAAATAGAATTATACTTATTAATTTTCGCTTTTCTTTTCTCTCTCAAATTTGTACCAATGCTATTGATGCTATGCATTCGTTACGTAAAAGTTTCGTGGGACAGAGGTAAGCGATGTCCTTATTATTTCTAACAAGATGGATGCGGAATGGATGGAACTGGATGCTGGTGGTGCGAGACCCGTCGTTATGGACCTGTGCCCAGCAGTGGACGCCTTTTGGTTGAATGGAGTCTTACAAGAGGAAAAAGGGAGTATCAAAATGTTTAAAACTAACACTTCATATTCTCTGTTTTATTCATACAAAACTGTATTGATTTTAATTATTTTATTTCTATAATTGTTAACAAGTCCCGTCAAAATCGGTTCAGCCATTCCGGGGATTACCCGGAACAAACAGATTTTCGAACATAATTAGGGTTACGCGCGTAAAGACACTAAAGCTCATATAAAATTGAATAAAATCCTATTCAATGCACAGTTTTACGGGCAACCGGCAATTTTTTTTTAGAAAAATAACTAGGGTACCGTAGAAAAAAATAAAAATAAAACATGTCTTGTTGTTTAATTATTTCCGCTAAATTTCCTAACAAGCAATTTATTTTTTTCAGAGAATGCATATATTTCGGGTGTTAATAATATTATGACACGCGCGCGGCACGGGCCGTACGGGCACATGCAAAATATTCTTGTCGGGAGATCAGTGCCGGCACGGTCATGGCACGCTACGGTCCTGTTCGCCAACGGAACGGTCTAGTGGGCAAAGTCTCATACTAATTCATACAAACTATTTAATTTTTTTTGCATGTGCCGGTACGGTTACAGCCATGGTATGATACGGACTAGTGGGCAGTGATTTATGGGTGAAATAAAATATAAAAAAAAACCCTTTCATAGTGCATAGTTGTATCATAATAGGGATCTAATGGCAAAATTTCAGTCAGTCAATGGGGAATAAGTAGTTTTATATATTGAAGGGTAATAACTGACCCGGTCGAGATCGTCGTCCGTCTGTATGAACCCGAAGGCGCCGTTGAGCACCGCGGGGAACATGAACGCGTCCAGCGCCGTGAACCGCTCGTACACCGCCTCGAAATGCTCCACGAGGAACCGCTGCGCCAGCCTCGTGCCGGTGCCGGGTTCGACTCCCCACACCGCGATCGCGTACTGGTTCGGTATCTCCGATAAACTCTTCTCCAGTAACCTGGGAGGTTTATCCACTATCGTAATTTTTTTTATAAATTTGAACTCTCGTATACAATCAGCATAATTTCAATACGAGGAATAAACATAAATTAACAGTTCAATGTTTTCAGGATCAGCAAAATTAATAAGAGTTTTCTAGGTGTTAGGTTTTACAATGAAATCCCAAAGCACATTACCGATTTACCGGGCAATAAGTTCAGGCACCGTGACAAGGGAGGTTTGATTTGTAAGGGTTATTATAGGGGGTATACTAATAAACTTTGTAACTGTTAGTTGTAAAGTCGCTATAAAAAAAAACATTCAGGAAAAAACCAGATCGAGTTTCTTGTCGGTTCTTCTCGACGACTGGGTTGTTTTCCAAACTTGTGGTAGTATTTTGACGTTCATAAGTGCCTTATCAGGGCCTAAATTGAATAAAGTATTTTTGAATTTGAATGAAAAAAAAAACCCCTTCTACTTAGTTAATGCCAATCCTCTTAATTAATAAACAACTTTGCCAGTGTCGTGTGAATGATACAAGTTATCATTCCTACATAATAATTTCCAGCCAAAACCGTAGGCAATCTTGCTAATCTTGCCGCTAGAACAAAATAATAATTTTAAACACATATATCTATACTAATAGTAAAATTTTATATTTCACGTGTCTTTACATTTCAGATTTTTGTGAAAAGAATCATTGCAAGGAACTAAAAATAGTTAATTAAATATATTTGTACATTCAAATATTTCTTGGAAATTAGAAAGAATCCCACACAATGTGTGAACTAAAAGATCCTAAAATAATGCCTAATAATACTTGTGAAACAAGTTTTTCTTCTTTTCCAAATAAATCTTTGAAGCCGCAAAAAGGTAACTAGCACATGGGTTCGAACCTCGGCTTATAACCTATAAGAACCTATGTTATAAAATTCCCGCGGAATTTGAACCTACCTAAACTCAACATTTTTTATCTTAAAAAATAAAAAAAGGTTCATTACAAGAAATTTTTGACGCCCCTTTACTTTTCCTTTCAAATCCACGCGCCTAGATTGAAACCTAAATCCATAAATATCCCTAAATAATAACATCGTAAAATTGTAATTAGATAATTGAATTACAACTAAATATGTAAAGGCCGTGATTGGAGCCGCCAAAGATGGCGGAATCTCAGTCTGTCATGTAGCGGTTGTTTTCTTTAATTCATTAAATTTATGTATTAGACTCGTATATCATGTAAATTTTGGGGCGTTTTGTGTGATATAATGTAGTTATTGTGTACAAGTCAAGTTTATTATGAAAAATAACGCATATCATTTATTCTGAGGTGACGGGAAAGCTCCATGGAAAGTTCTAGCAGGATGAGCCACAGTTTTGCTGGAGCTTGGTAATGCCAATACAAGATTGAAAATACGTCTTACCTACATGACATTGGCACAAATTGTTTGAACACAAATTGCCATTACTTAAGAAAAAGGCCGTGAATGAGGTTCGTAAAAAAAGCATCATCGCTAAATTATAACTTGGTAAAATGATGATGAAATAGTTACATGGTGATGATGGACTCGTCCCTGGTGGCCGAGAGGTTGTTGATGATGAGACTCTTGACGCTCGGGTCAGAGGAGTTCATGAACGCACTCCAGAGGATATCGAACTCGCGCCGGCCTCCGTGCCGCAGCGCCATGTTGTACACCAACGAACGAAGATAACTAGGAATCCTACAGAATATATATATATATATATATATATATATATATAATCACTACAAAAACACCATTTCCACCCCATTGGACCTATGATTAGGTCTTAAGGTCTATTGCCCTAAAATGATGCTGACTCATCCGGAAACCACAGAGCAGTTTTCAATGACTGTCTGGCTAACATACATACATACAGAACATTTTTGAATGGTGGTAGGACATTTTGTAATGATGTCCGCCTGGGTAGCTACCACCCTCAAGTTTGAAAACCTGTCGTTAAATACCAAGTTTTTTTTTACACGGAATAGACTTAGTTTTGACCACAATATCACTTGATGTTAAGTGACGATGTGGTCAAGGATGGTAAACACACTAACCTTAGAGGTACTGGTTCTCAAGTGATGCTGCCGGAACACACCTATTAGTATTTTGCGACAGGTTTTCAAACATGAGCTACCCAGTCGGGCATTATTATAAAATGCCCTACCATTATGCTATGATTTGCTCGCGTTTTCCTTCACTGAAAGCGCAGTCCGATTTTAGAATCGGATAGGTGGGGATCGAACCCGCCTCGTTTGACGCACTACCCACTGCGCCATCATCGCTTCAAAGTTCCGGCAGCCTCACTTGAGAACCCGTACCTCTAAGGTTAGTGTGTTTACCATCCTTGAACATGACATTGATAAACATAAAGAGATGATGGCCAAGTTGATTGTTCGGATTCCATGTCGATTGATGCAGGTTCCAACTCTAAAATCGGCCTGAACTTTGAAGGAAAACATCAAGAGAAAACCATAGCATGGTTGTAGAGTAATAACGCCCGTCTGGATAACTACCACCCCCATAAGTTTGGAAACCTATCTCCAACCACCAATAGGTCCTTACTATCCTAAACCTAAGTCGGCTAACTTCAGGCTTACCTGAATCTTAATTATGGTCAAAGTACTGAGATTATTTACAGTATAAAAAAGACATTAACTGTAGAACTAGAAAAAGGCATAAATATAGTAAAGACTCACGGGTTATTATTGGCATCAGGGTGCTTGACCCAGTTCTCGAATTGCCCCCTCGCCCAGTCGAGACACCGCGGTGACTCGACATAGCACTCCCACATCACTAGGTTCTCTATCAGAAATGCCTCGTTATCGTCCTTAGGCTTATCCAGCCCATAGTTCAGACGTTCCAGTTGGGTTTTTTAAGTATTATCCTCATGTAATCCTGCCAAAGTGTACCTCCATACGTTTAAGTTAAAGTACAGCAAGCTTAAGGAACTTAAGGAGAGAGAGAAAGCGCAAAATATTGATTCAGTAATCAAATAGGACCATTTAAAATTCATTGTCTTTCTACACAGAAATTGACTAAATATTTCATATAAACCATACAATTTTTGTTTTGTTTATGGTCAAGTCTAACATATATTTGATAAATTGGAATAAATAAAATAGTTACATTTCTTAATGTTAATTTATTTATTGGCAATAGCAATCATACCAATGCACGCGTACGGCGAGAGAAAGGGGAATCGAAATAGCTGGAAATTGAGATTTAAACAATCAAATTAATTCGTCTAAAATGGAACGCGGAATTCGACTAAATTGAATACTATTTGACATGAGCTATAGAGTTTTGTAATGATTTTTAAAAGCATAGGCAAAAATTTATCTTTAAGTGAAATCATTGTAATCCATTAAACTAATATTGTTATTATTATAATTAGTTATGTATTGCTTTATCGTTATATTAGGTTTTAGGTGCCCTAGGCCTTATGCCAGAAAACAGTATTCGATGTTCCACTATGTAAGACTAACGTATATTGCAAACACATTTCTGTATCAGGACTTGCATTATGTACAATATAATTTATATTTTAACGGCGCCGATATATATATTCTTTATTGCAAACATAACTTTTTATACATGAGAAATTAGAGCAAAGTGTGATGTTGAAATTAGAGCAAGTTTGAAAACCTGTCGCCAAATACCAATAGCTGTGTTCCGGCAACATCACATGAGAACCAGTATCTAGACTTAATGCGTTTACCATCCTGGACCACATCGTCACTTAAAATCAGGTGAAATTGTGGTCAAAGCACTGAGTATATATCGTATAAAATGTATTAAATGTTTAATGAATGTACATATATAATAATTGTCAATTTGTATTTTTCGTTTCGTTTATGTTTTTATTATCAAATATTAATGTTTACAGTAACATTTTCTGGTTATATATATATATATATATATAAATTGTAACAGGTATTAGATAGTATATTTATTATAGTGCTTAAATTCTGATACATGTGTTTTTGAGTGGAAACTTTATTGGGTGTATAATTTTTTTGGAATATTTAGTTATAAGCAAAATCAACCATGTTGCCCTACAATAAATAAAAAAAAATACAAATTACAACTGATAAAAAGAATCTAGAAATATTATTTAATTTACAAATTTGATACTTCTCTACATCTAAATCTACAGGTCTAGAAATGTTATGAATTAATATAAAATCATTTTCCTTTAGTCAGAAATGTTATATGAAAATGAGACATTTTTTTCATTACATGGTAAATATTTGATTTGATTAACTTTTTCTGGACAAAAAAAACAGATTAATGACGTCACATTTACTAAAGGGTTCGGTGAAGTGATCCCGACGAAAATGAAAAGTATGATGGTCACAGATATACCTGGAAGTAAATGTAGCCGGATGTCTCCCGGAGGTTGTGTTTGAGGAAGGCCATGTTGTTGAGGAGCAGGTCCCATACAATCTTGGAGTCCTCGCCGCGGGCGACGCAGGAGGTGAGTCCTAAAGCGAGCCCGTACTCCAGCTGCCCAGACTTGGCCAGGTTGAAGGCGTCGTCGATCAGTTGGGCCTTAGCCACAGCAGATTCCACTGCACCTGACTTCAGACCCTCGGCCAGCAGTTCCCAGTTTCGCTTATCGTAGTTCACACGGTAGTAACCTTACGATTACATTTATTATTGTACTTTCTTTTTTTTACACGGTATAGGCTCAGTGCTTTGACCCCAATCTAAACACACTAAGCCAAGAGGTACTGGTTCTAAAGTGACGCTGCCGAAACGCACCTATTGGTATTTGGCGAACAGGTTTTTCAAACTTGAGGGTGGTAGCTACCTAGGCGCTACCACCATTCTATGGTTTCCTCACGATGTTTTCCTTCACCGAAAGCTCAGCCCGAATTTAGAGTCGGATACGTGGAGATCGAACCCGCGTCTATTGACGCGGAATCCGGACGCATTACCCGCTGCGCCATCATCCCTTCAAATTCTTATACGTATAGTATAATTCTTATACTGTGCATGTCGTTTAAATACATTCAATAAAGAAAACCTTATTAAAAGGACTTATCGTATCATATTTATAGTAATTAGTTTACGACCGAAAATTTGCACGAAAGAACCAAGAATGAATCCATTTATTCATTCATTCACCTATCTGTTCTGTCATTCGATCGTTCGTATGTTTATAATTTAACAGTTAGTGTCATTCATTCACTCATTTGTTCAATAACTTACTCCTTCCTTTGTTCAAAATGGTTTTCCATTTGTCCTTAACCACTACCATTTCTATTTTTTTAATGTGTGTGACATTGGAAAAGGGGTCATGTTTGTGTTACTGAATTTAAGAACCTCTTCCCCTTGCAATATCAAGCAATGACATAATTATATTAAGCATTGACATCATTTTGAAAGAAATAACGAAAATTAATAAGTAAATATTGCTTATGTAAGCAATTTTCAGAACCCTCTCCCCATGTCCCATATCATCAAAAAATAAGCAAAGCTTAGACACTCCCGCCCTTGGTGCTTATCTAATACTTGATAGACCTCAAAGATATCAGAACGGAATACAACAAATAAGTAAATTAGGCAAAATTATAAAGGGCCCTCGTATCTTCAAGTGTCTCAAATAAACCAAAGAAGCGATAAAAGTTGCTACATTAAATATTGATTTTTAAAATAAGTTCTTGACGTAATTTTTAATGTATCATGTAGTTGTTTTTAATATATTAACTTGTATATGACTCTATATTATGTAAATTAGGTGGAGTGATATAGTTTAATTAAGCGAATTAAGTGGATGGATAATAATGACATGAAGCGTAAATTCTGATATGTCACAATAACTCCATTGGAACGCTTTATCAAATAGCCACCATTTTGTTATAACACTGATGATTAGTAAAATAAAGAACAAGTTTCAAGAATATTATATCTTAACTTTGCCCTCCCAATACATCTTCGATGACCTAATATGTATGTTCGTAAAAATATGGATAAGCTTGATCTGGTAAATGATCGTCATGATTTTAATATTATAGATAAAGACAAGTTGGCCGTCCCACGCTTCAGGCTAAGTAAATCTAATAAAAGTTTTATAGGTAAAATAGTATTCGGTTTTATAATAAGATCCCAAAGAACATTACCGATTTACCCGATAATAAGTTCAAGCACCATGTCGAGCTTGTCTTAATTTCAAAATGTTATTACAGGGTGCGCCATTACGTGCACGATAGTGATGTCTGGAATTTACACCCCTCTGTGCTTCCGTTAACATTGGTTATAACCAGAGTTTATAATAGACTATGATTTGTATAGTCTTATATTTGTACAACTAAATGTATATTTAAATTATGAATTTATATAAATAAAAATAACCAGATCGAGTTTCTTGCTTGCGCTCTTCTCGACTGTGTTGTTTTCCGGTGGTAGTGTTTTGACGTTCATAAGCGACTCATTGAATAAATATTTTTTTGATTTTGATTTTGAAAGAACTTGTATTGAAGAGCTTAATAACTTATAGAACAAAAAAAAATCAATAGTGTCGCCAGTGGTGTGGTGGTTATGAAAACTTATAAGTAGTGGAATTGCGGAGTTTGCTCCTAAAACGGTTAACTGAAGTATACAATAATCGCTAAGGTTAAAAATACATACCAATAGCATCGATGTTGACGTACAGAGGTTCTGAAGCGTTGATGGTGGTTTGGAAGACCGACTTCCGTTCCTTCAGCCAGGTCTTCGGTTTCGTACTCCACTGATCCAGGGGGGCTGAGAAGCTCGTGTAGCTGATAGGTATATGCCAGAGCTGGTCCACCATTTTCTGGTAAGGGTCCTTAGCACCGGTATTTAATTTCTGGAAGGGAGATGTTGCGCCCATTAAATATTATATAAATAGCTTATAAGCATTTAAGTTTTATCCTAGGGAAAGCGTTCTATACTAAGAAATTAAGGAATATTTCGACTATAATGATGCTCTGGATCCTTAGTCTGGAAGTAATCAAGGACATTAGCGTGATGGCATACACTAACATACGTAGGTACATGTATGTACATCTGGGATGAACCATCCAGCTAGTTAGGCCCAAGTTCCAGAAAAAGTCAATTTTCAAATCCATCCCGTTCGAGGAGTTACGTAGAATTTTCTCGACTGAAATACCACAGTGTCTCAAGACGAAATTCTTTGATTCTCACTATGGACTCATAAGAAAGCTCAAAGAGCTTGGTGGGAGTTATGCTCGGAGTTTCACAGCGTGATCGATCCAGGAAGAGGGGGTCCGCAGTAGAGCCAAAGCAATCGACATTGCCAGAAAAATGGAAGAACTAAAGTGGCAATGAAATGGGCGCATTGGTTTTAGAATCGATGCCCGATGGAACCAACAGGTGTTCAAATGGCTACCACACATCGGAAATCGCAGTTTGGGTAGACCCCTCACAAGATGACCGAGCGAACTGGTAAAGGTTGCGGAAATCCGCTAAATACGGATTGTGGGAATCTTTAGTTGCGACCTATGTCTAGCAGTGCAAATCTTTCAGCTGACATGGGTTATATAAGGGACTTTGAGATAGCCAAAAGGTGGAGGTTCGGCAAACCTAGTCTTCTATTAGTGGTACTTCTTTCTTTAATTGGAGACCAGACCGTCTCCTCTTGCACGAAGATATCTAGTTTTACTCCTCACTCCCCTGCAAACGCGTAAATGCATTTCCTCACGTGGAAAGAGACCTTGTTTTACCACCCTAGATTTCAACAGAAGAAATTGAGAGGAATTGACGTGTAGGTACTTATGTGGTGCAGTCCAAGCCGAGGTCCGTACCAGCTTGGTGTCCTTGTGGTAACTACAAGTCTTCCGGCAGAGCGTTCGCCGCAACAGTTCCGTGAAGCCATCAACTGATCCTCGAGAGCTGAAAGAAAGTGTAAATGGATTTGAACCTGCTCCAAACTCGACGAGGCCCGTCTGATAGTTCCTGTTGACGTTGAGGACCGGGTACCCGGCCTGTCGGGTCCAGCTGTTCATAAAGTCCACGAGCCCGACGAGCGCGGGGTCCGACTCGACGGCTTTCGACATCGCCGTCCAGAGGTCGTTTTCTTCGGCGTTCGAGTATTTCCTACGGATTCAATCAATTCATATTTATAAAACTAACTGTCCCACCCAGCGTCACACGCAGTTTAAATTTAAGTAAAAAAAAAAAAAAGGCAGCCATAGAGACTACAGACAGAAGTGAAAAGTCGGAACTTTGGATAAACTGTTTTTTTTTTTTCATATGTTGTTAATTGAAATGATTAACGTGTTAAGCATATAATATTTCTTTGATTTTTACATCTATTGGTGCTTCGAGCAATAATTACGTATCGTTTCATATAATTTATTCATAATAAAAACATACGATAGGCTGCGTAAGTATGAATTGTATTATTTATTTCTCGACGCCATCTTATATTTGAAATGCTGTAGCATGTTGACGTCTGACGTCATAGCATTGGTAACGCGAATATATAAATATTTCGCTCAAAGGCGTTAAGGAAATTTTCACTTAAAAAATGAAACAAGGATATTGAATAGTAATATGATAAATTCGCTTCACTCTGTTTACTTTAACAACGTGGGTACGTTTATTCGAACGGTATACAAGTTTGTAACACATGGTAATGAAACTCTTCTTGTATTTGTTTCTGTTTTTTATTTAATTTATTTGGTAAACAAACAGTACTTTACGCTTAAAACTTACTATTTTATATGTCTCGATTACCCATAAAAATGAGACAATAAGAAAACAAACGAAAGCTGGCGTAAACGCCAGGTTAGTGCTCAAGGGGTTAATGTTGCATGCGGTATAAGCCTGTAAAAAGTTGTTACACTTAGCTATAACCAAATTCATGATTGTATCTGTATAGTATCCGTTGTAAACAATTGTTGACGAACCATACCAAATAAATAATAATCAGAAAAATATGTTATTCCAGAACGTTTTTAAGCTATAGTTTGAATTCGCGAGTTTTGGAAATATCAGGCACCGATTCACTGGATTTTCTATTGTTTCGAATATATATTCCATTACATCGTGTATCAAAATATTGTACTTACGAATAATTAACATATTATTAATTTTTGATCAAAAATCAATTACCCCGAGAAGAATTTACGAATTGAATTTTTTGTTTTTCGAATTATTCGGGTACTTTCGAATTATTCGCTCACCCCTAGTAGATACATAAGATAATCTAGGTTCCTTGATGTAACATACATCTGTTGCAAATTTCAACTAAACATGCCCAATTGTTTGTATGTTATTAAGGAACAAACATAATTATAGCTAAGATCACGACTTAAGTATGTAAGAAAATTTCATCTAAATCGGTCAAGCCGTTAAGAAGAAAAGGTTATATCAGAGTCTCCCGTTTAATGGTGATTTATCTTAACCCTTCGATTTACTAATTTTTGCGTCACATTACATATTGTGTGAAAATGCAGGCGCGCGTCATAAATAAGATGGGGGGAGGGGGGGGGGGGAGGGGGGGGGGAGGAGGGGGGTGGGGAAGAGTTAAATATCGAATCTTAAAAGTTAAGATTGAAATCAAACCAAAAATACATATATCGGTTTTTCTGACTGATCGATCTGACACAGAGAAAAAGAGGATTTGAAATATCGGAATTCAGCTGGGAAAAGTAGATTAAAGATCGGTTATTAAAACAGGCTGTTCTATAAAGATACTGACCAATCGTTCAAGTAAATGAGCAGGGCCCCGGTGGAACAGCTCCTCGGAGATAGTGTGGTTCAGCATCCGTATGAGATTTGCGCCTTTCGTGTAAGAGATCTCGTCGAACTTCTGCGATATCTCGGAGGCGTCTCGAACATTCCGACTGACCGGAGACGTGTTCTTGAGCGAGTCCAACCTGAGCAGATCCATCTTGTCCTTCGTGAACGATTCCAGCATCTTCCATTCCGGTTCGATCTGTTTTCGGATCGCTTCACAATATATTTCTTCGCGTGGAATTTTTTTAGGCGCGTTGATAGTTTTATGTTATACATACCTATAGGTAATAATAGCTGCTAGGCTACTACACGCTACCGACAGTACACACAGACAAGTCTGTGATCATTCGAGGCTCCATACAAGTGTTACGTCGGCAAGAATTTGGTAATTTTTGCCTCTCACCCCTCCCCCCCCGTCCCATAGAACAACAACATTTTAAAGTGAAAAAAATGTAGGAGCAAATTAAAAGTAGGTCAGAATTAAGTTCTGTGTTTATGTAATACTAGCTGCTCTTCGCGGTTTTACCCGCGTAGTTCTCCTTCCCGTGGGATTTTCGGAATGATAACTATGTTACTCCCTGGATTTCGAACCGTCTCCATACCAAATTTCATTCAAATCGGTCGAGTAGTTTTAAGTTTATTCGTGAGATACAAAACTACAAATCTATCCTCTTTATAATATTAGTATAGATTATGTAAGATAAAGTAATTTAGATATTTGTTTCCATAGAAACAATAAGCGATGATAGCGCAGTGGATTGTGCGGCCGGATTCCGCGTCAATGGACGCGGGTTTAAGCCCACCTATCCAACTTTATAAACAGCCTGAGCTCTCAATGAAGGAAAACATCGTGAGAAAACTATAGCATGGCGGTAGCGTCTGGGTAGCTCCAACCTTCAATTTTGAAAACCTGTCGCCAAATATCAATAGGTGTTCCGGCTGCATCCATTGAGAACTAGTACCTAGGTTTAGTGTGCTTACTACCCTAGACCACATCATCACTTAACATCAGGTAAGACTGTGGTCAAAACACTGAGTATAGATCGTGTAAAAAAGAGGCTGCGATATGAAACAGGGGTACTTTAGAGCAATTTCTCTAAAGTTTTTAATTATCTTAATTTTTTTCAATCTGCCAGCGTTGAGAATTCAGGCTATAGTGGCTAAATGCGGGATATACTTACGTGATCGACTCCGAGATATTCGATGTAAGTGGCGAAACCTTCGTTTAACCAGAGATCGGTCCACCAGCGCATAGTGACCAGGTTCCCGAACCACTGGTGGGCTAACTCGTGGGCTATGTCTATAGCCACGCCGAGCTTGTCGCGCGGTACGTTCTCTGTCTCCTCCCACAGTAGAGTCGTTTCTCTGAATACATTATCAACATCCCTCTAACTTATAAGGAATTTTCTAGATGATTATCAATCATAAAATACATGCGCCGTACAAAGAATAAGAACGAAAAGAAGGGAATTATTATACTTGAAGATTTTCCAAGTTTTTTATGGCAACATTAGTTTGAATTAAAATAATCCTTATGGATAGCAGAAGTGCTAGAAAAGAAATGTAAATCAAATGCTAGAATGTAATAAACATTTATTAGAATTATTCATTATTATTAATTTTTGAGTTTTAATAAAGATCCCAACATTATTGAATAATTATAGTGAATTTTATTCAACCTAATTACAAAATTCAAACGCAATATGATTTCTTTAAATTCAGTAATATCCTTAATAACCTTAATATTTATATATAGGTATATTATTCAATTTAGGCCTTGAGAAAGCGCTTATGAACTTCAAAAAAACTACCACCGGTTCGAAGAACTACCCAATCGAAAAAAAGCCGGCAAGAAAATCGATATGTTTCTTTTAAATGTTTTTTTTTAATTGATTATATAATTCACAATAATAAACGGTTTCACCGGAATCACAGACAGAGGTTTTCCCAGACATTACTAGCGTTTATGTAATGATCCACCTTTGGACATTAAAACCTACTTGACATAGTGCTTAATTTATTGTTATAGAAACATGTTGTAGATCCTGACACTATTACTTAAAAATCTATTATTGGACTTACTAAGCCTAAATCATGTGACGGCTAATTTGTGATTACTCCTTATCCAATCAAATTACTTACCTGAACGTAATCAAACCCCAATTCTCCATTGCACCACTCGAGAAATCAGGCACTGCGACCATATCCAATTTATCCAATGCATACGGTACACCGAATACGTCTTCGTAATAAGAAATCAGTTTCGGCGTTATATCCAAAGCGTATTTCGTCTTATTCAAGAGTTCTGGCCTCGTCCATATCCTGATAGGCTTTGTGATATTGTCTTTACTCAGGTAACTCGTTTCAAATGACTGGAAATCCGTGATTATATAGGCGACGAGGTACGTAGACATTTTTACAGACCGTTCGAAATGTGTCCATTGCCAGCCCGGTTCTTCAATACTGTAGATGGAATACGTATTTTGTAAATGTTTTATGAAAATTTGATGTGATTGAAAACGGTTTATAGGTAAAATAAAAGAGATTTTGTTTGCCACATGATGGCGGATTATTATGTAGTTTTCACCTTCAGTTAGATTTTTTTTTTTCAAAGACAGTTTTTACACACATTTATACACAATAATATTATATGTAAGTAGAAGAAAAAAAAAAAAAAATATTTTGTAACCAAGTCGCCAAAAACAATTATCATATTTACGTAGGTTAAATTTTAAGCAATGCAGCAAAATGGCGTACTAGACAATTTTTGTTACTAGACAATGTTTTTTTTAAAAGAGAAAATTTTATGTTGCCATATTTGCCATCTTACAGGTTTATTCACGATAACAGTTTCTCTCTGTTCCCGGTACTAAAGTCGACGCAGGCAGGCTCTAGTTTTTTGTAATTAGTTTTTACATTAACCCCTTGAGCATTAACCTGCCGCTAAAGCCAGCTTTCCATTATTTTCCTATTGTCTCACTTTTATGGGTAATCGATATATTAAATTATGCAATTACGAAATGACGAGAAATATATACACAAATTACATTTGTTAACATAATATTATTTGAAAACATTTTAGAAAATAGATGACTCACTCTTATAACATAAAAGGTAAAATATATGAGAATGTTTCACAATGGAAATAATTATTTGTGTTACTACAATTATGTGAGTCATATAATTCTGTAAGCATCCTAAATGTAAACGGTAAATACCATTTGATATTAATTAAAATTATAATATCTAAACAAGTACTATTGCATCATTCCTGTGATTTTATTAACTAATTAATTTTCCTACATCATAAACCTAACGCATACAATATGTCACATTATATATCTCTGATAACTTTAATAAGGGCAAGGTTATCTGTTTTTTTTTAGGTTTACATTACGTACGAGAAGATTAGACGGACCAAGGTTGTTTTTTTAAACGAAATATTAGTCAAAAAGATAATTTTAATGAATACATAAATTTCAGATTAAATTATGAATTATATTAATTAAAAAAAATGGAAAAGAACACGAAATGATTATCCGAATTAACCTGCTAGTTTGTTCATAGTCAACTTGTGGCCTAACTGCCGCATGGTCTTTTAAGCCTTGCAAATGCTCCAGACACATGCTACACTTAAAGTATTCAAAGGTTCGTGTCTATAGTCTGTTAAATTGTTGCCCATCCATAGGCCAGACTATTTAATAAATCCAAAGTACATTTGTGTGAGTGTGATCAATTGATAATCCTACATAACCAAATTATGAGTAAGCAAAAACACAGATTCTTTCTCGTAAAAAAATTCTGTTGTACATTCAGGCTACAGATCTTAGGGTCTGTTCAAATATTACGTTGGAAAAATTTTAGATATTTTTGAAACCACCCACCCTTATCAACAATAGTAAGCTTAGTCTCAATTAGCATAATTTTCACAAAAAAAAAAAACCAAATATTTAGAAGTACAAATTTCTTACGCAATCACCATTCAGACTTCCCCAAACCCTATGCCATTAAAATAAGCTAAGATCAAGTAAAAACCACCCGCATGTTTTTTTAAATAGATCTTACTATATTCTAGCATTTCGGAATAATAATAAGGAAATAATCAATCATTTTTCTTCGTAATATCAGTATGTCTCTATGAAATAGTCATAATGTTTATAAGAGTAGAAATATAAGAAAATTCGTATTGATAGCTTTAATTAATAAATTTAACCATTATGTTTTTATTTTACTACAATCACAACTAATTATAGCACCTTGAAGATAATAATGATTCTCAAGTCCAGGTAAATGTGATAAGTAATTATGAGGCGATGATGGCTCAGTTGTTAGTGCGATCGGATTCCACGTCGATGGTCGTATATTCGAACTCATCTATCCAACTCTATAATGAGACTGAACTTGAGAAAACCTCGTGAGCATGGAGGTAGGGGATTTTCTAATAATACCCACCTGGATAGCTACCACACTCTAGTTTGAAAACTTGTCACCAAATACCAACAGGTGTGTTCTTACAGCATCACTTGATAGTCTTTGTGTTAATCATCTTTAACCACATCGTCCCATAATATCAGGTGAGATTGAGGTCATAATGTCCAGTTATAATATAGTATAAATAAAAGTCCAAATAGATTTATAAGAAAAATCTGAAAGGAAGGAATAAGTTGAGGTTGGTTTTTACTACTTACATTGGTTCCTGAGTGGCTATCTTCATATTGGATAGGGCAGATATATTCTGTCGATGGGCGATACTTATTTCGAATTTGGCTTTAAACGCTGGCTCATCGAAACAGGGGAATGCCGCACGAGCTGATGTCGGCTCGAATTGGGTTACAGCTAGATGCCTGAAATATAAAATCAAAATTTATCCTTGACGAAGTGATCTTTTCAAACAAATAAATGAAAATCTTATCACTCTTATAGGAGATGAAAAAACTAGGCCCGATATGTTAGAAACTCAAAATTTAATTATTTATGTCTTAGATATGATGTCGCAAAATTGTCGCACTTTAAGCAATTAATAAAAGGTTGATAATATTTGGGAAATATGAAAAACAAAATGATTTAATTTCATTTGAAATATACCACTATTAGCTAAAGATAAGAAAAATAAGGGATATGAATTTTTACATTAAAAAAATCTCCAGCATTTAAAATTATAAAAATGTTATTATCTTGTGTTGTGATTAAGAACATGGCTTTGCTTAACAACAAGACTTTGCCCAGAGGCAAAATATTTTGTTTTTAATTTTAAAGTCTCTGGATCAATAATTTTCGGTTAAAAATAGCTGTAGGTCATTGGTATTATAGTTTGATACATTTCCTATCTTTACACTTCAAAAATAAAAATGCCAGAAGCAAATATCATAAAAACAATCATATACAATCAATTTCTTAACTCAAACAAAACTCATCAATAAAAACAGAATTACCTGACTTCATTTTTGTTATTTGTATATGTGCTCTTATAGAAGCCAGTGAGAGAATTCGCGATGACTCCTTCAAATGACATTTGCAGTATGTAGTCCACATCTGGTTTTAGTGGTGAAGCTAAAGTTAGAATTAATCATCACCGGCTCCATTTGATATCCCTATGATTTTTATATTTTGTACACTACTGTGTGTTATTTGCTTATCAACTGGTAATACAGGTTCTGTTGAAGATACACTTGTGGGACTTGGTGTAGTCAAATTTTCATTTTTTTGATCACTTGCTATAGTAATATTGATTGGCATTTCAGTTGTGACATTACTCTGCAATATTGTAGTATCATTCGGCGCTTCACGTTTTGACTTGGTATGTAATGTTTCAACTTTCTCGTATGTTAGTTCTGTGAGCTTTGCATCCTTGTTTATGGTGAGATTCTTTGAATGCAAAATAATTTCTTTAGCTAGACGATTCGCTTTCAAAGTTATAAACACATCACCGTTAAAGTTTGAATTTTCCAAATCAGCTTTGATCTTAATCCTATAGAAGCTCGGTGTGATGTAAGTAGGTAGTCTAAGGTCAGGAGATGGTGTTTCAGTTTGTCCAAATGGTTCTGTTTCATCCCAAAAATTGGTACTTTTTTCTGCTAGCTGAAAATATGATAGAAATGTTTTATGAATTACTAGTCGGGACTTGATATTTTATAACAAACATCTGCTTCACATCTGAATTTAGTTATAATAATAGGTATAGTATAGTAAATAATTAGGATAATTATGTTAAAATATACAACATATAGGTACATATACATATCATCAATTATGCGGGTAGTTATGAAAATAGTTCTTTCTAGAAAAAACAAATAATCATAAAAATAGTACTTTTTATATATTTATTGAAATCTATTTCTTTTCTAAGTGTTAACTTCATAAATTTATAATAATAAAAACAAACAAATTCTTGGAAATTATTTATTAGATAAATTGCATAATTTTCAAGGAATTATTTAATGTAATAAAGAAAAGTTCTTAATGCATACTTATATCATAACTAAATATAAAATCTAAATGTAAAGGCAAACAAGTTTCTTTATTTTACTTATTATATCAGCTTTTATCATCAGTAATGTAAATTTAATATTGTTTCTCTTCTAATGTAAGTAGGCTACACTCAAATGAGTAATTTGTAAATATTGTAGATTACAATATCAGAAAGTAATTATTATAATGTGGACCGGAAGCCTGTTATATCCTCAGTACAAATATTTTTTTTTTATTAATAGTAGATAGTAAAAATTTAGGTCTATTTTTTTCTCGGTGAGATTCTCGCCATAGGGTAATAGATGAAGAGTAAAGGGTAAAAAAAATAAATTAAATTACCATTTCTAATTTTTAAATCAAGGAATTAATTAAATCAGACTTTCCAAGGTAAGTTTTAATTTTAAAGGGAACACAAAAAAAACCTGTTCACATTTCTTAGTATAAAAAACGGTAAACGTGTGTACATATTTGTTTGTACTTACAATAACATTTCCTTCGACGTTCAAATTAAAGAAAATAAAAATTAAAAATAATGTTAACATACTTTTACTTTTTAAAACTAAATTACTATCACAGTTTAATAAATGCAATGAGTATTAAAAAAAACTGATATTTGATTTATTATAACCGCATCTTAAAATACGTAAGGAATAACTAATAAAATAAATAACTCGCTAAATAATTTTGTTATACACGCACGTCAAACGACTTGCAAAACGACTGACATTGACATATTGAGCGTGATTTGACCGTTGACGTTTGTTTTTTTTTTTTAAAGTGGGTAACAAATATACTTTTATAAAGATATGCGAATCATTGCGGAAATGATGATTACATAAACATATACAATATTTTAAATAAATTGTAATATGAGTTAAAAATGAGTATATTTTACTGAACTCGAGATGGACATCGCCTTTTTTATTCAGATAAAAATTGGCCTTGGTATTTATTTAGCCTTTATTGTATTGAATGGGCGATGATTTATAAACAGTGAATGAAGTATTGTTTTCTTTTCATTCACTTGAAATAATTCAATATATCGTACACAAGAAGACAAAAATATGTCTTTGGAGTAATCAGAGAATAAAACAATTTAGGATGTTTAGGACACTAAATAGTATATTTATATTTGTATAAAGTAATTTACCTGATAATAAGTAGTAAAGTGTACAATAACACCAACGATGACTGTTACAACGACAGCAAATATAATAAAACCGATGCAAATACAATGGGAGATGAAGACACCACCCCGTCTTCCATATTGGATTTCTTCAGGACCATGAGTTTCGTACGGCAAGAACTGTTGGCGGCTTGTTGAAAGCGTCATGTTGTTTAATCATTCTGAAATGAAATTGATACTTTTTGTTGGAAAAAAACGTTTGACTATAATCTCATATCATTTTTAATTATATTTAGTTTGAAATACTAAGCCGAAAATGAGATCTGGCAATGCGAGTTGCCTTTTAAAAGAATGATTGGTGTTTGGCGATGGATTATCAATTTGAGAGTAGAACCCAGTAAAATAATGTCAATGCTTCCATATTATACGATGTTTCTTTTTATTAAAAGAATTCGAACTTTGTAGGTTCCACAGTCAAGTGTTAATTTTATATTTTTTGTTTTGGTTCTATATAAACTTCATATATAATATCTTCTATCTTATTTTATATTGATTTGGTATCTACAATATGAAAAAAATCAGTGTACACCGCGTTCGTAATATACAATAACAGATATTTACTCTACCCACTAGCGATTTCATGCAATAACAATGCAGATTCAAATGCGTGTCTAATAACTTCATAGAGTATGAATTAGCAACGTGAGCTGAACGTTTTTGCGCAGGTGTCATGGCCAGTATTTTAAATATACGTTTGTTATAAATACCATTTGTGAATACTTAAGAATAAATATTCGTTATGCTAAATGGTTGATGCCTATGAGTGAAGTAAAACACAATATATTTGCGAGAACGAAGCCAAGCTGTAGCAATTAAAGGTTACTGTTCTTCATTTGTTCCTGTTACATCAGGTATACCTCAGGGTTCGCACCTGGGTCCTCTTCTGTTTTATCTATTCATTAATGATATTCTTCCTGTATTTGTTAACTCTGATATTCTCTTATATGCAGACGATAAGAAGATTTTTAGGATTGGAAAATCTATTTCGGATTGCTTGTTACTTTTAAATGATCTGGATGATCTTTCTGTTTATTGTAGCAAAAATTATTTATATCTTAACGTTGAGAAGTGTAGTATAATATCTTTTTCTAGAAATGTTAATTCTTTATGAATATTATCTTAATAACATCATTTTGAAACGAGTGACTGGGGTGCGTGACCTGGGTATACATTTCGATAATAAATTAAACTTTAGTGTTCATGTCAATATTATAATTGGGAAAGCTTTTAAAATTCTTGGCTTCGTTCTTAGAACTGAGATAGATTTTAAGCAACCAACTACTCTAATACTTCTTTATGATGCTTTGGTTCGTTCTCTATTAGAATATGGTTCAATAGTTTGGAATCCACAATATAACAATTACATTAACCTTATTGAAAGTGTACAAAATCGATTTAAGAGGCACTTAACGTTTAAATGTAAATTGTCAAATAAACCTTTGCCACATCTACCTACTTACTAATCGTCGAAAAGTGAGAGATCAAATTTATTTATTTAAACTTCTTAGAAATTTTATTGATTCTCCGTTTCTTGTCAGTTAAATTAATTTTAGGGTTCCTCGACCAAATGCCAGAAACCACTTACTTTTTAAAATTCCTGTTGCACGAACGAGGTATGTGAAGAACACATATTTATTTCGTTCGTGCGATATATATAATAAGATTTATACTAAAATTGATATATTTACATGCCCCATCAGTTCCTTTAAAAATTGCTGAAAATACTTTTAAACTTCTAGTGTTTGCCATAATTTTATAGGTTGTAATAATAGAGGTTTACTTTCATTTATTATAATTTTAGTGGAAACTTGACTGGTTTATGTAATATTGTTATGCAATTCCATATGTGTATTTTATTAACTGCGTGTTTCCCAAATAATAAATAAATATCAAAATACCTTTCAACACTGCATACACACTCCTGCACATAACACGCAGGAACCTTTTTTTTATGCTAAATAAAAAATGTAGGGTTTAGATAGGATTCAATTCGCGAGAGAGTTTGAATACTCAGGTGACGGCCAAGCCGAGATTCGTACCATTTTGGTAACCCATGTGCTAGTCACCTTTTGCAGCTGAGTGCCTTCAGCACTCGCCCCCAAAGTCACGGTGAAGTTGTAAAGGCCCCTTCTGGACAACAGCGTTAGCTAGGTTCGAAAAAAAAAAAAACAATATATCAAATTGTCAGGGGTTTTTATATTTTTGGGTGGTGCGTGACCCAGGTGCATGCACTTGAAGTTAAGCCGCTCAGGTGCTATAAGTGCATGGGCCTGGGGCACATGAGGTTTAGGTGTGTGGAGGAGGTGGATAGGGCGGCCCAGTGTTTTCGTTGTGGGGCACTAGGGCACAAGGCTGCGGCCTGTGTGGCGGAACGGCCAAAGTGCGCACGGTGTGCGGACAGAGGCAGGGAAGATGGGCACCATATGGGGGGGGCTTTCTGCCTCCCCTAGGGGTGTTGGTGTTGGTAGGGGATTCCTTGGGGGGTTTGTGGGTATGGTTGATTGATGGATTAGGGGATGTGGGTCTGTTGAGTGGATTTGTGTATTGTGTTGTCTGTCTTCAGGTATCCCTCTCTTAGCTACGCCTTGTTGTTGCGACAAGGCGAGTTCAGGAGAGGGACCTATCTCTCTTTTCTCTTCTTAGCGGAGGCGGGCTCCTTCGTCTTTCCTCTTGGCCCACCTCCGTTCTGTCCCTCTCTTCCCGTTTCTTTTTATTGGGGCAGGAGTATATCCTGCCTCGGAATGTTGACCGATGGGTCATGCCCCCCTTCGGGGGGGAGGGTGAAGAGGTGGGGTTGAGGAATATCCTCCCCCATCCCCATTGGGCCATTGCACGACGAGGCCCGGTGGGCTCGCTGCAGGGGGCAACGCGGCGACATGCCTTGGCAACCCCGTTTCGCCCTCATCCCAAATGCAGCGGACGTTTATATTCTTAAGATTTTTTGCTACAAAGATAAAGTAAAAATACCTATGTATGTCTCATAAATACTCGAGCACTTGCCCGTAAAACTGACGATAGAATCTTCTAAGCGGAACCCTAATCATTTTGGTGAAATTATTTTTGATACTAAAAGAAAGCAATTATGATGATTATAGAGGCAATATTAACTATTAATTTTTGCATTTTTTTTTCCTATATTTTGTCAATGCTTACGTATTCATGGAGAAGAAGGAGAAGGGGAGATGGTAAGAGCTTTGCTTACTAGGTATTGCTGACAATGGGAAATACCCCAAATTTTGCTTACGTTACGTAATAATTTAAGGTGTCCTAATCGAAAATTTTGACCTTTAGTGGTTAAGCTCTGAAAGAAGCCTTGTTAGTAGGTTTATACTTGGAGTAGTTACTTTTGAAATGAGTACTAATGTGATAGAATTTATACAGTAGAAAACAAAATGGAAATAACTGGTTATTAGTAAAGAGATTGTTGTCGCTTGGATGCATGATTCACTTGAAATGAGCAATGCATTTAAACAGCGTTGGTGTATAAGATTGTATTACACGTGACGCATCTTCCGCGTTCGTGCTTTGCGGCTTGATAATTGACAATAGGGGTCTTATCGATAATTTCGGTGGGACCCTAAGTACTTACTTAGTCACGTGCTGCTCAGTTTTTGCGCAGTTACGTTGACTTTGGACGCAAATCACTATCACAAGCACCATATTCATATATGTGGGTATAAATTAATATATAATATTAACTCTGCTCGTGGCTTCGCTCGCATTTCTACTTTTTCTTAAATACTTATAAATAATTAAATATTTCATGGAATTGCTATAGGTATATTACGATTGTATATCCTGGGAGGACATCTTTTTATCGACTCCAATTGTGCGGGTATGCTAATGAATGTTTTTTTTTTAAATATACCTCAGTATGGACTCAGCGTTTTAAACACAATCTCTCCTGACGATTAGGTCCAGGAAGGCAAATAGACTAAGACTAGAAATACACATATATTGGTGTTTGGTAACAGGTTTTCAAACTTGAAGGTTGTAGCTAGTCGTACGGGTATTATTAGAAAATGTCCTACCACCATGCTACAGTGTCTTCATGATGTTTCTTTACTTTACCGAAAGCTCAGACTCATTAGAGAGTTTAATAGGTGGGTTTGAAACTACGTCCATCGTATGCGAAACCCGACCACATTACCAACTGAGCCATAATTTCTGAGCTATGTTTTATAAAAATAATCTCGTTAATCGGTTCTGTGGTCATAGAGTTACGGACTAAAACACATAGAGAGACATTTTAAAAATTTATAAGAATAAACTTTGTGTGTTAAACAGAATTATGTTTTCTTTTTTTTATTTGCCTTGCATATAATATAATATTTGAAGGTTTTAGGTATACTTTTTTAGTCAGAAAACTATTAAATTTGTTACCCTTGCAGTGGAAGATTAATTTTAAAAGTAAAATTACTATGGTATGTCGTCGCGGCTGGAAGACAATTTTCTTTTGTTGTTTATTTGTTGCATTTACGCACTACCCTTATCAATTGCATTAGTGAGAGTTATTTTAACTCCTAAAACTTCAGTACATGTTTAAAAGATGGGGGGAGGCGGAGGAGTTTGTTTTTACACGATTTAGGCTCAGTGCTTTGACCACAATCTCACCTGATGTTAAGTGATGATGTAGTCCAAGATGGTAAACACAATAATTCTAGGTACTGGTTCTTATGTGATGCTGCCAGAACAAACCTATTGGTATTTAGCGACAAGTTTTCAAACTTGAGAGAGGTAGCTACCCAGGCGGGCATCATTAGAAAATGCCCTACCACCATGCTATGGTTTCCTCACGCTGTTTTCCTTATATTATCCTATATATATTTGTATTATTTAAAAGAGACGTGCAAGTTTTTGATAATTCACTGAACAATTGATAAGCATTTCATAGGTAAGAATATTATTACGTGAATATTTAATAATACATACATAATATTAGTAAATTTGTAATTTGATTTTAAAAGTATTATTCAAGGCAAAGTGTAGATAATAATATTAAAAAATGCATTATAATATAATTTATAAAACGGACTTTGTAAGTTATATCAAATATTAATTTTATAAATGACTGTATCTTAAAACAGATTAGTCTGTTTATTGTTTAAAAAAAAACAATTCGAGTTGATCAACTGTTTGTAAAAACGAGAGGAAAAAACAGTAGTTACCATACTTTGACTCCTGCGGACCACCGGTTAGGAATCACTGAACTAGATATTAATAATGTACGCGTGCGAAATTCATTGCATTTTTTTCTACTCTGTATGTTTTGTGATTATAATTAATTTATTAAATTAACAAATTTTGTATTTTATTTTATTATATGTTTCCTTCGGTAAACTAAGATAAGCTTTCTTCTTGATCCAATCATTAAGGCAGTTGGGGGGAGCATGAATGGTAATTACGTTAGTAATATTGATTTACTAATCTTCGTTTTTTTGCTTAAAACTATGCCAATGCTTATGTAATCATTTGCGGTAAGAGTTCCTATGACCTATCAAAAATGACTAAAATTTTGTTCAGTATGTATATAATACTTTTATTTCTAAAGCACATTACCGATTTACCTGACAATAAGTTTTAAACACTACGTCAAGTAGGTTTTAATGTCCAATGGTATAGGATGGATCATTACGTAAACGATAGTGATTTCTGGAAATGTCCACCCCTCTCTGTGATTCTGCTAAAACTGTTTATTATTATGTATTGTATAATTCATATGTTAACTTAAAAAAAACACAAAACAGATGGAGTTTCTTGCCGGCTCTACTTGACTGGTCTGTTTTGCGAACCGGTGGTAGTGTTTTTGACGTTCATTAGCGCCTTCTCAGGGTCCAAATTTAGTATAGGATTTTTTTTTTTTGAGTAGCTCCTAAGGCGTGTCGCGTGTCCGGGATAAGCAAGTGCATATCCAGAGCTACCTAGACGCTCGAGTTGTGGTAGGTCTAGCCCAGTATGACTTTGGCGACTGTCAATAGATTCTAATCTAATGGTGGTCGTCATCGTTCTTCAACTGTATTTAATATCAAATAAAGTGCAGTTAATTTTGCTCGAATAAAAACGTGATTTCATTCAGTTGGCACGCGTGAAAGAAACACACTTAAGTGGTCCTAATAACTGTGCTAAGTGAAAATGAATTGCATTTAATAATTCGACTCACGCGCGATTGTAAACAGTCTTTAACAATTTTGCCAGGTTTCTTTTAGAAAATCAAAGACGTCATTACGAATTCGTGTAAATGAATGATTACGACTTTGAAATGATTTGATTTTGATTATTCAAATTTTTTTTCACCACCTCTGCGTTTAATAATAAGTGATTTGAAGAATCAGTTAAGTGTGTCTTTATGCACTCACATATTTATTACAGATATAAACTTTTGATTAAACAGGTGTGCGGCAAACTGTCATGGCGCGCTAGTCTATGATACCTGTATGACATCAGTAGTATAGTAAACATAACATATTATGACTAAGAATTACTATTGTTTATTAAAATCATTATAATGCTATTGAAGTTATACTCTTTAATCTTACAATGAATATAATTATGGATTGTCCGTTAATCTCATTAGGCTGGAAACGCGGGGGGAGAGGAGTTTCTTAGAGAAAATATTACGAAATATCAAAATCGAGGGATTTATTTTTGCGTTAAATGCACGATGCTGTGTGGTGCCAGTTAAGAATAGTACCACCTCATTTCTTCCTACGGGTGACGTAAAAGGAAACCAAGGGATAACCAGCAGCAACCTCCGAGTACCACTAAGACCTGACTGCGATCGCCAACCTGCTTACCAAGAGTGGCGATTATGGCAATGCCTCCCTTATTGGGGTAGACCTATCCCCAACAGTTGAAGTATATCAGTTGGCTGATGAATATGACGATGCACGATGCATAAGCTGAAAAGCAACGCTTGATCTTGGACTCGACGTTCGCTGGCAATGATTTTACAGAATTACATACTATAACATAACATAAGTTCACGTCTGTTATCCCCGAAGGGTTAGGCAGAGGTGAAATAGCGAAGTACACCATCCACATTTCGCCGAGCTTAGTGCCGTCTCAGATGTGACAGGGGGCGAGCCTGTCGGCATATCGAGTACAAATTCCAGACTCCGGGATGAGACTGAGTAGAAAAACTCAATATCACTTGACCTGACCCGGGGATCGAATCCGAGACCTTAGAACGACATTCGTACCGTAATAGAACTGGGCCACCGAGGCACTTTCCAGAATTAAGTTAGATTATACATATCTTAGATTATATTCTTAAAATGTTTAAGATTTTTTGTACTAAAATAATAATAAATAAGTACAAAATACGCGTTATTTAGAGTTAGTAGCGGGTTAGTTAAAACTTTCTCGCGTATCACCAGAGACAGAGACAAAGGTTGCTAACATAACGTGATTAATGGAGTCGTCCGTCCATCTTACAAATATAAATGAGAAAACAAAAAAATACAAATTATGTTAATTTAAAAAAATGTAATCCAAAATAAACATCTAACTGATTGTTCTTTTTGTTCGTATCTTTATGACGTCGACGTTAATTTTTAATCATAAGCAAACAATCACGCTGCAGTGTGTGTGGCGAATGTGTATGCGGGCCGTATCTGATAACGTTATAACATGCACGCAACATAACACGTTGCATTTAAAACTCTGCCTACATAAAAACGAACATAATAATTTTATGAAAAGAATTTTTTTTTTATATGCTTGCACATATCTATACTGATAAATAAAATTGAAGAGTAGTGTCAAAATAATACATCTGCCAAAAATACATTTTTCTAAATTTTAAATGTCTGTCTGTCCGTTTGTTCCGGATAATCTCCGTAACGGCTGGACCGATTTTAACAGGACCTTTTTCGTTAGGTAGCTGAAGTTAACTCGCGTAACTTAAAAACACGTAAAAAAATTAAAACAACATTTCGAATAAAATCCGATTCAACACATAGTTTCATTGACAGGTGTTCGTTCATTTGTGAGAAGAAGGTTTACTTCAACATAGTACCGAAAAAAAAAAGAAAAATAATAGGGTTTCGTATAAAAAAACCACAATGATGAACATATGAAACGCGGGCGCAACCGTGGGAACACAGCCAGTCTTAAATAGGCAACAACGATTCAATAAATCAAGACAAATTTTTATACTATAAAAGGTGACGTCACCAAGTTTCCGCTTGTTCAACAGTCTTTTAATTTAAGAATTAAAAGACTGAGGTTAAGGTCAAAATCATAATTAATTTTATATCTAATAGTACCTGCAATCGCCTCTAAATCCCTAAAGCATATCAAAAGGGGTAATTATATTAGTCTAAATCCATTCAAAGATTCAGGCCTATATTAATTTAAAAACTACATTCAAAACGGTCGGTTAATTTTAAAGCGACGCCTGTATATTCTATTCATAGATTATTAAGAGGACGTGCGGTCGGCGACAGATTTGAATAGTTGGTACTTTAGAAATCTGTTGCTATCGCGTTGCACCTCAAAGAAAGAGTTATAAAACACGAAAGGGATAACTGCAGCTCGGGCTAATTTTACCTATGGAAAATAGACGAAAATATCACTTCGTAGTACCCTGTTTCCTCATCGAAAACTGAACCGATTTTTAATTTTCTTTCAGTTATAGAATAAGTAAGACTACGGCAATGCTTCTGTTTTGCTTTTTAAAAATTTATTCATGATATTTGTTTGACGAACGTCTGAAAATGACGGTAAAAATCAAGCACTTTTTTCATTTTCAATGTTTCTACAATAACTAATTTACGGAAAAAATCAAAATGTACGGGCATGTTGGCGGTGGACATATATTATTTGGTATAAAAATATTTACCATAATGCTATTATCCAGGGAGGATACAGGGGACTACGTTTCTATGGAATAGATAGGTTCAACGATGGGCATATTTCGTCGACCACGTAAATTGGTAAAATTACAGTATTATTACACAGATTGTATGTAGGTAGGTAGCTATACAAGATCGTTTATAACCTCGGTGTGATCTCAGATTGTGATCTCAGCATAGATTTAAATCAGATTAGATACGCCCTCTGCGGTTAAAGCTGGGCATTTATTTTTAGTGATGTACAGTTTTAGAGTTTAATCGTAACCTCGCATGATGTTAAGTGACGATTTGGTATAAGACAGGAGGCCTAGAGGAACTGGCTCTTCAGTTATGCTGTCGAAACTCATATAAAACATTACTAATAAATAAAATTGAAATATCTGTTTGTAATGTCAAATTTTTTTTTTACTAAATAAATGTGAATGTGTTTACCATATACCAAAAACACATTTTTTTGTCTGTCTGTCTGTTTGTAATGGATAATCTCCGGAACAGCTGGACCGATTTTGACGGGACTTTTTTTATAGATAGCTAAAGTTACTCAGGGTACTTTTAATTTTCGAAAATAATAGGGTTCCGCGTAAAAAAATAATACTAAAAAAAAAAAAAATCGAATACAATCCGATTTACGCACAGTTTTACGTGCAAGTGTAATAATTTATGGAAAATATTTTTACTTTATCTTAGTACTCATTTTTTCTAGGAAAATAAATAGTGTTCCGTATAAAAAAAAATAAAACGCAGGGAAGAATATATGAACGCGGGCGCAGTCGCGGCCACACAGCTAGTACTAAATATAAATGTTTGATGTTGGATTAACTTAATCATGCAGAGAGAATGATAGATGTTTTAATAACTACACCAGCGGTTATGGCTCAGAATCCGTGTCGTTGGACGTGGGTTTAAACGCAACCATTCAAGTCTATATATGAGCTTTCGGAGAAGGAAAACATTGTGAGGAAAGCATAGCATGGTGGTAGGACATGTTCTAATAATGCCTGCCTGGATAGCTACTACCCATAAGCTTGAAGTCTTGTCGCTAAACACCAATACGTATGTTCTGGCAGCATAACTTAAGAACCAGAGGTATTGATACAATTAACTTGAAGTATTGGTACAATAAAGAATCCATTCTTTCATTCATTCATTCAACTAGTACCTGTAGGCTTAGTTTGCTTACCATCCTAGGGACATTTATTTACATCTATGGTTCTCAGAGATCCTCCCTATTTAACGTATGTAGAAATGTTAGTAATAATAAACTTTAATTCATAATCGAACATAGGAAATTGTTTAGCACATTATTAAAGGTAGGTAGGTTAATGTGTCAAGTACCCATAAAAATAAGACAATAGGAAAACAATGGAAAGCTGGCGTAAACGCCAGATAAGTGTTCAAGTGGTTAAATATCAATTTAGTCGCATCATTGAATGATTACAGACAAAAAGCTAAATTAGTTTTGTTCACGCCGCATGATACGGAACTTTAAAAACTATGTTTTTTGTGTGTATTTAATCATACTTATTGTCTGTTACTTTGTAGTCATTTATAGAGATATACACAAAAAAAATGACCTTCATAAATTTTTTGTCGACTATACCTCGTATATTGACTAAAAAATAGATATTATCTTAGTCTAAACTCGTACATTGTATTTTATAACTGAATAGTGTAAGATATTCCACAACAGAACAGATCAGAGTAGAATAGAATAGAATGATGCATCTCCTCAACTGTCATTTTAAATGAATATAACCTAAATAATAAAATAATTAATCTCAATTATGTAATGATTAGGTGCCCTAGTAGACCTTGCAAGGGTTTACATTTATGTAAAACAAATTGGAAAAATAATGGAATTTAAATAACTGGGTAATAATTTGAAAGATATTTTATGCCAGATATGTATGTTTGTCTGGAAATGATATCCACTCTATGTGCTTCCGCTAAAACCGTCTGTAACTATGAATTGTATAATATATACACATAAACACATTTTATTATAAAAAAGAAGCCTGATAGAATTTCATGCCGATTCTTCTTGATTGGGTTTTTTTTTTCCCAACCGATGTTAGTTTTTTGACGTTCATAAACGCCTTTTTAGCGTCCAAATTGAATAGACCGATTTTGCTTGTTGATAATGTTTAAGTTTCTTTTTATATTAAAAAATATTATTGAATATACCAAGTATCAATACTTTAGTCCTTTACAATGAGACAAAAAAAAAAAAAACGGATCTAAATGGTCAAGTGGATTTAAAGATTTGCCCGAAGTGAATCACTATTTATGTCTTTATATATTTACTAGGTATGTGCCCTCGGTAGTGACCGGGTTTCATATATTCTTCACTGCGTTTTAATTTTTTTATACAGATCCCTAGTTATTTTTTAAAAAAATGTTAGTTCTAAGATAAAGTAAAAAAAAGTATGCATTGAAACGGATTTTATTCACATTTTATGAGTTTTTAATTTTCTTTTACGTGGAACCCAAATTATTTTTATAAATAAAAGTTACGCTGAGTAACTATAGCTATCTACTAAAAAGGGACTACTAAAATCGGTCCAGCCTTTACGGAGATTACCCGAAAAAAAAAAAAAAAAAAACGGGCAGACAGGATATTTGAAAAAAAAAAATTGGTATAGGTGTCGCGTATACACTCATATGTATTAAGTAAAAAATTGTTATTTTGTCATTACAAAAATATACACTACAATTTCTTTATTTTACACTTGTAAATCAAATCTGCTGCCAAATACCAATAGGTGTGTTCCACAGCATCACTTGAGAACCAGTATCTAGGCTTAGGATGTTTACCACTCTGCACCACATCGTCACTTAATATTAGGTGAGAGATTGTGGTGAGACTGAGCATAGGCCGTGTGAAAAAAATCCGCTCGATGTCAAGCCAAAAATATCTCGGTTCATAGAGTAACGAAGCAAAGAGCGATAGTTTCATACAAAAACATGTTTAACATTGAAGCCAAAAAATATATATATGTGTGCGTGTGACACGAAACTACGTAATCACCGGTAAGTAACGAAATACGTACGTAGCCTTTTAACACCAACTTGGAATGGTTTCAATACGCGTGCGACCGTTGCTGTTCTGACTGTATTAATTCAATGTCTGAATTGTTAGTATTTTGTTGTGATTTGTTTCGAGTTACAAACTGATAAAGTACATTAATTTAGTGTTGATTGTAAACTGATGTGTTAAATGTTGATTTTATTTTTATACTGGCCTTTCGTTTTGTAATTTCGATTATTCTTAATATAGATATTTTCATTATCATTGTTTACTAATAATTTTCATATTTTAGCGCGTTTACAAAATGGTGTAATAAATTAAAAGAAAAGAGTTTGAGACACACAAAAATAAAAAAGAATTAACTAAATTAAATCTTAATATCCTTAAAACAAATATTTCTATATTTGTAACCCGTTTGTGGGCTTATAATTTGAAAATCACTGAACCTATCTGATTTATTTTTTTATCATTGATGATCAGGGTTTCGCATATATTACATCTTAAAAATAGTGTAACTAAATTATTTAAGAAATATTTAATGCTATGAATAATTGATGAGATTAGAAATAGTTAATTAAACATGACACGGAGTAACGCATGAAACCATGAAAACTATCGGTTAAAAGGTTTTCAGATTCCTATTATACCTAATTTAATTTTTTTTTTATAAAACATATACAAGTGATCCTTGCTATAAGTATGCTACATTGCACACGATCCAATGATAAGTGATTCACTCAATATAATGAAATAACACTGTTATTTGTCGTTCAAGAAGCGCGAATAAACGTAGCTGGTAATGATTTACCATAAATGAAACAATATGTTGTTATACAAAACGATTCGCTGTTAAAACGAAACGAATTGTGAACGATTTTAAAACTATGATTAACTATGAGCGTATGAAATAAAATTAAAATATTTATAAAGCAAAGCAAAAAAATAAATGAAGAAAAAAAAAATTACCACCTACCGTCTGAAGCGATGACGATACGATTATAATTCCAAATAATATTTTTCAATACACAAAGCACTGGTATTACTTAACAAAAACAAATAATTCTTTCACTGCGTAAATGAAAATTCGAAATTCAAATAAATTTCGCGGGGAGTTGTGCACGCGACTCCAATCAATAGCGTTATGTACGCGCTTACGGTGATCATAATTTACGTATTCGACGGCCATTTTATAAAGATCTCCCCGCCGTGAGACTGACTGACTGAGATTGTACAAAGTTTCTAGGTAAATGCCACGAGCGGGGGTCCATTTATCTGGTCGTTTCGTTGTAGGAAAGGTAGTTCTGTGTGACGTTAACGCTATCCATCGACCTTGCCGATAATTTCTGAACGCAGTTTGTCTAATTTGTTTCAATCATATTATAATGTTACATTCATATTTCTACATTTTTCAACGGTTTGTTAGTAATAAGTAATATCTAATGCAGTTTTTAATCAAGTTGATAGATGATAGATGCCTTACATATATTTTAATTGGAAAACTAATGAGCCGAATTACAAGAGATTTTTATAAATATAAGTAGGTCAAGGTTTTAATACATAACATAACAGCATTATGTAGTATAGAAAAAAAATTATAAGGATAACAGTTTATAGAGTGGACGCAAAAATAACTACAAACACTTTTTTCTTTTCATACCTATTTTATATACACCCGTGGATAAATTTAGCGTAATGCTTAAAAAGGAGATCAAAAACTAAAAATAAAAGAAGCAATATCTCTAATACTTTTTATGGTTATGATTAACCTGAAACTAGCAGTCTGTCTATTTGTTTGCTCCGACTAATCTTCGAAACGGCTGGACTGATTTAAATGGGACTTTTTTGTAGATAGTTTCGCGTAACTTTTATTTTTCAATAATAATTAGCGTACTGCATAAAACTTCGAATAACATCCGATTCAATTCAAAATTTTACTGGCAGGTGTTTTAATTTGTGGGGTGCGGTGCCAGACAACCTCCTCGTGGTGTACCCTGGGCAACGGCAGTCCTTCTGACTGCCGGCTAATAGTCTGACTGGGCGGCTGGGCGAAAGCCCACTTTTGGGGGGGGGGGGAGAGAGGTGATTACTGCGGTCGCAGTGATCACTCCTCTTCCCTCCGGAAGGTAATGCCTCTTTCAGAGGCGGGCGAAGAGGTGGGGTAGAGAAATTTCCCCCCACCCCCGCTGGGCCATTGCACAGACGGGCCTGGTGGGTTTGCCGCAGGGGGTGACGCGGCGACATGCCTTGCAACCCCGTATCGCCTCCTATTTCAAATGCGGCGGACGGCCCCGGGGGGTTTTAGTGGGTATTCCCGGGCGCTTCTCGCCCGGGTTTGAGTCCCACACTGGCACGGAACTCGTCACTCCGTGCCCCCTTACCTATTATATTGGAGGGACTCAGGTCCCACTAATACAATAGGTAAGGTGAGTGCGTAAATGCATTTCCCCCCGTCAAACAAAAAAAAAAAGGTGTTTTAATTTGTGAGAAGTATCTTTGCTTTTTGTTAGTACCAGAAATAATTTCAAGAAAATTATTAAGGTTCCGTATAAAAAAACCACAAAAAACTGTGAAAAGAAATGATTCAATGGTCAGTTTTACTGGCAAGTGCTTAAATTTATGACTAATATTTCTGCTCTCTTTTAGTACCTATAGGTATTTTTTTATTATGGTTTCGTGTAAAAAAATTAAAACTCATAAAATGCTGAATAAAATACGATTTAATGGACATCGCCATCAAAACATTATTTTCTTATGTTTATTTCAAAACTATATTACCCAGTGAAGAATATATAAAATGCGGGCGGAGCCGCGGGGACATAGCTAGTCAACTGTAATTTTAGACGGACATTAATTATTGGAAAGAATTTACATGGGGATTTCTTTAGGGAAAATATAACACGTCATAAGCTGTTATGTTTAAATATTGGTTAAGATCAACCATGAGATTGAGCAGTGACGTAACTAATGATTCATTCTTCTAGGTAAATCTTGGTTTTTTAAACCGGAACAATTTAAAAGGTGCCAAGAATCGAATTGAGGAAACAGTGAGACGTATTTAAACATAATTACGAACCTTATTCATAAATTTGGAGTCTGGAGAAAATGATAGTCTTTTTGTTATAATTAGTTACGGCCATGAATACGAGTTTATATTTTTGTAATCTTCAAACAGTGTTTAAACGTAATGGTTGTATTATAGTACATTATGGGGAGTTTTTGTGACATCGCAGGATTCGTTATTTCTTCTTATTATTTCTAATTTACTTCACAATTGTGCATAATAACTAAATTACATATATATAATATGTATAGGACGCCAATATTATATGATATTCAGGGACAAATAACGCAAGTCTATGAGTAAAAAAATATTTGATCTAAAAATATTCCCAATTTTTTTAAATACCTTTAGTACTTGCTTTAGATGCAATATTTATACCTTCAAACAAATAACATTTATGATATAAAATATTAATTTCCCTTATAATATATGCGATATGGATGAAAGTGGTTATAGCGATGTTTACTTTATTGCTCGAATCTGCTCGCTTAATAAAAATATGGTTAAGCGTGAAACGATTTCTTATGGAAGATTCTGTAGGAAGTTAAAAAATATCGATGTATATACCGATTTTAATAACGCCTCTCGGAAATTATACAATTACTTCGAATTTATAGATTCTTAAGAGTCGAATAAGATTTTGATCACCTTATGTTGCTTATTTTTGGGTCAAAATTAAAACTTCGCACGTCTTAATAAGGAAGTCAAACGGATTTAAAATATAAATCTTTGATAGATTTTGCTTACTTAGCACTAATACTTCCTTCCTTTTACTTAAATATAATAAAAGTGAATTTTATTTTTTGTCTGTCTGTAAGTCTGTTGATCTATACTTATAATAAAAGGCTAACGAGACAAAATCTGTACATTGAAGTTTAAAAAAATACTATGCGAGGCTTCATAATTAAAGACAGAACACATTTCGATAGTTTTAGAAAAGGATTTGTCTGCCTGTTTATTAATTTATGGACTAATCACGCAAAAAAACTACTGAACGTAATTCGATGAAAGTTGGTAATAACATATATTGCATTACACCCAGGCCGAGATCATAGGCAAATTATAAAATGTCTGAATTCCAAGCGGGTAAAGCCGCGGGCGTAGCTAGTAGTATAATAAATGGATACACCTGATTTACATTTTTTTTTTAAAACATCTTTAATGCATTATCTGGCAAGGTTTAAATATATATTCTGTTACATGGCGTAATTATTATTTTATTATTTATTATTTATTTATTTTAGGGAAACATACAGTTTATTTGACTAATTACTAAATATTATAAAACAAGATCATACACCCAATAAAGTTTCCACTCAAAACAAAAATATACTCAAAAAAAAAAAAAAAACAAAAAGCACCTCAGAACAAAATCAACATCATAAATATATACTAATTACAACATTAACGGTAAGATTTAAAAAAAAAAAACAAAAAAGAATGAATTCAAATCCAAATTGACCATAGATATTTACACAATCCTTAAACATATAATATATCACACTTTGCTCTAATTTCTCTTTTATAAGACGTTGTGTTTGCAATAAAGAATATATCGGAGTCATTAAAGTATAAATTATATAAATTGCAAGTCCTATACAGGAATGTGTTTGCAACATAGTTAGTCCTACAGAGAGGAACATCAAATAAAAACTGTTTTCTGGCATTAGGCCTAGGGCACCTAAAACCTAGTTCACTAAGAAGATAAGGGGAGTCAACAAGGTTATGGATTAGTTTAAATAGAAACATTTGATCACGTTGTATCCTTCGTTTATGTAGGGAAGTTAATTTAGGAAGTGATGGGTTGCTATGAAACTTATACTGTAAGTGCTTGACAAATTTGTATTGGATTCCTTCAATCATATCTATATATTTATTATAATATGGATTCCACACTGTAGAAGCATACTCCAATATAGACAGAACTAAACAGTTGTAAAGAAGAATAAGAGTTGATGGGCAATAGAAGTCTTTTCCCGACCTTAGAATAAAGCCAAGCATTTTATACGCTTTGGCTGTCATAATGTTAATATGATTATTATAACATAATTTAGTATCAAGATGTACACCCAAATCTCTCATATCGGTTACTCGATTTAGTGGTTTATTATATAGATGATAATTATAAGTAATAGGTTTATTTTTTCTAGCATAAGTTATAACACTACATTTATTTAGATTAAGGTCAAGTAAATTGTTGTCACAATACCAACATAGACTGTTAAGATCATCTTGTAAAAGAGAACAATCTGAATACTTTTTAATAGTTCTAAAGATTTTCATGTCATCTGCATATAGAAGTATGTTAGAATTAATAACAATTGGAAATACATCATTTATATATAAATTAAATAGAAGAGGACCGAGATGAGAGCCTTGGGGAACACCTGAAGTGACAGGCACAAAGGAAGAACAGTGGCCCTTAATAGTAACCGCTTGGCTGCGCTCACGGAGATATGATGTTAACCAACGGAGAAGGTCCCCGTGTATACCAACTTCTTCGATTTTGCGTAAAAGCAAAAAATGTGATATTTTATCAAAAGCCTTCGAATAGTCGGTATACACAGCATCCACCTGATAACCCTGATTCATATCTTTTGATATGCGATGGATGAACTCACACAGGTTGGATTCGGTTGATTTTTTATTCAAGAATCCATGCTGCTGATCAATAATGATGTTTCTAAGTAAGGAGAAGATTAAATCATAGACGATTTTTTCCAAAACTTTTGGAATTATACTAAGTTTAGAAATGGGTCTGTAATTCTGTATATTATGCTTATCACCAGATTTAAAGACAGGAACGACGTATGATCGTTTCCAGACAGTTGGCATAATACCTGATTGGAGTGACTTATTAAATAGGATAAAAATAGGGTAAGCTAAATTCAGACTACAAGATTTTAGGAAGATTGCAGGCAAACCGTCTGGACCACTACCCTTATTGATATCTAAGTTTTGTAAATATTGTAAAGTACTTTCCAATGTAATAGTTAAAGAGGACAATGATAGGTTAAAATTACTTTCCAGCTTTGTTGTGACAATATTTGTATTCATTAGATCATTAACAAAAACAGACTGGAAGTAATTATTAAATAAATTACTTATCTCATTCCCATCAGATGAGGATATGTCTCCATAATACATAGTGTCAGGAAAGCCCAAGGAAGATTTCTTAGATTTTATAAATGACCAAAAAAAACTTACTGTTTTTACTTATTTTATGTTCACAGTTACGAATGTAGTTATCATAACAGATGGTTTGTACTCGTTTTTGACGTTCACGTAACAAACAAAAGGAATCGTAGTCGCTAATGCGTCCATAGGTCTTCCATTTCCTATGATATTTTAATTTTTCCGAGATAATTTTTGTCAATGACCTGGAGAACCAAACAGGATAACGAGTATTAATTTTGGTGGAGACTACTGGCACATAAGAGGCTATTATATTTTCCATGGTAGAATAAAATACATCTACTGCCCTAGATATGTCCAGTCCGGAAAGTAACCAATCCCAATCAATAGTATGAAGGTGAGAATTGACTGCTTCATAGTCCACGGAATGAAATAAGCGTTTCGTTCCCGAGGCAGGGCGAATCGTACGCATTTTACCAGGGTCTACATTTATTTCTAGCGCAGGGTGATGGGCATCCTCCTTAACAAGTGGGAAGCTTGAACCAAGGACAGTACAACTACAACTGCTGATAACCAAATCGAGTTGTCTTCCAAGAGTATTGTTGATTCGGTTATATTGTTTAAGACTCGTAAAGCATAAGAAGCTATGCAAGGCCTGTATTAAAATATCATTATTATTACTGTTAGACAGAATACTATGGCAATCAGTTTGCGTCCAAATTGCATTGGATATATTGAAGTCACCAACCATTATATAGTGATCATCCGGTAAGCAAAGAATTTCGTGAGATATTACTTCAAAGTAATCGCAAAGGATTTTATGCTGTTGCTGAGAATGAGGTATATAAAAGCAGTAAATGTGTAAAGTTAATTTAGGGGAACTGTTGAGAAGGATGGATATCTTTAAGGATTCAGCACCAGAATCATCAATGGGAATTACTACTGAAGATTGGACAGAATACTTACGCTTAACAGCAATAAGAACCCCACCACCCATACGATCACCACGAGAGGCATAGTTACGATCACATCTATACACATTATATCTCAGATCAAAAAATTCAGAATCAAATATACCCTCGGTTAACCATGTCTCACTCAGACAAATTATGTCGTAGTTAACTAGCGTAAGGTTTCGGGAGAAAATATTAGTTTTGGTACGCAAACCTCGAACATTTTGATAAAATAATTGAAGCGTATCAGTCATTAAAAAAATGTAAGTTGATTATAAATCAAAGAGGCTATAAAACTTATAAACATTGATATCCAAAGAGATCCAATAAAAATGTAAACAGACAAACCCATAAATACAATCGTGATTAACGTGTTACATAAGAAAAAATATAAACTGTATAAAATGATGACCCTAGATTCAACCCCATATCTCATAAAGAAGAATAAACATATGTTACAAACTTGTATCAAAAGTACAACAGTTATAATAAACATTATACAAAAAATCATAATTAAGCAAAAGTACAATGGAAGAAAAATAATTAGATATTTAATATTAACAATAACTCCTACAAAATCTTGTTTAAATCATTCTGGCTATGGATATGCAAAACTGGACTAGTATCAGATTGACGAACCATAATTGTACAATTTTTTACCCACACATATCTGTAATTGTTATCTTTGGCAAGTTTTTTAGCAGATTGTAACAAGGCTTTATTAAAACTGGTAAGATGGTCGTTGAAATAAATGTTTCTATCACTAGTTGTAAAACCAATGTCACAACATCTTAACTTAAGTTTTCTTACATGAGTTAAAAAGTCATCTTTACGCCAACGAGATAAGAATTTTATTACTATTGGTTTAACTTGTTTTGAATTAAAATTTTTCTGTGGTGCTACCCTTGTTACAAAATCGATATCGGTATGGGGATTCAATTTAAACTCTGTACGATTAGCTATAATCTGAATTATTTCGATTAGATTTTCGTTTTTTTTCTCCGGAATGCCATATATTTCGACATTTGATCTTCGGGCCCATTGCTCACTATTATTGTTGTTGCGTTCGACGGCTGCTAGTCTTGTTGTTTGATCTTGAGATAGTTCTACCTTTGTTGTTAGATTTTTGACATTTTTCTCAACATGTTCAACTCTCTTATTTAATTCATCATATTTCTGACTCATAAAATTAACCGATTCTCTCACATTCAGCATTTCTTCTCGTAACGTTCTGAATTCCATTGAGAGTTCTGATAGAGAAGATTTGAAGTCATCCTTTAGCTTATCAATTTCGTTTGTAAAAACACTTTTAATGAGGTCTAAATGATAGACTTGAGGGTAGCCTTCAACAGAACTAGGTGATTCAGTCAATGAAGTTGCACCTCTGCGTGTTGTGACGTTTTCAGAGGAGAGTTCGTTATTTTTTAAGTTGCCTCGTAACGGAGTATCGTCATTGTTCAACTCTCTAGGCTCATTTAATGTGCATTCAGGACATACCCACGACTTTTTACTTGTTTTTTTTTTCCTATCGGAAGGATACAAACATTGAGTATGGAAGTTCTTGTTACACTTATTACAGGTAACATACTCGCTAGAAGCACATCTTGTTGATAGTTTGCAACACTCGAACTTCATATTTACCGCAGTATTCTACCCACGTCGTGGTGAGCACAATTATTATATACTTAAAATGTGTCGTAGATTAAATAATTAAAGGAAAAAAAAACCCAAAAGCACCCAATGTCACAAAACTAATTCTCCGATGATACGAACTCGCGCCTCTATGTCCACAAAAGTTGACTAAAGCAACATAACCACTAGGCCAACTGAAACTTATGTTTTAGCGTGAATATAACGTTTCATAGGTGAGGTGACTGTTGCAACGTTTCTGATAAGTTCAAAGGTCAACTTTAGAATAAAAATGAAACCGTTCCGTGTTATACAATACTATAGAATACTTTCGAAAATTGCATTAAATTATGGGCACAAAAGATTTGATACACTAACTATAAACATTTGCTTCACTGTTCAAGATGTAATTGTTAGGAACTGTATCTATTATTTACATATAAGAAAATGAATTTGCATCACACACTATATTCGATATTTATGTAATTACACTTTATATAAAAATATAAATGTAGTAACTGCACAGTTATGTAAATACAACAATCTGAGGAACTTTTTACACAGTAATATGTAGTTTTATATTTTTACGAATAATTTAATACGGAGCTGACACACTAACGTTAATGCGCTCGTGACTCAACTGAGGGGGAAAACCCACGTATAATTTTCAAAACATCGATTTTTTTTTTTTTCGATAATCTAAAAATATAGTATATTGAGCGTGTTGTACTGACTAGAGGAAAAAATGAAATCTCAAATGTTTACGAAGTTATAGCTAATATCATAATGGAGTGCACCGGACGTACGGAGTCAGGTAGTCAGAGCGCTTCAAATGAAAGGGCCCCTCTTCCAATATAATAACTTAAAATATGTCTTGAGTCCAAAATGTCCAAAAAATAGCCCTAAATTTTGACTTTTTTTTTCAAAGGCTTATTTTACATTGAATTTTATCCTTTTTTTAATTTTATAGGTTTATCCTTTCAGTTAATATGTCCTAAAAAGAATGTATTCCAAGTTTTTGTTTCAGATCAATGGTTGATGAGTGATAAATAGATCAGTTTGGGACCTCGTGTCGGAGGCAGCAGACAAAAAACTACCTTCAACCGCGATATTGAAAAAAAATGTACTCTAGAAAGATTCTAGAAATAAAGTTGTGTTAAAGTTAAAAACAATAAAATTATTTTATCACATTTACATTTTTTTTAAATAACCGATTTTAAGTCTTTTACATGGACTCCCCCCCCCTTAAGTTATGATAATAATAGTGAAAGGGTCCATAAAGAGTATATTTTGCCTAAATAGGTACCTATTATTTAAGGTATAATGCAAGTGATTATGAATAGAAATTGTTATGTTCGAACGCAGCCGCGGTACGATACTAGTTCAATACAATAAGTGACGTATCTCATAATCCCTTCTAATATTTTAATAATATGTTGTACTATGTCTTTATTATAATTCTTGTCCTTACGATCTGACTTTGTAACTCGATGGAGATATTTAATGGTTCCGTCTAACCACGGGAGGATCGGGTATTTTGTACTAGTTACTATAGACACGTCACACAGAGCTTATAACAACAACGCACTGGCGTCCTGCTGTCGCCTGACCCGTCCGCTGTTTGACGAAACTTTAAGATCGCGTCACATGATGAGTGACATAATAGAAGAGCAGATTGAAGTTATTGGCGGGATCTCAGTCTGTCGTGTAGCAGTTATTTTCTTTAATTCATTAAACTTGTGTATTTTGATTCTATATCTTGTAATCTTGTTGGCGATTTTTGTGATATAATTTGGTTGTGTACAAGTTGAGCTTATTTTGGAAAATAACGCGTAGCATTTATTTTGAGGTGCCGACAAAGCTCCATGGAAAGTTCGAGCAGGATGGACTATCGTTTTGCCGATGCTTGGTGACGCTGATACAAGATTGTAAATACATCTTACCTACATGATGCTGGCACGCATCGAGTGCACACAGATTGCCATTAACTAAAAAAAAGAAGAAAAAGAGCGGTAGAAATACGCAGTGAGAAAGAAAGACACAAAAAATAAGAAAGTTGTTCTTTTCTATCGTAGAATTATAATTTTTTTCTCTTTATGCTATACTTTTAACTATAGTTAGTTAAAGTTTTACTTATAACTAATTTATTTGTAATTTAGTTAAAGGTCCCGGTATATATGAAAATGAATGTTTATCATTTGTGTTGTAAATTGTGGATCATAATTCATATTTTAATAATTTCTTTTCGTTTTTTGTGTTGTTGTGTTTCTCTCTCTCTCTCTGTCACACATGTACTAAATAGCTATTATTATTTCACTTCTATCACGTATACGGTGCTGCATGTGAAAGTAACGGAAGGTTTACCAGTTATCTGCCTAAGGAACCCTAAAACCGATAGGGGCCAATACACCAGATGTTGCATATTGGTATTAGATGGCCTTTTTGTTACGAGTTATTTGAACAGAAAATTGTGATTCGGGTGTTATTTTTACTACAAATGTGTGAATATATTGCGTAGTAAATGTTTATGCTTTTGCACGGTAAACAAATAAAAAGAAGTATTATATTTTATATTATAGTATACAAATAGACAGAAAGTAGATGCTTTGTTTGAAATATGACATCGAGATTTCTTACATTTTTGAATTTGTTGATTTTTGTTTTTTTATTTTTTGTTGACAGATTTATTATGCACTAGGTGTCTCGGCGAACTCCGTTCCACCTCATAATAAATAAATATTTTATTATTAGTCAAATTGACTTTTTTTTCCATTCGCGAAGAAACTTCTCGAGTCTGAGAGACTTGAAAGCCTGAGAGAAAAAACACAAAAATAAATTATCGAAATCAGTCAATCCTTTCTAGAGATATCATCAAACAAGTATTTTCATACAAACCATATAAAATCATGATTTTTATCTTCAGACATATTTTATTTAGCCGTGTGGTGCCGGCCAAGAATAGTATCACGCCATATCTTCCCGTGGGCGTCGTAAAAGGCGACTAAGGGATATAAACCAGGGGATGGGCAACAGCATTCTCTGAGGTAGATATGGGGTAGTACTATTCTTAAGCCGGCACCACTCGGAACAAGATTCTTTACTTATAGGTTTTTTGTTCATAAAATTATGTTATACTTTCTATATTAATTTGTAGCTTGGGGTAGCTTAGCACTATTTATTAGATATATTTCAATTGATACATTTTGGCTATTTTCGAGGAATTATTTTAAAATAATATCACGGAAGCAAGATAGGATTTACGGGGTTGTTTAAATACAAATGGGGGACAAGCCCATCTCTCAAGTCATCAAAAATAAGCAAACCATAAATAACATGGATGCGTAATATTTGAACAACCCATAAGTATGAAACTGGCTATATCAAAAACAATTCTTCTGTTCGGAAAAAAAAAACGAAATCACTTTCCAAACAACCCATATATATACATATATATGCGGGTAAGTATGTGTATAGGTTTTTTATATTGCTAGAATCCAGTTCAAAATTAGCGCTGAACATCTCTTTGTACATCAGAATGTGCTGAGCTGGAGACCCTTTCATCTGATAAAATGCTCTGGTGGGTGGGATGATAAATAGTAACCTTCCATCCATTCAACCGAAGGACGTCAACTGCTGGACATAGCTCTCTCCCAAAGATCTCCATAACGACTAGCCTTGCGTCACCCGTATCCATCGGATTCCCGCGACCTTCACCAGGTCGTCGGTCCACCTTGTGGGGGCCTATCCACGCTACGTCTTCCGGCACGTGGTAGCCATTCGAGATCCTTTTGGCCCCATCGGGCAACGGTTCTGCGAGTTACCCTCATATTGTATGTATTTTTTGCGCAACATTTTTTTTTCATTATTTTTTGGGCAATTTTTATATGTATTTTGTAGCTCATTGGTGAATAAATTTATTTTCTTTTTTTGTTAGTGATCTACCACTATCTCATTATGATCATAGTTCTGGCTGATTTATTACCCTAATTTTAATAAACATTGAGATTTTAATAATCGCTCATATACCAATAAAAATTTTGACAATAAGAAAACAATTAAAAGCTGGCGTAAACGCCCGGTTAGTACTTAACCGATTAGTAATTATTTACATCTCTCGTGCATTATACCTGCATTAATCACTTAAATTCTAACATATTATTACATGACACAAAAGAGCTCTGCGATCGTGGGTACTTTATTGAGTCGGATTATAATACCTATGTGGCTTATATATTTGATTGTGACAATTGGAAACACCTTTGAATTGTTGATCAAATTATCAATAACTAATTTTAGTATGCGACGTCGCTTGATTAAAAATTATTATTTTTTGTTTATGTTAACAGAGTAATTCATGAAATCAGATTGAGGTTACAGTTAAGTGAGAAAATAAACAGTTTAGATTAGATAATAATTGTGATCGAATGTGGACCACCGTATCCCGCATCTGTGCCTCTTTCCCGTCAAACAAAAAGTTCTTCATTTTTGATCAGATTTGAATTTTAATACACATGGCAAGCAAGACACATTTCAAAAGTAAAAAAATGTCTGGCTGTCTGTTTATTAATTTGTTTGCCAAACACACAAAAACTACTGAACAGAATTTGATGAATGTTGGTATAACATATATTGCATCCAGGCCGAGAATATATGATTGTAAATTGTCTGAATTCCAAGAAAAGTAAAGCCGCGTGAATCCCGGGGGGCGGCGCTAGTGTTAAATGTAATAAAAAAATGAATGAAAACGAATCGACAGACTTACATGCCGATTTGTCAATACATAGATGAGTTGTTAGAGGACCGACGATCACCGTAGGTATACGTCGTCATTCCAAAACGAGCTATATCCTGCAATTGAATAGATTGAGTTAGGCAGGAATTGTGGCAATGCTGACATTTGCCAGGAGACCTCCGTTCGATCCTTGCACACGTGAGTAAAAATAGCATAGCAAATTATTTATATAATAGTTTTGTAATGAAAAGAAAGGAAATATATTTAAATAAATTTAAATTAAATATATAAAATAAATTTAATAATAAATATATATATATATATAAATATGAATAAATAAATAAATATAAAATATTAATAAATATATAAATATATATATAAATTAAATATATAAATTTAAATATATTTAAATAAGTTTCTGAAATACTGAAAATAAAACCAAAAATATATCGTGTAATATATGGTAAATAAGAATTAGAGTCTCTTGCCGTTGGTGACTGTTGTCATAAAGCTTATTTTTAAAAATATTTTTTATAATTCTAATACAAAAGTTTATAGAATATTCTGTTCACTTTCGTTTTTAATGGAAATTTATTTATAAACGATGAGTAGTAATTTAAAACATTTATTAATTCATAGGTGGCATGGATAATAAACTGACAATGTATGTGGGAGTTTTTTCAATTGTGTACCTTTGCGTGTTGGCTGCATACGCCCTACCACCGGATAAGGTATGACATGATAATGTATTGATCATTCTTTCTACCACCGAGGCCTATAACCAGTCATAGGTAAGTTTTACGGTTGATAAAATGATAGAACAGAAAAACCTATTGATGCGGCTCAGTGGTATTGTGGTCGGTCACCTCGTCGATGTATGTAAGTTTAAAACCCACCTAGCCTATTACAAAAAAGGCTGAAAATCTGTTGCCAAGTGCCTACAGTTCCGGCAGCATCTATCGAGAGCCAGTATCTTTAAGCTTAGCGTGCTTATGCTCTTAGACCATATCGTCATTTATCATAAGGTGATCAAAGCGCTGAGTGTAGTACAAACTACAAAGTGCTAAAAAATTTCTATCAAAACGTGAACGCTCAACGATTAAATGTATGAAGGTAGGCTAATTTACTTTTACCTATATTCAGGTATTGTAGATACATATAACTGCATACGTTTTATTAATTAGTAACTTTTTTATTATTTACAAGAATAATCACCTTACTCTCGATTTCTTTAAGTTTTATAACACGCTGTGATAAAACGAAATTTAAGTTAATTTTAAAACAAGCTGTTAATTGATGTACTTCTATCATCAGATTAGTGTTGTTCTAATTATTACGTCATTGGTACAGGTTCCGGTTCGATTGTTAATGAATGGTAATTCATAATTCTTGAACCGATAAAACTGGACTTCATAATTCGTTTTTAGTCGTAGGTTAAAAATATCCGTATGAGTTATAGTATTTAACTAAATTACATTTGAAGTGTTATTTAAATTATCACGGTGTGCGCGGTGGTGATCTAGTTAGCATAATCATCATCATGTCAACCGAGAGACGTCCACTGCTGGACATAGGTATCCTTCAAAGATCTCCACACGACCGGTCTTGCGCCGTTTGCATCCAGCGGATTCTCGAGACCTTCAGTAGTAACCTCCACCGTTAGGCAATTCTCGGTCAATTTCGGTTGCTATGGTTCTTCTACAGACTTTCTCATTTCGGATTCGACCATGTAGTGTAACTTCGAACATAGCCCTTTCCATTGCCCTTTGAGCAACCTTGAGCTTTCTTATTAGGTATATTAGACGTACCTATAAACATATATATAGTATATTGAAAATATTAATATTATCAATAGAGTTTGTCCGATTGTTCTGAATATTGAAAATGCTCTCCGAACTGGCTTGGTATATAAGATTTCCTTAAGTATAAAAAGAAAAAAAAAACCTTTAAGGTTATCTCCCTTTCGACGATGATGACTAAACAGTTTATGACGTCATGTTGATGAGTGCACGAACATATAGATCAGTGGTTTTTATTCAGTTTTTCTTTAACCCCTGGTTAGCTATATTTTATACGTTGTTGTAGAAATGATTTACAGTTAAAAATTCATATACGAGTAGGTCTTTATTCCTGAATTCTACACGGCAAATATTTGTACGTTTCGATTTTGGAAACAGCTTTGTGTTGCAAGGTAGAGCAATGTTGCACCTCCAAGAATATTATTGTCATTATGGCACATAAAACCTAGTGTTGATTTATTTTATTTAGACTTCCGATCATTTTTAAGGTTAATGGTTAGTTCTAATCACAGATGCGGGATGGGGAGAGTATAGCCTACGAAATATATGTTAAGAAAATCGATGACTATAAGTCAAGGACATCGAATGTTATTGTTAAATGTATGTAATAGGGCTACTACCAGATTATCATGTAAATGATCTTCTTAACATAGTAAAAACAATGTAGCTTTTCTCTTTTGCCTTTCTGTTTACTTGCATTTTTTATGTGATTTTTACCCTTGGTTAGATATTTTGTCAAAGATGGTTTGTGGTATATATCCTAATTAAGTTTTTGTGTATGTAGAAACAAGTTTTGTGACCAAGTCACTAAAAGTCAATTTCTTTGGTTTGGGAAGGTAAAATCTCAAGAGATGATAAAAACGTACTAGACAATTATATCTCTTTAAAAATCCTTAAGAAAATTTCCCTATAGTATATTTCTATCTCTTATGATTGACTCACAACAACGCAATTTCACTCTGGATCCAATTCTAAAGTCAACGCGGGTGAAGTTAGTTATAGAATAGAATATATAATATTAATATAATAACTAAGTCTAGTAAATAATACTCTTATAAGGTTTTCTCCATAAAAGTGATATTTTAGCTTAAACGATGGCAATGTTTTTGAAATAAGCGAGTTTCTTCTTGGAGCTTAAATTAAGTAAAGCCTATTTATTACCTTTGATTATTGGATTGGTTTGGACTCGGTGGAACGCTATTTCAATGCTAATCTTCGGCAAGGAATTATAACATTATTTATTTAGGTATCAGCAAATCATATCATCAAGACTAGAAGCATAGATTTAAACAATGCCCACGGGCTTGCAATGGAACCAGACTAGAGAAATTGGTAGAACCGACGGGTTACAGCTTAGAGCTCGAACCATATCTTGAAGATGGGTTGTTTAAAGGTCACGTTAGAATCAACGTGACCTGGCTGAAAGACACTGATGAAATTAGTATCCATTGCTCACACGATTTGGAAATCACCGATTCCCATGTACGGTACAGGTCTCCTGGAGAAACGTGAGTATATTTACAATTATTATGTCGTTCTTTTGAAGTTTAGGAAAGTATTACGTATGCAGATTTTTAGACATTTGACGCTCCCTTCCTCTTGTCAGAAAAAGTGAGCAAAACATAAATGTTTTACGGTAAGCCACTCCCCAATATTAACATGAGTATTGACATAATTTTTACATATTCTTAAGAAAGTTCATTTGTTCTACATTGTAAAGAAAAGAAAAAATTGCTGACATAATCACCATAAACCCTTCGTCCCCTATGTCATCAAAATGGTAATGTTTTAGTATTAACCTTTAATACTGAAACGTCCCCATAGCCAATAACGTATGTATTTAGAGGTTCCATATTTACCGGTAGATATACGCGAGAAAAGATTATAGTTGATTTTTTATTCAAAATAAAGTATTTCATTATAAAAGACTGTTTATCAGACACGACTACTAACAGTTAGAATGAAAATGAACATTCTAAAGTACATAATAACCGACAGGAGAGAACTTTCTCGGGGTTTGAACACTGTACAACTTGACCTTTATCAGTGCAGACTTTTTCTTTTTTTATCTCTGTTCTGTTTGCGCAATATTATTTTATGGAACAATTGTGCCATATATATACTTGTGTAAGTATGTAGTTGAAACATGGCTGAAGACAAAATAAAATCGAATACTATTATTTATAATGATTAAATGTCATTCTTTAACGAACCTAATCTTTCAGCAAAGAAAAACATCTATATCCATTCCTAACATGATGGTAAAGTATTCTATGATATTCTCTCTTTCTATATAAGGAATATCCTTTCTAGGTTTATCGAGCCGGTTTTTTTTGTTTAAGAACCACGTAGGTCTATACCAATACGATCACATAATATAATATGCAATTACGGGCCAACCCTACCATCATAATTTTCATCATCTCAGTCGAAAGAAAGTGGACTGTTGGCTATGTTCAAGTTTATAAAAAAATGGTTATTACGATTTTATCCTGCAGGAAAGAGCTTCACCAAATTAAAGTAAATAAAATGACAATGGATGCAAAGAAACCGTTGGCAACATTGTACCTTGAACAGGTTGTCCCTAAATTGTCGAATGGAACCCTTGAGCTTAGTTTTAATGGAAATCTAAATACGGAGTCAACTGAAGCATTCTTTAAGACAACTTATGTGACCGACCAGGAAGCAGAAAGGTAACATTTAAAACCTCAATTCTCACATACTCAAGTTATATATTTTTAAGCGTACCATTTTGAACAATTAGAAAGGTCATTTACCATAGAACCATAGCATATACAATTTTAAAGATGAAGATAAAAAACATACTGCTTTAAATAGAGCAAAATCGTTAAATGTGTTAGATAATTCATAGGTAGCTAATCAATATAATTGTGTTTACTCAGATTGGTCGCTGGAACCCAACTTCGCCCCAACAATGCACGACGGATGTTCCCGTGCTTCGATGAGCCCAATTACAAGGCACCCTTTGATATCAGTGTAGTTCGTCCTCGAAATATGATTACTCTTAGTAACATGCCTGTTAAGAAGACTGAAGACATGTTAGTATTAAATTATTTGCATGCCTAGTAATATTTATATTGAAATCTTTTTGCTATTTTCAAATTTGTTCAGGTTAAACTGGGACCCACCAATATTTTCAGTATGTAGACGAGTGAATTTCCATTTGAAATCTCTTAAATTTTATCAACTTACGCATCCATAGTTTTTATTTCAAAGTTCATTCTACGTTATGAAAAGTAGCTGACTTGAATTTATTTCTTAGATTTTGGACATTATATTCTTGTTGTTGTATTATATTAGGAGGCAATGTTTTATTGTTAAATAGGACGATTTGTGACTACTTATATAGCTAAACTTTTTGTAATATATGCAGCACTGGTGAGCCAGACGCGGTGTGGGATCATTTCGAGAGGACTCCACCAATGTCTACTTTCACACTTGGTCTTGTTATTGCTGATTTACAACAACTCGGAAATTCATCTCATTATAAGGATGACAATGGAAATGATATTGGTAAGTTACTTTAACTTGTGATCCTTCCGGGCTGCACACGTAAATCGATACTTTGTTATAACTTTCGTACGGATCTCTAATTTAAAAAAAAATTGTGAGCCGTCACGGGATGCCTGGCAGATGTGTAACATCGACATTATTTTGTAAAAGTAATATGCACCGTACACACTACTGCGTATAGACTGTATGTATCGTCGCCACGGCATGCGTCGCCTCGCCAGAAATCGGTTTTACGTGCGGCTATAGATGTTTCACATCAAAATGTCTATGTTTTTCCACGGCAATGTAGATGAAATAATTTTTAAAATCGGTTAAGTAGTTATTCATAACAAACAAAAAAAAAAAAATACCTCTTTATAATATCATCGTTCTAAAAACATTTTTTCAGAACAACTAAAATTACTTTTTTTATACATTGCAGTGATAAGAGTATGGGGTCGACCAGACTATTTACAAGCTCTAGAAGGTCTAAACGAAAAAGTGATTAGAGTCTTTGGTGAGATCGCAAATGTATGGCGTGTCCCTCTGCCACTTCGTAAATTGGATATCGTGGCATTACCTAGTTACCAAGGAGTAAAACCTGCAGATAATTGGGGTCTTATCGTGTTCAAGTAAGTGAGCTGTGTCACGGTTGTTTTAAAACTTATTAAAAATTGTGCATATCCGTATATTATTGGTAAAATTATTTTTAAATTAGGGCTAAATAAGTCTGGTATTTATCTAAATTAGTATCCGGCTATCGAACTTTCGGCTATCGGTTGCTATCGAACAAAATCTATACTTTACTTATTTTTTTTTAAACAAAAAAGTAGAACATCGGTTAATATAAAGAGAGAAAGAAAATGGCTTGAATTCCTTTATCTTTGCTTATTTTTTTATCTCCAATAATTTTTGCCTTTAACCCTTTTGGTTACGCCGGCCTAATTGTATATTCACATTTTATGTAAAGTATTTGGCAACCAGGTTGTATAACAACAGGGCGTCAGCACTGTTAGGCTCTGAAATGATTTCATGAAACGTACCCTGATCCCACATATTGAGATCAAGGTGTGCTACAAGACTTTCCTCCCTCTCTGCTTTGTTCCGGACACATTCCATCAACACGTGATTCATGTCTTCAACTCTATTGCATTTCTCACAATTGAGTGAGTTACGTTTTTTTATGAGATAGTAAAACTTGTTAAGGGCCATATGTCCGGAACGCAGTCTATGGGCGATAACAATTTGATTTCTGGTCATATTCACTTCAGAGAATATCGGTATACATGAGGAGGCTCACACATTGCAATGTTCTGTACAAAATTCCTTTGTATTTAGACCTAAGGTATTTCTTTGCTTATTTATATGTACATAGATTTGGTTGGTAAAAAGTTTAAAACAAATTAAACCAATTTTTTACACTTAAATTTAGAGTCCTTTGGTTATTTTTCACGCTACAAATTAATCCCAAGATATCGAAAACTTTAAAGAATAGTGTGTCCACAGACAGATCGTTCTATGGATCTATATACATTTGGTCTTTTATACATTGGCCCTCACTTTTTATATAGAGTCACATTAACAAATTCGCAGGGAAAGCGACTTAAGTAACCGCGGATACCTGCAGTTAGCACAAGAGTTATCCTATCAGTGGTTAGGTGCATTAACGACACCTGCTTGGTGGTCCGACACACATCTAAACAAAGCTTTGGTTGGTTATATAGCGGCGGAGACGGCTTTCAAGGTAAATCCATATATATAGTCTTTTTCTGATATTGTTTCGCTTTCACTTCGCAGTAGGGTCATTTTTAAAACACTTGAATACTTCGAATTAGTGTCTGGTAATTTAAACATAAAAAAAAAAATGTCTCAAAATGTTTATAAATGTTCCAGTTACCTATTTCTTTTAAAATTAATTTATTTATCTTCTTTTGTTTTGGTTTAATTTTTTTAATTTTTTTAATTTTTTCATAGTGACAATTCTTTTTGACTACAGATTGACAATGGGTTAGAAATGGAAGGCAAGTGGCCCATGACAGTACTTTACTCCTTGTATTATGAGTTTAGCAAACGTTACCCTCATTCACGGATCACTGGTATGAAACAAGAGACGGCCTCCACAAAGATTGAGTTACTCTTCAGGATGCTGAACTACACTGTCGGTGGAGACACTTTTAAGAAAGGTTTACGAATGTTCCTGGAGGCACAGTAAGTTTAACTACTTTACCAATGTATATTTAAATAACTTAAGTATAGAAAATTTAGAATTATATTTTATTTTTGACAGATTTTCCTCTAGGTTGAGACATCCGTTGGCTTGATTGTATTTTAAAATTTACGATTTTATAAAATGTATTTCTTTCAGTCAATTTAAAACATTTACCGGTCACGATATTTGGAACTCCTTAAATACAGCCGCCGTTGAAGATGGAAAGATTCCAAAAGACATCGACTTGAAAGTCGTTTCCAATAGTTGGATAGATAAAGACAGACTTCCTTTAATTACAGTCGAAAGAAAAGGCGATGAGAAATCTATCATAGTAACACAGGTAAATCACGTAGAAGTAGATAATAATGTATTACAATACATTATTTTTCTAATTAACAGATATGACCTACAGAAAGTTATTTTTGACTATTAATTACTAAATGTTAAGGTGTAAAAATTAAGTATAAAATCCCTTTAATAAAAGTTGTTATGAAAGCCATTCTTGGTCCTTAGATTTGAAAACAAAAAAGATTTGAATTTTGAAAAGAAAAGAAAAATAAATTTTGGTATGAGAAGTGAAACTTTGTTTCTAAAATCCTAACGACGAGACTTGTGCAAAGTTTTTATTATTTTGTTTCGAATATTGTGTTTTATATTTTAGAAAATGTACCTTCGCGAACGTCCTCGTGATGTTCCTGATGCCGATCGTATGTTTTGGTGGGTTCCCTTGGTTATTGCCAGACAGGATAATTTGAACTTTAGTTACACAACACCAGTTGCTTGGATGAATACGAAAGAACTCGTCCTTAATAACATGCCGAAGAAGAATGAGTTTATAATTGTTAATCCTGAAGAGATCGGTATGTACGTTTAAGGATATGATATTGAGTTTCGCTTGAGGCCTTAGGATTTTTGTCATCTTGTGTCAGGTGTTGTTGCATAGCTAATATGAATTTAAATATTTTTACTTAAGGTGTCAATTTGGAAAAAAATGTATCCTAGGGCCGTCTGTTATTGAGTAGCTAAATAATAAAAAAAATGGTCTATGGCATGTATTGGTCATACACTTCATTAGACATTTTCTTAAAGTTAATCTGAGGGGTTGCTACTCGAGTAGCGAGAGAAAATATATAATAATGTTTAGAACTATTTTAAGTAGTAATAAGATATGTATACATACATTATTAGAATTGTTACATTATTTAATTTTACGCTTTATAAATTGTATAGTTTAAATTAATTTATTGTTCAGAAAACTGATAAGCCTATGATTTAGACGAGGTGTATGATCAATAGTTATGTTAAGTAACGATTACATTTGACAGGACCCTTTCCTGTTAATTACGATGCAGAAAATTGGCTACTTCTATCAAAATACCTTCAAAGTTCGGAGCGCACGAAGATTCCAGAACTGACAAGAGCAAAGCTGCTCCACGACGCTTGGAACTTAGCGTACGCGGGCGAACTGTCCTTCGCTACGGCTTTTGAAATGACATTGTTCTTGAAAACTGAGCGTCATCCTCTGGTTTGGGATCCGGTGTTCACAATGATAGATCATTTGGGGAAACGGCTATGTATCTGCATGGAAAATAAGTTTAAGGTGGTTGTTCTCCTAAAATGAAGAGATTAGTTGGTAGTGCGATCAGATCACGCGTCAATGGACGCGGGTTCCAATCCACATATCGAACTCTAAAATCAGCCTGAGCTTTCGATGAAGAAAAACATCGTGAGGAAACTATATCATGGTGGTAGTATATTTTAAAATAATACCCGTCTGAGTAGCTACCACGCTCAAGTTTGAAAACCTGTCGCCAAATACCAATAGGTATGTTCCAGCAGCACCCCTTGAGAACCAGTTCCTCTAAGCTTAGTGTGTTTACTATCCTGGGCCACATTGTCAGTTAACTTCAGGTAAGATTGTGGTCAAAGCACTGAGCCTTATAGTGTAAAAAAAGATTCATGTAAATAATTTTGTGTGAATTGTCTAAGTTCTAGAATACTAATTAGTAATGAGAGTTACTTACATCTATACTAATGTTATCAAGAGGAAAGATTTATATTTTTGTATGTAACAAATAAACTTAAAAACTATTGGACCGATTTGGATGAAATTTGGTAAAGAGATAGTTTGAAATCCAGGGAGTAACATAGATAATTTTTATTCTGACAATCCCACGGGAACGGGAATTACGCGGGTAAAACTGCGAAGAGCAGCTAGTCTGTTACAAACGAAAGCACCCGTTTTATTTAATTCGAATATTTATTCTGAAAAGTTTTATTAAATTCCTTTTGCTTTTATGTAAATTGCAAACATGATTTATTTCTCAAAAATTTAAAATTCAGGTTTACGTAAGATATCTCCTAGTTCCTCTATATGAAGAGCTGGCAAAGAATATTAAAGAGAACGAGGAAAGTTGGCGCAAGAATTTACGGTCGATGACGAAAACGTTCTTATGTTCTGCTGGATATAAACCATGTGTAAAAGAAGCACAAAAACAGTACGCCAAGTGGATGGAAGCTAAAAACCCTGATGAAGGAAATCCGTAAGTGTACATTGTATAGTTCAACATATTTGTCAAAGATTTTTAACTAAATGTTTTGTAAGCGATCACACACCAATTATGTATTAATTTGCTAATTTCCATTTAAATAACGATATAATATATTTTGCTACGAAAGTATGTGTGTAGTATTTATTTATATCAGCTGATATACAGTTTTAAGTTGATTTACAAAAGTGCAGATAACGACAATCTATTGCCATCTCTATTATTATATTTCTTGATATGTACTGGTAGGACAGCAGAAGTTTTGATTCTGTGGTTTGTTAGAATTTATCGTCTCAAATAATTCTGTTACTCTTGTGATTTGTCTACATTTGTGGACTAGTAATGTACTAGACTAGTAGTGTAGACATAATAGTAAAGTCAACGTTTTAGTCTAAATGAGTGATTTCAAATTCTATAAACAAACTTATAAAAAAATCGATTTGCATGAAAACATAATTGTCCGTAGCAGCTAATCAGAGTGCCGCTAATGAGTTATTTTATTTATTTATTATTGTTATATAGCTTCTATTGAAACTATTGCTCATTTTTTTACACGGTATAGGCTCGTGCTTTTACCACAATATCACTTGAGGTTAAGTGACGATGTGGTTCAGGATGGTAAACACATTAAGCCTAGAGGTACTGGTTCTCAAGTGGTGCTGCCGATAAACACCTATTGGTATTTGGTGACAGGTTTTCAAACTGAGGGTGGTAGCTACCCAGGCGAGTGATATTAGAAAACGCTCTTCCACCATGCTATGGTTTCCTCACGATGTTTTTCTTCACCAAATGCTCAGGCTGATTATAGAGTTGGATGTGGGCTGAAACCCGCTTCCATTGACGCGGAATCCGGCCGCACTATCCACTGCGCCATCGTCGCTTCAAATGGCCCATATAAAATCTATGGGTAGTGTCATATTATTGTGATTGTACAAATTACCACAAATAAATATATTATAGACTTTGATATAACGTACAATTTTATGCTTATATTCATGAACCAATAAACGAATGATTTTTGTATAAAATTTGTTTAACATCGCACCCTAAATACTTCGCGTGGTTCAGTAGACATAAATACCTAATTCAATTAACTCTGAATACGTGACCCAATCCTTTATCGAGTTCACCGAACGATAATAACGTAAAGGGATAACAGGTCCTTCGTGGAACCGGCTTTGGGTTACCTTTAGTGATATCTGTAAACCTTTTTAACAACTTCATACAACATGACACTACTTTACGAGATCGATGGAGATATTTATTATTAAATTTAGTTTTTATATCCTCTCAGTTAGACCATATTATGAAGCTTTCGGAGAAATACAGATAATAGTTGAAGCCAAATAACGGTATATTACAGAGTAGATTTAAAAACAATTATCATCTGTAAATATATAGGCAAAGATAGGATTGTAGCTTGTTTCGTCTAGTGTCAACCTTTTGTTTAGTAGCTATCATTTACATAGCTGACTATAGAGGGGCCCAGTACCATAATTGAGAGGAAAAATTATCCATAAAAGAAACAATAACGCTTGTATTGAATGACATAAATATTAATTGATTACGGATTGCTTAACAATAATAAAAAGTAAATTAAATAATTATTTGCCACTAGTAGTGGTACTTAATTCAATCAAGTTAGCTAAAGAAATCTTTTTTGGTAAATATAATTATTAAGTAATTGGTAACATAACATCTAAATTTTTTCAGATTTTCCACGTCTATTGGCGGTACTGATAAGTTTGTTAGAAACTCTAAACTTGAGAGTTTTGCGTGCAGCCTAAAAATTTAATGGAAACATTAATTTAATTAATTTTTGCTCAATTACGTTGAGGCCCCTGTAGCCCTGAGGGCCCCGTATCATTAATACAGCAGTAGATACGCCCCTGGAATATTTTGGAATGATTATAGTGAAGAATCCTAATTCTTTTAATATATCTCAGTGATAAAAGTTACAATTCTTTATCGACAGCATATCAAACCAGTACATCTGCCCAGTATTCAAATATGGTTCAACAAAAGAATGGGAGTTTGGACTCGACAGAGTTATTAATTTTCCTACATCTCGCAAGCAGAGTGAAAGAACTTACCTTTTGAAGACACTCGCAGGGTGCCCTATCAACGATATCAAAATTAACAAGTTGTTGAATGTGACTCTGCTCGAAGAGAATGCCAATTTCACAGAGACGGACCTGTTCTTGATATTTAACATGCTATCAGGGAACCTTCAAGCACAGCCTTTGCTGTTGGAATTTTTATCTGATCATTGGGAGGTGCTTAAAGAAAGGCGAGTATTTTTTTGTTTCTAGTTTTTTTTTTCTGGTTACTGTAATATAGTACTGTAAATGTAAATCAAATGTCATATGAGATTTTCAAGTCTATTATCGCAGGTTAAGATTGACACCAATATCACGCTGTCATAACTATTTCAATTGCTCGTGAGCAGAATTGCAATATAATACCATAATTGCTTGAGTTTTATTCAATACGACTTAATACTTCATAAATAAAAATTAATCACTACTAGTTATTTAATTTAGTTCACTTATCTCTCGAGTAGTTAGTATTTTCCATCATAGAATTATTGACCGCAACAACTGTGTTATGTTACTCAGTTTCCCATATTAGTTTTCTCTGTTGTTTTTACGATGCTATAAGATATATATGTATTTAGCGTTTCATCACTTTATCTTCACTTAAATGTACAAGTTAATATTTGGAAACTAAAGCCAGTTCTGTTTTTGATACTATTATTAAATAAATAATGTTTATTGAAGTTTATTTTTTTCTAGATTTTCGACAAGAACTAATTTATGGGATAGCCTTATAACAGCGGCTACTTCCTTGTTTAAAACCAAAGACGGTTTAGATTCAGTTTCCAATTTGTACATCGCTCATTATGGAAAATTCGGATCCGCCGAGCACATCATAGAAAAGTCAATGCGAAACATCAAAGAGGAAGCGACGTGGTCCACTGACAACTATCCAGTCATCAACGATTGGCTTCAGAAGTTCCTTGATAGTGTCGATCTAAGTAAAGATCAGTCGATATTGTAGGTGATATAGTATTTTTGCACTTTTTATTAATATTATTTCTAAACGTCTTTGGGCGAAATTGTTTCGTAATTTATCAAGTATTTAAAATACACAGAAAAAAGTCGATGATAAGTGCTGTTGGTATACAAGGTGAAGAAGCTATTTTCAATGAATTATGGTAGTTCATAATGCCTTAAGAACTCATGTCGAAATTTGATAAAATTATAGATGTTTCTGGTATGTTTTAATAACAAATTTATTATCATTGTCAATCTAAAGTTAGCTTTAGAGTAATATTTGCTTTGAGTACGTTGCCAAAGAATTATCATACCTATATGTTGAAAACCTAAGGTTCAAAGTTGTTACCTACATGGTATATATTTCTAAGCTAGGTTCTGTAACCTAATTGTATAATGTAAAGTAATATTTGATGCTATATCTATTAATTTTATTAACTGTTGAATTACAAATTAGTTAAATTATTGAAAACTACATATATTATAGGAGTTATGTTAATGCGGGTTTATTTATCATAAATTAGTAGATAATAATTGTAATACGTGTGTTATAATTATAATAAACTGTTATTGTAAATATTTTATATTATCATTTGTAAGCTTTGTAATAAATTTAATTTTTTTTAATGGAACGTATTGTTTTTATGTCTTTAATTTCTACATATTACGTTACATATTATAATAAGTTAGTTAACACTTCTTTCTACCTGTTTATTTGCTCTTTGGTGTACAATTATAACTATAGAACCATGCAACAAAATATTTTACATCGTTTCAATAGTTTAGTAAAAGCGTCATCAGTTTGAAAACAAAAAAGGGTTTTTTTAATAAGTAAATCTACATTCTGATACACGTATCTCGATACTTCTACCTTCATAAGCGTCTTCATACAAGCTCTTAAGTTACGGGTACTTTTGATCTGGTCTTGTCTGAGAACGTCTTTAGTTTTATCCGTTTTTATATTACCAATTTTTACATTTAGTACCTAGTTACCAAATTACCAATTATTTTTTCAATGTATTTAGTAAATAAAATCTCTAAAAAATTATATTAATACCTATTCAAAATATGTGATAATTACATCCATAAAATATATACTAGTATTATTTACTTTGATAACCCTTACACGTGACATTGGAACATTAGTAGATATGAATATGACCATAGATAAACTAGTATGACTAAACAACGAACTACATCTTGAAATAAGTAGCTACAGCCTTAGGAAATATTAAATAATATTAATAATTATTAACTGGATACAACGAAATCGTAATTCAAATGGCGAAAAATTGAATCCTTCTCGTAATATCTGGAACGTTCCTCGAGTTATCATGTTGATTTACTCTATGAAGCATCACAAAATTGACAGGGTTTCAAAATCAGCGATAAGGAACTTTTAGAAGTGAAACTTTTTTGCGTTCGAGTAAAATTTCAAGGTCGCGTCATACGATGACCATCAAAATATAAGCGTTAGAATTAGCGTCATTAATAAAGGTTAGAAGTGCTCGTACGTAATTGATGATGTGTGTGAAAATGGTTGTCTAGAGGAACTAGTTCTGAAGAGTGTCAAGTGATCCTCTCGATACCCAGCTATATGTGAGCGTTCTGTCACAGATTTTTAATTATAGTAGGTAACCAGAAGAGCAATAGAAGATCACCAACAGAATTACATCAAAATATTTTTCTTAATAGTTCTAGCCCCAACTCCAACTACATTACTTCTATTACACCAAGACTTACAAAAATAGTCTCACCAGGTCACTCTTTTATCAACCAAAAAAAATCTACAATTTACGCTATATTTAAAAAATAAAAATATCCTGTTATACAATGCGTACAATATAACACGATCTTCTTTCTAAGAAATCAGACGTAAATAACTGCGTAAGATTAATTAATACATGTCGCTCGATAATTAAACCAAGATTGATTCGAATGCGGTTTGCTTTGTCTCAAAGTTATCAGTGTGTCACTAGCCTTGGTGACACACGGTATGCTCTAGCGTAATACATATCCGATGTAATTTTATATATTCCATAATTTTTTTGTGTGACAGTGAAACCTGTAGGATTGTCAATTCGGTTTGTAAATAGCTGTAAAAAAGGAAATTCACAAGATTTTCAACTTGTTGCTTAAACTAAATCAATTTACAGTTTGGACAAAGAGTAAACTTATAAATTAATTTAGGAACACTGGCACGTACACGTGATTTACATTCGTATTGGGGATTGATAAATTGGTATTTCTTTTAATCATACCATATTTCTATTTATATAGAATACCATATAATAGTACCATAAAAACGAACCCAATGAAACTAAAAATGTAAGCAATACATTCCATAGAAGAGACACAAATGAAATTGTGTATTAAGACTGAATCAATAAGGTATGCTGCTACGTGAAAAACATATCCATCCTTCAAACGTACTTTTCAAAATCACATCGGAACTTTTATTGAGTGACTGGTTTCTAATTATCCTATTATTTACCTACCTATTATCCTATTATATGGACTTATAGTAAACACTTCGCTCTGGTACGCTGTGTATTTTAAAGCTTTATGTTCAAAATCTTGATATGCAAGTGTATAACAGTAAATAGGCATATAAGAACCCTTTGTAGTCCGCCATGAGTCAGCGTGTTTAGTATGTCTTAAAATAAACAATCGAAAAAAAAAATGTTATATTTAGGTTGTGGTTATGTAGTTTCAAATAATAAAATAATTTACTGTTGAATTAGGGTTTTATATTTTAACGTCTGGTTTTCGAAAATCAATCATAATCATAATGGAAAATTTTAGGAAAAACTAACAATGTGAAAAATTATTTTATTGTTAACAATAAAGCTCGTAAACAGCTACAAAACAAAGAAAATCGGTTGAGATCAATTAAACTATAATGAAGACAGTCAACTGTTTTTGACGTCCATGTGTCACAACATGTTATTTGGTGTAACGCGACCCGTCTCGCAATTATTCCAGTAAACGGGATTCATAAAGCAGCCGCGTGTTACTTAACATTGGAGATGTTCAATTATTTTGTGTTGTTTACAATCGGTGAGTTTTGTATTTACTACCTTTTCAATATAATTTGGTAAATTTATTCACAGCATGTTAGGAATCTTTTATAACAACAATGTATTATTAATTTTCATCTATCGTTGTCATCGACTCGCATCTTAATTTTATTATCTTTTTTTCTTGTATATATCGTTTATAATTGTCGTTCCTTTGTATCATAGAATACAAACAAGGTAACAAATAGGTAAAAGAAACACCGTGGTATTAGCTTTTTAACAAGGAACAAGGAAAGTTCTGAACCAGAAACTGATGTAAGCGACTGATTTTTTTCTTTTGAACTAGATACATGCTAGTGATCTGAGAGACTCAGACAGCTTAACCAAAAAAATATATAGCAAGTGCAAAGACACCAAACTAGTACGAACCTTGAGTTGAGCTGCTACGGCTGTAAAAAACGTCCGTAAAATTTGCCGAAGCTAGCCTGCGTTTGTAAAAAATAAATGTTTCTTACAGAATCTATGCAACTGCGTGTAGTAAAATAATTTATATGTACGGGAATAGCAGCACATATTAGGCCGCTTGTCGGAGCGTGTGCGGGATGTAAATTATGTAATTTTGAAGTGATAATCAAATTAGAGAGCGCATCGATCTCATTCTGCAATGAGCCATAACTGCCAACTAAGGAAAATATTATGAATGAAAAAAGGTCGACTGTAGAATTAAAAAAAATAAGGTCTTAAATTTCTTTTATTTCGCTAGTATCGAGTTTGGTCTGCGTGTCGAAATGTGCATCAGGGTCGTGCCCTCCAACACTGCCCATTGATATGTGTGAGCCGGCGTGTGGTCCCTCAACACCGTGCAATGAGACGCAGTTGTGCTGCCCAACAGCTTGCGGCGGTGCGATGTGCGTCGACGCGATGTCTCAGAGACACTTTGTCACTTTAGGTATTAGTATTTATTAATATAGATCAGTTTTTTAACCTTTTGCTCACCGTCGACTTTGAGAATATGTTTTTTATAGAGTCCTGCCACGATTCCTCTGCCCTATCTCAATTCTCCCTATTTTTTTTTTGGGTCTTCTATTTCCACAAGGGTGCGTTCTCGCTTTAGATTAATATAAAGTCTCATCCAGAAGTTGACCGACTTCCGAAGTACTCGTATGTGACCACAAACTGTTGCAACTTTACGGAGAGCTCAGTTGCCTTGCACCTGTTCGCTATGTATAATGGATAATTAAAGCTATTATTATAATTTGCAATCTCATGTCTTAAAACTACGTGTGTATTTCTTACATCTCAATATGAATCGAGGTGAGCCGAGTGTAGTCAGACACAGTTTTGTATAAACCTCGGGAAACTTCGAGTCCTATGACTCCGACGCAAAAATCGACAATGATTGGAAGTCGCCTAAGGCGAGGCGAGGTTGAACGACGAAGCGTATTCGCTTAACTTCGTCCATCTTCTATCTGGTCGAGATACATTCGCCTAGGTAAACCTTTACCTATTAGACCTTCCTCTCATAAATTTGTTTCGATAACTTTATTTCATGCTTCCTTTCCTTTTCTTTCTAAGTACATTCTAAATCACAATGCAACTTTTCCTTATCACACTATTTCTTAATTTGTCTATCACATTTACTACAGCCATACTTACTAAACTGATGATAAGATAGCTTATACTTGATAACCCCTAAACCGATTTACATAATTCTTATTCTAAATCATAGTCAGTCAGTGAATATTCTTTTCAATTAACTATTACAATGAAAAAGTTAACAAGTCACAAAAATGACCCATAAATTCCTTACCTAATCTATGATTTTTAATATTTTAAAGTAATAAGAAAAATTAGAAATCCTTATATGCGAGACAAGCTGCCGACATATGTAATTTTCTATATATATATATAAGGAGAATATGGTTCCTTTGACGAACCATAAACTCAATAATACTGAACGCGGAATTTTTCCTAGCTCGTTATAGGCTTTATTTTTGGATTCCAACGACTCTTTTTGAATTTTTTATTTACTCTCATGTACGTTTTTTCGCAAAGAATACACTCTCATTTTTCTTCATTCTTTTTTTTTTAGGTTAGATATAAAAAAAAAATGTTATATGCACTCTTAACTCACACGTAACAAACATATGAAACGCAAGCGGAGCCACGGGCATCAGCTAGTATTCTTATATTTTGATATGTAGTTGGAATATTTATTTTATCGTCGTTATCAAATCAATACCTGGAAAGTGCACTTTTTGGAGATTTCGATATTTTATCTATGACTTTCAGTGATTGCTTTTGTCATGACTTTGCAAATGGGAACTAGTTGTGTTTCGCATTTTACGTCTAACACGTTGTTGTTCTTTTTGTTAATTTAATTGTAAATTGTATAATTTTCAGTGAAGAAAGGCCGCTGCCCAGAATACCCTCGCGGTCCGTGGATTTGCACGCACATGTGTACGGGTGACTCTGATTGTCCGAGGACTCTTAAGTGCTGTCAGAACCGCTGCGGAGCACTCACCTGCCAGAAACCAGATGCAGAAATTGACGAAGTTTCAACGTCTCCAGCCGAATGACTATGTTGATTAATTAAAAGTATATATTAACCCCTTGAGTACTTACCTGGCGTTTCCGTCAGCTTTCCATTATTTTCCTATTGTCTTATTTTTATGGGTACTCGACATAAAGGCCTAACTGAAGTGATTAAAGAAGTGACTAATAGACGATTATATTTGTTATTTTTTAAGTAATTAAAATATTTTAGTTTTTTTTACTATAATGGGCTCATTGCTTTGACCACAATTTGAAGTTATGTTAAGTGACGATGTGGTTCATGATATGGTTAATACTAAACTTTGACTGGATCTGAACTTATGAGATTGTGACTAAAATGCGAAACCTAAATAAAATAAAAACATTTAAAAATGTTTTAACGAATCTGTGAACATTGTCACAAAGTTAAAAAGTAGCCCCAGTGGCAGAGAATTTAAGGAGTAATAGGTTGGCGTGGTATGGACATGTCATAAGGAGAGATGAATGTCATGTAAATATAGGAATATAATGTATGAAGGTGGATATAAATAGAGCTTAAGAAAGACCGAAGGAAGTACGAATGAATTATATATGTATGTATAAAAGGTGTAAGTATTAAGGTGACAGAGGGGAGTGGAAGAAGAAAAAAACATTGTGCCGACCTACTTACCATGTGTATGTGTATTCACGATTTTGGACCACTACTGGACATAGGTCTCCCGCAAAGATTTCTACGACAACCAGCCTTGCGCCACCTGCGTCCAGCGAACTCGCGATCCTCATCAGGTCATCGGTCTACCTTGTGGGGAGCATACCCGATTCATGTCTTCGGTGCGTGGTAGCCGATTGAGAAGCAATTGGTCCTATCGGGCATCGGTTCATCAAGCAATGTACCAAGCCCACTGCCACTTAAGTTTAGCAATTCTTCGGGTAATATCGGTTACTTTGGTTCTTCTTCAGCGGATTTTCTCATTCCTGGTTTGATCACGTGTAACTCCAAGCATAGCTCCATTGCCCTTTGAGTTTTGTTATTAGGCCCACTGTGAGCGACCAAGTCTCAGTGCCATATGTTATCACTGGCAACACACACACTTACACACACAAAATAATAATAATTGTGAATTATTAATATTTCCGAGCGGAGTAGCGGGACACTGCATTGTTACAGTTACATAATATACCGTTTGTTTATTATTTAAGCCTATTTATTTACATAAAGTGAGAGAAATATTTCATAATAATAACACCGAGAAGCCGAGCGGCTCTGTTAATTCACAATTTCCCTTTTAGAATATTATTTCTCTACGTAGTTAACGGGAAATTTTATTTTTCAGATTGAATTATTTCTCGCTCCAATAAACGATTCTTGATCGAGTCCGTTTTTTTATTATTGTTATATTTCTTTGACAACCTAATAATTCTAGAGTTCTTTTTGACTTCAGGTTGCGTTTATACACTTCTCATGAAAAAAAATCGAAACACTCCTGAAGCCTTGAATGAGAATGAGCCTTGGTTTGAATGAGTCTAATGATTATTCAGACGGAATTGAAATAAAAAACAGGTATGATATAATTTAAAAAAAATAATCCACTGGCAGTTTATTCTACACAATTCCAAATTTAAATTTAAATTTTCGAATTTTCATCGAATAAATGAATGTGGAGCTCAATGTGTAGATAGTTATCAATGTATATTCTGTCGGAATTTTTGCATTTAATCACATTTTTTTTTAAATAGTGATTGCAAACAAAGCATTGTTAAATCCTACCAAAGAGATTTTTTTCAAATATGGATTCCTCGCCCAGAGAAACCGCCCAAGTCGTGGCGTTGCTGAATTCAGGGCTAGTCAGCAATTGTATTGCAGCCTCTCTGCTATCAATAAAGTTTATCAGAGTTATTGGGAGACTGATATGTTGCTCTGGTTGACACGAGTCACCTCTGAACGAGATGACCGGTATATTTTGTCAGTTTCTCTAAGAAATCGTGGATTTAACTCTATTCAACTGCAGCAGCGGCACCGTGTGATTCGAGGATTAACTGTAAGCGATTCTACCATTAGAAGAAGATTGGCGGAGCGTGGCATGAAACCTCATAAACCAGCTAATGGCCCAAAATTGACGGTAGACCACAGAAGAGTACGCTTTAACTTTGGACGTGATCACTTAAATTGGTCATACCTTAAAAGGAGCAAAGTTCTCTTTTCAGACGAATATAAGATCATGCTGTATGGTAAAAATGGAAGGAAGAGGGTGTATCGAAGAAAGGGAGAACATTTTTCACAGTGCTCTTTTAAAGAAAGGGTCAGTTACGGCGGCGCTTCATGGATGGTTTGGGGAGGCATAAGCGCCGATGGAAAAACCGAACTTGCTTTTGTATCTGGACCTCGCTTACCGTCATTAAATGGGTCACGTCACATCAAAGAGTATCCGGATGTGGTACCTTACGCAAATTTTATTGGTGAAGTTCGTTTTATGCAGGACAATGTCAGGAGTGTGGAGCAGACGAAAACTCGGCGCAGCACATGCTTGAAGAGTGCACTGCTATATAAGTGCAGCGACGTGCTCTAAGGGCGGTGGCGGGCAGTGATCTTTCGCTGGCCAAAGTGGTTGTAGCCATGGCCGAAAGTGAAATTAGCTGGTATGAAGTGGCTACATTTTGTGAAGAGGTGCTTGAAATTAAGGATGTGGCTTAGAGGGACCGTGAGATGGATTCTGCTGCTCATCCGGCGAGAGGACGGAGACAGCGGAGAGGGCAACGAAGAGGAGCGGAGGAGAGTGACTCAGGGTAGGAGGAATCCTTTCTTTCCTCCAACAACCACTGCTGAGCTGAGCCAAGGGAGGGAGGCTCGGGGGCCCTTCCCCCATTGCACTGGCTTGAGTGGACTGGGGAGGCAACTGGATGTACACTGTTGACTGTATTAATCTGCTTTTGTTCAATTCAATTTAACTTTTGTTTTAATATCATTAATAATTTTGAAATCGGTGCCAGCTTACGGGTAACAAAGTGGTGTAAATGTACGTCGCTAACTATATTCGATTTTGATTAATTGTTCTATAAAATCACCCTAGTCCTTTATTTAGCTTATGTGTAATTGTGACAAAGTTTAGGCAGTTATTTCCATTTGTAAATTAGTACTTTGGTTAACTCTAGATGGCACCAACTCCATAATTATTAATTATATTAAAACAAAAGATATATTGAAGTAAACAGAAGCAGATAAATAAAGTAATTATTTATTGACTTTTTATTGCGTTTGTATAGTTTATTCTTTTGAAGTCGGTTTTGTTTTTAATTAAAAAAGTTTTTTTTCTACTTTTTGTTTAAGTATGTACTTTTAGGTATAGCTGTGAAGGCTACTTAATCTTTGGAAACGAATATATGAACACGTGTAAGTGTCTATAATATTCGAGGGTTATTATCTATTATCGAGTTCCACTGATCAGATCCTGATTCGGTGTAAATGAGACCATCTCGGGAGTATACTCATTTGATTAAAAAAACGTTTTTCAAATCGGTCCCCAATTGACGAACAAATGGCGTAACAAACATACAAAAAAAATACAGACGAATTGACAATCACCTCCTTTTTGAAGTCGGTTAAAAATATACAAATCATAACGATCAAAAGTCAACACCCTATTTTAACATGAAAAGGCGCCTTCAGCGATCCAAGGAGTAGGCAGTAGGTACATGAAAATGGAAATTGAGTAGCGAACGAATTATGCGACTGGCGTTTTCCATTAATAAAAGCTTTTACATTGAATTGTATGTAACGAACACCTGTGAATTAGTCTCAACTTCCATTATTTATTTATTTTTTCTATGATATTATATGAATTATTTTTTTTTTATATAAAAGTTAATCTAGGGTACTATGAAAGGTGTATAATTTATTGAAAAGAATAGAATAAATGAATTATACAATTAAAAATAATACGTGTAATGAAAAAAGAAATGCATTCGGCTAATAACATTTCGAGTAATAAAGGTTTACAGTTTTTTTTGACGTGCTCTATAGAGACTGTATACAGTCTATATACCTTTTCCACAAAACGTACACGACTTGTGGGAAACACGTAAACTATGACATCATATCTTAGTATATTTCGAATTCTATAGTATCACTCTAAAAATTCATTCTATAGGCTAGTGCTTTGACCAAAATGTCAACTCATGTTAAGTGACGAGGTAGTCCAGGATTGTAAGCACACTAAGCCTAGAGGTCTTAAGTGATTCTGACTGAATACACCTATTGATACTTGGCGACAGGTTTTCGAACTAGCCTAGCTATGTAGATACTCAGGCGCACATTATAATGAAATACTACCATAATGCTATTCCTTATTTCTTTTTACATTTGTTTTTAATGGCTATCTTTAATCGTGTTCGGTTTTTCGATGAACTAATTAGGAAAAAAAGGTTCAGTTTAATGCAAATGGAATATTAATTCATGTAGGTAAATATAAATGGCAGGCGGATCGCGCTGTACGGCTGAGTGGAGAGGAATCTGCGCTGGTGTGAATAAGATGAAGTGCCGCGATATATCATGTTACCCGCAATTGCCTCGCGAGCCTTACTACAGCTATTGGATTTAGGGTCCCTCAGTAATGATGTAAAAACCAACGCAAAATATTTAATTTCTAATAGTCAGCAGACAATTTTAACCGATTTAATTTTAAAATTCATCTATCTATCTATATCTATACTAATAATAAAATTGTAAATTTCACGTGTCAGTACATTTTCGATTTTTGTGATAAGAATTATTGATGATTTAAAAACTCAAAAAGATAATTATAAAGCATATTCCGGGGTAATATGAAAACTTTATTTCATTAAAATTGGTCTACTCAATCAAAAGTGTTAATAATTTGAATGAAAAGCAGCGTCTTTAGTATGAAAGAAGAGTTTGTAATTTGTAAATAAATGCGTTTTTGTCTTATTCGATATCAAAAATCTGATGGATTGATTAAAATTGAACAAAATGATATAATATAAAAGATATGTATATTATACAAATAATAAATATCTAAGACATAGTAAATAAGAAAACAATATTTTATACAATATCGGCATTTCAGCCGTTGTATTAAGGAGTCATTTTATGGAAGTAGTGAACTGAATTTCGATTATAGTATCAATAGGTAAATATTGCTCGGGAACATAATATTATTTAATTATAATTAGACAGTTCTTGGTTTGTTTATTTTTACAGATGACGGAGTTTTATGAATGATGATTACGTAAGCAAATTATGCTTGGTAACGCTGATACAAGATTGAAAATTGACACTGGCATAAATTGTGTGCACACAGATTGCCATTATTTAAGAAGAAGACCGAAGAGAAACTTTCTCGGCTCATTTCTGCTGTATGTTAATATTAATACCGATTTTAGTTTCTTGAATTTGTTGAATACCACCTATTTAGTATTATCACTTGAAGTATGAACATCCATTTAGCTTCCTTTTAAAATGAAACGATAAGTAAGTAAGTAAGTAAGTATCTATATTCGACTAAATATGTAACATTAAGATAGCTTTCGTAATCCTTTTTCATCTGTATATATAAAAAAGGAAGTCTGTATATATAAGATTGTTAAAATTTGTAGGTACATAATAAATGCTGTGTTGCCTTGTCGTAGCGAACGCGTCCCGCGACCCCTCGGGGAGACACTACCAGTGCATGTATATAATTTTATTAAATTAGTTGTTTGTATGCACTTGTATAATCGTGACGTGTGAATAATCTCTCAGTAAATAAATTACGTAAGCACTACAGACTTTGATTTTCCCCGAGTTATAGTAGATTGCTTACAGCTCCTAGCTCAAACACTATTCAGCCAGTCACCATGAAAATTGGAATATTTTTGTTTTCTTTTAGGGTGATGTTTTACATGTTATTCACTTTGTTGTATTACCTCAAGAGATAGCGCTGCATAAAATAAAAAAAAAAATCTACATGCAAATATATCTTGTGAAAGAAACGAGCAAAGACCACTTTTTAGAGCTAGAAAGAACTCCGCTGAAATCCTATAAAACTATCATTGACACCAGGCGAAACGAACGGTTTCCAGGAAACCAGTTCTGGTATAATAATCAACTCTTAAGCAAATAAAAACGAGTTCTGAACTATTCTTCAAGCGAAGAACACTTGATTTGTTGTTTTTAAAAATAAACTCGCCCACAACCTAATATAATCCAGTGAATAAGGACCTAATCATTTGTGTATTGCGAGCACAACTCTTAAATATAATACGAGGCAATAAATTCTACAGAACCATTAATTTCTTTTATTTACACTTGACCGCTTTGATATTCCACAGGGTGCGCTGTGTTAGGTAGCCGGGATATAAATATTATGTAAGTTATTTTATCGCCTCTTACATTGAAGGGTTATTAAATCACTGAGACACGTCTAAATATATATTATACGGATTTGGATTTTTAACGTAGTAAAAAAAAAATGAAACCTTTTTAACAGAGTTTCATTTATTTTTAATGTTTTTTTTTATAATTACATAAATCTGGTTACTTGTTTGTATTGTAAATTAGTGTAATCAATTTATAATGTATATTATTATAGACAGTATTATTATTATATAGAGGAGTAGCGGTTAAACCACCTCGTGCTAAAGTCATAGCAGACGCGCGGACCAGACCCTGTATATGGTGCGGTGAATTACTCACTGACCGATGTCGCCTTGTGGTTACAGTCAGGTACGGACGTCATTATCGAAGCGCGAAAAAATACAGATTTCTTATGCAACTAAGTTTGTTATATACACAGTATCACGGCTTTCTTCCATTGGGGTAGGCAGAGACTTCTACTTTCATGAGCGCTTTCATACATGCTCGTCAGTTACGGGTACTTATGCATATGTTTGGGGCCTTTCTTTAGAACATCTTCGATCTGATCAAGAAACGTCCCCCTAGGTCACAATTTTTCAACCTTATTTTGCTCTCCGCTCACTTTGAGTATATTTTTTTTTAGAATCCCCCATCTTAATTTTTAGAGTTTATTTTTAATCTGCACTCGCCCCCTCTGTACTATCTTAATGTTCCTTTTTTGACCTAGGTCGACCCTTACCGACCTTCCCAGTCACCCTTGCCTTATATTTGTCCTTCAATCTTCTGTCATCCATTCTTTCTATGTGCCCGAACAAACTAAGCATTCCTTTTTCTATCTCAGCCACTACATCCTCTTCCACCTCACAGCGTTCCCTTATCATACGATTCCTGATTTTGTCAATCATCTTCCCTCGAGCTACACTTCTCAGACTTCTCATCTTCACAACGTTAATCTTATTATAGTTTCACGGCTTTTCTACCAGACCCAGCACTATCTACCCTAAGGAAGTGGTAAAGATGGTATCATTACGTTAATTTCCTTTAATATTTAGTATACAGTCATTGTAAGTATTTAAAATAGTGTTGCATACTACATGCGATCGCACTACAATTGAGCCATCATCGCTTCTAGAGATAAAGGGGTAATTAATTTTAGAGCCACCGTAGAGTCACGATGTATGTAGGTCACACGGTGCTCTCGAGAACCGATTAGTCGGATAAAAATAATAATAGACGACGCTCGATTACGGATCGATCGCGTCAAGGGGTCTTTTGAAATCGAAAAGTCGGAGAACGCGCTCAACTACCTTGTTAATTAATTTACATATATGTTCTATATAGTTACGTATGAACTGTGTTTATAGAGAAGTAAAATTGATTTTTTTGTTTGTTATGCATAAAAGCAAAAACTAATTCACCGATTTTAAAAATTCTTTTACCCGTTGAAAACTACATTAGCAGTGAGTAATATAGGCTATATTTTATTTTTTAATTTAATTTCTATATACCCTTGCGGGCTGGCACGGGTCGCTAGTCTATTATAAAGCTAGCCTCTGCTCGTAATTACGACCGTGTTGATTTTAAAATCAGAACCATAGACTAACTGTGTGAATATTACGAGATACGTACCATCAGGCAGTTTTCTTTAGGATTGGTAAAGAATTACAATTATGTAGTAAGTAAATCATTGACGACTTGGTTAAAACAACAAAAAGATAACTAATTGAGGTTAAAGATAGAGTAATAGAATCAGGAATGATGAAATATGCAGAAGAACCAAAGTTGCTTGAAGTATTGTCAAACTTAAGCGACAGTGGACTAGGCACATCGTAGAGCCGATGTATGACGGGACTGACGCCATTCCTGAGTGGCGATCACGTGCCGAAAGATGTACCGTAAGTAGGCCCCTAAAATAGTGAAGGAGAAATCCGTTTTGGAGAGGCTTATGTCCAATAGTGAACGTCTTCCGGGTGATATGATATTGATGAGGGTGAAGATTGCGTTAAAATCTGTTGCGTGGTTTAAGAGGTGTTAGCGGATGCACAGATAGACAGACGTGGAAAGCGACTCTGATGTATACTATGTTTTATATATATATACATTTACGGTCGATTTTTAACCAATACCTTTAACTACATGAGTAAATAAGAAACAAAAATAATTACCCATAACAACATTTGAAGCAATGAATAAACCTCTCATATCTCACTGTGATAGAGATAAAAATAACTGCAGAAAAAAAAAAACAAACAAAATAAGTATGGCCGACGGAGAGCAAGCATTGTCAGTACGTACTGTAGGAGTAGGACTCGCGGCGTGCGGCGGAGCGACGCAATGACGACGCAGCAAGCGCCGGTATTCTATTGTATCATGCTTATTGTTCGACGTTCGACAGTGAATAGCCCGCTTTATGGTCAACAAGCGTAATGAAAAATAAAATCCTCGCATACAAAAAAAAATGTCTCTCAGTCTGTATGAATTTATGGTTAGTGTATTTTATAGCTTAATAACCACTGATTCTATTTACATGGTTCAAACTTTTCAATTTTTATTATTACTAAATGACATTACCCCCACTAACGAAATCCTTATAAAGCAGCGCTGTAACAGGATTCCTGATAGGAATGTGCATCCATAAATTTTTTTTGGTTTCTTTTCGAATCAATTTCTTGCCGTATCAATTATTACGACATATCGTTGTAATTTGAATGCAAATTAAATAGCTTGTATTAACAGATAAAACCAGTGGACTGCTTTATTTTACTCAATAGGTCAAATCAATCATGGTTAAGAAAGGAATCATTTTCACTCGTGTTTAGATAAATTCCAATATTTTAATATTTATTCAAACCTTGTAAAAAGAAGAACTTTCTCTTTTGGCGTTACTGTCTGCTTCTTGTATGGGTAAACGTGTCAAAAGTTCTTTGGCAAGCTTATAATCGATACTCCAATGAGAGCATCCTAATTACTGATCATGTTATGTCTGCAAACCATCGTGCAATTACAAACATTACATTACATAGGAAACATTACATTTTTTATAGTCAATTATATATAATATATTTTTTTATTATCGTTTACACGGTGGGCAATATTTTAGTATTTGAAAATAACCGAAGCAAAACTTATTTTCTTTTGTAGGTTGGTACTACGCTTAGGGTTTTATTCGAAGCGGAAACGGAAACAAATGGCGGCAACAGCTTCGTCGTCCGTTGACGGCTTGTAAAGCTGTTTTCATTACAGGCTATGTTTACTGAGAGAGATATCGGGATGTTAAATAATATTATAAATATTACTGTAGTTAGCTTTAAATTTATATACATTTAAGTATCATAAAATTATCTTATCTGTATGTTTGTACTTAATAACTCAAAATCTAATTCGGCGATTTTAAAACAGTTTTTGTTACAATAGTTTTTAAGGTTAATCCAATAGAATATATCAAATAATTAATTAAATCGTAAAACTGACATTTTGGTGAAGAAAAACTAATGTATAGTAGTGGGGAATATACTGATGCACGTCTGGTTACTTACCACTCTTACATAGAGCAATCTGCTAAATTTCCAATAACGTGATTCGTTATATCAAATAAAATTATGGGCAAATGTGATTCTGTTATGTTGTGACGCTAATACCGTAAACATAAACACTATTATTTATACATACATTATAATTATTCAACGATAATTATTAGATAAGGCCATTATGATATTGTGTCCTTTGTTTATAAATTTCTAATTATTCATTGTTATTGAATCGTAGTTAATTTGTTTATACATATATTAAGTAAACATATATTAATGCAGTCGCCTCGGTGATGCAGTTGTATTAAGGTACGACTGTTGTTCTGAGGTCTCGGGTTCGCTCCCCGGGTCGGGTCAAGTAATATTGGGTTTTTCTATTCAGTGTCATCCCTGAGTCTGAAATTTGTGCCACACATTTCTGTCACATCTGGGACGGAACAAAGCTCGGCGAAATGTGGGTGGTGTAGTTCGCTATTTCACCTCTGTCTAACCCTTCGGGGATAACAGGTGTGTGAGCTTATGTTATGTTATGGAAATAAACCAATTATGATATTACTTAAATTAATAAACTTCCTTAATTCATTGTTATTGTTTTTCAAATCGTAATTAGTTGTTTACTTCACTCGTAATATCATTAGATTCCTTTTAAATAAAAGGCCTGTAATAATTATTGTTTACCTTCCTACCAATAACTCCCTATTTAAACCACGATCCATTCTATATCCAGGCTCCAACCTCGAGTAATTGTATATTTTAAGTATCTGATAAATTCTAAAATTCTTTTTTAAAACTTGTTTAAGCTTCTCGCTGCGTAGCAGTACTAAACCCAAGGTACATATACTTCAGTGGCTGAACCAATATAAAATGAAAATAGAAACAAACTGATTAATAACAAATCTATGAAACTGACGAAAATGATGAATTGAAAGGATAAAAATAATTTATTCTCTACATGCAAAGTATACTGTACAAAGTTATATAAGTAATTAAATAATAATTATAAAATTTTATTATTTTAAGAGATATGTATTGATTTTGTTGACTCGTAAAAAAATCAACATTAAGACACTGTTGCAAAGACACAACATTTAATGATTCCGAGACGGTATGACATAAATCTTATATATGTTTAAAGATAGTACTAAATGAAGATGACAAAAAAATTATAAAAGCCCATTTTTAATAAACTAGTGCTCGCCTTCTATCGAAATTCAAACATAATTCATAAAAACGCTAACAATTTTGTTTGCTTTTAATTATCAATTGCTTAAAGTAAAACCTCAAAAGTCAATGTTTTGTCTACACGGTAAATAAATGTCAAATCTGACATTGTCATCTGATTGATAATGCATTGGTAATTGTAAGAGATAATGATAGATGTGTGTCTGTCTCAAATTAATGGTAGGTGTGAACTGTATTGTTTTATGAATCTAATGTATTTTTATGCGTTATTAAAAAAAAGCATTTTGCACGCTTTCTCTGTATAATAAATTATAGACCATAATTGTGCGAATATTATACTCCTCCGTCCGCGCAATTTTCGTAAAAAGGGGTACGAAGTTTTTGCTTCGCGAAGTAATTATCTACTTGAACGAAATATTAAAGGATAGACAACTCAGTGTATATTCGTTAAGGATTAAAACCATTTACCGCTCATAGACAGAACATTATTTACTCTACACTCGTATATGACACTACCTGTATGCTAATAATAAAACTGAAGTATTGTCTGTACATTTAAATACTTTCTTTGAAATTTTGTGGCAATATGTATTTTATCCGTTACTCATCTGAAATCCGATATTGAAAAAAAAAATTGTCTGTTGTATGTGAGTTTGTCCATATTTAACTCGATGAATGACGATCATGAAACTGTGTTGCCAGAAAGTCTAACATAGAAGCTATTGATAAGCCTATAGTCATACAGATTTTCGTGATTTTTTTTTTTAATTCGTAGAAAAAACATATGTATTAAGAAAAAAAATCTGTTTTAACAGAAAAACGGGTTGACCGATTTTGATAAAATATTTATATTGTGTGCATAAAGATAATACATTAATTAGCGATTGATAGGTTATAAAAATGACAGTATCGTTATTAGGATTTATAAAAACTCAAAAGGGGCTTCATCGATTTCAATAAAATTCGGTGTACAGGAATCACGTGTCGGTAGGCGGTAACTGATAGGCTGATAAACAAAAGAATATCAGAACATCCCATATTAAATCGAGATAAAACTCGAAAACGTAGTCGCTGGCGCCTGCTAGTTACATTTTATAAGCGTTTTCGTAACCCAATAAACCCGGGTTGGTAGGTCGCGCTTCTCATTCTAGATATTATAATCAAAGCAGAGTTATAATATATAGGTAATATATGTATACACCCCGGTTAGATGATCCTGGAGCACATCAAAGACACTGATCCGGTATTCCCGTTCACGAAATTCAGTTTCATCCTCGTAACCCGTTTTATAAGCTTACCCCGATATCCAATGTTTAATTAGAAATTTAATTATATCGTAAGTTGATATTCTAGCGGTGTTTTTGAATCTATAAATTATTGATGATTGCTTTAACAACTAATAGTAATATTTTATTTTTATTTTATCTTTTTCATCTTTTTTATCTAGAATAAAAACGCTAAAGGATAGTCTCATACAAAAACTCGCTTATTATTAAAGACAAAAAATAATCATTTATTTTTGCTGTTTTTTTGATATTACCGACACACTCTTCAATTTTATTTATTAGTATAGATACATATTTGATAAAACAAAAATAATCATGAAAATCAAATTTGTAGTTACGTTTTATTTTATAAGAGTACTTTTATATATAGACAGAGAGATACGTTGCTTTTTGTAAAATGTAAGAATAATAATACAGATAAGAAAAAAATAAAACATTTTCAATGAAACGAAACTCCTTCCACGAAAGACCACTCACTGGACCATACAAACAGGGAACCGGAAATCGTAAGAATCCGCGCGGAAATGAAGAACCACCGTATAAGAAAGCCGGATAAAATAAATAAATAGAGTGGATTTCAGAACACAATTTAGCTAATGGACAAACAGAGTTTATATCTTTATTACGCGAAGTTGTGTTATCTTCTTAAAATAATGATTCTTAATATTTTTTTAGTTTGTAATTTAATTACGTAATTCATATTTATATTATGTTTATGTTTGTAACATAAATCAGGAGTTATATGGTGACAAAAAGAGGTGGCATTGACTAAAAAAAGATCATGTCGGCGGTGGCTTTCGGTGTCGCATGAGTTTGCAGTATGGAGGGTTGAGGTAAGGAGAATCATCTCATATTGGAAAAGTTGAAAAAGTGTCCAGCTGTATGCTATAAATAACATTTCAAAAATCTTCCACTATCGAGCCGGGGTAAACAAAGGGTATGGGTATAAGTGAAGCATTGTAGATGAATTGAATTATACCGAGTTAAAAAATTTAATATCATTGCCGACTAAATTAGTTAATTAATGAAAATTTCGACAACTTACGTTGTACAAAATAATGTAGTAAATAGAACTTTAAGAATTATTATACGATAACGTGCACCTAGAGTGATTTATTTCGTAAACTGTGAATAGTACCCTTATTGATTTATTAACTTTTAATTGTACGATAAAGTATGTGAATAACATTTCTTTGTGATTTTATTTCTCAAACCTACTCTAATATGAGGCGTTTCCTTTAAAATTTACCCTGATGCTATTTTGGCGTCACCCTAATTTAATCTATTTTGACGGACAATTTTTATATACACAAATGATTCTCCTTACGTCTACCCTCCATAGTTTGCAGTAAACTTTTGAACAGTAAAGCTTTACTGAACATCTGACAGTCGACAAAAACGCCTGATAGTTTATAAGTAGCAATTTCCCGTACAGTTAAAATAATGAATGAAATAAAAAGTAGGTACCTATCTAATATATATAATATACTTTATATATAAAGTAATATTAATAATAAAATCATATTAATTATTTATTGAAACATTGAAATGCATACCAAAGCCATATTTACAGAGACAAAAAAAAAATTCAAAGTGTGAAGCATTTTTACAGACAACATGTATTGCAAAAACAAGTTACATGTACTGTTAAGCAAAATAATTTTAGCTTCATAACTGTAAGTTACATTTTACAAGTTACAAGTTACTGAATAACACTAATATAATGATATTATTTTCTTTTTATAAACCTTGTAACGACCCAACTTTGAGGTCTGTTACATTTTTCAAAGTTACTCTGAAGGAGGCAGCTTTCCAATATTGAACTTTCAGTTTTATTTCGAGTTATATCAGCACTATTGTTATGTACTGCATCTCATCTATCGAAATGAATTCGAAATTCATAAATTATTTATTCAATTTAGGCCCTGATAAGGTGCTTATGAATGTCAAAACACTACTACCGTTTCGGAAAATAAACCAGTCATCGAAAAGTATTGGCAAGAAACTCGATCTGGTTTTTTTTTTTTTCTGCGTGTTTTCTTTGGAACTTTACAACTCATAGTTACAAAGTTATTATTAGATGCACAGAGATAGCTGTCACTTCCAGACGTCACCATCGTTCACATTATGATACACCCTATAATAACTTTGCAAATTAAAACTTGCTTGACATGGTGCTTGAACTTATTGTCCAGTAGATCGGTACCTAATAAGCTTTGTTTTAAAGTGTAACACTATTACCTAAAAAACTCTTATTAGTTTTACTAAGTCTGAAACATGGAACTGTTAATTTATGTTTATTCGTTGTATTATGCTGGTCATTTACAAGGTCGAGCTTGTCTAAATGTTCGCGGACATACAATAAGTTATCGAGTATATATTGGGAGGGTAAAGTTAGATACGTTATTCCGGAAACATGTTTTTAAGTGATTCGTGAGGTTCATACTATAAATTGATCGAACCGCTCGTTTTTATAATGCACATAAAGTATCTAATTTGGCTGCTGTCCCCCACAGAAAAATACCATACGATATCAAGCTATGAAAGTATGCGAAGTAGACTAATTTAACTGACGAATATTACTTATTTCAATAGTTTAAAAGTTCGTTTTTAGACAACTATTATGATGATAATAAATGACTTTTTTAACTGATCGTTGCCCTGATGGGCCTTGACCGGTTCCCCGGACTTGAGAGCGAGTGCTGTAGACACCCAACCAAAAATAGTAGCTTAGCGTAAGGGCACCATAACGGTACGAACATTTGCTTGAGCTTCTAGCTGTGTTAAAAATTGCGCGGAGTTTACCTTAGTCAATCCTATGGTAAGTAAATCAATAAAGAAATTGGCTTTTACAAAAGCCGTGTATTGTGTAAGGGTTTAGGTAATTAATAATGATTGTAATGCTAACAGATATTATATTGAGTGAAGACAGAATGGAAGACATTAATAATCTAAGAAGAAGGTGAAGGTATAAACAATATTAAGAGAAATTTATGTGCAGTCAAATAAATGTAGTTATTTTAAACTAGGTGTGACCGCTTGCAAATAACTATTCTTCACAAATAGCAACTGCATTATATTTATAAAATATTAGACAAAGGATTGCAAGAGAACGGATCGTAATTTTCTTTCTGACTTAATTCGCTCTTTTGTTATGGAATAAGTTACGCCAATATGAATTCAGACATGGAAACACCTAATTCAAAGCGAGAATAAAACTAATTGGCCCTGATATTGTTAAGTACGTATTTAAAAGATAATAATAGTAATATTGTGAATAATCAATAAAGGGTAGAAAAAATGATTTGGTCGGAATCGTTTAATTAAAAATATGGAATAAGTGTTAATTTTTTCGTAATTATTCACACATTTATACCATTAACATATACAAATTATTTGAAAGTCACTATGGCGAAATGACAACGAAGTTATGTTTTTAAACCTTTGTCTAACGGTTGTCAATCACATCATGTACATCTCCATAGTTTATACCTATCCTTATAGATATCCGTCGTAATAAGTTTAATATAGAACACACTTGAACCAGCATAATGCAGTTATATGCATGCACGGACCTCGCTAAGCCGCCATGCGGATACCGTTTATGTTAAGTGTATTGCTGTGTTCGATACTGGAAATACGAAAATAGCTTTTCATTTAAATACTCAAGAGCTTTTATAGTTGATTGCATTTACCATATGGTGGAACGGTTCAATTTTTACTATATTAGGTAACTATAAATATACTTTACGCGTTTAGGTAAGTAGCTGAATTTAAACACACAAGAAATGTCAAAAAACTGGTGGGACATTGGTACTTAATCTTTTACTATAATAGAATCATTACCATCATATCTGCCAAGATCTCCACAAAGATCGGTCTTACGTTACCGGCAACGAGGGGATTCCTGCGTTCTTCGCCAGGGCGTCGGTCTATCTTGTTGGGGGCTAATCCATGCTGCGTCTTCCGATAGCCATTTAAGATCCTGTTGGCCCCCTTCGGGCCGCAATTCTACTAATATTGTGCCCGATCCACTACTACTTAAGTTTAGTAATTCTTCAGACAATATTAGTTTCTTTCATTCTTCTGTGGATCTACTCATTCCTGATCCGATCAAGCAGGGAGGGAAATTTCGAGCATTGCTCTCTTCATTGCCTTTTCCGTAACTCTGAACTTTTTGACCACGTCTCAGTGCCGTATATTATCACTGGCAACACACACTGGTCAATTACTTTACTCGTAAGACGTTTGTTTCGTACGAGAAGATTCCATTATTGCAATCTTATCCATTATATCTTCTCTGTAGTGATCTTCACGCCATGATTCTACGAAATATTTAAACACATTTATTAGTATTTGTTCTTCGGAAAAAGAAATAGGTCCATTTCAGACCGCTTTGTCTTCAAAAATGAAAACAGAATAGAATAATTTATTAATCACAAATTGTTTTAACAAAATAATTAACTACTAATCTACAAATTTAGTAGACTGTAATTAATTATGTCTGTACTTGATTTGAAAACCTGTGCATTGTAAATGAGTGAGTTTAGTACAAATGAGTCACGTGTTTTTGACAACTCCTGTTTGTTTATTATTCGCTTTATATTAGCTTCACCAGTGTGTATTCTATCTATATATGTAAAGGAATCTTGAAACTCAATTTTCATTACCTTCAACAGGTCCGATGAAGTTGAATCTTTGCACAGTTATCAAAGAGGAGTGGCGGGCATATTTGGAAAATACCTGATCATGTTTTCTTTCACCCAAAACATAAGCTAATTATAGTGTTGGATAAATCGGATTAAACCTGTGTCCATCATCGTTTTTTCATGTCTGTATTCGTCACGTGTTTCGATTGGTCACAAATTATATATGTACAGTGTCTAGTATTATACACATATTTAAAAGGAAAAGATCAAAGTACAACGACGAATAATCATATCCACCTGTTAACCTAAATCTAGTTTTATTCAAAAAACCCATTTGAAAATCCTAAACGAAATCGTAATTTGTTTCTGCTATGGAATATTCGTCTCTATTATATGAGCATTAGGGGGTTGTATAAAATGCACCTTTTTTTACATTAAAACGTCGGCGCGGAGATTGCATTCTGTTCATATTCCCTTCATCTCGAGGTCGCCGGGCCAAAGCTAAGAGCATCGAGATGCAAGTTACAGGCATTTCGAAATAATATTATTTATTTCGGGTTAGCGCCTGATTCACAATGTTAGTTGTTGTTAAATGTGCTCAAGGTTTATAACAACTGAACTCTTGTGGAAATATGTGATAACAAGTCTCACTGTAACATAAATACTGATGCGTAACAATAGGTAAAAACTCTCTATCATCTGTCACATCATGTTCTAAATAATTTGTGCCGAGATTGAATCACCTTATTTCACCATATTTGCCAAAGGATATTCAAAAAATATGGTCTGAAGACATTGTTTCCAATATATTGTTTGATTCCTAGTTTTAAAATACCTAAAAGATATTTGTTATTAGTGAAAAAAAAATTGGCTAATAAGTAATTTATAACTAATGAAGTCAATTATATAAATATAACAAAATTATGGTTTTAGGTCGTAATTATATAATTACATATTTATTTTTAATTTAACTGTAAATAATAGATGCCGTCCAGCCCGTTGTCAGACGGGAACGTTTCCAGAACGTAGACTTAATGGTTCGCGAACTCCATGATAAAGTTGTAAGTACTCGAATCCCATAAATTAATCAATTAATTTATAATAAAGTGATTAATTGATGACGAAAAATATATATAAAGAAAAGGGATAACCACGGTAATGTGATATCTTCAAGAGTAGAAAGCCAGAGCGACGGCATATAGGGTGGCACCCTTTTTATTAACCTTCACTTGACTAATCATAATGTTTGTCTTCAGAGATGTGAATGTTCCTAAAATGTAATGTAGAGGATTCCTTGCTTCAATGAATATCTATGGAGCTGTAACGCACTAATGATCTCAAGCAAAATACTTTTCTGTTTTAGCTGTAAGCCGTACCGTACTATTTAAGATGTATAATTTGTGATCGCACTGTCAATAGTAAGGTTGCTAGGTAACGTACAAAATTATAGTGAAGGCGTGAAAGAAGTTTAGAAAAATCTCTTGTACCTTAAGCCACATTTATCTCACCGTAAACGCGCGGGGCCGTATGAATACGGAAGAGGCCCTTCATTCAGCCACCGAGGAGAGGATCGTTACTGTCTGCAACTCAAATGAACCTTTTATCGTCAGCCATCTTGTACCAACCGGTCCACAGGAGCGGACCTGGTTTAAATGGATAATAATTGCACATGATCCGGCTTACGTCAATAGTTTTATTTTAATTCCAAGAGATGAAGTATATACGACATGTTTTTTGACGATGTTGGGTATTTTTAATAGAATTTTTAGTGGATGAATACAACAAGGTGGTGAATGACTAATATAATAATATTGCTTTATATGTTCTTCACTGCATTTTAATTTTTTTTATACGGAAATATAATTATTTTCTCAAAAAAAATTATTACTAAGATAAAGTAAAGTATTTCTCAATAATTCTTCACTTGCCCGTAAAACAGTGTATTGATTCAGATAACATTTAATATTTTATGAGTTATTTTTTTTTAAGCGGGTCCCTAATTATTTTCGAAAATTAAAAGTACCCTAATTGACCCGGTGTAACTTCAGCTATCTACTAAAAAAAAAAAGTCCTCGTTAAAATCCGTCCAGCCGTTCCAGACATTATACAAACAGACAGACAAAAATCTAAAAAAAAAGAATTTTTGGCATAAGTTTTTTTTTTTTTTTTAAATCATTTATTTAACAGGGCTTTTACACATTAGTGTATGCCAGCCCTATTGGAGCATACCCAATATATCTTACAAAACAATAAAAAAACATATACAACTAAATTAAATTATCTCTTAACTTACTACTTGTAAAAATAAAGTTCCATAGCATACTAGCAGAATCGGACATCGGTTCTGCTAGTACACCATGGAACATGCCTATATCTAAATAACATAATCCTAATGACAAAACCAAAGAACTTCTAGCCGCCGCATTTCGGGTGCATTCCACCAACAGATGCTGAGCGTCTTCGACTTTTCCACAATCTTCACAGTTAGGTGAGTCTACTTTCCTCATTATATACCCAAATCTGTTAAATGGAACATGCCCAGAACGAAACCTAAAAGCTGTTTTGATTTGGCCTCGAGTCAGCTTGCATCCCATATTGGCATTGGTATCGTATATACATTCATCTCCATTAAAGTAAAAAAAAAAAACTCATCTTTACATTACAAACACTTCAATTTTATTTATTAATACGGATGAAGTTAGTATTTTTTTTAAACTAGGCTGTCATGGAGACTGTCGATAAAAGTGGAAACTAGGAACTGTAGAAAAAACTGTTTTTAATGATTAAACTACAGTATGAATAATTAAAATTTCATAATTTGATATTGAAAAGCTTTCGACAGCATCAATTGAGAACCAGTACCTCTAGGCTTATTGAGTTTGACATACTAGACCACACTTAAAATTAGTTGAGATTGTGGTCAAAGCGTTGAGCCTAAAAAACAACTTCAAATACAGTGACGTCACTTTATAGCCTTATATTAAAATAACAAAGGTTTTTAGTGGATAGATTTTGTGCTTTGATTACAATCACAAGTGCATTTAAGAAATCATGTGAGTCAAATTGGTAAGCTATAGTTAAAATAAAGTGCTGTCTCTCAATTGATGCTCCTGAAATACATCTATCCTTGGTCATAAGCTTGAGGGTTGTATCTACCAAGGCGGTTATTAAGAAATATTCTACCAGGTGAAATTTCGCTTCACCGAAAGCTCAGGTTGACTATTGAATTAGATAAGTGGATTTGAATCAACGTCCATCAACGTGGTTTCCGACCATATTAAGACTAACCTATAATAATGAAAATACAAGAAAATATAAAAACGGTAATACTAAAAAGTGATACAGTTTCATCATAAACGCCCTATATGATGATTTGTACTAATAAGGCCGAGCTCAGTAATGTGATTTTCAGTCTAGATCGAACCGCTATTAGGTCGGCTTAATTGACTCTCGGCGGGTTATGTGGACCGCTATCTAGCCACAATTTGTTACGAAAAGTGTGGGAATTGATTTGTACATGAATAGTACTTCTGAAATAACATTATCTATGGCTTGTTTAGTTAACTATGACGTGCTAGGTATATAATTGAATTAGTATTTATTATGCGTCGATGGACGCGGGTTCGTTCCCACCAATCCAACTATAAAATCGGCCTGAGTTTTCGGTGAAGGAAAACTTCATGAGTAAACTATAGCATGGTGGTAGGGCATTTTATAATTATGCCCGCCTGGATAGCCATCACCCTCAAGTTTGAAAACCTCTCGCCAAATACAAACAGGTGTGCTCCGGTAGCATCACTTGAGAACCAGTATCTAGGCTTAGTGTGTTTACCACCCTGGACCAAATCGTCACTTAACGTCACTTGAGATTCTGGTCAAAGCACTGAGCCAATATCGTGTAAAAAAATTAAATAAAAAAAAAAACATTTTGTACTTATCCTCGTAAATCTAGTCACCGGTAAACTGGTAGAAAATGCATAACACATTAAGTCCGTCATTGCACTCACGTGCGTGAATATGGTGTCAAACAAAGAAATAATTTCCAATGTACATAAAAGTTGATTTATAACAGATTTTTTAAATATATATTAATGTTGAAGTTAGAAACGAGAAAATCTGTTGTAAACAATATTAAATACAGATCCTAGAGTCGAATATTTTGCAGGGCGTTTAGTCTTTTCGTCTAGATATGACGTGACTTGGTGTTTGGATTTCTTTGAGAAAGTATGCTCTATATACTAACAGACCCAAATTCAATTTCCAGATTTATAGAATAGACGGAAATAAAAATTAACTGATATTATTATTTTTATATTAATTGATATCTTGTTATCTTAAACTGTATTCACATTTTCCGTTTAAAGGTAAAGCAATTATTACATTAGAATTTCTTATCTTAGCGGTGTTAAGAATTCTTATATAACAGAAAAGCGCCGCGGCTCGGTTAATCTGCTAAACGAACCTAACAGTAATTTTGTAAGAGCGCGTCTCTTCTCAGCTCTAGTTGAGACATACGAACGTTTAAAACGATCAACATTGTTATATGTTGTTTATTTGAGCCCGGAAAGTTTGATTTGAAGTTCAAGGACCATGCCAAGCAAGTTTTAATTTGCAAAGGTTATTTTATAGGGTGGATCATTATGTGGACGAGAATGATGTCTGAATACACAGTACTTTTCCATGGTGCCCGTTGATCCCATATATGATTCTTGAACGAGGTCCATCAGTACTCTTAAGTTCTTAGCTATTTGAAGTAGTTCGGCAGTCCCAGTCTTGGAGCGCTCTAGGTTTGCTTGGATAAACTGCAAACTTGTGTCGTCCGGCTATCGGGGAACAGAGCAGCAGATATTAGAGGTGCCCTTAGCAATAGCTAATCCACGATCTTGCTATGGCATCCCATTTGTGGCGTTTCCGGCACATGTCGCTAAATACATTGTGCGCCTGGTCCGCGGGGGGTGTTTTTTTTTCTCTCCACACTGTTCTTGCACTCGGTGGATCGCCGTTTTATCAGGCCTGGCAATTCTCCCGTGTGTCCAGCCCGCCACAGTGGCTGTAGCTCTGGGGCAACTCTCGGCATACTGCCTTGGTATGCCTGAAGCCCAGATACTTGGCGCTCTCCACCAAGGGGGAGTGGTCCAATACCGGTTACAGGCATCCATCGGTATACCTCCCAGGCGTCTACGAAGGTTTTGTGTACTTTTGGAGATACCTCGAGCACCGGATGACACTGGAGTGGGTTTTTAGCGCGTCATCGGTACCTAACGTACATTTTTTTTGTGTTCCTTTGTTAGATGTTGTAGCATATGGTCGTTGTGTGCTATTAGATTTTGCGTAATGTCGTCGTCCGTGAGATATCATTCTTTATACCAGTTTATATCTACCACAGCTAGAGTCTCCAGGTAGAGAATATACACGTGGTTTTTTCATAAGTATACGGTGTTCATAATCCAGTCGGGGTTCATTGCATTTCAGCTACGCAAACTGCTGAATTTGGGGTGAATTCCAGAAAGCGACGCGTAAACATGCCCTTATGGCAGAAGTTTCATCATTTGCATTATGGCCATGATATAGTCAGGTACGGAAACCCTAACACCATCACTTTTGAATATATTTTTTTCCATCCATTCCATCCCTATAGATAATTAGACATATCGCTGACAACGTGGATGATAAGCAAGGACATAGGATTCTTCAAGAACAGACCAAAAGCGCTCTCCAAGTTCGGTAACGCAACATTAATTCCCCAAGTGTTATACTTATTCATAGGTGACGGTAACCATTTACCATTAGATTGGCCGTTTGTCCGTTTGCTGCCCTTTTACATACATTTTTGCAGAAGGACATGAATATCTCTACCTAACCGATAGCGATTCTATACAGCTTAGTAAATGACACCTCATGATTAAAAGGTCGACTGACTACGTATAGACGAAAATGAGAAGAGACGGAGAAGATTATGTCTGAAGTATATCTAGAGATAATATTATATTTATTTTACTTTGATAATAAAAATATTTTAGATAGATTTTGATGAAAGTTAATTCAGTTCATTCAAGAATATCAGACTAATTCAAGTCCCATGATTGGCTAAATTCTTCAATAGATATAATGTGTTTAAATACAAAGGTAGTTTTTATTCTATTACAATATTAAACAATCTTGCATTATAACAACAATTTACTTGTTTGGATTCCAACAATCCAAAAACATTTACTTGTCATTTTAACTAAAAATGTGTATCGTTAAAAAGCTTAACATTCATGTAACGAGCTCATTTGATAAGGTCTAAGAACCGCTATTTGTCACCAAATATTGTGCGTTCAGAATATCTAATGTATTTTGTAAAATATCATTGTATAGTAGATTTCAATTCTAAATGTTGAATGTTCATTGTACTTTCATTTGAGAGCACCAAGTATTAGTGACATTTTGTGTCATATTATTTACTCATTACCATCGTCTAAGCCGAAATATATCCACTGTTGGACATTTGTCTTGTATCCAGCGAATTCCAGCGGCCTTTTGAAGTTCTTCGTGTAATGTCGGTTACTTTAGTCTTTCTACGAATTTTCTTATTTCTGATTTTTTAACGCAGTGAAACTCCGAACATAATTCTCTTTATTTCTCTTTGAGTTGATTTTGAGGTTTCTAAGAGCTCCATTGTGAGCGGCCATGTCTCAGTGCCATATTTTATCACGGGTAATATACACTGATTGAAGACTTTCATCTTGAGATACAGAATTTCGAAGATTCTGCGTAGCTTCTTGGATGTTTGACTAATTTTTTGAAGTTAAAGTTACCTAAATGCTATCTTACTTGACTGATTTTTTTTCTTTTAAATCCGTATATAAAATTAAACTGTTCAACAAATTAATCTGATTCTTTAACTTTATTTAAGTCATTTAATAAATAAAAGACCACATCCGCTGGTCTGCCTGTTCGTTGGATTAAAACTCAAAACCATTAAATTGTATTTAAATAGATCAAAAGTAAAACAATGTTGTTACTATAATTTTTATTTTATTTTATTTTATAGAATATTAATCTTGCGATATATTAAACTAAATCACTAAATATAGAAAAGTATTATGCAGTTAATAATTTTTAAGAGTAGAATTATTATAAATGAATGGAGCTGCGGTCATATAGTTTATGAAACATAATACAATAATTCAATTGTAAATGTGGGTTCAGGTAAATAAACCTGGCTTACCACTGGACATGTAACATTATCAATCGTATAAACCAAAAGGTAGTCGCCTACTGGTAATAATTAATTAACTAACGCATCAATTCATAGTTGCAGTTATCTAAGGCTATTGTCATATACAACAATAAACAAAGGCGAGCGCTGTTAATACCATTGTTCGATAAGCCTATTCGCCTGTAGGTTCAAACTCCTAGTCAAAATTATGTATAACTTTTGGTCAGTGTTGCTTGCGGTGAAAAAGTTTAAAAATATGTTGCTATGCAAAAATTACGAGATTAAGCTGTCCTTGTCCTATATAGCAAATGCATAGGATATAGGGAGGAATAACTAGTATAATTTACCTATGAATAAAATTATTAAGGTCACACTGTAAAAGTTACATTAAAATTACTAAGTTTTATTTTAATAATTTTAGTTATTGAATATTAGTTTTTGATCGGTTATTACAATACAAGATATTATTGTTTCAAGTGTTTCTGTCTTCTTAAGAGTGAAGTTAGCAATCAACTACGGCGTCGCTAGCGACGTAGGGCAGTTCTTAGGGGGATTCTAGTCTGTCGTATAGCAGTATTTGTTTTTAATTTAATTATTTGGATATTACACAAATAAAGGATTATTGAAACGATAAAGAGACCTTTATCTTAAATTTATACGCCTCCAGCTTACCAGATTGTAATGTTATGGATTTCATTTGGCAAAAAAATATCATAACTATTACTGATATATATGACTACAGGTTTGTACGGAACCATCGGTGTGTGAGTCCGACTCGCACTTGGCTGGTTTTTTTTTAGTTAATATATTGATGATTTAGATTAGAGTTACTTTTAAGTTTAATAAATTCTGAGTACAAATTGTTAGAATTACAAACAAAGTTTATCTGCCATTTCATGTGTTATCCTAGCTAGCATACAAGAGTTACATTTTGCGCCCGTGCTCCGTGGTCATCCTGTCTTTGACATGCAAATGGGTAGTCAAACGAAGGCCTCCGACGGACGGCCGGCATCCCGATAAATTGGCGGTTTGTGTGGACCACTTGCTCGGTCATAATAGTTATATTGTTTAATTTAAACATTAACATTGTTTTTATGTATTTAACGTTCGCATACTTAGATACAATTAACAGGTAACAGGAAATACTTGATATTAATTTCTTCTAACTATTTAAAATGCTGTTGACCGGAATGGCCTTGATTGCTTCACCGAGCTTTTGGGACGAGCGCTAAGGTATTAAGGCGATAAGGCAAGTTGAGAGAGTGGTAGCTAATGCAAAGGCACCAAATAAGTACAAACCTCGGCTTGGACTGCTGCCTGAGTTGTAAATTCCACGTTATTTACTCTAGCTGTTTATTTATATTTATACACTGGTCCATCCGTCCATCCTTTCCACTGAAAAAGTCCACTGCTGGACATAGGTCTCCAGCAAAGATCTCCAGAATTACCGTTCTTCCGCCACTCGCATCTAGCGGATTCCCGCGACCTTCATCGGGTCGTCCGTCCACCTTGTAGGATACCATGCTGCATCTTCCGGTATGCGGTAGCCGTTTGTGAACCTGTTGGCCCCATCGGGCATCGGCTCTACGAGAAATGTGCCCAGCCCATTGCCACTTATGTTTGGCAATTCTTCGGTCAATGTCGGTTACTTAGGTTCTCTGGATCTCTTCATTTCTGATTCGATCACGCATTGAAATTCCGAGCATAGTCCTCTCCTTGCTCTTAAGAGAACTTTATATAATGATCCACAAATACTGATTATAAATCAGAGAGTATACAATTATGATGGCGTTTTATGCGAACAATATAAGTACGTAACTGATTCTCAATGTCTTTGTTATTCATTGGATGACATAAGTCTTCTCAGCCTGTAAAAATATGGAATTCACCGATTTCCAGAGTTGCCTAATATTAAAATAATAAAATGTGCATTGAATTACCTAATTGAAGAGATTTTCTTTTAAGCTTTCATGTACTTGTAAAAATTTTAAATGTTCCACTAAATCCTCTTTCCGTTTGGCACGCTCCGGCAGCTAACGACCGCGTCTGACTGCTCATTTTGCTTTTGACATCCAAATTGTGGTTAAAGGCACGTCTGCGATTTGATTTTATTTAAGTTTCTGTGAAAATGTTGATACAATACATACAAATTAATTGGTCGAAATTCGCAAAAGCAACGTTTATATATTCTGAACTAAAAAAATAGAATTAACTTTCAAGTTTGTTCACAAAGTTACTAGAAATGTTAAGATCAAGACATGAATACACCTTTAATAATGTCTCGCTTCCTTAGACCTTGATCTTTTTCAAATCTTTGTATCTTAGAATAGGAAATAGGTACTTTGCTTATCTTTCCTAACTATATAAGTAGGTTATACAAAGTATTATATTTACTTGTGATTCTTACTACTGTAGCTTGATGTCCGTTGTTTTATGACATGTATGCATATAATGCGTGCAACAAATAAATAGAAACAATGATCAGACATCATCGCTCTCCCTCTACATAATCAGGTATAATAATATAACTCAATGTATTGGATATAAAATAAGGTTATTTATAAAGTGAGAATAAGGTAAATAATAAAATCGTGGACAATATAGTAGTTCAACACGATTCAGAAATCTGAAATCACTTCAGTGAGTATATTAATTGGGGTCGTTACCGCTGCGCCGCAGCTAAGCCCCATATCCTGATCGAATCGCTAAAGTTACCGACTTCCAATCAACCTGTTGATTGCTCCTTAATCCTTTCAAGCCAGTACGAGATCTTCACATATTTGTGTTTTAAATAAAGAATAGTTTTTAATGAATGTTTCTAAAGCGAAATTACCGTAGCCTGTCAATTTTCCTCTAACGGGTGGGCCAATTCCCGAGAGATGCCTAGAAAACTAATAAATTGGTAATTCTGCATATTTCCATTACATAACAACACTACAAGAATGCTTCTTAATGCAATTATGTTTCCTTGCGATATTTTGCTTCAAACGGCAATTACTGATTCTAGCCCATTATCAAGTCTTACAATTCAATGATTCAAGAGATGATAATAATTGTTTAAATCCTCTCCTTGATATAAATGTCGGATATTCTGATGAAGCTATATTTAATTAGTATTTCATTACTATAAATGTAAATGATTGTATAAAGTTAATTATGAAACTTTTGGTAATATTTAAATTTCGGTCGACAGTCACTGAGAGGGTCAAGCCAGCTTATCCCGTTATTGAGGTGCGGGGCCAGATCACCTCCTCGTGGTGCACCCTGGGCAACGCCGGTCCAGTTGACCGGCGGCTAAGAATCTGGCGGTCCGGAGGGACTTGAAACGCTCCTTGAGGTGGTATGTGCGCGGCGCCTCAAGTACCGGGCCAGGGCGGATGAGGACCCAAGTATTGGGTCCCAACGGCCTGGTTCCGGAGAGCGGCTGGCGGGGCTGGCCGATTTAGTGTCAGTCCCGGCAGGCGTACCGCAAACTTTGACGATTTAGCAGCAAAGATGAAAAGTGCAATTTTGAAAGAGAAATTACCCCAGGAGGGTACCGGCGTCTCCGACGTCGGAGAATCCTTCCCTGGGCCCTCGGGCTCAGGCTGCCCCTCGTCTTCTGGGGGGGGCGCAATCTTGCATGATTCTGGACATATTCCAACGACCACAGCGCGAACACGGAACACTGATTCTAACCAAACGACGACTAAGGCTAACCCACGGAAACCGAGGAAAGCACTCGATGTGACCATAGATAATCTCTCGGCTATCGAACAGAGGATGAGAGTCGCCGAGGAAAGTGGCGGGCTCTGTCGCCTAGAGTTCTTCTAGAGCGATACAAGGTGCTCGACCAACTCTCGGCTGATCTTTCGGCGGAGAGTAGCTTCGGCTCAAATATGTTGCTGGATACGGTCGGATCCGCTGAGGAGAGTGACGTTCCTTCCCTCAGCGCATTCGACCGTAAGAGAAAGGTAGAGTTGTCGGAGGTGAGCTCCGGTTCTGAAGCGGACGAATGTACTCGTTCGCCTAAGATCCGGGCCACCTCTGGCTCTCCAAAAAGAGGAAGGGGCCGACCGCCGACTACCGGCCAGTACGTCGGCCTCCATAAGGCGAGGATAGAGGCAAGCCGCCTCCAAGAAGAAGAAATCCATCTTTTACAGGAAAAAGAGGCAGTGTCGAAGCCCTCAGACGCCAGGCAGACACGTCTAGTACGCCCTGATGCGACTCTTGGTGTCGGGGAAACCACCGACCTTAATGAAAAAGCGATGCGCGACTTGGACACGATATTCCACGTCGCGAAGAGGTCCGGCAACCTGAAGGGCACTTTTCAACGTGCCCTGAAGGATGCCGCGACATCATTGAACGAGACTATCGAGGCTTTCCGCAGCCGCACCACCTCGGATGAGACAGCCCGTCTTGAGATGGAAAACACCCGTCTTAAGACGGAGCTGTCTTGCCAACAGAAGGTACTGACAGATGTCCTGAGGGAGGTGGCGGACCTGAGGGCGGAAATGGTGAGGAGACGCCCTCACGTGCAGCCAGCTTGCTCGGAAACTGCTTCCAGAGAAACGACAGATGCTTCCCGGTCTGAGGTCTGCTCTGAGATCCGGGAAATCTTCAGTGAATTGTAGCGCTTTCAGACGGCGCAAATAATGGAGATGGTGGATGCCCGCTTTGCGGGCATCGATGGGCGGCTACTTCCGGAGGAGCGCCGGCGACCACCTCTGGCTGCCGATAAACGGGCCGCCCCACCAGCTCCGTCACCTGCTGCCGCTCTGAGAGCTCAGCCCTCTGCCACAAAGGTAGGGAAAGGGAAGAAGAAGGCACCAAATAACGCAGCGACATATGCTGCTGCTGTCGCCACTCCCACGGACAAAGACGACCAGCCACCTGCACCCGGAGAGTGGGTGTAGGTCGGCAAGAATGGCCGGCCTATGAAGCCGGCCAAAAAGAAGAAGAAGGCTGCTAAGCCAAAGGTAAAGAAAAAGGCCTCCAGGAAAAGGAAGGCTCCTCAACTCCGGCCCCCGGCGACAACTGCGGTGACGCTTACACTGCAGCCGGGGGCGCAGGAGAAGGGTCTCACCTACCTGGAGGCCCTCAAGAAAGTGAGAGCCGAGGTCAACCTATCTGACTTCGGCTTAAACAATATCGAGTGGCGAAGAACGGCGACCGGGGGCTATCTGTTCGAGATCCCTGGCGCCGATAACACGGAAAAAGCGAACGCCCTGGCAGGCAAAATCAAAACTGTCGTCCCAGAAGGCGTGAAGGTGGCCTGCCCGACAATATGCGCAGATCTGCGCGTAACGGGCCTGGATGAGTCGGTGACGGCGGAGGAACTTATCTCCGCCGTCGTCCAAACTACCGGCTGTTCACCGGATCAGGTGAGGACGGTTGGTGTACGTCCCGGACTTCGGGGATTATACATGGCCGTCCTCTCATGTCCGGTGGACGCCGCCAAGAAGCTTGCTGACGGGCGCAAATTGCTCGTTGGCTGGGTCTCGGCGAGGGTGCAAGCCCTGCCGCCCAGGCCCAAAAGGTGTTTTCAGGTGCCTCCAAGAGGGGCACCTGGGCGTGAAGTGCACCGCCAAGGTCGACTGCAGCACCTGGTGCTTCCGCTGCAGTCGGCCTGGCCACAAAGCGGGCGAGTGCACCAGCGAGACCGAACACTGCGGTCTCTGCGCTGGTGCACTTAAGCCCGCCTCGCATAGGATGAGCAGCAGGGCGTGCACCAGCACGAAGCTCGAGCGGCCACCCCCTAAGGGGAAAAAGAGGAAAAAGCCTCCGGTGCCGCCGGCCACTCAAGTGTCGGCGACACAGGAGGTGGAAACGGAAGAGGCGCCACCACCACCAGGTCCCTCCTCCTCATCTGAAGGACCGAGCAGCGGTCTCCGCTCGAGGTCAAAATCCTCGACTGCTGCAGGATCGGTACCCGGGGACGGTGGGTGCGGGCACACCCATCGTCCCAGCAGCTAGTTTGCTGCACGGGTAGGGAGGTTGAGGCGCACTGTGTGACCCAGTTGCGCCTCCCCGTGGACGACGTCAGAGGGGGGTCTTATCACTCCTTGACCCCCCTCAGACCAGATGGTCGATGGCTCTTGGAGCCTACGCACGCCTGGGGGAGCGGTAGTAGTACAACTGCAATTCCCGAGCCCCCCGGCTATAGTGCGAGAATGAGGTCACCTTGGGGTTTTAGCCGGTAGGAGTCCGGCACTGTTCCACTCTCCTGCCCGGGAGAGTGGTTCGTCCATGAGGATTTTCCCAAGTAAAAAAAAAAAAAATGAAGCTTATCCCGTTATTACTCATGTGATTAAAGACTAATATTTTAATTAATCTTGCACCATCGATGAATTAATTATAGTTATTAGTTAACATTGTTTACTATGATATTAATTCAAATTAAAAAGTATTGTATAAATTAATGTACTTTTTGATTTGAATAAATTTAAAAAATGTAAAAAAAAAAATCTAATTATAATCGATATTTTAATATATGTTAAGCGCATTAAAACAGTAGAGCTAGTGTTGCTATCTGCAGATCCGAAGTTACTAACAAGAACCGTCAAACAAGACATTTTATCTCAAGCCTCCGATGTAATATTCAAATCTTGATTGACTTTAGCATTTTTTTGTAATTGGTCTCTTCGTTATCCCTGAAAATGATCAGTTATTGGCAGTCCTGAATCTGTATTACCCATTTTTATTATCATAATATACATAATCCGTTTTTCTATTTTATTTCTTTTTTTTGCATTTGGCTTGGTACATTTAAATTGAAATGAGATGATGAAAGCGGTGATGGAACAAATGGAGGTGTGTTCGGGTTCCTCGTCGATGGAACCCAACTCTATAATGAGCCTCAGCTTGCAGTAAAGGGAAATATCATGAGGAAACCATATCATGGTGACAGAGAATTTTCTAATAATGCCCGTCTGGATAGCTACCATCCTCAAGTTTGGTAAAACTTGTCACCAAACACAAATAGTTGTGTTCCGGCAGTATCACTTTTAAACCAGCACCTCTAAGCTTAGTGTACTTACCATCCTAGACCACATCGTCAAACATTCGTGTTAACTATCGTTTTTATTTTAGACTCGGCTGAAATACCTTATTGGAAATGATATTAAATAACCATAAACTGTATCTAGCGTAGACAATAAAAACAAAGGGGGTAAGCGAAGGTTAAAACGATGTTGTGTATTATTATTCAGTTCTGTATGGATTTGTTAATATGTATGTAGTTTATATTCAGTTTCCGTGTATGGAGTTATCCGTAATAACCGATATGACCTTGACCTGTAGCGATGTCTAGGCATGCAACGTTTACATTTTGATAGCATGTCGATCTGAGGCATCATATACTTAATTTTTTACTTGTATAAGCCTATAGGTTAGGTATAATATCATGCGTCAGCGTTCTTACTTCTTGCTACGACGGTTCAGGACAGACCTTTAGTAATTAATTTTTTGAAACTACATGTCCTTAAGGCCTGGATGTATTGTTGCCATTAAGATAATAACAGACTTGCTTTAACCGATATTTATTTAATGATATTACTAACAATAGAAAATATGGATAAGTTGTAAATAAATAAATAAAAAACAATTATATAACGTTATAAAACGCAACGTTTTTTTGTTTGTCTGATTACAGTAAATAACTATTAACTATTAACCTATATACCTATTACCTATTACCTATATACCTATTACCAGTAAATACCTAAATAACTTTTAACTCTAGAACTACTTTAAATTGTTTTATACGTCTCAAGTTTTGGTCACTTAAGCACCTAAGTTAAAACGCTACGCACCAAATGTGTATTAATTAAACATTGTATCCTTGAAAAAACCAAGTTCCCAAATGTGCTGGAATAAGAAATTTACTTCGCATGTACTCGCATAGTACGTTGTATAAAAATAACAGTAGATATAACTTTGCCGTGTAATAATTCCATATTGGGTATCAAATTTATTATTTTCGAGTCCTTCTTCCTAATAAATTCCTTATTATCTATACTAATAATAAAATTGTAAAATTCACGTGTCTATACATTTTCAATTTTTGTGGAAAGAATGCAATGGTAAGAGGATTAAAATAGGTATCATCATCCCCCTACCCTTTTCCCATCTTCATTTGGGGTCGGCGCAACATGTCTTTCTCTTCCATTCCTCTCTATTTGTTGTCATCTCCGCATTCACTCCTTTCCTGAGCATATCATCTTTCACACAGTCCATTCATCTTTTCTTTGGTCTTCCCCTTCCCATGTTGTCACGTTGTAAAATTCACACGTCATACAACTTGACATTTATTTAAAATTCCGCCTTTTACACCAACCAACTTTGATCAAACTACATTGTCAGTCATTGTTATATATTTAATTATGTAATATTTATTTGATAATAATCCCCATTTATTAAAGTCTAATAATTATATAATATTTTCAAATTATTCGAGCATGTGATGCGACTACAGCAGATTTGGCGCAAAGGGCTCGTAGTATTGACCGGTCGGTTTATAAAAATCGATCTGTCATTTCCAAAGCATATTGTGTTTTTTCCATGTTTATTATTTTCAGGAACTTTTATTATCACGGTCGCCACGTTGTGAGGCTTTGGGAACGTTTATTTATTTAAATATTTAAATATTTATTTCATTTTACATTATAAAATTAAAAGCTTCTTATTATTGAATTGTATATTTTATTTCTTCATTTATTTTTAGATTGACACAGAATGTACTCTTTTTAAAATTAGAAGTTACATAAATTAAATATAAAGTAAAACCTTAGTCTTTTTGGAACACATATAATACGAGAGCGTGATTTCGCAGCTTTCTTTTTCGTTGTGGAACTTGAACGTGGAAAGTCACGTATTGTTTTGAAATATCACAATATACCTCATGGTGCTCAACAACTTGACAACGGCTAGTTGATTGCAGCTCCGGATTCAGTTTGGCTGCCGGATATTTTGACAAACCGCGATGTTCGGGGTTTTATGTTTTATTGTTTGAATAACTCATTCCCTGCCTTAATGAAATTAAGCCAACGTCACTCTGAGTGTGTTGCTCTGACCTGTGCGCCTGATCGCTCGCCGCTTCCGTCAGCTGCTCATCACCTCCTGGTGAAGGCCCTGAGTTACAGCGTGGAGTCCTGAGGAGCTACTCGCGTAGTCTTTGACCTCAGGAGCTAAGATCCCTTTACTCTTTTTCTTTTTTTGTAAAACATTCTATAATTTAGTGGGTTTATGAACTTTTTTCTTTTCTTTTACTTTTTTATATATATTTTTTTTAACAAGCCTTGATATCCCACACATATATTTTCACCGTCTTTACTCAGCCAACCTAGCCGGGTGAGATCTTTTTATTTAGAAACTCTTCCAAGTTTGTCTTAGTTTTTTTTGTATGTTAAATAAATTTACTACTTGAACCCCTGTGTTTGTTTTCTTTATTCCCCAGGGTTTTCCAGGTAATTATGTAACCGTCCACATTCATGTCCAAAACATTTCTTAAAACATCCTCTTTCTCCCTGCACATCACATGCCCATACCAGGACAAACGACCGCCTCCTAACTCTTATCTTAAAATAGGTAATTAAATACATTTCTATGATTTTTAGAAATGTCTGTCTTTTTGTCTGTGCAGGATTTAATTAAAAAGTATATTTTTAAAATTCAAACGGGACGGGATGCCTAAACGAACTGATTTTGTTTTTCTTTATTTATACAGTTGTAATATTTATTTCGATGTGTATAAACAGATACCTACGATAAATAAAAAGGCTATGATAAATGTATAAAACTTATTATTATTTTGTGTTGTGAACAAAGAATAAAACTTTTTATCCACCGCAAGTTGTCGTCCCCTGCCTTCGACATTGAGCGATGATCGCCGTAATGAATCGTCCATAGCGTACAAAAAGTTTAACCGGCCATGAATAAATGTTTACTTTATGATTTACTCATGAATAATTTTATCAAAAAGTAACATGGAAACTCGTCTCGTCAAAAGTTACGTTCGTTCTATGTATTTGATACGTGTACTTTTCTATATTACAATATCATCTATATATTTTACAACTCATACGTTATGTTCTTACAGCGTTGTCTTCTTCTTTTCGTATTAATTATTTATATATATACTCGTATATACTAGACTTGTGCCCACGGCTGCGCCAGCGTTTTAAATGTTCTTCACTGGGTTTTTTTTATAATGAACCTTAATTATTTTCCTTAAAAATGTACATAAGAGTAAATCGAAAAAAAAAGAAAGGATCTATGGAATCAAAAGAACAAATATCAAATCAAAATAACCCAGCTACGAAAAATTCCGCGTCGAATGGTATGAGTCCCATCCCGATATGTTGAGTAGTTTTGAAATGATGGTGCATCAATCAATATTCTTTCAAACATTCTTTCCACGAGCCCAAATCAACTAAGTATCTCTTTATGTATGTTCGTCATTACTTTTTCTATTATACGGCAACCCAGGGAGGGTTACACTACTTTTTATTATGCCCATCATTTTTCACTACTTTTATTATGCCCATCATTTTTATGGCAGTTTCATTTCTTAGACTAGCTGATCTTCAATGTTAAGGCTCATTGTACGATAGAAATAGAACTCATGTTGATCGACTCAGTTTCAGTTTAAGCAACCAATGAGTTTGTACCGCTTCAAAATATAAGTGGTGTACAATAAAATAATAAACTCTGAATGATTCCAATCGGCTTCGAAAGATCCTTGTTAAAATAACACGCAAGGAAATGGCACGAATACTGCGAACGAATACTTCAAATATGAACGATTTACTCATTATAGTGAATTCGTTTCACATGGCAAATTTAACGATTAATCAGTTTAATCCAACAGCCTTTTTCTATGTTATGGGTGTAGCCACTAGTTTTGACCACATTGACTCGTCACGAAAATACGATAATTTTACAAACCTTTGATTAAAACTAGGTCTCGTTTAGATAATATCTTAAGCAAATATCGGTCTAAAGGAAAGACTGTGCTCTCGTCAATCATATAAAAGTTCAACGGATCCTAAGTATATTATTATTGTAGAAAAACACAGACGATTGACAAAGAAACGTTTATTGACAAATGTCGTCATGCCAGCTAGCATAGGTGACGAATCTGGATGCGCTGAAATTAGCAATTTACTTTACCACAAATAAACTCCTTGATTTTCTTAATTTACCGTCCTATTATATTGTACATGAAAATTAAGATGCGCTTCTTAAAGAAAGCAAGGGTGCGATCACGCTGATGGTAATCTAATGAGAAATGTCACTGACACAAGAATTCAAATGTAGCTATTATCTTTCTGTAATGTTAAAATAGAATGGGCTCTATCAAACAAATAGATAAGATGGAGACCTAAGGGATAATTACCACTTGAGCGATCCCTGACATTTAAAGGCAGACTGATAAGCGCTGAAGTATCACTTCATCAAAGGTTACGATACAGAAAGGTTGACCTTTGAGTTGATACGCCGAGAAATTGATTATTATGTTCGTTATTATGAAGCCTCTCTGTACAATTATTGGTATTAATGTTATATGAAAATTTCAATTACGAAATTAATTGAAGGTAAGATTGCTTTGTAATTGTTCATGATGATTTTATTTAAAAAAAAATTAAATATGGTGATACATTTTGATATGAGCCAATCACGCATTGAAGTAAAATAATAATGTATTGGATAATAATGGAAATATCGATACAAAGAGTGTGAACGCCTCGTGTTGTTTTGAGTTGCAAATTGGAAGAGTATCGAAAGTAATAATTGTATTGAGAATGTTATGAGTAGGTTGTAGTAAGTTGTAAATGAGGTAAGTTTAGAATTAGAAAAGATGTAATAAATGCGAGATTTTTTTTTCTATTTTTTACACCGTATAGGCTAAGTACTTTCACCACAATCTCACCTTATGTTAATTAACGATGTAGTAACTAGAGAGCGGTAGCTACCTAGTTGGGCATTATTAGAAAATGGCCTACCACCAAGCTATGGTTTTCTTAATATATTTCCTTCACCGAAAATTCGGACTGATTTTAGAGCTGGATAGGTGGATTTGAATGCGCATCTATTGATACGAAATCCGACCGCACTATGAACTAAGCCATCATCGCTTCGAAGTTTGCACATTAGAAGAGTAACGTGTGAAACAATTTATCAATTGAACGATGTACAAATTAATAGAAATAAAACGAGTAGCGAATAGAACAAGTTTAGAGAGATGAGTTGATATTGAGATAGTTTACAAAAGATATAGTGAACTACTCATTCCATCCATCCATTCAACCATAAAACGTCCACTGATGGACGTAGGTCTCTCCCAATAAGGAGAGGATTGCCATAATCGCCACGATAGACAGGTTAGTTGGCGATCGCGGTAGATGCTTGTGTTACTCAGGGGATACTGCTGCCAATCCCATGGTTTTTATCCCTTACTCGCCTTTCACGACACCCTTTTAGTTTAAATTTTAAATGTTTAATGATTTTATTTCGATTTTTACGTATCATCTTAATTATTATTAATACTTTTTGTTGCAAATGGTTTAGTTGTTATGAGTAGGCAGCTCTTATAGAGGTTTTTGCATTTTGATTCACATAGTTTAATATAACTCAATTGTACAAGAGTAATATAGGTCTAAGGCATTGTCAAACAAGTCTGCGCTTGCTCCACAGTCTGTGGTTTCGGCTACCGTTACGCTTTAACTCAACGCCACATGTATTACTCTACTAATATTCTCTGACCTACCTCAATCCTCCCCAGTCTATGAGGACACACATACAGAGAGACCTACAAACATTGCAGTGGGGTTCTTCTGAAAATGGTCGTGTTAGTCGCAAGCTTCCAGCAATATCGTTCTCTTTACACTAATTGAAACTTAACGTGCAAGTTTTAAGGATTACTTTTAAACAATACTGTGCAGCAGAGTGTGGAATTGTTATCTTTAATCCACTAGTCGACGTCGTCTAGGGATCACATTACCGTGGAAACTTGTCTACGAAATGAATTCTACAGTATTTTGTGTGAACCGTTTTGTTAATGAGATAGGATTAATTGTTCCCCAGTGCTTTTTGCATTAATAAATTTTATTCACTTGACTAATATGTCCAGGTTTTCAAGTTATTTTTTAATGTTAATACACCTTTGTCCATAATCACACCTGATGTGAAATAAGTATGAGCATTGAAATACGCTAAATATAAAGGATCTGTATGTCAAATGAGGCGCTTGTAACAATTTTTTTTTTGGTGATTTTTATAAGATGTTATAAAATATCCTTACTAAATACGATTTTTGTTTAACACCCCTGTAAAAAAGTAGAGAACCTTCCATAATCATGTGGAATTTAGTCCTGTAAGCTGATAAATATTATATGTATGTTGATTGATTACAGAAATAATGTGTTAAACAGTAATCCTTTATGAGCCATATAAATCATGCCATGCCTCAGTTTCAGAATAGCAACAGAACACTCTGTGACAGTGTGTCAGAACACAATAACAGAAGTGATGCTTACTCGAGTTAGATAAAAAGAAAAATGGTTTCAATTTTTATAAGAAGCTACGAAATCTTGAAAACTGGATATAGCTATCATCATTATATAGGAGAAAGTTCAGAAAAACTGGTATCTGCATTTAATAGTATAATAAATGGAGTGTTTTATTTTAACGAGCTTTATTTCCAGCTTAGCATTCATTCAATAATTGATACTTTGCAGTACCAATGAGATCGTACCTACTGCCACATTCGTAATTGCATTCCATCAGTAAGCAGATTAAGTTCTGTCAGCGTCCAGGCTCGAAATAAGTATTCAGGTAAAATGAACCATATTTCCACTTCATAAAGTTTACATAATAGAGATATAAATTTGTCAAAAGATAAAATGTAGCTAGCGGTAACAGTGGTTGATAAGAACGCGAGGTAGCTGTGATTTTTATGTGGATGGTTGCGAAGTTTGCACGTACTTCGTAAAGGATGCTTTATACGTGGATGGAATTTCTCCTAAAATCCATTAAATTTCAAGTTTTGAGAACTCAGTAGTTATAAATAATTATACCCTTCGCAGATCTGTCAAAAATGCCCGCACAGTTCCTAAGTTTACTTATCTCTAAACTATAAATTATTTTACTTACAAACATAATTTGATTCTTTATACTTTATAATTAAAGAAATAGTCTAAAATAACAATACATCTCGATAAAAAAAAACTTGGCAAGATTTGCCTTAATAACTTAATTCGTTCTAATATACCTCACCTAACAATGTGTATGTAGTCAAAATAGTCATTAAAAAAAAAATCCTATAAATGTATTATTAACAAAAACATCTACTTTAGTAAAAATGAAAAATCTAACAATCGATAATCAAATTTACATACATACGTCCGTCCGGTAGTTTGTTTTCTGATTTAAAATAAAAAAAAAAAGAAAACATCCTCAATGTTTGCAGTACTCGCATGCGGGTTCGTTTGTCGCCTCAATAAATAAGCTTTCGATTTTAAAATATCTCTTTGCAACTGGAATATTTTCATAGAGATATAAATATTTTACGTCTACAATAAACGATTTATGAAAAGAATAATATTAATAAAATATATATTAGTGTGATAATACAATTTACAACAACGTTGCCTAGTAACTAAGAAAGACTAGGAAATTTAAGGAAAATAAAGATAATGTATTTACTTTTTTACATTTATTTGTTAACCTTTATTAAAAATTACTTTTTTAAATATTAAGTTTTAACCCTGAAACAAAGACGGCCGTCGATGGCAGATATCGTCGACAGTCGTTCCTGTCATATCTGCCTGATAAAATATCTCTTGACAGCTTTTTTACAGGAACAAATATTGAAGGTAGGAGGGAACACACTTTTCGAAATTCTTTGTTTATGCAGTAATTTAATTGTGTATTTTTTTTTTTTTTTTCAATTTTCTAGACTTCACATCACCTTGACTACAGTTTCACCTGATTTTAAATGACGATGTTATCCAGGGTGATAAACACAGTATACCTTTGCCAGAGGTAAAAAGGTAGCCTTTTATTAAATATTGCTGGAATGCACCTAATGGTATTTGGCAACAAATTTTGAAGCTGGAAAAATGCAGCTACTCAGGCGAACATTATTATGAAATGCCCTACCACCATGCTATGTTTTTATTCACTGAAATCTCAAGTGAATTATCGTATAATCAGACCTAACTACTAACTAGTCCGTCCATCATCGCTTTAGGCTCCGAAGACCAGCTCACGTCGTTTTGTTATAGAAAGGAGATGGAGTGATTTGGTTGCACAACTATTCAAAAACACTTTTCATGATCCAGACGATAAATAATATTCAACGTAATGTTAATGCCCCTTCGTCATTGAAGCTATAAATACCCCTTAGTTACGTCAGTATAGATCACAATACAAACGGACGCAACGTACAAAAGAAAAATAATACGATAAAATTTACGGAAGAATAAATACGGAAGCTTTTACAGTAAAAAAAAAAACTGATATGAGAAAAGTTTGTAATATACAAGATAAATAACATAAATTTTACAATTATTTTTACAATTTATTTTTATTATTATTTTAATATTATTCAATTTACAAGGTTTAAATTAATATCGGAAACAAGTACACAGATATCTGTACAGAGTATAGTCTGACCCGACGTCCGTACAGCTCTCGTTTATTATATTAATCCGCGTTCTCGTCTGTGAAACCTGCGACTGAATTTAACACCATCTGAAAATTCATTGAAACGCATTTGTATCATTCGTAGTACACTGACATTTTCGAATTACATCATTATTATTTATCAAATGCTGTAACTGATAAGGATATAATAGAAGACAAACTTCCTTTACATTATTATATAGGGCAGACGACAATCTCAACTATTGTTGATTATTGGTGTAATTGAAGATACAGGAAAGAATAAAGATAAACTCAGCATGGATGAAATGGCGATAGTTCACAGTAGCTACTAATTGTACACTAAAGAGCATGATCCGGCCTGTCATCTTGTATGGTTCTGAATGTTGGCCTATAAAAGAAGTTAAGGAGTAGCTGTCTATCTTGGTATGGGCAAGTATGTGATGCGCAGGGAGGAAGAGGTTGTTGTGAGAAAGGTATTGGATATGAATGTGGACAGTAAGAAATAAATGTCAAGTTGTATGACGTGTGAATTTTACAACGTGACAACATGGGAAGGGGAAGACCAAAGAAAAGATTAATGGACTGTGTGAAAGATGATATACTCAGAAAAGGAGTGAATGCGGAGTTGACAACAAATAGAGAGGATTGGAAGAGGAAGATAAGTTGCACCGACTCCAACTAAGAATGGTATAAGGGCAGGGCGATGATGATGAAACAAAATAATAAATATGTTGTTTAAATCAATGAAGTCGTTCGATAGTTACTGGTTGGGCGGGTAATCCGCATTTCTTTTTTCTTTCTTATTTTGGTTTCATTAGCCTATGCAATGAATCGGGGGTAGTTTTCTGACGCCGGACTTTCGGGTGAATGTCAGTCGCCAACCGCTCGCTTACCGTGCGCCTGCGTTCCTTGCGCGCAGACGTTCCCCATATTGATTATAATATAATATTAGCCTACAAAAAAGAACTTTAAGTGTGGTGTATTTACTGGTGGCCACCAAGGAGATACGAGCCAACGGGACCCGCAGGTAAGCGATACACATTTTTACCCGATGGTTTTTGGTGTTAGATACACCCCCTGGTTCATTGCAAAGGCTATTTATTTATCCGCGGATCTATCCATATGATGGTCCTTTGAGCCTGGATAGTTTCCAGCCTATATTTGTTATAAATATTCACCCGCTATAATATAATATACACTGGCGTTGTTACATACTTACGTAGGCATTGGTAAGGTGACCCGCCATTTTGTAACGTACCCTACTATATTTATTATTTTATTAAATTCGTTTTCTTCAATTTAATTTTGTCTTGTAACATTATAATGGCTCCTAATAAGTTTGAAGTAGAACTTAATCAGCTTACCGCTAAAAAAGAAACCATTTTCGAACGTTTTAATCGTTTATATAACACATCCAAAAATATATCGAGTTATGATATACACTCAAATGAGTTATTCTTATCGCAAACTGAGTCTATTTCTGAATTGTACAGTAAGTTTGAAACAATAATTGATCAGATTAACGAGTTACAGTTTAAAATTGATAGCACCGCGCCAGACTACTCGTGTTTAAATTCAATTGAGGATTTATATTCGGGTATTAAGTATAAACGTAACCTCATACTCAAAAATAATAAAACATTCACATCTGATCAGAAACAAAATATTGTCCAATTACCGCCTATCCAGTTACCTTCATTCGATGGTAAAATAGATAACTGGCCGAAATTTTATGAAATATTTCGTAGCAATGTGCATTTGAATACCGATCTGACGGATGCGCAACGTGTGCAGTATTTAATCAGTAAATTAACTCAAGATGCTTTAAAATTAACCGCGGGTATTGTTCCCTCAGGGGATACCTATAACTTAATTTGGGATAGTTTGGTCAAAAAGTACCAAGATAAACGTACTTTAGGATTGCATTATCTCAATAACATCCTGGACATTAAAAATTGTGTCGGTACTGCCGCTAATTTAAACACATTCATAGAAACTTTTTCCGCGTCTGTCGCTGCATTAAAATTGTTAGATATTCCTGACCTGTTAGATTTTGTTATATTACATTGCGGCTTGAGAAAACTTGATTCCCAAACATTACATCAATTTGAAAATAATGTTAGTGGGACGGAATTACCTTCTTATAAGGAATTTATATCATTTATTGAAGATTATGTTAAAGTACTCAAGAGATCGCATAATAATAATTCTTACACCGCACCGCGCGCAAAGTCTAGCGAAAAAAGTAATTATAACAAACAAAATAGTAATCGTAATTTTAAAACATTTCTGTCGAGCGACAAACCGGTTTCCTTATCGCGCTGTCAGCTGTGCGAGAGTAGCGAGCATCAGCTGTATAATTGTTTGCAATTTAAAAATATGCATTCACCGCAAGCTCGTTTTGATTTTATTAAATCAAAACGCGGCTGTGTTAATTGTTTAAGTTTGTCTCACACATTAACTAAATGTAAATCGCGTAACATTTGTAAAAGTTGTAAGAAGCAACATCATTCTTTATTACACTTTTCTAATAATAAAAATAATTTTATAAGTGAGCAACGGCCGCCTTCGGCACCGACTCGAACTTCGTCCGTTCACATAGCGGCCGAGCCCATGAGTTCGACCGCGCCTATACCGCCGCCGCAAGATTCTACTCGTTCGGTTTCGCTTAGTGCGAGCGATCGCTTACAGAGTAGAACGACGATTCTTTTATCAACCGCGCAAGTTTATGCATATTGCAATAACAGAGATAAAACCGTAGTTAGATGTTTAATAGACAACGGATCTCAAAATAATTTAATCACAAGGGAATGTTGTAAACGTTTGAACATGCCTGTAATTAATTTACGTAATTCTTCCTTGCAGGGTGTTGGCATGTCCTCACAACCTGTACATGGTTACATTAATTTTACGATAGAATCTCGCATCGATTCTAATAACAAATATAATATTCGCGCATTAGTAGTGGATTGTATAACAGATAAACTTCCCGCTAATTTTATTCAATTAAATGACGATATGTCATATTTAAATAATTTACCGCTTGCCGATTTAGACTGGAATATACCGGGAGAAATCGACATTGTTCTTGGTGCACAACTGTTCCCTTATATTTATTTGGCAAACAGGGTCGATTCAAATAATCGTGCACCGCCCGCCATATTAACTAGCTTCGGTTATATACTTATGGGAGACATTACTAGTCAGTCTGACTCGACTCATGCTACTTCATTCACCGCGCTCGCTAATATTAATATCGAATCAAACTTACAACAATTTTTTGAGTTAGAAGAAATCCCATCACAGCGTTTTATTAGTCCGGATGAATTAGACTGTGAGAATATCTTTAATTCATCAACTTTATTTAAAGACGGACGATACTTTGTCGATTTACCGTTCCTGCGAAACCCATCTGAGTTAGGTAATTCTCGCGGAGTGGCGCATCGCCGACTGCTTGCACTTGAGCATAAGTTTAAGCACGTGCCAACCTTACGCGAGAAATATAATAATACTATCGCCGATTATATAACTCAGGGGTATTTATCAGAGGTACCCGATTCTGAATTAACAGAAGAGGGCTATTATATTCCACATCACGCCGTTATTAAACCGGACAAAGACACCATTCGGGTGGTTTTAGACGCTAGTGCAAAAACTCACTCAGGATTGTCACTTAATGATGTTTTACACGTCGGACCTAATCTTCAGGCCGACTTGTTTTTATTATTACTTGATTTTCGTATATTTCCTGTAGCTATAACCGCAGATATTAAACAAATGTTTTTGCGTATCGGTATAAATGAGCATCACCGCAAATATTTAAGAATTTTATTTCGTTTTAACAAAGATGAACCCATACGTACTTTTAATTTTAACCGCGTTCCTTTCGGACTAAAGCCTAGTCCTTACTTAGCTATGCGCACATTACGTAAACTAGCGTGTAAGCATAGTGACCGCTTTCCTGAAGCTTCTAAATTGGTAGAAACTCAATTTTATATGGACGATTATGTCTACTCTGTTCCCGATGAACAAAGCGCAATGAGAATATCTCGTGATTTAATTGAGTTACTTAAAGTTGGTTCTTTTGAACTTATCAAGTGGGCCAGCAACTCATCTGCTGTAATAGAGACGCTTCCCGAGTCTCACCGCTTACCAGTGGTTTTTTCTGCCATGGATAAAGATATAAATAATTTTAACATCCTTGGATTAACCTGGGATCCCGCGAATGATTACTTTTCTTTGACTACTATTCCGGTGAATAGTAAGTGTACGAAGCGCACGATTCTATCGCTAGTGGCCCGCTTATTCGACGTACTTGGCCTTGTGGCTCCTGCCGTATTATATGCTAAAATCCTTATTAAGGAACTTTGGTTAGCTAGAATAGGCTGGGATGAAGTTCCTCCGGAATCCATCATCAGTCGGTTTTCAGCCTTTGTACATGATTTTCCCGCACTCTCTTCTCTAAATATCCCGAGGCACATTGGTGTATTTAGAGAATCTGTAGTGAACATTGTAGCCTTTTGTGATGCCAGTTTCAGTGGTTATGGTTGTTGTGTTTATTTGCACATCACTGACCCTGAAGGTAATATCACCGTCCGACTTTTATGTGCAAAGTCCAAAGTTTCCCCCGCTAAAATAAATACACTAGCTCGATTGGAACTTGTGGCCGCTTTACTGTTATCCAAGCTTGTCTGCTTGGTCAGAGACAAACTTTCCGCTCGTGTGCCTATTGCAGGCACTTATGCTTTCTCGGATTCCACTATAGCGCTCTCGTGGATCCACTCATCTCCTCATAGATGGTCTATTTTTGTAAGCAATCGTATTGCTAAAATTCAGGAAAATTTACCTACCGCTAGTTTTAACCACGTATCGGGAAAAGAGAATCCCAGTGATTGTCTTTCACGTGGCATGCTACCTTCTAATCTAATTGCCCATTCATTATGGTGGGACGGTCCCACTTGGCTTCATAAGCCTATAAGTGAATGGCCATTAAAATTTACTCCTACTGAATGTGAAACATTGCCTGAATTTAAATCAAAGGTCTTCGTTTGTGAAACTGCGAATACTGAACCGCGTCATACTTTAGATAATATAGTAAACCGCGTTTGCTCTTGGAATAAATTATTACGTATATTTGTTTATATTCTTAAATTCGTCAATAGATTAGGTAGTCAGGACTCCGTTAAAAATATTCAGACCGCTGAAAATTTCGTCATTCGAATTGTTCAAAATATTCATTTTTCGATCGAAATTAATTTAATTAAAAGTGGCGAACTTCCATCCAAGAAGTTACGCAATCTATCGGTGTTCCTTGACGAATATGGAATATTACGCATTGGAGGCAGACTTTCTAAGTCAGACTTGCCCTTCGAAGCTAAGCATCCCGCACTTTTACCCAAACGCGACCGCATTGTTGATTTAATTATTGATCACTATCATAATACGTATTGCCACACAGGCCCCGGGCTATTGATGTCTATTATAAGGCAACGGTTTTGGATATTAGATGGTAGGACAGTTATTCGTTCTCGCTGCCGCAAATGCAATACTTGCTTTCATTTAAATCCTACGCATCCAACACCTAAAATGGCTGATTTGCCTAGTTACCGTATCCGTGATGCTAAGGCATTTGTCCATTCCGGAGTAGACTTCGCCGGTCCTCCTATTGCCTATATACCTACTCGTCGTAGAGGTCAACGTGCGCAAAAGATATATATGTGTTTATTTATATGTTTGGTCACTAAGGCCATACATATTGAGCTTGTCTCGGATCTTACATCCGAGGCTTTTATTTCGGCCTTCAAAAGGTTCATCTCTCGCCGTGGTCCAGTGTCTGTAATGTACTCGGACAATGGAACTAATTTTGTTGGTGCTAAGGCACAACTTAACGAAATGTATTCATTTCTACAAAACTCGTCGGTTCAATCCGAAATAAAACAGGAACTTCTTAAAACCCGCATTAAGTGGACTATGATCCCGCCGCGTGCTGCACATTTCGGAGGTCTTTGGGAGTCAAATATAAAAAGCGTTAAGACTCATTTGTATAGAGTTATAGGGAAGCAGCTTCTCACCTATGAGGAACTCTTGACCGTATTTACGCAAATAGAATGCCTTCTAAACTCTCGACCGCTTAGTGTTTTATCATCAGACCCGCATCCGGACGTGTTGACGCCATCGCATTTTTTAATGTCCAGCCCGCTTACGTACTTGCCTTCTTCTGAACTTACAGAAGAAAGCATGAATTTAACAGATCGTAAAAAACTATTAGACCAACTTGTATTGTCATACTGGAAAAAATGGCGTATTGAATACTTGCACACATTACAAGTCCGGCAGAAATGGTGCACACCTGATCGCCCTGTAGAGATCGGTACGGTCGTTCTCTTGGGTCAAGATAATGTACCGCCTTTAACTTGGCCATTAGGCGTTATAACAGAAGTTTTTCCTGGATCGGATGGCATAGTTCGGGTAGCTTCAGTCAAAACCGCATCAGGTACATATAAGCGTCCTGTGACTAAGCTGTACCCTTTACCAACTCAATAAAATAATTTATTAACCCGCTAATATTTTAACCGCATCTTATTTTAACTTTGTATTTACCGCTTAAATTATAATCAAACCGCATTATTTAAAATATAATAGTTCATTCGAAAGTTTCTTATTAATTGTTTCAAACTACTATCAATTGTTCTCCGATTCATTTTAATCCGCTGTATACATAGTGTTACACCGCATAGACAGTCTCAACCCCAGTCGCTCTCTGATAGAGTAGGTTTTAGTCTTCTTTGAAAGCTCTGCAGCTTTCAAGGCGGGGAGTATGGTTGGGCGGGTAATCCGCATTTCTTTTTTCTTTCTTATTTTGGTTTCATTAGCCTATGCAATGAATCGGGGGTAGTTTTCTGACGCCGGACTTTCGGGTGAATGTCAGTCGCCAACCGCTCGCTTACCGTGCGCCTGCGTTCCTTGCGCGCAGACGTCACTTCCGCATAATAATTACAATTAAGAATTAGCCTACAAAAAAGAACTTTAAGTGTGGTGTATTACTGGTGGCCACCAAGGAGATACGAGCCAACGGGACCCGCAGGTAAGCGATACACATTTTACCCGATGGTTTTTTTGGTGTTAGATACACCCCCTGGTTCATTGCAAAGGCTATTTATCCGCGGACTTATCCAGTTATGGTCCTTTGAGCCTGGATTGTTGCCAGCCTACATTTTTTAGAAAATATTTACCCGCAGATCACTTAAAGACAAGTTGGACAGACACGTATCCGCGTGTACTGTCGTAACAGTTCTCAGCCCGCAACAGGAGCACGGCTATTTACACGCCTGCCTCTCCAGTTACTATATCATTTTTACCAAAAATGTAATGAAAAAAAAACCACAAAAGCTCATCAATAGCTATTAAACAAAAATATTAAATAACAAAACTTTTTTAATTAAAAACAAAACCGACTTCAACGAAATATAATATAAAAATGCACTAAAAAGTAAGTAAACAGTTACTTCATTAATGTAGTATTGTTTACTTCAATATATACTTTGTTTGAATACCATTAATAATTTTGAAATCGGTGCAAGTTAGAGTTAAACCAATGTACTCATTTAAAAATGGAAATACCAACATATTGGGGGAATGTATTCTTTCGGATTACAAAAAAAATCGATGTAATGCAAAGTTTTAGTGCCAGGTATTTGAATTTGTGATTTGTATCTTTGCTTATTGTTAGTATAAAAAATTCTTTCAGAAAAATTATAAAGGTTTCGCATAAAAAAACTGTGCAAATAAAAATGATTGAATGGTTTTTTACTAGCAAGTGCTTGAATTTATGAGAAATATTTTTGGTTTTTAGTACTTAATTTGTTTAGGAAAATACTTAGGGTTTTGTGTGTAAAAAATTAAAACCCATGAAATTGTGAATAAAATACGATTCAAGGGCCAGTCCCATCAAAGAATTATTTTGCAGTGATTATTTAAGAACTATATTACGCAATAAAGAATATATAAAAACGCGGGCGGAGCCGCGGGTAATCAATTAGTCAAAAATAAGTATAAACTTCCTCGCCCCCATTGATATGTACGTAATACTTGAACGATCCCATACACGTACATTTGTGACGTACCGAGTGGGATGAAAGGCTCGATTAAAACTTGAAGCGAATAAGTTTCCACGACACTGAACGAATGGCAGATTTGTGAAACTTACTTTGAATGTTGCGGTTGATGCGGTGAGTACCACAATACTATTAAAGTTTAACTCAATTTTGGTCCAAGTTATAAAATTCATAGGAATCGACATGACATCTATTTATAAGATTATACCAGTTGTCGTTACTGCACTTCGACATAGCAAACATGTACTAAACTAATTTGAATATAGTTTAAAGATAGTAGATAGTCTAAAAGGGGTCTAGGTTATAAATAGTTAATTTTTGTAAAAGGGTTAATCAAAGATAATAAAATAATAAATCTGTTTTTCAAATAGACTGCCAATACTAAAAAGTTAATAAAAACAATTTTAGTGGATTATATATGAAAAAATATAAAACTGACAACGTGATCTGTAATATTTTAGGCAGTGTAAGCAATATTTAACCCCTTGAGCACTAACCTAGCGTTTACGCCAGCTTTCCATTGTTTTCCTATTTTTTAATATATATTAAATTATAAAATATGTTCCGTATGAGTAAACACATTTAAAAGACTTTCTAGGTTTTCCATTTTATCATTTTCTGTGACGTCAAATCAAATCAAAACCAGCTGGGATTTATGTCAATAGCTGTAATAGTTTATAAAAAATATAAAATTGTAAGGTATGTCTAAATCGGAATAAAGAACTAAAAATGTGTTTTGCAAAATATGCTATGTCCGCTATCTTGAATCTACTCTCCTGTCATGTTTGTTCGATAACTCCGTTCATTCACTCATGCGTAAATTTAAAGTTTTTACAAATGATTAAATCGCAAACGTTTATAATTTAAACGAGGGTTTGGAGTTTTATTCACAGTCTGTTGTGGTATTACAGTATTTTATAGCTGCTATAGCTTCGACTGGTTCTGATTCCGTAATGCTTTTTGTCATTTCTCTGGTTTTTTTATTGTGTCGTTCATTATTATTCGCAACTTCAGTTGTTTGCGAACTTTAAATTTATTACACGAAACACTGTCTCGGCTTTATCTTTATTGTAGTTCTTATCCGATGATTTTTTTTTATTAGATATTAGAATTTATTCCATTGATAATGAATTCGCTTCGAATAGGATAGTGTTCTTACGACAAGATAATAATTATTTCTTTAATACATTTTTGATGGTCGCACGAATAGCAATATTATATACATTAGTTTCATTACAAAACATTTATAGGTAGTTTTCATATAGGTATTTTGTGTAAAAAAACTTAAAAAGTTACTTAAATAGGTTGAAAAATACTTGTTCGTAAAATACATTTTTGCAATTTTCTATTAATAACATTTTTCTTAAGTTTAGACTGCTACTTGAAGTTTCAGTTTTTGTAGGATTTCAGCGTTGTTTGTTTTACCTATAGCCAGGAGCAAGTTGTGGAAGCCTTAAAAATGATGTTTGTGTTTTATAATGTGTATGATGAATTATTATTTGTACATAGGGAATTTTTGAGCACCCCTTGAGCACTAACCTGGCGTTTAAGCCAGCTTTCCATTGTTTTCCTATTGTCTTCCTATTGTCTCCTTTTTATGGGTAATCGACATATTAATCAAGTATGTATATTTATGTAAATGAACTGTCGGTGATCTGTGAAATGAGCGAAGAATACCTTTTATAAATTTTCGGCGTAGATAAAAATTCTTTATTTTTATGAAGCTATAACACTTCGCAGAATATAGTTTTAATTTCTCCAGATGAGTTCTTATGTTATAAAAAGGCGTCTTTTTCATCGAAGATGGCAAAGGTTTCTTTGAATCACGTAACTATCAACATAGTCAATTCAAACACATATAAACTATATATTTATCCAATATCATTTTGAAAGACATTTTGTATGATTTATATTAGCTTGACCTGTATGTATGTATCTGTGTAACGGAATCTTCGAACTCAATGTTTATTTGTTTAAAAATGACAGGTTTTGCACATTTATCAAGGACCAACCCAACCATAGTACAAAAATTTAATAAATTTGTCCCATTTTTTCTGAGCAGGATATTTAGTAATAACGATTATTTAGCAGACATCTCGGTTGTTTGTTAAAGGACAGACAGTTAATATTTTGTAATTATTTTGTTTTCTCTATGTTCATGGTATGTTTGTTATGTATGGCATAAAATGATAGCTGATGTCTGACAAATCACACAAAAATTATTCAATGGATTTTGATAAAATTCCTTTTAAGTTTACTTCTTTTTTATACTTTACAGGCTTAGCGCTTTGATTACAATAATTGCACCTGATGTTAAGTGACGATGTTGTCCAGGATGGTGAGCTGACTAAGCTTAGAGGTACTGGTTCTCAAGTGATGCTGCCGGCACACACCTATTGGTACTTAGAAACAGGTTTTCAAACTTGAAGATGGTAGCTACTCAGGAGGACATTAGAAGAAAATGCCCTATCACCATGCTACGGTTTCATCACGATGTTTTTCTTCACCGAAAGCTCAGGTTTATTATAGAGTATTGTGTAGGTGTGTAGGTTTGAACCTGCATCTATTGACGCGGAAACCGACCGCACTACCAACTGAGCCAGTATCGCTTCAAAACATTTTATCGACAAAAAATATGACCATATCATAATTAATTCATTGTTAAAATAATAAACAATGCAGACATAGTCGCTGGTAACAGCTAGTTAGTGATCAAATGTAAAATGAAAAAAAATAAAATCAGTGCTTGATAATAAGTATCATAAACAAGATCAATGCCAATATTGTTTGTTAATTAAAAACTCAGTGTTTCAGAGCCTAATCTATATACTAATCTATATATCTATATATCTATATAGCCTAATTATACAGTTGCCAATTTCAGAGTTATTAGAAATGCCCAGTCAGTACGATAAATCATTATTACCCGCCTAAATAAACAACGTCCTATTGGCGTGAGGTTATAGAGTTACTCGTAAAATGGACACTTTTATGGCTATAATGCAAACACTCCCAGATTTGACCCCAAAGGGTTAATATTCAGCAACGGTAATTTTATTACGCTGTCCACAAATAGAATGTATCTACGTTGACATTTATTTCAGGAGAGCGAATGAATGAATGATGTGTACTTTTTGTTAATTGAAGAATGACTGGCTATTTTTATGGATGGAGCGTTTGGAAATCAATACCGTGCTTCGGAGTTTTTGACTGAATCTTAGGCATGTAGTAATTTTTATTTTTTGAAGAAATAATTAGTGGTGTGTATTCTAATATTATGTAATATTTCGTTTAACTAATTGTATTTTACGTAATATAGTCTGGTTAATGTGCACAAGTGAATTAGAAATAAACAATACAGATATGTATTATGAGTTTTTCAAGCGATGATAGCTTAGTTGGTAGTGCGGTCGGATTTCGAGTCAATGGACGCGGGTTCAAACCCACCTATCCAAATCTAAAATCAGCCTGAGTTTCGGTGAAGGAAAACATAGTGATGAAAACTTTTATTGTAGGGCATTTTCTAGTAATGCCCGCCAGGGTAACTACCATCCACAAATTGAAAACCTGTCGCCAAATACCGAAAATGTGTTCCAGCAGCATCACTTAGGAACCAGTGCCTCTTGGCTTAGTGTATTTATCATTCTAGACCACACCGTCACTTAACATTAGGTGAGATCGCGGTCAAAGCACTGACCCTATATCGCGTAAAAAAGAGTTATCATAAAACTTTCTAGTAATTTTTAACAAGGGCTCATCATTTTGTTCACTGTTTAAAAATAATAAATAAAATGTCCGTTTGTAATGTCAATTTTTTTTTTTACTAAATAGAGATGAATGAGATACGAAACCTATACCAAAAATACAATTTTTAAAATTTTTGTCTACCTGTCTGTTTGTAAAAAGTAATTTCCGGAACGGCTGGAGCGATTTTGAAGGGACTTTTTTTGGTAGATAGCTGAAGTCACTCCGGGTAACTTAGGGTACTTTTAATTTACGAAAATAGTTAGGGTTCCGTATTAAAACATTAAAACGCCGTGAAGAATAGGTAAATGAAACGTGGGCGCAGCCGTGGACAGACAGCTAGTAAACTATAAAAAAACTCTCTTGACAATGACAACAGTTTTTGGCGGTAACATTTATTCTTTTCACCACTTAATAGAATTGAAAGAACTTTATATATTTAGTGTGTAAATGATTCAGAACGATATATTATAATCACGAACGAAATGAAAAAAACATTATAACAATCCAATTTCGTTTTTCCGTACCAATTTTTATCGCAGTAATCAAAAGTACAACCGTCAGTACTTTTGAAAATAGCGTAGGGTAATTTTAGCTACATGTTGAAAAAAACCATACGCTTTTCACCGCGTATTTATTTATCATCATACCATTAGAATTTCAAATGGAAAAAGTTTTGTTGTTTGTCATTTCTCATTCCGTCGAAATGACGCATCGTTCGTCCTTCGATAAGCTTATTTATTTACTTTCAATCCTAAACACATTCTTACATACTGTTATTATTACTACTCTTGAAAAAGTATATTAAAATTCACTTACTTTATCGAAATTTTATTCAAATATAAAAAAGGAGACGCCTTTCTTGGAAAGTTTTCTTAAGATATTTAAATTACTATTTTTTTTACTTTTTATTGGTAGCACAGAATTTCTTCATCATCAGTTTTTAGAGGGATTTTAATCTGTCTTGTCGTTAGTTATGTGTTATACATATGTGTGAGGTATTAGACTCAATAATATGTAATATTATTCATAAGGCTAATTTGAATAAAGAATTTTTTTATTTTGATTAATGAACGTGATATATTATAATTTGGTTATTATGACTAAAAATAATACCATACCACACATAGTCTGGAAAGTTTTAGCTAATAACCATTTCTTTTTTTCATATCACGTACTTTTGTAAGAAATTTTTTACCATGTTAAATACCATTGTTTTAATCCGCATAGTCCGTTTGTACTTCATTACTAGGTATTCGGTCACATCTTGGCTACTACTACATTTAATCTTGAACACAATGCAATGAAAAACTATGTTTGGAAACAGCGTCGCTGACATATCTGGGAACTATCTAATAATTATTTCATACGTTCAGGGTTTTGGCAATGAATCTAAAGGTTCTATTTATATAGCCCTTCAGTTTATAAGAAGGTCAAGGAATAGCACCCTTGTTAAATGATTAGGGGTGTCACTTATACACACTATTGTACTAAAGTGAACAATAATATTTTTTCTTAATTACTCTTGACATGTTATCAGCGTTTCTATATCTATGTCTGTCTTTCTGTCTGTTTAAGTTGATGAAATTCAAATTGGATGCATCAAGCTACGTGATTAATACTTTTCTATGTAATCAGCATGTTGATTGCTCACCAGTGGTCAACCTTATATTACATAAAGTTTTGCAACAGAAAACGAAAATCCAGTCACCCCACTTCTGGAATGTCCAGCTTCCCTTCTATGATCTCGTAAATATGGTGTCTCCATCACCCTTCGCATGATACAGGTTGATAAATTAAAATTAAAAAAATAACTTTATTCAATTTAGGCCCTAAGAAAGCGGCGCTAATGAACGTTAAAACACTACCGGTTCGGAAATAACACAGTCGAGAAGAGCCGGCAAGAAACTTGATCTAGTTCCTTTTTTTGATAAATAGAATATGTAATATAATTATTTTTTTTAAATAAAATCTATACAAATTATAGTCATAACGAATCTTAGCGGAAGGACAGAGAGGTGTGTAAATTCCAGACATCACTATCGTTCACGTAATGATCCACCCTGTAATAACCTTTTTGGGATTAAGACTAGCTGGAACTTATTGGCTTATCAGAGTTATATTTAGGCTTTGAAGAATGCGAAGAAAGAAAAGACTCAATTAGCTGTTACCATCTTGTTTTATTGTTATTTACGTTACTTGGAAACAGTATTTTTATATGTACATATACTGTCATAGACTAATTACTATTATAAACCAAATACTTCACAACACGCAATATTTCTTTAACATTCTTGGCGGTCGAACAGTCGCTCGCGTAATGACATATTTGAAATTATTTGTGGCTTACTCACCAGTGCCACTGACTGTTTCCTAGGTTTAGTCCTAAGCCAGCTACAAACACAAATAAACAAAGAACAAAACGTTTAAAAAAATGTAAACGTATAAAACCATTTATTTCTCCTTGCATTTTCCGTGCGTCGGTTTGTCTGTCTGTACGTTTATAACTCGGAAACTATTGTTCTATATCTGTTAAGTTGAAACATTATTCTCCGGATTTTTAGTAGACAGTAGAGATTCGTGATCAATGCCGGTCATTATCAACGGAAAGCTCTTACATCGGCTGTCATCGCGATGCGGTAATATTTGATCTACAAGCAATACGTAAACTGCATACAAGATTATTTCATTTTTTACAGATCAGTAAGTTTAGCTAGAGCGGATTCCTTGGAATCTATTTAAGGATATTAATCCAAGCCGAGATTCTTAACGCTATGATCACGTTATTATCATTTGTGAGCGTTAAGCGCTTGCAACAATCAAGGCTCTACAAGTTAAGAGGACATACGGTCGGCAACGGATTTGAAAAGTACGTATTTTAGAAACCTATTGTAATCGCGTTGCGGCCCAATGAAATAGTTTAAAACGCGAGAAGGGCAACTCTAGCTCGGGCTGATTTTACCGTACGTAAAATAGACGAAAACATCACGCGTCGTACTCTGTTGCCTCCTCTAAAAATGAACCATGCCAATTTTGAATTTTCTTTCAGTTATAGATTAAGAAAGACTTTGGCTATGCTTCTATCTGTTGCTTTTTAAAATTTTATTCATCAAATTTGTTTGATAAACGTCAAAAAAGCATGGTAAAAATCGAGCATATTTTTGCATTTTCAAAGTTTCTACAATAATTAATTTGTGTAAAAAATCAAAACATACGGGCATGGCGGTGAAGAATATATATTGTTTGGTATAAAGTATTTCCCATAGTGTTATTATTCATGGAGGAAACAGGGGCCTACGTTTGTATGGAATAAATGCCGCTAGCATGTCCCTTTAACAGCGTTGGTTAGTTCAAAATGATAATTATAATAATAAGCTTTTTTCCCGCACCGGTATGTTTTGATTGCCCTCACTTCGTCGTATTTCTCTAGAATTCACAGAACATTGTTAAACACGAGTTGTAATCTATACATATAATAAAAATGTAACGGATCGCTGTCTGTACATGGAAGATATATGAGAAAAAATATTATTAAGACCTTTATAAACGCAATTAGGACCCAAAACTATGATTTTTAAAATTTTTGTCTGTTTGTCTGTGCGTTTGTGCACGCTAATCTCAGAAAGAGCTTATCCGATTTAGATACCGTTTTCACTAATATATTGTAGTAAGCTTCACTTAACATTTAGTGTTTGTTTTCATGTCGATCGGTACATAAATAAAAAAGTTATGCCAATTTAAAGAATCACGTTGAACATTTATTCTATCTAAATTCTTTCTCTGTTCAGATGCATTGTATGAAACTTTTCTAAACTACATAATGGTCTATATAAAAGTATGATTATATAATAATAATAATATGATAATAAATAGAAGTTAAAAATGATCAGTTTTGGAAATTTTATTATCCAATTTAAGTATATACAGACTCAGACATATATCATCATTCATATGAAATAGGGTTCAGGTTAGGCTGGCAATGCAGGTTGTTTATATATGTATAGATAAAAAGCACGTGAGAGCCGGGCCGCTTTCGGAGGCGCATGGCGTAACAGTTGCATTCGATAACACTGACTGTTTGCTTATTTTATTTATATATATTTTAGGGTTTGTAAATACATATTGTATGTATATAGTATAGGTTAATTAGTTTCCAAATTAGGTAAACACGTCTTATTAGTTAAACTGTAAATACAAGTTTATACAAGTTCTTAATTTTTATGTTTAAAAAACAATTTAGTAATTTGCGATTAATTAATACATAAATGTATCTATTAGACATTTCTTTTATTTTCGATAATTAATAGGTTAGTTTATTACGTCTTAATAGTTATTAAACTGTAATAAAGTTAAACTGTGTAATAATCTGTAAGTATTTAATTTTTTTGTTTATGATGAGTATGTGTTCACTAAATAACGCTGAGTTAGTACTAATTACTACACTTCTTATAAGAATGCCTCGAAAAAGATCCAACCTCCCCCGGTGCAGCAGAAATGCATTAAGGATGAGATTAGTTCTCATTAGTTCACTGCATTTCAGTAACGTCAGGCCAGGTTTCATATTACAGAAACTTCAGCTCAGCGAAAATCTCGATTGAGTTCACATCGTTCTCGAATGATGGCTACTTGAGTTAGGATGAACAGGGAACAGCGTGAAGCACGTTTGTCCACCGATCGCAAGGCTCATGCAATATCGCGTGAGTCTGAGACCTTTACTGATAGGGAAACCCGGCTGAGCTCTCAAAAAGCACGATCTTTGTAGTCTAGAAAGCTGGAAAGTAGCTTAGATCGTGAATCTCGATTAACAACTGATCGAGAAGAAGAAAGAAACTGCAGAACAACGTCAACCACGACTAAATGCCGATCGACTTCGGCATATACTCAATAGATTGTTATCAAGTTTGATAGAAGACCCAGAAACTGGAGCGGAAATTGATATCCTTCCATGGATTACCAAAGAGAAAACAGGTTATTTGTATTCGCCCAGAATTGATTACCCTGAATTCGCATCTATAGTAGGTATGGTGGTATGTTGTCAGTTTTGTAATGCTCAAAAATGGAGAAAAGAACCAAATGGAATTTGCTATTCAGGTGGCAAAGTGCTCATTTAAACTTATCATGAGCCCCTTTATAAAAGTTTTACTAAATAGTGAGCATCCTCAGTGTAAACATTTTTAGACTATATCCGTTTATATAATAGTGTATTCCAAATGACATCTTTTGGGGTCAGAAGTTTCAAAGCCGCAATAGATTCCATCCCACAAGGCCAAAATAACAATTATAAAGTTATAAATAAGGCTGACAGACGTCCTGTGGAAGAACATCGTGAAAAGTACAATGTCCCCGTTGCAGACGAAGTTGCAGTAATATTAGTCAATCAGGAATGTGATAGACGTGACATCGTACAGCGCACTCATGATGATCGCTTACAACGTATTTGTGAAACACACCGAGCATATGATGCCCTGCAGTATCCTGTGATATATTTCCATGGTCAGGATGGGTACAATTTCAGACTCTACCAAGTTAATCCAAGCACTAGCATAACAAATTATAATAAAATATATCAGCCTTACAGTTTTATTCATACCAGATACAAATTGGAGTTATGAAAGATGAAGAATCTACCAATTACCCAGTAGAATTTTTAGAATCCCTCAGTGCTCCTGGACTACCAGCTCATAAAATAAATTTAAAGTCGGCGTACTTATAATGCTGCTAAGAAATTTAAGACCGCCAAAACTTTGCAACAATACTACATTAAAAGTTACAACATTCCACGCAGACGTAGTTACGGGCACAGCTAGTATTAACTAAAATTGTTTTTTTCTTTCACTTAGAAAGTTATTTATTTATTAAATATTTACATAACTTAACAGTAGTAAACTTATAGCTACGTAAAACATAACCATAATCTTAGAAAACCTTTAAATCTATTTTGCAGTTAACAATAACAATTTATTTTTGGTATTATTGATTACAATGTTTATAGTGGAGACTCTGTCCTAGAAACTCGGCATGTACCTGTATCTTGTAGGCCAGTGTACTTCCGTATACAAAAAATGAATCTACTAACAGCGGTACTATCTAATTACAAAAATTAAAGACACACATGTATATAAAAATTTTTATAAAAAAGAGACAGAATAAATTATAGGAAGCTAATACTATAACAATCAAAATAACACATGAATTTTCTGTTTCTCCGTGTAGCCTAATCCACATAACCACGTTAGTAGTTTATGTTTGACCAAATATGTCTGCAACTTGTAAATCATTAGACGTCTATTCACTCTAGTACTTGTAGCGTTACACTGACAAAAAAAAACAAATGTGATACGGCAAGGGACTACAGGAAAGAACTTTCTTCGCCGATGAGATATATATACTAGTGTGGAGTCTAATAATCGCTCCGAAACTATCTCACATTTAACACTCACTATATAGCGTTTAAACATATATTCAGATTAAGTTGACAACCCTACTTATTGTGCTTTAATGGTGACCTTTAGTTTGAAATGTCAGTGTACCTAGGTTCTATCGGTGTCTGGTTTCACACGCGATAATTTGCTATTTTGAACAACAGACCTAGGGATTTTTAACATTAAAGTATCATAAGGTCGTTTTGGAAACTTAAACTTTATAAGGCGCTTTGCGAAAGGTAAACAAGATCTCGCTAATAGATTATTAAACTATAAAATGCTAGTTATGTATCTGTAATTTTGTAGAACTTAGAAATAAAGGAGGGAGAAAATCTTTATCCGGCACAATTATATCTCTTAAATATTTAATGTTCTATTTAAATTACTGTAAATAATGTCCCATTGGATATATATAAAACATATCTTCATAATTGATTACATAAATAGAGTATAATTTTTGCATTAAGAAATCCCAGGCAACCTTGGGACTGCCGACATAATAAAAACTCGAAACTTTTCGAAAACCTGGTTTAGAACGTTTAAATTTCATAACTTTAAATTGAAATTATTAACATAGCCTAGCATTTAACATATGTCTGGTTTTTACATCTATTAGCGCGCCGAGGAATAGTTATGTACATTTTCAAATAGTTTATCCATAATCAAAACATACGATATACGCCAGCACTTAAACACCATCTTATATTAGACATACTGTAGCATGTTGACGGCTGTCGTTATAGCATTAGTAACGGGAATCTACAAGGTTTTTTCATACCGAGAATCACTCAACGCAGCTGAAGAAATTTTTACGTCAATAACACATCTGTGAAAGGGATAATTTGACTGGACAATCGTGTTTACAATTCGTATTTGATCTCTTACAACACGCGACCAATGTCTAGAGAGTTATTTATTCATCTCTCGTATGCTCTCGCGTGTTTTTTTTTACACGGTATATGCTTAGTGCTTTGACCACAATCTCATCTGATTTTTTAAGTGATAATGTGGTCCAGGGTGGTAAGCATACTAAGCCTAGAGGTACTAGTTCCTAAGTGATGATGCCGAAACACTATTGGTGGACAGGTTTTTCCAACTTGAGGGTTGCAGCTACCCAGGCGGGTATTATTAGAAAATGCCCCACCACCATGATATCCTTTTCTCACGATGTATTCCTCCACCGAAAGCTCAGGCTGATTTTAGAGTTGGACAAATTACTCAAACTCGCATCCATTGACGGCCGCACTATCCACTGCGCCACCATTTAGTGTACAAACTTCATAGTATGACAGATCATACTGACTGATTTTTATGTCGCGTTACAATTTACATAGGAATAAGATAATTTTCACTAACATAACTATGTTTTATCTTTAATTTTACCATTTACTATGAATCAAGAAATTGGCTATTATATATGGAGTATGTATATAGAAACTTTTGTTTTAATAACTGCCGTGTGTATGGAAATCCAATCACGGAGATTCCGATTGGATAGTTATACTAATTAACAAATTAGTGTAACCCATGTAGTGTAAGTAAGGAGACGACCATGTTAATTAAACTGGGACCAAGTTGGTCTCCTCTTGACGGGCCGACCGGTAGAGAATTTAATCAGTTTAATCCCTTTTATACGTAAGTGGAGTTGAATAGTAACACGATCTGGATTACGTTTCTCGACTTTTCAATATTTTATAATTGATTGCCTGTTGGTACATGCTAAGATTTAAGTATGGATAAAATAAACCAAATACATAAGACATATAATTACGTAGATATATTAAAATAAAATATAAATTTTAGTTGGCGTGTGTATCGCATGAGATCGGTTGGGCTGATTTGGATGACTTTTTCTAAAATTCGTAATGTTACCCACAGTAAGGAATAATTGGTCGTGGAAATGGATCTTTTGAAAAAACTGAACGGTGTTTTATATACCTACTTGCAACGTAAGTTGGTCCAAGGGCTGGAAATCTGTAATTCCATATTATTTTTTAATTCATGGGTTAAAGTAAACAACTTATTGGTAATTTTACACATTTGTAGTTTAAATAATAAGTTTCTTGCCGTGTAGAACAGTGAATTTAAAAAGTTAAGTTGAACTTTCTGTTAGAAAGTAGAAAGTAGGTGGATATTTCTCGAATGTTTTCTTGATTTTACTAAGTTATAAAAGAGTCAGATAAGTTGCTTTTTTAAAGCGTTACCAGATATCCGTTCCTACGTCACATCCTCGCTGATTTAGAATGTTGATTTGGCAGTGGTAAAAAAAAGTAAAAAAGTGCTAAATTAAGTGAATTTTCAATTATGAAATGACGGTTTTAATTGTAGTTATTAAATCTTTTACTAACATGACTAATGGTTATTATATTGGCGTAATAAGATGGATTCGTGAGAGGTATAATATAAATGTATAACCTTGGTGTGCAGTTAGAGTTACGTGTAGAACTAGACTGGACGGACGTTATTTTTGAGCTTATGTATGTATGAATATTTATAACGTCTATTATGTATCCTTCATAATGAATAATCTAGAATATAAATACCCGATTAAAATTTCTATTGTAAATGTGTAACATAGTGATAGTTTATTTAATTATTAAAACTACTTTCAAAAGTAAAACTTTTTACATTATATAAAGTGGGTGCGATCAAAGAGTACAGTGTAAATTTCTAAGTCGTTACACAATGGAAAACTTAGACCGTTCAGAAGAATTCGTGGAATACTTCATGCGTATGTTATTATTAAATTTTGATAATGTATACATAAAATGGTTTGTTTTATACTACACTAACTTACATAATATAATATATTAATAAAGGTCTCTGCTCACTAGACCGTATCATACCATGACCTTGCTAGGAACGTATCAGGCACGTAAAAAAGCACGACACGCACTTACCATGCCCACTGCAACGTATCGACCACGTTCTATGCCTGTATCATACCCGTATATAACGTCGTCGAGTCTGTGCGCAGTCGGTTCGTGAGGACTCTCGAAAACGGCTTGTATACAGACTCAGAAGTGAGATGGATCTATAATTTTCCACCTTTTTTGAAAAAGAGGACCATCACACTTTTGTGACACGCCTGTGGCGTCCTTTCCTCGAGTATAATTGAATGAAAAAGCTTCTGAAGGGCCTCAAGGATCGGTTTTTGCTCGCCTACAGCAGATCGGCTGTTATTCCATATGGTATACATACCATAGCCATCGATAACGCTTCTGTTTCAGCAAGGCATTGATGCTGGGTAACTGTGAAATTTGTAGAATATTTTTATTCGTTACTGTCTCTACATGAAAAGCCCAAAATACCGCGTAGACAACGCATGTGAAAACTGTTAAGCCTACACTCTTGCCATGCATAAGAAGTCCAAGTTTCAGCTCTCTACAAGAGTATACTTAGTATCCATGTTTGAAAAAATAATCATTTTAGTTTTAATAGACAGGTGTTTGTTGTCCCACATTCTTTCAAGAAATTTTCTAAACGTTGTGGTCGCATTGCCATTACGAGCATCGATTTCGCGGTTGAATGAAATACTGTTTGAAACTATACAGCCAAGATAACAAAAATTGTTTCCATCTTTCAGGGGTACAACATTTAAAAGAATATGTGGAGCTTCGGAAGATCCCTGCATCATTATTACAGCCTTTTCGATTCTTATATACAAAGAAAATGCCTGCAAGCTTCAAAGAATTTGGCTATCATCTCCTGGAGTTCTTGAGGGGATCCAGTAATACAACTATATGTATTTAGTAAAAAGTTATTATTTTATATTGCAAACATTCAATTCAATTTTATTCATATGTGTAGATTTCCTAAACCAACGTAATATCTCGTGTCTCTACAGTTTTGCTGCTGTTGGAAGTGGCTTGACTTATAATTGTTTATAAGTCGAGCACTTCCAAACCGTAGTTTACAGTCCTACTACCTCATAATAAAAACTACGATAATTGTAACACAAAACAGTTCATTAAAAAAGAAATAACCCTAGAGCATAATATTAAACAAGAGAAATTGTTCTCCTACATTTTACCAAGTACTAGAACTTAGGTATAATAAAGTAAAGGATACCTGAAACAGTGGAGTTTTATAAAAGGCGTCTTCGTAGCTATTCGTATAGCGCTCGACTCTTTTGCAACAAAGAGTTGAATGAGAGAATGAACAGTTTTATTAAATACAAACTGTACCCGCGACTCCGTCGGTATATAAAGATTTATTTTTTGAATTTCCTGTGCAGTGGCACCATATCTCTTAAATATCTTTCAATTTTCAGTTAAACTATTAGTAAGAATGAATTGTTGATATTTTTATGGAAGCTATTCATTATTATCTACGTATTTTAATTGTAATATTTCTTGTAAAAATAAGTTTACTAAATAGATCGCTTCAGTTGTTTATAATTATTATATAATAGCTATTTAGTAAACTAGGCTGTGTGGTGCCATATAAGAATAGTATCACTCTATATCTTCTCGCGGTTGTCACAAAGGCGACTTAGGGATAAACCAGGAGATGGGCTGCATGAGCAGCATCCTTTGAGTATCACAAATACATACTGCGATCGTCAAGCCGCCTGCCAAGTGTGGCGATAATGGCAATCCTCTCTTTATTAGGGTAGACCTATCTCCAGCAGTGGCCATCTTATGGCTGAATGAATGAATGAAAATTAGGAAGTTATTAAAGAAGAGGTTTTTAATATTTTATTTATATTTATAGTTACATTGTATAGCAGAAATTATAAATAATTTTACGCGTCGTAATATTTTTTCTTTAAATATGGTACGTACATAGTAAGTATATCACTTAAAATAATGGATAGAAGTCGATGTCTAATATTGGATGTGGTTAGAACAAGAATCACTAGTTTTTTTTTCGAGCTGTGACAATACACTTATTAGCCTAAAGAGGATTGATAGTGTCATAGAAATACTACATGACTGAGACATATTTAAATATTTTTCGGATATAATACACAGTCATAAAAAATGGCGACACGACAAACTATTCGTAACGTCACTGAGCGTCGAGTATCTTTTTATGTTGCGTTACAGAATACCTATTTTATTATAGTATACTTAGCGAGATTATTTTATATTAGCTGAATTAAAAAATAAAATCGTGATCATGCTTAAAAAATAAACATCGTATTATGAATATAAATTAGAATTTTGAAATGAGTTTAAATTAATACCAAATTAAAGTTCACCTGTTTGGAAAATTATGTTCGGAACAGTCACTTTTAATTCGCCTGTGTTTATTCAACCATATTTAACCTAGTTGGATGAAAATAGTGCAATTAAATTGTCGTGCCCTTTTGATAACTAATATAATAGATTGTACATAAGCGATTAAACGTTAAATTACAACATTCTAGGATTGTTTATTAAAGAAGCTAAGCATACGATATAAAAATAAACGTCACGTGTCTAATTCTAGCACGTGGCCAAACGCCGCGAGACGACATTTGCAAATGGCGATTGGCTTGTCTTCTAGTTTCTTATTGCATCAGTATTTTTACCAATAGATTTAAAGGATTAGTACAAATGTAATATCCATTTCCAAATATTTTATTAGTTACATCTCTGATATAGTTGCAAATGAGTAAAGACTACATTAAATAATTAAATATAATTTTATCGAAAATTAAATTGAGTCTAGATATTCATGTTTTTATATCTCGTTTTTACACGTGCTAAGGTTATGAACATTTATTGCTCAGAAAAGGGTCTTATACTTTTCAAACATCAACTAAACTTATTATATGGAATAAGAGCAGGAAAAAAAAAAAATTAAACATCTTTTTAGAACGCACCCAATGGTTTGCGTGGATTTGTAAATGTAAATAATGCGTGACGTAAGGTAAACTTTGAGACGACATTGTTTTAAGACGACTCGACATGGTTAATTCCGTTTTTACGAGTTTGTCCGAGCTTAGTACGAAAACTCGAAAGCTCTCGCCTCAACTTCACGAGCCTTTTCGTTCCTTTGATTTATTCTTTAAGTACACTTGAACAGCGCCCGAAATTGGGATTGTATTTCGTGACTTTTCTTACGTTTATTGACATTATTCACGTAGCTATTGGTTTATATTATTCGTTGACGTAAAAACCAAGAACAGTGTGAATTTAACATTATATGTGTGAAGTGTTAAATATTCTAACGATACAATAAGTAGCAAAAAATATATTAAAAGAAAAATAGATCAGCAATTCCTTCATATTTTACAATCTAAAAGAAACGCACGAAACAAGCAGTCTATAAGTGGTTAAAAAATCACAGTTTATCGACATTAGAATTATCGCCATCTTTCTATGATATAGTTATTCTACGTTAACTATGGTACGTCGTATGATATGAACGTAGGTGAGCGAATACAGCGAGCGTCGTACGTATAATTTGATTTCACCTGCATAATGTTCCAACGCGCGTTGATGAGTTTCTAGTTTGATGCATCAATTCACGTGTAATCACTTTTCTATGTAATCAGCAATTTATTTTATATATAAAATAATTACATAGAAAAAAAAGTTTTATAAGGATTTTTAACTTATAAAATCACTTTTATCATTGTACATATTATAAAAGGCAATATATTTTATAAAGTGATTTTTTTTAAATTGTCTGAAATTTTTTTGTTCGTCTATCGCATGTCGCATTAAAGCCAGCCGCGGAGTAGGGGTAAAGTGTAAGGCGCTCGGCAGAGCAGCCAAGGCCAATATGACGGCGCCCATGGCTCGTATCAGATAACCGCGGTATTTATGTGGTTTGAAATATTTTACGGTAACTAAAATAAGTAAACAATGACTTGTTTATTTGTAAAGTTTCATCTACATCGTGGTTTTTTAAAAAAAGAACACAATTTTCTTTATATGAATTTGTTTATACGCTTATAACTCGAAACTACAGAACTACTTTCAAACAATCTAATATTGAGTAATATAAGGCAGTGAAGGGAAAACGGAAACAAATGTATATGGTATATTTAAACTAACATTTTTTATGCGTTACAGCAAGCCTTATATTAAATGTTCGAGACAGCATAATAAGCTTTATTGAAAAAAAAAAAACATGTATGTACAGAGTACACGTGTCAGAAGTGAGACTTTTTTAGTCATCTTTAGTCTATATCTGGTAGAAAAATTATTCGTAAGGGATAAATATCAGTGACGGTAAAGGATGTAAAAATATGAAATACTTTCAAAATACAGCTATAAAGAGGAGAAAACAAAAGTCAAAAACTATCGCATGATTATTATTTTCGTCTCTTTCTCTTCCACTACATATTTGTATAAAGACTTTAATATTCAAAATCGTGAAGCTTAGCGTCACAATACCATCGGATGCAAAGATCGCACTTCAATAAATTGATATGTTACACGACCTGATCCAACTGTACAGCTAGTTTGAAAATAACTAAAAGTCTGCGGAAAGTAAAACAATCAGTAAAGAGTTATTTACATTGAAAATGGCTGGAAACTTTGATGTTATTGTTTTCATAGGAAATTTGGTTTGTATTCCATTAGTATTAAATTGATTGTTATGAATTGAATGTAAAATAACACGATATAAAGGGTTATATTCATACTAGCAGTTTCGGCGCACCCTCCACATTTTCAACCAATTTTGTGTTTGTATATTGACGATTACCAATAAAATGTAGGTACCTACAAATACACAGCTTCGATATTTAAAACGAAAGGCCTTTCAAGTTAATAGCATTTTAAAGATTTTCGAGGCCCGCCCTTCCAACTTTACAGGAAACTATTACCTTCTTACCCTATAATTACGTTAGCAATATCATGACTTTAAAAAAGTGAAAAAAAGTCTACCAGACCACCCGCTTGCAAATGTTGTTATCTGCTTCTTAAAATGTGCTGACCCTCAGTTCTAGTAGGGTCGCCGCCTCTTCTAATTGATATTGATTGTTATAAAACATACTTTATTATTTACTTATTTTTTTTTACAAATTATAGCTTTATTATAAAGTACACATGTAACTTTCTCGTCGTTTTGAAGTTGTATTTAATGAATAGTTAATTGACGTATACTTTGTAATTTGATTCTATGAAATCATTAGCTACCGATGAAAATAACATCATGAGAAATCCAAATGCCATAAATTAAAGCCCTCTTTGTAAGGATACACTTAAAACAATCGAAGCGCTATTTCGCAATCATCAAAATTCCTTTTACTGGATAGCTACCATAATTATACATATGACAAATAATTGAACGTAGCATATATTTTCTAAAGCCAGTATGCGTCAGGTGACGTCGACTGTCTATATATATCGGTTCTCGATGATTGGAGCTGTCGAAGCTACCAGACTTTGTGTGATGTAGGAGCATATAGAAAAGCTGGGATAAAACAATTATTTCTAGTCAAGAAACTTTACCGCTGTCTCGCCACTACTATCTTAGTCGCGTCGTCTGCGGGAACCTTATCTCTAGACTTTCGCCGACTCAGAACCTTTGAATTAGGTAACTGGTTTACTGGAACGGGTATTTTTATTAAATTCATAATATAGCTAGCGTTTTCTTTGTGTTTGAACTGAATAAATGCTGTTGACGCTATACCCATTTTTTAAAGAGACAACATTGCATATTTGCTTCTCTATCGATATGATGAGGTCCTCGTCTTCGTCACTCCATTGGGACTCATCCAGGTCTATTTTCTGTGCTTCCGCTTTCTGAATAACGATTTCATCATAATGAGTACCTCCTTCTCCATAAAAATGACCAGTCGGTGGCCTCGGTGGTTCTGTCGTCCAACTCAAAATTGCCCCACTCACACCTTCTCACCACTTTGCTTTCCTAGATTTGCGTTGAAATCCTCCATAATAATGGTTTAGTGTGTTTTGTTACTATGTATGGCTTGTAAAATGTTGTCATACATATCTACTACTACATAGTCTCTACTTCATCGTCGGAGAGTTGTTTTCACTTTACTAAATCAAACTATATCACGTAAAATGAAAAGTACACGACTAAAGTATACTATACGACAAAACCAAAAAATTACACCAATAATTTCGTTTTTTTATTATTTTCTTACCTAGGTAATGCTGTTGACCGGAAGGGCCTTAACATCTTCACCGAACTTTGAGGGCGAGTGCTGAAGGCACTCAGCCGCATAAAGGTAACTAGCACAAGGGTTTACCAGAATGGTAGGAACCGCGGCTTGGCTCGAATTACATCCTATCTAATCCCTACATTTTTTATTTAACATAAAAAAAGGACCTATGTACCTGTGTGTTATGTACAGGAATATGTATGCAGTGTTATGCGTGTAATGCTCAAGATAAATGAGGAAAGATCCTATTACTGCGAGTGATGATATCGTCGCGACTTTTTCATATTGCTCGTGGACGTCGCCGCTTGCGGCCAGCGCGTCGGACTGGCATGTACGAGACGGCTCGTACAATGAGAGAATTCAAGTGTGTCTCTGCACGATCGAAGAAAGCGCGATATTGGGTTTTGATGGCGGTCCTAATGGAGAGCAGGTTGAGATCCCTGTGTAAATCCATATTTCTCTCGAATCATTTGGCACCTACAGCTTTCCTTACAAAGCGATTCTGAATCCTTTGTAAGGTGTGCATCTGGGATCATCTAATATGACCGAAGGAGGGCACGCAGTACGTGATGATGGGTCTGACCACCATCTTGTACAGGGTAATCTTATGGCGGAGGGCCATTTTGCTCTTGCTGTTGTAGAGCGAGTAAAGACGGCCTAGCACCATGGCGGTCTGGCGCTTGACTTTCTTAAGATGGACTTTGAAAGCCAGTTTGACATCTAACTGAACTCCTAGGAACCTGACTTCGGTGCTATAAGGGATGATAACTTCGTGATGTGTAGTGTGCTGTATGTACTATAGTGTTGCAAGTACAAGAAGTGTCAATGTATCGCGCCGGCAGCGTGTGCAATAGCCAATTAAGTACGCACATTGTCGTTTCTAGTTGTTGTATATATTAAACTCGATGGAACATAGAACTCTAAAGATGTAAGTAATAAAGAGTTTCACAAGACCGAGTAGGTAACTCTCAGAAATAGTTTTAGTTTTCGTTACTTTCCTCTTTGTGCGAAATTTACGTTAACATCTGTTATAATGACCCGACTTTTGTACGCGGTTTCACCCGAAAATAATTATTATGGAGAAATAATGAAACCCCGTGGACCAATATTTGATCAATTATATATTTTTATGTTCCAATGCGCCTCCCCGGAAAAAAAATGTAGTTAGATTATATTTTACACGACGTATATTGTGGTTGCTTAAGATTACATGAAAGCTTACACTCTTCAATTTTTTTGTAAAATTACAATTGTTTTACAAAACAAATATGAGCAAAATTCGAAATCAACGTATACTAATACAAAACATAATACAATTTGAATAGAATTACAAGACATGTAAAGGAACTTACCATATTATAATGAGTTGTAATTTTGAGACCTTTATGAATACCGCGACACGTATTGTAATTATTCCCAACAGTTGGTGAATTTCCAATGAAACGTTGTAAATTTACCAGAATTATTCATAATACCATTTATAATACTTTTATTGTGATATTACGAAAAAATGTTAACAACTTAAATTAGTATGAAGTCATTAAGAATTTACAAATAATTTTATTATTTTTGTAACACAAATTTGAAAAATGCATTGCGTATTGTAACTCTATTAAAGGTTTTTATTTTTTAAACACGTGTTGTAATTTTCTATAACTGTTGATTAATTCCAAAGAAAATGATTTCAAATTTATAATTTTTTTTCCTAAGTTGAAATTTGATAGAAGATGAAATGGTATGAAATAATTAAAAAAATATCAATAATTTTATTACGCATTTATATTTTTATAACGCAAAATCGAAATTGCATTATACATTGTAATTGTATTAAAAGTGTGTATTTCTCTAACACGTACAGTAATTTTTCAAACCGGTAATTAGTTTTGAATCAAAAGGTTATCAAATTCACCAAATTTGATATAAAATATTTTTTTGTAAAAATACAAAAAAAAATTACATGAAGTCATTAAAAACTAATAAATATTTCTAGTATTAAAATCTATAAATGGAATTTTTACGCCAAGTTTTTGAATAAACTGTAGATCATCATTTTCAAAGCGATACGTTGTCTTTGAGATAAAACTTTTTGTATCGGGGTTAGAAATATTTCTAAGCTTGTCAAATCTGCATAGCGTTTAATTTTAATTCTTAATGGTAATTAGTAAATGCATTACAATTGCATTATATACGTAGTATAATTTTCGATAGCTTAACATGATACATTGCATGAATTCTTAGCAGTCCAATCAACAAAAAGTTAATAAAAAAAGTAGAGTTTGTAATTTCTATAGAAATATTTATATTGTAAGTTTTGAGACTTAGACAGAAAAAAATGATTTTCAGTTCACGAGATGTTAAGGTAGTCACAGAATCAAATAGTAAATTTACAATATATCATTTTGAAATAACGAACCATTATCAACAGACTCTGTTTGGTAAAACTACAATATTCGTCTTGTAATTCTGCTAAACTACTTTCCAATAGCCGTTTGGTATATTTTTAAAAATATTTGTAATTTTTTATTTTAGTGTTTTTTATTTTTATTTGAAATTAATTGTGAAGTAAATTTACAATACATCATTTTGAAATGACAAACCATTTTAAACAGAATTTGTTTTGGTAAAATTACGATATTCGTCGTGTAATCTTAAAACTGAGTTGGAATAAATCGTATAGTAAATTTACAAAACTGAATTATAGTATTACTTTCTTGTTGTGCGTAAAAACTACCAGCATTTTTTTTTTGTAAAATTACTACAGAAATTTTTAACAGTGTACCCCATTCCGTAGATAAGATACCACTTTTTTTTTAATCTATATTAATAAATAAAAATTGAAGAGTCGTTTGTAATGTCAATTTTTTTAAAACTAAATAGACATGAATGTATATACGATACTTATATCAAACATTTTTTTTTTAAATTTTTGTCTCTCCGTTTGTTTATTCCGGCTAATTCCGCGTAATGAGAATGAGAAATATTTTTCTATTATTAGACCAAAAAAAAAACAAAAAAACAATAAAGGATCCGTATAAAACAATTCAAACGCAGTGAAGAATATATGGAACACGGGTGCAGCCGCGGGCAAGTAGCTAGTTAAAGATATAATTAAGTGGATTATTATAAATAATAGAAACTATTAAAGCGAGAGGAGCCGCTGGTATAGAATGGTACTGTGATAAAGTTACAGACTTATTTCTAGTACACGTTTTACACGAATTTCGATGGTTATCTGATGCAGTATCTTTTATTGTCGTTCTATTTCCGGTGGCACCTCGTTCGCCTGTCACAAATGTCAGGTCGCACCATTCGCCACAACATCATTAAAATTTATTATAAAAGCTGGTAGAATTTTTAAGCGGGCTAATCATTATTGCATGTTGTGCTTAATGTGTACCTACTATGAAGCGTGATAACACTTTTTATATTATTTTACTAGCAATAATTTATACTCAAATATTACAATTATCTCAACATTTAATTTTTTTTGCAATAACCATTATAGCTTTTCATACAATAATTTTATAAAAATTTTTTCGATTTAATTAAAAAATAAATTGAACTTAGAAAAAACAACTATTATTAAAAAATATACGTGTGCAAAAAATAAAATTATATTACTCTTATTTATTTTCCTTTTGAACTAACTTAATTTTAACGCTAGACACGTATATCTTAATCAACTATTCATTTAATTTCAGTCGAAACTATATTATTTTTCTGTTTTTTTTACTTATTAAATCGAATTTAACGTGCGTAGACATATCTTTTAACCGTTATTTCTTAAAACCGAAATGTACACAACGTCAACAGATTACGACCTTCGTATTTTGTTTATGTCCCTTTGTCTGGTGTGTGTGTGTGTGTAATCTTTTCAAAAAGCTTTGTTGAACGTGTCCTTTCAAACTTTTATTGTCGAAACCCTCTCGTAAAGTTTACGGTTTTCGTGTATGCACGGCCGCAATACCGTGTTTGTAAACATTATTTATTATATTTAATTTTCTTTTTGTGCACCTTATAAGAAATGCGTCGCCCGCATGACATTTATTTATTCAATATACAGCCCATGTTCTTCTTGTTTTGTTGTTTATATATAAAAAGGAGAGACTGCCAGAGGTAGCTGATACCTTCTAAGCGTATCTACGGGATAACAGTAACAGACAGATCGATCGCTAGTATATGGTGGTACTTTTATGATGACTCTCACTTCCGACGGTCAGGTACTCTAAGGCTGGTGGTCACAGACACGAAATGGTAGAAACGATCAACTGTCACCGTTATCCATAGACACGGGTAGTTTGACGTTCGCCACCATAAATTGATATTCTCTTACGATGGTCACTTATAGTTTGTATAAATCTCTTATAATATATTTCACCCTCTTCAAGTTTCCTTTCGTGTCAAAAGTAGCATATGACCTTCTTTAAGGTCCCATCTAGCTTCTTAAACAGACATACATACACAGTTACTTTGTGTTTATAATTAGGGGTCTTATAAGTATTACGTAAACAACATTATGGACATTTTTAATTTTACCCATTGACATTATTTTTTCGTTTTCGAATGGAACTAAAATCATTGGAAATTTATTAAAATGGTGATTATTATTCTTTGTGCGCTATACTATGTAACTACTCAGTAGTTACAATTATACTTGTCTGTTTGTCTGTCTGGTTGCTCCAAATCTCCGGAACGGTTGAAACTTTAAAAAAATTTGGGTTCCGAGTCAAAATAAATAAAAATTCATGAAATTGTGAATAAATTCCGATTCATTGGTCAATTATACTGGCAAGTGTTTGAATATAAATTCAGTGTCTGTGCTTTTTGTTTGTACCAAAAATAATTAAGGACCGGTACAAAAAATAGTGTCCTTATTTTTAAAATTAATACTATGTTAAGCATTAAAGAATTAAGGAGAATACAAAATTAGATACGCGGGCGGACCTGTTAGTATAACTCTATACATAAAAATTAATTCTAGTCCGCCAGTCTGGCTAAAACTCGAGAACGGTTGGACCGATTTGCCCAAATTTGGTTTTGAAATATTTAGGGAATCCAGGGGAGGAGAAAATTTTGAAGAATTACGAGAATATTTTTATTTAACAATTTCATTTTCTTCATATAAACTGTCCCTACATGTCAAACTAAATAGCGAGAAACAGAAAACGATAATAGTCGTATTAGTATGTTCTAGAATGGATATGCTAAGAATACAACGAAGTCGTGCACATCCAATTTAACAACAGCGAGCACGGGCCAAAAAGAGAGGAAATACGAAGTTCACCAGGTCATCTATTTAGAAATAAAAAAAACATACATTTAAGAATTCAAATGTGAAAAATTTTGAAAGGTAAGGCGGGAAACGACAACTAACCTAATTTCCCGTGCCACGAGGCAACAAACAAAATTTGTTCGCTTCACATCGGCCAGTTAGACCGTCCATTATTTCATTAGCTCGGTCCTGCTCCGGTAATGGATCTACGGAAGTTAAACTCTCTACTAATCACTCGCGACAAATCGTGTTTGAGTATACAGTTGAGAGTTTATGTCACAGTAATTAGTATATTGGTGCTTAATTTTAAGTTACTACTATGACGTACATAGCTGTTAGGACATTTTATCAGATACTCTAAAATTCGCTTATATTCGGTATTTCTACTAGATGTAAATTTGAAGATATTTTTTTTCTTTGATATTTATTTGTCAAGTTACGGACGTTTGAAAATTGTAATGAAAGAAATTCTTCTTTATTTCGAAATAGTTTTCACATTTAAATGAAAATCGAAACATAGCGGCTTTCAATTTCGTAGAAGGCGAGTTTCAATTATAAGAGTGTTCAAGCGTTCATAACTTGATAAAATTAAAGAAAATAAATTATATCTTTACATTTGTGTCTAGTATCAGATTTTTATTCGCTCTCATGTGAAATTACTCTCTTGTATTAGTAATATTATTTAGTAATAGTAGTTAGTATAATTATTAAGTAGTATACATTATATAAAATACGACACACAAACTGCCTCTGTGGCGCAGTTGTATTACGGTGCGACTGCCGTTCTGAGGTCTCGGGTACGATCCCCGGGTCGGGTCAAATGGTATTGGGTTTTCTACTCAGTATCATCTCGGAGTTTGGAATTTGTGCCCGATATGGCGACAAGCTCACCCCCTGTCACATCTGGGACGGAACTAAGCTTGGCGAAATGTGGTTGGTGTAGTTCGCTACATCATCTCTGCCTAACCCTTCGGGGATAACAGGCGTGAGCTTATGACACACAAAAATAAGGTTAATTAACCAAAGCAACAAATGCATTGAATTATGCACAAAAACTCAAGTGTAAATGGACGGGGCATGTCGCACGGTTTAAGGAACAGAAATAAACCCTAAAAGAGACATTTTTAAAGGCCCTCCAGGTAAAAGAAGCGGAGGAAGACCGCTGACATATTGGGGTGAAGAGATTGTTGTGAGGACAGCCGGCTCAAACTGAAAACAGACCGCACAGAACAAAGACAAATGGAGATCTTTGGAGGTTGCCTTCACCCAATATGGGGTTCCTACAGATATTACTATATCAAACTTAATTATATTGGCTATATTGTTATGTTATTTCAAATGAGTGATTAGTTAATAAGTAAAGCAGAAATGTAAACAAACTAGTTAAGCGTATTATAAATTAGTAACTCAAAAAACAATGTAAATTAGGTAATTTGTAGGAAATAAAAGGCTTTTTATTTGTTATTTATTTTGTGCGTATAATAGTAATAATATTTAGAAATATTATTAAAATTTTGGAAATAGTTTGCTAGAAGTGATTAAATGTATTATCCTAATATATTAGGGGGTAACGAATATTTCCCTCTACCTGTCAGCTCGTTAGCTGGGTTATATATAACTCGAGAATAGCTGAATTTCTGTGAGAATTTTATCCAACGACAGATGTTTTTATTTTGTAACTAGTTTTATGATATATTTTTTAGGAAAATTTTCAATAGTCAAATTTCGATCATAAATAGATAGGACGTCGCACTAAGGTTTATGATGTTAGTAATATAATAATAAAACTAAAATGAGGCAGGACAGAATATGTAGCTAGAAAGATGGATTAAAATGCTGACGGAATGGTGACCCCGTAGCATTAAACGGGAAATTGGATGGCTATCAGCACGTTATGTAGACAATATAGTGGACTAGCTCAAGGCCCAAAACGACTAGCATCTAAAAAGAGAAACTTATACTCAGTAATGGGCGATAATTAGTTGAAGATTAAATTAATAAACAGATAGGTATGTGGATGGACTGTGTGAAAGATGATATGTGTAGAAAAGGAGTGAATGCGGAGATGACAACAAATAGAGAGGAATGGAAGAGGAAGACATGTTGCGCCGACCCCAAATAAAAATGGGAAAAGGGTAGGGAGATGATGATGATAGGTATGTAAAGAGGAGGTTCAGAGATTTTCGAGTTATAAGCTAACTAACGGAGAGATAGGGAATCTTTTTAGAATCCCCAGGGATACAAATAAAAAAACAATAAAAATCGCTAAATAAAATATGCTAATGAGGACGGAAAATGAAATAATGTAATTCAGTCGGAATTAGGTTGAGGAAGCAAGCTCGAGAGATAATGCAGTCCGCTTCTATTATTATGTTCAGAATTAAATTATGTTAATTCCGTCGGTACAATAATACAAAATTTGTATCGTTTTGTTGATTCTCGTTCTGTAGATAATTCAAGAACTGGCATTTGATTTAATTAATGGTAGATGTGACAATCGAGGTAATTGGTTATTTTCCTTTGATAATACTAATGAAAGACTCAAGTGATCTTGAGGTTATTTGTGCTTGCTAAATATAAATATATCGTCTTGGCTTAGTGTGTTTGCCATTCCGAACCACATTGCCACTTAATAATCAGGTGAGATTCTAGTCAAAGCTCTTAAGCTTTACAGTATATAAAAAAATGTCAACATTAACTAATTAATTTAAAAAAAAACCATGCACATTATAATTCATGTAACTTACTTATTAATAAATTGAAAATAAAATCCAAACAAAACGCGGAGTGTATGGAAATGACACTGAGTAAAGACATCCTATTAAATACTGTAGAACTCAACACGACGCCGTGTAAACGATACGAGACTTACTGAAGCGAATCCATTTTACTTTGAATCTGTGCGTTCATTGTGTCGACAGATTCGTTATATGTCTAATTTATTAGCTTTAAGGCGAAACGGAGGTGAACTCGACGTTGAAGCTTCTTGCGAATGTTGAAGGAAATTAGTAATTGACATACTATCTTGCTGAAGGATTTTAGCATCAATTTAATTCTATAGTTGATTATTAGAAATAGAATATTGTAGTATTAAATGACAAATAGGTACCATCGCTGACGAAATTTCTATAAAAGTTTGCTGCAACTGGGATCGTGATTCATTGTATGTCAGCTGTCGATGCGTGCAGATTTGTATACTCAAGTCACTCTGTTGTTGGTTAAAAGTATGTACAGACGTAAGGACGTTTTGGGCGGTCTGCTATCACTCCCTTTTTATGATTTATGACAGTTTGATTCAAGTAGAGTTTCCTTGTTTTTGTTTATTGAAACATAAAGAGTTCTCTAACAGTAGTTACTATAAGTACTCTAACAATAATCAGAGTAAATAATAAAAGTTCTAATGGTTATCTTTGAAAAACATTTCTCAAATAGGTATAGCTACTATAAAACCACCAATGGTTAGTTCCTCGATTCTTCTAAGTTCTAGGAGGCCTATATTCATTCGAGAATACAAAGTGAATTGCAAATAAGCCTTTGAATATTATAAGAAGAAGCCTTTCTATATGGAGCCATAATGACAGTAGCGATACTAGTCATAGTTTTTCGTTCTAATAGATTTGTGCTGAAACTGTTGGCTTGTAATATAAAATTACATTACCAATGCATAGGAAATGCATTGAATAACATCGACAGTGTTTATATGGCAACTAAGGACATTCATTGTAACTGCATGCAATTTCAGACTCCTAGCATCGTCGTCGCTTTTAACGGAACTTTAAAGTGATATACGGCATCCTTCCTTTATATGTGGAAGTAAGTGACTCTGCTAAGTTATAATATTTATTTATATGATATATCATGTATGGAAATTCTACATTTTTAAGGAATACTTTGCTTTTGTATTTACCTGTCATTGTAAAGAGCACCGAGAATCTGTTTCTATGCTTTCAGTTTGGTTAAAATACTTGTTATGTTCAAAAATATTCATGTGGGATGCAATATTGTTTGACAGTAAGATACAAATAATTTCTCTCTTTCTTGATCGCATGGGACGTAAAAAATAATTGTACCGAGCAGTGTCGTAACTTAATCTAAACCACAGTTTCTCACCTTATTTTGCCCATCGCCTACTTTGTATTATTTTCTAGAGTCCCCATCTTAATTTTTTTGCCTTTTTAAGCTATATTTTTAATCCGCCTCTCCGCTATCTTAATTCTTCTTAATTTTCTCTGGGTCTTCTACTTCCACAAGGGAGCGTTATCTCCCACGTTGAAAACCTAGAATCTAGACGGACGCTGTATCAAAATATTTCGAGGTGTAGTACTGGACAGATGTGGTAAAACCTAATAGGAGGATAATTATTATTATTAACATTTTATGGATTCTTGCTTACACATGTCACACATCACAGATCTCCTATAGTCCGGTAGCTCCATATCAATAATAAGGTTGATATGGTTTTAAATACGCCCCTGGTGCGAAGTTTTATATGTCTCTCAGTATATTAGTAAATAGATGTAACATCCCATGACGTGCAGATATTTTGTAGAGCCCCATTGGAGAATAATGGAGTAACAATTATATATTTAATGAGTTACCTTATTCGATTACATTTTGCAAAACAAAGATTCTAAACCAGTATTTTATTGTGATAAAGAAAAAAAAACATCACTTATATGCGATTATTGTGAAAGTACTGACGACATATGTATTACTTACTCTGAGAATGTGTCTAAGCTGGCAAAATGTGTCAGATAATGCTACCGGATTCTTGGCGGAGGATGGGGGACAACAATATAATTTTGGGAGATCCTATGTCACATACTGGTAGAATTCCCTATAAGTTTAAAGTAAATAATGAACACCTAGATATGTCATATACCGTCGACTTCTTCCGAGGCTGGAATAGTCATCTGGGACGCACTCTAGCCTTGTTAATTGAATAGATTTAAAAAAATTGTGACAGGTTTTACCGTATATATACATTTAACTAATAAAGCTAATGAAAAATCTTTCATTTTTGTGTTTCATATATGATCCACCGAATTTTCGAGGTATATATAATATTGATAAAGAAATTGTGCGTAGCGTCGTGATGCACGTCGCTTTTATATTATAGTGTTGGACGGGATATTTTTTGTGGTATCTCCATTTGCGGGCTGAGCACGTTTATACCCTGCCAAATGGAATAGTACCTATATAGGTATAGTTACAGGAGTTGCTTCATTTTTATATTATTCTCTTATATTCTCGTTGTCTATATTAGTGAAGACATATGTACCTTTATTGTTGTACCTAGTGAAAGAGTAAATAAATGTACCTGGCATATTTCTAGGTCCCCGGGTAGTATGCTATGCTTAAATTTTTTTTAAAATATTATATTTGTTTCATTACGTTTTTTTTTCAGTTTGGCATTACCTAATTCTCCGCTTTTAAATTAATATCTGTTATTTGATAAATAATAAAAAAAAACAATGTATTAATTGACTTTCTATAATGATGAAATAAAAAATGTTAACAGACCAATTTATTTTCATTAATAATATTAAAACTCGTCAATAGCAGTGCGCTGTCAGGTGTAAATGTACCGCTTCAAAAAGAGTCTTATTTTAGAGTTTTGAGTATAAATGAATATTACATACTTTAAATATTTAGTTATATATTATTTTTATTGTTATTAGTACCAGATTTGATTTGTCATTCTAGATATCGTCGATGTCAAAGTCTTCTTTGGGGTGCTGGGTCGAGTTTTTATAGCTTTACCTCTATATCCGCCCCCTACACTTAACACTTTTCTAGTTAAGTGACTTTCACCTCTCCTCATGAGATGTCCATACCACGCTAACTACTTAACTTCTCTGTCACCCGAGCCCCCTCCACCTCCCTCTGATCACATCTAATCTTATCCATTCTAGTTCTGAATCACATTCATCTTGACATTACCATCTTTGCTAAATTCACCTTTTTTCATCCTTCTCTTTAGTTGCCCAATACTTAGATCCATATCTACATCCATGGCAGGGCTTGAACCAACGTCGATACTTAGTTTGGTTAAATTAGTTTATTTAATTAATTTCTCAAAAAATCCACCGACGCTCATAACTATGGGCATGTTATCGATATTCTTCTGTTTTCAACCAATCGACCAGCACCACTTTAATTACTTGAGACAATGAATAGTTACTGTAAACGAAAGCTTCTATTATCAAAACTATGTAAACAAACTTTATATTAACGTTTACTAAATGGAATGAAATAATGCGATGTATAAAATTTTTCTCATTTTATGATCGGACCGAAAGTTATCGAAGCGCGAACTCGATGTATTTACTAAATTGAAAGTGGAATTTCGTGTTTATTCGATTGCGCTACGTTACTGGGTCACATACACCGTCACGTAGAGCGGCTAACATCATGATTTTAATTTTTCTTTGTAAAATTCTCTCGTACCATGTTATACCAAAATGTACACATGTTAATTTATATGCGTAGAGTGTTTTTTTATACTGCTTAAGTTCAGCGCTTTGACCACAATTTTACCTGATGTTAAGTGTCAATGTGATCCAAGGTCGTTTAAGGTTTTGGAGCGTCTCTCCATAGCTTCGTGAATCATTAGCATTTGACTGCTGAGACCACAGAAAGATGCCTTCGTTAGGAGGGTCTGCACCTGTAAAGAAGTTCGTGCAATGCAAATGCAGCTTCATGGTCATATGGGTATTTGAGGAATACCGTGGAGCTTTAGTCTATAATAATATGACATTACCCACCTTTCGCTGCACGGGGGGTTGAGTACATTATGCATGATTCCCCACTTAAAAAACGAAGTATTCCAATATTATACTAAGCTAAGCATACTAAGTTTAGAGGTATGGTTAACAAATATGTCGCAGCAGACGGCACCGTGGGGTTTAGTGGGTATTCCCGGTGCTTCACGACCAGCTGGTAGGGAGATGCGTAAATGCATTTCCCCACGTAAAAAAAGGTATGAGAAAACATATAACGTAGAGAAAGGACAAAGAAAACTACGTATTGGATATCTAATATACAGCTTAATTTATCCGCTAATAAAATATGTTTAAGTTAATTCTGTATGAAATGAATCAGGAATGAGGAGATCCGCATAAGAACAAAAACTATCGGTACTGCCAAGCTTAAGTGCCAATGGGCGAGGCACATTGCCGGTAGATCCGATGCCCTATGGAGCCAACGTATTCTCCAATGGCGAGCATGTACATACCAGAAGACACAGCGTGGACTTACTACAACTAAGACCTGGCTCAGGTCGCAGGAATCCAATATTTGTGAATACTGCTAGATTGCTTGCTGTGGGGTTTCATAGAGAAGGGAATAGTCACAGCAGCGGACGTATTTTGGCTGAAATAATCAGAACAAAATTATATATTGATGTATTTCTTTTGCTCTCTATTCTCTCTTTCTCTTGGTATCCCTCTCCTTTACATCTGTAACGTGTAACTTGCTGAACGTGAAATATTTTTTTGTCTCTTTCATTTATTGTATTATTAGCTAAGTTGTAGCTCCTCTCGCTTTACACAGAACCCCCAAATTATTCTCCTAAACTTTGTTTATTTTTTATAAACATAAAGTAACAATATTTCTAATTGTTGTGTAATAAATATACCGGACAAACATCTTTATATATAGCGATAATTAATAGACGTAAAAATGTGGGTATGTCGCGAATTGTGTGCGGCGCTTACCTACAACGAAATTCAGTTGGTATTTAAATAAAGAATGGATACAACTCGATCCAGTGTTTTCTTAAATATAAACCACTAATAAATTATAGCACTTGCCTAAAATTGTGCATTGAATAGGTTACAAACAGACACTACAATTTTATTTATTAGTATAGATCATTGAAATAAACCTAAACGTAAACATCGTGAAATTGCGAAGGACCGTCATACACAGCCCTCACCACGGTAACTAGAAATTGAATCACTCGACAGGATCCCGTACGAGTAAATGAGATTCATATAAGAATATTGTAACACGATAAAGGCACGGTAAATATTTTCCAATATTTTCCTTAGTGTGACATAGTTTAGGAAGTATTCAGTATGTTAATTCGTAAAGGTATTATTTATTAAACTAGTTTGTGTTCAATGAATCATACGCAGATGTTATTTTGTGGATTTGTTAAATGATCTTTTTTTTAAGTATCTTGATTATTTTATATTAAAACTTTTCAAAAAATATTCTAAAAATTGTGAAATTTTGTCGCTTTCATATATTCATTAAGCGTGCGAGTGTCCGTCCCACAGCCAGGAGCTAAAAAAGTGTTACACGCCTTGCGTTATAAACAAGCATTTTAAATGCTGAAATCTGAATGTGCCGAAACGGGCGGGTCAGGTGCATACCTTTTGCTAACTTGGGGAACACTGGACTTTACTGCATAATCTACGCTTAGTGACGACAAGATAATTGTACATTTTTTACTTTGTCATAAATAGGTTCGTCGTCGTTCTGGAGGATGATGCCTATTGTTGAAAGATCTTCCTTCATCAGTTATATCCATCCATCCATCAATTTAACTGAAATACGTCCATTGCTTGACATATGTCTCCCCCAAAGATCTCCACAACGACCGGTTTTGCGATACCCACATCCAGCGAATTCCCGCGATATTCACCAGGTCATCGGTCCACTTTGTGGGGGCCTACTGTCGCTACGTTTGAGTGGTAGCCATTTGAGAGTCCGTTGACCCCATCGAGGATCGGTTCTACGAGCAATATGCCCAGCCCACTGCCACTTAAGTTTAGCAATTCTTCGAGCAATGTCGGTTACTTTGGTTCTTCTGCGGATCTTCTCATTTCTGTTTTGATCACGAAGTGAAACTCCAAGCATAGCCCTTTTTTCATTTACATAACTCAGTCAATGATATCATTGTAGTATATTTAAAAACTACATTTATGTTATTGAGAATTACGTATGAAATAACATATAGATGAACTAAATAATTTTATGTCGAATTAGGTTCACTGATATTATTTTACTGTGGATGAAACGAAACAGATTAAGGTCGATTTACACGGGTAAACTAGACGGTGTTCTTATCGCGCGGGAGCATTTCTGTTCACTGTATGTCGCATCGTTTCAGAAAAGGAGTTTTGAGTGAAATCATACGTATGACATTTTATGATATCTTTTTTTACACTGTATAGGCTCAGTGCTTTGACCACAATCTCGCCTGATCTTAACTGATGATGTGGTCTAGGATGGTAGACACAATAAGCAGAGAGGTACTTGTTCTGAAGTGATGCTGTCGGAATACACCTATTAGTATTTAGCAACAGATTTTCAAACTTGAGGGTGGTAGTTACGTTTTTAGAAAATGCCCTGACTTCATGCAGTACAGAATGCCCTACCACCATACGTAGAAAATAATCTACCATTATACAATCTTGCATATCCTGATCACCCTTCCGCTGTAAGCGGCTTGGCTTATTCAGGCTTACTGTAAGTGGATTAAACAGATCTCGATTGTTAATATATTTTCAATTTCTTTTGACTTTGAAATTGTTGGATTAATTCAATTAACATTGAATATAATATTCTTCATAAAAATTTGAATTTACCAAAAAAAATATTTGTGACGTGCTTATCTACTTATAAAAGGTATGGATTAAACAGTTCAGTATCTTTTTCTATTGTTTATCAATCGTTTTTCTAAACGAGTAATAAAATAAAAATTAGATTTATATTTTTTTTTCCTTCAAAGTAGTAATAATTATGGTAGAATTTTGACCAATAAAAGTTACATATTAGTATGTTAAAAGGTGTAAGTAAGCTATTGATTGCCGCATCGTATTGTAAGTTCGCGTGTCGAGACTCAGTCAAGTTTGCGTGTAAATCTAAAGCCATTATGTTATGGTCGATGAAAGATTCATGGCTTCGAGTTCTTTGTTATTAAATAATATTAATATTACTATCAGAAAGTAACGCAATTTCATATATAAATATATTGGCTACGTTTGTCTTTTGATTAGAATCTCTCATGTTAGTAAGTTTTTGTAAAAAAACTGTCTCCTGAAGGTAGTATATGCCACTAGTAAGACAGAAAATTTCTCTACTGGGGAAGAAGTTATAACCGCAGCCAGCACAAGAAAGTAACACTGTATACCTTAGCATAACACACACTACACTGCATCCCACAGTTCTGCACACTACATGCAGGCGATTGGGTTCTATACATGACCTTGAGATCTGGTAGTTCCCTAAACGACCATAGATTTTTCACGAGACAAATTATGCGGAATTTACTTTTCGGGTAAGCAACCCAAGCCGATGTATTTATCATTGTGGTGTTTTTGCATTGGTTTCCTTTTTCGGCAGAGTGCCTTAAAACACTCAACGTACAAGTTTGGTGCAACTATCAAGGTATTTCAGGACAACAGGATTTGGAGAGAGAGCCTGCGTGGGGAGAGAGCCTGTGGGTCAGGCATCGACAATCTCCCCCCATCCCCAACGAACTAAAGTATGGACGTGGCCCTGTTGGGCCTGCCGCAGGGGGCGACGCGGAGCATGCTTCCGCTATCCCGTATACTCCCCAACCGAAATGCGGCGGGCGGCCCCGGGAGGTTTAGTGGGTATTTCCGACGCTTCTCGTCGGGTGAGTCCCACACTGGTGTGGAAACGTCCCTCCACATCCCCTTACCTATTGCATTGGGGGGACTTGATCCTCCTAATGCATTTGGTAAGGGTAATGTGTAAATGCATTCCCCTCGTCAAAAAAAAAGGTCAACAGGATTTAGTTGAAAAAAAAATCGTAGTATAATTTTATCATGGTGCTTCACCGAAGACTTGGCGTCATTACGTTTCCCTTACTCCAGAATCTCTATAATATACTTCTCAAGTTCTAAACCAGTTAACAAAACGTTACATTGTGAAAAACTATATTATCCATCCGTCCATCCACCCATTCAACCGAAAAATGTCCACTGCTGGACGTAGATCTCCTCCAAAGTCCGGTCTTGCACCACCCGCATCCAGTGGATTCTTGCTACCTTCACCCATTCGTCGGTCCATCTTGTGGGTGGCCTACCGACGCTACGTCTTCCGGTGCGTGATAGCCATAATAATTTATATAAAACCATAGAATAAAAATGCAATTACTAAAGAGAGAATGAAAACAATACGTCTAAAACATTCCACTAATGACTCGGTTCGGATGAATGATGCTCGTGGAACAAAAGGTTGTGATGAAATACAAAATGGTCGCGCGGTTCCCTCCTTGTGACGCTGTCCACTGAAATGTGTCCAGTTTCGTTATTATTTCATTTGCTATTTTACAATTAAATATTAACCTTTTCTAATTGTATGTTTGTGAGGATTATTGAAGAGAAAACTTCTTTAGCGGCATTGAGTGTTTCTCAGTAGGGGTAAAACTTATACATTCGCTTCACCAATCCTATAACGTCAGCATGTTAAAGTATGTCAAGTACAAGATGGCATTAAAATACTGGCGCTCAGAGATAAATAAAAAGATTTATAATTACACAGCCTATCGTATGTTTTGATAATAAATAAACTGCAATGAAAATACAGATGCTGTGTATAAGAACCAGACAAATGTTATATGTTAAATGTTAGGTTATAGTAATAATTTCAATTTTCAAATAATCAAATTTAAACATTAAAGAACAATTATTCCAAAGTTTCGAGTTGTCACTTCTGTCGGCAGTCTCCATGGCCGCCTAGTTTTTAGTATAAATAATAAAGTCTTTCATAAATATTACCTTGAAGATTATTTTGTCGAGATTGTGACTTTAAAGGAACTATTTGAGAAATTTTTATTCTTGCATTATTTTCTGTGACAATTAAAACGTAATTTAGGTAATCGTTAATTGACTTTTTTGAGTGTATATATAATAAGGTAAAGATGAAATCGATAAATAGATAAAAGGTAGATAAAAAAGTAAGTCCACATTTTCTGTCAACAGATTTTCTTTACCAGTTAATTATGGCGTTAAGCTTTAGATTTATAAATAAAAAAATAGAAAGTTTCCATAAATATTTCTATCCTAATTATAAATTCATGAATCTCGGTCTATCTGTCGTATGAGGAAATAATAAAAAGTCAAAGGGAGAATTAGAAATATATCGAAACGGGAAAATACTTTATATTACAAGTAATAATATAGACAGTAACGATGCTTGGTCCGCTTGTTCCAGCGGTGCGACGCGCTTGCTTCAACAAATTATTTGTTGGACAATATTTTCCGCTGCCTTTTTTTTTATTTTCGAATGGTGGTACTTCTCTCCCTGATTGAGTAGTAAATTTTTTGTATCTAGTAAAAAATTGCTTCTTTGATTGAGAAGCTATCAAATTGGCATTTACCTTAATGTGAAGCGATAATGCCTTAGTTAGTAGTGCGGTTGGATTCCTCGACAATGGACGCGGATTCAAACCCACCTAATCAACTCTAAAACCATCCTGAGCTTTCGGTGAAGGAAAACATCTTGAGGTAACCAAAGCTTGGTGGTAGGTCACTTTCTAATAATGCCCGACTGGGTAGCTACCACCCTCAAGTTGCGTTTACCATCCGGGACCATATCGTACTTAACCTCGCGTCGATTGAAGCGGAATCCGGCCGCACTACCTGCTACGCCATCATCGCTTTAAAATGCTCCATGATTATTATAGGTATGTTTGTTGCTTAATAACAGTTAAACTATTAGACAAATTGAAAATAAATTTGGCGTGAAAAGACTATTCCTCTAGAAATTTAATATGCGATACCTTCTTCTATTAATAGCTTCACTTAGTTAGACCAATCATTCATTTATTTGAAGCGAAATGATTAGCTGTGATAAACATTTTTTTTTGCTTAAGGAAAAAGTTATGATTCCAATAGCACAATATATCGATCAGTCTGTCATGTCTAGCTCTATAAAGTTGAGATTAAAAAAGAACATCCAATAAAATGCTAACAACATTAACAAGGTTGTCACTTGACAGATTATTATAAATGTATAAAAAGTGCGTTAACGGTGAACCTTAGCAAGATTATACAGCGTAGATATCCGTCTGTCATCCTATCTAGTCTGAAGCTATGGTTGTCAGTATTTACTGAGATAGGAAACGGCATAGATGTCATCACTCAGACCTTAAGAGACTTTGGTTGGGGGTATACTATGAATATTTACGGTTGATTAAATATTCTCTATGAAATATAACATGGTGTATAAAAACAAATAATATCAAATAAACTGAATTTTCGTTAACTACTAAAGTTGTATAAAAAATGTTGACGATTTGGTAATCTACTGGTATTTAAATGTCACAAACTTTTAAGAGTGCTTCTATAGATGTACGTAATAAATGGAAATACCACGGTCATCTATTTTTGCTGCAAAGCAGTAATTCTAGTAATACCGTATTGCGATCTTAAGTAAACAGTTGTAGTACGCATTACGCATTCTTACTTCAGGTTATTTTTAACTGACCTTAATTATGAAACTGTATCACTTACTGTTAAGCTACCGTCTTTATCTCACCTGCACGACGGTAGGGCGAATGCAAGCTGAGTCATACTTCCCTCCAGCCCGTTTCATGATACTTGGAAAAATATTTGGAGGATTGCTGCCATACCAGGTTTCAATCATCGGCAATCATTGGAGTCATCTGCCATTAGACAGGTACGTAATACCTGACTTGCAATTATCAGCTTTATCAGAATAGTTCTATCAAAGCTTCTGGCAAAAGTTTAAGCCTTGCACAGGATTGCTCTAAGAAGTGGTTCCTGATATCACACTCAATACACTAATATCAACTTATCAATTTATTTATCTAAAACTGTTAGTTATTCAGACGGCTAATCGTCATAATCTCAATCCTTCTTTCTTGCCTTCATCGTTAGCTTAGGATTCGAATTTATTCATTGGCTGCGTGCTATCACTGCAGTCTCATTCTCTCAATTTTGCTCAGATGTAACATAAAACCCAATTTAAATACTGGTAAAAGGTAGGTAACGTATATAATTCGGTGTGAGTTATCGTCATTATTACTGAAACATAAAACCGTTTGAGAATTACGACTTCTGACAGGCGTAGCGAGCGAGCCGGGCGTTATGAAATTAATTGTTAATTATAACGCGACGAATTTGTTTATGATTAATTATAATTATGACTAGTGGGCGCCCGTGATTTTGTTTGCGCACAATAATTTAATTATTATTCATTAATCCTCATCAATCTCCTCCATGTTTTGTTTTCATTTAACTAATTTACTATTATAACTTGCAAACTTCCAAGTCACTATCTGGTCTCTAAGCTTGTAAAACTTCTAAGCCACCTAACGGGAGACAAACAGACAGATTGACGTTGCCTTTTTTTAATATTTAAGGATACGTTTTTAATTATGATAAAATATTAGAGTATATTATGATAAAAAATTGAAAGAAAATATAGGAAATTTATTTGAATGGTTTTTTGGGCGCATTACTTATTGCATGATATTATTATCGTTAGCAGATGATAATATTGACTATACCTATCATTCAAGGAGCACCTTTTTTTTAAAACAAAAAAATCACCTGTTACGTATAATTTAAGTTTTATTAACTTCCGAATTCGAGATGTGTTTATAAAACAGACTACTCGACTAACTGAATAGAAATTTCTTAAGTTTTCTTGTTGTATTATTAAGTCCATTGGATTATTTGACTAGCTTTACATCTTGCTCGATCTCCGACGATTATATATTTACAATTTTACTTGTTATAAGCTGGGGATAACGTTTGAATACAACTTTTCATTAAAATTGGACTATATTATGTAATTTTGGTGGCATTTTATGTGATATAGTTTTGTTGACGTGTATAACTGAAGTGTTATGAAAACAGTGACACGAAAAATGAATTCTGAGAGAGCAAAACAAATTCCCTTTAAATGCTCAAATGGTCTCCACTTTGTTAGAACAATAAAAATTAGTAAAATAATACGAAGTTGGCCCTAAAGATCTTGTATTCAAGGTGTGATGGTAGGGCATTTTCTGATAATGCCCGCCTCGTTAACTACCACCCTCAAGTTTGAAAAACTGTCACGAAATACCAATAGTTGTGTTCCGGCAGCATCACTTGAGTACCAGTACCTCTAGGCTTAGTGTCATCGTGGACCACATCGTCACTTAGTATCAAGTGAGATTGTGATCAAAGCACTAAGTCTATACCATGTAAAAAAAAGGAGAAGTAAATATTCACACCGTCAATTTTTGTTATTATCAAGTCCGAGTGGAAATTTCTTGTGGAAATATGAAATCGTATTTTTATTAACGTTAAAATCTCGAAGTTTTTGATTGAAATTTATCAAAGTGTGTAAAGTGTCACCCCTATGCAGGTAAAAGACTAAGTTATAAATCGGCTACCCGACAGGATATTTGCACTTTAATGGCATTATTACCATAATCGATGTCCGGTAGGAGGCGTAGAGACCGCTTCCTGTTTCAATATTAATGATTTTGAGTTTCGCCATCCGATGCTCGGTGATTTAATGAGGACGTACAATATTTTATACGTAAAATATTCAATAATTTATATAATACTAACGACGCGTCCCGGCTTCACACAGGAATTATAAATCTCAAACTGCCTCGGTGGCGCAGTTGTATTATGGTGCGACTGCCGTTCTGAGATCTCGGGTTCGATCAAAGTCAAGTAGTATGGGTTTTTCTACTCAGTCTCATCCCGGAGTTTGGAATTTGTGCCCGATATGGCGACAGGCTCGCCCCCTTTCACATCTGGGGATGGAACTAAGCTCGGCGAAATGTGGGTGGTGTAGTTCGCTATTTCACCTCTGCCTAACCCTTCGGGGATAACAGGCGTGAGCTTATGCTATGTTATATATAAAACCTCTAAGTAAATAAAAAAGCTTAGCCTGCGTGTTAGGTACACATTGATAATGTAGCTGAAGTGATTGATTGGTTCTTAAAATCAGTTAAGTTGTTTATTTCATAACAAACAAAAAAAAAATCCTTTTTATATAATACTAACGTCCTGCCCCGGCTTCGCTCGTCGACATATATACCTTTAAAAAAACATAGTTTATGTTTTTAATCAATGATAATTTAGTTTTATAGAGCTGAAAGAGTTTTCAAAATCGGTTAAGTATTTGTTTACATATCTTCGCTTGCATACAACGATTTTCCTTAAAATTATACATTTCATTACATGAGTTAAAATTATTCATTTGTTTTGATAAACTATGAACGCTAGTGTGGTCGGTATAGAATGTTCTGGATCTGATCTAGGTATCACACAAGCAGCACATTGACTGATTGTAATTCTATGGATTCTTTTCATATATTGTTAACAACATGATAGGAAGGGAAAAAGCAATTTTTTGAGCCAAGAAGTTGAATTATGCAATTCCAAATTGCTGCGATAATCATTTGAAGTTCGTGTCGACTTATTTCACGTTAAATACCGCGTTGCTCACTCTACACGTGGAAAAAGAAGGGAACATCTTCGCATATAATATCCACAGATAAAATTATATCGACGGCGTCATTAAACTTGTCAGAGCCTATAAGATATGTCAATAGTAGTAAGTACAGTTGAGATCAATATAGAGCAACAGGTGGCAAGATGCAAATGCGTTGAGGATATGGCATAATCCACCGTGTAAAAGAACGCGGCATGGGAACTAAAACACCAGTATCATTTATTGCGTTCCCGTCTTTGACTATTTCTCCGGCATATTCCTTGCAAAACATTCAGAATCATTTTGTAAGGAAAGTCGTAGGTGGCTGATGGTATAACTGAAACATCTGAATCTGAATCTGTACTCCATCCAATCCGTACTTAAGACCCAATGTCGCAACTTCATTAAATGCACATATACACTCTAGAAACGCCTTTTAGTTAAGGCCGTTTCGTATACCATCCAGACCGAATGTTCCGCAACCGATGCGGAGGCCGCATAATATCTTAACTTGTGGCGATGATGACATCACGCATATATATAAGAGCTTTCTGTATCCACCGAAAAAAATTAATGTCCTCGCCCGCGTAACCACCGTTCTTGCTAGCGGGGACGGATGGCTAACTTTCCTTCAGGACACACTCTGGGTCCCCTTCTGGTGGCGGCCTAAGATATGCCTCGATCCCTATCTGGTAAGGCTCTTGACGCCGCCGCCAGCGCGATACGGTGACACTGCATACATCTTAGCATAACACACACACTCCCGCAATTAGATGTAAGGGCAATTTTTCATAATAAAAAAAACGGTGGAATTAGCTAGGTATAATTTCCGTGGAACTTTTTACTCAAGGAACAAACAGGTAAGCCGAGGTTCGTATCACTTTGGTGCCCTTGTGCTAGTTACCTTTTTCAGATGAATGCCTTAAGTGCTCTCTCCATAGTTCGGCGAAGCTGTAAAAGCCCTTCCAGTCCATAGCGTTAGCTCGTTCGACCAAAAAAACTCTTAGTCTCTAGTCGTGGAACGAGCAACAACTCTAGAAAACACTTTATCTATCACGAGTTGTCGTATGGATGATCGTCACAGCTAAGGACTGATTCTATTGATGAAAACTATCACTCTGGTTAACAGCATCCTGATGAGACATCAGCTCGAATGGTCTAACTGATTAAGACTAAGACTAACTGACCGTGTCTTGATGGTGCTGCGTCTTGTTCGAAGGCATCCCAATCTTGCTCCATATACGGACTGTGCTTTTCGTCATGTTTTTTTTATTAGGTATAGGCTCAGTGTTTTGACCACAATCTCACCTGATGTTAATTGACGATGTGGTCCAGGATGGTAAACACATTAAACCTAGATACTGATTCTAAAGTGATGCTGCCGGAACACACCTATTGGTTTTCGGACTTGAGGGTGGTAACTATCTAGGCGGATATTATTAGAAAATTCCCTAGCAACATGCTATGGTTTCCTCACGATGTTTTCATTCACCGAAAGCTCAGGGTGGTTTTAGAATTGGATAGGTGGGTTTGAATCCGCGTCCATTGTCGAGGAATCCGGAGTTTCTGATGTCTGATATTGTTCAAATCGATAAATACAATATCCATCAAAGGGGAAGCAAGTTTGATAGACTACAAATGTCTACGCTACGTATAGAGATGGGTAGGGTAGTAATCGATGCGAGCGAATATTTTAAAAAAAGTAAATTTAAGATTTTTTTTTATCTTCTACAAGTTACTTTGAAATGTATCGATATAATAATACCCATTAATATTTTAATGATTACAGCAGACGCTCGCGTTAATAAATTTTGATATAAAGTTACAGTTATGACAAATTTAACGAGTTTTCTAATTGCGTCTCGCGATATGATAAGTTTAGAGGTAATAATAACATTATAGGGACTTGGTATAAATTTCCCCAGGAGAAATGTTAAAAATCATTTCTACAGTTGAGATTAGAAATCATTAAAGTGAAGTACATATATTTTTAAGAAGAAAATCATTGTTGAGTAATTTATTTATTTATTTGTTGGAAGATCAACAGTTATATTTTACATTGTTAGTTAACAGCCACATTACAAACAAAAAGCCATTTACAGGTCCTCGCGGTTAAGTAACAAATTAAAAACCAAGTGGTTTATTATTATATATTACAACATATTACTACATGAACCTAAAATTAAAATAAAAAATAATAATAATAATAATAAACTGAAAGATTATAATTAATTACAACTACTTACAACCGCCATCATTAAAGAAGAGGCTACTTAAGGATGTTGACGCCATATTTGTGTTAGTATTAAATAAATCTAAATCACTAATCTCATTAGACTATTGAAGGAGTGACTAGATCGCTATAAAAATGAATTTTGTCGGTAATTAGTAGGAACAGTGGGAAGCGATAGGGGGACATTCGTACGTACCTAAATACTTGGTTGGAACGGTTAACCGTAATTTGGAAAGAAGTTCGGGACAATCAACTTTATTGGACGCAATTTTGAGCAGATATGTAATGTCAGCAATTTCTCGTCGTTCGACAAGAGGCAACAAATGATGTTTCCTACAAAGTTCATTGTAACAATTAGGATCATAGCAATCGTGTAAGCGGTGACAGATATTTAAGGAATTTTCTTTGGATACTTTCTAATCGATTTATGTATAAATTATATCTAGGATTCCAGATCTGGGATGCGTATTCCAAGTTACTATGAACATAAGCACAATATAGTATGTTTAAAGTTTTTATGTTACTAATGTATTTAGCGTTGCGCATCACAAACCCAAGCGTCTTGAAAGCTTTTTTTACTATATTGTCAATATGCATATCGAAAAGCATAACGTACGTACATAAGCACGAATAACGTCCTGTCTCTGCAGTTCAATGCCTTTCAGGTAGTACTTCGAACTAAGGATCTTGGTTTTTCGAGTGAAGGTAACTAAAAAGCATTTAGAAGGATTCAAGTCAAGTTTGTTTCTCAGGCAGTACTCGTCTAGACTGTACAAGTCTTGTTGTATAATATCTGCATCTATTTGCGATGTAATAGCCTTGAATATTTTCATATCATCAGCAAAGCAAAGAAGGCTGGAGAATTTTATACAAGTATTGATATCATTGGTGAAAAAAAGTAAAGGGTCTAATAAGGAACCCTGCGGTATACCACTTGGAATAGGCACTCAGTAATAACGTATTATGTAATGATAATTACCTTCTTTAATGAAATCTGTATAAAAAACGGCGCTGCTACGGGGAAGACGATTCATTCTACGTCGAATATTGACGCATGCGGACCTGTAAACGAAAGTCATTCTATTATTGTTGGTCATAAATGTGTACAGACGTAAAGGGTTTCATGCGGTCTGTTATCATGTATTATTTTTTTTACGACTTAACGATTGACATGACATTTCACTCCTTGTAAATTTTATTTTTAGTTATTTCAGGAGTTATCAAATAGTATATACTGATATTATATGAAACTTCATAACGACGAATGAAGCATCCACTCGCAATAACAGAATGAGGACGATGCGCTAATTGTAATGATGGCGTACGGTATCACGACAAATTTGTTTATGCACTTGTAAAACTCTCCAAGGTAACGACCTGTATACCCAGTTTACGGTATCGCAGCAGTAAAATATAAATTTGTCGACTTTATATAGTACAAACTTGCTCAGAGTATATTGCCTAGCGTTTTAGATCATATCTCGAATGAAATGAAGGGGATGTGAGTCGGATCGATAGAAAACTTAACTTGGTTTTATATCGAACGAGGCACGATTTATATCCAGCAATATTCATATTAATTTTATAAATTGCGGTTCGCATGAATTGTTAAGTTTTTTTTTTTTGTTTCAATTAAAAGTTGTTGTCATAAGTGATCCATTAATTAGCGATTGGTATTTACTAAAGTTTAGCTTAAACAAATTATTGTGCAATATTACGCTTATTTGCGACATTGATGATAGATTCCAATTTCAAACTTTAATGTAAATATTTTTCATTTTGATGTATGCCAATATTCACACCAAGGAGCGACCACGTTATAAGTTACTGGACAACCCTATTATTCCATGCGCATTTCAAATGAGTATTTCTGTTTTTTTTTAGAAATTAAGTAAAAATGAGCAAGTAAAATACCTTTTAGAAGGTTCCATTCCATTTAGAATATTTTTTCGTAGTTCCGCTGAATGTTCATGTAAATGTCCTAATTAGAGAGACAGGGAGAAAGGCACACTTTTTAAATAGCTATCTGGTTTTTTAAGTCTCTAAGTTTTTTCTAGTTATAACTAAGTAAAAAAATGAGGGCGCCTACTTTTTGAAGCTAGAAAGTACTTTAGTCGATGCAAATGTGATGACTATATATTACAATCACCGTTATAAACAACTTATAGAGCTTACTACTGTACTACTAGGATTACATAATCGCTAGGAACTAACCTACACCGAACACCACTCCGGCATAGGTACAAGACGTACTCCGGTCTCTATCCGAGGGAGTTCTCGCAGCCGCCGCTAGCGTGATACGGTGACACCGCATGAACCAGCGTGATACGGTGACACCCCATGAATCAGCGTGATACGGTGACACCCCATGAACCAGCGTGATACGGTGACACCCCATGAACCAGCGTGACCCACATTCTTGGAGTTACACGCAGGTATATGGTTTCTGTGAAGGATATCCATTTTCATTTTTACAAGCCGTAGGGTTAGTACAGATTCTGCGGAATTTTTTTGCACAGATAGTGTCGCAAGCCGAGGTACATGCTACTTTGATTCCGTTGCTCTGGCCGAGTGGAGTGAAACTGTCAAAGTTACTCAGGAAACAGTTAAAAAAAATCATTATAATTACACTGTATAAGGTTAGTCCTTTAACCACAATCTCATCTGATACTAAGTGACTATATAATCCAGGATGGTAAATCACTACTGGTTCTCAAATGATGCTACCGAAACGAAGCTGACGACAGGTTTGAGGACAAATTTGAGGGTATTAGCTACCCAGGCGGGCATTATTAACAAATGCGGCAACTATGCTATGGTTTCCTCGTGATGTTTTCCTTCACTGAAAGCTCGGCCTGATTTAGAGTTGGCTTGAAATACCGTCCATTAACGCAAAAGCCAGCAGCGCTATATAACTGAGCCATCATCGCTTGCTTAATCAAATCTTGCTTAGTATCGTAACAAGATTACAATACCATGCAACTGACGCAAATTTTTGGTAACCAAAAGCACAATAACATGCGTCATTCATCGCTTGTTTTGATTGTGGCAGAGTATACAAGATGTGTTTATTATAATCTAGCAGTGAACATACAATAGGAATAAACAAATTGAAGCGCCTCGAGCAGCCGAACAATACCGCAACCACCCTTCAGTCTATTGTTTGAGTTGACGACGGTTATCGAAGGCGCAATGTATAAGAGGCGGCGATAATTACGTTTTTCTAATCTGTATTCTTGGGAAAGATATTTCTGCATTTCGGCTTCTGGGCAATACTGTGGTCCTCAACTGGAGAAGTTCTTGTATTTGATGTCATTGATACATAAACTCTATAACGAGCCTGATTTTCCGGTGAAGGAAAACATCCTCAGCTGGTAGAGCATTTTCTAATAATGCAGACCTGGGTATCTACCTCCAATAAGTTTGAAAACCTGTCGCCAAAGACCAATAGGCATGTTCCAGCAGCATTACTGGAGACTCAGTACCTTTTAAGCTTAGTGTTTACCATCCTGAGTGAGGTTCCGGTCAAAGCGATGAGCCTCATCCATATACTAACAAAACATCACACCACACGCAAGGTACACATGTATGTTATGCAAGGGACTTTCTTTCTTCTCTTTAACGGAAACCAATAAGTATAACTAGAGAATTTTCTGCGGAACATGCAAGTAACAACTCAAGTCGAGGTTCTTACATTTGACATATAACCCGGCTTAGAATATTAGTATAACTGCCTCGGTGGCGCAGTTGTATTACGGTGCGACTACCGTTCTGAGGTCTCGAATTCGATCCCCGGATCGGCTCAAGTGGTATTGGGTTTTTCTACTCAATATCATTCCGGAGTTTGGACTTTGTGCCCGATATAGCGACAGGCTCGTCCCCTGTCACACCTGGTACGGAATTGAGCTCGGCGAAATGTGGGTGGTGTGGTTTCGCTATTTCACCTCTGCCTAACCCTTCGGGGATAACAGGCGTGAGCTTATGTTATGTATGTATGTTAGAATATAACAAATTTTAATAAATATATTTATAAAAAATAAAAGTCATTGTTAGATGTAAAACTATAGCCAACGTGAAATTAATTTAACAGTGACTATAACTATAAGGTGGAGGTGGTAAAGCTGTTTATTACTTTATAATATAAAATTAAAAAAAACAATTTATACGTATCGATTTACTCCTGATTTTTTTTACATAGTTAAGAGATGATGCGTGATTTTCGTATTAGGAAAAAACATGCTACGCTCCGCTTACGTAACTTGAATCGAATCATAACATAGTCTTGTCAAACCGATTGTTCCGCGACGTGACAACTATCTCCTGGCGTATTCAAGCGATGGTAAATGACTTGTAAGGGGACCGCATCGTCGGGTCCGAGTTACGCTCAAGTTTGCTAACGTTGTCAACTGGGTCCATAATATAAGAATAATTAGCTGATAAGGCCCGTGACAGGGTGAAGCTGATTCAATGCTACCACGTTCGGAGCTTAATGACGTATGTAATAACTTCTTAGTATTGACTAGACAAGCAATTTAGAAGAGCTCAGGTGAAATGTGAAACTTTATACTAAGCAATGAAAGAGATATACATTATAGTTCAAATTATTGATCAGTCGTAAATTTAGTCACTTGATCACTTTTTAGTTTAGAATAACACTTCTAGTCTAAGTAATTGTGTTTTGATTTACATTACTGATAAAAGTTAGGGTTGTCAAACATAATATTAGATCTTGTCACAAGTCTTAAGTGATAACTAATTTCTTTCTAAGTCAGCGTCTTTATTATGTGGTATTATATATAAAAATGATGTTTAAAATTTTGTAAATGCTTACATTATTTATTAAATGATATTTTTTTGGCATTATTTTAACAAAGGTCGATGCGTTTTTACCTAATTTTATAATATAAATACTTTCTGTAAAATTTTACAAATTGGACGTAATTATTGATTTTTTATATTGTATACTTTTAGCCACAATCTCATCTGATGTTAAGGTGACGATTTCAGTTAAGTTGACAAATACGCTAAAGCTACAGGTACTTTGTTCAAACTTGAATTGGACTGACTAGGTCGATCCGTGATCCACTTATACAGTGGATTATAGATTCCAGAAATTACGTTTCAGATAATGCGTCAATTCTCTTATTAAAATGTTTATGATTAAGCTTGGAGTTTCAACTCAGTGATCGAATCAGGAATTAGAGCATCCACAGAATAACCAAAGTAACCGTCATTGTTAGGAGAATTGTCAAATTTAAGTGGCAGTAGGCTGCGAAAATTGCTCGTAGAACTGAAGCCTGATGGTGTTAACGGGTCTTCGAATAACTACTACATATCAGAAGACACAGCGAAGGGTAGGCTCTTAACAAGGTGGACCAACAACTTGTCGAAAGTCATGGGAATCTACTAGATGCGGGTGCCGCCGCAATCAGTAATTGTGGAAATCTTTGGGGGAGACCTATGTCCAGCAGTTGAAGTCTTTTCATTGATATGGTTATGAGGAGTTATTGCAGGTTTTTTTTTTTCTAAATAGGACGTCTTAATGCATTAAGAGCATCTCCAAAAGAACAACATAATGTAGAAAATTTTTATGTTTTTTCCCCACCATATTTCTGTTTTTTTTTATGCTTTTGTGTAAATATCGTAATTAGGGTTGGTTTTAATTATCGTATTTATCTCTTTAATCTTTACCTAAGCGCCACGGTAATGTGTCTCCGGATGAAATGCGAGGAAAGACATGTTTAAAATATATCCCACTCATTAACATCGTTTGTACGATGGCGAATATTTTACGAATTTTGTAAGTAAAATTTACATTAGTTTTTATTACGATTCTGTTTTGTTGAAATGAAAATTTCTTTAGCAGTGTTAAGCAATTCTCGGTAGGGAAAAAACTTATAGATTCGCGTTACTAATAGAATGTGACATTAGCTGTCAACCGCGCCGCGACATGGAATTTACCATGGGAAGCTTGATATTTTTATATTTATTTTTTTTTTTTCTTCTTGGCGTCGCTGAAGCATTACTAAAGTTATAATTATTAAATCTGATGAAAAGGAATGTTAAGTATGATGGTAATCTACCTTTTGTATTGACACATCTAAAATATCATTTAAACAACAACAAAAAAAAACAGTCTTTTTCAAAATTTTCACTCTATCGGCAGTCTCCATGGCTGCCTAATTTTTTATTTAAGTTAGTGACTAAAGAATATTGAAAATACCCAATGATATACAATCTTAAAGTGGTAATGAATTTGAGATAGTGTGATTGGAGACCGTGTCATTCGTCTTGAAGAAACCTGAGCTTCTGTTGAAGGAAAACATTTTGATGAAACTATAGCATGGTGATAGCCAGACGCTAGCTACCATCGTCAAGCTTGTCATCAATGTGTATTTCAGAAGCATCACTTGAGAGCCAGGACCTCTAGGCTTTGGGGGGCAGGAAGTATATCCTGCCCCCCGGACTGTCAACCTGACGGTCGTACCTCCTTCTGAGGCGGGCTAAGAGGTGGAGGGGAAGTATTCTCTTCCATCCCTACCGGGCCATTGCACGGACGAGGCCTGGTGGGTTCGCTGCAGGGAGCGACGCGGTGCTTGCGAAAGCCACCCCGTGTCGCTCCCATCCCAAATGCAGCGGACGGCCCCGGGGGGTTTTAGTGGGTATTTCCGGGCGCTTCACGCCCGGGCGAGTCCCACACTGGCACGGAGTTCGTCCCTCCGTGCCCCCTTACCTATTGTATTGGGGGACTTCGGTCTCACTAATACAATAGGTAAGGGTAGTGCGTAAATGCATTTCCCCCCGTCAAAAAAAAAAAAAGGACCTCTAGGCTTCACCCGGGCAACGCGGTAGAATGCGTTGCCATCCCGTATTGCCCCGGCAAGGTGGCCCCGGCGGGAGGTCCCGGGGGGTTTAGAGGGTATTCCCGGCGCCTTCAGCGCCGGGCGAGTTCCACAGACCCCTCCATCGACCCCATCGGGGAGGTTACTCCCGGGTGGGCTTGATGGAGGATGCGCGTAAATGAATTCCCCTCGAAAAAAAAAGGACCTGTGGACATTATAAAAAACTCAAGTTTGTAAATCTATAGTTGAGTAATCTATAGAAGCATTTTACAGGATCACTTGGAAGTCTTCTTGCTTCTAGATTTAGTGGGTTTCCATCTGAAGCTAAATAATAATCACTTGACATTTGGTGGAATTGTGATCAAAGCGATATGCATATGGCCGTATAAAAATATTTTGCAGTAAAAATCCTTTTGCGTGCCTTGAGAGTAAAATTTCAAGCTTCAAAATTATCGTAGTTGCTGTTAGCCCTCCGACTTCGCTCTGGACATATTCCATGAAATAAGTTATTATATTTAATGCGCAAAGTACAATCTCCAAATTGCACGACGTGTCGCCTCATTGATGCAGCGTGCACCATATTTTGATGGAATGTGTTCGGAATGAAAATTGTAGAATTTTATTTAAGTTATCTTTATCCATGGAATAAGGCATTCGTAATTCGATACAGGCAAGCCCTATGCCCGAGAGAACCAGATTATTGTTTTAAATAGTTAAATTAGCTTAAAAAGTTAGTGTGATTTTTTTGTACATGATATAGGCTCAGTTTAATTGACCGCAATTTCACCTGATGTTAAGTGACGATGTGATCCATGAAGGTAAACACACTAAGAATAGGCACTGGTTCTCAAGCCAAGCTGCCGGAACACACCTATTGGTATTTGGCGACAGATTTTAAACTTTAGCTACCCATGCGGGCATTATTCCGCATTCCTTGGGCATTCCTCACGATGTTTCCCTTCATCGAAAGCTCAGGCCGATTTTTTAGAGTTAGATAGGTGGGATTGAAGCCGCGTCGATTGACGCAGAATCCGGCCGCAATACCCACTGTGCCATCATTGCTTCAAATACCTTAATAGGAATATTTTTGTTGTACTTATGGGGCATCATCGTCGTAAAGTGACAAAGCTCATACTCAAGATTTTAAAAATTTTACCGTTACGATTTGGAATATCAAAAGGTGTTATAATTATCAAAATAATATTGTATATGAGTCGACTAGTGATATCTAGATTGTTCAATAATGAACTTACCTTACATACCATTATTAATATTGTCTATGTATATGTCATTGTATTCTATAAAATATATTGACTGTCTGCTTCCAACTGCATAAGAAAAGTCGTTTCATTTTAGGTTATGGGCCCAGACTCAAAAAATATTTGTTTAATCGCGTAAATTATTGTCAGAATTATCAGTTTGATGGGCAATAGTTTAACAGAGTTGCGATTAGAATATTAGTGAGTGTGACTTAGGGGTTGGACAGTTTTCTTCTAGACAGTCGTCCGCCATGGCCAGTACCTCAAGTTATTTGGTTAGCGTGCCTAAGTTAAAGGGTCGAGAAAATTACAGCGACTGGTGTTTTGCAGCAGAGAATTTTCTCGTGTTAGAAGGTATGGTCAATTGTATCAAACCAGAGGATGGAAAAGTTCCAGAACCTTCAGATGATGCTAAAACAAAAGCAAAACTGATTTTGACCATAGACCCGTCTATCTACGTACACATTAAAAATGTTAGTACAGCGAAAGAGTTGTGGGAAAAATTAAGAGCTCTATTCGACGATTCCGGGTTTACACGAAGAATAAGCCTACTAAGAAACCTAATATCTATTAGACTTGAAAGCTGCACTTCGATGACGTCGTATGTAACGCAGATTGTTGAAGCGGGACAGAAACTAGCAGGAACAGGTTTCAGTATTAATGATGAATGGATTGGCTCGATCATGCTTGCGGGTTTATCTGAGAAATATATGCCCATGATTATGGCCATCGAACATTCAGGTATTAAAATTACGACAGATGTCATTAAATCAAAATTGATTGACATGGAACCAGAAAGTACAGAATCTAGTAATGCACTGGCATGTTTTCGCTATCAAAAAGGTAAAAAGTCCATAGTTAATAAAGGTAATACGTTGAACTCTCAAAAAATGACAAATGTTAAGGAAAAAAAGAAACGTGAAATGTTTTCAATGTAAACAATACGGTCACTATCGTAACCAATGTCAAAATACAGATGCAAAGAATATGCAAGAAAAATATGAAAATAATTCTACTAATGCTTTTAGTGCTATATTTTGTAATGGAACATTTTGTAAAAATGATTGGTATATCGATTCAGGCGCTAGTTCACATTTGACGGCGAATGAGGATTGGATGATGAATGCTTGTTACTCTAATTATACAAAAGAAGTTATGGTTGCCGATCAGAATAAAGTGCCCGTTTTGTGTAGTGGAAATGTAAAAATCACCACTACAACTGGAAACAGTGAATTCGTGGTTAGAGTTGAAAATGTTTTATGTGTTCCAACTTTGTCTACGAACCTGTTGTCAGTAAGTCAGTTAATTAAACAAGGAAACAGAGTGTTCTTTACTACAGATGGGTGTAAAATCCTTAACAAGAAAAATATATTAGTGGCTACTGCAACACTTGTAAATGGAGTATACAAATTGAATACGCCGACGTATTTCATAGGTGCAGTAGTGGAGTCTCCAGCATTGTGGCATCGGAGATTAGGACACGTGAATTAGAATAAAATACCTACGAAGTGATAATGGTACAGAGTATTGTAATAAAGACTTTGATAATTATTTAAGGGTAGCGGGAATTATTCATCATCCTTATACTCCTGAACAAAATGGGCTGAGTGAGCGTATGAACAGAACTATCGTAGAGAAGGCCAGGTGTCTTTTGTTTGAAACTAAATTAGAAAAGAAATTTTGGGCTGAAGCGGTAAACACTGCGGTTTACTTACAGAATCGAATCGTAAGTGATGGATTAAATGGGCATACGCCATATGAGCTGTGGACTAATAAAAAACCAAATTTAAGTTACATCAGAATATTTGGTAGTACGGTTATGAAGTATATCCCCAAAGAAAAAAGACAGAAATTAGACAAGAAGTCAGAAAAATGTATTCTGGTGGGTTATTCTGAGGATGTTAAAGGATACAGAATATATAACCCAGCAACACAGATAATCACAACCAGTCGGGATGTCATTATCATTGAAGAAGACTCATCATGCCATGATAGTGTGATTATTGAGACTAATAATAAGCCAGAGTTGTGTCTAGATCCAGTGGGAGATGTTATAGATGATAATAGTGAACTAATTGATTCCTTTAATTCTATAGAGAATGATGACCCAAATAATAAAACTTATATACCAGATGAGGGATTAACAACATCTGAGAATAATTTAGAAAATATTAAGTTTTTACCACCAAGAGAAAGAAGAAAGCCAGATAGATATGGATTTATGTGCACTGAAAATAATAAAAGTGTAATTAAAGTTATAACAATAGAAGAAGCTTTACAAGGGGCAGAGAAAGAACACTGGATACGAGCCGTGAATGAAGAACTACAAAGTTTTTGAAGACAATGGAAGTAAAAATATAGAAGGTTTGGTAGATGCTGATTGGGCTAATGATGTTAATGATAGCAGGTCATATACAGGTTTTTGTTTCAAGTTATCGGGATCTGTAATATCTTGTAATTATAGTAAACAAAAATGTATTGGGCTTTCAAGTACAGAGGCCGAATATGTAGCGATTTCAGAGGCCTGAAAATAAGCAGTTTATTTAAGAAACTTACAATTTGAAGTCACTAGTAATATAAATAAAATTACTTTGTTTAATGATGATGCAAGGTGTTTGCAAGTTATTAGTAAATCCTATTTTTTCATAATAAGACAAAGCATATTGAAGTTAAATATCATTATTGTATAGATATGAAAAACAATAATATTATTAACGTTAAATATTTATGTACATCTGATATGCCAGCTAATATATTAACTAAAAGCTTAAGTTTAGTGAAACATTACAAGTTTATGATGGTATTGTTAATGTCTTATAATATGTGTACAGATTGAAGAGATTATTTTGAGTGGGAGTGTTTATAATTATCAAAATAATATTGTATATGAGTCGACTAGTGACATCTAGATTGTTCAATAATGAACTTACCTTACATACCATTATTAATATTGTCTATGTATATGTCATTGTATTCTATAAAATATATTGACTGTCTGCTTCCAACTGCATAAGAAAAGTCGTTTCATTTTAAAAGGTCAGATAGAACTAGGTAGGTAGTGATATAGAAAGACAAAAATAATAATCACGCTATATTTTTTTTTGCTATAGCTATAGAATTATTATTTTCTCCTCTTTGTGTTTGGTATATTCGTTCTTGAAGCAGCATGCGTATGAATGTATTTTCAAGGTGGGTATCCATATTTTTTTTATCTCTTTTTCAGTCTCTCATATCTGTTCCTTACAACTAATTTATCTTACAGATTTAAATTGAAGATTGTTAAATAGGATTCACTTCTGACACGTGATTATCTAATACTTTGTGGTTCACAGAATCGATTGATTATGAATTAGGCCAGTAGACGTTGCGAAGGAAGATAATGTATTTTTACGGCATATACGTGTTTGACTTATACGAAGGTCTAGTGAAATTAATTCGACCTTGGTATGCGAAGCAATGCTTAATGGTTCCAGTCACGGAAATGTCTCCTCGTTCCCTCAGAGACAAATTATACCTATTATTTCTTAATCTTTGAATTGATAATCGTTAATTTGTTATTATCTCGTCATTTCGCCATTATATTACATATTTATTATGGTATTTGTCTCCATTTCTATTGGAAATTTACAAAAATGAAAATCTTAAAATATTTATTAATTTAAATTAGATTTATATTACAATATGTATTTTATTTGTTGTCATGCACGGTGTTACATTATTTATATTTAAAAAAATGATTTAATTCTATTTTTTTTTTTAAATTAAATAGTATTCAAGAAATAATAAATTGGCCCTTTTATATCAAAACGTATTAAAACATATTCCACACCTTTTTTCCCACACCTTAATATTTGGTAACCATGAAAATCTACTTGAAATAATTAATCCAGATAAAATTTATCTTTTCTTAAGTTGTACCAAATTAGAATGCAAAATTTCATTACGACCGATTGGGTAATTTCGAGTAAAACCTTGTCGCGGACAAACTTCAAGATACGGTTTTTTTTAAATGGTATTATACACTCATGGTTAAATTTAGGAGAACACTAAAAAGGGTTATTATTTTTATAAAGGTTATGATCACTTATTGGTCATTTATATATTACTCTGTTACGTTTGAAAACTGTTATAATTTTGTCTAATATTCAAGCTAAAAAAATTAAAAATTATATTTATTTCTCGTTTTAATACTTTATGAAGGTCCCTCTAAATTTGTCCGTGGGTTTATATAAGGAATAGGTCAAACACTAGGAGAAAATATCATCTTAAGCTTTAGATAAAACTTTAGAGCCAAAGCGATATTACTGGAAAAAAGCTATAGGTGGATTACAGATCTGCCAAGCCGACGGCGGTAGCCATTTAAACGGGGTTTAGAAAGTGCTTTGCCATCGATAACAACCGATTAACTTTAAATTACATAAATATCCTCAGTGCTGCTTGAAGGTTTCTTTACGAGGGTTTAACTAAAGTGGCTTATGAGCTATTTTCAGCAGGAAATGCCAGTAAATTTATAGTTATAGTACAGTGTCCGACATTCTCACGAACCGACTAGCGCACAGGCTCGACGAAAAGGCTTCCGAAAAGGTGTCGTGGAGATCTTTGGGGGAGACCTATGTTCAGCAGTGCACGTCTTTTAATTGAATGGATGAATGGATGGATGTACAGTGATATATCTCAAATGTTTATTATACAATCTTTTTCTTTACTATCATATAATGTTATTAATTACATGAATATGGCACGTGTTTCATTTAGTATGCGGTGATCAGAATCTCCTCAGACAGAATCATATTAATTACATACCATTTTAATGACGGGTTACTTAATGATACAAAAGGTTATTATTTCTAGAATCTTGTAATTTCTTTCCTTAGTACGTAAATTTCAACTTTAAAGTGCTTCCTTACCAAATGCGAAATGGTACATTATAGTGTTAGCTTCATTAAAATTCGTATTATGGTTATTTTACACTAATATTGGCATATTCATATAAAAAATTACAATAGTAGTTATAGCTAAAATATTTCCCCTTGAACTTTATAATATTTGATTGTATCGTTAGGGTGATAATAGAAATACAAATAAAAAACATGTTCTTAATAATATGTTTTAATCCACAAGTTTTAATTCTTCTGACATAAATGATTTATCATCGAACATACAGTGTACAAAGCTTATTTACAATATTTATATCATAATTATTGACAATGTACTAAGGCGAGAACACTACGCTATTGTATATGTAATTTTTATTTTATTATAATATAAGTCATAAATAATTGGTAAAAATAAAACGTTTTAAAATGAATGAAGATTAAATCTACTATAATATAATGAGTATTTATTTTCTAAATACGACTTTTTAAAATAGTCATTAATACTCTGATATACCATTAAATCGAATAGCTTCATTCTTGAACGAATCATTGAATGAAAAATTGAGTAGGTTTAATTTAAAAGCAAATAAGATATTATGACTTTTAAGTGCAATGTTAATTAATTTTTTATACGAAAAACAATAACAATTAATATCATTCGTTATTGAAAGTTGAAAGTTAAAACATTTTATAATGACTAATACCAAATTGAAAACATATGTTTGCGTATTTTTTTTTGTGATCAACAGTTATCTTATTTATTTACTATTTCAAATAAAATTATGTAGTATTGTTCACAATATATATTTCAAAAATTTATCGTGTAATAAAAACTGTAGTAAAACTTGAGTTTATTATTTTTAACTAAATATAAAACACCATATAATATAATTAATAACAATTTGTTACTAAATAATGTCCATGAATTGATTACGCATTTTCTATATTTAATCTTATCGGACAAAGACAATCTTAATTGATAAAATGTTTTATACTGTATAGGCTCAGAGCTTTGACCACAATCTCATCTGCTGTTAAGTGACGATGTGGTTCAGGATAGTAAATATACTAAATTTACAAGAACTGATTCTATGCTATGCTTTCCTCAGCATGTTTTTCCTTCACCAAAGGTTAGACTAATTATAAAATTATATAGGTGAGTTCGAATCTATGTCTATCGACGCGGAATCCGATCACACTACCCACTGAAGCATTATAGCTCCGAATTATTTTACTTAGAAATCTTTTCATAATGAACGATTTTTTTCGATTACCCATAAAAATGAGACAATAGGAAAATAATGGAAAGCTGGTGTAAACGCCAGGTTAGTGCTCAAGGGGTTAAAATTCCATTGAATAATGAATATAATCTGCTCTTAAATGTAATAATAGACAACTCTTTTAGTCAGTAAACTTGTTTATATAGTTTCAATATAAATCTTTACATACGATCCCAAATTGGTTTTAGAAGAAAGCTCATTATTTCGCATATAGTTAATTAAATAACTGGTGTCACAAATGACATACATGTGATATCAATTTGAGGTTATTCATTTATTATAAAATTTTACATCATATCTTAATAGCATATTGTCAGATAACAGTACAGACTTACGTACAAATCCATGATCTTCTCACGACTTATTGATAATTATAATTATAGGGAAGTGATTCGAAGAATTTCAATATAATATATTTAGAAATAAGATTAAATGAATTCTATCTTGACAATTAGAATTCGATTCCATAAATGAAAATGATTTAATTATAAACATACATTCAGTGGTACATTCATAGGTGTATCAAAGTTCAACATTTTGAAAATGATATGAAATTATTAGTACAAAATAAACACTAAATACTTTGTTTTTGTATTATTAAAATATTTACATACGCATCGAGAACATTTCAATATCATTCAATGCAATAGCTGAATGTTCCAATTCGTAATACATATTATACCTAACTAACTTTATTTCACTTTTGTCTTTCATTTTGTCTTGTATTATTATTCAAAGTGATCAGATTACACATAAAATACACTTAATAAAACACGCTGTATACGTCGAATGTTTAAAATTTTAATTAAACTCTTGTTGTTGAAAATATTCGAAAAGGATTCATTCAGAAAGTTCCAGCAATCTATCCGTAAAAAACTTAAACAAATTCAAAAACAAATGTTGCGCTTATCTGTTAGATTTTTGCCGGCATTTTGCTGTATCTTTTAAATTTTTACCTAATAGTTTTATTTGTTGCTTTAAACTGACCGTATTTGCATTATAATATTGATGACATTTGTAATGAAATTATGTTCACAATAACAGTGAATTGTCTTTGAAATAACGACATGAAACGTGAATTTTGAGGTGCCATAAAAACATATCAAAAAGTACTAACTAGCTTGTGCTACTACTAACTAAGTGATTGAGCGCTGAAACATTGATATGAAGTTAGGAAAATAGTAGCCTACCCACTTGATATTGGCAGAATTGTGTATATAATTAATTTTATTGAAAAGGATTAAAATTACCATAATATAAATAAAATTGATTGTACGAGGACGTTTTTTTTTTATTTTACGAATGTTAAAAATATTAATTGAAATTTGAAGGGATCTTATAAGTTTTCAAATGTAGAGGCAGCCACGTAAAAATGAACAAATTTATCAACAATAACGCCTTTTTAGTCTGATGTTTACATTTAGCTTAAAAAATACAGATAGCCGTAAAACAAACCGAGTCACATGGGTTCAATGACATGCCCTGGCATTCAGGTTAGCTTGTAATGAGATTGAAGGTTTTTGAATCGTTTTATAATCGGTACTTCAAGATTGATACATCAATATCTGAAGAACGAGAAGGTGATGATAATCATATACTTGAAGAAGATTACAAGAATGCGAATTTGTTAATATTGATTTTTTCTGATCAAATTTTCATTCCATTTCATTGTTTTAATGATTAAATGGATTTAAATAAAAAAAATCACATCGTTTGCGACTATCTCCAACACTTGTAAAAATATTGATCGGAAAACAACTGTAAATAATAAGAGGTGACGTAAAGAGAAATAAAAAAAAATGTCACTAACACCCCAATAAGGATTACAGAAGCGTGCGTTTGTGTGAAATAAAATTTTCATTAGATCACACGACATTTTAATTACCCACGGGTGTTACAATATTTACCTTCAATATCTGTTTTATAATATTTGTTTTATATTTTATTCTTTATGGATCAGTAGTAGGATGTTCAATTTCCAATAAAAAAAGTTAAAGAGGAATCGTTTGTCACAGATTGGGCATGGTATATGAAAGTGGAAGAATAGAAAAGTAGAGGAAGCGTATATGTTTAATGAATAATAGATAATTATAAGAAATATAATGGAATAAATGAAAAAATGACGGCTGATAGAGACGTAGGTATAGAAGAAGAAAGCATAATGCGCCGACCTTAAGTAAGGTGGGAGCAGGGCATGCAAATAAAGATGAACATGAGAAACGTCACATTTTGTCACAACTCCAAGAGACTTTTTTTGATTAAAATTTTACGCATTCTCACTTATATATAATCATTGTTTTTATGCGTATCATTTATAACTACTAGTTACGTATTACATATAATTATAATGTAAGAAGGGTTTTAGGCCCAAAACTATGTTTGTATTTTAATATTATAATTAATTAATTGACTATTAATTAATACTCGACGCTCAAAAACTTTAGCCGGGCTCAGAACTGAAAGTTTATGAGCGTTACTCAATTTACCCTATACGTGTGATATTTATGTAGTAAAATTTCACATCGAATCAGTTAAGTGAACAGTCGTAATTACTATGAATCAATTCTAACTAAATACGAGATGTATTCATCCCGTGATTTAAATAGATACAAGATTTTAAAAACGGTATCCTAAATAATTGAGAATTAATAATAAATGTCACACGTAACTATCAAATATACTACAATTAATTTAACGCGATAATATCTTTGATTCTGCTTATGGCATTTGCTACTACTATTGAAGATAGACATAATTTTATGTAAGTTATTCTAGAAGTATGAAGAAACTTCGTTTAATAATTCCATTCCTATACACATTCTAACATTTTATTGTCAGTTCTGAACATTTTAATATATAAATTGCGAACTTAAAACAATACTAAGTAACACTATATACATTTACAAAAAAATTTGCTTTTAAAGCTGAATTTTTTTTATACATCCAAATACACACATATCTAAATTTGTTTTCATTTCTATACATCAAAAGCTTTTTTTAATCAAAATACTCGTATTGTCTTATCATAAAGAACGTTTTGCTATATTCATAATGTTGTGCGCGTAAGTATTGCTTTGAACGACCGGGGCTATAGCGTCCAGTCTACGCATTCCTATAACCGACGTACATGCACTAGGTTATGTGAAAGTCACCGCGAAGGAGTCTCGTGAAGGTCTTTTTGAATTGTTGATTCGCCAAAGCGTAACAAAAGGGATTTATGGGACTGTTAGCATAACACAAAAAGTACGAAAACATATACAAATGTTTGTTAATACACGGAGGGTTGGTACAAAATCCTTCCACCAACGCCAGTATGTGGTAAGGCGTCCAACAAACAACAAACGCCCCTAATATGAACGATATAGTCCTAAATGCTTTCCTAGCTCGGTTTTCCGACTTGGACTTCTGACGCCCGCCGATACTCGGGAACAGTCCGTCCCGCTTTGAACGTTTAACTTTTAATTTTTTCCCTATATTTTTTACAAACTCTTTCTTCGAGTCGCCTCGGCCTGACCCAGTTACGGCCGTGCTTGAAACATCGCTATTCTCGATCGCGGGACTTATAGCGGGGTTAAGTTTTAATGGGGATATCTTCACTTCGACGGACTTGGTCGGTTGAGGTTCATTGTTATTGGAAGACGTCGATACGAGGGTGATAACCGGTTTTGGTCTTTCGCCCGCTGTCAAACTTACCTCGGTATTGACTTTAACTGGCGGAGGTGGTGAGAAATTGCTTTTAGGTTGTGTCACTTGTGCCTCAGCGGTCGCTCTAATGAGAGCAGCCTGCAATAATGATGTATTCGTTACGTAACCAGAATTTACATTTGGTGGTGATGGTGGTTCGGTCGCTGTGGGGAAATGTTATTGATGATGGAGGACTTTCGTAAGTAGGTGATGGTACTATAACTGAGCTTTCATCCATATATCTTAGATCGGCTCCGTCCATACCTACAAGTATATCGTAAGATGTACCATCACCTTTTACAAGTCTCACAGTTCTATTTCTAGATGATTCCGAATATGATGGCGGACTTTCAGATGCGGGTGGGCTACTTCTGAATTCTGATGGAGGAGGAATGATTCTTTGAGCAATAGTAGTTGATACCTCGCGTTGTTCGGACGGCGTCGTTATCCCTGAAGACACTGGTGATATGAAGCTGGCTGTGGATAGTGGGATGGCCGGTACCGAAGTGTGCCCATCACTTTGTGATGTATCAGGATTATCGGTATCTAGTAAACTCTTTTCTGATATCTGCGATAGTGATGATTTTGGTTTTTCTAATTCATGTTTTACCATAGAAGATTGCTTTAAATCTGTTTTGATCAGCATGCCACCGTTTAATCGCATGTTATTTAGTAGCTGTAGGGTACCAGTTTGCATTACTAAATTTGCCACTGAGGGTCGTTTCTTGATGTTTGATTGTGTAGTGCTTTCTTCATCTGAATCAAAGGCGGGACTACTAGATCTTTCTGCTTCGACCTGGTCCTCTTTTTTATCATCCGACTCAGCCGTTGTCGATGTACCTGTGGCAGTCACGCTACTTTTATGCGCAGAAGATTTTTGGCTAGAGTTTGAATCAGTCGATACACCTAAGTTTAATAATGGAGCGGCCAGTGATCCCTTCGAAGTGGAATCTTTGCGAATAGATTCGGAAACGTTCATTTGATCTTCACTTGAAATGGTAGGTTTCGTTAGACCAGACATACCGGCAGCACGGCCAGCCATACCGGACATCACACCTGCACTTAGAGCGACCATAGATTGCATTTTTCTTTGTTTTGCCTCACTTTTTTTTTGCATATCATATGCTGTTTTAAAAATTCCGGCATAAAGCACGATGAGAACAAAAAGTGTAGTCCAATAGTAACCAATGATCAAAGCGGTGTTGAAGATAGGATCTTTTAGGAATTGTACGGCGCATTCTCCTTCCTGTAAATCTCTGTAGCCAACAAAATGTTCCCACCCAAAGATCGTAGTGAAAAATAATAATGCAGGTATTATCCATGTTACTGTAACCATCCATATTACACGATTTTTTGTCCTCCAAGCTCTGTACCTCGCTGCTATCTTCACGCTACAGAATCTATCGACAGTTATTAATAGTACAGTGTACTGTGACACGAGGCATACTGTATAGTCCACTGACAGCCAGAGGTCACATAATAGAGGTCCCAAGTGCCAGTATCCTTTTAATACGTAATCTGTGTAAAATGGAAGCGACAGGGTTCCTGTTGACAAATGAAAAAAAATCTAACTAGATTCTCTTTAATAGTTCAAAGCAAACTTACAATAATGTATCAAGAAAATTCTGTGATATCAAACTATGGTATGTAATGCCTCTTTGGATAGCTATAATTTTAAAGTTCAAAATAACTTTTGTGTTTCGTATAAGGCTATGATTTACCATGAATCACTGTTGTCCATCCAATCCATATTGTTACTTATCATCAAGTAGCAACCATTGTTTAATAAGGAAAGTTGGTATTTATTGCTATAAAAAAAATTAAGTTACAGGAATTCAAATTAAAGCGGTATCAGAAAAGCAATATCAATCATATTTATTAATACTTTTGTTACAGTCTGAGATGAATTCTTACCTATTAATAAGTCAGTGGCTGCGAGGGACGCGATGAAATAATTGCTAGGTTGGCGAATCGTCCTGTCGACGAGGAAAGCCAGCAGTACCAGAACGTTTCCACTAACGGTCAGCAGTATAACCAGTAACAAACACGTGGCAAAAATCACCGCCAACCACAAAGGAAACGGTGGTAGAACCGGTTCCTGCGAACAGAATTTTCAGTTATTTACCTAAATCATTTTAACATGAAAGATTTCATGTGATCATGTATGTAATTCCGCAAATATAATTTCACTACTACTATAAAGAATTAAAAAAGTGTATTGATATATTCAGACAGCAACAAAGGTTAAATAAAAGACCACAGGGGGTTTTGGTGTGATTTTCATAATTCATTTATTAACTTATATTAACATTTATTCATTGTACGACTCTAAATTACGTAAATTTTACGTAATATACTTTGGTTATTGTCCATAAGTGAAGTTATTAGTAACATTTTATCGTAATTTCTAACACAGAACCGCCATTTTTTTTTTGGGACATTGAAGACTATATCATTCATACGAAATTGGGATTAAAGAACTTGTATTCATAGCTATAATAAATGATTTAAATAAAAATCCGTCATATTTATGGTTAAAAAAAATAGTTGACAGGGTGATGAAGCCACGTACTACAAGGTATTAAAGAATTATGAATCAAACTCTACTATCTCTATCAAATCTACATATCTTTTAGAAGTAAAACTGAGTAATACTTCACGGCGTGTTTAAGTAAACAACGAGTAATCTAGGACTCCAGAGCGAGCGCTTTCACGGCGCGGCTGGGGGATTAGGGTTCTTTGTGGAGCCCGGTGCCCGGATGTGTCTGTCTACGGCCTATTTATAGCGTTCTTGTAGTGTAGTGCAAACATTTCAACAGCGTAGGTACCTTCACCGGTATAACTCTTAGGAAGTTACGCATTATTTTGTTTTTTTATTATGTGAAACTTGTTTGCGTGCGATTTGAACAAAATTTCAAAGTCGCACCATTTGATGAGAGTCAGAATTAGCGTGACGGTTTTGAATTTTGAAGGATTTATAGAAGTAAGTAGTGAGAGAGAAAGAGACAAAAATAATAAGTAAGCTATAATTTTTGATTGTACAATTATTTCTACTCTTTGTGCTATATTTGTTCTTGTGTACACATGTTTTAATCTCTTTCTAAGTTTAATTACTAATTATATATGATCTAATAGGGTATATTTACTAATTGAATTTATGTTACAGATTTAAACGAGATATTGCAAATGAGGTTTTACTTCTGACACGTGTACTCTGCACGCGTACATTTTTTTTATTGAAGCTCGTCTTTCTTACTTCATCTGAGCAGTCGAAACGTATCACTATAGTGTTTTTTTTACAATATGCATGATGGTTGTAACCCATTCCGACACAAATACCATACCACATCACTTAGATAATGACATCGAGTGAATTACAAACATAGTTCTGACAGTGTCACGTGGTTGTAGAGTCATTTTGTAATTTTATACCAAAGCTTTTGCAAAACGGTAGATATCTTGCTAGAATTTTCAGGCCTGTTTTTTATATTATCTCAGAATTTACATTTATCAATGTTATTTTTATCTCATTTCAACAAAATATTCAAACTATATCACGTAAAATACTAATAATATTGCGCAGTATGTAGTGTAATCCTGCAAGTTTAGAAACCTTTTAAATTTTACGTAAGCATCAATAGGGAGTCTATAACTTGCTTATTTTTGATTTTCAGGCTCAAAAACGTCCAAAATTTTTTTTATGGCTTCATAATAATAAAAAATATAAACCACTACATGAAAGGCTAATATGCAGCCAAAAAAACATAATATTATCTATTTTTTTTACAATTCATGTCACAATTTCACTAAAGGTCAATATATCACAAATATTATGATTTTCGAATTATATTAAAATATGTCTAATTTTGTATCGTATACACTCGCACTAACAGCGCTCTTGGAGAAAAAACGACGCAACTAAACTTGTATGCCTTCAGGTATGAGTTACTTTAATAAAATCCAATGATAGTTCGAAGTAAGACTACATGAATATAAATAAACAAATAGTTATAAGTGTGAGTGTTATATTTAATTCGTAGTTGCACACCACTGCGGATCTGTTAGGGTTCTGTAGAGCAAGGCAAACATTTCATTACGCATTGCCACAGAGCTGAGATGGTAAATACGGTAGTTTTTTACTAACAAAAATTTATTAGCGAAATTAAATAGTCAACTGAACAAGGTTATTTGGGAAAATATCATCATTACAACGAATTTAAGTTATGTGTATGGTGGTAATTTATCAATAGTAATTCCCACAATTACTGTTAAATAATGTGCTCATAAACTTTTTAGGAGAAAACTTTAACTTTCAGGTGTAATGAAACTTTACATCGAGCAGTACCGGAAATGTTTACATTTAACAAATTTTCCTCTCATTGGTTAAATTATTTAAATACACCTTTATAACATTACAAAATAACATTTCATATTTTCCACGATATTAGCTGATCCGTAACCTTTTCAAACCTACTAAAGTACAGAGAGAGAGAGATAATGCCTGTTATCTATACTAATATTATAAAGAGGAAAGATTTCTATTTTTGTATATAACGAATAAACTTAAAACCTCTGATTTGGATGAAATTTGGTATTGAGATAATTTGAAATCCAGGGAGTGACATAGTTTTTATTCCGAAAATCTCACAGGAACTACGTGGGTAAAATCACGGAGATCAGCTAGTAAGATATAAATATATGACTTCATAAAAATAATGTATTTAATTGAACGCTTCAAAGTATACTGGAATACTTAAATAGCAATACTGATAATTTTGAGAAATCCGAATCAGATATAGTGATAAAGTTAACAGTTGCTGTACTGTTTATTTTAATATTGTGTACTCACGTCGACCGTGACACACTAGTGCTGTCGATAATGGTGTAAAATCGATTAACTGTCTACTCGATGTTAAACAATGGACCTCGCCTTTGACGCTTCTTTGCAGAGGGGAAACGAAAGGGGTGACAAACAATGGGAAAGGGTAAACAAATAATAATAAATTATATTTATGTCGTGGAAAGACATCGATGAGTATAGGTATTATTTATCTAGGACATATTTGTTATTTACTTTTTATTTACACGAATCGTTAGTAAATTATTATATTTTTATTATCCGTTAGTCGGTTTATAATTCAATAACCGATAACCCGATTTACAGGACTCTTATTTAATATCATAGATATATTATCTGGCCATCTTTAATTATATATTTTGCACCATTATGTTAGGATAATTATTCGATTATCGAGACGTGGCACGGATGGCACATAGAGTGTTATTTATCATTGTATGATATATGGTATGATGTATACCCTTTTTTTTTTTTTTTGATGGGGGGAAATGCATTTACGCACTACCCTTATCTATTGTATTTGGAGGATCAAAGTCCTCCAAATACAATAGATAAGGGGGCACGGAGTGACGAGCTCCGTGCCAGTGTGGGACTCGCCCGGGCGAGAGTCGCCCGGAAATACCCACTAAAACCCCCCGGGGCCGTCCGCTGCATTTGGGATGGGGGCGACACGGGGTGGCTTTCGCAAGCACCGCGTCGCCCCCTGCAAAAGTAATTACTGCACCCTGACCTGTCCCTACAATTAAGTATTATACGAAAAATGTTGTAAACACAATAATAAATGAATTTTACACAAAATTATCATCATGGCGTATACAACCATGGCATTACTTGCAATGTTATTAGTAAACCATTGAATATTTTAGATTTTTTTTGAAGTGATAACGTCTTCGGCTGCGTTAAGCGATTCTCAGTAGCGACAAAACTTATAGATTCGCGTTACATTGTAAGATGGGCTTTATATGGTGTGCACTTTTGTGTTGCCATATACACAATATTTTCCAATAAATGCTTGTTTTAAATTTGGTTTCATTTTATATTTGATAAGTTGAAGCGTGCTAAAACATGATTAGGTACACGTTCTTAAGATAAATTACTTTAATAAGCATATGTAATAAAATCATTACTAACCAGACCGCCGTTAACGGTTAGAATGTTCTCAAAGGTGGTATTGAAGAAGTATACGTCGGTGTAATTGGTGCCGTTGGAAACCAAGTATCCTCCCTGGCACTCCTGGTAATTGCTATTTGGAAGACAGTTTCGCTGCTTGAACTTCTGTAGTTTCCTGTCGTAGACAAACACATATATAAAGTTTAGTTACTTTTCTAGGATATTGTCGGTAATGACTGAAGTTGGTACATAGATTAGGGACGATCAAATTTAATCGTAGGAACCAACTACTACGTTTTTAACTTTTAATATAAAGAATGTGATTGTACATTCATAAGTAATACAGTATCAATTACAACATACTCGATAATAATTTTGAGAAAGTTGCAGTTAAACATCTGGAAACCCTTTTTAAAGAATATAAAAACATATATTTGACTAACAGGCATTTTAATAACAGTAATATTTTTCATAACAGTGATTAACACAGATTTTTATCTACAACAATAATTAAAATTGAAGCGTAGACTGTTTTTTGTTGTCGTTAATGTATAAAATTCAAATGTCTGTTTTTTTTTTTTTAAATAAATACATATGAATGTAAATACTATGCCAATACAAAAAATGTATTTTTTAATTTTTTTGTCTGTCCGTAACGGTTCATCTCCGGAACGACGGGAATGATTTGGACGGAACTTTTTCGTTAGATAGCTGAAGTTCTCCACGTAACTTGGAGAACTTTATTTTTTCCAAAATAATTAGGGTTCCGCTTAAAAAAAATTAAAACATAAAAAATTGAATAAAATCCGATTCAATGCATAGTTTTACAGATATTTGAATTTATGAGAAATATCTTTGTTTAATGTTAATAGCAAAAAAAAATTTGGATAATAATTGTGGTATATATATTTCTTTAATTATGTATTATTATATTTTATAATGTAAAGAGTTTAGTTTCTATGGTTAAGAAGGTCATGCTGGCCTTTATGATCGTTTATTTATACACATTATTTATACATCGTTTATTTTAATTGTCCTGTATTTATTTATTTATATAATAAATAAAAATATTACGCTGTAAAAAATATATGAATCGTGGGCGCAGCCGCGGGCACACAGCTAGTTTGAAATATTCATATAATGAAATAAATGTTAAGGTATGTTAGTACGAAATGTCTTTGATTTGAAGATGATTTCGTTTTAACCAGTTTCCCAATTAAAATAGGAACATTACGTTAGGTCATAAAATAATGAAAAAAATTGTGCGGTATTATGTGATCTAGCGTTTGACACAATTTTTTATTTGTGAGAGTTGACACTGTACTGATTACCAGCATCATATTACGATTAGATAAATCGAGACTAGGAAATTCAATGAAATAGAACGCACTTAACTTATGTTTCTTTAAAGGGTTATAATCTGTGTTGCTTTTAATACACTAGTTGACTTCTAACTTAGAAACTACTTAACTGAATTTAATGACTTTGTTTTTTTAATTATTTAATTGTTCTTCGACCAAGTTTATATGAATATCCATTTAGTTTAGAAGATATAACATATACAAAAATTCTACTGAATTGAGTCGATAAAAAAAACAATCTTTACTTAAGCCGTTTTATATTTTAGAGAGAAATATTGTTGTGAATAATTATTATATTACAGTGAAGTGAATTTATCTATATATATCTATGTAAGGAAAATGGGGTTAATTTGTTGCATCATCACCTCAAAACTACAGAACATATTGGGATGGGGACTACCTACCTACCTACTTCGATTTACACTTATGTACATTTCTTTCTTCCGATTTATTTTTATGAACATTTTTTCCGCAAATAAAAACAAAAAACTCTCATTTTTCTTCATTCATTTGTTTTTTTAGGTTATGTATAAATGAAATTTTATATGCACTTTTACACTCACACCTAAAGAACATATGTAACGCGGCTCTGCCACTGGCACCAGCTAGTATTATATAACATAGAAGCTGTGACATTCGCATATTCAATTTCGTATTTACTTCTCTTCGCTTACAACGAAACACAAAATTGCCCCAGTTTTGCAACAATTGAAAAATCGAATATTCAACGTATTGTACCGGGATGCATATTTCAAACTTACCGTTCCCGTTGCTCATATTGACAACATTCTGATGATATATATACGTGCATCCACACCGATACAAGGTATTCTCGAGTGAGATTTTATGCGGAATACACGTATTGTAAATTCTATTGTCAAACCTTTAGTTTCCGTCATCCTTTTGTATTGTAGTTTTCATTGGAAATGTTGGTATTTATTTTATATACTAAATAGCTGGTATAGATGTAATGTTAATGTAATTCAGAGGGGTCATCTAATAGGTCTATTATAAATAAAATAAAAAAAATAACAAATAAAATCGGTTCAGCTCTGTTGGCGCACGTAATAATCATAAGCGATACGCATAATTTTTTTTATTATGTCGAGGAAAAACTTTATTCGTATTTTATATGAAAACTAAATACATTGTTTACAAAGTTTTTTACATTTAATTACAGTATAATATAGACTTTTTGCCATCATGTGGGTAGTGCCATGATCCCGTTGCAGTACAAATTTTAGGACTTCAGATCAAAAAAATCCGACAAGTAGATTTGGCAGTCCTCTCTTGATGTTAACCTGACACTGCCTAAAGGATTTTAAAGAGACTGAAACAGGTGGAAATCTGAAGGTGCAAGGTTAGGGTTATATGGCGGATGCATTAACACCCCCCAAACAAACTTATCATGACGAAAGACCAGTTCTTTTTATTGGTCAATTCCGGCCGTTTCTTCTTAACTTCTTGCTTTAATCTCATTAGCTGTTGGCAGCAGAGATCCGAGTCAATGGTTATGCCTGGGGCGACGTTAAAAGCTCATAATGAACAATACCGTTTCAATCTCACCATACACACAGCATCACCTTATTGCCAGTTAAGCCAGGTTTTGCCACAGTCTGTGAAGCCTGACCGACCTTTAACCACGACCTTTTTCGTATTTTCTTGTCGTATGTGATCCACTTTTCATCATCTCTTTAAAAACGGTCTGTTTTCATTACATCTCAATAAAGAATTGCAAATGCGCACACGGTTCATTAGGTTTTCTTCATTGAGCTCGTGTGGCATCCAAATATCGAGCTTTTTGTATACCCATCTTATATCAAATGGGTCAAAACTTGTTAATTTCCAGTTCTTCAGCTATGTCGTGACTAGTAATATGCCGATCTTGCTCCACGTTTTAAAAAATGGCGTCCACTTTATCCGCAATAAGGTGATATTTGACCTCAAAATTCCCGGACTGAAAACATTGAAACCAATTTTGTGCTACACTAACTGACACTGCATTAGGTCCATAAACGTCACAATATTTTTTAGCGGTTTTCGTTACATTTTTCCTTATTTGTGAGTGTTTTTTAATTTATCGTATTTCTTCATTAGAATCACTTCATTTGACAGAAAGAAAAACAAAAAAAATTACTAATGGTTCTTTTTTGAAATGTAACCTTTTTAATGTCATCAAAACCAGTGAAATATACAAATAGTACAGCCAAAGAGATTTTATTAGAAGTTTATAAATACTGTCATAGATAATATAGTATAGTCTTTGATACTATAATTGTCAAAAGACTTTTTCGCGAACTATTATTTAGGTTTTGTCTAGGGTTCAATGTGAAACGCCGAAAAATCCCTTTAGTGTATCTTAATAATATTATTAATATTAAATCTATCATATTATGCATATGACTTAGGTATTACTTTATTAAATATGAATTTCTTACCACGCAAATTTAAAATCAGATTAGTTAAAATTAAAATTAAAATTTAAAAACTAGTATACATCCGGTAATCGAAATTTGGTTATTGAAAAAAAAAAATAACTGTTTCAAATTATTGTTGTTGTTCATAATACTAGAGTAATCAAAAGAAAATCGGTTTAAAATAGTCACAAAGTGTTTTATCTCCACCTGTTTATATAAAGTTATAAGAAAAACTAGTTATTGTAAAAACATTTATAGAATATACAAGAGGTGTTAGGATTATAGGTATAAAGTGCTTATCTAGGTAACCGACAATAAATCATGACTGGTTTATAGGGTTTAAATTAAAGCGATACTAGATTTTGAATGTTGATTGTGATTTTCACTGCTTATAGAAAGATTAATAAGTATACATGGAAATACAGTTACGTGAAAAATGTATATAAGTTTTTTTTTAAATTTCGATCAGGTTTAGTGCTACACATTTATTTGATGTTCATTCATTGGTATATAGAGTAATGCTTGACAGAGTGCGAACGGACCTATAGGTTCTCAGCGATGGGTTTTCAAACTTGAGTGTGTTGCGTAACCATGTGGGCTAAAAGAAATTCCCTGCCGTTAATTTGAAGGTAACAAAATATATAGATCCTTTGACTTTTGAGTCTTCACCGCTTTATCTATTTTTACTGACAATTTGCAATGTTCGTACTGTTGTATTGTTCTAGTTCAAAAGCCGGTGTTGGATAGTGTATGTGCGCAGTGGCCACTTAACATCATGTGGAATACACGCCTGTCTGATGAACCGTGAATATCAATCAATAATAATCATATTATTATTACACAAACTGACAGTTTAATAATTCAAATTGTGTATATTGATTACAACATTTACAATTATGTAAATTTCCGATTCGAATTGGCAGTAATTGCTCATCAATCTTCGTTGTGTTTATTTATTCGTTTTACGGTGAACAGCAACCAACATCGGTAATGAATCGTTTATATTTACACAGTAGTCATCTCTATTTCGGTAATTCCCCTCAATAAATAAATAAAACAATCAATCAATCAGATTGGTTTGTATTTATATTTTTGTCAAAATATTGTATTGATTTTCTTCTTCTTTTAATGAAGATATTATGTTTAAGATGTTAACTTTATGCCAGCCAATTACTACTTATAAAAATTAATCTGAAGTAAGCGTTTAGTGTTAGTTATAGTAGGCATTTAGTGATATTTATTTAGCAACTATTTTTTTTAAAGTTTTTTACACTGTATAGGCTCAGTGCTTTGACCACAATCTCGCCTGATCTTAAGTGCTGATGTTGTCCAGGATGCCCATTGTGCATAAGGATACTGTCTATCAAGTGCTGCTGCCGGAACACACCTATTGGTACTTACCGTAGCCACCTAGGCGGGCATTATTCCAAGTTTCCCTATGATAATAGGAATGCACGGTGCAATAGCATGGTGATGCTATGGTTTTTTGTGATATGTTTCTTTACCGAAAGCTCAGGCTCTTTATAAAGTTGTTGAGTTTGAACCTGCGTCCATTAACGCGGAATTCGACCGAACTAGGTACTACGCAATCATCTCTTCAAAAACGTATTCGATGGTTTCGAGTATTAGGTAACTCAATGGAATTTGACGTTAAGTGTTGATATGACCAAAGAAGATAATATTGGCTGAATAGCATATATAACTAAAAAAAATCTAATTTGAGAGTAATTATTAGACAGGCGGGTATTCGAATATGCACTACAAAGATGCTATGCTTTCATCTTGATGTTTTCCTTCATTTCATGTCACATTTACATATTCAATTAAACTCAAAATATTTAAAAAAAAATAAGCACTGAAAAATATTACAGAATAATGAAAGATACAACGATAATTTAAAATGAAAAACAAAAGAAACATGAATAAAAAAACATAAAACCTAAAGTATACAATTGCTATAAAGCAAATCCCGATTTAGGTCAAGTATCGAATCAGCCTGTCCTCGCGTAACGCAGATGTTTTACTCAAATATAAGTTGAATCTTTGGATACTACTCTGTAATATATAAAATAAAATAACTCCAACGGTTTGCTACTTTAAGTACGAAATATAAGATTCATTAAAAAAAAAAAACGAGCATTTCTACAGAGTACACGTGACAGATGCAAAACTCCTATGGTGATCTCTAGTGTACATCTTTAAAATAAATTATTAGTAAAGGTAAATATCAGACGTTGAGAAAATGCTAAAAACAACCTTGCCGACTTTCATACAGTCACGCGCACGCTTCCTCAAGAACGAATATAAGGTAGTAATAATTCTACAGTCAAAAAGTGGAGCGTGCTTATTACTTATCTTTCACTCTCACTACATACTTTTATCGGTTCTTTGGTGATGCTAATTCTGACGCGACCTTCAAATTATACTTTCGTCACACGCAAAGAAGTTTCATTTCAAGAATAACGGCGGGGTTCGGTTGCCGCTGTAAGAAAGTATTCCCCTGCTCGGTCGCACGATAGACCGCAAGCTCACTTTCTATGCCCTCGTCTCGGCAGCTTGCCGAAAAGTTGCGAATATTGACAAGCAGCTGGCGTACGCTGCGAGAGTGTGGAGAGGTGGAGAGGCAATACCGTGTATGGAAGGGATGGGCAGTCAGACGAGATCGTGGTCAGATGTGAGTTAGAGAGGCCTGTTAATTTTGGCCTGTATCCGCACCCGACAACTTGCGTGGGCGAAGAGTATGAGTGACTGGAGGTTCCTCCAGAGTCGGGCGGCTCCGGAATGTACACCGACAGTAGTAACATACCCTGGCGGTGTAGAAACTGCCCTGACCTGGTGGAAGGAGAGACGCCAGGCCCGGTACTCGACTCTTCGCCTATAGACCTACTATACGGTCTTCCAGATAGAGCTTCTTGCAGTTCACATAGCCATAGTAGCAGCCAAACAGGCAAAAGATCGGGAGGTCAACATTTTCAGCGACTCAAAGTCGTTGCTAGAAATACTGGCCAACCCGAAACCACCGAATCGTCTGGCTCTGGAGTCACAGCCAGCTCTGTAGGAGATACGTATAGCAGGAAGCTCGATACCCTTCTGCTGGGTACGAGCACACGTCGGCACTGAATGAAATGAGCGTGCCAATGAACTGGCAAAGAGGGCCGACTTTAATACAACCACGTCTGACTATGATCGGTATCTGGTTTCATACGCCAAGTCAATAATAAGGGCCAATACGGTTCGGGCCTGTCAGGAGAGCTACGAAACTTCCAGCACTGGGGAGGTGACGCGAGGAGTCTTCTTCGCAAAGTTGGAGGAAGCCCACCGGGTTGTAAAGAATACTCGATTGTCACCAAGCCATGTGCAGGCGTTCACAGGCCATGGAGGCTTTGCAGCGTAACTGCACAGGTTCAAACTGAAAGACAGTTCTTCTTGTGCATGCGACCTTGACATCGTCGAAATAGAGCACCATATTTTGCTGCACTGTCCCAGATTCGGCTCATCTTGACATGATCTTGAGTGCAAGGTTGGATTGGTCGAAATGGAAACTCTAGGCCTATTTATTGCTGGAGAGAAATGATACCCGTGATAATCTGCTTATGTACGTGCACGAGGTAGTTACCGCAACACCTAAAAGAAATAAATAATAAATTTGGCCCAGGAAATATTAAAAAAAAGTCTGATATTTAGTGAACCAGCCGTAAAGTCGCAAAGATGGAATTGATCGTAAAGTAAGAGATTCAGAAATAGCAAAGTAAATTGAGACTGTAATAGTTAAGAAATCCTGTAATAGAAATAAGGAAGAAACTGAAATAGGGATGAAGAGTCCTAAATGTGTAGATGAAATGTAAGATAGAAACCGTACTAGATTAAGAAAAAAAAAGAGAGGAAATAAAGAAAAGAGAATATTATAAAAAAGAGAAATATAATAATAAAAGTAGGGGTGTACATACATTATTTAAATAAAATTAACAAGGTCTCGCTTCAAGTAGGAGTGGAAAGGGATTATAAAAAAAAATAACAGCGAAAATTCTTATATCCTCTTTTAGTGTCATGTAATCTTAAACGTACAAGTTACAAGACTTGGTTTACGGACGTATAAAATGCCCGAAAAATGTAACATATTTGATTTGATAGCGAAAGTTTGAGGCGTCCGTAAAATTTGTGCAAACTATCATTGGATTTTCGATATTATGGTACGGGCGTTTGGGAAAGCGTAACCTTCTTTATGTCTACTTAATCTTTACCCTTAAGGCTTATATTAAAACGTAGGTGATTCTATAAGTGACCGATTGGCGATTAGATTGATCGTTTTTATTTTGTTTTGTATGTATTTTAGATATTAAATACAAGTATTGTTCGAATCGTGGTCGAAATTAGGTTTAATTATGATAACACTAAAGAACGTCAACTAATAATTAAAAATCAACAAGTTAATAAAGAGAGGATAGAAATATCTAAAATAACTTTATTTTGCCCATTTATTTACACATTTCTATTTCATTTTATTTAAAAATATACTAATACGAAAAAAGTACGAGGAAGGGATCAATAATACACAAAATTCATTTTATCGCCTTCAAAGTATGCTTCTTCGGAAACGATACACTTAAGCCAACGAATAATCCAATTATCATAACATTTATAAACACTTTTTTCGGAAATGATACCATAAACAAATCATCCATTGCCGATACTTTTTTAGTTACAAGTTCTTATACAGTATTGGAAATCTTTAATGTTATATCTATAAAATTGTACAATATTATATTTTGTGAGTAGTTAAAAATACTTTGTCTAAATGTTACCCTGGTATAGCGCCGAAGGAACGGTTTTCGGTTTAATAATTTTATTACCTAAAAGTTTTGTGAAGTAAAACTTTTTTGGCCGTATCTTGAATAAATTATGTTATTAGTATACATTATTCCGTTCAAAGAGGTTCTATTTAAAATGCTGGTAAAGGTTATATACGTATACTTATTTATTTATTTATATAAGGTTAAGGAATAAAAACTTAACAAAATAAAAGAAATGGAAGCTCGAGTAAGTTGTCTATAATTCAACTATAAGGCGAGATGCGAAGCCACGTCCGCACTGGCAATAAAATTTAGTATTCAGTAGCTATTTTCTGTAGACAAGTTGGAATGGTCCGCGGCAGTATACATGTCTTTGTGTTTTAGGACTTTTCTTCTTAGTAATGTCATATTTTATTATAAAACAAATAAAAACTTGAGAAATTTACTAATGCATGGGAAGAAAAGAGCGATCAATATTCTTCGAATAGAATAGGCAAAGGTAAATATATATACTCCCAATTCTTTAGATTATTTTAAATCAACGCTTAAACACTGAAGTAAAATAGTGTTCGTCTTATTTTATCTTAAATTTCCAGGAAGGTATTGTGTCGCCATAAAATATATTTTATTTTATTTAAAATTTAAACAAAACGATAACCATAAAACTTAATTACTAAAATAAAAACAACTAATAGTCAGATAAAATTGAACTACTAAATACCCGACTGAGAGTCCGCCAAAAATACTCTAATATTCAGTTGCATAAATTAATAATTAGTTTTAAATTTTTTTTACTCAATTACAGTCGCGGAACCTTTTGCCACTGTTAATTTTATATTATTGTAAAAGTAATAGTATATAATAGGTATTAGAGAGATAGCTAAAAGTTTCTGTTCATCACACTTTTCTTCTGTTTCTATCAACCAAATTTTCTTTCTTAATTTGTTGAAAAAGTTTGTCCTCAAATTTTCAGTAACTATAATGATTAAATTTTTATTACCGGACATTACTAGTTTATATTAAATACCTAATCATACTATTCTTTATCAATGTTGGAGCCATTGCACTAATAATTATATTCAAATTCAATTCACAATATAATTGTTGTTTATGTTAGGTACCTAAAGCTTAAAAGAGAGAAAAATGACAGATAAAATAAGATGGCGAAAATTTTTACCACGCAAATAAATGTTCTACTTAATATTTAAACTTGTCAACTATAATACATATTGTAAATAATACCATCCATCCATTCAACTGAAAGACGTCCACTGCTGGACTTAGGTCTCCCCCAAAAGTCTCCACGACGACCGGACTTGCGTCGCATCCAACGGATCAATAATACCACAGATAAATCATACTAGATAATACTAACCATTGTGTTATGAAGCTGGTGCCAATAGTGTAGATAGGTGTCGAGCGGTTTATATCCAGGTTTATCTCTGTTACATTCATCCTGAATTGAAGGCGGAAGACGGCGGCAGTAACGTAGCTCACAGCATCTAAAATAAATTTTACCATTAATAACAATAATAATGATTGGCGTCAACAAAACATTTACAAAATAATAAAAAAAGAACAAGTTATAGGCTTATTTTATTTAAATTAATTTAACATACAATCCTAAAGCGATTTGCCACTAAAATTGAGAGTTGTAAATTAAAAAAATAAATAATTTAGCACGTGTTTTTACGTTAATTCTTTTTATATTAACTTAACGTATTAAAGGTGACTTAGAACTCAAAAATAACTAACCCGATTTATCATAACTTTACGTACATTGAAAATAAATAAAATATCTCGAATGACCTTGCTGCCTATAGAGAGAAAAACAGTAAAACTAGCGATATGATATGGCTTAAATTCAGTTCAACTCAGCTTTCAGTATAATTTAGACCTCACGACATGAATTAAGAGTAACTGCGGCAGACATTATCCCCGTTCCTGAATTCACCTGATTCCTCCCTAGATAATGACATTATAGTAAATCTTTTTATACCATATAATTTATATGTATATGGTTTTGTATGTATATGGTTGGCTTGTATGGTTTTGATGTATTCCATATTTTAATTATTATATTATTGTAGAAATTTAAGGCCCCTTGCCTTAAAACATGTGAAAAATGCACCGTCGTTTTCAGTCGTCCGTCAACTTAATTTAAATGGGATGCAACGCGATAGCAATAGATTTCTGAAATACCACTTCTATAAGTCTGTTGCCAACGGCGTTTCCTATTAAATCAATGTTATACAGAGTACACTCACCGGTTGAGATAAGACTTGATGCATGATGGCCGCCCGGCCGTGTTCGCAGCCGGCGCCGCCCATGTGTCCCGCCCTTATATTATCTGTAAAGGAAGTGACGACGTTTGATCCACCACCCGGAAAACCATGTGATATTTAAGATTGGATTTCGTTAATTTTATCGTATTTCGAAATTTAATACGTTCCACGATGTCGAACGTAGAAATTTGTACTGATTTGTAATTTATATTATTAAGTTACCGTCAATGATTATTGTTTATTTAAAAAAAGGAAGTAGATATTTTTAACAAGATAATGTTTTTATATGGTTAGATGAAAGTCACAAGTACGCTACTGCTAGAGGATGTTACTTTCAAGTGATTTACTTATATAGGGAATACGTATATTATGGGTAAGCTTGAAAATAGTAGCTAAGAAAACAGACATTAGAAACTTAATTATGATATCATGTCTATATTTTTTTTCATTGAAATTCGATAAACATACGTGTCTCTATGGACCTGGTATCCAAAGTCATTAAGTCTAAATAATAGTTTAGAACGTAACACAAAAAGTTATGAAATATGTTTCATAGTCAAGCGGAATGAAATGGGCTTCATTCTTGTACCCTGTACATTGGTAAGTCTTATTCGCTGATGATTACAGGCGGCGAAATTTTGAACACCGTTGACGTATTGGTGGAATATTTATACTGCACTATTTCTATTCCAAAGATGTCTAGTGACTAGTGTGAGACTCTCCCACTCAGTTCTAAAAAGTAATTACGTATTCAATTTCTGAATTAAGATAGAGCTTCTATTTGAGGTTAGATGTTATATTAATTTAATACTATAAAAAAAAAATATATTTTCCAAATAACTGCGAACGTTTTAACTCATCCCTCTAAAATAAAATAAAAACATGTGTAGACAGTTCACATGTGATAGAAGTGAAACCTTAAAATCTATACTAACATAAAATTGAGGTGTCTATTTGTAATGTCAAAATGAATTTTTTTGTTACTAAATAGATATTAATGTATGTATATACGATACCTATACCAAAAATATATTTTTTTAAATCTTTGTCTTTCTGTCTTTCTCTTTGTTATGGGTGATCTCCGAAACAGCTGAACCGATTTTGACGGTATCTTTTTTGGTAGATAGTTGAAGTTACTCCGGGTAACTTAGGGTACGTTAAATTTTCGAAAATAATTAGGGTTTCGCGTAAAAACTAAAAAAACTCATAATAATTTGAATACAATCCGATTCAATGCACAGTTTTACGTGCAAGTGCACGTAATTTAGAGAGAAATATTTTTACTTTGTAAAATACTAATTTTTTTTTTTTGGAAAATAATTAGGGTTCCGTTAAAAAAAATTATAACGCAGTGAAGAATATATGAAGCACAGTCGCTGCCGCAGGCACACTGCTTGTAGAAAATATAAACCTGCAGATACGATGCTAATTATGCGCGACACCTTTTGTCTCGTTACATCCAGGGTTACGAAAAACCCCACAAAGAGGAAACCGCGAATATAAAAAAAAAAACGTCGTTCTTTCGTTTCATCGAGTTTCAAATCACAACGTGGCTCAAGCCTCACTTTAAAAATATTTTATTTAACATAAAAATAATAATAACAGAAAAGTTTAATGCATCGCTTTTGGGATATTTTCGTCAGTAATCGATCAAAGGCGGTTGCTCACTGGCTCTGTATCCATTCGAGCAGATGAAGGATGTGTCGAATTGGTTTCGTTTACATTCCGGGGAACATCGGTATAACATAATATTTTATGTAGTGTATAGAGTCGGTAAAGAAATCGTACGTCGCCTGGAATAAAGCGTTATTAATCAATCTGCTTCAAGTATCAATTAGAAGCTGTAAATCATTAATGCGAATAAATAGTACTGAGTCATAAAATGTAAAAAGAGATACTTGCAAAGGTACGCAAAAATTACGCTTCATTCTTTCTGTCAATACTTCCAGAGACATGGTGTGATGATACTGTACGTAATAGATATATTGTAGTGACTACGTATATGTAAATATTTTAATATAAAACAAACAAAGTCGTCGAGAGCGTTAAACTCGCTTAGAGTAGATATTTTAATTACGTGATGTAAAATTTACAGGCATCTCAATTGTATTATATTTCAATTAGGTAGTAATGACATTTTATGAGCCTCAGATAGTAATTTATTTGATGTATATAATGGGTACAATTTAGTTAGCCTATTATTATATACCTAGATTGACTTTTTAAAATACTCGGTCTTGTTTTTTACACTAATACGTCAAAATCACTTCACTTCATGTCATTTTAAGTAGAGTATCCATCCATTCATTCAAGTTAAAGACATCCATCGCTGGACATGGGTATCTCCAAAAGATCTCCACAGCGGCTGGTCTTGCGCTATACGCATTCAGCGGATTCCCGCAACCTTCACCAGGTCGTCGGTTCATCTTGTTGAGGCCTATCCACCGGTACGCAGTAACTATTAGAGAACTCGTTAACCCTAAAGTACAATGAAGACCGCCGTAAGATGAGAATTTATCAACAGCTAGTTTCATCATGCCAGGCTGCATGTATTATTTAAAACGATAATGACGCAGTGGATAGTGCGGCCGGATTCCTCGTCGATCGACGCGGGTTCGAGCCCACCTATCCAATAAAGTCAGCCTGAGCTTTCGGCAAAGGAAAACATCGTGATGAAATCATAGCATGGTGGTAGCATTCTCTAATAATGCCCGCCTGGGTAACTACTACCCTCAAGTTTGAAAACTTGTCGCTAAATACCAATAGGTGTGTTCCAGCGGCATTGCGGATGCCGGTGCGGATTTAATGTGTCAATATGGAGGGTTTACACTGGAAAATGTTGTATGAAATTTGGCCAAACAATTGCAGTTACTTTCGGCTAAAAACGATTTATAACGAAAGTCTCATACAATACTCAAAATTATGCAGTTAAACTTTACCTTGTAATTATATTGTATATAGTAATTAGAAACGATAATGCTGCAATGGTGGTGTGGTCAGACAAGACAACAATTAATGTGCATGTTTTGTGGATTTTTTTGTTTTGTTTTGTGATGAAGGATAATATCATTGATAAATTCGCCGCATGTTCTAACGTGCATTTTTTAACGTAAGATAAGATTATTGTACATCGCTTAATCACATTCTGTGTTAAAAAAAAAATCATCATTCTCACACCCGGTCCTTAATTCACTTAGGGTCAGCGGAGTAGGTTATTTTCTTTCATGCGTCCCTATCAGCCGTTATCTCTTCATTTACTTCTTTTTCTTTCATATTACTCCACACACTCTATCCACACTTTCTTTGCCCTTCCTCTACTTTTCCATAATTCCACATTCATATTCATTACTATTTTATCCACATACTCTTCCCTTCTCATGACATGTTTTATGGCAAACGATTCTCTTTTAACTTTTCTACCACTGCCATCACATCCAAACTCCTTCTAATAAATTAATTCCTAATATGATTGATTATTTACTTTGCCAACTCTGCTTCAAATGATTTTCAGTTATCACGTCTCTTAGAGACTAATTTGTTTTTACTAATGTTTTAACTAAATTTAACTAATTTACTAATGTACAATAATTTCTTATAATTAAGTAATTAGTATATATAGTATTTAGATTCCAAAAGACGTGATAGCTGAAAATCATTTGAAGCGAAGTTAGCAAATTAAAAAATCAACCATATTGCTTATGATGGATTTCCGCAAAGTATCAATCAATAGAATATTAATTCCTGACTATACTGATTTTTACACGACTATATCAACATTCGTATCTCAGCTATATAAAATAGTTAATAGAATTACTTAAACTAGGTTAAACATATTTAATAAAATATATTAATTATCTCTACTGAGAGTTTAACTCGAGCGTAAACGCAGGTTAAATCTGGCACTTCCATACTTATGTACTCGTATATGTTTGAAACAAAGGCCATTTGCGAGCTTGGTCTATATTTACGCAGCCTTGTAAGAGTCGAGACTCCCCACGCAGAGGCAATGCGTAATCGACCGCGGCTTCTCAAAATAAAAAGGGCCTGAAGGTCAATGCTGATGAATAATGCAACTGTTACAGACTGGTTCTACAGTAGAACAGTCTATAGACCATCTACGTGGAAATACGATTTCAAAGCGAACCGACCGTATCATTGAGATAGCGTATTCTTGCATATTCGTAAAAATTTAGACAAGCTCGATCTTGTGAATAATCGTTATAACTTTAATATTAGAAATAAAGACAAGTTGGCTGTCCCACTCTTTAGGCTAAGTAAGACTAATAAAAGCTTTATGGGTAATAGTATTCGGTTTTACAATAAGATCCCAAGTAACATTACCGATTTACCTGACAATAAGTTCAAGTATTTTGTCAAGCAACTCTTAATCTCGAAAGGTAACAGGGTGGATCATTACGTGAATGATAGTGATGTCTGGAATTAACCCACATCTCTGTGGGAATCAAAACTATGATATGTATAGTTTTTTTATATTAAAAAAATGATATATATTATATTTATAAAAAAAAAACCAGATTGAGTTTTTTGCCGGCTCTTCTCGACTGGGTTGTTTTCTGAACCGCCGGTAGTGTTTTGGACGTTCATAAGCGCCTTCTTAGGGCCTAAATTGAACAATGAATTTTTTTAGACTTTATTTGAGCGTATTTTTTCGTATGATTTAGTACTACTGTTCGGGCAGAGTTAGTTATTAACCTGTTACTGATCGGATGTCATCGTTCAGTTTGTGAGCTGGTATAATGGATATTTCTATATTGGCTCCTGCAGTTCTTCTTCACAGATCAATCACTTCTATGTTACATTAGAATAAACGACTCAAAATGGTATGTCGTTACATAGTTTGGTGATAGGAATGTAGTGTGTGATCGCTTAGCAGATGTTACAATTTATAGACTAATAGAGAACACTAGTCATGCTAACTTTAATAGTCTAAATAATATACCAATTAGTATATATTTGTTTAACCTTACATATAGTTTTTTTTTTTTTTTTTTTTCAGTATAGGGTCAGTGCTTTGAACAAAACCTCGACTGATGTTAAGTGACGATGCGGTCCAGAGTGATAAACTCACTAGGACTAGAGTTGTGGTTCTCAAGATATGTTATTGGACACACTGGCAACTGTCCGTCATTTAGTTGGTAACTCGAGAAATCTTGAATTAAGTTACATGACTTTAAAATTACAGGTATATTTTTTTATGAGTAAGTACTTACGAGAGCCAATTTAGAGTTATTCGGTAATTAATTATTGAGTAATTGACGACAGAATGCAGTACAACAACGTATCTTATGGCAATGTAGAGGACAATTTCAATTAATTGATTTATGTAACGTCTACGGTGTATTTGCCTAACTGATGCAAAGGCGCAGATTTATCGATCACAAAATTTCTTAAATGAAAACAATTTGGAGGTCACACTTGAAGGAATAAAATAAATGCCAGCGTTTATTTTGTTTTTATTAACTACAATTATTATAAATAGAAAAAGAATTTACAGCATATTTATGTGGTGAACGACGAAAGATCTACAGTCGATCATTAGTTGTCGCTGTCATCCCCCACGACTGCGACTGGAAGCCTTACGACACTATAAGCGAGCCACTATAACAGATTTTTCAAAGTGTACAGTAACGTGATTCAGTCAGGTTCATTTACCCTACCATCGTGTAAAATCTGTTTCTACACTGGCTGATCCCGAAACTTGAGACGCCCAGAACGTATCATTATGACAGATATTCCACCATGTATATGGTGGTCATGACCCAATCGGGCACGAAAGTTCTAGCAATAAACCTTCGAATTTATTCTTGTTTTTTTTTAATGCTGGTGAAGCTGTCATGGCCCTTCTGGTCATTGTTGACCAAAATCGTTAATATTTAAAAAAATCTAAGCAGCCATGGGGATTACCGACTGAAGTGAAAATTCGAAACTTTGGAGAAACTGTTTTATATTATTTCAATTTAATTATTAATTAATTGTAATTATTAACATAACATAACATTATTTTTTGTGTATTCAAGTCAAAAAGTATATTAATATGTCGATTACCCGTAAAAATAAGACAATAGGAAAACAATGGAAAGCTGGCGTAAACGCAAGGTTAGTGCTCAAGGGGTTAATTATATAAAATATGTTATAATTGAATAACAAAAAAAAACAAGAAACTAAATAAAAGTAGCTAATTATTACTATTACCTAAGAAACTATAAATAATGAATGCCGTTCAGCTCGCCGCCAGAAGGGAAGGCTCCCAGAAGGCTGGCTACATGGCTAAGTTGCATCGCAATGTATATTCGCTGTGCCAAATATTGGCCCGCCCTCTGGTCGCGAAACGTCTCGACTAGACGACTCGCGAACTCCTTAAAAAGGCTATGAGCACTCCGATCCCTCGGCCCCAGAGTCTCGACCCCAAATGGGACAAATATGTAATCCTCACCAAGAGCAGCATATTTGCGCCGCTTGAGATCCTCCGCTGTTGCGCCGGTCCTCAAAGAGGTAACTGGAAGATGTGACGGTGCTATAGTATCGACGCAAGTAGCATCCCATACCAAAGACCGTCCCATCTACCAAGGCGTAAGCGTAATCCCATAGGGTCTTTTACCATCGTCACGCACTAAACCAACACGTTCTAAGCTGGCTGGTACATTAACACTGGCAAAAGCCCGACGTAAAATGTCCTTGAGGGTGGCATGACGCGAAATACGACCTGCGGTTCTACTACAAGCCAGACCGTGATGCTCGAGCGAGTCGACTATAACACCACAATGGCAGCAATGTGGAGACACGCATGCATGATAACCCTAAACGTAGGTAGACGGACAGCTTGAAAGTGGTGTTGTCTAATTTAATTCCAATATTCGGGGACGATAATACCTTTAGCCAGAGGCTTGACTCTTAACATAACATTTAATATATAACATTTGTTTGGTTTTTGCATCTATTGACGCTCCGAATATGTACATATATTGGAATATAATTTATTCATAATCAAAATGTGCGATAGACTGCGTATATATAAATGTTATTATTTATCTCCCAGCTCCAGCACTTAAACTCCACCTTATACTTGACGTACTGTAACATGTATACGACTGACGTCATAGCATTGGTAACGCAAATCTATAAATTTTTCACTTCAACAAATCTTCTATGTAAAGCGATATACCGAATGACATCATGGTGACGTCAAATTTACTTAATCGTGTTTAATAGTGCACGATTTTGAAATTTAAAAAAGTACAAGACTCGATTAATAATTATTCAGCTTAAGAACCCTGAAGCATAATATTTTAATTATTAGTCTGTTCAATTCAAATAACTAAGCAGAGAAAGTCATTACAAAGGGAAGATAAACACAAAGAGAATATTATGTTTTAAGACTTTTAACGTAGCTAGATCTCAAGAGAACGAAGCGTCTAACAGTGACAATGGAAGATATTATAAAATATTAATTGTCCCGTCCGATTCGATGCTCGTTAGCTCTGATGAATCTACGAGAACTGACCCGTGAAGATACGTTTCAACAATGGAGTTAGCCTTCTCAAAATTATATTATATTTTCTATGAGATTAATTAATTCTAGAAGGAGTTTACATTGTAATTTAAAGCCAATACCAATGAAAATAATATCGGGCAGTTAAATAAATTTGTTATTTTTACATAATAATGTAATATGTACATTTTTTTAAAAATATATATAAAATAATTATATTTTATACTCATGGAATGAACCTCAGTAAATAATTTTTATGCGTATAAAAATAGTAAACATTTATTTTAATGTATATTCTCTGGTAATTCAAATATAGTACATAACTTCGTTCTCTCTTCTTTTTTTTTAAATTTTATTGTCAAAATTACTATTTATTTTTTCTTCATAGATACATAGAAATTTATTTTTATTTTTTATATTAGGCTCATTGGTGGTTTAGTCAGTGCATGTACTGGGAGTACGAGTTAATATCTTCACCAAAGGCACGGCACGTGTAAAATGAAATCTGTGCGTTATTTTATATTACCAAATCGAAATGTATGAAATTTCATTTATTCTTCTACCTTTAAGTATTCGGCGGCATCTTGGTCTATCGTGTGTAGGTAGTCCTTGTTTATCATTCACCAGCTGCTCTCCGCGATTTTACCCGCGTAGTTCCCGTTCCCGTGGTATTTTGGGAATAAAAAGTCCTATCCTATGTCACTCCCTGGATTTCAGACTATCTCCATACCAAATTTCATCCAAATCGGTCTAGTAGTTTTTAAGTTTATTCGTTACATACAAAAATACAAATCTTTCCTCTTTATAATATTAGTGTAGATTGTGTAATATTTGATCCTATGTAGTTTTCGTGGCTTTTACGTGATATAGTTTGGCTGCTGTGCACAAGTGTATTAAAAATCATTTTTCAGAATTTGCGGGTGGCGCAAGACCGCTCGTCGTTGAGATCTTTGGGGAAGACCTATGTCCAGCATTGGACTTCTTGCGGTTGAATGGATGGATTCAGAGTATCACGCAAGTTATATTTGTGCCAACCAACCGGTAGTTGGCGAGTTGATCGTTCCAAATATGTTGGTAGGTTGTCAGTTTTGGTTTTTTGTACTGTGAGATGAACGTAATATATGTAGGCTTATATGGATTGACGTGATTTTTTTGACGAAGGTATGATTGCGTTTCGAATACATTAAAATTTAACCGATCGATCGAAATCGGCATAAAATGGCCACTACTGTTCCTTGCAATATTAGCACAGGTATTTAATTTTTAATTATTGTGTAGCGAAAATTTATGAAGAATAAATGAAGTTATAAAACGTAATAAATATCGTTCATTCCTTTTGCTTTTATGTCTTCTCTTACACACTCTTTCTTTGGACGTCCTCTCCCCTACCACCCATCAATCTTCATAGTCATCACTTTTTTTGTTTCTTCTCAAAATATGTTCGTACCGAGACAAAGGATTCCCTTTCAGTTTTTATATCACTGATGCTACCTTCAATCTCATTTTGACTCTATCTATTAATGTGACAGGACACACCCATCTCAACATTCGCATCTCAGCTACATGCAATCATTTCTCATTTATCTTTTTACTAGCCAAGTATTCTGATTCATATAATATGGCAGTTATTGGACTTATATATCATCATGCCTTTTAATTTAAGGGGCGTCCTGTTGTCAATATATTATAAAAAGCTGATTCAATACATTATAAAAATATTTATGTACAGAGTACTCAAAGATGTAGGGCCGTCAAAACCATAACATCTGGATTCTAAGCACGTTTCGTAAATCTGGTTTGACGTAAAACGGTCTTGACTCGGGATAATCCTTTATGTTGAAACACGGCGTATTATATAGGCTTTCGAGTTTTTCTGTTCAAATAAATGATATCCCATCATTTAGCTTACAAATCCATGAGACTGTTCTGTGGAATAGAACGAAATTCAATTTGTAAATTTTTCGCGTACATCAATTTTATAATTTTAATTTAACCTCATCATAAATTTATTAAAAACTAGTTCGTTTTTATGAACTACAAATATATTATCAGAATATGTAATTGATTATATATAATATACAATTATTATTAATTTTATTATTTACAATTATTATAGATTTAAAGCACAATTAAAAATAACAAAACTGGCACATTTAAGTGTTAAATGCAGGTAATAAAGAATATTTAGTCATGACAATAGTAAATACAAGGCGGAATCAATGAAGCTATAAAGTCCCAAGTAGCATTTAATTAACTTAAAACTTTGGGAAACTTGGACATTTATAGGACAATAGGAAATTAAGTGGATCCCGTTAATACCATCTCGAAGTCCGGGCTATTTGTCTAATTGTGTTTCGTACTTCCTGGGAAACTATTGGGTATATATATCAACTAGGTTGAATGCGCGGCTTTTTGTAAACGTTTTTTTTTTATAAATCCCAGCTAGATGTGCCTGTGACTCAGTCTGCAAGTAATTTCGTGTTTTTAAAACAACGATTTCATTAAAATATAGTTATATTGTGACAATTTTCAAGATTAAACTAAAGATAATGATGATGAAACTAAAGATAATATGATTACCTGTCATACAAATGTGTGTCCTTTTTTTTTTTTTCAATCAACCATTTTAAGGGTGCTCTAATTACTGTTACACTGGAACCCTGGGATGTAAATAAAGAAAAGGCCAGAATAGCTAGTTAACAAATTGATTGAAAAAAAAATTACAGTAGTTAATAATAATAATATTAAAAAACAGCCCTAACGATAATTTACTTCTAATAAACCACCTTCTCACTCAGCTAAGTTTAAATAAGAATATACCATAATCCCAGAATGTGGGATGTCAAGGAACAATACGAAATGAAGGGAAAAGTAAAGAAAATAAAGTTCATACCCCGTTGGACGAATAACAATTAAATTAAAGATAACGAACAACAGATAGTAAAGAAAGTTAAATGGCAGTAGTCGTTATCTGCTGGAGTCGATGAATACACGCGGAGTTCCGCGGTGCTCCACGCTGTAACTCAGCGGTTCTCAGAAGGAGGTCCTGAGCTGCTGACGGACCGTGCGGGCGAGTAGACGCACAAGCTCCTCGGGGCTCGAGGCTGTCAGCCGGCTACGCTTACCAGCCAGCTCACATCAGTCAGGGGGACGTGGGCTTAACCACCGTTAAGCCAATAAATTAATGTTGGTAATTTAAAAAAACCACCAGACATCGGGCTTTGTTAAAATATCCGGCAGCGAAGCTGAATCCGGGGCTGTAATCAGCTAGCAGCACTAATTAGTGGTGATCACCAGCACCACAAGGTATTCAAATATCTACGTGGCTCGCTCCGTGTCATCGACAAACCAAAAGGCAATTATCGAGCATCGGTTATATTTTTAATAATAGCTGTCCACGTTTTGACAGCTAATTGAATTCGAGCCCTTTTGGACCGAATCCGCTGTCCTCGCATGACGGCTCGAATGATGATGAAAATTTTATACAATTTAGTTATTACGGGAATAATTAAGCTTTAATAAATTAATAATGTTTAAATATGTTGGCTTCATGACACAATGCTTAAAGGAATGTGGCACAGGCGGGAATTTTAAATAAATGTCAAGTTTTAATTCTACAACGTGACATTTCACAGTTGTCTTATGACAAGTTGCCAATTCATATTTCGTTAAAAAAAGAAAACAATTTTAAATTTGGTAAAACGTGAAAATGACATATTGTAAGCTATAATATTAAATATTATTTGAGGAAATATATTAACTATTCTCAGAAAGAAAGAAATTTGAAACTTTTTTTTTTGAGAATTTTTTCACGATTTACCAATTTTCGTATTCTAAGGTTTGTATAAAAAAAAGTGATTATTACGCGACTATACTAATGAACATTTTGATAGAAATCATAAAAAAAAAAACTTATAACTTAGTACAACTGAATATTATGGCATATAATGCGAAGAACTTATTCAATATGCGTGGAGTGAAGAAGGTGTAATTTTAAACTAAAGTGACCAACTTATTTCATTAAGCTTTAATGAACTCCGCTAAACTAGTCACGTTACACCTAAGCGCTGTTGTAAGCATTGTTGTTAAGTTTGATTTTCAAAGTAAAATAAAGATTTAATTATGTACTTCTAAAAGCTTTTCGTGTTGAATCTCCATATACATATTAAGATTAAGCTTCTTATTAATGTATCGAGTACCCATAAAAATGAAACAATAGACAGACAATAGGAAAACAATGGAAAGCTGGCGTAAACGCCAAGAAGGTGCTCAAGGGGTTAAATTATCTACGTTTATAATAATTATAAATTAAATATTTAATACGCCACGTGGATTATCATTACGAGACTAAAATAAACTTTTTCAAAATAATTCAAAAAGCGTTATGGGTTGGAAAAAACTTGGCATCGACATAAACGGCGAGTAAATAAAACACCTCCGCTTACTGATGATAGAGTAGTTATGATTGAGACCATAGAAAACCTAAGTACAATGCTCGATGACGTCAGTAGAGCCTTCGAATGAGTTAGTCTTAAAAGAAACATGACCTTAAAATAAACGAATTGTTATATATGAGATAATTATATCATATGGCATAATTTTTCCTCCAAAGACAAATGAAAGAACACGCCACTCGTGTTCTTTAATTATAAAATTCTCTTGAATTGACTGTTCGCTTACGATACTGTGAGGAAGGTATGCTGACTTAAAGGAATTTGGTTTGAACAAAAGGAATTCGCCCGGTCGAATTCTGTCGGGTTGGAAATTGTTGCCTATTGCACGATACTGGCATGGATATCTTCTTTGTAGATAATAACAGTAGCAAGATTCTTAAGAATAATTGATCAATATTAGGTATAAAAATCGAGGAACTATTATTTATTAAACCTTTGAGCACTAACCTGGCGTTTACGCCAGCGCTCCATTGTTTTGCTATTGTCTTCCTATTGTCTCATTTTTATGGGTAATTGACATATTCAAGACGCGTTTTATGTCAATATATATGGAGGGCCAAGGAGTTTTGTATCACCTAATAATTCAAATTTTATGTTATAATTTGAGATTCACTTCACTTGAATACAATTAATCATATTACAATGTACATGGTAGTGTATACAATGCAATCGACAAGAAAAAACAGCAAATATTTTTATCTGAAGTAAATAATATTTAATTGTGTAGTGATATACGTAGTTTTTAGTTTGATTATGCACTACTTGATTACTAATGAATCGATCGATTTGAACGCAATTTTCAGTTTAATGCGGCAAATAAATTCGAGCAAAATTCTAGCTACGTAATAGTAAAATCATTTTAAACGAGAAAATACGTTTATTTCGTAATCGAAAAAAAAAATGTATTAAGTTACGCGCACAAGTTAGTTTCAAGTATAAAAAAACACGAAATAAGTTTTTTTTTTAATATTTGAAGTGGGACTTAAGCAGTTTTATTGTTCTCTTACCTTCGCATAAATCCCTGTTTTCAAAACCTCGGGATTTAAGTAAATCCTATCTAAGGCTACAGAAAATGTTTTATGATGTTACCATCTTTGATATGAAATATACAAATCTTTTGACGTCCATCGGAAGAACTTTCGTCATAGTCCTAGATTGTTTTTTTTCATAAAAAAATATAATTGAACATAAATTAATATTTTATTACAATAAACTAGATGTGCGCCCGCGGCTGCGCCCGCGTTTAATATGTTCTTCACTGCCTTTTATTTTTTTTATACGGAATCCTAATTACTTTCCTAAAAAAAATTAATACTAAGATAAAGTAAATATAATTCTCATAAATTCAAGCACTTGCCCGTACAACTGTGCATTAAGTCGGATTTTATTCAATTTTTATGAGTTTTATTTTTTTTTAGTGGAACTCTAATTATTTTCGAATACAAAAAGTAAGATATAATAAGTAACGTAATTTAGACTCCTCTAATAAAGAATTCAAGGTAAATAATAAATAATAATAATAAAAAACTATGAATAGGAGCAGAACTGAAACTCCAGGGAGGATTGTGTTGAATATAAATGGAAGACGAAATTATTTACCACGTGTGTATTAAAAATGGCCGTATGTGATTGACGTGTACCATGGATATAATAATAGCGATGAGAGATATTCGACCGAACTGAACGGATATTGGATCGAGGCCCCGTACGTTGACTATATCGTCTGTGATTGAAGTTATCTCATAGTCGTAATACAAGAGATAAGTTGTTGCAATTTATACTCGATAATAATTGTAAGATAAACACTGGACAGTTGTATCTTAGTAGAGATTTGTTTTTTTCCAAATATCGACGTATATCTTTATAGATTAATAGTTATAACAATTACATAAAAACCAGGTAAATGTTTTGAAGGCAAATTTTGAAATTTTGAAACGATGATCCCTAAGTTGGTTTTTTGGTCGGGTTCCGCGTCGATAGATGCAAGTTCGATCCCGTCTTATTCTATCGTGAAGGAAACCCTCGTGAGTATAGTAGATCATTTGACAGTTGCCAATAATGCCTACCTGGGTAACTACCGCAATCAAGTTTGAAAACCTGTCTACTGGTCTAAACTATAAACAAATGCCATTGACACGGTTTGGTAATAAACCATCTTCTATATAACGACGGCAAATGACATTTGATGTTTTAAATCTGCCAAGCGTTCCGGGACGATCAACATTTAAGTGAAAATAGTTTTTTTAAGTGATAACTTATTCAGTGGAGTTAAAACGATTCTCTGTAGAAGAAACACTTACAGATTCGCGTTACTAATGCTAAGATGTCAGCCATCAACATGCTATAGTATGTCAAGCTGGCGCTCAGAGATAAACAATATAATGAATACATGTGAAAACCAGACAATGTTAAATGTTAGGTTATTAATTCAATTAACAAATAATCAAATTTAAACATTAAAACAAAATAGTTTTTCTAAAGATTCGAGTTTACACTTATGTCGGCAGTCTCCATGGCTGATTAGTTGTTTTAAATATCTTTACGAGTATGAATTCGTTCGTCCGTAATCTCATTTCATACCGATTGAGGTGAAACTGGTTTGCAAATGCTGCTGTCTGAACATACATATAGGTGCTTGGTGATCTGTTTTAAACTTGAAGGTGGTTGGTTGGTAATAAGGAAAAATCGCACCATCATGTTATACTTTTATTGAGAAATTTTTGGCATCGAAAACTCAGTATTATTATGACATTTGTGTAATCAACATAGTCTTCTCTTACATTGCCACTAAGCATACATAAATTCCCAGGTCAAAGAATTATAACATTTTTTAATAGAAAGGGATTTTTTTGTATCAAATCGCGGGCACTTTCCAAACTATATTTTGGTGCAATTAAATGTATTTATTGTCTAAACTAAATTGGACTTTATTGTAATAACGAAAAGTAAAAAAAATCATCATCGATATTGAACGAAACTTGACGCACTGATAAATTGTTTAATAACAAACTAAGTAATATTAACTCTATGATTTATGAATTTTGAACAGTTTAACGTCACTCGTGAATTATCTAAATCCGGGCTTTGAACGTACTTAAGCGCTTAAACTGTATAACGCATGTTTTACGCAACAACTCGAATACTAATTGATCGTTTTTTTTTTCGATGAATTTTTGATATGGGTTTGACGTTGTGTAACGATTATATACTTCGAATACTTTGGGTTTGATTACCGTGTGAGTTAACAATTATTAAAATAGAATTTAGTATGAGTTTTTCTACCATTCAACCGAAAGATGTCCACTGCTCGACATAGGTGTCCACTAAAGATATCTACAAGGACTGATCTCCTCTTTACCAGGTCGCCGGTCTACTTTGTGGGGGGCCTACCCACGTTACATCTTTCGGTACGCGGTAGCAATTCGAGAGCCCGTCGGTCCCATTGGGCATCGGTTCTTCGAGCAATTTGCCCAGCCCATTCCCACTTAAGAGGATGTTCTAGCGGATGTTCTAGCGGATGTCCTAGTGTTCCATACAAACGTAGTCCCCTGTTTCCTCCCTGGATAATAGCATTATGGTAAATATTTTTATACCAAATAATATATATCCACCACCGCTATGCCCATACGTTTTCATTTCTTCCATAAATTAGTTATTGTAGAAACTAGGAGCCTTTGAAAATGAAAAATGTGCTTGATTTTTTTACCGTCACATTCAGACGTTCGTCAAACAAATTTTATCCATAAAATTAAATAAATAAAGCAAAACGTAATGACATAGATAAAGTATTTATTATTATAAAACTGAAAGAAAATAAAAAATCGGTTCAGTTTTGAAGGAGGAAACGGATACCCCGTTTGTGAAATGATGTTTTCGTCTATTTTGCATTTTGCAGTCAGCCCGAGCTGCAGTTGTCCCTTTCGTGTTTTATAATTCTTTCTTTGGAACGCGATAGCAATAGATTTCTGAAATACCTAATTTTCCGTCCGCGTGTTCTCTTAATTGGCAATACTTCGGGCCTGTTACATTGTTTTTTAAAATTAACGCTATCCAATACTGCCCAAACATAAGAAAATAAATCCATAATCACCTATGGATACAATAAAAATTATATGTTAGACCTACTATACCGCTTTTAATTTTAAATGATTGAAACAAATATCGTTATAAAGATGACAGATGAATTAAGTCAAAAAACGAATAACTATCACTAGATTCCCTCTTTACATAAGCCATTAAATATTTTGTTGAGATTTATCATTATGAATAATACAAAATGGTTAACCTGTGCAGTATGAAAAAATATACCCGCCGGGGAAGCTTGTATTAAATAAAAGTAAATAATCAAAAGTGGCAAAACGTCGAAAGAAAAATATATTTAAAAAAATAAAAATCTAGATTAATGAAAGCGCATGAAGCACGTACTTTAATCTAGAATGGAAAGAGTACAAAGCAAACCTAACTGAAAATGCAGTGAGCTATTCATTTTTATTTAAATCGTTTCTTTAAACTTAACATTTCTGTAAATGCGTTCTACTTTGGTTTATATATCTTATCATTACAGCGATGCATAAATAAATATTAAATTAAAAGGCGATATTTTACTTCTTCCTATAAAGCTTCTTTAGAGATATCGAGCGATTCTCGATAGAAAACTTATAGATTCACGTTACTAATACTATGATCGTCAGCCGTCAACATGCTTCAGTATCTCAAGTAAAAGATGTCCTTTAAGTGCTGGTGTTCAGAGATAAATAATAAAATGTATACTCACGCAGCCTATCGTATGTTTCGATTATTAATAAACTATATGAAATTGTACATAATTTTTGCTCTGAGCGCCAAAAAATTAAAACATTAACAAGTTTTTTGAAGTTTTCACTTCTGTGGGTACTTTCCATGGCTTCCTAGTATTTTTATAGGTATTCGATCTCGTTAAAATGACTCGTCAAATGAATTCATCGGATGTTAAAAAAAGTACAGTCCAAGCTGATAGAACAGAATCTATAGACGGTCGTCATCACCACGCCAGTCTATATTTGCCACTACTAAAACTAGCTAGCACGGTAGATCTAGATATATATTCGTTGATCTCGTGAAGACCGGTAATTTACGAAAATCCGTAGACAGTCGCTAACATCATGCTAATGGCGGAACGCTCCATGGCCTTTTCTTTTTTTTTTGACGAGGGGAATGCATTTATGCACTACCCCTACCAAGTTAATTAGGAGAATTAAAGTCCCCCCAATGAATATGGTAGAGGGGTATGGAGGGACGTCTCCACACCAGTGTGGGACTCACCTGGCGAGAAGCGCAGGAAAAACCCACTAAGCTGCCAGGAGCCGCCCGCCGCAATCTGGGGACGATACGGGATCGTGGCAACATTCACCGCGTTGTCCCCTGCAACGCTCCATGGCCTAACTAACCTAACATGCTCTACTCCCTACCAGGCTAACTGCTAGATAATCACTGAAACTTTTTATCACATCTGCAGGGGTCACCACCCACAGACCCTGCTATCCCCGTAAATCCCTATCACCAAGTTGCTTTTCTCTTATCACGGAGTTGAAAAATTGAACCCTTAATTTTAATTCTAACTGCTTTTTTTTTACATTTTTAAGTTTTACCGTTTTAAATACATCGGACGCCTATCAATTGTTAAATGTACTTTCAAATAGTCTACAAATTGCGCTTTGAAGAATTTTATTAGCATTAAATACAGTTTTGTAGTAGGAAATTTTAAAAAATATTAGGTATTGTAAATGAAAAAAAAATAGTTTTAAAAAATTATAGTTCAAAGCCTAATCAATAAACGAGTTTGTTGAGCTCTCCCTTAACCAAAGCCTATTGAAACGCATGGTACGGGCTTCATAATGTTTTTAAAATTTTGATCTTTTTAATTCAAACTTTACGTGCTAGGCGCACGGTATGAGGTATAAATAAAATTTACTTAAATTTTTTTACGTAGTTTTATACAAATTAAATTGTATCCTTATAAAGAAATAAATATCGCATACCAGTTTTAATAACCCGACTGAAACATTGATATCTATTTTCACTTCATACAATTATGTTATCAAATTAATATCAATGTCAAATGTTTGTCTCTATGTATGAAACGAATCGGCTGTCGGCAATATATTAAAAATGATGCTTAGTGGGAAGTTATTCTAATTGGCATAAGTTGGGCACTTAAGTTTCTAGTTCTAGCATCATCAAACTGTACATCTGCCTCCAAATACTTAAATGTGTGCTCTGACACTAGATAAATAGCTTGATATTTTAGGCCACATCGTCACTTCAGACTTCTACATCAACACTTCAATTAACACTTCAACATCAGATAAAATTGAGTTCCAAGGCTAAAAATGTAATGTGAATTAATATAAAAGACTATTCTAGGCTATTCATATTTTTTTCTATTTGTATGTTACTCACTATAATTTAAGACTCATAAATTTATATTATTAGATAAAATTGCGGTGTCTGTTTGTAATGTCATTTTTTTTTTACTAAATAGATATGAACGTATATTATAGTGGAAATACATTTTTTTTTGTCTGTTTGTATTAGGTTATCTCCGGAACGGCTGGACCGATTTTAACGGGACTTATTTTGGTAGATAGCTGAAGTTACCCCGGGTAACAATGAGGGTTCCGTATAAAAGAATTAAAACGTAGAGAAGAATATATGAAATACGGGTGCAGCCGCGAGCGTACAGCTAGTTGAATAATAAAACTATATAGCGAAGAAAGATGCGACGCATAAACAAATTATATGTGGTTACTAGAAAAGTATCAAAGATATTAATAAAAGCGTCAGATACTTCATACTTAAAGCCATCCTTAAAGATTCCAATATTTTCTTGTACATAAAGTACTACAACTTTGTATCAGGTGGATTTTATCACACTTTGAGGTACTTTTGTCTAATTAAATAAGTATTTTGAACTTTGAATATAACACTCCAACCGTAACTGAAGCATTTTGATTCGCCCGTAAAAACTTAACAGTTATTATATTATTCATTATAAGAAAGGTAATATTTTGTTTGAAATTACCATTTCTACAAAAAATAAAGTATACACAAGGAAAGTATTAAGGATAATTATATTGATAATGATAAAATATAATAGCACAATCGTTCTCTCAATCAAAATTCTATTGAAAGATTACTATTTTATATTGTTTGTATCTAATTAAAAATATCTGCTTGTAAAGTTGTAATTAAAGTTTGAAAAGATAAAAACTTACCCTTCACACATAAAACTCTGTAAAAATCATAACTCAAACGAACTGCTTACACGGATCAAGTAACTTGTTTGCTATTTTTTTTGGTTTGTCGGTCAAAGTAATTATTATTGCACTGTTGAACAAAAAATAAACGACTATTGAAAAGTAGGTTGCTTGAGTGAAACGAGTGGTACGCTAGGCGGGCGGAAAGCCTGACACGCCGCAAATAACTGGCTACGATCGTAGCCGTGCTACGGCGCTACACCGCTACGGCGCAACAGGCATCATTGTCCGCTAAATCGCGCCCACAGTGCAGATTTCGTTTGGCAATTTGTACGTGATTGCGCATAAAATGCTAATTAATTACTCGTTGTACGAGGTCCTGTTTTGTTATTTATCCAATGGTTCGTACTAGCCTCTCGGAATATTTCACTATCATTAATGCCAATGGCCGCTTATTTTCAGTTAAGATTTTTATTTACACGTGGAAAAAATATTTTTGAATCAAAATTTCTTTGTTGCGTTTAAAGTGAAATTTAAAGGTCGCGTTATATATAAAGATATAAGATATATGCTGTAATAATCTTCACCTCTTTGTGCTATATTCGTTGTTGAGGAAGAGTGTGCATGGCAAAATTCTATAAAGTATCTCTTAGCATATATCCTGGGGTTCCTAAGTATAGTTAGGAAGTATCCAATTACGTATATTGTGCTTTAGTTAAGTAGCCCAGTAGAGCAATTATCAATTGTATAGTACATCTCGAATTATATGTTATTATATTGACTTTTCGTTTTTTATACTGTTGATTTTTTTTTGAGATCTACCTCTTAAATTTTCTTATGCATGTGCAATTTTCTCAATCTATATCATATATTTTAGTATAAGTTATCTTCTTGTCTACCACATATTTCTTACTTATGATTTAAAATGACGTCTGTATTATCATAGACGTTCCATTGCACGGTACGCAATTTATATAAGATAGGCATAGCTCCAGATTGAGTGAATTTATTTTCTTAATCACACAAAAAAAACCAACAGAAGTACACAGGAGGCAACATTCCCGGTTATATGGAAGTTTTTCTGATCGTAATAGCGCTGAGAGTTGAAGATCTACAAGATTAGGGACCATCACGATACCTCAGTCATCCGTTACTTGGATGAGGCACTATTGCACTTTGTCGGTAGCTGCCACATGTCACTTTTATTATACTAATAGTGATGTGTCATGTTAAACGAATTACTTCTTTTTCGTTGTCTTTTAAATGTTGTGGTTTGAAGTTAATAGAGTTGTCTATTTTTTATGAGCACTATTTTTAGTGCACAATTGTAATTACAAATGATTTTTTATTTTAGCTTGTCTATACTGATAATAAATCTGTAGGCTTTGTCTGTAAAAAATAATAAATGGATATTACACATTCAAACATGATTATACACGTAGATAAGTAAAGTCACAGTTACTCGCTTGTTTTCACTTTAAATCCATTGATTATCTACCTTTAACTCTATATTAAATAGTCTGTAAGTAGCTTTTGGTACAGTATAGTATAGTATCGTATTCTACTTTACGAAATCGATAAGCTCTGACGTTTCGGCTGGCATCTGGATACATACATTATAAGCTAACGCGCTATCACATATATGTAAGAAACTGTTATCGTAATTTCAATATGAAAGTTTAGTGTCTAGGGATAACTTATTTCTTATAGATAGCACAACAAAACAGAAAACTTCCCGGATTTCAACGCGTATTCCAATCACTAAACCGATTTGAATGCAGTTTTCACATTATTAAATAGGGCTAAATCCGCCGATATCGACATCAGACTACTTCTACAGAATACGCTATTTCGTTGAGTTAACTTGTTATATAAAAATAATTATAAAAAAAAATTGGCTTTGGTTCAAACTTAATTTACCGTAAAGGGATTCCATTTAACTGGCAAGGAGCACCAATATATGTCTAAAAAAATTAAACACTCGCAAACACCAATTAGTATGTAATAAAAATTAAAAAAAAAAAAACGTTTGAAAATATCAACAATGTTCATAATTATCTTACACCTTTATCCATTCCCTCACTGATGCTTAAGGTTAATCTAAAAACTACCGTAATTAAAAAATACGATTTTCGAAATATCTGACTATGTTGTAAATTTGTGTACTCATAAAGTATTGTAAATGAACGCATCAGTAAGCTTTGCTTATTAAATCTTTCCGGATTGTCGACCAGACGACTCAGAGCTGCGCCGATGGGGGTACACAATGTTATATTTTTACCATAAACGAGTTATTTTTTACACGCATTTCTGTTGATACATAAATAAGAATTAAATGTAGATATCTGGTAAAAGCTTGAAAGTGTTGTTTATACTTTTTAAGTATTTATAATAATCTGCGTTTTTTATGTGAAGAGAAATAAAAAAAAATGCTTAAAATATTGGAATATTCTAGAAAATCTAAAAAAAATCTATTAATATTTATAAATCAATTCGCAATTACAAACTGATTTTATTCAGGACAATATCCGTTGAGTCAGATATTTTTATTAAAATTCCTGTACTTCATTCGATATAGGTACAATTGGACAGCGTAGTATACCTTTCCGAGGATTATGCTAAATACATTTAAAAGCATTTTTACTTTCCATTCGTTAAAGAAACAGTAAACAAATCTATATTATAATTTAATCTCTATAGAAATTTATTCGTGTAGAAGTTAAGTGTATTTTTTTTCATCAGATGTTTTAAAGACCTAGCTGAAAGACATTTTTTTTATTGTGATGACTCACTCTCACCTGATGAAGGTTATTATAAGACACCTTTCTCTGTGCAACTAATAATAATTCAGATAGCTGCTTTTTTTCGGTACCTATTATCTTTTGATGATTTGGAATCCACATCATTTCAAATTTTGTTACTATTAATAAAGAGATTAATCATTTTGCTTAATGTTAATCATAGAGATGTTCATATTTTTTGCTTTTTGTAACGCTGTTAAACATTATTTTGATCGGTTTAAAATGATGTATTTATCAGTTTTGATTTATTGGATAACAATTCTTATTCTTTAAGAACAGCTATGGCTTCACAACGCTTTATTTCTTTACTTTATCCTACATTGGAGAGGGTTTGGACGACACGATTTCTTCTTCCACTCTTCTTCTGTAAGTTATCATCTCTTCATTCACACCTTTTATAAAAAATGCATTCGTACCTTCTTCCTGTGCGTCTAAATCCATCCTCCTTTATACTTAAAACTCTTCTAGTTACGACACTTTTATCTTTCTTTAATACATGTCCACACCACGCTAACCTATTACTCTTTAACTTCTCTGTCACCGGTGGTAATTTCAAGCTTTTTCTGCTATACACATTTCGGATCTTATGCACTCTTCTTTTATTTTTTTCTTTGATTACCCAGCACCAAGATTCATGTAACATGATAGGTTCCTCTTATATATTGTTCCCTTAAGCTTTAGGGGATATGTTGATTACATGTCACCCTCGAGACCATTCTATCCACTCTATATTTATTCTGGTCCTTACGTCCCGGTCTATGTCACCGTCGTTTTGGATTAACAAACCAAGGTACCGAAAATCCGAGGAGACTGGTTGAAGGCTATACGAGAAAAACTAGATGGACCACCGAAGTCTTAGAATAAGGGATGAGTTATAAATCGCTATGTCTATACCAGTTACAGTTATCACTAGACACCGCAGAATATCTTGATAATTTTTAATTGAGTAGAAATATTTTTGTTATAAATGTTTGGCGACAACTACCGACAAGGTTATGGATCAAGATCATACTGATTCTATATGTACGTGGATCTGTCATTGGATTAAATTAATTTTAATAGGAGTATAAGTTTAGCCTACTGCCTCGTATACTGCAGTGTAGTATACTGCTTCGGTGGCGCAGTTCTATTACGGTACGACTGTCGTTCTGAGGTCTCGGGTTCGATAACCTGGGTCGGGTTAAGTAATTAAAGAGTAATTAAAAAGTAAATTCTGGAATTTGTTCCCGATATGGCGACAAGCTCGGCCCCTATCACATCTGGAACGGAACTATGCTCGGCGAAATGTGGGTCGTGTAGTTTCGCTATTTCACCTCTGCCTAACCATTTGGGGATAACAGGCGTGAGCTTATGTTATGTTATAGTATAGCGAAATACTAAAATAAATTCATAATTGTCCCAAAATTGTATTATGGATAATTTGAAAAGGCTAGTTTTCCCAAGAATCCTATAAAAAAAACAAACAAAATCAGCCGATACAGTTCTTAATTTTTTTTCTAGAAAGTACCATCATCCTCTAAAACATATCCAACGTTTACATTAATCGATTCTCGCGTATCTGATTTGTTTTCTTTCTGATTTTTTCATATTCTCCTTTTTCCAAAAACCAATTGAGTTCAGACTCAGAAACTTTCAGAATATTATTATATTATCATTACCAACAAAAACTTCCAGTATTGTTTAAATATGTTCCAATGGCATTAAAGGCAAATATTTACTCATCTGGGGCGTAAAGGACGAGAAAATAAATTTGTTTTTTTTCTTTACAAATGACTATGCTATTGATCTCAGTATGTTTACAGGAGCTTTTTTTTTTAAACCGAAAAAAGTGATATGTCGAATAAGTATTAAACTCCTTTCTGTTATAGTTAAAAGGTATGATTACTTTTCCGAAAAAACAATGCCTACTTAAAAACAACATTTTAATATAATAATGTTTATTTTCAGTATACGTTCGTTTGTAAAAAAAGATACTCCATTTATGTTCACTATTTTAGTAACCAAGTTCGCCCATTCGTGGCTAGATGGCGTTATTCTGACTAATACCTCCTAAAGGAATTCATGCGAAAAAAAAACCCACTCGTTCGTTCGTAGGGTATGGCGATCGCTTATCATCAGACGCACTGTTTGCTCGTTTGCTACCTTTGTGGAACAAAATATATATATATTTCATTTTTTAATTAAATCTATTGATTCATGTGAGGTGAAAGAACACGGAACAGCTGTATACACAATGGTATTTCCTAAATAAGAATTAGGTAATTAGTCATTAGTAAAATACGAATGAGATTGTTTTTTCGATAATAATAGTAGTAAATAGTAAAAAATAGATATGTATTTTTGTTACTAATTGATTCTCGTATTTTATTGCAGATAAAATTATTGAACCTGTTACTAGGCACTTACTTAATATGATAAAACATATATTTTAAGGACATTTTTCGAATATTTTCGGCATTGAATCGAATTTTATTCAATTTTTTATGAACTTTGTTTTTTACGCGCTACCCTAATTATTTTCTAAAATTAAAAGTACCCTAAGTTAGCCGGAGTAACTATTAGGGTTCTGTAAAAAAAAGGCAGTGAAGAATATAAAAAACGTGAGCGTAGTCACGTGCAGACAGCTAGTATATAATTAAAATGAGTGTTATGGCTACAGGGCGTCCCATGTATGCAAGCAAAAATAATAGAATTAAGTTGTCAGTTTAATTTTGAGGCTGCAGGCTAAAGTTATCACTACTGTACATAGAAGTAGAAAATGTGGAAAAACTAAAAACGACATCAGCTATGATGATTTAATGATTAAGTCCGCCGAAAAAATGCTAAAATAGTTTATAACTTGAGTTGTTTAGCTAAATTGTTGCTTAGTTCAACTAATTGGAAGGAATTACTGATTTTTGGAACGAAGTTTCTTATGGGGCGTTGCGGAGGGGTATCATCCTAGCCGGCGAAAAACGTCCATAACGTTAAAAAAAAGCGTAAGATTTAAGCTTAAGATTTTTATTGTATATTATATGGTTATTGTAGCTGTAATTAAATTTTAGCAAAATGGATATCGACTCCGTGGCACAATTGTTTGGCGCGTTCGGCTGTTAACCGAAAGGTTGGTGGTTCGAATTTCAGCCACTACGCAAATACTAGTCATAATTGACACATATTATTCTTTTTTTCTTTTATGTATAATCTATGTATGATGGCTATATAGTGTCTAATGTATAGTCTACGTGATGACTATTATTATTATTCCAGTTTGCTATTTTGCATCTATACCTAAAAATAGGACTGCAGGTTATAAAGGAGGTTTGAAATATGCGGTATCAAAAATTTGGAAAGATTTACCTCCTCCACTCATTTTTACAGCAAAATTTACATTTAAGAAAAATTTAAAATATACATATTAGAAAAACAAAAATTAATTTACAAGTAAAATTTCTTTTTTTTTTTGTCTTTTTTTAAATCATTTAATTAATCTGCTAAATACAGACTGTTTACCATTTAGTTTTTTTAGTAGTATTTTTTTCATATTTCAGTTTTTAAATTAAATTATAATTTCTTCACTCTTGAGTTTTTTTTAATTTGCTTCAACTTATTGTTTATTTTTGTACCACTATTTATTTTTAATTTATATTTGTTAAAAATAAAATTCTGTTCTCGTAATTTTAAAAGGCGCTAAGGAATTTATATATTTTATAATTTATACATATATATAAATATATATATATATAAGGGCTGGCCGAAAAACAGCACCGTTTTATGGCGACAGTTATAATAAAGCGGTAAATGCTAACGCCAGTCCTTATTACCATGTGTTTTATTTTGTTTATATACTTAATTGTAGTTTTTCATTGTACATTTTGTAATCTAGCGTAAAATATGGTAATAAATGTCTTCACTTTCTTTCATTATTATATCATATTATATTATTATTATTAATGTAAATAGCTGTTTCTTTGCATATTATTATGGTACTGGAAATAAGAGATGGCGCTTTATTTGATAATATTAAATCGGATTTTCAATGAAGTAATTTGTTTAACGTTCAAAGTTTGAACACTAGATGGCGTCGCACGATGTTTAATTTTTATTTAGGAAGGCATTATAATAATTTCAGATATTTTCTTCACAACGAGAAATTGTCTAATTATTACATGAAGGCCTTATATAGTTTTGTTTTTCATTTCCTATTTCTGTTTTGTCATTGTTTAAAAACTTCATTCCTGACGGGAGTTCCCCGATCGCATATTTTTTTACAGATTTTACAAGCGAGCAGTTTTTGTTGCTTTTTTAAAAACGAGTTTTTGATGACTCTTTGAGTTATTCAACATATGGTAACTCCGCCCATATGGTAATTTGACGATGTTTCATTTATTAAAAATAACATACTAAATGAATAAGCTAATTAAAAATAATACGAATACTGAAGAAATGATATGCGTTTAAATTTTATCGTGAGGATCGAGAGAAGTAGCTCTATCTCTTTTCAGCAAAATGAATCTTATATAGCACTTCTAGGTAGCACGTATATTGTGACGTCATGCATATAGATTTTTTAACATCCGCGCAGACGAATGCAGATATCCGCATCCGCGGAGTCGGATCATAGGACTTTTAAGAGAAAATATATTTTATTTATTCATTGTACCGAATGCAAGTGATTTTAAAATAACAGAGATCGTTACTACCTAAACTCAGGATTACCGGTATCTCAGGCGACAGTGATGAAATATGGAAATGTAGAAAGGAGATAAAAAATTATTCAATATTCTTATAAAAAAATAATCAGACCTTGCGAGAGTAGGTTTTATGACATATTTTGCTTTGAGTCTATCTTGTGTCATGTTCATGCAATTTAAAATAAATCTAAATTTCGTTACGAGTCTTTGATTACGTTATAAATTCACTTGTATGTTTTAATTAATAATAATTATGAACTATAATTTGTTAACTCACTTTACACACTGGATTATTAAGACTAATAAAAACTGTACTATTTATGCAACAAGCGAAACTAACCACGTTTTGAATTATTTGCATGAATCAAATGACAAGTCGTATCGTGTCACCGAAATCTTCGGTCCTATTGGTCACTCAGCATGAGCTCAAGGAACACGACACTTACCGTCCCCTCCAATTTTTATTTGTAGTAACATTCATATTAATTGTTGCCGATGCAGATGCTAATGTAAATCATCGTCATCTGCTCTTAACCGATTTCAATTACAGCGACCGCATGAAAACTCCACTTATAGAATTTTACAAGGGATTCTTACCTTCTGCTCAGTCGTATGCACGTAAATGGCTGCCGTAACCTATATTCGCCACAAACGTTCGACTACACTTTGGATAGGTCAGAATTCCCTCAGAATAGTTATGTTAAATAGTCGCAGGTGATCTCGCTTTCAATTTGGAGAGTTTAAGAGGATATGCTAGCGGCATTTTCCCCTACGAATGTAGTCCCCTGTTTCCTCCCTGGATAATAGCATTGTGGTAAATATTTTTATATGAAATATTTATACTCATCATCGCCATGCCCGTACGTTTTGATTTTTCCATAAGTTAGTTATTGTAGAAACTAGGAACCTTTGAAAATAAAAAAGGTGCTCGATTTTTACGTTCGTTCGTTAATTTTCAAATTTGATTTGAGTTCAAATTTTATGTATTAAATGAAAATAGCAAAAAACGTACTGGTTTTTTTAAATACTATTACTAAAAGAAATTAAAAAATCGGTTCGGTTTTCGAGGAGGCTAAACAGGGTATTACGAAGTGATGTTTTCGTCTATTTTGCGTAGGTAAAATCAGCCCGAGCTGCAGTTGTCCCTTTCGTGTTTTGTAACTTTTTCTTTGAGGCAACGCGATAGCAATAGATTTTTGAAATATCTACTTTTCAAATCTGTCATCTGTATCACTGACTGTTTGTCAGGAATACATTTCTATTCAAAGGTATTGATTTTGCATTGTTTCATGTGTCGCTTTATCACATCCTTATATAGTAAGAGCTGACCGCCTAGCTTTCGCTTGCCTTCTTCAAAGTCACATTAAAAAATGCCCTTAACCAAACTCTGGTTTTCAACACATATCCACACCAACGAAGTTATATACTCCACAAATTCGCAAAACGTAACACAAGAGTGTTTCTAACGCGGTCGAACCATTGCGGACGCGAGTGTAAATATAAAAATACGTGCGGAAGCTGACCATACAGATGAGGATGTTAATATACGTAACATCCCTAGTAGATAGTACCAAATAAAATGGATAAAAACATTTCAAACAGCAAAATATTATTTGCGTGATATTTTACCCAAAAACTACATTTTAAATGAACTAGTAAATTACACCCGATTCACTCTGTATGGCAATTTTTTTAAAGAAAGCTAGTGATTTGGATCTTAGGTTATGTTTGATTTATAATAAATAGCAGTGTAGAGCCGGCTAAGAATAGTACCAACCCATATCTATCCATGGGTATCGTAAAAGGCGACTAAGGGATAAACCAGGGGATGGGCACGAACATCCTCTGAGTACCACAAACACCTACTGCGATCGCCTACCCGCCTGCCAAGCGTGGCCATTATGGCAATCATACCTCACATAGGCAATAGAGAGGGTTATGCTCGGAGTTTCCCTGCGTAATCGAATCAGAAATGAAGAGATCCGAAGAAGAACCAAAGTAACCGACATTGTCCGAAGAATAGCTAAACTTAAGTGGCAGTGGGCTGGGCACATTGCTCGCAGAACCGATGCCCAATGGAGATAATGGGTTCTCAAATGAGTACCGGGCACCAGAAGACGTAGCGTGGGTAGGCTCCCTACAAGGTGGACCGACGACCTGGCGAAGGTCACAGGAGTCCGCTGGATGCGGGTGGCGCAAGACCGATCGTCGTGAAGATCTTTGGGGGGGGGGCTATGTCCAGCAGTGGACGTCTTTTGGTTGAATGGATGGATACAATAGATTTAAACCTACATCCAGAGACACGATACAACTGTACCAAACTTTAGATAAATAAAGATTTCTCAAGATTGAAGCTATGATGACGCAGTTGGTAGTACGGTTGGATTTAGCGCCAATGGACACAAGTTCGAGGTTATCTATCCAACTCTAGAAATGGTCCTGAGCTTTTGGTGAAAGGAGACATCGTGCGAAAACCATAGCATGGTGGTAGGGCATTATCTAATAATGCCCGCCTGCATAGCTACCACCCTCGAATTTGAAAACCTGCCGGCAAATACCGAGAGGTGTGTTCGATCACGCAGTGAATCTCCAAGCATAGCCCTCTCCATTGCTCTTCGAGCAACTTTGAGCTATTTTATTAGGCTCATTGGCGATGAAATCAAAGAGTGATGGCAGAGTATTTTCTAATGCTCGTCTAGCCAATTACCACCCTTAAGTTTGAAAATCCGTAGGCAAGTACCCATATGTATGTTCCGATAACATCAGAAAAAACTAAAAAATAGCCGGAGCTTCTTAAAAATATTACATTTAAATATTTTAACTTATATTTAAATTTTAGGTGCTGGAAGACCTTGAAAACATATGACCCCAGATCAACTAAAGAAAAAGTGTATTCAACTTTACCTGAAGTTATAAAATAGAGAAGAATTGAATTGTGTGCAAAAATGAAAAAAATGAAAATGATATTGTAAGATAAATTATAGAAATATCACTTATATTTCATTATTAATTATTGTAAGTAATCTATTCTTGGTTCTTCTGTATAAGGACAACTATCGCATTTAAGTAAATTTGTGGAGAAACATCAGTTCTAGTTCATCGTTTTTTTCTAGTTAAAATAGTGGGGTTTGTTACATTTCCGACATGCTCTTCAGAAGTTGCACTTTATTATTTCCTGGACTCAATTTAGTCTGTGATGTTTTTTTTATAGATAAAAGCAGATAACTGTCGACTAAATATGTTTTATCTTTAGAAAAATACTTCCGAGCCAAAATTAAATTTATTCATTCCTCATCACTAGATGTGTTTTTGTAGACTTAACAGACGCGTGTACTGGACTGACCGACCGAAGTTATCAATCGGCTTGTGGACACGGTCAGGTAGGAATGTTCATTATCGAAGCGCGATAAAATTGCTACTGCTCTTGCGGGAACAGACGCCATAAAAATGTCAACGTCTGTCTATTATGTCCGTTAATTGCATAAACTGCAATTTATATATTTTTTTCAAGCTTATTGATAATGACGTCTGTATCTGACTGAACCTACAAAGCGACTGAAAACTTTAGTCAATTCGGTCGTCCGCCGTACCATGCGGTTCGGTCCACGTGGTCTTTTACGACTTTTAGCATTTGTTTTTATGTTTTTTCTACTCAGTATCATCCCGGAGTTTGGAATTTGTGCCCGATATGGCGACAGGCTCGCCCCTGTCAGATCTGGGACGGAACTAAGTTCGGCGAAAAGTGGGTGGTGTAGTTCGCTACATCACCTCTGCCCAACCCTTCGGGGATAACAGGCCTGAGCTTATGTTATGTATGTATGTTTTTTTTACTTGACTATGACATAATATGCTGAATCATAAGATGTCAAGTTTAGGATATTACAAAACTACATATAGCTTTTAAGAGCATGGCGTTAGGTTTTATGATATAGAACTAAATTTCGGATTGATTTTTGTTTGATATTGAAAATTGAAATAAATTAGGTATTTAATATGATTACATTCAAATAAACACAACAATCAACGGATAAGTTGGATATAAATTTTCTTATCGAATAACAGATAAGAATTCTAATAATCAACTTTAGTATTACATGTCCTTTGTCAAAGATTAAAATAATCTGATTTCATGGTTTCTTTTAAATATATATAATTAGTATCACAAATTCATTAGTTTTTATTTTATTGTGAAAGCGTAAATACATATCAGGTAAATAATAAGTCATTTTTTATTCGAAAACATTTATTTTCTTTTTACTTCTCAACTCTCTCCTCTTTTACATCTTAAGTTATTTTAGATTGACTTAGATAAACTTACAAATCATTTCTGAATGGTGGGCACCACGCTATTTATTAGTTGCTACGCCGCGCCTATGATTGTTAATTTAATATTAAACGTTAAAATATTACTGTACATTATCCGTTTAATATTTATTAATGGTCATAAAACGTAAAATAATAGTTACTAAATATAACCAAAGTTAATAGTAAAAGAGATGTTTTTTTTTTTAAATAAATAGAATATCAATAAAATGTAATAAATTGTTCGAGGGTATTGGAGTATTACATATATGTAAATTTAGAATTTCTTTAATATGAATCAGAGATTGCCATGTTATATGATGTGTAGTCTATTTCTTATATTTTTCAGTTAATTAGTTCCCGTACTGAATATAGATTTAGCCTTGAAAGATAAAAAAACAAGCGATAATTATTTTATACACTATTTCCTACAATCAAGCTTAGAGAACTGCTACTAAAATCATAACCCTCACTATATTTAAATTTTGTTTTTAGTTATTTATTAGTCATAATTTGTAAAAGAAGAAAACCAGCCAGCCATGGTGTCTGCCGACAGAAGTAAATTCTCGAATCTTTTAGAATAAAACTGTTTTTTTAATGTTTACATTTCATAATTTGTTTATTGAAATTATTAACCAAACCTAACATTTAACATACAACACTTGTCTGGTTTTTACGTCTATTGGCGCTGAGAGTAATAATTATCTACATTTTCATGTAGTTAATTCATAGTAAAAACATACGATAGGCTGCGTAAGTATACATTGAAATATATATCTCTGAGCGCCATCTTATAGTTGGCGTACTGTAGTATCTTGACGGCTGACATCAAAGAGTATATAAACAAGAGACGGGACTTCCATATAAAAAGATGAACAAAGTTGAAACATGTACTCGAACCGTATACCAACAAAACAAACAAGTATAGAGGTTGTATCAATGCGTCCGATAGAGTTGACTAGGTATTGATAAAGTAAGACAGCGATAACCGCCATTATTTCCAGTACACGTTTCATACATGTTCAAGTTTCACTTTTTACAATGTCAGCCAGACTGGCTGACGTCATTGCTAACGCGACCTATGAGTTTTAAGCTCAACGTTAAAGAAGTTTATTATATTATCATATATTTATTAAAGTTTATTAAATATTTAAATATTTGCAAAAGTATATAAAATCTTACAAACATATTTAAAATATCTAGTCCGCGTTCCATACAATCAACATGAGAACTACTAATCGCTGGCAGTAAGGAAGTGAATTTGTTGGTTTTACACAGTCTCTGAATAATATAGAAACAAGCTCGTACTCATAATTACCAAACCTTTCTTTGGAAAGATTTTTTTCTGAAAAAAAAAATCATGACTTTATCGACAAAATTAAACAGGCATATCAAATGAACGATGCTATTTTCTGACGTAATTAGGTCGTCATGCAATATTTCTTCTCTGTCGTCTTCTATAAAACCGTGTACTGAATCAAATCGTAACAATTCAGTTAGGAAATTTTTAACAGAAAACGATTGGAATCTTCACCAATCCCAATATAAATCGGTCTTACAATGAATTGCTTTTAATCGTATTGATCGCGTTCATAACGTAATAAATCGACGTTCAATCAAATTTTTTGCTGTCATATATATACCAAATATACAGTGAGTTTATTTCGTATCAAACATAAAAAAACATATTAGCTCAAGCATGTTATCCCCGAAGAGTTAGGCTGAGGTGAAGTAGCGAACTACACCACCCACATTTCGTCGAGCTTAGTTACGTCCCAGATGTGACAGGGGAGAGCCTGTTGCCATATCGGGCACAGGCGGGGCATTATTAGAGAAGCCTTACCACCATGCTATAGTTTCCTCATGATGTTTTCCTTCACCGAAAGTTCAGGCTGATTTTAAAGTTGGATAGATGGGCTCGAACCCACGTCCATCGACGCGGAATCCGGCCGCACTACCCGCTCTACCATCATCCCAGCATGCGTTAAAATGCTACGGAAATATTATTTTGAATCAGAAACCTTCTCGAACTCTATATAGATGATATGAATTTACCTATATCTGAAGATCCAAGTGAACTACAAGCATGAATCTATTGTGAGAATTTAAGAAAAATACGTAATTATTATTGATACTGGTAAAGCCAGCGATGCTTAAGTTTAAACAGCGAAATGGATTATGTTAGATTCTTAGCGACTAAAATGTTCTATTTCTAAAATGAGTGTTCTATTTGACCTGGAGTAGGAACTTCTTTCGTATTATCTCTACTCACATCCGTATTGACTACCACAGCACTCCCTGTTTCTGAAGTAACTGTAACTCCCATAGAAGGCTCCAGAACCCTTTTTAAATATATTGTCTAATGTAAATACACATTAAATTGTAACCTCAAAAATATACCTGTAATTTAAAAATAGTTTTTTTATTGTTATTTGGTAGCTTTTATTCAAGGCAGCAAATTCAGCTCCATTGTATCCCATTCTACATAACTTCCGATCAAGGGAATGGCTAATGTTTGAAAAGAGTCCTACATAAAAATTATAACAAATTTAGGAAGGAAATTATAAAATTAAATAGTACTAAAAAACAAACACGAATGCATACACAAATATATACACACACTCACACACAACCACACGCACAGACAAACAGACACACAAAACACACAAACACTTACTCATCTGCGCGTCATTAAACATTTTTTTTCTCTTCTTAACATATACCACTTAATATTATATACCACTGTATAATATGTTTTGGCTTTATTCCTTTTATATTGTGAATTAGTTTCAATAAGAATGTGTGACGTTGGATTTTCAAATAAGTAAAAAAAAAATCCCCACGTTTTGGTTTCTTAAATTTAGATTATCCAACAAAAATTCTCTCTCAATTCTATTCTTGGCACAGTTCATTATTAAGGGGATTCTTTTTTTCTTCATAAGATGTAGAAAATTTACCAATGGATAGTGCCTTGTGTGTAGTCATATTTTAATATAGTATGTACTAATTTAAAGACATTATAGTGTAAATAATTATTTATACGGAGAAGTATTCATTATTTTTTCAGAAAACTCATAGGCTCAATATTTATGTAGTTTGTAACACATTTTTTTCGATTGAGTAAGTTTGTCTCAGATATGTCAGAATAATACTTTAGCACAATCTTATCATTTACCGATAACAATTTTCTAGGTAGATAGATTGGCACGCGATGTGGAACGTTATCGAATTTATCTAGACTCAACGTTTAAAACAGCGTCAATAAAATTTATTTCGAGATTAACATTATCGTTTCGAAAGGAATAAATAAGGAATATTTGTTTTTTAATATTACATGAGGACGGAGTTTCATTCTCAGTCAGTATATAATAAAACTTGGATATAAGAATAATGCATATCAGTTTAGTGGTTCCGAGTTGTAAGCCGGCTTACGAATACGGAAAACCGAAACCCAAAATTAAGAGATTTGCTAAAAAGATACATTTCATAAAAACACATTCCCGAATAATAAAATATATATATATTTATAATATATCATATAAAATGATCAAGATACAGTGAAAACAAAAAATAACTTCTTAACTGAAAATTTGGAGATTTCTTGAAACAATAGGCAAATATGTTACAAATTCCGCATAATTCCGTCAAGAACTTGTTTAAATAAAACTAATTATATATGCTGCACAATAAGATTGTTCGTATAGCAGTTTTTAATTAAAGTGACCCAGCCTTTAATATATACATATGATTGTTAATTTATTTTCTTTATATAGAAACTTACGCATAATACCTTTCTTAAAATAACCTTTCGTCTTTCATACGAAGGCAGATAAGTTTATAAAAATATGCGCAAATTACGTAGGTATACACCAAAAATATGTTATTGATCGGTCGTCGATTGAATATTTGAGATAAATGTCTAAAAAACAACATTTGTATTATTTTCTTTTTTGTCTAACCATATTATTGAATACTTTAGTAATGTTTTAGGTGGCATACTCAAAAACTTTGATTTTGATAACAAATCATCGTAAAAAACAAAACAAAATTAATAGTATATTGTACAAGGTAAAAAAAGATTGCTGAATTCTATAATACTTACTGCATGATAAAATAGTGATTTTTAGAGATGTTTTATTAATATATATGTAAGGTTGCCCACTAAAAATAATATTAAAATCTGATCTGAAATAAGAAATTTGTAATCATTTCATTACGTTTAAACATGAAACGAGAAACGAAATAATTTGATTAAGTATTAAGTACTTTTGTTACAGATATGTATTTACTGCTCTGCATAGCCTTAATTGGCTCAACTATCGCAATTCCATTAAGTACAAATGAGGTAACTGAAGTCACCAGAAATGAAGATTTATCAGCACGTTACGTTCTACCTCAGACCACATACCCCACTTTCTATGACGTCCGTTTATTTATCGACCCGAGTTATGTCGAATCCTTTTACGGTAACGTCAGCATTAGGATAGTCCCTAATGTCAATACCAATGAGATCGTCCTACAGGCTATGGAGATGTCTATCGACAGCATAATCGTTGTCAGTGACAGAGATAATGAAAATTTATTTGCAAATTTCACCCTTGCCAATGACGACACCCATTTCTTAAGAATTAGATTGACTAGAGAAATAGCAGCATTGCAACCTCACAATATTCATATCAATTATGTATCGAGATATTCTGATAATATGTTTGGAGTATACGTATCGACTTACGAAGAGAACGGGCAAAGGATGTAAGTATATGTTATAATTTTATACTAGTTAATTTAAAACCGTAGTTGTTGCAGTTTTCGTGCCCAACTGGATCATGATTACCGTACGTTTGTAAAAACTTTTAGTAATGACACTTTGAGGCACGTCGCGTTTTAGGATCAGTGAGTGATATCAAGATAAGCTGGAATGGATGATGCGAATGTCTATAGATTCTCATCTGACGGTTGTTGTGGTCCTACTCGAAGTTTACTATATTTAACATAAAACGAACTGCAGCCATTTTAGCGAGCTCGATTAATAAAGAATATATAAATAATTCGGTCTTGTCAGAAGTGTTTAGATTATCATCAATATTTGCTATTGTATGTTTTACTAGCAAATTTGTTTTGCTAGCACTAAAAAATACATGCTCATATTTATAATCATTTAGATGTAGAAAACTATCGTTTCATACATGATATATTTTGTTTATCTTATTTATTTTTACTTTTTAGAAGAATTTAATGGTTTGTAGATGACATTATTATTACAAGTTTCGAGTGTTATAATCATAATTCAATTTTCAGTAATCTAGTGACATCTCAGCTGCAACCGACCTTTGCGCGCCGTGCATTCCCATGCTATGATGAACCTGCTCTAAAAGCTATCTTCAGAACAACCATCTATGCACCAGCCGCATATCCCGTTGTCAGAAGTAACACACACCGAAAGAGCTGTTCCCCTCAAGTAAGCCCTATATTAGTTATAGTTTTAATACGTTCTGATAGGATTGGAAAATACTATAACAGTAAGCGACGCAATTATTAACACGCAACGATTACTTTTATTGTTCATTACTGAGGCAGATTTTTTAGAAAATTATATTAATGCTTACATTGGCATGTGTGGGGGAGAGAAGGAGGAGGCAAAAATGACTATAATTCTGCTTAAAAATACTGGAACGACCCTTTAGTACCTTTACTTTAAAAACTAATTAAGTGAGATAATTTTATTCACCATCTCCCTGTCCCTATCTCATTTTCACTTCCGCGCAATATGTCTTCCTCTTCTATTCACACTCTTTCTAAACACATCAATTTTTACAGTATCCATAAAACTTTTATTTGATCATCCTCTTCCCCTATACCCGTCCCCTTCCCCTATACATTAATATCCAATACCTTTCTTAGAACATCTTTTTCTTCGATGCAGATTACATCCTGATCTTTAACTTTTCTGTCACAGGCATCATTTCCGAACTTCCTCTACTAAAATGTAATATTTTCTATACTTATAACTTAACAATTATCACTTATTAGATTAAGATTATTGTAATTAGTATGATGGTTATCATCTAAGAGTTTAAAATTTTTCAGGGATAACGTCGCCGGTTATGTGAAACACGAATTCGAAGACACACTTGTAATGTCATCCTACCTCATCGCATACTTGGTATCAAGATTCGAATACGTTGACAACGCAGTAGCTCCTATTTACGAAATACCATTCCGAGTTTACTCCAGACCCGGAACTCAGAACACTGCAGTCTTCGCAATGGACTTCGGTCAGCGTAACATGATAGCTTTGGAGGATTACATTGAATTCCCGTACGCGTTCCCGAAGATAGATAAAGTGGCAGTGCCTGACTTTGCCGCTGGAGCTATGGAGAACTGGGGTTTGGTTATTTACAGGTATGTAGAACATATAAAAGACTAATTGTACCCGCAACTCCGTCTGCACGGAATAACGTATAGCTTAGTACACTCATAAAAATTTACGTAAATACAAGATTTGTGTAGAAATGAATTTAGATCGTGTCACTATTACATTGATACTATCGATATACTTGTGAACTCTGTTTAGGGCTCAAGAAAAAGAATTAAAAAAAATAAAGTCAACGTTTATTCAGTTCACGAAAAATACCAAATATGAAAATAAGATTTCACTTGGAACTTAGTCACTAGTGATTTTATTGTTTAAACATGTGTAATTTACATTTTCATTCTGCGAAACAAAGTTTCATTCATTTCTTAATTGTAATTATTTTAGCATTAAATAACTTTTTTTAGTCTTTACAAATTATTCCAAAATATATAACAAGTATTAATAAAATATGCGTTACACTAGATCAGGTTATGTTTTGTTTTAAAACATAAAACTAAGTCAATATATACACATAAAACCAATACTATAGGTATAAAGTTTTATGATAGGATATATGACGTAAAACTTGTTGAGATAACAAAAATTATCTGTCGTATTTTTGAAGCAACCATACAAGCGTGAAGTAGACAAAACAATATAGAAAGAACATATACATTATTTCGGATAAATATCCTAAATATATAAGCATTAATTACAATTTATCTGACATTTCAAAATAGTAATTTCAACTCAAAAAATTATAGATTAATATTATTGGTACTTCTTGTAGTTAATTTATTATAATGTTCTTACATAATATATAATGGATATTCATGTAATAAATAAGTTTTCAAAGCAATTTATGGGAAAACGTTTATGGTCCCTTATGTTTTTCAGTGCTTTTTCCATTAGAACCTATTAATCAAAAGGGTTCTAAAACGAAAACAACTCACAATTTAGATTTCGAAAAGGCCATAATCTTCTGTTGGAGATGAGAAGTTAATTAATACGACGATTATATGAGCTAAGAATTCTATATTTCTGATTAGAAGGGAACAAAGTAATTTATATAGGAACATTTCTTGAACACCTAGTTTTCCCTCTGTACAACAATAAATTAAAATTGATAAAGATGTACGTGAATTCGGATAAATAATATTTAAAAAAAACCGCATTGGTAACATTGAAATGCTATTCACAAAATACTGTCGCCTGCAAATTTTAACTTCAGTTTGCATAGACGAATAATGATATTACATACTTGTGTACAATCTTATCGGCGATAATATTGATAGAAATTCACGTGATACCATTTTAAGTACATACGTTCAAGTATAATTTAAAGAGGAACCGCTGAAAATTCCAAAAGAATAGAAAAAAAAATCATCAATATTAAGAAAAAACTCAGTAGATGATAAATGAATTACATGAACGTAAATAAAGGAATTTAGACAATTAGTGGTACCTTTTATTAAAATTATGAAAACAATATTATGCATTTTTTAACCATATTGGCTAAAAAAAAGGAAATAAAAACTAAATTATTTCTAATATAAAATGGACGTGGATGATAATTTTATTAAGAAGTACGATTTTTTTTCTACAGTGGCGATTACGTTTATTACAAAGTATAAAGTAAATTAAAGTGCGTTGTTACGGGTTCATGATTTCACTGATAACATGCAAGGTATAAACGCCTCAGTGACTTCGTTTCATAATGGCGACGTTCCTGACAGTTTCTTTGAATAATTTCGAAATTTCACGCTCGATAGCGACTGAATTGAGAGTTTTAAATAAATTAGATATTTAAATTATATTTAGGTTTAATAGTAAAAGTGATTTTTCTTGCGAGTTTATGAGTCACATCACGTAATACAATCATGTATTAGAAAATGTAGGTACCGGAAAATTTAGTGAAAAGTAAAAAATGGATTTATAATAAATTGATTGTGAAAAATTTACACTTTTTACATATTAGCTGTGTACCCGCGGTTGCGCCTGCTTCTCATATATTCTTCACTGCGTTTTAATTGTTTTACGTGGAACTCAAATTATGTTCGAAAATTAAAAGTACCCTAAGTTGCGCGGAGGAACTCTAGCTACATAATAAACAAGTCCCGTCAAAATCCGTCCAGCCGTTCCGGAGATTAGCCAAAACAACCAGACAGACAGACAAAAATTTTGAAAATAGATTTTGTGGTATAGGTATCGTATGTACATTCAAATCTATTTAGTAAAAAAAATATTTTAACTTTACAAACAGACACTTCAATTTTTTTATAAGTATAGATAATACAAACATAGTGTTCAATGAAATAAAATTATAATACATCAATACCAATATTTTTTATAATTAAAAAAAACAAGCTTACAACTAAGTAGCTGCAAGTGGAAAGTGATTTATGTAACTGCCGGTACATATCAATAAGTGTTTGACCTGATACCTGATCAATAAGTAGTCAAGCCCACTTTAGATAATATTCTGCCACTATTCTATAATTGCACAATGATGCACACTTTATTCATAATCTCACTTATTCTATTTTTTTTTACCATGGGAAATGTATTTACGCATATGTGGTATGTTAAACGCGCCAGTCGTGAAGCGCCAGGAATACCCGCTAAAACTCACGGTACCATCCGCCGCCTTTCTGGGGGGCGACACGGGACTGGTCTAGCACACCGTGCGTTGCCCCAGCGGCAGCTCCAAAAACCGTATCGCTATCTTTATCTTTCGTCCAAGGAGGATATCCTGGTATCAGCTTCATCTCTAAATGGAGAGCACTGCCTCCCGCCATCTTAAGAGGAACGAGGAAAAGGGTCGGGTATATTCTACTAAGCCTAACCACGTCGATCGATTTAATTTCTTGATGTTTAATCGGTTCAAAGAATTTAATTTTTTTTTATAATTCAAATCCTCTTTCAACTTTACATATATTGAAAACTTCCTCCATATCCCTTAAAGGAGGAAGTTCGTAAAACAGTTTTATGATTTTTAATAAAAATGGAAGAGTATGAATTAGTTCTATAAATTTAACAGCCAAGTGCACCATATTAAGCTGCAGCCTGACTACTGAAGACAGTAAAGGAGAGATTCTAAACTGATATTTAATATATTCATTGTTGGATACTGCACGAGCTGCCGTTGTAGGATTTTGAAACGATATAATAAATTACGGTTTGAATTATTATGAGAGAACTTTTAGAGATCTGCGGCGCCAATTTTATCATTGTATTTTTTATATTTTCTTCTATTACAATAGTAATTTAGATTCGTAAAAAGTAAAGGTAACCAACCTATTTTTTTAATGAGAAAACTCATAAACATGTCTCTAGTTTTTTTACTAATGCTATAGCTATCAATGATCTTCCGCTAACATTTTTAAGACTATGATTTGTTTAGTTTTTATATGAAAAAAAAAAATTCTATGTATTCTATTTATTAAAAAAAAAAAGAACCAGATCGAGTTTCTTGCCGGCTCTTCTCGACTGGGTTGTTTTTCCGAACCGGTGGTAGTGTTTTAGACATTCATAAGCGCCTTCTTAGGGCCTAAATTGAATAAAGATGATTTTGTTTTTTTTTTTGATCAATCTCTAATAGGCCACAAAAGTCGTTAAGAAAGATATTTTATAATAAGTATTAATATAGAATTTTTAATAGGGATGCTTATTCGCTAAATTTGGACAAATGCTAACTTTGCCACTTGTCATAATCAATTTAACAATCTAAGAACAATGTTGTATGCTAGAGACAGGGGCGTAGCTACACACATACTAATGATATGGGGACTCCAGGCTATAATAAGTCCTAAGTGTACTTTAATTTTAATAAAGAGCCCATCTAAAGGCTTGTTCCACAAAGACATGTAACTCGTGAATTTTTTAATTTTAATTTTATTTTGTCAACAGAGAGGCAGCGCTCTTGGTTCAAGATGGAGTCACGACGACAGCCACGACGAGGCAAAACGTTGGCAGAATCATCTGCCACGAGAATTTACATATGTGGTTCGGTAACGAAGTCGGCCCTCTTTCCTGGACTTATACCTGGTTGAACGAAGGTTTCGCGAACTTCTTCGAAAACTTCGCTACTGACTTGGTATATTGTTTTCATTAAGCTGTTTAATTTTTGAATTTATAACCCATTCAAGATTAATTCTAGTATTTGCATTTTGTATGTGAGAAAACATAAGGCAATTCATGAAGACTGATATTTCTTTTCCTGCCTTAGTCAAAACAATATTTACATATGAATTACCACCATGTCAGAAATTCTCCATATCTATTTCATACGTCTTGAATTAGTGTGATATTTAAGGCAGTCTTTTCTATCTGTAGATCGCATTTATTAAATAATTAATATTGATCTTACCCCAATTTTGTTCGTAATGAATTTGTAATAGTTTTTGTCAAACTTACACATAATATAGGTTAACCGTCTGCATTGATATTTTACTATATCTCTTTCCAAACTTGGATACTTTATAAGTTACATCTACATTAACCCCTTGAGCACTAACCTGGCGTTTACGCCAGCTTTTCTTTGTTTTCCTATTGTCTCATTTTTATGGGTAATCGACATATTAAGGTATGTAAAGCATCTAATGATTAATATGGTTTCTAATCTTAGTCGGCTATTTATATGTATTTTATTAGGAATCTATAATGGTGTATCAGAATTCTTTGTTTTTTACATACTGGCAATGTTGATAGTGTTGTTGATGTGGATATTAAAACCTTTATTGAGCTAAGAATTCAAGAGTTGAAAAATTGAAACGTTATTGGTATTAGTAATAGTTAAAATGGAAATCAACTTTCTTCGTCGGCTTTCAGGTTCTGCCCGAATGGCGAATGATGGAACAGTACCTTATCGCAATGCAAAACGTGTTCCAATCGGATGCTGTTCTTAGTGTTAATCCAATGACTCACGCAGTGTTCACGCCGTCGCAAATCCTCGGTACTTTTAACGCGGTAGCGTACCAAAAATGTAAGAAGCAAGTATATACATTTTTTTTTTAAACATTTTTGTTAATTCGAAGCTAATGAATCGTAATTCAATTTTAAAATACGTATTTTAAAGTACATTAGATTGTATGCTAAAATTAGAGTATTACCAAAAAGAGTAAAAGTAAACAGAGAAACGTCTAACTTAAATTAACAAAGTTATAATACTTAAAGAAAATATTCACGTCCTGTGGAAATGATTTCTTTTAACGTTTCTTTTTCTTTTTTATTTCTAAGATAAATCACACGTCAAAACTTAAGTGACAAAGATTTTTCTATCTAATCATATGAACGACATGTGGCTATGAAGCAAGCGAAAAATTATACATGCTATGATGGAAATAGCGAATTCTTCAATTTTACTGAAAACTGAAAATCTTGTAAGATTTAAATTGTTTTCCACGGTGCTGTAAAATTTCATGACGAAGCCATTGATGCACAATTGTATCTACTTATTTAGTTCATAGATACCTTAGTTTCAATTAAGTACGTATTATTTTCGACATAGATAAATAATCGTAATTATAAATAGTTCCAAAGAATAGTACGTTTAATGGTTGACTAGCGCTTTCAAAATTAAACAACTGGTTACGCATTTGCGTAAAAAATACAGAAAAACTAAAAAAAAACACACTGATATAATAAGAATATTAAAAAATATTACAATATAAAAAAGACAGATCGAATGCACTAAATTAAACTAGAAATTCATTTTCAACATGACTTATGGCCGGTTTCAATATCGGTATTATGATTTAGATTGAGATCGAAGCAAAAATGGTTTTTTTTTTTTTTGCGACTCATCACTGGCACGAATGTGACAAAATCCAGAAAAAAAGTATAGAAATTTTGGATTTTAGTAGATAAAAACTAAAGACTTAATTATCGAAGATATCTTTTTCAAAAAAATCGTTGGTATTTGTAACTGAACCAAGTTCACGGTTATAATTTTGTTTGATCAAATTTTAAAAACTATCTTTATTCTAGATCGATTGGTCTCGCTGTTATTAATAGAAATCAAATTAATCTCGTCTCAAAGGTCAAAAGAAAAAAGTCTCCTAGGTCAAATTTTTTTATACTGTAACAGTGAATCATATGAAATCATCCATTCAGTTCATTAAATAATGTAAACTAAATAGTTAACTCCAGTTTTATAAAACATATTGTGTATGAATGTAAGACTTAAAAAAAATGTAATTTAACACTTTGGAAACTATTTGTTATATTTCTGTATCAAAATTACGAATTAATTTTGGCAGATAAATAATACAAGTCGCGTACTTTCGGGCCCTATTTGATTTATGATAGCTAGAAATACCAATATACCGACTATCACGATTGGGAAATTGTACGTTATGTTGCAGTTTATCTTATCGAGTTATCTATTTAACAAGTTTGACGTGTGAATCAACTTTTGTAATAGGTATTGCTTATTATATATTGATGGGTTTTACACAATTTTTTTCATGAATAACCAAGGATTAGGTGATGCATGAGTGGGAAAAATCGATTTCGATCAGAAAATCCTTATCGAGGTGGCTTTGTTTTCGATGACTGGTATATTATGTATATTAATGAAAAATGATCAAATAAATAAAATGACTCATCTTGAAAATATTTTTAAAACATTCTTAGGTAAAATAAAGCCCATAAAACATTTTAATACACTAGTATATTCCTGTATTTGATTCCTTTTCTTTCTTTTTTATCCAACACCTAGTATTTTTTCTTTAATTCTGGTGACTTAAATGTGTAGTTATTATTACAATTAATTTATAACATGAGTTGTTGTATTAAATTAATAATAAGAGAACTTGGGTTTGATAGTCAAAATTTTTTTTCCAAATACCTGAGTAAATAAAGTGCACTTGCGAAGTTTCATCAAAGACCATTAATATACTTTCAATAGGCTAGAAAGTCTAAATAGTAACGTAGTATTAAGTGGGATGCAAAAATTAGAATTCGAAGTGGGGGTGGTAGGTACTATTTACACTATAGAGTGTATAGTACACATACTAAGATGTCTCGATAGTGTCATTTATATTTAATGCTATTTTTAATAAATTAAAAATTAAATATGTAACAAATACTTGATTACCGCTTTGATATTGTCTACCAGTTTTTCTTAGAAGTTACGATAACTGTATGTTATTTGATGACCAGTTATACACCATATAATATATTAGTTCGGCTGACTAACTTAATGCGTCACAAAAATATTATGTCTTTTTTTTAGCCGGCTCTGTGATTCGCATGTTGCAGCATTTTATGACACCTGAAATTTTCAGAAAAGGCCTAATAATTTACGTCAGAGCGAAGTAAGTTATTTTATCACTAACATTTTTCTAATTAATTCATTATTAACTGATTTGAAGACGCGCCTTTATAATCATCTTGCTCTATAAGGCCTGCGGCTTCGCTTGCATATAACAATGTCTGTTCCGACTTACTTTTTATACTATGTTTTCAAAATAATTTTACCTGATGTTAAATGAAATTTTGCTATGTCTTTTGCACCAGTCTTCGTTAATATCTTCATCACATACTATCTTGTGTCCAAGAAGTGTAAAAGAAATAAATAAAATATACTGAAACTACGCCAGAGAATATTTATAATGAACGAACGCAAAAACAAATCGCCGAATTATTTTATATAGTTCTCGAGTTATAAACCTACAAATAGGCAGACAAAGTAAAATATTGCCTTTTATAGTATGTGAAGTTAAGATATTATTTAATAGTAATATTAATTTGTAATTAAATGAAAAAAATGTGTGTATTTTGTTTTTGTTATAAATAAATTAGTTCTCGCCGTGCCGCCGGTCCGCCAAATCTCTATGTGGCATTACAACAAGCTATAGACGAGTCGAACCACACCATTCCCTTCCCGATAGCGACTATAATGGACAGATGGACCACTCAAGGTGGTTTCCCAGTCTTGACAGTTAGAAGGTCAGCACCTAATGCGAACTCTGTGTTCGTTTCTCAAGTAAGTTTATTTTAAATAATCTCATTTTTTTTTTTAATATTGTTCTCAAAGAGGCTATGCCGGCTTGAAAAATCCTCCGAGATATCTATTATGACCAGCTTCACACTGCTAAAGCTTAGGCCTACAACCTGAATATACCATAGAGTTATTTTTGCAGAGAGCTTTTATACCTCCTCCTGGAGCAACGCGTGTTTACCCAGAACTCGGTTACGTTTGGGTATTAATGGAACACATTCACACAAAATGTGCTTCGACGTTTCGTTTGTAAAGTTTTGACCATGGATATATATATTTTATACAGTATAGGCCCATTGCTTTGACCACAAACTCACCTGATGTTAAGTGACGATGTGGTCCAGGATGGTAAATACACTATGCCTAGATATGCTGTCAGAACACACCTATTGATATTTGTCGATAGGATGGTTTTCTCACGATGTTTTCATTCACCGAAAGCTCAGGCTGATTTTAGAGTTAGTTAGGTGGGCTCCAACCTGCGTTCATTGACGCGAAATCCGACCGCACTACCTGCTGCGTCATCATCGTTTTACTGGCCACAATAATTGCTATTTCTAATAATCATTCTAATTTTTAGCAAAAAAATGTAAATGAACTAACGTCATCATGATTCCGGATAGAAATGAATATACAGCATTTCCTTACATTGTAACATTTTACTCCAGTTATACGTAATGAGATTATGTTGTACAAAGCCTCTTGTAATCAGCTCATCCCGAGTCTACAAGCTCAGAGCTGACAAAAGTAAATTATAAAAATCTGAAAATCTGAATCTTTGACTGTGATGTTAACTTGTTTCTTACAATACTTGTATCTGTATTAATTTCATTATTTTTATATAATAAAAATAAATTATTTATACAACGTTTTATTATAAAAATAAAAAAAAATTGAAAACACGAAAATTGAAAAACGAAATATATGAAAGTATTAAATAACGATTTACTTTCTAAATTAAATCACGCAACTGATTGCGATGATCAGTCAATGATGGCGCAGCGGATAGTGTGGCCAGGTTCCACGTCAATGGACGCTGATTCGAGCCCACTTATCCAATTCTAAAATCAGCTTCAGTTTTCCGTGAAGGAAAACATCTTCAGGAAACCACAGCATGATGATAGGGCATTTTCTAGTAAAGCCCGCCTGGGTAGCGACCACCCTTAAGTTAGAAGAACCTGTCGTCAAATATAAATAGGTGTGTTCCGACAGCTTCGATTGTGCACCAGTAATGCTAAGCTTAGGGTGTTTGCCATCAAAGCACTAAACCTATACCGTGTAAAAAAAATGCAGCGGTAAGAGGGGAAAGGAGGAAAAAGAGATGGTATATTAACGGTAAAATAAAGATGGGATTTGTAGCCGTGCAGTTTGATTTCAATACCCTAGATGTCTGATATAACATTGAACAATTTGTACATTTATTCTTAGGAGCGATACCTCACCGACGCCTCCCTTACATCCACGGACCGTTGGCACGTACCCGTGAACTGGGTGCTGTCCAACAATGTCGACTTCTCAGACACCAGACCTCAAGCTTGGATACCACCGACATTCCCTGCAGTTTCTATCGACATTCCTGGATTTTCCAATGTCGATTGGTATATCTTCAATAAACAGCAGACAGGTGAATTGAATCCCTTTTTTCGACATATTACCTAACTTTTTCAAAAGATCTTTGTGTAAGAGGGAAATTAACTAGTAATACGTTGGCTCGGTATGCGCGTGTCATGAGTGGGGAGTAACTTAATTAGAACTATTTTAAGTAAAAAGGGGAACAAATATAGATAGAGGTGGAGGGATTGATTCTGTGAAGAATTTTGTGGGTGAATTTAAAGAAAGACGAAATAAGAGAGTAAAGGAAACAATTTTTTTTTCTACCGACCCTAGTTAGTGTAGCAATTAATATGGGACGGAAAATGTAGCTAATCTTTCATTTATACTAATGAATAAAATTGAAGTGTCTGTTTGTAATATCAACATAACAACTTTTTACGAAATACATATGAATGTATGTACGATTATTTTTATATTTTTGCCTGTTTGTCTGACTCTCTGTTTGTTTGTTTGTTCTGGCTAATCTTCGTAACGGTTGGACCGATTTCGATGGAACTTTTTCTGGTAGATAGCTAAAATTACTCCGCGAAACTCAGACTTACACTTTTATTTTTAGCGTTTTAATTAGCGTTTCAAGTAAAAAAAACTCATGAAATTGTAAACAAAATACGATTCAATGGACAGCACTATCAAAACGTTATTTTCCGATGATGATTTAAAAACTAAGAACAAGAATATAAGAAACGCAGGCGAAGCCGCGGTCACGGCTAATAGACTATATATTTGAAGTATTCATTAGCTCTTAAGTGATGCTGCAGGAAAACATTTACTGAAATGTAACGACGAATTTTAAAACATGAGTGTGGTAACTAACTAGATGGTAAGGGTATTAGAAAATACCGTACACCCATTCTATGGTTACATCACTATATTTTCCTTTAAGCCCAGGCTCATTATAGAATAGGGTGTGTGGATTTCAACTTATATCCGTTTGTGCGTTATCCAGGAACACTATCGCTGGACAATCTTTGCTTATGACCATGTATTTAACCAGGATACTACCGTGTGAATTACGATGTGGAGAATTGGGTCGCCCTCGCCAGGGTGTTGAGCACATCACACCAGACCATCGCAATCCTGAACCGTGCGCAGATCCTTGACGATTCCTTTAACTTAGCCAGAAACGGTCGTCTGGTAAGCTGTTAATCTATATACTTTTTCCTTGTGTACTTTGCTATAGTTTTATGTGGATTTTATGTAAATGGTAAGGTCTCAGATAATTTAGAAGTTGTTTTAAATAATAAATAAACGTTAAATAATTTGTTTAAGATACATTTTTTGCAATGTTAGTGATTTTGTAAACGATACAAATAATACATCAAACATAAAGATACTTTTCACCTCACATCTCTAATAACGTCGACCGGGGTAATAAATTAAGCTATATCGTGCCCAAAATTATGCCAACGACCGAAATCACGAGATAAAGGTCTCGTATGGACCAAAATCCTTCATTTATAGCAAAAATATTCAATTTAATAATTAAATCAAAATATATAAACATAATTTAAGATAATAGATACGTGATTAATAGTTAATCCCAAACGATCGCATATAAATTTGTATATATTTGGACACTCATAGTCTTAATTTAAATATGTTACGGGTTATTTCTGTTTAAAAAATTATATTTAAAATTTACATGCTTTATATAAAGGACTCAAGTAAGTAAGTAATACAAAGACTTTTTTTCTATATTAGGATTTACTAATTTTACTACATTATACAAATAATATTATCTGTTAACAACCTTCAATTGAATATTATTTCACAGCTAAATAATTAACCTCGATTAATCCATAATCCAAAACAAACAGTAATCCTTTATAGATAAATAAAATAACTTTTATATCTAACATTGAATACGATTATACTATGAACACTAATAATCTGTACAATATATGTTATTTATTTATAAAAAAATTCTCTTAGAATTTTATGCTCGAATATGCATTCAGGTTACGTACGATTGAGCGAACTAAATCCAACTCCCGACCCCGATAGCCAATGCAAATACCAACGAAATGCATCCAAATATTGAATATATTCACCGCTTTGGGACGACTGGGAATGTGTTATGAGTATCTTACGATATATTATGCCTTATACTATATATTTAAACATATAACTTTAATAGCAGCATGTAGCATAAGCGCTACATAGCGTTTATAAACAATTTGAAAAAGTGATATATTTTGTTAAAAAAAAATTACAATTAGTTCATAAAACGAAATAAAAACAACTGTTTTATACCTTTTGTGACTACTTTACACATGGAATAAAAGATTATGAATACATTACAAACGATCACCTATTAAATTTTATCTGTCCAAATATAGAGTCGATTCGATTCGACATCCAAACACTAAGCTATAATCACTTTTATTCGTAACTACATGAAAAAAGGCTAAAAATAAAGTATTGTACTGTAAATAAATAAATATTAATTGTAGAACTATATATACCTATATATAAAATATTAAAATAAAACCCAAAAATCAACTAATTTAAAGTAATATTTGTTTTCAGAACTACACTTATGCGTTCGAAATTTCCCGGTACTTATCGCAAGAAGCGGACTATATCCCCTGGGGGGCTGTCAACCCTGCCTTCAGATATCTGGATATGATACTCAGTGGCACAGACACTCATAGCCTGTTCCGCGTAAGTCTTATAAAATATAACTTCATTGGATTAAGGTAAAATTAAATAAAAGCTTTTTAATTCTTTTAAAAGCAAAATAACAAAATTTTTAACTTGCTTAATTATTGAGTAGAACTGCAAGAACTCGGGTGATGTCCTCCTCCAAAAATTTTTATATCTTGGATTACCCGTATCCACGTAACCACTCGTATATAATCGTCTTACTAATATCGTCATTAGCGACCTTTATCAAACAGCGCTAGTGCATTGGACCGGCCATAACGTGACACTTTTGGTCCATCTTTCATCTTTCAATCATGCTACATGTCCAGCCGATATAATACAAAGATTTACAATTGGCAATGATACATTTTTCCAAGAGAATAAGACCATATATTAATGATAAATTAAGCTGAACTTATAGCATTAGCAACAACCTTTTTATGTAACACAGACATTTAGATGAAGCCAACGGTGGATGGCACTTACCTAAAGTTATAACACTGTGCTATATTTACGACGGGTAAAGCCTTTCGGTGTGTCTGGGTCTACACTCGGTGATTCCGGAACACTAAAAGACAAACCAACTGATTATAATAGGCTTTTTACCATATGTCTGAGGGTTTCAGCCCAGTCGAATATGAAAGCTTTACCATCCCGCAAAGTAACGTTTTTACTTTTCCATCGTACTATTTTTTGCCAATTAAGACTCTCATCCAGCGAATGGGTTAATACAAAAATTTCCTTTACAGACATACTTACTAAACATTACCAACCCTCTATACAATCAACTTGGTTTTAATGTGGTATCTGGAGAAGAACACGTTACTCCTTACCATAGGAATATTATTCTGGACATCAACTGTCGTCTCGGTAATCAAGGGTGCGTCTCCAGAGCACAGGAACTTCTGCAAGCTTTTAGAAATAATCCAAGTACGTGGTACATTTTTCTGCCAATCTTTTCAGCAGTTATGGATATTCTTTTAATAATACAGACATTGATAATATACTAGTGTTCATAAGTTAGTCGAAATTATTGCAAATCTTTATTGAAGAGAAAAAACCTGTTTCCGAAATGATTTTATTAATAAAAAACTAAAGTTTATAAAAAATCGCTGTATAAACAGAGGTCAAACATGACAACAAAAAGTTCAATGCTTTCTATATTATGTTTTTAATAAGGAATATTAATTGCTAAGGTTATAATCAAACTTTGTTTGTTTCCTTTATATTTAATTAGCCTAAATCAAGACACTATCTCTTCTGCTTCACGTTAGCTTTTACGTTTAGATTATATATCCATCATCGTTTACCACCTCTATACTAACATCCTGAGAATGAATTAATTCTTTACCTGTCTTTTTATCTTGACTTAATTGATTTTCATTAAATTGATTCTGTCACTCATTTTTACTGAACTTCTTAATTTAGTCAGATAAAACTAACCGTCATTTATTAACCCTATAAGGAAATTATTTCTATTTACTAATATAGGTATGTAGACCATATTACATAAAATACCTATAATTATCACAGCTCAGCGCCTGAATCCTGACATCCAGCAAACAGTCTACTGCTCTGGTCTTCGAGGTGGTGACGCTGATAACTTCAACTTCCTCTGGGGCCTGTATCTCGCCAGCTCCGACTCCAGCGAGCAGAATATCCTCCTCAACTCTCTCGGTTGCACCACCAATGCTGAATTACGTAGTTTGTAAGTGTATTACTATAAATCTTAGTCAGAACTTTAATGGTAACTTTACTTTCCAATCATAATTACTTCATGAATCGAATAATATTCTAGTTATGTGCCTGGGACTCCGTTAAACGTTACAAATGTTTTTTCTTCATTTATTTATTACTAAGAAATTACCTGTAAAGTTTCATAACTGTTAACTATAAAATGCATTTAATTCCCTTATGAATTTTTTACCCCTGTCAAAAACATTGTGGTTCGTTTGTAAAATAAAAATATTCTATATTTTAAGTCAAGATATAGAATACTTCTTTTATAAAAAATATAAAAATAAAAAATTACCTGATTCTAAAAATGTCTTCATTCTCATTCAAATTTTCATTCCACGTTTCGCCAAGGACTGAAAATCGGCCACGGCGACAAGAACAAAAATATATCTTTTGTCTTTTTATCACATAAGTAATATCATTTAATCATATCATGCAGTCGATTTCTGTCATATTAACCCCTTGAGCACTAACCTGGCGTTTACGCCAGGTTTCCTTTGTTTTCCTATTGTCTTATTTTTATGGGTAATCAACATATTAAGTAATATTCTGGGAGTATTAAATGTGTTCTCCGGGATATAGATTACATCCATACCGATCGTCAATATATATTTGTTATTTTCGCATGATGCTTAAATATGTCGATTACCCATAAAAATGAGACAATAGGAAAACAATGGAAAGCTGGCGTAAACGCCAAGTTAGTGCTCAAGGGGTTAAAATCATATAAATGTGTTCTACTATTAGTTTTATTGATTTGAAAAAACTAATTAATCGTAATTTTTTTTCCCTCTCTCTTTAGCTACCTCAACCAAGTGATCGACGACAACTCTTACGTGAGAGAGCAGGACAGACATACGATCATCGTGTCCATCATCAACTCAAGCCCAGAGAATATGGATGTAGCCCTAGAGTTCATAATCGAAAACTTCCATAATATTCAACCAAGGTAACAAATTATTTGAAGTAATTTATATGACTGTGTTCTAAAATATCTTTAAATTACCGTAATATATTTTATTTATTTGAAACTTTTTTGATGTTTGTTACAAAAGTTTTATAACAAATTTTCATACAAAATTTAATACTTTTGTTTGAATTTTATGTACGTTTAATAGTGATTATTTTATTAAACTACAATTCATAGATTTCCTTTACATTTTAGTTGTAATTTGGATATGAACTGAAATATATGATTGATGATTCATTTTTTATCTGACAAGAATTTATCGAATCGCTCACGTAAGCAAATATAGAATGTAGATTAAATATTGCTAAAGTGACGTGTCGCGGTAAGTCTCTTGGACTTATGTAAACGATTTTTTTTTTCTATATAATTAAATACTATTTAGTTAATTATATATTGCCACAGATAAACAATACAATGTTCATCTACGCTAGCATTATTTTTTAGATAATTGTGGTTATATATTTAGAACATATTTTTAAATGATATATAGAAAATTATTAGCTATATAGACCACAGTTTCTAAACCTTACTTTGCTCATGGCGCACTTTGTAAATATGTTTTTTGCCAGAGTTTTTAATCTAACCCACTCCTCTTCTGCGCTATCTAAATGTCCCCTTATTTGCTCTAGGTCTTTTACTTCCACAATGGGGACATTACGTGAACGTTGAAAACTTAAGTTATAGACGTTTAAACTTGTTTTGATTTTTTATAACGTTAATTAACTTATCATTTTATTTCATACATTTAACAATATAATGAAATATAAATGTTAATGCATGTAGAATGCTAGTACGAAATGTTTTTTTAAATAAATAAATAAAAATTACTTTATGTCACATAACAACAGTATTTTGTAAAATGGACGGTATTATGTGATTTTAGGTTTGAGATCAAAATCGTGATTTCGCTTTGAGGGTTGAGACTGTATTGCTTATCAGCGCCTATAATTGTATTTATTTGGTAAAGAATGTGAAATATAACAAGTTTAAAAAATTTACTCTATTAAAAAAAAATTATGCTTCATTCTGCCATGTAATTAAGTATGACTTAAAATATTATATGACAATAGACAATAGATGGCCAGTTCATTATATTGTGTTAAGTTTGAATTAATGAAGTTGACTACTCCGACGAAGAATGACTAACGGACGGTTTCCTTCTGAGATTTCAACCTATCTTTTCGAAAATTAAATCCTATTTTTTCTCTCTAAAGTGTCATATCAGTCATGTTAGTGATCAGTCAAAAAATCCGATATATTTTTGGTTTGATCTCAGTCTTATCCACAGGTCTTATCTTTTAAGATTCGATAATGATAGCTTACTTCAGTTATTTAAGGAGACTATCATGTATTTAATTAATCTGATGACGATAATGATTTATTTGACAGGGTACAAGGCCTTACCGGAACTACGAATATTCTTAACGCTTTAGCAGTGAGATTGACCACTCAAAGACATTCGGAAAGGGTAAGAGATATTATTTTAATGTTAGAAGAATTAAAATTTCAACGACCTCTCGCATAAGTGAAAATATTGTTTTACGATTTCATAAGCCACTATTCAAGCTAAATTTTTTTTGGTAGTGCAATCGAATAACGCATCGATTACCGAAGGTTCGATTCTACTAATCTTATTGCATAGTGAGCCTAAGCTATAAATAAAAAAAAACACATCTTTCGGAAACCATGTGGTAGGGGAAATTTTAATACTTACCTGTCTAGCAACCAGCATTAATCTTGAAAATCTGTCACCAAACACTTTCACATCAGTTCAGATTGAAGAGAAATTGTCAATGTTAAAATATTTAGGTCACTAGAATTCCTTTCGAATATTCTATGATACAAGTTTATCTTATCTTTTTAATTAGTGATTTGAGGCCGCTGCTTCAATCAAAGGTATTTGTAAAATCACCCTAATGAGTGTTGTTTTGGTACAAGCTTAAAAGGATTAATTTGACGAGATAACCTTTCTTTCGGGGATTTTTACATTTCTTGTCCTCGTTTATGTGAATGGCTTTTTAGCACAAGTCACTTCAGGCAAGTTTATTATCATGAAAAAATTTTGGAGACTTCTTGGCGTGAATTTTTTCTGTTATCCTTGTTTTTAATTCATTAACTTGCAGTTTATGACTCTATTTAATTTTCGTGGCACTTTACGAAATTATTGTACTCACGAACACTTTATTTTTAGTTGAAAATATTGTTACCGAGCACGAATTCTGAAATTTCAGAACAGCTTTATTGTAACGCTTTAAAGAGCTGTCATTTTATTGCTGTATTGAAGATTATTAAATAACAACGAAGTTGAGCCTTAAGGACTTGTATTCAGGGCCGTAATAAATTTATAATCAAGAATTATTCCTGTTAATAGGTTGACGAGTTGGTGAGACGGCACCAGGCCATCTTCAGCGCCGGTGAGCAAGCCTCGATAGCAGCTATCAGGGAGAACATTGCCGCTTCTATCTCTTGGAACAATGTCAACGCTCGCACTGTACACAGCTGGTTGAATGAAAACTTCGGAGAGGTCCCGGAACCAAGCAGCGCCAACAACCTAGTCGCTAGCTTACTCGTTTTCTTTTCAGTCATAGTTGCTTTATTTAGTAATTAATACATTATATAAAGTTTTACCTATAAACCTGTTAAGTTAATATTTTTTGTTTTTTTTTTTTTTTTATTTATTTATTATAATCTAAGTTTATTTAATACAAATTGTATTTAACGGAATTCCATAAATATCCTGCGAAAATCTATTTTAATACGAAAATATATTTTATATAAACATTTAACAAATATCTATTTTTTACTATTAAATGGTTCGTCAAATAAAACCTAAAATTTAATACAAGGGACTGGACTGTTTAATGTCAACAGTTACAAAAGCATGGTTAAGAGCTGTGTTGAAGGAGCTGTAGTAACGAAATCGAAAGATAACTTATCTACGTCATAATATGACGAAATACATGAAAAAATAAAATTACCCATTTACGTACATACATATGTATAAGTAATTCTTCAAAATGACTGATTCATTGCTCAAAGAGAGATGTAATCTAAAAAGATTATATAGATGTATCAATTCATCGTGACAGTGATTAAAATAGGTCTAAACTAGAAGACTACATGAGTTTTGCTCGTTTATTTGTAACATCTTTTTAGAACAACAATTTTCAGTATAAATCTGTTAGAAGGTAGTAAAATAACTACGTTAAAAATTGACTAGAATTTATGTTAAATTGCAGAAATATTAGGAAAGCAATTTGAAAACAGTTTTTCAAATTTGGCATAGTATTATTTGTAGCTACACAAATGTCTAGTTAATATGTCGATTACCCATAAAAATGAGCCAATAGGAAAACAATGGAAAGCTGGCGTAAATGGCAGGTTAGTTCTCAAGTGGTTAAAGATGCCATAATGCCGATTTTGTTAATGACATAACATATTAACAATATAATATAGACAACGTTTTCGTATAAAATTAAGTTTATATAATGAAGAATCTACGGCAATACGCCAAGCATAAGTAGCACGTACACGTATCTCTGATAAGCACTTTAAGAAAAAAGCTCTTATCATCAGGAAAATTTGTTTTCCTCAACAGATCGTACATTTTAATCTGCACCAGCATTGTTATTTGAACTTGCCGTGTTAGTCACGTATTATTCATCGAACCAACCACTCATGGTGGTGGAACTGATGAAATATTTCGAACTAACTTAATTTTTAAAATTCAAAGTGTTATAGAAGTAAATTAGTGCAATGGGTACAACAGTTCCTCTGATTTGTTGTATTTTCCTTTTAAATACGTCAATACAAGGTTTACCAATGATGACGGAAAGTTTGGATGTGACTAACAATTTACAGAATCCAGAAGGACAAGTGTTTGAGGGAAGTGTCGATGATATTTTCACAAAAAGTGAAGAGTTAATAAGAGTGAACGATAGGTCGACATTAAGGAACACAATTAGGCCGGGAATGTTAGTTAATAGTTATTCAATAGAAATAGAACCGGACACAGACGGTGGTAGTTTTAGTGGTGTTGCTATGATTCAAGTTTCTATAACTGATCTGAATACGCGAGAAGACCCGGTTATATTTTATGCTAGAGATTTGAATATAGAATCGGTTCAGTTCTCTTTAATCGGGGGAACACTACTGTATGACGCAGATTTCGATATGGACGATGACGATGGACTGTTGGAAATCGATACCGGTCTAGAAGGAACGCTGTACACTTTTGTGATTAATTACAGCGGATCTTTGGAAGTTGCCGGGAAAGCTTTATGGACTGGCCATTATGGTGATAAGTAAGTAAAAATTATTCAAGTTTGTCCACTAGAAATCTTACTAAACATAACTACTACGTCTTGGATGCTGGAAACGGAATTAATTTAACATTGAACTAACTCATGGTTAATTGCATATTAAATCACAATGTAGTAAGTAATTATGAAACGTATAATTTAAATAAGTTTTAATGTTTACTTATCGTGAAGCGCTCTGAGCTTGATTACCACCGTTATCTACAATAACTACCGTATCCAAGTTAATAATAAGTAATCTTATGAGTCGGAATGGAGTTTTGTTTTTTTCTTGTATCTGTATGTTCAGCTACTGAAGGTAATCCGTAATCTTCTGCTACCTTACTGTTGATTAATTATGTATAATATGTGGCCCAAAACAAAACCTGATCAGTTAGGCAAACTTTTATACAAACGTAGACCTTTTATACGTGAGGAATGCATTTACGCCAACTGCCAATCCTAATCCGGGAGTGATGCCTCCTGGATTAGGGATGCCAAGGGGGTAAGTGGGACTCGCTCGGCGTGAAGCGCCAAGGATACTTACTAATATATATGTTGACCTATAAAATATAAAAGTAACTTCAACTTTCTTTTCTTATTCGATAATCATAATAGGTTAAGATATTATCTTACTATAAGCTAGAGCTTTCGATAAAGGAAAACATTATGATAAATTTATAGGGTCACGCTAAAGTATTTTTAAATCTTCAACATATAAACCTGTAAACAATTATTCCTTTAGCGTCACTACATCGTCAAGTGAAATTGCGGTCGAAATGTAAACATTTACGTAATACAAATAAGTATCAAAACCTCGTGATAGCTAATAGATAGCTGCCTTAGTAATATTAGGCGTTTGGTGGGTTATAACAGTATACGCAATATAATATTTATTTCTTAGGTAAATTAGAAATTTTTATTCTTTTAATAAATGGATTGTTTTATTATATTGTTGATTCACCGGAATACTTATTACATTTGAGTGAATGTATGCGCAGTAATGACTGAAAAGGTATTTGATCTGAGCAAATAAGAAATATGTCTTTTATGCTTCCGCTTATGGTCAAAGCGATGTTTTAACATACTGTAATAAAAAATATATATTGTAGCCTGTGATCACATTTACTAGTTGTGCGTACGTGTTATCTGCGATTTCTGTCGATAGCTTGAAAGATACTTTTATTATGATAATAAATATATTAAACAAACTATTATGATTGATTAATAGATTATAGTTGATATAGATAATCCATTGAAAAAGATAATTGTAGTAATTTAAAATCTTTGCAATGTAGAGAATGTATTTATGTGTCATATCAGTTATTAGTTTTTTATGCAGAACTGACGAAAGAAAACGATAAACAAAATATGAAGTCCCAACCATAGACCTAGTTTGAGCATAGCGAAACCATATTATGTCTATGGTCACAACATAAATAAATAAAGACATTGATAATAAAAATCATATAATACTTGATATTTCACAGTCTATGCCGATCCTAAAGCAGATAAAACTTAAGGAATTCAAACTTTAATTTCATTTATCGCATAAGTATTCGTGCTAAGAAGAATATGTTAAGCACTCAGTAAATTTCTTGGAAATTTTATATATAAAAAATCAATTTAAGTATGTAGTAAGTAAGCTTGTCTCTGTGTGCTCCTAAACTGTTCATCCAATTCTTACGAAACTGTAAAGGCCCGCAAAGGTTCTTCAACCAAAAAATATTTCCGTGGCATCGCAATGCTTACCGGGCACAGCTAGTTATATATAACTATAAATGTCAAAGCTGCTTGTGTCATGAAATGATCATTTAACACACTTTCTTATGTATATTTTAGATCAAGTCATTGAAATGAGTAAGTATCCTTTGATTGGAATTATTCTGAATTTTTGTACAATTATTAACAGAAAAGTAAAATTGTTACACATAAATACAATTAGTTAGATAAACTGGTATAAGAATTATTCAACAAACGAATTTTACTACATTTATTCCTTAAGGTTAAAATACTATCAGCTTACAAGAATTTTCAAGTAAACTCAGCGGAAGACGCAGCCATACTTGATGTACACAGGTGAATTTTATATTTTATCTCAAATCCTCATTGACGCAATCAATACCTTAGTTATCTCGTTCGATTAAACTTCATGTCCAATTTTCGCCGACCCATTTTTCTACATTCAGTAGAGTTTAGCAATCGTATGGGACAGATATCGTGTTTACAGTGAAACGACCGGCCATTTTAAAATAAGAAAAATGGTCCGGAATAAATTTAAGTGGAAGTTCGCTTTCTTTTTCTATCTAATTCTATTAAATGTGTTCACCAAATCACTCCCGATTGATATAAAATCGACACTGGTCACAACGGATACGTCCTTTGTAAATTCCAATTCGGATATCTCAACTATAGAAACAGTTCTTATTCCAAATACTGTAGAAAGTGAATTTCAAACACTACAACCGACAATTAATCAAACAGAAGCTACAAGCGTCGCTGTTCCACGTAACTCCTTACTAAGACAAGTTAGGCCTGGACAAGAAGTGAGAAATTACGACGTCGAATTGACATACGATGGAAATCAATTTATTGGCCGTACCGTAATAGATGTTGTTTTGACACAAGCAACTAGGGAGGACCCTATAATATTTCATGCCGAAGATCTCAATGTAAATAGAGTGTTGACTGGAGTATTTACTGAAGCGAATGCTATAGATGCTGTCTTTGATGAGTCAGATGGACTGTTAGAAATAGAGCCACCGCAACCTGCAACATCATACGTTGTTATAGTAGAATATACATTACAATTAAGCAATGATGGTCTAGGTCTTTATCTTGGTGAAGGCAACGACGTGTAAATATCTTTTATTTTAATGTTTAGCTATTGTGATTATTTTTTATAAAATGAGGCATAACTATGGTTAAGCCATTTTTATTATAAATAATTTATGTGGTTGTTTTTCGATCTACCGATTTTTTACAAGTGAAAATGCTCATTTTATTATTTTATTTTCTAATTTGGACATTGATCGATTTTTATACTGTTTAGTATGCTTTTATTAGTAATATACTAGATATCATGAAACCTCACCTTTGTGACTTTGTAATTTTATAATATATAAATTATATTATAAGAATAAATTAATTCGTATTATAATAAAGTTATAAAAAAATAATGTTGTATTTACGTAAAGAAAGTCTATACATGTAATTTTAATTTAAACGTAATAAAGTAAATTTAAATATTTCAGAATATTATACTATTGACTCCGTGGAACAATGTGGGTTACACACAATTACATTTTTAATCTAAATAAGACCTACAGTTTCTATGAAATACCAAAGTTATATATTAACGCTATTGTTAATTATTGTAGAAATATTTTTGATTCCTTATCTCCATCTATATCCATCGAATCTATAAAATTATGATGATATTTATAAATTTGTTTCTTCCAGCTCTTACATTGCTATGAACTTGCATCCGACAAACGCTCGGCGCGTATTTCCTTGCATGGACGAGCCAACAGAAGCGTCCACAATAAGATTTACCTTCAACAACATTGAGTATACGAATATGATTTCTAATTCATTATTGGAGGAAAACAGCCAGTAAGTAAATAGCAAAGATTTACAAATTAGGAATAGTTAAAAATGAAACTGAAAGATGATACCAATAAGGGTACCAGTTGGGACAGAATTATAAAACAAAACCTATGTAAAGTACTGATTTTTATAATCTAGAAATTGCTAGAGAGCTTGACAAATAAATGTTTAAATGCTTATCTAAATTGAGTGGTCAATAATATGGGTTTCTATACGAGAAACCAATACTGCATTTAGTTCTCTATGTACTGCATTTATTTTAGTAAAAAGTGATAACATACTAACGTATTTAAGGCGATTTTAAACTATTAACTATTTATACTGCAATTCTTACAGAACACAATTTAGAGCTCTCCAAGGACCAGCTCATTTATGGGGTATGATTGCTCACAACTTCATTAACTTGAATATCCCCATCACAAATGTTATCCTGACGGGAAGACCAGGGTTAACGAACCAGGATTCGCAGGCATCTCTCGCTATCAACTCTTATTTCAACTTCTTCAACGAATGGACAAACAAACCATACTTTGAAATCGTTGTTAACCAAGCCGCAAATTTGCATGTAATTGCGATACCAGATATTGATATAGATTGGTACTCTTTATCGACTGTTGGCATTTGGTGAGTTCATTTAAATAATTTAATTCATATTTATTACAGTTTCTTCTTTATTACCCATTTAAAGCGTCTCATTAAATGTGTAAAATATGTCAATAAAAAGTACAGCAAGTACGCTCCTTCGTAATTTAGTCGACATATTTTAGTACAGAAAAAACATGAAAACAAGATTTATGCAGTAGAGATGGGAATAATAACTGACATGAGAATGATAGATAAAGTAAGGAATAGTGTGATATGGGAATTTGTGGTGAGGTAGAGCATGTAGAGAGGATGGATGAAAGAAGATTGACGAAACAAATTAAAAAGACCAATGTGACTGGGCAAGCTCGTGAGGGTCGTCGTAGGTGAACTTATCTCGACCAGATTGAAGACGTTTGAATGCAGAAGAGCATGTATGAAGGTGTTTATGAAAGTAGAAGAAGCGAAAGAAGTGTGTCAGGACCGTAGCGAGTGGAAGGATGTGGTCTGCCTACCCTTATGGTAGAGAAGCGTGACTTTACGTATGTGTGTATGTTAGTAAATTTTCGTTTCACACAACTTGATCGATTGATTTGGTTACTTGTGAATATGGGAACGTATCTGTTGTCTCGGCAGGCAGCAAACATAAAAAAGCTATGCATTGATTTGTTAAAAAACAATTTCCCAAACTGTAGTAATACTAGTATATGTATATGCATACTAAATTAATTGTGTCCTCTAATAGTCTTATATACTGAAGTGTAAGCGTGTGTTTATTAATTGTATACTCTGTTCATGTACAATAGAAACGAAGATAGTGCATTAATAGTGTGGTCTGGTACTACGTCAATAGATATAGGTTCGAAGGCACCTGTCCTATTCTACAATGGGCTTAAGCTTTCGGCAAAGGAAAACATAGTGAAGAAACAATAGCGTGGGAATGGGCCATTTTAATGGCTGCCTGACTAGCTACCACACTCAAGTTTGAAAATCTGGCCAATCACCCATATAATAGGTATATTTCAGAATCATCACTTGAGAACCAGTCAACAAGTTGAGTGTATTTACTATCTTTGGCTGTTGCCAACATTACGTCACATAACATTAGATAAGGTTATAATCAAAGCGCTGAAAATATTATAAAAACCTTTCAACCGCACAACAAATCGCCGCAAAGAAACGCAAAGTAGGTTAAAAAAATCGTAAATAGACAATCGTATCTCACTGATATAATCGAACTAGTTAATAAATGCCAATTTTATCAGGGAACCGTACCTTCTTATGGAGACGGGAGCTTCAGTAAAACAGAGAAAGACGGTATTAGTGAAGACGGCTGAAGCATTAGCGAAGCAATGGTTCGGCTTCGTAATATTCCCAGAGAATTGGCGACACGAATGGGTTGTCTCTGGGTTGGCTACTTATGCAGCTTATGAGGCTGTTAAAGCTGTAAGTATTATAAATATTTATACATAAAAAAGAATAGCAATTCAGATGTGAAACCTAAAAAAAATAAAACTGCAGATACTAAATTCACTATACTACACTTTATCTCAGAAGACAAAAGACACCACACACAAAGGCAACCGCGAATATAACAAATATCATATAATGTATTCTATCACATTCTTTCGCACGTAAAATCCTGTATATGTATGTGTCTTTTTAATGTTGCTTTTTCGTTTCATCGGCTTTCACAACGGTCCTAAAGAATATTTCACTTTAACAATGATGATTATTTTAAATAATAAAAGAAATTTCGAATAACAAAGTAAGTTTTTTAGTTAGAGACGTAAATATTTTTACTACTAAATCTACAAACGCTGACTTTCAGAGTCAGTGCCATTTTCTGTTGTGATTCGTATTGTGTTGAGTGCAATTTGTTTTCCAATTTCGTAAAATCCTTTATATTATAAATTGTTCAGTTTATATTTTATAGTTAAATATTTATCCATAGTATTAGTAAGTTGAGTAACGAATTTTTAACTTTTGTATTAGTCGAGTTTGCAGACTTAACTCCAAATAAATTTCAATAAACGTTTGATTTATTTCAGTGGCCTTGTTTTGTTTTTTAATATTTTTAACATAACTCACTACACCCATAGTGTATTTAAAACAATGTAACGATACCTTTAAGACGATTGCAAATTTGTTACCTATTTAATAATCGATATATTTCACTAAGTAGTAAGTTAAAAGTAGTAGCAATCACCTGTGAATTATATAGTTGAATACAAAGTAAGTCTTGAAGAAAAGGTCAGATAAGCTAATATTATGTTTCACTAAATAGATCATCGATTATAACAATTTAACCTGATGCTTTATATTTTTGGAGTTTATTCATAAACCTAAAATTGATGAAGTATATCAATGTTGGCTCATATCTATGTATTATTATAATGTCGTCTATAAGTTATATGTTATCTGTATTTAATTTTATAGCATATTTCATATTTATGTTATAGTTCACATTATTTCAATTTATATCGTATTTATTAGGTTAGATTTATCTATATACCCAAAACACTGGTGATTCTTCTATATGGAACATATCCATCCATAGGTTGCCTGAAAGAAATTGCTATTAGCAATAGCCCTTTGTAATAATATCAAATTTTCAAATGCATAATATTATAGGTATAACATATGAAATTTTTCTTCATTACAGTTCCAGGCTCCCGGTGTAGGAAGTGATGTTACTCTACTGGACGTGAACACTCTGTTTGTTACTGACATAATCCAAGAGAGCTTGTTACGGGACAGTTATATCAGTGCACAACCATTAGAACCCGATGAAGATCTTTTTGAAGAGGAGGACATTCGAGAACAAATCTACGGTCTTGTGAAATATAAAGCTCCCGCTCTCATGCACATGTTAAGATTCATACTTGGTGATGAATCGCAAGATTTCATACAGATGGCGGGTAGAGCACTTCTTACTGGCCGGTAATCTATACTAATAAATAAAATTGAAGAACGAACTATTTTTAAACATATATGTATAATGATAGACAACAGAACCATAGCGCGATGTAGAATCGTTCAAAGAATATAAGTTTTTATTGTCGTTATTATATAAAATTGATGTGTTTGTAATTTTTACTAAATACATATGAATGTATACACGATACCTACACCAAAAATACAATTTTTGTCTGTCTGTTTGTTCCGGCTTATCTCAGGAATGACTGGGCCGATTTGGACGGGACTTTTTTTGTTAAATAGTTGAAGTTACTCCGCGTAACTTAGGATACGTTATTTTAAAAAACTCATAAAAATTGGAATAAAATCCGATACCATGGACAGTTTTGCTGGCAGATATTTGAATTTGTAAAAAATATCTTTGTTTAGTGTTAGTAGCAAAATCAATGGAAAATAATTAAGATCCCATATAAAAAAAAAACTATATTACGCAGTGAAAAATATATGAAATCGCGGGCGCAACCGCGGGCACACAGCTGATTTAATAAAAGAGTGGTAAACGCCCTGATGTATTGAGACAATTAGTAATTTCTTATTATTTGCTTCTCTGGAGACAAAATTATCTAAATTGTCTAATTGAATATTAGGCATTCAGAAACACAATATCAGATTGAACATAGTTTTTTTATGACTTAGTATGTAAAATCTATCATAGATTCTTATCGCTCTCTACTATATATGACTGAATGTTCTGTTTAAAAAAATTTCAAATGCTTACAATCTATTTAACGAGTAACTACAATTTTAATCACTTCAGGCACCATTGTCAAGCAAGTTTTAATTTCAATAGGCTATCAAAAGGTGGATCATTATATGAACGATGTTGATGTCTGGAAATAACATCTATCTGTGTGCATCCACGAAAAACTAATTGTAACAATGAGCTGTAAAGTTTACAAGCACCTTATCAGGACCTGAATTAAATAAAGTTTTTTGATTTGATTTATTAAGGAGCATAATTTAATCTATTTAAAAAATCTTTTATCCACAGATCTCTGCAGACGGTAAATTCTTTGAATTTCATCGACGCAGTCAACAGCTACTGGATGGCCAGCGGTAGTGATTTGTTAGATGAATTCAATTTAGATTTCCTTGAGCCGTGGATTTTGAATACTGGGTACCCATTGCTTCATGTCGGACTGAGGCAAGGCGGAGTGTTTCTAACCCAGGTATTTTTTTTTATTATAAAATAATCTACGATTGCATTGACGAATGAGACTCTGAAAAATTATACTTCAAAACGTGGTCAAAGTAAATGATTTAAGTTGTGGCACCAGGATGCCGTTTATATAATTAGTCTTATTCGATCAATCAATCATTGTTCTGTTCTACGTCCTTTTATGTAATCTATATTAATAAATAAAATTAAAGTGTCTGTTTGTAATGTAAACATATTTTTTTTTTACTAAATAGATATGTTTATATATACAGCACCTAACTGAATTAAGTGCTATAATTTATGAGAAATATTTTTACTTTATCTTAGAACTATTTTTTTTTTGTAAAAAAATTAGGGGTTCGTGTAAAAAAATTAAAACGCAGTGAAGAATATGAGAAACGCGGTCGCAGTCGCGGGCACACAGCTAATATTTTTATATTGAGTCGGTTTATCTGCTGCTGTAAAAAGTCACGCTAATTTGTGAATGGTACAAAATTATTTGTATGCCAATAATGATCTGATCTTCATAGTGGTCTGATTTTCATACAACACTTTTATCTTTTTTTATCAATGCCTTATATTTTATCAATCAAATACGTTGTAAATTCTCACTTAAAGATATTCGTAGTTAGCCATGTTCAACCGTACCTCAGTATATTTCAAAAACTTTTGAATAAGTTGGCAATTTTTAAATATCATCATCATTTAAATACTAATTTCCTAGAATAATCTTCTAGAATCTGCTCGGAATGTCCAGATATTGCAAAATTTGTTGTACTTTTATTTCGACCCGCTGAGTTTAATTTTTTCAGCCATTTAACTAAATCACTTTTATTTTTCTTTTTAGGAGCGTTTCACTTTATCAAATCAACCCCATATCAATTACGACATACCGTTAACTTATACGACGAGCATTAACCCTAACTTTGATAACATTCAACCTGAAGTACTTATGACTGCTACAATGCCAATAAATATGGTATTAGATGAGGAAGACTGGGTCTTATTCAACATTCAAGGGCAAGGTGAGAGCATAATTACATATTTCAAAGATTCAGTAAGTCTTCTAGCTACTTTAATAACTTTGGTAATTTTTGCCCAGTGACATGCTATTGTAAATAATTTTGCCGATTTATATCTTATCAGTGCGTTTTATTTTATTTTGTGAATACTTAACAATAAATTTCCTACATAAATTTAATTAAGCTTATCGAAAATTCATACGGGAATCTATCTAAATTAACTGGATATTTAATATGCGAAAAATTTATAAATCACAATGAAAGTTATGTTTATTGATGGTATATACGAAATAACAATTTTACAGGTTACTATCGTGTCAACTATGACGCTGATTTATGGGAAAGGATAATAGAGGCTCTTGAAGATCCAGAGCGAAGAGAAGAAATTCATCCGCTGAATCGTGCTACTGTAAGTTACACTTTATGTTCCATAAATGTAAAAATAATCTTTTTCATCATCTTTAAAGCAAGCAAAACATCTTTAAAGATGTTCAAAATTCCTCTTCAATTCTTCTTCAACCAAACTTAAATAGCTATAATTCAACCTACGATATTATAACCTTACGTACCTTCAATGTATCAGATCCAATCCTATGTTTAAGAAACCTCAATTCAATCATATAAAACAATTTATATTCTTTAGAAAGTTCTTTTGATTGAATATAATAATAATACTTATATATATAAAAATAGTTTTATAAAAATTAAATAGAATTAAGACTTGGTTGATACTTTGGGTTCAGGTTGTTTATAAAATAAGTCAAGCAAGGAACTATTATTTCACAATGTATTATTATTTATAATAAAAGTTGCCAATTTGCTAAGCATCAAACGTCAGTTAAGATTCTGACAAGAATTTTAAAATACCTGATGCTGATGATAAAAATTGAGTATGTAATCTATAATGTCGTTGCAAAAGACATAACACTAAGGAACCCTTGTGTGACAAAGTTGGTTACATCTTAATAACAGCGACAGACTAAGTAGGACACACCAGGATTTATTACGAGTAATCCAGTTCTTAACATTAGTGCTAGTTAAGTAAACTTTTCATTTTAACATCAGGAATAAAAAAAAAATACTCAAACGGTAGTTCAATTCAACTTATGATGTGTAATCCCTTTATTATTTGGATGTTCAATAAAACACAATAATTTTACAATTTAATAAATGGATAAATAATTATTAATTGAAGCACAGTTCCTTGTTTAATATTTTTTTTAACCTATGTAATATTTATAATTTTCCATTCAGCTTGTAGACGATGCTCTCAATCTAGCCAGAGCCGGTAGGATCGACTACGATATTGCATTCCGTGTTGTTCTGTCTATGGAACACGAAACAGAGTATGCCGTGTGGAAGGCTTTTGTAAGAAATATGGAGTTCTTGAGAAAACGGCTGGTTGCTATGGTAACGGAAGATGATGATCTTGATCCCGATATCTATTTGGTAAGGCACATTCTTGATAAGCTAAATTTTGAAATGCGGTTGCGATCAGTACAGTCTAATGTTACAAGTTTTGATTATTACTATCAAATGTACGATAACTTAACGCGTTCTCTAATAATATTTACTGAACCACTTTAGTAAACTTTTCTTTTAAGGAGATAAGTTTTAACTCTAATTAAGGAGAGGTAGTCTCTCAACCGATAGCTTTATCTACATTACGAGGTTTTGTTTTCCTTTGTAGGTTTTGAAAATACTATGTAGTCTGCATGTACTCTATACATGTACATTTATTTTTACAAAAAACGTATTTATTATACAATTAAAATATATCTGCTGATAAAATAACTAGTTACATATATGTATGTTATTCCCATAAAGTAAAGTTCATCCAGAAATTACCGCATGATTTACTGGCAGCACTGTTTCGCTTGATTGACCATATTAACAAATGGTAACGGTAATGTCTCATTCAGAGAATGGTGCGAAGGACGATTGGAACTGTCGAGGATGAGTTGACCTTTAACCCTGATCCACTGATCACTGAACCATCATTGGACTCGCTTACCCGAGGCCTTGTGATGGACCATGCGTGCAGAGCTAACTACCAACCATGCATCGCCGCTGCAGTAGACCTCTTCTATGACCCTAATAACAATGATGTGGTGTAAGTTTTTTTTTATAATTTTTCGATTATTAAGTTTAATTCTCAAATATCAAAAAACTGTACTTTTTTCTTAAATATGTATTCACCATATATATCGTAGCATATAAGCTTCAGTGTATTCTGCTTCTTCTGAATTTATAACTTTGGGATAATTGGTTACGAAAAATGTCTCTGGTGCCCAACCAGCATCCCTTTTGATTGGTTATACCTGAATACATAAATTAGTATTAGTTTATCAGTGCGTATTCCACTCTGTTTGGAATAGTTTTTTTTTTATATCGTTTGACAACAAACTTTTTTTATAAAACTATCTTAAATTTACCATACCTTTAGCCATTTTGCTTATGTAAGATTATTTTAGGAATCCAAACATACCGCATGAGATCAGGCCGGCTGTATATTGTACGATGGTTAGAGAAGGTGACGAGGATGTCATTGAAGCGCTGAATGAGAGACTTGAAATAGAACCTAGTCATTACGAAAGAGTTGTTATATTGGAGTCCTTGACTTGTTCAAGAGACGACGGATATATTCGCGGGTATGTATCTATGCCATTTAAAATTTTGAACGTTATAATGTGCTTATTTCTCCTGAGTTGTAGAAGTGCCAATAGACAAATAAATAAGTATAATAAATTTATTTGCATTATCATACTAATCCTGTTTATTTCATCTGTAACAAACGCAATGACGAGATTATGACGAGAGCGTCATAATGTCTATTTTGCTTTTATTATGACGTGCTTTAAAATCACCTGCATGGTGGTACTTGAATTGATTAAAATATAATAACTTAATTTACCTAAATAAAAAAAATGAGTACTCACATACTTAGAGATATAATAATGACACTCCATTTGTGTAATTATTTCATTACCAGAACTTTTTCTGTGAGAACTATATTCGATATTTTCATAGGCATATTATTAAATCAGCTAAAAGTACAATATGTTTAATGTCTTCAGGCTCCTAGAAGAGACGATAACCCCCGGGAACCGGTTTGGAGTTGAAGAGAGAGTGAAAATATTCAAAGCAGTCGTCGAGAGTAGTTTTGAGAACGCGTGGATCGCTATTAATTTCATATCAAGACGTTCGATTGAAATTCAGAATATGTAAGTTAATTATTACAACAAGACTACAAAATTTTTAAAAAAGTACCATCACTTTTTGGAATAAAACAAATTTTAGCATCGCTAGTTAAATGCTTGCTGGGATGTAATATTTTTTCTTCTATCATATTTTCAACAATATTACTTTTATTAATTTTTATGATGTTTCCTTTTAATAAACTTAGTAATTTTGTCGAATTTAACTAGTTGAATAGATTTTTTTTGTATTGTGACGTCGTTAGCATAGACTACATAATATTCGTTAAAAGTAAAAGGTGATTTTATTAATTTTCAGGTATGGCGGTCTGAAAAAATTGGAAGAGTTGATATTCGTTCTTGCTGATAACATGGCTGACGAAGGACTGTCAGCTGATGTAAGTTAACTGTAAATCTATTTTATTATCATAAACTACTTTAGCTGCTATTAAGTTCTGTTAAAGTAAATGCTAATAAAACAAATTAATCAAACAATATTTTAATAAGAAAATTCTTTACTACTTGTTGTACCAACAACTCACCTCACATCCAATTTCAGTTTGAGTAAAGGCTTACAGTCTTTATATTGAGCGATTAATGTGGGCTATATTCCAATATGATGGAAGTTATATCTGAGACTAGGCAATAATAGGTTAATACGTGTGAGGATTGAGTTAACACGGATCACATAGCATGCTCATGCAGCTTCCAAGCCATATGCTTTTGTGTAACCTTACGCAGTAACATGATTCCAGATCTTATTTTCTAGTCAATATAAATTTCAATAAAAGATATGCATTTGTTTGGAGAAACACTGTTGATATGCATTAGAAACGAATTTAGTTGAACCAATATCAACCGTTGGATAGTAGCTGTCGCCTTGTGTACCTGTGATCCGAATGCTTTGAGAGCGAAATAACTGTTGTGTAAGATACCAACCGACTCTAACGACGAAATAACAATTTTGAACTATATCTACTGTCCTAAACTGATAATTTAAGCGTGCTATGGTCCAAACTTTGGAAACTAATGTTTCAACTATGGTGACGCGCGGTTAATTTTACTCTCGCACAAACTGCGATTTTTCGAACAGCAGTAGCTCAAGACGTGTTTCAATCCTCAACTAACTGCTCTTCAATGTTATGCGAGCGTGATACAGCTTCTCTTTATTCATTGCAGATGCATGTGACTTACTGAACATTACACACTTTTCTCACCACATTTACCGTACATAGGTTGTGAACGTTTTTTTTTTTCTCATTAACAAAATTGATAAGTTTAGCCATTATAAATTCTGGTATAAAATTCGGTACAGAACCTTGCAAGCATGGTAGATTACTACCAAAAAACTGATTTCGTTGAATTTCATTTGCAGTTTAGCATATGGGTCAACGCTCAGAACAATAATATTGATGATTCTCAAGAGATTGCGCTCCGAGCTCTTCGGCAAGTCAATGAAAATCTAGAATGGGACGGTAGGTTCTTGGAATACGTTTACGAATGGATAGACGAAAACGATGCACCGACGTTAGCCGTCTCACTCGTGTTAGTTGGTATCACGTTTATGCTAACAATATTCAATCATTAAGTTTTTATACCTTGTATTTTAACATTAGTAAGTATTTAAGTAAATAATAAATCAGTTTTATACAGTTAATTTTATATAGGATCATAAGTATGTATAACCTTCAAGTAATTTTTCATACAAATAAAGAAATAGATTTTAAAAGTCGATTTAAGTGTTAAAATTTAGTTAAAAGATAACTATGTAAGTTACTCCACAATATCACTTATTTAGAAATTAAAATAATATAATTAGGTTATAATATTAGATAAATATGTAATAAATATATGTGAAAGGTTGATAATATAAGAAACTCTATACTATCTGTTATGATAGTAGATGCAGTTTCAGAAAGCTAACGTTCGAATACTTAGAAATTGACAAGGCTAAACGTTGAAGATTATCAAAATTTTGATAACAGAGACGAAATTATCATTGACACAATGACAGATCGTTACATAGATTACATTCAGATGTCATTTATGTCGATTTGTTATTGTGAAATACGTCACAGTTAAGAAGTACTTGACAATGTAGGATCACTTGAAGTCGGTCATGTGAAGAAATTTTCTGTTAATGATCTTATCGAATAACTGAGTTATGAAGATATTAATTTTAATAGTGATGAAGATTCGAACGATAGCTAATATGAATGATCACTTCTTACTACACGCAAGAATGTAATGAGAACGGTTGATATATGATATTTGTTATATTTATATGCTTTATATAGTTAAAGTGAAGTAGGATAATTTAGATCAAAATTGCACAGAATGGTTAATAGAATTAATTAGATTAGAATTATTATCCAAGTAAAAGTATCTAGATTTTATATTTACTTACAATTTAGATGCGTAGAATAAAATTGCACAGAGTGTTTGCTTCTATTATTAGATTTATTAATTTAGACATTATACGTAGATTTTATATGAAGTATCGTTCAGAATTACTGATGATTATTACACAATTTTAGTATATTATATTTAAACAATTATTATTCGTTTAATTAGAGTAATTATTATATAGATTTTTTTTAATGCATTTTCACTCATAATTTTAAAGAATTTTTATAATTTCTTTATGAAGTAACAATAAGAAATGTTATATTATATTAATTTATATAATATATTATTACATATAAATAAATACTTTTATACTAAATTTGAAGCAAACGCGTCCTCTTGCTTCAATTTTAGTTCTTATCAACTGATATTAAATTGTTAATAATTAAGTTTTATTATATAATTAGCTAGGTAATTTATAAAATTAATAATATTAAATGAAATACCTTATTGTGTACAAATACTATATTAACATTCTTGTAATATGTGCATATTATAATAAATACTATAAATTAAAATAAGTAAGAATTGTTTTTCATTTCTCAGTATATTGACTAGATTTAACATACTAATTTAGTTTATAAAATATATAATCTTACAGTTTAAAATATCTATTTCGAAACAAGAAACGATTTAAACCACAGCAGAGTGAACCTATTATTACTATTATTATTATTATTATTATTATTATTATTACAACCTATTATTACAGAGGGAACCTATTATTACTAAAAAAATTGGTGGTAATAAACATAATTGAAACAAATTTTTCACAATTACGTAATATAAAATTTAGAGCCAACAATTTCTAAATTTTTACTAATAACAATGGCTTCCCGAGCCTGCTTACTATATTTTTTGAGTGGTTTTAAATATTAACGTTTGAAGGGAAAGTTACATTTTCATTAATATCATACTAATATAATAGAGAGGAAAGATTTGTTTTTTTATTATGTCATTAGATAGCTACATTATCAGTGAGTAATATAGACTATGTTTATTTTTATTTTAAGTTAGATATTTCCGTAACGGTACTGGGTGCGAAGACGGGGCATGTCGCTAGTCTGTCACGTTATAAATAATTTGTCTTGCGTATTGATGGTGGGTTACAAGGAGAGTGAATGGATATGATTGCTTCTAAAAATGTTTGGTCTACCTCCATTTGAACACAGTCATCTTGTGACATTTGCGTATAAAAATAAGGTAATTAAAAAATTGTGAAGGTATTTGTAAAACATAATAATTTGGTCCATCGATGATGTACCATTAAAAAATCAAAGAATTTTTCTTTAAATTTAATTTTTTTTTTAAATATTATTATGCCTTATATAAAATAGTATTTTAGTGTTTAATTTTCAAAGTTACAAAAAAAACCTACTTAGATTTCTAAAATATTTTCTAATACGTCTTTAGTAGTGTAAACTTAAATTGGTATTCTCTGTGTAAACATGTTATAGTTTATTCAACAAATATATTATAACAGTTGTACTTACTAGTTAAATAATTATTAATTAACAATAAAAAAGCTATAACTTATTAAACTGAATTATTATAAATATTATCAAATTATGAAATCAGTCTTAAAATTATTTTATTACTCGATAATACAAAATCTTCGATGATAAATAAATAATTTAAAAAGAAATTAATACAGTGAAGTCTGAATAAGTGGGTCATGGATTTGTGAGAAACCTCTTTTTATAATTACAATGAGTTCCTGACACTTTTGTATTGAAATACTCTAAATGCACTGTTACTGAACATTTTTCAAACCTTTTTGAATTATGATTATATATCTCTATAGCCTGTAGTATAAGAGAAACAATTTATCATGTTAAGAAAAGTTATGACGTGTCTGTTTCAAATAAGCGACCAAATAGTTAAGGAGAAATCGTGAGAATATGCGGGTAAGCACAGTGGCACCCTCTATAAACAAGATCTCTGTTATGTTAATCTGCCTATTTAGGAAACCGTGTATATAACTGATTTAATATTTATATATTATATATACCTTCAGATCCCAGTTACACAGGTTTCACTGTATAAACCGATTTAAAATTACTACAGCAACATTAAAGTTATACTCATTATAAATAAGGATACGATTTTCGTTGCGGATTTATTTGGCATAGATGAAATTCTCTCTGTGACCGGAGCTTGAGTTATCGGCTGTAAAATAAATAAAATTAATAATAAACAAACCCATTATGAAGCAAATTACTTTAATGTAGCTGTATGCGCCTGCGTTTTGATTGCGTATTTGCGTATTGCGCCTATGTTTTGATTGCGTAATATAGTTTTTAATTATATAATACGGATTTTTCTTTGCTACTAACATTCACCAAAGATATTTCTAACAAATTTAAATACCTGTCAGTAAAACTATCCATTTAATAGGATTTTACTCACAACTTCGTGAGTTTTAATTTTTTTACGCGAACCCCTAATATTTTTCAATAAACAAAAGTACACTAACTTACGCGGAGAAACCCTTGTCTTTTATGGGACAAAAAGTATTCTATCTTCATAATATTTATTATCGCTGTGTCAAGTTTTGTCAAAATTGATTCAGTACTTTCAGAGTGATACGCGTACACAGGGACAGACAGACAAAGAAAAATTCTAAATAAAATATTTTTGGCTTCTTTATCGATAAAAAATCCCCCCCGATTTGAGCATCGGTAAGAAGCAAAATTTTGGAAAGCTCTTACAGCATGATCACGTAGGTATTGTCATAATTTTAAAGACGAAAAATCTAGGCAGCCAAGGAGACCCCCGAATGCAGTAAAACTCGAAACTTTGGAAGAGCAACTTTTTCTTCTTCAATTTTAATCGGTTTAATTGTCGTATAAGTCAGTAGGTATGTTTCAGTATTTCTTCAACGTGACTTTGTTATTTCCACATAATTTAATCTGTCACACTTGTTGTTTAGTTATATTAGCATACTTTTGACGCCACAGCATCCCCGTGACGCGAACCCATAAGATTTTCCTTACCGAAAATCGTTCAAACCGGGTAAACAAGTTTTCACTTCAGAAAAACTTAAATAGTCACCACTTAGACATCCCTCCCTCCAAGCCATAAAAAATATGTAAACCGTAGGCCCGTTGATTATTAACATTAACAGAGATTATGGTCATAACGCTTAGCGAATACGATTTAAAAAATAAATAATAGCCTTACCTTTCCTGTTGATATTATTTCAAGAGGCTTTGACTCTCCGTCGGGTAATTTAATAAGGAATTTGTTGTGTTGTCGCCTGAAGATAGAGATGATTTTACATATGATATTTACTAAGCAAAATATTATCATGAGAAAGATTAGCTGAGCCCGCGGGTCCACTCGCTTGCATGATAAAATTATCGCCAATGTTTTTTTGTTATACGAGTATATGTACATTATTTTTCATAATATATAATTATTGTCCTATAATTCATTAGAACCTATTAATTATTATAAAAAATACTATAAATAATGAATGCCGCCCAACTCGTTGTCAGACGGGAAAGTTCCCAGAAGGCTGGCAGTATTGTCGCGTTGAATGCCAAAGCTTATACATTTATCCTACATACTCGTAGATACTATTTAATGTAACATGATATATACTAAAATCGGGTAAAACGATCTAAAAAAAAACTAGGTAAGCAAACTAAACTTTAGAAGACCTGTTTTTTTAATGTATAAATTTCATATGTTAATTGAAGCATAGCCTAATATTGAACATCTTTTATGTTTGTCTAGTTTTTACATCTATTGGCGCTCCGAGCACTAATTGTGTATATTTTCATCCAGTTTATTCATAATTAAAATATAACCATAAGCTACGTTAGAATAATTTGTATTATTTTTCACTAAGCGCCAGCATGACATACTGTAGCTTGTTGATGGCTAACATCATATTGTTGGTAATGCGAATTTGTAAGTTTGTCCGCTACCGAGAATTACACAACGCCGTCAAAGAAATTTTCACTGTAATAATCATGTGAATCGGTTTAGTATTATAGTTCTCGAGTTATAAGCCAACTAAACATAGACAGACAAAGAGAGAAAGACGTGGGCTTTTATTATAATAATAAGAAAGGTTAGGGAAAATAGATCGATTGATAAATTGTATAGGATCTTCTTGAATTAAATCATTCAAATTGAAAAATTCTTAATTCAATTAAGGCCCCGATAAGGCGCTTATGAACGTCAAAATACTACCACCGGTTAGGAAAGCCCAGTCATCGAGAAGAACCGGTAAGAAACTCGATCTGTTTTTTTAAATATATTTTTTTTAGAACTATAGAACACATTGTTACAAACTTTATTAATAAATTCACAGAGTTGGCTATCACTTCCAGTCATCACCATCGTTCACCACCATCCACCCTATAAATAACCTTTGCAAATTAAAACTGTATTGACATGGTGCCAGAAATTTTTCCGGTAGATCGGTAATGTGCTTTGGGACTTTGTTGTAAAATCTGACACTATTACCTAAAAAACTCGTTATTAATTTTACTAAGTCTTGAAACATGGAACTGTTAATTTATTTTTATTCCTTGTATTCAAATTTGCTGGTCATTTACTTAGTCAAGCTTGTCTAAATGGTAAGAATTATTGGTAAGAAACAGATAGACTAACACCCTGTGCTGAGCGACAACCCTGTCTTCTTGCTCTATACCATTTAGCTTCGTATACGCGAAGTGGCTGTTGGAATTGTTGGAGAGCATGTAATAGCAACCCTCTCGGATGTCAGGATCGAAACTGAAATGCAGAAACATGATTTCATATAGGGACACTTGTATTCACAAAATGTTGTATTACACACATTGCCGAATTCAACTTTAGCGATGCACTTCGTAGTTGGAAAAATGCCACATCATTATCAAAAATTACTTAAAAAATTATTCTTTTTTTTTAATAAATAAAGCATTTTCTATACCTAACGCAGAGAACTTTTTTTGCTGCCCTGAGAACTAAACCCGATTGCCTCAAGTATGAATCCGACTCTGTTTATATTTTGTTACAACAATGAGAGAAGACAAAGAACTAGTAGGTATAAATGTACATTTGAAGGTAACGACAGAGACCGCTAAAGAAATTCGGACAAGGCCTGTATATTGATTCGTTTTCTAATTTACATTGTTTTAACCATGAACTAGAGAAAATTAATTTACATATTATACTGGTGTAGTAAATAAACGTCAAAGTAATTATCTTTTTTAATTGAAGTTCAAGGCTTAAAGGCTTAAAGTCGCTTATGAACGTCAAAACACTACCACCGGTTTGGAGCCATAGCCCAGTTGAGAAGTGCTGGGAAGAAATTTGATCTGTTTTTATATTTTATTTTATAATATATATATAGTATTTTTTTAGGTTATGTAATATCATAGTTATAATCGGTTTTAGCGATAAACACAGAGAGGGTGTCATTTCCAGATATAACGTTCACATAATGATCCACCCTGTAATAACTTTAAAAAATTAACACTTGTTTGACATCTGTCTAACACTAAGAACTTTTTTAACAATGTATAAGCATAGGATCAGTGCTTTGATCACTATCTCATCTGATGTTAAGTTTTGATGTGGTCCAGGATGGTAAACACACTAAGCCTAGTGGTACTAGTTCTCAAGTGATGCTGCCGAAACACACCTATTGTTATTTGGTGACAGGTTTTCAAACTTGAGAGTGGTAGCTACACCCTTTTATTTTATTTAATTGACTTAAATTACTATGCAGTAAATTTAGTAGTAAAACTATTCGTGAATATGTGCTTCATAGAGCGATGATGGCCGAGTGAGTAGTGCGGCCAGATTCCGTGCCAATTAACGCGGATTCGATCTCCACCTATCCGACTGTAACATCGGCCTGAGCTTTCGGGGAAGGAAAACATCGTGATGAAACCATATCATGGTGGTAAGGCATGTCCGCCTGGGTAGCGACCACCTTCATGTTTGAAAACCTGTCACCAAATACCAATAGGTGTGTTCCGGCAGCATCACTTGAAAACAAGTGCCTCTAGGCTTACTGTGTTTACCATATTGGACCACATCGTCGCTTAACATCAAATGAGATTATGGTCAAAGCAGTGAGCCTAGACCGTATTAAAAAAAATAGATTCATAGAAGTTTTCTAGAAACGTTATTTCAAGGTGTTAAAAGATTACTTACATCTGTTTTCCTCGCCTACTGTCATCATATTTCTGATGGAGATATATCACACAGGGTTCATAATTAAGTTCACTCGCGAAGTTAATTATGTTACTTCTAAAAAGCCTCTTCTTTAGAATCTGGTTGTCATCATCATTCACTACTCGATTATAAATAGGCATTATCTTGTTCCTCATGAATACCTGGAATTAGTTTAATGGTTTTACGGATCGATTCCAAAGTTACTATGAAATCATGATCGTATAGAATTTATAAAAATATGTCAAAATCGTCACCTCCCATTCCCAATACAAGTGCTTGGTCATATTACATGAAGCTCCTTCGATTGTGAGCAATTCGAATCCCGCTATAACACTGTCCCATACAATTGCGCTTTGTTCTTTTTCCAAATAGTGTAGCACTTCAAACGCAAGTGAGATTTCCACGTCTCCAGCTACATAAAGTGCTAGAATGTCGTTAGCTATCTGTTATGAAGAAATAAGTAAAATCGTAAATTATATTCAATGTTATGCAAAACCTCTCATTGGAATATATTATAAGGTAATATTAAAAGCATTTTTTATTATCGACTAGCTGTCTGTTCGCAGCTTTGCCCACTTTACACGGAACCCTAATAATATTCCGAACTTTTTTCTGGTACTAAGAGTTAGCAAAGATATTTCTCATAATTTGTAGCATTTGCCAGTAAAACAATTGAATCGTTTTTTTACCAATTTCTTGGATTTTATTTTTTTTCTACTGGACCCTAAAAAAATTTTCACTTTTTTGATATTAACAAAAATTTTTCTCAAAATTTCAAATACCTGCCAGTAAAATTGTGCAATGAATCGGATTTTATTTAAAATTTTATGAGTTTTATTTTTTTACACGAAACCCTAAGTATTTTCGAAAAACGAAATTAAGTTACGCAGAGTAACTTCAGCTATCTACCAAAATGAGTCTAAATCGGTCCAGCCGTTTCGGAAATTAGGCGGAACAAACAGACATACAAAATTTACAAAAAATGTATTTTCATTATAGGTATTGCATATAGTGAGTACATTCATATGTATTTATCAAAAAAATGTTATTATGATATTACATACAGACAATTAATTTTATTTCTTCGGAAGTGTTAGTATAGATAGGATTATTGTTATTTAAAAAGTACCATATTTGTAAGTCCTATTTTAATCATTTGAGTGACAAAAAGCAGAATATACTATAATGTACATACAACTATATGATACAATAGAACCAGTTGCCGCCTACCTTTTAATACATTTCGTATTTAATTTACTTTTATGGATTTCACATGGCTTAAATAGGTTTATGAAAATTTTTGCAAAATTTGGTGATTTGCCTTACAGTATTACCAATTACCTGCGCTCTGTTGAATTCGTCTATAGCTAAATGATTTTCTCTCAATGTTTTTGCAATCAGAATCCATGTCGTAGTGTCGTAGTTTACTCGATAATAACCTGAAAATGGTTTATTTTTAATTGTTTAACACTTTTCTTAATTATATCTTTATTTGTATTTATCTTTAATTTTTTTTTTTTTTTAATTACTATTTTAACTTTTTATATAATCTTTCTTCTTGGTTAAATAAGTCTTAATTATTCCCGATATTTCTTTTTTATGTTGCTTTTTTTAACACTAATTAAGAGCTTCGTGTCTCGGGAGATACAATTAAAGAGAACTTAGAGAAATGGTATAGAAATAAGTTGTCAGTGATGATTTTACTTCCACTTTAAAGAATATAAAGCAGCTATAATGACTGAAATATTATTATACCATGTATTAAATTATATTATTTATTTGAATGCACACATTTGTCTATATTATAATGACTATGGTACAGCAAGAATGACAATCACAAAGACATATTATTCGTAACACATTTCCGCTAATGCAATATTTTAAAGTCATTACTGAATTAAAGCGAATGCCCTTAAAATTCAAAATTGTAAATGTTAATCTGACCTTCGTGTATGAATAAAATTTCTAATAATAAAAGTGGGTGAAGCATAAATCTCTGAATGAACTTGAAACAATTCCGCGAAATATTATCGTATATAAAGTCCTTGGCCGTTAGCTAACCGGCTATTTCTGTTCCCACGCGCGCCAATTTGCAATGTAAATATCTAACGCCTATGCGAATAGTAGGTACATACAATATTTTTCATAAACCAACAATACGAATACAAAATGAAAAAATATTCATAAGAATAGCGAGATACAAGCTTTATTATATCAGAAATGTTTTCTATTTTGTGACATATACAGTGGAAATGTTTTCTATTTTGTGACATATACAGTGCTTAATATTTTATCTCCAAAGGAAGGCTGATATAAAGAAGAATTGAATATCATTAAAATTTCTAAATGAACTGTATGATGACCAGATATCTAAGGAGTAGTTCAGATTTTTTTCCCACATTTGTGACTCCTCTTTGTATAGTACTGACTCTTACTTTTGTCACACTGTGAGGTTATGGAACCGTCTTCCTCTCAGCGTGTTCCTTCCTTCATATGATATTGGGTCCTTCAAAAGAGGCGTGAAGAGGTATTTAAGCAGGCCAGCATGACAGCGGTGACTGGCAGTGAATTTTGTTCAGTGTCAGTCGCCGCTGTTTTGGATTGTACTGTACTTACCATCAGGTCCAGTGCTGTCACTGGGCTGTGCATTATAAAAAAAATAGTAACCAAAGTAAAGCTGTGCTAAAGCATCAAATGAAGCTGTGGGGCATTGAAACTTTACGGTGGTATACTTTCGCATCTGTTCGATCACAGTGGAGGTTTAGCGTGAACGATAAAGTGCATAAGTTTGAGACATAGAGCAGAGTTCTATACAAAACGGGATAAGATTAAGGCCCGATCACCTGTGGCCATCCATTATAATTGGATCATTCCGTGAACGATAGTGATGTCCAGAAATGAAAGAGGGCTCTGAGCTTCCACTAAAAAAACATTTTAAAAGAAAACCAAAACGAGTTCCTTCCACCGGCCGTTCTTCTCGAATGGTCTTCGTTTTCCGTACTGTTGGTATTTTTTGACGTTCAGAAGCGCCTTCACGTGGCCCAAATTAAATAAAGATTTTTTAATTCTAGAATTATGTCTAAGGTGTGGTGACTTGCAGCGAATGTGATCGCACATTCACCGCAAAAATAGGCCATATCAGCCACCTGAGGGCTCAGCAACGAAATACTCGATAGTCAGATCCCAGTTGCTGTAACCGAATACTATCAGGTATTATTACAAAGTAAATCGGTTTTACCGCTCTCCCCACCGACCCTTAAGTAACAATTGATCAGTCCTTTAGATATCTGGACAGCATATATAATGAGGGTTCATTTCAATACTAAAACTTCAGCAATGATAGTTACCAGATCCATTTCTGTTGAGTATAATCCATCCACCATCTAAGTTTTCACCAAAGGTGTAAGTCTGACCTCCGATGGTGAACCTCGGATGATAGCAGTTGAAACAATTCTCTCTGTTTTGAATCAAATAAGAGATCGGGATGAGGTATTTCGTTTCGCGACGATTGTCTTTAGTGAAACTGAATTGTCTCTGTAAATTCATAAAGTTTTTTTTTTAATACCATATGGTAACTAGGCACTAACACACCTAACACCTAGACCTAACACAGAAACCTAGGTTTCTGACCTATAGTTATTCAACTTGAGGGTGGTAGGTGCCCAGGCGGGCATTATAACAAAATACCAAATTTCTTTTGGCTTTCGGTGAAGAAAAACATCTTGAGGAAACCATAGCATGGTAGTAGGTCATTTTCTAATAATGCCCGCTTTGGTAGTTTCCACCCTCAAGTTTGAAAATCTACTGCCAAATACAAAGTGATGTGTACTGGCAGCATTCTTTGAGAACCAGTACCTCTAGGCATAGTGTGTTTACCATCCTGGACCATGTCATCACCTAACATCAGTTGAGATTGTGGTCAAAGCACCTATACCGTGTAATCAAAAAAAAGTAAGTTCAATTCTACTATGTCCATTGATGCGGAAACCAAACCGCACTATCAATATGTTAAAATTAAGAAATACATTTGATTCCATTCTCCTTGTTGAATAAAAAGCTAAATATTCGAGTAATTATATGTAGAAATATAGAACAAAGATTGCTATTCTTATTAACCCCTTTAGCACTAATCTGGCGTTTACGCCAGCTTTCCATTGTTTTCCTGTTGTCTTCCTACTGTTTCATTTTTATGGGTAATTGACATATTAAATGTTAGCGTACTACTTAAAAACTGTTATTTAGGACAACCACTCACTTGTTTCAACTGGATAGCGTTGGGTGTACGATCTCTCAAAACTTGTACACTGATAACCGGATAACCTGGACGATGGAACCAAGACTTAAGAATTCTTGAAGACGTGGAACCATTAAAGAATTGATAAGAGCACTCCACCGTATCAATGTCTAAAAATGTCATGAAATCTTGCAGCGATATGTATTTACCTCTCCTGTTTAATGAAATAAAAAACAAAAAGTCATAGTAAACTTGAATCTTTTCATAATTTGATAATTAATTGTATAATCTCAATTTAGTTGTTTATTATTAGTAGTGTTAGCCACAGAAAGAGAAATATATCTATCATCTATGCTAAAAGTTTTAAGCAATTGATATTACTAGGTACTAAGGTTCTTATTTTTTTTTTTTTATTTATTACGGCCACTGGACAAACGTCCTTTAAGCCTAACTTTTTACAGAATTTTCATATGACGTACTAAGGTTCATTAATAAATGTTGTCTGTAATAAAAAATAGTATCAATGGTGAAGATACCTTTGTCTATTTATAAGTAGATATTATGAATTGCAAGTGAATGAAGAAACGTTAAATGGAAACTTACCTCGAGTTGATATACTTCACAAAAGCTTGGTGGAACCTCTCCGAACCCAGCCAATTTTCCAACATCCACAGTAACGCGCCAGTCTTCATAGTCACTAATTCTTTGTACCTCGCTGGTATGTCGATCGCCAATGTATTATTGAATGTTTCCAAGGCAGGTGTACTCCGGTGCCAGTCGATCGCCATCGCTTTGTGTTTCATTATCAAACCATAATAATCGAGAGGCTGTCTGAATTTGTTTGTTGTTATTCCGAAATTGTACTGTGAGGCAATAAATTGGAGACACATAACAAAAAACACTCAATTATGTACTATATCAGATTTTATAACGACACATTATAAAGTCAAGGTAATGAAGTATTAAAAACAATAAAGGATACGAGGGAAGTAACAAAACAATTTATAAAAATACTGTGTATAATTTTAAAATTTGAATCAATAGCTAAACCTGTTGTATCACTAGCTTTTAACTCTTTTTTATTTCTGTACGTTATAAGTATTCAAGTATTTCTATAGGGGTTCATCATTATCACGATGATCATTTCAGTAGAAAAAAAACGTCAAATAACGTATTTCAGCTGGACATGGGCAAAGAAATTCACAATAACCGATCTCGCACCATTCACATCCAACGGATTCACGTGACCTATATTAGGTTTCTACTATCAGTTTACTCCGTTTGGATGCGCAACTTTTTAATACATTGTATTACTATGAAAGTACTAACATCACACCTAATTATTTCACAAAGAATATGTAGATTACTATGTGCTGCTGAACTAAAAGCCTGTCGTATATGTAATGCCAATTCCGACTTAGGCCAAGGAGGTAGTGTAATAATTTACTAAAGATTCGGATTACCCTTTACTTCTACTTAGTCGTAATTTAACTATAACAGTCGTCAAAATTGAAGGTGTTATAAAAGGTCTTGTTGATTGTTTAAATTCAGATGCTTTACCTTTGAAACCCAGACCTAATGACGATGATTTAGGACACTGATAAGTAATTCAGTGTCAACCTACCCGATCATCATTTTGAGAAAATGGCAGTTAAACATTTAGAACAATCTTTTACAACAATATACACAATTATAAGTTTTTTAAAACCTTTTATATTAATATGGTAGTACGAAATAATTGGAAGCCAGTTTCATTTTAACCTTATTGCTTTTTTTTTAATATTGCTTCCATCCATCCATTCAAACGAAAGACGTCCACTGCTGGACATAGGACTCCTCCAAAGATCTCCACGATGACCGGTCTTGCGTCACCCGCATCCTTCGAATTCCCGCGACCTTCATCAGGTCGTCGGTCCTGCTTATCAGGGTTTATTTAAGGATCATGTTTCGAACTATATTAAAGTTTCACCAAAGAAAATAAGATGAAAAATGTATGCGTAGAAGAATCGATAGTAAAGATAACTAGCTTGATAGTGGGTCGCGATCACCATACACATTGTAAAACAGCTACAATTGTGACACGTTAAGCCGCGTCGTGTTCCAAGATCAGCCAGTATATATACAGACCCTTTACACATTATAGATGTAGGCTAGCATAAATTTAGTTAATACTTTAGCATTATATAAGATGGAGTTTGCAAGTGACACTAGTGGTAGAAAAGTTGAAAGGAAATCGTTTGTCGTGGTACATATTATGAGAAGAGAGAAAGCACGTGTAGATAATTTTTTTACACCATATAGGTTCAGTGCTTTGACCATGATCGCACTTGATATTAAGTGACGATGTGGTCCAGAATGGTAAGCACACACCAAATTTAGAGGATCTCAAGTGATCCTGCAGGAGTTTTCAAACTTTAGGGAGGTAGCTACCCAGGCGGGTATTATTAGAAAATGTCCTACCACCATGCTATGGTTTCCTCACGATGTTTTCCTTCACCTAAAGCTCATGCTGAAATAGTAATAAATATGATTATGGAGGGATGAAAAGTAAAGGAAGGCTAAATAAACTATGAAGGACTTCGTGGGGATTAAAATGAAAGAAAAAGTAGTAAATGAAGAGACGAAGGCTGATAAATAGTCCCTATCGCCGTAAAAAGAAAAAATACTGCGCCGACTTCAAATGAGTTGGAAACAGGGCATGATAATGATAAGATATTAATTACGACCGTAGATATATTATAACCTATAAGAGGTCAGCATACTGTACTTTATTTGAGATCAGATGGTTGGGTTCTAATAAAAAAAAGTTACCTGATCTAAGAAATAATATGCTAAATACGTAGCCACTCCCTCCTTAAACCATTCTTCTTTCCAACGAGTCCTTTCTGGTTCACCAGGATTCCCGAGCCAAATTCTGCTTAAATGTTGTGCAAGTTCGAAGGTCATTCGTTCAGTTTGCCTTATGCTAGTAAGATGTTCCACATTCGCTATTCTATTTGCACTGGAATAAGACGTATCTTAATGTATTTAAATTTAATGTAGGCATATTTAAATTGTCAAAAATCTCGTTTCTTTCAAGGATATAAACTGACGCTACCATGTATGATTATGTTTTTTTAATCAAATCTATTCGGATACATATGTATATAGACGTACAAATTGACTTCTTGTGGATAAGGCATTAGACATTTCAGTTTTAAGTGAATAAATAAGTTATTAACTCCTTGAGCACTAACTTGGCGTTTACGCCAGCTTTCCAATGTTTTCCTATTGTTTCATTTTTATGGGTAATTGACATATTAAATAAGTGACTAAATTTCTTTAAAATCAACTACTAAATACTTGACCTTGAATATTTAATAAATTCTGAACATGAGGTCGACAAAAGTACATACTTAATAATAACTGATTCACTGTTCTTTTGAAAACTCTTAAATTTTACAAGTTCGAAAAAATAAAAAACTAGTTGAAAAGTCCTCATTATAATCAAAGATACAAAACAATAGCATCAAAATATGATAACTCAAGTGAGTTAAAGGTCTTGAGGATAAAATAATTATTCGATATTCGGTAAGATTGTTTTGACTCACTTAACCCGGGAATTTCCAATTTACATTGTGAATGTATAAATATAGATCAGCTTTAGGAACAAAACAAGGTCATATACAAGGCTAATATCAATTTCAGGAAAGGATAAATCATGTCGTAATACCACTTTGCTACATGCGAAAGCTATAGTATTTTAAAAATGTCTTTGCATTTTGTTTTTCTTACGAGCTGCATGGGTCGGTTGTAATAGCAAAATAACACCTATTAACACCTATAAAAAAATATCAATTTTTAAATTGTTTCATCTGTCTGTTTGTTCTGGCTAATCTGCAGAACCTCAGGAAAGATTTTGACAGGCTTTTTGTTTAGCAGATAGCTCAAGTTACTCCTCGTAACTTACTTTTATTTTTCGTGAATTATTAGCGTTCTGTATAAATGCGTGTAAAGAATCTCCTAAAATTGTGATTAAATTACGATTCAATGAACAGTTTTACTGACAGGTAATTGGATTTCTGAGAAATATCTTTGCTTTCTGTCAGGACCAAAAATTTACAGTTCCGTGTAAAAAATATATTGATTAAAAAGAAAACTTTTACAAGAATATTGCGAAGAGAATTGAATAAAATTAGCCTATGACACGTTATTTTAACAGCTGGAGGAAATATCTTATAATATTATTTTAGCTCGTTTGGCCTCGCTCATAACAGGAGATATCTGAGTAAACCTTCTTTTTTTTTTTAAGTAGACCGCGCTCGTTTGATCTGCACTAATAAATATAATTGCGCCGTGTCCTCAACTGAATCATCGTATTTTAAAGTTAATTACAGCTTTCATGGATATTTACTTTACTTTGAATTTATATATTATTTAGAGCTAAATGTGTAGTATTTTGCGAAATTCGTTTTCTAATTGTATATTATGTTCTTATCTTTTTAAATTCGCTTTTTTATAAATAAAATAAATTACAATCATTTTTATTTTAGTAATTGTGGTGTATTTTTTTTTAATGTTAAAAAAATAATTATTATCATTTGAAATCGTTCTGTAGTTTCTGAAACGCACACCAAAGAAGTACTTGAGAGCCAGTACCTCCAAGCTTAGAGTGTTGTCATTTTAGACCACACTGCCATTTAAATATCAGATAAAATGGAATCTTCTATTGAAGCCTATTAAAAATAATATTAAAATATAAAAAAAATATTTATAAATAGCTAGGACAAATTAATTAATCCTTAATTTATATATTAAACTGCGTCCCCGTTTTATATATTATTAACTGCATTTTAATTTTTTTATACGGAACCCTAATTATATTTGAAAATTATAAGCACCCTAAGTTACCCGGAGTAACTTCAGCTATCTACCAAAAAAAGTCCCGTCGAAATCGGTCCAACCGTTCCGGATTTTACCCGTTACAAACAGAAAGACAAAAATTGTATTCTTGATATAGGTATCGTATATACATTCATATCAATTTAGTAAAAAAATAATAATTTGACATTACAAACAGACACTTCAATTATTTGTTAGTATTGATTTCAACAAGATTATAAAGGGTTTTTGTTCACTATATTGTATTAATATTAACAGACACTAATGTCTCCTAAGTAAGTGATTATAAATAACAATATTTCTAAATAACGTTAAAATAAGCTTAAAAAGCGCGCTCGCGATAGTGTGGCCAAGTGCATGCATATTTGTAGGTGCATGAACATGTGTGTATATCTTGCGTGTGTGTATTTGATTGTAAGCGCGCGTGTGTGTGTCAGTATTGTTAATTCCTTACCCGTTTGTGAGCAGATTCCAGCTTCCGATTTCGTATCCATGTAGATCGTACGGCACGGCGACGATGTTTATTGGTCCATTTAATATCACCCGGTTTATTGTCGAGTATCTATGTATGTGGTTTATAATAGCTTCGCCGAAATTCAATATGAATTCGTAATAACGTAGTTTGTTCCCCGATGCCCATATCGTAATCGAATCGTTGCCGTTTCGACGCGTTTTGTGGTCGTTCGTGAACTTCGAGTTATGGAAGCCGACTTGATATAGGGAGATTTGAGGCGACGGTATGTATTCGATAATCGTGTAGTTGTCGTTTGTACTGGAAATAATAAAAAAAAATACCAGTATATCCATAAGCCAGACGATTACTACACATATCTGTAATGTTGTGGTGATTTCATGTAATTAAAAAATAAAAGTAAGTGAAACTTCAAAATAAATCACAACTTATTACATTATGTTTTTAATGTGATTTAATAGTCAATTATTTACAGCTATTTAGTTATTTTTTAATTCGGCAAATTTTTATAATCTTAATTTTGGTAACAACTTTTTTGCGTCCTGTCTCTTCAATCGCTTGAAAAAAAAGATCTAAGTACCAGGATCTACGTATCTAAGCAAAAGGACAATAAAATTCGTGGAAATATCAGCATTTTTTTTTAATCGATTATATATAGTTTTAATAATCACAAGTCTATCGGTTTAGATAATTTAGTATTATTTTACATTACTTAATTTACATTAAATAAAATAAAATAAATTCAGTGTGTAATTACAATTGAAAAATTAATACAACTACTATTTTTTATTATTATTAAATAAAACGAGTCAAAAGGCTCATTGCGATTTCACCTATCGTTCGAAATCGCGTAGTAAGGGAGAACGTCATATATGGTTGTGTAATTCACTCCCTGTATTGGACAAACACTTCGAGATACTAGTCACGACGTAAAACCACAATAATTGACACAATTCCCAGGAGTCGCACTTAAATTGTCAACCGTATAAGGTGTTCGCCGCTGAAACCACAATATAAGTACAGAATGTACATTTATCTTAAAGGAATATTAATACGCTCGATATTTGGAATATTACATTTAGAATATGTTTCATGTCGAGATTTCGCTGATCAAAGCGAACATTTGTAGCAATACTTTATTTAACTTACATGTATTGTCAAATTACAAATATATCAATATATTTGATAAGTTAAAAAAAACTTGAAACATTATTTTTGTTATAATTGTTAACTTGTAAATATTTCATTGGTGTAAACGCACTGAAAGCAACGATGAGACTGAGGAATTTCGAAAATCCATTCAAGGCACTCAAATGAGATTTATTTTCACTTGAACTAAACAAAAAAACATTTATAAGTGCAATTAGGTACAGAACCTTCATACAGCTCTATAATTCCATTCGATACATCAAGTTTCAATAGCCACCAGTTATTCAGTATTTTTTAGTATGTACGATAATTTTATAACGCGAACCAAAAAACGATTGATTCCTTCCTTCATCTCATTATCGTTTTACAAATCTTACAAGATGTATTACAAACTCAAATTCTACTACCACTGGTATAAAATTTAAAATAAAAAAGGCAGCAGTTGGCATTCTGTACCTATATATTTTGTGCTAAAAGGATGCGGTCTCACTGTTCACTTCAAGTACATCATTAGATACCATTTTTATAAACTACCATCAAAAAAATTGTTTCATCTTTTAGTTTCGTCTCTCATATAATATTTTTTCAATTTTATTTTCAACCACAGATATTCTCAGCAAGTAATTCAATTTTTTATTTAAATAATATGTTTCTCGGCAGTTGTTTATCTATGCTATAAAATATAGGAGGTTTTAGTGGGTTCGCAGCCTGTCGTATAGCAATTTAGTTTATTGTACACAAGTGAAGTGTACTGGAAATAATGACAAGAAACATGAACTCTGAGATGTCCCAACAATGCCATTAGAATAAAAATTAGAAACAATGAACCGCCATTTTTTTAAGCGTTGTATGAAAAGTGTTCCTATCGGCAGATATGGCAGCATGGTCTAGTACCTTTGTCTTTTCTTTGGAAAGAAATGAATGAAATTAAAAAGGAATTAACACATATTATTCAAACTAAATATAACAACTTTTTACAGGCAAACACCACAAGCTGTAATAATCTCGCGTGCAGTATAAACGGAACTCATTCGACATAAAAACTGTAACGTTCGCCCATGTAGAGGTTGTAATACATTTTATTTTGTATTTCCGATTATCGCCGCTTTTAGTTGACAGAGAAAGTTAATGTAATGAATCTAAGAGTACTAAGAAAAACTAGACTCACGTTTAAATGGGAATTAATGTTGTCTAGGTTAACTTGGTTTTTATATTAATATCCGTATTTGTAATTTCCGCTTTCATTTTAATTACCGTAATCTATACGTACATCGATTTTAGTCATCCTATTTTATGGGTGACAAATTATGTAAAATATAGATTATTTTCAAAATAATTTAATCTTTAAGCCATGAATTATCAGAGGCACTCGTTAAATATATCTTTGTTACTAGTGTAATGCACGGATACATATTTTCAGAGTAGGTAATTTTAGTGTTCGGGACAACAACAGAAATAAAAGAAAATTCGATATAAAAATAATATGTACTTACTTTATTATTTATATTAAAAAAAGAACCAGATCGAGTTTCTTGCCGGCACTTCTCAACTGTGTTATTTTCCGAACCGGTGGTAGTGTTTTGACGTTCATAAGCGCCTGATTAGCGCCTAAACTGAATAAAGAATTTTTTGATTTTGATTTTGAAAATATATTATAAATTGTTGACCTAAGGTGTAAACATATTCTACTATTTACGATCTTTGGGTTTTGGTCATTCATCAACAATCATTCATCACAAGTCATTAGATATTTCGGTGTCAATTTACATCTATCTACTTATCCTATGCGATTTAGTTCATAAAATTCATAATGTTTTTAGTGTTCTTTACCTCTCTCTTTTTAACTCTTGAGATATGACAAGACTGGTGTTGGTGTGTTGGTGTACTGCATGCCGAGGGTTTCAGGGACTATGTACACTCTGAACTTGAATACTGTTTCGAAACGTGGATTATCGAAGCAGGGGAAAGCGTACTTTGCTTTGTTAGGCGATAGACGGGTGGTGTAGAGATATCTGAAAATAAATATACATCATATTAAGTAAGATTATTCATAGAATCTATTATTGTATCTTATCTACCAAGTACATTATTTAGTTTAGATATTACAAGTATTATATTTTTAGTAATGGGATTGTATCCCGAAAAGCATTGTCCAAGAACGGATACGTCTATTGGTTGCGCGTTCATTCGCCGGTGGCAGTCAAATAGTACCCCTCGAAAAAGCCCTCACTGATGACCTTTAGAATCCATTATAACTTTTTAGCGAGATGTTCTTCCTCAGCAATTTCTTTATGAGCCCACCTACTCCAAAGGTCTGTCCTATATCTATTTAAAAAGTTGTCTTTCGTTAAATATTTTCAAACGAAGTTGTATTCCTCGGTGATTTTTAACGAAGTTATCTTCTTCGCCGTATAAAACAAGATAAATCAATTTTACAAAACCTTTACAAACGTAACTATTATCCCAAATAAAACATAATGTTCACCAAATTAACTTATTAGCTAGATTGTGTAACGTTAAAAACGGATTAATTTTTTAATTGCAATGTTTACAAAATAAATGGAAAGAATAATTATGTTTGACTAAATTATCGAACGAACGATCAGAAGTTGTTTTGCCTTTTTGAGTTGTATTTTATTAATTGAAATCGAATAGGACCTTGACATTGTATCTGCATGCGTCAACCGCTTTATTAGTGGTAAGTTTTGTAATTAGTCCAATTACCGGTAGTACGTATTGGCAAATTATGCCATAAATAATCATGAACGTGCTCTTATTTGCAGATGCCAATTTCTCACCTTCTAATTATTGCAATATTTGCAAAAATAATAGTAATACCTGGAATCAGTAAGACATAATAATGTTCGTTCTAGTAATTCTATGTACATGCAGTGAACTATCTGATTTATTTCATATGTACGTAAGACCAAGGTCGACGGTTGTCTACAAATATTTGTGTCGCTTTCAAATCTTTATATTCGCTAATTTTGAAAAAGTCTTTGATTATACATTCCATCACTGCTCGCACCGCAGCGCAGCGCCTTGCCTTTGAAACGAATAGCGCTATGAAGAGAATTTTTGACAATAAAAAACTTATTAACTATTCATTGCTTTATAACGTAAAATAAAGCTTAAGGTTAAAAAGATCTCTTATATGCATTTCAATATTTGTTTCTTTGTTCTTCGAATTGTCTTAATCATTAACTTTTTATAGTATTTTAAATTTACTTTTTCAGTGCAATTTCCAAGAAAAGTGACAGTTGAAAGTCATTTTAACGCAAAAATTATCGAAGTGATATCAACGGTACTATTTTTTGATTTTGGTATCGTAAACGTAAATATAATGAGTATTATTCCCAATTGTCTTGCTGTCGCATACTATCGAAACATTATGCACACGTGATGATTTTTAAAACAGACTGCGACAACGATCTTGTCCTTCTATAAGCGTTAAACGAACCGTACAAAAAGTGATTTATTAAGCTAATTAACTCATGGTTCATTGTTACAAAAGTAGGTTATACAGGATGCTTATCCTGTGACCTTTACGATGTGGCTTGTTATACCAAATGTTAATTTACGCCGAAATTTATTGTGGAACGGGGCTGAAGACATGATTCGTATCGGTATGGATTTTTATACAGATGGAATTTTCTGAATTTTTATACAATGACTTAGAATACAATATTACTCAATATTAAGTGATAATGTAGTCCAGGATGGTTTACGCGCTTAAGATTAAAGGTACTGGCTCGCAAGTGACGTATAGATGATGGCGGTAGATTTTTAAGGTGGTAGCATGGCAACATTAGAATCCGTACTAATGAAAATTCGTGCTATGTTCATCACGATATTTTCTTTCACGAAAACTGAAGCTCATTATTAGGTGGATTGGAACCTACGTCCATCGAAACACTATCAAATGAGCAATATATATATATATATATTTTCACCGTGTGGTGCTCGCCAATAATATTGCCACCCCATATCTTCCCGCGGGTATCGTAAAAGGCGACTAAATAATAAACCAGGCGATAGGTAGCAGCGTCCTCTGAGTATCACAAACACCTACTGCGATCGCCAACCCACCTGCCAAGCTTGGTGATTATGGCAATCCCCCTCTCATTGGGGAAGACCTATGTACAACAGTTGACGTCGTATGGTTGAATGGATGGATGGATAAATGTCGATATGATGATGTCGGTGTTGGAACTCAACACACAACTTACTTTGTTTAAATCTGTTGTTAAATTATCAGGAAAGCCTAATTTTTAGAACATTATAATTCTTTATACTATTTGGAATAATCAAAAGAATAAGAGATGACCGTATGGCAAGGAGGTGAATGCCGAGCAGCGCCCGGGACTTGTGACCCAGGTGTAGATTTTAAAGCACACTTTCAGATGTATCAACACTCACCATTGCTGCTTGAATTCCTCTCCATGCGCAGCCTAACTTGCTAGTACATAGCTTTCTTAATAAACTAGTTCTAATCTAATAGAGTACCTGGATTGACCGCCAGTAATAACGTTCGTCATAAGCTACTCGAGAACTCCGATCCACACGAGCAGACGAGGCATATGATTATAAGTGGTTGTCGTGTAGCGAAGTATCGTTATAAGTAAAATATTAACAAATAAATAATTAAATAAGTTGGTTTAATTTCCAAAATAAATTATAGTTTATAAACAAACTATAATTTTTTATCTATGTCAAGCTAGCAACACACACGAATACTCTGTAAGTTTTCGAAATTTGACAGATGTAAAAATGTAGAGGAGTTTTAGAAAAACATTGATACTGTTGCCGATTTATAAACGAAGGAATTCAAGTTTAGATGCTCTGGCTGGTCAGTTTTCAAAAGCTATCAGTTAACGGCTAAGTACTTGACCGTTAGAAATGGTCAAGAAAGACCGGCCTTTTTTTTTCAAAAGACATCTCGAACCAGTGAACATCTGTCTCCAGATGTATTATAATCTTAAACCCTATAAGGTCATTACGGTCAGGTCAGTCAGGTTGAAATTATAATTTCACAATTATTATTCCGTTTTGTTTTTCTTTTCTAACAAATAACAATAACAATACGTAAACGCCGCGCGTTGCGATTTTCATTATCTTGAAAAGCCAGTTGGAAACAGTTGGCTCGGCTTAAAGCACACCATGGCCATTTCCACTGGGAGCAGAGATGGATCTCGCCACACACCGAACCACATCATCTTGTCTCGTCTGGATTACAGGATTTAAGATCTGAGGCAACCCTTTAACAGATTGGATCAAGGCCAAAGAGGCTGGCTCTGGTACAATAGTGTCAAATCTGTCTCACCATGTTCGAGAAACTATTGCTGACGATCTGCTGACTTCTCGACACAGCAGCACAAGGAGCCTCCAGAGTTCCACGTAGTAGCAGAAAGCTATTACTATAACATCTTCCCATCATCAACCGCTGCCCCACATAGCTAAGTGGAACGGTCCTTAAAATCTACATAGGTACAGGCCATTCGTGTGCGAGTAGGACGCGAACTTACACTCCCTTTAGTTTATTTTTTTTAATATTTGTTATTCTATTTGTAACAAGTAACATTTTGCTTAAATTTTATAGTTTAATTTCAGTTCCTAAACTTCTTATTTATTTTATTTATATATTATAATACTTCAGGTCTTGTCGGCTGAGTAGCTGGCAAGTTCTCGGGACAACAGTCGTCTATACAAAACTTTAAGAATTACTGTTGCATTTACACCCTTGGAGATCGTCTTTCAGCCCCTTCATCGTGAGTCTCATATTATACGTCTTGGAGAAAGTAATAAGACAAAGATACCTCCGTCTATCAGATATCATAAGAAATTAAGTAAATATAGATATAAATGTACAAAACCTTGTAGTTATTATTATTATATTATAAAATTCGAAAATTTCATTGATTTTATTGTTACAAAATCAAATTTAACTTCATTTATAAATGTTAATTGTACAACGGATATCAATATCCTATGATTTTACAACTGTAGTTTTTATAACATCACAAACAATGTTTTTTTTTACCATATAGAATCTGTTATGAGGTCTAGACTGCACGTGGGAGAGAAGGTCAACTTGTCTGATTATAGACATGGCCAAGATCAACTTATAATTGCTAATTGATATTATTATTTATTCTTTGGCCATCATATTCGTTATTAACTGTGCCCGCGCAACTCTGTTTGTAATCAACAATTTCCACTTTACACAATGCTTTTTATAGGTAAACCTCTACTAAAATATTCGCTTGTAAATTTTTAAATGTGTGTGTGTGTTTTTTAGAGCCTTCATTGACTATTATCGTAAAAAACTTTTGATAAAATGCTTTGATCCAGTGCTTTGATCACAACCTCATCTGATGTTAAGTACGATCTGGTCCAGGCTAGTAAACACACTAAGTTTAGAGGTACTGGTTCTCAAGTTGCTGCCAGAACACACCTATGGGTATTTGGCTACATGTTTTCTAAACTTGAGGGTGGTAGCTAACCAGGCAGGCATTATTAGAAATTGACCTACCTCCATACAATGGTTTCCTCTCAATGTTTTCCTTAACCGAAAGCTGAGATTAATTTTAGGGTTGGGTAGGTGGGCTCGAACCCGCGTTCATAGACGCAGAATTTGGCCGCACTACAGATTGCGCCATCATCACTTCAAATATAACTATTGGTCTGTAAATATAATATGTATGGAATAAAGAAATAAATAATGCTCCTCGTCAAGTATAGTTTTATTTTTTTATTTAAAGTTCAGGTTCAATTATATATTGTTTATTTACGATCACTATATATTTTTTTCATGTTAATAATAATATTTGAACGACATCTATGAAAAATTAAGTTAGTCAGTTTTTAAAGTGGCTGTAGTAAAATTGTTCGTCCAATAGGACAGTCTAAAAGACCATACTGCCTATTCTGAAGTGCGGCTTTTATCAACACACTGGCAAGATGATGGCAATCCCTCTAAATTATTCCATGTGATTCTCGTGGCACCTAAGAATAAACGCTTCGTGCTATTATTTTCAATTCCTTCACTAGTACACAATAATCAAACTATATTACGTAAAATGCCACCAAAATCACACAATATCTAGTAACACATGTTACTGAATTAAAAATAACAACTACTACATGACAAACTGAGAAGCCGCCGATAAGCCGTCTCACTCTTTTTCCACGTGTCTTAGTCTGATTTTATTGTTTGTTTGATCCTTTCTAAGGAAAATGCAAAGGCACTATACCGCGCAGCTAATACTGACGTTAGCAACACTTTTCAAACAACGCCTAAAAGATACTAAATATTTATTAGAACTTTTAAGGAGTATTTGAGACATCACAATTCACAAAACGTTTCATTATTTTCAAGTACCTTCGTAACTAATGTAAAATTGTAATAAATAATGACATTATAAATAACAGTGTGAATAAAATGTCATTGACATCTGTTATTATGTATTTAAATCAAATCAAAAATGTTAAATATACATATCCGACTGTAATATAATAAAAATAGTAAGTTTTTAGTCAAACCTAGAAATTAAAACTTAACTTTTATGCAAAGTTTCATCCGTATCGATACATCAGTTCCCCAGCTCACTTAATATGTCGATTACCCATAAAATGAGATAACAGGAAGACAATAGGAAAACAATGGTAATCTGCCGTACATACCAGGGGTTAATAATATGAAATATTTACTTGTTTATACCAGCCAAATTGTATCATGTAATCAGCATCATCTCAATCGAAAGACGTCCATTGCTAGATCAGCTTTTCTTTAGTATCCGACCGCACGATGGTTCATTATAATTTTAATTTGGTATAGGTAGGCAATATGCCATTATTGTTTTTTAGCGTAGCGGGGCTCCGTCGACCTATCTTGGCAGGTGATGATTAGTTACCAGGTACCGCATATGTTAGGATTGTTTTTTACATTTCAGAAATTATACGTTTCTGCAACCCCCCTTCCTGCGTCTCCCATCATGCAAACACGTGCAGGCGGATACTAAAGCAAAACCTATACCACCCCAAGGTATTCGTAACGACCGGTCTTTCACTACCCGCATGCAGAGGATTCCCGCGACCTTCAACAAGTCACCAGTCTACCATATTGGGGGCCTACCCACGCTGCGTCTTCCGGTATGTGGTCGCCATTTGAGAACTCGTTGGCTTCATCGGGCTCTACGACCAATTTGGCTCGCCCACTAACTACCACTTAAGTTGGGCAATTCTTTGTACAATGTTGGTTATTATGGTTTATCAGCGGATCTCCTCATTTCTGATTCGATGATTCAACTAAAACTCCGAGTATTGTAACGAATAACTTTATTTATTTATTACACAAAATACAAATGATTTTAAAAGAATACAAATCGTTACAACAACCTGATCTAGGACTACCTGTATCTCAGGCGGCAGAGATATTTGTCACCAAGTTATTTTTTTACACGATATAGACTCAGTGCTTTGACCACAATCGCACCTAATGTTCTTTAGGCCAGCCTAACTTTATTATTTGCAATATAATTAATTTGTTTACAATAACCTAACTATATCACGTAACATACAACCAACATCTATACAGATAAATAAATTTGAAGTGCCTGTTTGTAATATCAAACTTTTTACTAGATACATATAAACATGATACATGTACCAATTTTAAAATTGTTGTTTGTATGTTTGTTACGGCCAATCTTCGGAACGGCTATACCGATTTTAATGAGACTTTTTTTGGTAGTTAGCTAAAGTTACGCGGCATAACTTAGGCTACTTTTATTTTTCGAAAATATTAAGGTTTCGGCGTGAAAAACTTAAAACTCATAAAAATGTGAAAAAATCCGATTCAAAGCACAGTTTTACTATTAACTGTCTGAATTTGTGAGAAATATCTTTGCTTTTAATTAGTATCTAGATTAATTACAGGAAAATAAGTAGGATTCCGCGTAAAAAAAAATATCAATGAAATTATGAAAAAATGATTCAATGGTAAGTTTTGCTCGCAAGTCTTTGCTTTCTCTTAGTACCAAAAAAAAGTTTAGGAAAATTATTAGGGTTCCGTGTAATGCGAGCGGAGCCGCGGGCACACAGGTAGTTAGATAATACGAGTATGGGATCAAATACCTACTGCAATTCCATAAATTATAAACAAAATCTTTCACATCTCAAACTAAGGTTCCGCAAAACTCTTTCATATTTTACTAACGTTACCGTACTAAATATTATTAATATTTTAATGAATGGAATGAAACATATATATATATATATATATATAATAAATACAAGATACAACACGATGAATGATCTTTAAAATTGAACATTCAATAATAATTAAATGTAACAAGATAATGATGTCGTCGATGACATAATTGTGTATGTCATTGCGGTTAAATAAGGATAGACGTTTATTTGTTCAATAAAACTCTCCCGTTTATACAACCATAGAATTTATACCCTTCGTTTAGGATAATTACGTTTTTTTTTAAATATAATTAATTTAATATTTTAGTTTCAATAAAAGAAATTACTTCAACTAGATATACTTGTATACTGCAAAGAAAGCAAGCCTTTTTAAAATTGTTGACATAGATTATCATTACGTTTTATGAAAGGAAATTTGTTTGTCTCTCCGTTAGTTGAGAATGTTTGATATAACTCTTTTTTAAACCGCACGTTTATTGTTTGGTCAAAGAGATAATATGTTTTATAACTTCTGGTAATAATGTCAAATTAAATTGATAAGTGAAATAATATATAATTAATATTATTTTAGAGATGAGTCAGAAAAATATTGAACTACTGGGAAATCTTGCTTGAATTTTTACATCAAGATAAGATAGAATGATGGCGAATGTATGCCAAATATTCGTGTTGTCTTTAGTAGTCTGCCTGTTCAAAATTTATGCATTGTAACTAATATATTAGTCCAGAACATATTGGAATAGTCGGTCATACGTATTTGCAGCAATTAGTTCATGTAACGACTTAGAGTTGGATCGCTGCTCTTGAATACCTAGAAATTATTGCATTTTTATTTCTGTGAGGACCTAACGCTATTAGGTCTAAATACACAAGCTACTATTGTCGGTGGTTATTTATTATACATTTTACGAGCTGCCATATCCGGCGTTGTTCTATAAAAAATTGCAATTTAAAAAAATCAAGGTCGATCAATCAAATTACTCGTTATTGTCGTAAAACATACCTTACCTTTTAAGTTAGTCTAAACAGTGTGGCAATAAATTACCTCTATCTGTCTATTTAAGGAAAATGGGGTTCCTTTGAGGCATCATCACCTCAAAAATACTGAACATATCGGGATGGGACTACTACCGGAATCTTTCGTAAATGGTTATAAGCTATTTATTTTTTGGATTCCATCGAACCTTGCTCAATTTTTTCAACATACTCTTATATATATTTTTTACGCTAATAAAAACAAGATACTCTCATTTTTCTTCATTCATTTGTTATCTTTAGGTACGCAGTAAAGAATAAATCAAACGCGTGCGGAGCCGCGGGCACCAGCTTGTGTATATTTATAATTTAAGCTAGAAATTAGTTTACCTTTAAAAGTTCTCATGATGATTGTTTTTAACTTGATACTGTAACCTGCGGTTTTCCTATAGAATTGACAGGATTTACACAGCGAAATTGCGTATTGTCTGCTTACATCGAAGCGTAGTTTGGGTAAGAAAATTATGGATACTAAATTGTAACTTGTATCAGTTGTTTTTAATATATTTTTATTTACATAATTTATTTTATTTTAATACACAGATCTTTGACTAAAATCAACGATAACATCTTGTCGACTAAGTAAATTACTCATGTTTTTTTTTATTTATAACTGTTCTAATTGTATGAAAGTGTATCAGTACTGACCTTCTCCGCTTGCGTATGTGTATCAAGATCAACTATAAATAAAGCTCGGGGAAAACACATGATTTCAATCATATCGTAAATTTTAACCTTTTTTCCTGTTGTTTTTTTTATTCATATTTTTGAATAAAAAAGGTTTTTTTATGAGAGGCACGTTTTGACTAAACTACAGCCATTTCTAGCGATATTTTTTATTGCAAATATTTTTTTTTTGTTTTGATCCATTATTAAACCATTGGATACACAAATAATGTATTTCTGTAACCTATTTATATATGTATAATGTGTAAAAGTTTATACTGTTTTAATGGAAAAAAAAAACATAATAATTGTAATGCTTTTTCTAATCAATGTAATTGTAATTTTACCCGAAAATTCAAACCGTATTTTCGTTTTTTGTTAATTATGAAAGCGATAAAAATTACATTAATGTGTCGAGTACCCATAAAATTAAGACAATAGAAAAGAAAGACAATAGGAAAACAATGGAAAGCTGGCGTAAACGTCAGGTAAGTGCTCAAGGGGTTAATTAATGTTTAACAAAAAAATCTTGAAGAACTCACTTCATATTACGTTCATCGTCCTCGTAGTATTCGACCAGGAACAAGCCAGTGCTGTCTTCTTTCACGTATTTGTTGAATGATATTTTTATATAATAAAACTGTTGTTCATTACCGTTGAATATTCTCAAAGGCTCTCTTAAATGTATGTAGAGCTTTCCATTAGTTTCATCGTATTCGTACGGTCGAGCTCCATTTACGATGTCGATATTCCCATCTATAACTTTTATAGAACCTCTCTGTATAATCAAATCTTTCGCGTCTAATTCGATAATCCTAACATTCGCGTTTGCAATAACAGTTATTATCATATCGCAGTGGTAATGAGAATGGTCCGCGGAAACGTAAGGAGTCATTGTCAGTTCGTATTGTATCGGATAAACGGTGTAGTTCAAGCATTCCTCTTCAAAGGACAAGTTCGCTTTTGTTAACGAAAGCAATATAGAAAAACAATAAAATAACGCGAAACATTTTTTACACTTTTCAAATTACATTAAAATAATAAAACACAAGAGCGGGATTTTTTTTATAAACACTGCTATTTAAATATCGAAATACTGCTTGATTTTTTTTTTGCAATACAAATTACTATTATCCGCATTAATTTTATGTGAATTAGCCGCGAATATTTTATTAATAAAAAACGAACGGATACGTCCGCACCGGTCGCGCGCGAAATTCTTTATCATTTACGTTCGATTCGATAGAATGAAACTTGGCACCGGACTGTGTATGTGTGGCCGCCAGATAAATTTGACCTGTAATACGTCCCTACCTCTGGTGTTTTAGTGGCCGTTACGGGGTTATGGAATATAATGTCAGAGGTCTTGATGCACTGGAATTTGTGTGTTGTATTTTTTTATTATTAACGCCTCACTTATTTTCGTATTGTCTGACTTTAAATTTTTGCACATATTGTAAGCTAAGCGTAAATATGGTGCATATTTTTTTTTTAATCGCATATTTTATTACAGATCACGTAAGTTTTCAGCGTTTTTAAAATGTAATAACAAAAAAGATTTTCCGGCCTTTTAGCATAAAAACCTATCCAACTACCGTAATAAGAGATCTTTATGCATTTAACACACGATATAGTATTAATTAAAATATATTCATTGTTATGTAAGTAAATATAATTTTATAAATGTATCTTTGAAACAGATAGGTATGTCTGTAGAGAATGTATTCTTGGTTTGTTTTTGTTGTCTTATAAATTTAATCTATGGATAAAAATAATTAAAATGTCAACCTGCAAATGGCAAATAATGTGCAAAGTCGAAGTCGAAGTCAAACGAAGTAACAACTATTAGGTACTTATGAATATTAGTCTATAAATGAACGATTAATCATATTTTAATACATGACAATACAATATATAACGACGATAAAATTGTGATGTTTTTAAAATGTTATTTTTACAGTGAAGAATGAAAATTTGTGATACGGTTTTCAAATACCCAATATGTCGATTACCCATAAAAATGAGACAAAAGGAAGACAATAGGTAAACAATGGAAAGCTGGCGTAAGCGCCAGGTTAGTGCTTAAGGGGTTAATTAACTTTTATTTATTTTGTACCCATGTTACCTTTTTCGGCCGAGCGAGTACGATGAAGCTGTCAAGGCGATTCCGATTAACAGCGTTAATCAGTTGCAAAAATGAAACAGCAGTTTTTACATAAGCAATTTTTAGGGTGTGGGGATTTATTTTGCTTATTTTTGATAACATGGGAGACAAGACATGAGAACGATGGTGATTACGTGAGCATTATTCACTTGTTAATTGTACTTTTTTTTTCTTCAAAATTATGCTATTGCTTACGTTACCGTAGGGAAGGGTGGTAAGAGCTTCAATGACAAAAAAATGTTTTATACTTACGTAATTCAAGAATGAGCCCTAGTGTTTCATTTACACATAATGATATAACGAAACGCCGCTGTACCAAGGTTATGTCTCGTACTCATGATGTCACTTTTCATACAGGAGACTGCATATTAAAATGAGTAACACACTATTATTCTTCACATAAGACGGGAATAGTTTTTATAGTCATACTAAATTGACTGACCTACTATATATGTAAAAAAAAAGAGTGAAACTTGAAAAATATATTATTCCGGCTTTTTTATAGACTGAACCCTCACTACGACCAAGTGCGTTGGTCTATAATTTTTTTAAATTATTTTTACTAAAGAAATTTATCTATGCCCGTTACAATATTATAAGAAATATAAATGAAGAACACGATCAAAATCTGTTCAATGGATTTAAAGACAGTATTTTAAAAACTTAACTAATATTAATTTGTTATTTAAATTGTTTACTACCTCAGATTTCTAAATATTTTGATTTTATTGTTAAAAAATATCGTCTTGACTTAATTAAACAAAAGTTATAATTATATTTTGTATTATATTGATGGTAATTGTTAATCTACCACTTAGGAATCTGATTTTCCCTACACAGCCCTAAACAGCGCCTCTAGCAAAGACAGTGTAATTAAAACTGCGAATACAGCCAAAGAAACGTAATTTATAGGTGAAAATAAAACCAATTAATTTTTTTTAGTAAAATAAATGTTTAATTATTAAATTAATAATAATAATAATATCATCAATACAATTTTAATGTTTAAATAAAAATAGATAACTTATCATAATAATGTAATAATAACAACAAAATTCAAATATTATATAACCACGTAATAAATACGAATTGTAGAATAATATTAAATCTATTCTTAAATTTACAGTAATAATTATCTTTGTAATGAATAGTGGAGAGGAATCTCTTCTTTATTTTTCCTTATAATAATTATTATGTATAAAAACAAAGTTTATTTTTTTATTATACTACACAAATAAAACTGATCGATAGACAATTTTTACATTATTTCAGTATTTATTTGCTCGTAAAATAGTGTAATTTTGTTTTTCACAAATTCATTTATTTGAAATTTTCGGCCTAATGTATGATTTATTATTCCGAAAAAAAATCTGATTAACTCGTACAATAATGAAGCAGTGAGTATATCTGGTTTATGTTATGATATTATGTATCGTTTTTTTAATTGAATTTTTGAGGTGGTGCGATTGTTATTATTTTTTTTGGCTTCATCTGTGCTTCATAGCCAGTGCTTCCGAAACTCTACTAACTTGGACTTGTTGACTAACGGGTTGGACTAACAAATTTCGCAGAAGTGACCAGAAGTAACGATAGTATTCTTTAATAGTATTCTACGTTTATGAATTTGTTTTAATAAATCTATATCTACATAACATTGGACTATGTTAAATATATTATCGATTCAGTAAAACATTTATTTTTTGTTGAATTAACCATTGTTTTTGACAATTATTCAGGACAAAAGAACTTAAACTAGGCAGTTAATATCTAGTCACACGGAGTGACCATTTTATATTGTATCTAGATAATTGTATTCCTGTAATTTCTGTAACATTCGGGCCTCCTTATGTTTATTTTGTTTATCGATAATCTTACTATTGCCATTAACAAAAAAGAATACGTCAAATCCACCACGACATGTTTTGTTAAAGGTTATAATAAACAAAAAAATATCAAATAGTATTTTTAACACACGTAAAATATAATATTGTAATTAACAAAATTAACTGTAATAACTTTTCTTAATACCAAATATTCATCTTTATTTATTTAATCATAATAAATTTAATGTTTGAAAAATTTACTTGCAAATTAATATGTAAAAAAAATAGGTACTCAAAACTAACATTTGATTCGTCAAATAGTAAATATACACACAACACCGATTTTTTTATTTTCTTGTTTTCTAGACTGGTTTTCGTGTGGGATATCTATGAAATGAAAAATATCTGTATGCAATATTAAAAGTGATAGGTCGTATTAGAGAAAAACAGTTGTCTAACAAGTACCTATTTAAATGTAATTAGTTAAAGAAAAATATATATTTTCGAAGCACTTGAAAAACAATGTTTTCTGTTTTGAAATATAATTATAGATACAAAGTGTTAAAAAAAACGAGTAAACTATAAAATATCTTATTTTCATAATTAACACTTAATTTATAAGTATAATTGATTAAAATATGCTTAAAATTAAAGCTAATCCAGATAAAAGCATTACGACTGACGGCGTCATCAACTTTGAATGATTTCTGAGGACTTTCAAAATGCCTTCCTTGTGAGCGTTCGACCAGGCTCTCCCAGCTCGCGCTTGCCCAAGAGAGGTGCGTGCAGCCACCTTACTCACATCAGTACATTCCGTACAAGATTCCAGCCAAGTTTCGAACTGAGGAAAAAATTCACTTTTTATAATATTACATTTACCGATATTTAATTTTTGATATATAGAAAGTAATTGTTTTGAGTTTTTACGGTTATACTAATTTTAGAAAGACGATCAGAATCATCACTGCAAATTTGTAGAAAAAACAATTGTTTTTTTTTAACGATCACACCTCAATAGCTAAATAAAAATTAAAAAAACGTATACACACAAGTACATGTCTCAGAAGTGAAAAGCCTATGGCATTTTTAAATATAAATCTGTAACACAAATTATATCTAAGAAATAGACATTAGAAACCGTGAGATTAAAAAATATTTACGCCCTCTTTCTTTCTTCCTTCTTTTCTATTCTCCGTTATTTTCTATCCGCCCTTTAATAATCAAATATCGTGACGATAATTCACACGCTTGCGTTGGAATATGTTATACTCATTGTGTAACGCGACCTTGAAATTTTAAAAAAGAAATGCAAGCAAAGAAGTTTCACTTCAAAAACGGTTGATGAATTGAAGAGTTGAGTTTCTTATGTAATATTGTTTGTAAATACCTATTTTTCTATACATATGATTAAAACACTCAGAATGGCAGTATTCGAATGCAGAATGAAGCCGTTTTAAGTTGCCCTTGAACGGCCACCTACGTCTTTAGTTACATGCCGGTATTCACGTAATTCCATTTTTGCATATATTTTTTGACATCAATGTTAAACGCGCTTTTGTATGAAACTATCGCTCTAAGGAGCTATTATCCTATGTTTGTACTTATTTACAGTAAACTTTTCATTGGTGTAGTAACTCTGTATTTATCAAAATAATGTATTTAAAATGTGCAAACGGTAACAATCTGTATGATGTAGACGAGACGGCCTTCGCTCGAGGACGAATTTATTGTTTTCAATATTTCAACTTAATTTATGATAGAAATAAAAATGTATGCACAGTTGGCATTGTTAAATTGACATTGTTCAGCGTAATAATGCTAATTATTATACATGTAAACTAGCTATTCCCGTGACTATGCCTCCTTGATTATAATCATGATTTATGTTAATTGATAATATTGGCCAAAATGATGTCCTCATAAAAGGTTAATCTTCAGTACCGTTGAATTGACTTGTATAAACCTACTTTTAATTTATAGTTACATTGAAAATAAAATATACAGGAAAATCGTAGAGTATATAAATAGTCCTAAGTCAAGATTAAAGAAATGGTGGTGGTATTTTCGTTTTTGAAATTTATTTTTTACTTATTTACGCATTAATTTTTACAATGTATTCATAATTAACAAAATAGGCTTACTAAAAACAAAAACAATATTTTTAAATAAGAATCGTGTTAATGGTTTCCGAGTTATAACCTAACAAATAAAAAATCGATGATAGCTCAGTTGGTAGTGTGGTCAGATTCCGTGTCTAGGGACGTCGGTTCGAACTCACATATCCAATTTGATAGATGAGCCTGAACTTACGGTGAAGGAAAATACCTCGCGGGAATATGGAACATGGTAGTTGGGCATTTTTCAATAATGCCTATCTGGGTAACTACCACCTCAAATTTGAAAACCTGTCGCCAAGCACCAATTTTTGTGTTCCGGCAGCATCACTTGATACCCAATACCTCATAGGCTTATTATGTTTACCATCCTGGAGCATATCGTCACTTAACATCATATGAAATATTAATCAAAGCACTAAGCCTATAAACTATAAACAACATACAAAATGACATGGAAATAAAACATTCAAAGCGGCAGTAGACACACGTGAAGTGAAGTCATTTCAAGTTGGCCTTAAAAGGCCTCGTACGTGTTTCGTTACGTGCCGGTGATCCCTTGTCACTTACACCCACACAAATATTTATTTTTGACTTCAATGTGAACCAAGTTTTTGTATGAATCACTCTTAACGTTATCTATACTAATAAATAAAATTGAAATGTCTGAATATTAAAATAACAACTTTTTACTAAAGACATACGAGTGTATATATACAGAAACACAATTTTTAAAACTTTCGTCTGACTGTTTGTTCCGCCTTTTGACAAACACCTGAATTTACTTTACGTAACGTAGGCTACTTTTATTTTTCAAAAATAATTAGGGTTCCTCGTAAAAAAACTCGATTCAATGTACAGTTTTGCTGGCAAATACTTTAATTTACGAGAAATACCTTTGCTTTCTCTTAGTGCCAAAAAATTATAGAAAGATAATTAGGGTTCTGTATACAAAAATTATATTCATTAAATTGTGAACAGAATACGATTCAATGGGCAGCACCATCACAACATTATTTTTCAATGATTACTTAAAAACTATATTACGGAGTGAAGAATATATGAACCGCAGGCGGAGCCGCGGGAAAAAATCAAGTTATATATATGCAAAAAGATGCATGCCTTATTTGTAAAAGGACTGTACCCTTAAATATGTCCATACAATAAAAACAAGACACAAAACATTTAAGTAAAACAGGTCACGTTGACCCGAATTAATGTTTATTAGTGAACACTCGAGGTCGAGCATACTCATTAACAGCCGCGTGAGCCTTTGTTTGTAGTGTCAACTGGAACGCTAAACGATGGGGAAAATGCTCCACGAAATAGAGACAAAAGGCTTCGAAGGAAATTGCCAAATTGCTTCTTCCGAACGATTTGTTATAACATAACATTGACAAAGGTGTTAGTTTCTATTGCGAAATATTTTACCTAATCTATATATTGTAGTTAGGTAACACTTTGAATAGTAAAAAGATAAAACACTTCAGAATCTTTTTCTCCTCTGTTCGTCAACTTATTTTCTTTAATGATTGGCATCGAATTTTTGGTCGGTCGGATGTGTGGCGTGACAAGAATGGAAAATATCAGGGAATGAGTGTGTTAGATGGAATTAAAACTGTCGGTGGTAGTAGTTATAGAAAAGGTAAAACGGAATCGTTGGACACTTTCAGAAGCGACAAAAACGCATGTCCTAAAAAAGTGATGACTATGAAAGTTAAGGGATGGAGCGAGAGAGAACGGCCATAGAAAAGATGGACGGAGTTTATCAGGGAAGATATGACACCATAAAAGCTGAATGAAAACATGGTGGCTGATAGAAATGTATCGAAAAAGCAGACATACTGTACTGACTAAATGTAATAAATTCGGAGCTGGACAATGATGATGATTATTATAACTGGGGGTCGAATTTTGACCACTAATCGAACACAAGTTTATATTATCACAAGCAAAATTTTAGCCTAAAAGTCCAGACAAGTGACTATCAAATGATGTTACCGAAACATACATAAACCTATTGAAGATTGAATAATTGCTTAGTCGGAAAATCTTTACACCGCTGTTCCGCTGTCATATTGTGCCACTGAGAAAAGAAATGCCAAACTGTTACAAAAACTTACCTCTGTAAAGTCAGATTCAGTATGCAATGCCGATGCAACAGTAATTAGTACTGTATCCATAGTTGTATATCTGTAAATTAAAATAAGATTAAAAACAAGGTTTTTTCAGTACTTTTTTATATGACATATCAAAAATCAGTAGAAATATTAACGACATACATGAATTTATCAACCAGCAGAACAGAAATGTAGTCTTAATTTGTGAAATCTCAAAAAGTTTGATGATGATTATATAAAACACACATAGTAACCATCAACAAGATTAGCCTTTGATTTGAAATGCATGATTAGCAAATTGGATCAAATAAACCAAAATCTTGCATACAATTGGACAGAAACCTATACCTCTATAGACATAAAGTAAGATTTACTATTATATACATACGAATTATTTCCAAATTAAGATCATTCGAAATATTACTAAGACCTCTAGAAATTATAAACATGTGTTCAAAGTTTGTACTTCAATTATAAAAATGTATTTCAGTCTAAAAAAAAGTTTTTGTACTATTTTGTCTAATAAATAAACCGGTCGGAGAATGCAGCGACTTTATACTTTTGTCCAGATCTTAGAATAAAAATAATTGTGGTGCTATTAAATCGTTATTCACTTTCCAGTCACAAAAAATCTTTTTAAGACTATAGGCTACATATAATAGATTTTAAAGAAGGAATGGAGTTTCAAATAAATAGTATTAGACATCTTTGAATAATTACATAGAAGTCCAGAGTGTATAGTTTTGCTGCAGTGCATCCAGAACGATGTGTAAGTAAGTGACTATAGTTGGCGAGTACGCTGTTCAAGGGTACTGTTAAATCCTGTCTTCTAATAGGGCTGTTCTCTTCTTGCATCGAAACGAGGTACCTGTTAATTCATTTCAAATTCATTCTCACTATAAGCTTCTAGATTACTTGATATGTATTTTATGGATGCTTATAGAGAATCCTATAAAATGCACTCAAATAAAATGAAAATGTATTTATATATTTTACTTACTTATTCCTAAGTTACTTTTTATTGCTAAGAACATATTAGCCACTTTCTATTACAGTCTACAGAAAATTAAATCAATTCCTTTCTAGTTGGTTAAAGTTACCAGATTATGCAATATATTGGCATAATTTAAACAAGTTTCCGCGATATTGTTGTGATAAATAATTCTGTTTGTAATTTTGAAATTCAGACTACCTTTCAGCAAGTCTCTCTTAACCCTGTTCCTTGCACTCTCCTGCAGTAAATTATGTACATTACCAACCATTTCACACATCCATATTACAGTTGATCCCTCATGATATATCAAAAGCTTCTCCATGCATAATGTCATATACAAAGGCTTTAATAAATCGTGACGTGATGTTTATTTGTAGAAATTAATAGTTTCAGAATTAGTTCATATGATAGTTTATTTTTACAATGAAGAGAAATATAAAAATCCGCATATAATATTGAAAGAATCAAATCAGTCAGTAGACAAGAAAGGGCAAGAGTTTAGTAATAACTATTGATTCTAAAACAAATTTTATTCCGAACTAAAAACCTATTAAAAGAATGATATAGGATTACCTATAAATTACCAAAACTAACTAAACCACAGTTTAAAATAAGTATGGATTTACATTTCCGTATCTAAAAGCGAAACGATCTGTCCTTAATGCATTCGAGTATTTCAAGAAATCCAATAACGTCAAGAAGATCTATTGCTGAATGGAATTAGCTAATAATAGAGACAGTATTGAAAGCATGCGTAAAATTTAAAGTTTTTGTCATGCTTGATCTAATTTTTTTACAAGAGCTTATATAATTTTCAAGCGATTTTACACACAGTGCAGTTACTATTAAATATTTACTCTTCATGGTAATTTTTGTATAATGTTATTATAAAACATCTGTTACTGATAGCACGACATCTGAACGATTTGACCGATTAATCTAATATATCAACAGTATATTTATTTGTTTGAGTTGTTGGTTTATATTTATTCAAATATCCGATAGATAGTGTTGTAGTCGTTATTAAGAAATTCCATTTTATTGACCAGAATTTTCATATTCACAATATTACTAGTATAGTGCGAAAAAAATATTTATTTTTAAATATTTTGCCTAAACGTCTTTGATGAAGATCATTAACAGCTCATTCTTAACATCCTGATCTGAAATCCTACATATATTAAAAATCATATTTATATTGACCTTCTTAAACTGTTCTCGTCTGACGAGCATCCAAGTGCATCACCAATAATTCTGGCTTCATTGGCAACGTTAGTTGTAGACATCCTCTGCCACAGATAGTCATAGTCAGCTTCATTGCCGAAACTCAATCCCGTGCAATACACCACTGGACGCAAGCTCGGAGATATACTTAAAGGAAACAAATTAATTCTATTATTTACTGTTTGATCGCATATAATCATTTCCATATTTCATTATATTTCCTAATATTATGTTAAATTCCGGACTATAGTAAATCTTAAGATTTTCTAGCACAAAACTAAAATTTACAACTCTAATAGTAAGGATTATTTATTAGCAAATGTAATAACATGTATATATAAAATATATGTATGAGTATGTTTGTCTTGGTATGTTTTGAGAAGAGACGAAACGCATGTGACGAAGGAAGTGATGACTATGAAATTTCAGAGATGGAGGGAGAGAGGATGTCAAAAAAAAAAGATGGATGGAGCGTGTGAGGGAATATATGAAGGCAAAAAGGGTGAATGAATTTATGGTAGCTGATAGAGATGTATGGAAAAGAAGAAGACATACTGCGCCGACCACAAATAACAAATTGAGATCAGGACGATGATGATGATGCAATAAAATGTATGTATACTAAAACGTAGCGAGCAAATAAATTAAATCTGCTCAGAGATTCTCGAGTTATATACCAATTAAGGAAATTACTTTTTAAAATATGTATTAATAGAAGGATTATAATTTTTATTAATTGCAACAAAAGTTTAACGTTTTTAATATTTTTTTCCTGACAAAATTCGCTGTTTGTCTATCTTTTACACAAATAAAAAAGGGAGATTGGTACTTCGAGCCAAAATATGAACGCTATGACTCTACAGTCCACGAATAATTAAAGCAGCAATTTACATAACAAGTTCCTATGTAAATTGAGTGAACTAATCAATTACATGAGTAACTTACCTAGTTCCAGTGTCGACGAATCCCCTATACAAAGATACGGCATGATCGACACAGGCCTGATGGCCGAGCATACATGCGAATTCAAGTACTTGCATACGATTTATGAGTGTTTCAAAGCTATCTGTAGACCTAACATCATAGCCCAGGGTTTTAATAATGTTTTCCATTAGATTTAAAATTGCAACCTGAGAAAAAAATAATTTACGTAATAAATCTGTATTATATAAAGTTTAAACTATTCTAGCGCTTTGCACATTTTAAAAGAATTATATTTAGAACTATATGTTATTTTTATTAGACCTCGAAAAGATGAGTGTACTCTAAATTATGTTAAATTAAGTGTATCTATTGACTGTCAACGTCATCATTCCGAATACATCTAACACGGCTAAAGGTTCCAAGTAGATGTGCATAAATATTAGGTGATCTCGGGAACTGACACTTCGAAACGTATCACTACAACCGAGTTTTCACAATTATACGTTGGTCACAATCCAATCGCGCTCAATTGGCTCATCCTGGAAATCGACTCGCCGGAACATTTCAAATAGGCTTTTCACTGCATGCATGGTGTTCGCAACTCACCTAGGCATAACAGCCCTACTACCAGTTACAAGTAAATCTACATTTCTGGGGAATTCTGGGGAAGTTCTTACTTTTACAGTAGTGAATGCTGACTTTTTTTACACTATATACGTTAACCCTCTTGACCACAATTTCACCTGATGTAAAGTTACGATATGGTGTAAGATGGTAAACCCACTAAGTATGGGGAGATCTCAGGTGATGCTGCTAGAACATACCTACCAACTGCACCATCATCGCAATACCAACCTTTACGTGGCACGTGTAAAATATTTACATTAATGCACACCTCCTTAATACACATATTTAAATATTATAATATTTTACTAAAAGCTTAATATAATATTAAAATATAACATAAATAGTAATGCTGATAACATTCAATGATTACCTGAATATCAGGTAACGCTTCATCACCCAGATAACTATTATAAAGCTTTCTAAAACCTTTTATAGCCGCGAACCAAACCGAATAATCAGTTTCATCGTGCAGAAATTGCAGGGTATCGTGGAGACGACTAAAATCGACTTCGTCAGCATAGAAAAGTGCAAACAGGTCGTTTACGATCTAAAAAAAACAAATTAAATACGTTAAAAACTAATTATAATAAATAATTGATATTGTTGTGCATATATTATTAACAAGAAGCAATCGATATTAATAATAAAAAAAATCTTTGGAGCGATTTTGTTTTGACATGTTGTTTTTTAATTTATTAACATTTAATATTTTTCATTATAATATGTAATTTTAGTCGCATTTCATGTGACATAGTTCGATTATTGTGCACCAGTGAATATTAGAACAAAACTCTTTATAAAAATGTAACAAGATGCAATCGTATTGCTAAGCATTGAGGCGTTAAATTATTTTGTAAAAAATAATCAATTCACTTGACACTGGCAGAATTGTATTTTTAATTTGCACGTTGCTATTATCTATGAATAATATGACCAAGTAGGTAAAGAAATACGGTTGTTCTGTTGAGTTTATAAATATTCGTTTTTTACCTTAGCACGATTCAAATGATGTATATCATTTCTTCCGGATCCTTTTAATGCACTTGCTATTATTTCCCAAGAATGGCTGTCATAATTGACTCTATATAAACCTAGAAATATTTGTGTATTTAACTAAAGTATATATAATAATATATAATATTTTTGAGTTACGCTTAATTTTTAAAGTTGTTCCTAATATTTGTTCAAGGTTCTTTCAAAAACCGGTGTGAATTTTTCGTAAAATAATTATTTACTCCATATTTAATTGTATAACAATCTAATGAGTTAAAGTATGATTTAAAAATATGATATATAATAGTATATAACTTGAATTTAGGTGGTTGTCCCATAAATACAGTTATATTATAATTTTGTTCATTAGACACCCACCAAAATGTGAGAAAATTTCATGTAAAATTTTGTGCCTACAAAAACTGTAACTAGTTATTAAATATATAATAAAAATAATGTATAAAATAAAATATACACACAAAATTAAATTCGTTAACTCTAAAGAAAAATGAATCTACGCTCAACAGCATTAACTACATGACAATAATTAAACTATGAAATTTACCTGTCTCTTGGATATTAAATATAACCCAACTGTGGTCTCGGCTAATATCAGCAATAGAAAACTCATGTGTACGACTTGCCATAACGAAAGCAGGTTTCGTGTTATTAAAATCAGGCGACATCTGTGTCGTATATGTAATCGGAATCTGGTAATTCTCATTTGAAGAGTAAGATGAGTTTGTGTAAAATCTTTTCTGTGTGACAAAACAAAACACAAAAGTATAAGTTTTTTTCTTTACACGGAATAAGGCTCAGTGCTTTGATCACAATCTCACCTGATGTTAAGTGACGATGTGGTTCAGGATGGTGAACACACTAAGCCTAGAGGTACTGCTTCTCAAGTGATGCTGCATGAACAGACGTATTGGTATTTGGCGAGAGATTTTCAAACTTGACGGTAGTAGCTAACCAGGCGGGCATCATTAGAAAATGTCCCACCATCATGCTATGATGTCTTCACGATGTTTGCCTTCACCAAAAGCTTAGGCTTTAGATTTTAGAATTTAGAATCGGATAGGTAGCGACCGAACCCGTATCCAGTAATACTAAGTTTCAAATTAAATTCATAACTAAAATGCAATATAACACTTTATTTTAAAAAAAATATTTTACATCATAAATTACTACGTTATTGATAACCGTTTAAAATTATAAAAATGACTGAAGAAAAATATACCTGAATTAATGTAACAGTGTCATCAGAATAGTCAATGTGGACTTTCAATAAAGGATGTCCTGCCTGCGAGATCCAAGAACTCATAATCTCTCCGATATTTGCAGAAGGGTAAGCTGCTAAAGTGTTGTTGTAATTATGCACTCCACGGTCGAGGGCACTATATAGTAAATCCGTATAGCCAACGCTGAATTGACTACGAAAAAAAAAGGATACAATATCAGAATGCCGATACAATTACACTATATCGTATAGAATGTTTGGTTTCCATGACAATAAATAAATAAACACTTAATGATCTTTCTGTTTTAGCGTTTTACTATAATCTTCATTTTGTTTTTTTTTATTCGGATCACGAATGGCCATCTCCTACTAGGAGACGCAGTGTATGTAGGCCTCCAAAAAACTGAACCGACGACCTGGCAAAGGTCACGGAAATCCACTGGATGCGGGTGGCGAAACACCGATCATTCAGGAGATCTTTGGAGGGACTTTATAATATTGTGTTCCAGCAGTGGAAGTCGTTCGGTTGACTGGATGGATAGATATTTACAAGTAATATTTTAGCCAAACTATGCCTAAAGGAAGTGATTGTTAAATATGGCTTGCGGAATACAGCTATAGGTGTTTGATGCTATATTTTTTTAATTTAAATGTTGTTGCTAATTAGATAGACATTAGAAAATGGCCCACAACCATACTACGATATCATCAAGATGTGTGCTGATGTGTATAATATACCGTGTGAAACCGGCTATGCGGTGTGGTGCCGGCTAAGAATAGTACCACTCCATATCTTCCCGTGGATGTCGTAAAAAACGACTAAGGGATAAACCAGAGGATGTGCAGCAGCATCCTCTGAGTACTACAAAAACCCAACTGCGATCGCCCACCCGCCTGCCAAATATGGCGATTATGGCAATTCGCTCCTTTTTGAGGAAGATCTATGTCCAGCAGTGGGCGTCTTTCGGTTGTATCAATCCAAAAAAAATCACGATGTCTCCCTTCACCAAAAGCTCTAGCTAATTCTAATATACAAAGCCACGTCGATGACCGCTATATCAAATTACCATCAACCCATCACGATTTCCTAAGCGTTTAATTACAACAAAATGTAATAATCATAATATAGACTTCACAGAAATCTCATAACTTTCTGAAAACGATTTGACTTCGTAAATTGTAGTCACATGCCAAGTCATACATACAGACATATTTACAGAACGGTCAATAAATGCCAGCAATAATTGCGACTTTTGATAAATTAATCATATCATATCATAATACATTGGCTATTCTACAAACGAGCATATATAATTGAATAATAACTCTGAAATAGGTAACTTACTTGGCAACTAAATAAGCATTCAATCCAAATTTGAAAGCATCGTCTCCAATTAGATGATGCATCATCCGTATAACAGATCCGGCCTTCTGGTAAGTGATGGTACCGAAATGGTTGCTTATCTCTGTCGGAGAGTTTACGTTGTTGTTTGTGATTGGAGATGAAGTGAGAGAGTTGTCTGCGTCATATGCTGAATACACTGACCCCGTTACGAGTTTGTCTGCTGATCTAACTTCGGGATCAACCTATGAAGATGTAATATTATGCGATACTGAATTTGGGATTAACTAATTTCATACAAGTTAAAAGAATACTTTGGCCACTATAATACTGTTATTTTACGCAGTTACTGGTGATTTACTTAGTTATTTAGTCTATTATATATAGATAGATAGATATATAGATAGATAGATAGATATAGTTATAATGTTAAAATTACATTTTTTTTCCCTATACCTATACCAAAAATGCATTTTTTAAATTTTCTCTCCGGAACGGCTTGACGGATTTTGACGGGACTTTTTATGGTAGATAGCTGAAGTTACTCCGAGTAACTTGGGGTACTTTTAATTTTCGGAATAATTAGGCTGTTGTGTAAAAAAATTTAAACTAATAAAAAGTTGAATGAAATCAGATTTTGTGCACAGTTTACGGGTAAGTGCTTGAATTTGTGAGAAATATATTTAAATAATCTTAGTACTAAAAATTGTTTAGGAAAATAATTAGGGTTCCGTATAAAAAAATTAAAACACAGTAGTAATATAAAATGACACCATGACGGATAAATTTGTTAGCGCAAATCTAGGTCACATTTCAAATGGGTCATTCAATGACGAAATAGCATAAAGTGTGAAAGTGTTTTCTTACTCATTAAACTAATTAAATATTCTTAATTATTTTCAGTGAAATATTTAAACATCCTACGGCTTTCGTATAAAAGTAAGACTAGGTATGATTATCTTTCTTTCAAAGCACCGATGCTTTATATCGAATATCGAGTCTTAAAATATTACAGCACTTGTAAAATGTAACCTTGACACAAATCCGAAGATAGTATTACTAAAGTGCCGTGAAACAAGCCTGATGAATATAATTAGGTTGTTCTTTTGATTCTGAATATATGTTTGTTTTTTTAAAATACCACGTAGTATCACTTTTTCAAAAATGTTGTAGTAAATCTTTAAAGAAATCATTTGTAAATTAATAAGACCTAAGCCAATATTATTATGCATATTAACTTAAAACTATTTAAATTTACAACTCTATGCTAAAATTAATCATAATATGTACTCAAAATGTAATGTATGTTACTCAAAAATAATTCAAAGATCTTTAAATTAATCGTTTCATGGATATGTAATAAATTTGATATTAATATAAATAAACTCTTTGGGTCAACATTTGGCACAGTAATATTGAATATATTTGAAACGAAATGCTGTTGACTGGAAGGGCCTTTACAGCTTCACCGTAATTTAGGGGGCGAGTGATGAAGGCACTCGCCGCAAAAGCAAACTACTTTAATGTTTTTTTTTTTTTAATTTATAATCCCCTTCCACTCCACAGGCGTAACCCGAAACCTTGTTAATTTTATTTAAATAGTTTATGTACACCCTACATTTATTATTCTATTTTCTTCTTTAATTTTAATGGTTATATTATATTGATTAACACTAATATTATTTTTTTCGATTATGACAAACTAACATCTGATTTAGATATTACTCACAAAAGCAGTGATGTAGTCTTGGAAATAATTCGCGAAACCTTCATTCAACCAAGTATTACTCCACCAATGACATGTGACCAAATTGCCGAACCACATGTGAGTCGTTTCATGGGCCACGATTTGAGCTACTCTGTACTTGTAGTAGGGAGTCGATTCTTCAGGTACGTACAATAGAAGGGCTTCCCTGTTTAAAATTAAAATTATAATGAACATGTCCATCCACTTCACGGAATGAAAATCTAAATAGTATAGAAATTTTCCCAAAAATATATTTTTAACTGATTGATCAGCGTTGAATATTTATAACTATTTAAAATTAATTTGAACTTAAGTGTTACAATGTAATAGACCAAACGTCAATAAATCAATTCATACACTACCTTATTTAAACCTAATTAATTATTTGCTACCTTATTATATATTTTGTGTATTGTCTTATTTTCTAAACATAATATATTACACATTGTTTTTGCATTCATCTATTTGTCTGAAATAATTACAAAAGCTATGTAATTCATACCTGTATTTAATCAAGCCCCAATTCTCCATCGCGCCAGCTCTAAAGTCTGGTAATGCAACATGGTCCAACTTCAAATTACTATCTACAGAATAATAATCAACTCCGTAATACTGACTTAAAGCCTCTTCTACTTTCCTTCCGAAATCGAAAGCGTACGAACTTTGATTGACTGCTTCTGGTCTTGTATAGATACCAAAACTCTCTGCCATTATTATTTTCAGTATGAGCTGGATCTAACTCTGATACAACAAAAGCTACGAGGTATGTTGACATTATCGGTGTGGGATAGAATATTTCTCTGATGTACCCGTTAGATCTGTAAATTGAATTATGTCTTTCAAATTTGTCTATATATGAGATTGTATTTAAAAATTCGTATTACTTTTGTGTATGTAGTCGAATGCAGTAATATTTGATAAAAGTGTTAGAATTTATTAGTAAATTTTACTATGAAACCCTTACATTTGTATCTTTATTTTTATTTTAAGTTTTATAATCCAGATCTTTTTGTATTATGTTTATATAATTTCACCTAAATTACAGATGATGTCAATGTCGAAAATAATAATTTTTAAAAACTTCATAAATATAATTGTTAAAGGGCTATAATTGTTCCTCGTGAAAGGTTTTGAGAAAGCTCTTAACTAATTAGTTTTTTTAACTTACAATGTAACTGATGTTTGCATTTTAGTATTGGCTAAAGATGGTTTGTAATTTTGTGGACGATCTATTATCAAAGTAAATGTGGCTTTAAGGTCTGGCTCGTCAAAGCAAGGGAACGCCTTCCTTGCGTGTGTCGGCTCCATTTGCGTCGCTCCGAGCCATCTGTAAATTGGTAAATGTGTTAGTAGTAATGGTATTGCATATACCCTATATTAGGGAACCTACGGGTTTACCCATCTTTAAAATTATTCGATGATGTCGAAATTGTAATAAATTATATTTAATATTTGTGTAATTACTTAAGAGACTAGACAACGGATCACATTATCACATTGATAAATAAAAGTGGTAAGTCATTATGGCAGTTATTAAATAACTTCGCTAATTACAGGATATTACGAATTCAGAAAATAAACAACTAATAACTTTAAAAATGAATCAAACGTTGTTATTTATTGTATGTATTTTTTATAACAGTCATAATAGCTCCCATATAATCTAGTTAAATTAAAATAATAATGGTGTAGTTCAACTAAATAAACAACCGGTTCGATCCACAACGTGGTTAATTTAATCTTTGAAGGTACGACATTTATTTAAGCATTCCAAAAATAAAACAAAGTAAATCTTTTGTTATGAACATTAATATTAGTAAGTGTATTGTGTAATGATATGATCAAACTGAACTACACTAATGTGAGATAACACTCAATGGTGTCAAGGTTAACAGTGGTGACTTCAAAACAATATGTTATTCCTGTAACTTATTCAAAAGTTTCATAACATTGTTTTACAATTCCAAAATTGTGCAATTCGTAAATTTACAAGTATGTCACTAAACTGATAGATATAGATAAAGGTAGTTTTGTGGATGTGTCATTGTCTTCAAGAGATACTTCAGTACGTCAACATATAGACAAGTTAGTAAAAGAATATCATTAGATAAGGCAAGATACTTTGTTGTATTGAGTGAAATGTAAAGAATTGAAATAGTAGTATAAAAACTCGTCGAAAAGTGACAATTTTTAAAGGTTGGTAAGAAAACAACTATAGTAATTGTTATTTATAAGTCTTGAGGTAAACGAATAAAGTAAACAGATCGAATCACAATTTACATGCATAATGAGTTGTTATTAAATTTACTCATGAGTATGCAGATAAATGAGAAAACTTTAGGGGTGAAAAGAACATTAAAACAAAATCACTTGACGATCGCAACTAATTTTAACTTGTGTCTCTACAATTATGTCAAAGAAAGCAATTTTGCCAAAACCAAGACTTGAATTCTGCGAGATACTTTTAATTATTAATGATATCTAAAAATTTATAAATCTTGAACGTACAAGACAAAAGAAAAGTAATTGAAAAATAAGAAAATGTTATAAATAATATATTTTATAATAATCTAGAAAAATTTACTTATAGATCTATTTAATTATATATCCATAGTAGATTTTTTTAGAATATAATTCAAATGTTTACTAAGTTAAATAAAATTTAAGGCAATATTGAGCAAGATGTATAAATGTAAATTAATTTCATACATAATAGTTATAAGTAAATTCAAACAAGGTGTAAATTATATGTTTACTAGAATCTGTTGACTGACATTAATTACAAATTAAAACGTTTGTTAGTATACGTTTGGCAAAACCCATACATCATAATATACCGTAAAACAAAACAACCTTAGCGCTTTATTCTCAAAGTGTTCATGGGAAGACAATAAAGTAATTCTTGAATTTTTTAAACGATTTTACCTTGATTGAAGCGGTCACTAAAATGTAGCTTAGTAGTAGAAAAATTTTAAAACGTAATTACAGAATTAAAATTTATGTTCTAAGTATAGTACAAAAGAATCTGTGACCTCTGTTCTAATGAATATTATTAATTAATCTTAGAAGACATTAATTAATAATTTTGAATAATTTTGTTAATTTTCTTTCCTAGTGTAATAACTAATTTAACATCGCTAAACCAAAATACGTTTTGTTAGACTTACTTTTTAACACCTTTCTCGATGTAATAATTTCTATAGAATCCATTCAGGTCTTCTCTGATTGGTCCTCTGTATGCTATAGTTAAAGTATACTCTACTCCCAGTTGCAATTCATTTTGTAAATTTATAAAAGCGAATGTATAGTTTGTATTGAACTCTAAAGGATTTGTAACGTTAAGTGGTGTATTTCCTATAGCACTTGTGACTGTTATATTGCCCGAAGAGAATTCCAAATCTTCGGAATGTAATTTAATTTGACTTGTCGCTGTTCGTGTGTTGAAAGTTATGCTTACTTCTCCATCGAAGGTGAATGCTTTATCGTCACCAGAATCAAAGTATGGTGTTATAGCTATCGAATAAGCACTCGGAACGATTGGTGTGTTTAGTCTGTAGTTTGCATCACTTGTTGATACTGGTGATAGGTAATATAATACTGTTAACGTTATCAAACGGTACATGACTGAAAGAAAATTTCACTGATTATTTATTATGTTTACGCTGGTCATTTAAACATACTCTGAACAATTGTGTATTGTATTGGTGTATGTAAAAATTAAATATTAGAACATTGGGGAAGACACTGACACCTGAGACACAGGCTAACGGCGAGTTTTAATATCGATTCGTAAAAGTTAAAATTGAGTTCAAACTAAAATTATTTTGGTGTTTTTACTAATCACTGACTGATACTGATCTGAAACTTTACAGAGACATAATTCAAATGGAAAAAAACAAATGAGCATATTGAAACCGGCAATTAAAAGCCTACTGCACGTGCCAGGGTTCAATAATATCTTTTGTAAATTTTTTTAGAAAAATATATATTATTTCTTCAATTTAAGCAATTATTACAAATAACACGTCCGGTACAACACTGTCACTTCTGCGATTTTTTCAAAAATTTCTTAAATATCAGTATCGTGTTACCTAAATTACCTCAGCACTTGGTGAGAGTCCTTAATGTAAGTAGGACTAATAGTCTCCGCAAAATTGCGATAATGTCGTTAACTGTAGTGTCATAATTTTATGAAAAAAACTACATATTTTAAGTGCTTCTTCGGAAATAATATTTTTTTGCTACAAGTGACAACGTTTCAGCCGAAGTGTGATATTATAGAAATCAATGTTAAGACGCTAATAAATCGATAATAACTGAATTAATCTAAATAGTTTCTAATAAACGTTAGCAGCTTAGTAAAAAAAAACTGACATTAATATTTTGACACATAATTTAAAAAAGTTACTTGAACAACTTTGTAAACTGTTTAATTTAAAAAAAAAAATTAAGAACACCTTAACAAAAAAAAGTGAATTATTTTAGTAAATATAATTTTACAAACACAAGTGTATGATTATTTTTATTTTATTAGTACTCGTATAATAAAATTAACAAACCTGATGTCAGAACTATCACCGACTACTGAATAAACTGCAATTCCTTAGTCTGCCTTATGTATCATTTGAACAGTGAACTGATAAGATTCATCTTGAGTGTATGTTTTATCAAAATCATTCGTGATAATACCACTCGAGATTCGATTCGAATTAGTTTTTACTACCTAATGCTATTGTCTGTTCGGTTATGTTTACTTTAAAACATTCATAATAATATATGAACCACATTTATCCGTTGTTTTATTTGGTATATGTTTTTAATTTTGTTTTACTTATTTATTTTAATTTTATACACTTTATACTTTAACCACAATCACACCTGATGTTAAGTGACGTTGTGGTTGGTTGGTATACATATTAAGCCTCAAGTGATACTGCCGGAACACACCTATTGGTATTCGGCGAAAGGTTTTCAGACTTGAAAGTGGTAGCTACCCAGGCGGGTATTATTGAAAAATACCCTATCGTCATGCTATAGTCTCTTCGCGAATTTTTCCTTCATCGAAAGCTCAGGCTGATTTTAAAATTGGGCAGGTGGGCCTGAAATCGTGTTCATTCACATCATCGCAATGGTAATTGCAACATTAAATTAAAACTTAAATTACCATAGAAATATTCTAAAAGTTTAAAGAAAAATGAACAAATTAATTATATTATCAAGTATTACACAATATTATGTAGTCATATTTACATAAAATGCCTAATAAGCATTTTATGTTAAAAAGTATCTTAGAAAATGTTTAAGCAAGGATTACAAAGATAAAACAAAATTCCTAATATTATATTGAGGTACTTCGATGATAAACAACTATGACTTGTCAAAAAGTTATTTAATGAGTTTCCTTGAATAAAGCCGACAATTCTATTGTACTTATTTTATACTAGCTGTGTGGCCGAGGCTCTGCCCGTTCTATATATTCTTCACGGCGTAATATAGTTTTTAACTAATCATTGAAATATAAATTTTTGACGGTGCTGTCCCTTGAATTGTATTTTATTCACAACTTCATGAGTTTCAATTTTTTTTTTTTGCTGAAACTTAAGCAAATTCCCTAAAATTATTTTTGGTGCTAACACAAATCAAAGATATTTCTCACAAATTCAAACACCTGCCAGTGAAACTGTGCGTTGAATCGGTTTTTCTGAAACATTTCGTGTTTTAATTTTTTTTACGCGGGACCCTAATTATTTTCGAAAAACAAAAGTACCCTAAGTAGCCAGGAGTAACTTCAGCTAAAAAACCAAAAAAAGACCCGTCGAAATCGGTTTAAAACTTTACAAATTGTATTTTTGGTATAATTGTCACATATATATAATATCACATATATGTCACATATCTATTTAGTAAATATAATAATATTGATATTACAAACAGACACTTCAATTTTATTTATTAGTATAGATTTTAATGGATTTAGAAAACAAAATAAAACAACCAAAAAAAAAAAATTTTGGAAATATCCTGTTTATTACGTATATATACTTTCCTAAACGAAACTCGAAAACTGGCATACATATTCAAGTAATATTATTAGAATAGCCTTAATACAAACATATATTTTACGAAAGATATAATAAATAATTCTAAATGTAGAATACTCGACATTACATTTTATTATTGCTATTACAGTTTACAATTTTTTATAAGTTTCCTTGGGTATTGCATGGTCATAGTTACGAGAAAATTAAATTAAAATATTAACTCTTATAAAGATACTATTGATTAAAAATTATTACTTATAATTATTTGAGTAGCAACTAGTGATGTAAGTATGGTCATAGTCGTAGGGAGAGTTATAACAGCGGATCCTCTAGCCGCTCTCAGTACTATTTGTGCATTATCAGTACCCCACTGCATGCTGATTCGAGCTGATGCGATCGCGTTCAAACCAACTTGGAAGTTAGAAACGCTCGCTTGATTTGCTCTGAGCCACTGTTCCATCTGAAAATTGATAAGTATTAAAGATTATTATTTTAAAATAGAATACATTTCGGATAGACTTTCAAGAAATGGTAGATCATTTACACATTTCACAAGACTTAGATTATGTTTACAATCCTATGATTTGATTGAAACTGGATAAGATTTTTTTTAAGTACCTGTATCTCTGAACTATTAAAGCATAATAATGAAAATTTAGTAAGTATAATTAAATAATCTTTAAAGCTTCATTAACGTATTGCAAATGTTTGCTATGTTTTTATCTATAATTTGTAGAAATACATTGTACATGTCCTAAGTAATTTGTACTTACATCTTGCAGACCTTCTTCATCCATGTAGGAAGCTAAATTAGAGAGAATTGTTGTCGAACCAAGCCGGCAGTACAACTCTGTAAGATAATCATTCAGTTAGAAATTATCAATTATTTCAGACATATCTTGCAAATTTAGTAACATTGTGTTTACAATGTCAATAAAGTGACTTTATCAGAAGAATGGATCACAAATTCGTTATCTAGATCAACATATATTTTACGTAGCATATATCATAGAAAACCAAGTCTATATAGAGACGTATTGTCATGTTTTTTTTTTAAACCTATTCTGCCAATGTGCACTCTGATTGGGAATATTGAGTACAGTCTACTATACTTCGAAAAATAACCTTGGGCCAATATTTCCGCCAGTCCAACATACGTCAAAGAATTTGTGTGTTGCACCAACATTTGCGCCAATGTTAGTAATTAGCTAATAAGTCTTTTTCGTTATCCCCGTGAACAAAAAATATCACATGACATTTAATAATATGGCATTTTCATTCATTTACTTTGAGTCGTAAACTAATATAAAGATATTTGTTATTGTTTGTTTTGTTTTATTACACTTTTTGAATATTGCCATGGCTAATTAAAACAATAGAAAAGTTTATTACCATCCGTCATTAGTATTTAAGAGATACATTTAATTCTAAAAATTAGTAATTGTTTTCATATGATTTTTTTTGAACAAATATTATTGATATAACTAGATGAAAACCCGGCTACGCTCGGGTGAAATGTGACTCAAAATATACAATCATTGACAAAATGTAGGTAGATAGGAACTGTAACTTCACTGATACGTGTGAATCGGCCTTAACAAACTCAAGATGGCATCCAAGAGGCCAATATGATGAATGTCATTTGCACCATTAGAATTTAACAAAATACTCGACAATCCGAATTTTGCGGATATATGTTGTCGACACGAAATAATTATTTTTTACGTTTCATTATTTATCTAAAGATTCAATCGAGACTACCGTACCTCTTGACTGAATTATGAACATAGAGATTGGAAAAAACATCGGTCGATAAAATAAAAAGACTGTCTATTTATATTCGGCGAACCTGATGTGGATTGTGAGCGTTTTGCAAGTACTTTTAAGCAAATAGCTAACATCGTTAACGATATCAGACGATTTCTATAAAGAAGAAAATATAATTGTATTTCTTTTTAAATTTCAAATTTCTAAGCTGTGTTGGTGTAATTAAAGAAAAAAAGGCTTACCCCCGTCTAACGTCTTCGTGTCTCTCCTTTAGGAAGTCCAGAGCTACTCTAGTGTTTGACCGATCTCCCATATAGAGGAACGTAAATGCATTGACCCTATCTTGTGCCTTGACGTCATCGCTCAGTATCATTTCCAAGTACCTGATAAATATATTTTTTATTAATTATAAGTAATCAGTAATTGAACTTTTAAGCCTTTAAAAGGGGAATTCTATTCACCCGCTTGTAATTTAGACAATTTGCATCCTATGTTTTGCCCCTGGATGCAATATATATAATTACTAAATTTCATCGAATTCGGTTAAGTAGTTTTTGCGTAATCGACGAAGAAAATAATAAACACACAGACAACATTTTTTTTTAAACTATAGAAATATGTTCTGTAGTCGATTCCGAAGTCTCGCACAGTTTTTTTTCTTATGTACGGATAGATTAATTATTAGCAACTTTTCAGTTAGGAACTGTTAATGAATAACGTAAGGAGAACTTTACATAATTATGGTGAACAACCCTTTTCAGTGAAATCAAGTAAAGGTCTTATTTTTACAAAATATGCTTAACTAGTTAAATGTAAATAAATATGCGTTGCTCACGTATATCAAACAGACCCGCCGTCCTCCATGTCATCAAAAAATAGCTCTCCTTTTTTTTGTGATTCCTTCTTAATATAGGAACGACGCCTTGTTTTTTTTTAAATTATTATTACTTAAGAGTATATATGCGGTGGCGACAAATTTGAAAATTAGGTATTTCAGAAATCTATTGCGTCCCAAAGAAAGATTTATAAAACACGCACAATGCAGGCACAATTGCAGCTCGAGCTGATTTTACCTATGCAAAATATACGAAAACATCGCTTCGTTCGTTCGTTTGTTTTCTCCTCCAAAACTGGACTATTTTAATATTTCTTTGAATTATACAATAAGACTTTGGCTATCCCTCTGCGTTTTGCTTTGTTTGTTTTATTCATTAAAATTATTTAACGGAAGTCAGAGTGCCACGGTAATAATTGAGCATTTTTTCAAATTTTTAATATCTCCTATTTTCTTTCTACAATAATTAATTTATGGGAAAAAATCAAAACGTTTTGATTTTAACGTTTGTATGGAATAAACGCCACTCGCATATCCTCTTAATGATTCTGATTGTGTAGGCTGATAAAATGTTAATGAATTCCTTTTCCACGTTTGAGTTCATATTTCTGTCTCATGTCGGTCTAATTTAGATACTACTGACATATATTAAAAAAAGAATATAATATTATTTCATATTTGAAACCATAGCACCGGATCCGGACACAAAAAAAAGTTGTTGGTGCATTTGACCGGACCCACCTACGGACATGTATTTAGACCCGCTGAATCCGATTTTAAGGTCTGTTTGGCGCAGTCACGTCCTCGATTTGAGTAAAATGCAACAAAAACCCAATAAAAAAGCAAATAATTACGAAAAACTGCAATTTCCGCGATGAAAAAAAAATTGTTGAGTCGGATCAAGTATGGTTTTTATGTATTTCAATCCACTGAATCTGAATCTGAAGGTTAATTGTCCCGTTGAACAACTAAAAGACGCAAAATTTGCATAAAACTGAATTTATGCAAATAAAAAAAAAATGTTGATCCAGATTGAGTATAATTTTTATGTAACTTCTACCACTGAATCTGAAGTTTATTTGGCCAAATTGAAATTAACAAAATTTAAAAAATCTCAAAAAACTGAAAAAATTGGCCAAGTTGGAGTTATAAATATGAAATTAAAAAATCTATTAAGAGGATATGTTAGCGGCACTTATTCCATACAAACGGAGTCCCCTGTTTCGTCTGTGGATAATAGCATTATGGTGAATATTTATCCATCACCGCCATGCCCGTACGTTTTGATTTTTTCCATTAATTGGTTATTGTAAAATCTAGGAACCTTTGAAAATGAAAATGAAAATTGACGTGACCGCGCTAAACAGACCTCAAATTCGGGTTCAGCGGGTCGAAATACATGTCCGTAGATGGGTCTGGTCAAATGGAAAAACTTTTTTTTTGTGTGTGCCGCAGTAATTTATTGCATTTTTTATTGTATTAGCGTGATAATTTTCAAACTTAAATAACATTAACACACTATATTTCAGATATGAGAATACTGACTGGTTTGTGTTTGATTATTATTCAGTCAAACAAACAAAAGAATATGTTATAGTAAGAAAAGTCTTAACAAATCTAGATAAAATTGTCTTATAAACGTGCAAAGGAAATGACACTCATTTTTGCATAATAAATAAATTTACATTAAACAAAGATTTCACATTTATAATTTAATCTGAAATAAGTAGCAGAATGAATAAAACGGAACGACAAATAATGGTCCGGTTCGGATCTCGCATGTTCCCATCCAGATTAGGGGTAAATATTTTCGAGAGCCGGTAACACTAGCGAAATGTGATTACGTCATATTAGGTTATTTGATACTCACTCTCTCCTCGCCTGATCGTTTGTCGTGCACCCGAGGGATCTGAGCATGGCGACCTCATCGCCTTGGTTGTTGGAGTTACGGCGACGCTCGTACAAGAAACGCCACTCGTTGTATCCGCCGTCACGGAGTCCCTCACAGAAAACGTGACGTCTTAAATTCGGATTCACGCTGTAATTTATATTTTATTATCCGTCACGGAACGCACGGCGAAAATATGTAAAATATCAAACGTCCGTGTTATTTGCTGTCACGGCAGACGAGTCGGTTTTGCTGCCGAGATGCGTCAACAGATGTCTCACATTAAAAATATACCCATACGAAGTACCTACCTACCTATCGTACTATGATGAATGATTACCTATTAGGATGAGAGGTGTCGCTAAATGTCTCAAACCGTATATACGTCTATGACGTCAGAACTTTCGTGAGCTAACTATTACGTCTTATTATTATCATCTGGATAATACGCAAAACTCACTAATCAACTAATGTTCATTTCATGACATGTTAAATCTCCAATTATCCAATATACTCCAATTAAATAAATAGTATTTCTGTTTCACGGCCGAAATAAACACGAAACTAATTGAACTTGTTAATAATTTTGTTTTTATTCTGACGCTATTTGGATAACAGAGATTAATACACAGTTATTTTCGTAGTGTCATCTAGTATTAAGTAAATAAAATACGATGAATTTGAGAATGTTTTTATTCTGTTGTAGTAACTCTTTAGTTTTCTAACAGATGGCACTAAAAGTACATAAACATTCTATCCAATGAACACTAGGTAAATTGTTAATGTTCATTTTTTTTAATAGTTATAAAATTGTATAATTTTTTTATCACATTGTATATTATTTATAACATATCTAGATATTAAGTTAATTTACTACGTTAAAGCACAAATCTATACGCGTAATAGTTTTTTTAATAAAGTGTACCACAAAAATGCTCAGGTTGTGGGATAGTTTTAGGGCTCGCTTCCCTCGCCTTAATTATAATTGTCACGTTGCCAGCTCATATTTCGTTGTATGCAACGTTGCCGATCTTCGTTTTCGACTCTCTATTTGCTACAGGACTGTTGCAACCTGCATAGCCGGCTTTCGGAACAGTAATAATAATAGCAGATATACAGACTGATAGATTTTGTCTTTACCAATGGCAAGCAAGATTTTGTTTATGGTGGCACTAATGTTGTTGCTAAAATGCAGTGCTGTTCTTTCTTCTTTTTGATATAAGAATTTTTAAGTATCTACTAATGGTTGCCCAAGACTTCATCAATGTGAATTTTCCACCTTCATTGTGCGTTTTATCTTGTATATTATGGTTTTATATAAATAATATTATGACCATTATCTAATGTTCATGATATCTGCGCATCATACTGAGGAATGCACATAGAAATGTGTTCGAGTTAGTCACGACTGTAATCAAACGAATCGCGCTGGGCCCTAGTCTAAACGATTCGGGGTCGTGATGAACCCTGGCCGACCTGCGATTCGCAGTAGACCAAAATAATGTAAGATCGACACTTACCTCTCGAGTAACGCCGGTGTCCTGCTTCACCTTCCGTAGCCCGTGTGTAGTAAACAGTGTATAGTGTGAATGTGTGAATTGAGTAATAGCTAGGAAGGCTTAACAATCAACAAACAATCAATTTAACATTTACCGCTAATCACAAATAACTTTCATCTATATCAACGTGTTCTCGCGTCAAGTTATTTCCAAACACTGAACCCTGCGACAATTCTCGCGGGCACGAAAGAATTCAAGTGCCCCTTTTTTTTATGATCAATATTTAACAACCCCCCGTCCCGGACAGAAGGATTATGTCCGCTAGTAAATTGGTAAACGAGCTAAGGTGGCAATTGCTCGCTTCACAACCGAATCTCCTACCATAACTTCGGCCACTCTGGGGACCCCATCCGACCCGTAAATTAATTTTACAATACGTCCTCGACGCCAATGTAACGGCAATGAATTTGGTTCCTTGACCAGTACAAGATCTCCCTCCTTGGCTGAATCCGTCTTGTCCGTCCACTTAACGCGCTGTTGTAAAGTGTGCAGATATTCAAGAGACCAACGATGCCAAAAATTCTGAGACATCTGCTGTAACAATTGGAAACGAGTCAATCGTGATAGCTTCACGTCCCTGAAGGGGTACTCGGGCAGGGCGTTAAGTGGTTGGCCAATTAAGAAGTGGCCGGGAGTCAAAACCTCTAAATCATTTGGATCGGACGAGAGTGGGCAGAGCGGACGTGAATTGAGAACGGCCTCAATTTTGCAAAATACGCTAGCAAGCTCTTCGTAGGTTAAAATAGTTTCACCAATAACCCGGCGGAGATGCGTTTTTGCAACCTTTACGACTGCTTCAAAAATTCCACCCCAATGAGGACAAACCGGTGGATCAAACATCCAAGTTATCCCCATTTTTGACGTTGCGTGATCTATACTATTCCTATTATTTGACAAAAACTCAACAATTTCCTTAAGATAACGATCTGCTCCCTTATAATTCGTACCGCAGTCAGATCGAATCAGCGAAGGTAGTCCACGGCGAGAAACAAATCTACCTAGCGCTGCAACAAACGCTTCAGTGCTGAGGGCACTTACAATTTCCAAATGAACCGCCTTGGTGGAGAGACATACAAACACACACAAATATCCCTTAAGTGATTTAGCATTACGTAAGTGTGATGATTTAATTGCGAATGGTCCAGCAAAATCTGTTCCCACTCCGGCAAAAGGCCGAGTTTCAGTGACTCGATCTGGAGGCAAATCACCCATAATCGGCTGAACTGGTTTGGCTTTTAATCTGTAACACTTCATGCATCTAAATAATACACTTCGAATAACGCGCCTAGCGGATAAAATCCAAAACTCACGGTGCAGCGTAGCCAAAAGAGCGTTGAGGCCGGCATGGGCGTTTTGAATGTGACGTTGAGTCACCAATAAATTTACGAAAACTCCCCCCTTAGGCAGCAATAAAGGGTGACGAGCTTCACAAGAAAGATTGGAATTTTTAAGACGTCCTCCGACCCTTAGCAGACCCGCTTCATCTATGAAGGGGTTTAATCGGGCAATGGAACCCTTTAAACCTAAACCTCGTTTCAAGGTATCAATTATGTCTGCAAAATGCTCTATTTGTACTACGCGAACCCAAAACGCTAAAGCCTGTTGTCGTTCAAAAGAGGACAAAGTCGTAGTCTGTATTTTAATCTGGGGATTCCTTCCATTGTGTATGAATCGTCGAATCCAAGCAGTAACTCCAATCAACTTATCAAAAGAGCTGTATTTATTCAAAAGAATGTTCAAATTATAAGGTGGCAAATTCTCTACGACTCCAATACGTAATCCGGGTAGAACATCTGGAGAGGAGAATTTGTTTTGAGGCCAAGAATAATCAGGTTGTAACAACCACTGTGGGCTCCACCACAGAGTGTTATTTATCAGAGCAGAAGCCATACAGCCACGTGAAGCGCAGTCTGCAGGATTTATCTCTCCTGGTACATGTCTCCAAATTAAAGAGGCTTCAGAATTCTGAATTTGTGAAACTCGATTTGCAACAAAAACTTCCAAATTATGAACGTATGCTCGAAGCCAACAAAGCACAATTTCGCTGTCAGACCATGCAAAGATGTCAGATATTTCAATAACAGTACCCAAACTAGAGCGAATGTGATTAAGAAGGCGAACAAGAAGAGCCGCTCCTGATAACTCTAACTTTGGAATGGTCAATCGGGATCGAATAGGTGCTACTTTACTCTTTGCCATCACCAATTGTACTGCAATTTGTCCGGAGACGCTGATAGTCCGAACAAAAACCGCTGCCGCATACCCTCGCTCGGATGCGTCACAAAATCCGTGGAGGCTTACTCGGCATCGTCCTACTGGAAGAAAAAACATCGGGGTATAGAAATGTTATTGACTTCGGGTAGTGAAGACACAATAGAAATCCACTCTCGCAACAAGTCTCCCTGCAGAGGCTCATCCCAGGTGACTTCCGATATCCAAAGTTTCTGAAGAAAACATTTAGCCAAAAAGATGACAGGCGCTATCCATCCGTTTGGATCGAAAGTGCGGGCAACAGTAGACAAAACTAAACGCTTAGTCCAGATTTTAGGGGAATCCAACTTCACACGATACGTAAAAATATCTTGAACAGGTTGGTACTGTATGCCAAGAACTGCCACCAAATTTGGAGTATCAGGATTTTCAAACAGATGAGGATCTTGTTGATGTGCCTCTGGGAGATCGCTTAATAACTCAGGACAATTCGATAACCATTTCCTCAGCTCGTATCCACCCGACTTCAAAATCGCGATCAACTCATCTCTCAGGATTCGTGCATTCTTTACATTGGATTCTCCGGTACAAATATCGTCAACAAAGACAGAATTTTCCAAAATAGCGGCTGCACGGGGATACTTCAGTCGATCACGTTTAGCTAACTCTAACAACGTTCGTATAGCAATGTATGGACTGGATCTTAAACCATATGTGGTTGTGTTCAGTTCGTAAACTTTGATTGGTTCACAAGGTTGTTCACGCCACAAAATCAATTGATACCGCCTATCGTCCCTATGAACAATGGTTTGCCTGAACATCATCCGGATGTCAGCCACGAAAACAATTTGATGGCGGCGAAAATGTGTGAGAATATCCGATATATCTCGATGAAGCTTAGGGCCAGAGTGCAAGCACTGATTCAATGAAACTCCAGTCGACGTGGGGGCAGAGCCGTCAAACACCACTCGAATCTTACTATCGGGGTTTTTCAAAACGGCGTGATGGGGCAAAAAGTAGTGCTCGTGGGAACGCCAATCAAAATCAGATATCGACATATGTCCCAACTCTTCGTATTCACGCATAAAAGTAATATATTTATTTCTGAAGTCCGTATCTCTTCTCATACGGCGCTCCATGGACAAAAGCCTCCTTTCAGCTATAGGTCGTGACTGACCAAGCAGAGACCGTGAAGGTAGAAAAGGTAATCTAGTAACAAATCGGCCATCAACCCGGCGACCAGTGTTATTCTGGTAAAATAATTCACATTCTTGGGCAAGTGGGTCGATTCTAACTGCTTGGGGAGGCTCCTCAACTTCCCAGAAACGCTGTATTGCGTCATTAAGTGAGATTCCTACTTCTAAGGATTGATTTTCGTTTAAGGAAATAACCTCAGGCAAAACGGGACCAAAGAAACTAAAGCCAAAAATCGTTGGTATGGCTACTAAGCCATTCGGTTGCAAAATTTGAAGATTACCGGATAAAATTAATCCCAACACGTCAGCACCTAAAAGTAAATCTATAGTCCCAGGAACAAACCATTTACGATCAGCAGGAGGCAAACCTGCAGTCATTCTTATTGCAGTTTCCGGTATCGTAATCTGGGGATGTCTGCCCAAAATGTCATCTAAGATTACTGCCCTAGCCACTATACGGGGTTCACCCTTCAAAGGTGAAAATAAAACATCAACCCTTCCCTTAAGATCCGTGGCTTGAATTCCACCGATACCATATATCGGCCCATGATGAGCTTTCCATGGGAGGCCCAACTTTCCCACCAAATAGGAAGAAACAAGACAGCCTTGTGAACCCGAATCCAAAAGGGCGCGAACTATCGCAATCTTACCCTTCGGGCCCCACACCTTAACTGAAACTGTTGGCAGGAGAACAGTTTCAGGTGGGGTGGCTGTGGTGGGAGAGAGAGGGCAGCAGCTACCTAATGCTGCCAATCGTAGTAAGGCTGAGGATCAGCCTGTGGGGAAAAATTGCGGGTGGAACTCGCTTTATTATTTGTACGGCGTCCAAGCCAAGGAGAGCGCCGCTCGAGGGGTGGCCAGTCCTTTAGGGATTGCGAACATTTCGGTGAATGTTCAACCGCAAGATATCCGCTTCTCTTCTGATTGGTAGGGGAAGAGTCACCCCCGCCCCTGGGAAGGACTTTCTTAGAATAATCCCTATGTGGTTGAGTAGGTTCATCTGAGAACCGACAACGATCCACAGGGGATGATAGCTGACCATCCATAGGATGTTGGCCGGAGTAAACTCCCCCGCCCATGCGGGGAGTAGGTGAGTCATTCTCCAATCGTCGAGAGCCATGCATATTCATGCATAGGATTGGGTGGTGGCTACCTTGACAATGAGGGCAGGGACGAAATCCCCTACAGTCCCTCTGAAAGTGCTGCCCCAAGCAGGAATAGCACCACTTCCGTGCATTCGCGATCCCCCGCCTATCCTTAACACTTCGATCTAGGAACCTAGGGCAAATATGGACTCGGTGTCCAGTTTCGCGACAAAAACTGCAACGTGAATCTTCCTCACATATGGCATAGCGATTAGCCGGGCGACGGGGATCACCAGTAAGTAGGTTATCCTTTCGGCGCTGTTCTGGTCGTTGCTCAGGAGTTTGAGATGAATAGGCAATACCGGAATTGTCAATCAACCGGCACTCACCCTCTAAAAATTTTAATAGGTTTTCGAAAGATGGCAAGTATGTGGCACCATCACCACCGTATAACTGTTCGAATCTAACCTTGAGCTCGTAAGGTAACAAACCCAAAATAATATGAAGGAGCAAGAACGACCACTGGTCCACCGGCAAACCTAATCCTTTCAAAGCGTTGCACGCGGTGAGTACTGGATTCAAAATATCAACTCGTAAGCGGTCAACTCTAGTAACCCGAGGTAAGGTTAAAAGTCGCGTAACATGTGCATCCGCCAAGCATCGAACGTTTTGGTATCGCCTGGCGAGCAAATCCATAGCGGTATGGTAGCTGTCGTCAGTCATATCCAAATGCGCTACCAAATCCCAGGCCTCGCCACTGAGAGAGGCTCGAAGATACGCCAATTTTTGACTTTCCGACAAATCCTTCCGTGCATCTACTAAGCTCGAAAACATAGCGAGGAACCCTGGGTACTTCTCTATAGTACTATTAAATTTGGGGAGGTCTAAAGTTGGAAGTTGCCCCAACAATTCCGGATGTGTGGGGGGTCGTGTTGCCCCCGATACATTTCCACTAGCACCCATTCTCTCATTGAGAATAGTTCGTGCACCCTGTGTGATTGTATCGATCAACTCGTAAAACTGGGCCACGTCAGCCTCCACCGTGTCGGTCAATATTTGTTCTGGCGTCGAATTTAAAAATGACTCATAAGCAGAGTCTACAGCCGCTTGTCGTTTTTCAATACCTTTAAATCTCTCTAGGAGAGCCTCCTGCCTATCAACCCTGCCCACTAAGGCGGCAGCAGAGGTCGCCCAAACTAGTTCTGTTCGAATCCGCTTAGTATGCATTGATGCCATAGTTAAACAAAGAATAAAGAAAAACAACAAAAAAAATGAATAAACAAGTAACAAGATTAATTAAATTAACTAAACTACAAAATCAATTAAATTAAACAAAATATCTAGGAAGCAAGCCAACCCAACTGCAAGCTCTAGTGCAAGAACATATTATATTCGACGACTCAGTATGAACAAACAGCCATACGAAATAAATGTAGGTATACAAAAACGCACCCCGTCCCGGAAGCAAACCGCGTGAGCTTATTCTAAAATATTGTATATTACGGACCGGTAGGAGTGAATTATTGATCAATGTTTACAAAGTAACAAACAATGAAACATAAACAAAATTATTACAATCACACTAACACAAAACCAAACAAAAAAAATATTTATATTTATAATTATGAAGTGGACGACTAGCCTAAAGTGGTTATTGAGCAACAAAATTCCAATTACAATTAAAATAAAACGCGAAATAACCACGCTCTGCTACCAAAATGTTCGAGTTAGTCACGACTGTAATCAAACGAATCGCGCTGGGCCCTAGTCTAAACGATTCGGGGTCGTGATGAACCCTGGCCGACCTGCGATTCGCAGTAGACCAAAATAATGTAAGATCGACACTTACCTCTCGAGTAACGCCGGTGTCCTGCTTCACCTTCCGTAGCCCGTGTGTAGTAAACAGTGTATAGTGTGAATGTGTGAATTGAGTAATAGCTAGGAAGGCTTAACAATCAACAAACAATCAATTTAACATTTACCGCTAATCACAAATAACTTTCATCTATATCAACGTGTATTCTCGCGTCAAGTTATTTCCAAACACTGAACCCTGCGACAATTCTCGCGGGCACGAAAGAATTCAAGTGCCCCTTTTTTTATGATCAATATTTAACAAAATGATTATGATTTAGTGGTAGTGTGTGATGTAAAATTACGTTTATCGAATCCCGTGATAAGTTTTTAGCTTTCCATGAAGTAAAACAATAATATGTCACAACAAGGATTTCCTTTTGAACAGATGAAAGTTTTAATTAAATCATTCTATTCTTAAAAGTTTTTTTAACTAAGATCAGTATCCTTATTTTTACTAAATTTCGTTTGTATTTTGTTTTTGAAAAAAAAAAATACAAAAAAAATTGAGATAATAAACTCTATAAAATTTCCGCGTTCATTTTATATTTATTAAAAAAAACCGTTATTTTTTTTTATTATCTAAAAAAAAACTTAAGTAGAAAAAGTAGCCACACTTGAAAGTCTTTCGCCTTTTCAGAATAATCGTATTAAATTGTTCTATGAATTAAAGTGAGATCGGGTTGAAATATTAGCTTAAAGAAATACGATACCTCACGCCACTGGTCCTTAGCGCGGTGAATTTCTGAACAGCGTCGTTGACACAAGCCGAATGTCCGATGTTGCAAGCAAACGTAAGGACGAAGAACCTATTCAGGGTTCTGGTGAGTGGCTCATTGGGGTTCACTTCGAAACCGAGATCAGTAACCACAGCGTCCAAGAATTCGTATAAAATTTCCTGTTGAATTTACCTGAATAAACCTTTTATGTTGAATGAAACAATTTTACACTTTCAAAGTTAGTTAAGGAATGTTTCACCCAATATGATCCTTTTTACCAACAATCCTGCGTCCTGCTGTGACTTTTTCTGTTCAATATACGGACGTAAGAATAATCGCTGGCCAAATTTGGCCAATAGCTCATTTGTACAGTTTTTGGGTTCAATTAATGTTGGGCGTAGTATAAACAGAAAATGCTTTAGTCAGAAAGATTGGTTTCTTGTCATATTTGCATTAATATACATATTAATAAACTTTCATTCATATTAGGTGTATTCAAAAGTAACATATTTTTGTTATTCAGATATATGTTACTTACCTAACTACCACAGACTACTACAAACTGACTCCACTTTTTCTATGGGCAGTCGCAAATATCAAAAATTCTAGTTTTGGATATACCATAGGCTACAATCTTATGCTTTGATTACAATCTTACTTGGTATTCAGAGACAGTGTGGGTCAACATGGTAACCATAAGTACGCTAACTTAAAGGCACTAGGACCCAAATGATGCTGTTATTGGTGTATACCAATAGGTATTTGGCGACACATTTTAAAATCTGAGGGTGGTGTTAGTTAGCCAGGCGGATATTAGTACGAAACAGACAGGAATGAGTTAAAAAAATTGTCTTACGTCGAATTCAGCTAAGACGTCAGGGAGATGCAGAAATCTGTTCCTCAGCCAGCTGAAGCCGGTGACAGCGGGATACCATACATAGTAACTGGTGTCTCGTTTCAGAAAGTCCAGGACTTGGAATCCAAGGTCGTAGGTCATCCTTTCTGAGCGCATTAAGGCAAACACGTCATCCACGATCTAAAAATAAATATTCAACTTTATAGTAATTGTTCTTTGGATTATTGAATACATATTCCCTTTATAGAGAGTCGAATTGAGAGTAAAATTTAGAGAAATTGTTTTATCACTATTACTAAAATAATAATATACATAACAGAACATATAGTAACATAACCCTTCCTTATCTTCACTATTATAATAGTCTTCAAATCCGACCAAATCTTTTAGCACACTGAACTGATTTTGGCTGGGTTCTTTTGTTGTTACGTTTCGCGAATAATATCTCTATTTTTTATAAAATTATTATTAATGCATAGAAAATTGTTTAAGTTAGTATTGTTTTAAAAAAAACTAGAAAAAAGACAAATTATTTTAAATTTTTTCATATAAATTTAATCCGAGCAACCTGGATAGGGCGTAAGAGTTAATTATTTGTCTCTTTATTTATTGTCTGTTAATTAGAATACTTATAATTCGAGAACAACTGAACAATCTTATATAGTTTCCCTTGTGAAACATATGTACGCTCCGTTCCTAGATTTTAGTAGAAATAGTAGTTGTTGCGTTAAGTAGTAGGTATATGAAATAAGTTTAAAAATAATAATCAATGATGTTGCCGAAAGATGACCACCATCGCGTTATTTGCAATATTATAAGTAAACTAGTGAATATTTTAGAGATATTATGTACGAATAATTCTAACAACTATAAACTATTATAATATAGTATATAATTCTTTCCATGTGAGCAGCAATAGATATATATTATTGTGTTTACAAATAAGCTGTCAACATAATTTAATAAAGCGCCATCTACCATAATACCGCACAACTTATTGCTCATATTGGAGACTTTACAAGTGTAAATGATATGTTCATAGATGGCGTTACTTGTTGATAATAACATGAAATGTGATAACAAAGACTATGATTTATCTATGGTGATAATAACAAACTATGAATGACGCTTAGAGAACAATTGAAAAGAAGTAATTATTTAATTGTGTAACTATTTACTATCATGTGATCGTACATTGTAGTTACATTTTTTTTATATATGAGAGCATAATCGGTTCTTTGATTTTAAATGCATAATTACAATGAGATAGTTCATGTAAAATACTAAGTACACTAAATAACTATATACAAACAGATATACAATAATTGTTAATATTGATGATTATACAAGATACAGTTCTGTGTGGGGTCGAACTCGCACTCTAAACATCAAAGTAGGGCATGAGATATCTCAGTCTGTAAAAGATATGTAAAGGACGATGCAGTGGTGGTTCGAGGGGGGAGCTTCTTAGTGTTGATAACACCCTTCTCCCCTCCAAAAACATATACAGGTCGAGTTGACAAATCTCTTAAAAATAGACAATCATTTATGAAAGACTTCAATACATTACTAACTTCCTGCTAAAACGTTTAAACGATGAAATCTATAAATATGTTGGTATTCCAAATAATTGTGAAACGCGATAATTTACCGTACCCTTATTCACACCCCTCTAAATTTGACCCCTTCCCAAAGTTTTTGGCTACGACCGCAAGAGAGAGTCTTGCAATATTTAGATAATGTTCTGGCAATAAATATGCTTTACGACGTTAAGGCTCGATGTATAGGCAAGTTCACAATAAGCAAGTAGTAGTTGGTTTGTAGAGATTAATTCCATGAACAGAGCCCATGAGATTATGAATTAATTTTGATGAAAAATCTGTACATAAGTATATATTTACATACCTGAGCTCTGTTCAAATGATGAATACTGGAGAAGTTGTTGTTCAGTGCATTGGTAATCATTTCCCAGTTGTGTGTATCGTAATTAACACGATAAATACCTGGAATCATTGTACCATTACAGTATTATATTATTTTTTATGTGTGTTCAGAATAAATAAAAATATTAAACGTGCATCAGACAACATCTAAAATTCAAATAAAAACTTCATATATTTTTACAAAACGGTGTACATAAGTATTTGTATATACATTGTATACATCCATTAAATTGATTTATTTATTATTTATAATTAACGTTTTATTTTTTTAAACAAACGACAATTTTTTTTGTAAAAAAAAACCATTTGTTTTGGGATAATATTTCCGATTACACCAAAGATGATTTTAACGTTTTCGTAATACGAATAACGGTACATAGACTAAAAACTAAACAACAGAAAAATAGCTATAAATCACTTAGACTAATATCTACTTTCTCATTGCAAATCTGGATTACTAACATAGCTTTATGAGACAACTTGTTAGTACATTATAATTGAATGTATACCACGCGCCATCTAATGAGAACATGTTTTTATTCTAACCTAGCTAATAGTAATAGTAGCTAAAGCTTTACAGCTTCACCGTAACTTTGGGAGCGAGTGCTGAAGGCACTCGCCGCAAAAGGTAACTATCACAAGGGCACCAAAATGGTACGAACCTCGGCTTGGCCGTTACTTGTGCGTAAAAATTCCTGCGGAATTTTGATCCTACCTAAGCCCTACATTTTTTCTTTATAAATAATAATAAAAAAGTTTCTTACAGGACCTATGTACCTGCGTGTTATGTGCAGGAGTGTGTATGCAGTGTTGTGCGTGTATGCTTAATGCATGCAGTGTCACTGTATCGCGCTGGTAGCGGCGTCAACAGCCTCCCCAGTTGGGGAACGGAGAACATATTGGGCCGCCACCGGAGAGAGATCAGGAGGGTAACAAGAACATGCGCAATGACCTCTTTATACGTAAGTAAGAGGTGAAGTACGAAGTGGGGGGGAACATTTTGCTACACGGACTAATAGCAACGCGCCATTTTTGTTTGAACTTACTAAATACTATAAACTTGAAAGGTCTTGACAGCTTTATACCCCCCTCTACTTTATCATGAATAGTTACACCCCTTCCCTTGAGATTACCATAAGAATTGACATAATTGAACAACAAAAAAAAAATCTATCAGGATTTAGATCACCCCAGCCTCGTATTGATACTTGAACATCCCCTTGTAAAAATTATAAAAAAATAATTAAGGGCTCCCGAAAATCACGATACCTTTCTGCTGTACATTTAAGATCACCCACTCATGTCCAGGTGTTTTGCGGATCTCATCGGTTCTTGCAGTCATAACGTGGGTAGGTCGCAGAGCATTCCAGTCAGGATTGTTGCCAGAGGTATATGTTAAAGGTAACGGCCACACTTGTTGAGTTTGTTGAGCTGTAGCACTCACGAGGAAGCGTTCCTGTAAGGATAAAAATTTATAATCAGCTCCTTCGTTTATAGTTCAATGTTAGTTTTCAATCACAGGGATCTTGGATTTAACTATTATAGACCTTTTATTTATTATAGACCATAAACATATGCTTGATTGAGTTATTCAAATCAAATTCAAATTGCTTTCAAAATATTTATTCAGTTTAAGCCTTGAAAACAACCCAGTTATCGATAAGAACCGGCAACAAACTCGAACTGGTTTTTTTTCTAATTTTATGTTATCAAATATTATAGTTATTATATAATACAATATTTATTAGTAGATGCACAGAGAAAGTTCTTATCTCCAGACCACCATAATGATCCACCCTATAATAATATTTAGCTGTAATTAATTCCATCCATCCATTCAACCGAAAGACGTACACTATTGGATATAGGTCTACCACAAAGATTTCCACAACGACCAGTTTTGCATTAAGCGGATTCTGGCGACCTTCGCCAGGTCATCAGTCCACCTTGTGGGGGCCCTACCCACGCTACGTCTTCCGGTGTATTGTAGCCATTTGAGAATCCGTTGGCCCCATTAGTCATCAAGTCAATGTCGGTTACTTTGGTTCTTCTAATTTGTTCTAATAAATTAATTAACTAATATTATGAGGAAATAATTACAATTAAAGAATAGTAAGCTATTATCTGCCTGACTAACCTGCCTGAGGTTCATTACACCAGTACTCATGTCGACATCCACATGAAGCACTGGGTATCCTGGTTCATCAACCCAGTATTGCATAAAGGATTGTATGTCAAAAGTGCTGGACAAAGTTCCGTCTTCTCTTACTGCGGTCGCGAATGCCCTATACAAATCTTCAGGGAACGCGTGTTCATAAGATCTGAAAAATTACATTATGTTTTTAGATGACTTAACATTTATATCATATATAATAGATAACCAAATAAGGGGAAGTGTTTATAAAATATCGATCTAACTTATTGTGATATCGTTTTAAATTAGCGTGCAATTTACTAACTCCATTATAATTGACTAGATTTCAAATGACTGATTTTATTATAAATAATAGATTCTAACTACCTACTTCAGTTTCAATCAAATGAAATTTGTTTTTTTATAGTTCTTTTAAAACTTGGAGCCAGTCAAAATGTCGCACGTGCTCATTTCACGCGCCAATAAAACCATTGTTAGTATGCGTTCCTTAGCCAATAATCGACGAGCGTTGACAATAGAGCCAATAATTACTTGGTGATAGTAATAGAGAACAAACTAGTTATTTAAAGAAAACAAACGCTATGGGGTCGTGTGATAAACATATTTTGTTTAAAGTTATTCTACCATGTTTTTTTCATTCACTGGAAAATAAGGATTTCAAACACTTATTTCATAATTATCAATAAATTATTCTTATCCATCCATTAACCTGTCGACAAGGAAATAGTTCAAAGCCTTCTTAAATGTATCTTCAGTGACGAAATGCTTCATCATCAGTAAGAATGAAGCGCCTTTCGAATAGCTGATGCCAGTAAAATGCCCAGTAACTTGTGTTGGGCTGTTTACGGTGTGACGTAGCGCTCTGGTGCTGAGCGAAGCATCAGTTGACAAAGAGCTCTGAAGATACATAAGGTTGAATTGGTCTGCAAGTTCCAGTGATGGATCCACCTGTAAAATGTTCACAGTTATAAGATTAACATGTATGCAATCAAGGCATACTTTGGCAAATCCAATTTGATATGCCTTGACATTCTAAAGCTGTTTTAATACTGATAAAGTTAAGTATGTCATTATCACTTTTATACTCTTAAAAATAACCGCATTACTACACACGTACGTACGTCCAGTACTACAAATTAAAACCGATGAATATTTTACTTAGCTTAAAATCGATGATACTGGTACGAGGAAAATAGAAAAGTCATTTAAATAAAATACTAACACCATCCATCGCGAAATATTCGAAGTAACTAGCAAAACCTTCGTTAATCCATACATTGTCCCACCATCTGCATGTGATGAGGTTTCCAAACCATTTGTGGGCAAGCTCGTGAGATGTTATTGTACCGATGTACATTTTGTCGAGAGCATTTGTCTCACCTTCTTCATAGAGCAAGCGCAATTCTCTAAAAGAAGAAAATGTGACACATTATCAGTATATGCGAGAACTTTTATTTTAGCTTTTCAAGAAATCCTAAACCTTAAAGGTATTCTTAATTAAAAAACTAGAGCAAAATTTTAGTTTGGATTATTTTTACTTATTACCTGTATGTAACTAATCCCCAGTTCTCAGTTGCACCAGAAGCCCAAAAAGGAGATGCAATTTGATCGTTCTTCATATCCGGTGCCATTGTATAGTAATCTATACCGAAGTAATCTTCCATCCAACGTGTTAGTGGAGGCCCAACTTCCAAAGCATATTCACCTTGACCTCTAGCATTAGGTCTTGCAAGAATACGATAAGATCTTATTGGGTCGTTATTGTCAGCGATAACAGTAAATTCTTCACTGATGTGGAATGAAATTAGGTAAGCTGACATTCGTGGTGTGGTATGGAAAACTTCCCTAACGCGATCACCCATTCTGTAATATATGTATGTAACACATAATTTATGAAAATAACATCATAATTCACAATCAGGACAAATCGAATTGACAATTATTGAGATGTTTCAACACTGGTTAAATTGTAATGGTATATGAAATACGTTTAATGAAACATAAGCAGAAAAAATAATATAAAAACAAGGACTCTTTATCAATTACTGCGGTAACTAGTTTGTTTATATACTCACGGTATAGTTTGTCTGATTCTCATATTGGAGAAAGTCTCTGTGAAGTTAGCGGGTCTGTTGATGATAATGTTAAATGTCGATTTGAATCCTGGTTCATCGAAACTAGGGAAAGTTTGTCTTGAGTGTGTCGGTTGCAAGTGAGTAGCTGCGTACCAGCTACAAAGGAAATAGTTCTAGTAATTTCATTTCATAGTTAAAATAAAGGACTTTATTCTTAATTCACAAGGTAGGGATTCCTGGAGGAGTATGGGGAGATAAATGCAATTTTAGGAAAACCAACGTCACAGGCTGCTAGAATTCTACTCTGCATGAATGTCTCTTTGGTACATATAAAGTAAACAATAACTAGATATGTCTTATACTTTCAAGTTCTTATACAACGACTTATAATCATCCAGGATTAATTGAAGCCTTGTTAATTGTATAGATAAAAAAAAGGTAGTAATTCAATAAACTCAACTGGATCTCAACTACCGTACACTTATAGAAACCTATAATCGGGAGCACCAAGTGTTTCTAAACCGGCCTAGAAACTTTAGCCGTGGTATTTTTTTACACGATATAGGCTCAGTGCTTTGATAACAATCTCACCTGATGTTAAGTGACGATGTGGTCCAGGATGATAAACACAAATCCTAGCTACTGATTTACAAGTGATGCTGCCGGAACACACCCTATTGGTATTGGACGACAGGTTTTCAAACTTGAGGGTGGTAGCTACCCAGGCGGGCATCATTAGAAAAGGCCCTACCACCATGCTATGGTTTCCTCGCGATGTTTTCCTTCACCGAAAGCTCAGACCGATTTTAGAGTTGGATAGGTGGGATCGAACTCGCGACGATTGACGCCGAATCCAACCGCAGTTCCCATTGCGCCATCATCGCTTATTGAAGCTTATATGCTTGCATGATGAGTTGCGGCTGTCTATCAATCTATCGGCGGTTGCCATTAAACTTGGACAATACTTTATTATTTAGCTTGAAATTGATGGTAGCTAATTCGAGCTTGGCAATATGAAGTTAGAAAAAGAAATACGGCGGTGATAGTTCGTTCGAACGAGATCGTTGTAAGATTAGAAATTATTAAAGAACTACTTACTGAAGTCTTCCGTCATCTCCGATATAGTTGCCTCTAAAAACACCTCTGGATAAAGGAGTTTCATTAATATTACCAATGTAGACGACCGTAAGCAAGTATACTCGGCCGTTAACTAAGGTTGTTCCCTCGGCTAAATTAATTCTCAAGAAATGGTATTCACGTATGCGTTCGAATGGATTCCTGACATCTATTCTAAGCGGTACTCCAGTATCATCAGTAAGACTGACTCCAAGTATTTCACGTACGTTCTCTTGGACTATTAAAGATGAAATATTTCCCCTGACGGCCTACAAGAAAAGCAACACATTATTAGTTTGTATTCTCACCGTTAATACAATAAATGATATCTATACTAATAAATAAAATTGTAGTGTCTGTATGTAATGTCAAACTATTTTTTTGTTACTAAATACATATGAATGTATACACGATACCTACACCAAAAAATACAGTTTTAAAATCGTTTGTCTGTCTGTCTCTTTGTTCCTGGTAAGTCCCGGAACGGCTGGGTGGATTTTTTCGGTAGATAGATTTAGTTACTCCGGTTAACTTATTGTACCATTGATTTTCTTAAATAATTAGGGCTTTGCGTAAAAACATAAAATTCATAAAAAAATTAACAAAACCCGATTCAATGCAAGTTTTACTGGCGAGTGTTTGAATTTATGAGATATATTTTTACTTTATCTCAGTATTAAAAAAAATTAGGAAAATAATTAGGGTTACGTATAAAAAAAAATTAAATCCCAATGAAGAACTTTAGTATCTTTTTTTAAGTAATCACCAGTACCTATCTATACAAATAAAACTGTAAATTTCACGTGTCTGTAAATTTTCTATTGTTGTGAAAAGAATTATTACAATGGACTAAAAATAGGCAATTAAACACATTTCTATCATTTTTAGAAATGCCCTTCTGTCTGTTTGTTTGTGCAGGTATCATTTCGAAAGTACTAAGTATATTTTATAAATTCAAAAAGTAATTATAAACAGTATTTCCGAGTTACATAAAAACTTTATTTCATCATAATCGGTTTACTCTATCAAAAGTTATAGTAATTAGAATGACACGCGGCGACTTTAGTAGGAAAGAAGACTTTAGTAGAAAGAGTTTGTAAATAAATGCGTTTTAGTCTTATTCGAGAACAAAAAATTGATGGACAATACATAAATACATAGTAAATGAGAAAATAATATTCTGATATTTTTATTTTAACCGGCATTTTAACCGTTGTATTAAGAAGTTGTTTTTTTTTTATGAAAGTAGTGAACTGAATTTCAATTATCATATCAATAGTTAAATATGTGGGGAATATAATATTATTCATAGATGGGACTATACGTGTTTTTTAATTATTTGGACTGTTCTGAAGCGAACGGGACAGGACGAGAGAAAATAATTATCTGAAATTCACGCGAGCGAAGTCACGGGTACATTATTTCATAATTACCTTGTTATTATAGATACCTTATAGTTATACCTGACTCGATCAGATTCCCATAAATAATATTATACTGGCTCGAACTTATAATTTACTTATCACTTATCATATTTGATAAACATATTTGAAGGTAAAAGTAATTATTCATGTAAGATTAAGTACATCAAAGTATTGTATAAATGTGTTATGAGTATAATTAATCCAACTGTCTAGACTTATCTAGAATAATCGAAAACTTCCGTTATTATGTTCAAAATACGTTTCTGTTAAATTCTCATTAATTTAGCAAGTATCGGTATTGATTAGATTTAACAAAATATCAATATATATTCAGTCAACAAAATTAACCCCTTGAGCACCTTCCCGGCGTTTACGCCAGCTTTCCATTGTTTTCCTATTGTTTCATTTTTATGGGTACTTGATACATTAAGAAGGTTTTTAACTTCTGTAAAATTTTAACTAAATATAAATTTTAAAAACTGGCTGCAACGGTTAACTAATAAAAGACTAACATATTTATTGACAGATAATCATACTTACTAAATCAATGGCAATTTATAAAACAGTATATTGTCAAAAGAGGTTTAAATTTCAACATACCGTTATCTACAAAATATTTTGAAGTGAGAAGGAACATCAAATTAATTGCGTATTTAATCAAGGTAATGCGAGGCAAAATACATTAGCCAGATAGTCTTACTTCAAATATAAATTATGTAATGAAGCTTACCAACTTTTTGAGTTACAAGCCTACCATATAGTGATTGTTCTGTCTCATGAAACGGACCTTTTTAATAGTAACGTTTTTTACGTGGGAAATGCATTTACGCATCCTGGCTGCCATCTCTAATCCGATGATAAAATCTTTTGGATTAGAGATGCCAGAGGAGTATGTGGCACTCGCCCGGCGTGAAGCGCCAGGAATACCCAATAAAACCAACGGTAGCATCCACCACATTTCTGGGGGGCGACACGGGATAGAGCAACATGCACCGCGTCGCCTTAATGGCTGGCCCGACCAAAAGTACATGGCATGCAAACAACCCGCCATGCCGAGTCAGTGCCCTTCCTACCTTCCGACCAGTTTTAGTAACCTGACGAAATTCAAAGAAATAGCATAGTATCTTATATTTTACTAATTTAGCTGTTAATATTGTTTATTGTTTGAAAGAAATAAAAAAAAATGAATTTAATCCGTTAGGCCATTACAGAAATAACCAAATAATATTTATACAATAATTCTATATTAATGACATTGGAATGTGAGCATGGCTAGATAAACCCTAAAGAAGTTTAAAAAGTCTAAGCAAATGATTTAATGGAATGATATCTGCACAATATTCTTGAAAATTGTGATTTTTATCTTATTCTTGTAAGTTATTAATAGTTTAGTAAATATTTTACTTCATCAATAAATGACTTACCCTGACACTAAGTGTAACCGTACCGTCAAAAGTAAACGCCTCTCTATTCGCGGTGGCTTCAAAGTACGGCGTTATCTCTACATCATAATGGATCGGGTCCAAATCTTCTGGAATACGGTATATAGTCTCATCGACACTATTACGAAGGATAGGTTCTTCGATATCCAAAGGAAAGTCAGCGCTAGCTGACGCCAGTAAACTTAATACGGCGAGAAATTTAACTGTAGATGTCATGGCGCTAAAAATATGCATTGTTAATTTAATTAGATCAAAGGTAAACAATACCACACAAAGTTAAACAAAAAGGACGTATACACAGCATTAGGATAGATATTTATGGGCAAAAAGGCGCATAATTTTTATTCCACCTTGAAATCGTTCAAATCTTTAAGATCTCTAAAAATATGCAATTAACTATAAAAAGAAAATTGAGGGAGTATAAATTCATTTGCACCGTTTATATATTTGGCACGCGAAATATTGAAAAATAATTAACAGATACATATATATAACTTACCTCGCCTAATGATTACGCCATACAAAATAAATGTAATATTCAAACGTACCAAATATTCATCAACAGCTCCTTTAGGTAGGTGATTTTTATTATTATTAACTATTATAAATCATATCGGTATTATCACAATCATAAAGTTAAGATAATGTCCTTATCATTACAAATTAACCGTTTGCGATATCTTCAATAATAATATTATCATTTATATCACCTAATTATGTACTTATGTTATGTACCTCTTATGTGGGTTATTGTATTTATGCCATTGCATTTAATGCCAATATTTACCCTACAATCCACATTTTTAAAGTTAGATGCTCTATTGCTTAAAGGATTGTATTATTTTTCTTGTTTACTATAGCAGCTGGAATAAGCTGTGTTTAAAGCAGTGGTTCAGAAACTTTTCTTGACGAGGGCCACTTTGATTTCTTCGTCAATAACATGAATGATCAAGAAAAACAACATGAATATAGTATGAACCAAAAATCTTAATTAAATATACAATTTTAAAATCAAACAAATAATAACATAAAAACAATAACCTATGATATGAAAAAAAGAGCGTAACATTTACAACCATTTTACCCTTATTAAAACTTGGAAAATTTGACTGTAGATTTACTAAAGTAAACGAGTAGGTTTACCTACTATTAATCCGCTTTAAAGTTAAACTAAGACGTGACGGCAAATGTGATATGTTCATTCTACCGGGTGTCCCGTAATGCCCAATTTTTTTCTACTTAATTAGTCTTTATTTAAAACACTGCGGAGTGGTAGAGCTTTTGTGCTACTCTGGATCGCGACCATCGTACTCTTGGAAAAAAATATTCTTTATGATACGTTAAGGCACGTCGTGTTCCGGGATCAGCAAACGTTTGTCCAAAGTTACCAAGAGGCTTTAGTCAAAGTAGATGTAGGCTGTAATGTTGATGGCGCCTGTCGACAGTTCCCATCTATCGGTGGATGTCATTGTTTTGAATTACATTTTATTTAACATCAGATAAGGTGCAGTTTTTTTTGTTGAGCCCCAATCAAAAACATCCTAATCAGGTTTTTTGCATTTATATGATGCAACAAAATATAAAATCAAAAGACTTCTTCGTAAAATTTATACTTATATATTTTTGGGAGCGATGATACCTAAGTAATATTATGGTTGGGCATCGCACTGAAGGATTTGGGTTCAACTATAATGAATCATAGCATTAAAGAATAAAACTAAAGCCTGGTGGTTTCTAATACCCGTCTGATTAATTTTCTATTTCAAGTTGATCGTCTGTCGCCAAACATGTTTAGACGTGTTCCGGCAGAATTACTTCAGAGGTAATTCCTCTAAATGTAGCTGTTCAGTATCATACAGTCGATTACAAATATGCAATCACTATCTGTTTTATGTATTGTTATTTCAATACTCTTTGCTCTAAAGGTTCAGATAAGTGTCAGTGATCAGTCAGAAATACGATATGTTTTTGGTTTGATCTCATTTTCATTCGATATATCAAAAGCTGTAGTTAGACCACATCGTCACCGAATATTAGATGAATTTATGTTCTGATTCTAATCCAGTTTATTGTATGAATAAAAAAAAATAAAACAACTTTCAACCAGTCACTTTTATTATTCATTTTTAGGAAAATAATAACAAAAATGCATTTATATTAACAACCTTAAATAAAAACATATATTTAATATTCATTTACATAATGATGGCAAATATTGCCATAACAGCTAATAAAGTAATAGAAGTGACAACAATAGGTGCACTATCTCTGGCTGCAGCTAAAATGATATCAGCATTAGCTGTACCCCAGGCGATGTTAGACCGAGCAGAGTTGATACCATTAATAGCTGTGTTGAACTGAAGAGTGTTAGTCTGCGTCGTACGAAGCCAGTTTTCATACTGAAAGTATTCATTCGTAAGGTTGCAGTCAAAGTTTTGCAAAAAACAATTGTAATAGAATTTAGAAAATGTATGTAATTACTGACTTGTTGATTAGAAATATTACTTTAACAACTTAGTTACAGTGTGGTTAGATTCCGCATCGGTAGATTCGAATCCGTCTATTGTATAATGTGTTTGAGGTTTTGTTGAAGGAAATCATTATGATATGATCATAACATGGTGGTAAAGCATTTTTAATGCACACCTGGTTAGTCTCAAATTTGAAAATCTGGCAGAATCACGCGAGAGGCTACACATTTAGGCTTAGTGTATTTATCACTATTACCTAACATAAGATGAGAACGTAGTCAAAGCTTATACTGTGTAAAAACGTACGCTGTACGTTAGACTTTATTAAATTCATTTCAGTGAAGTTACTTACATCAACTAATCCTTCTTCATTGAGATATGATGCAAGATTTGACAGTGCTGTGTGTACTGGAGTCGGTGGAGCATCTTCGATGTACCTAAATTTAAAGTTCACCATTTATAAGAAGAAAATTTCTTTCGACATATGCATAATAATAATAATTATAATTCATTATGATAAGTATTCTATACTTAATATTATTACTCACGCTACTCTGATCGCATCGATGTTGTTCTTGACAAACTGAAGAACAGTATTTGCATTCTCCTGATTACCAAGCAGCGCATAGTTAAAAGCATTTACTTTATCGTGAGATCTGACTTCTCTTGTAAGAGTTAGTTCCAAGTATCTGGAATAGCAAAATTAAACTTATTATTCTTTATCGTAGATCTCATTGTAATTATAATTTGCTTGTTTTTTATTATTCATAATAAAGGAACTGTGTAAAAACTTACCGCATCAAACTATTAGGATCTTTTGAAGCACCCATTCCACGAAGCATTTCTAACTGATCATTAGCAAAGTTCGATTGTCTGAAGCGGTTCAATAGAAACTCGAAATCAGAGCTATCGCCTTCTCTCATTCCGGTCATGTAAACTGCACGACGACTAGGAGGGCTGATCCTAAAACAGAGGAAATTAGATAAAATACAATATTTATATAAAAACATAAGGTTGATAGTTTTTATGTGTCACAATCAGCTGAACTAGAGATATAAGAGCTAAACATTATGAAAATAACTAAATATTTGTAACATTTTTGGAGATTATAGGACTGATTTAATCAGAGAATATTAAATTAAATACCATGCGCCGGTGCTTCTCATAGTAACAAATCGGTCATAAAACTCTTGAATGGATGGACTATGACCCAATATGCAAGCAAACTGGAATATTGTCTGCCTCGCCATATTGATTGTGGGTGATTCTGAGTCAACGACATCGTAACCGAGCTCGTTGATTACTTTATTCATATAACTTAGTACGAAAGCCTTAAAAACAAAATATACCGTTTAAAAACAAAGCAATATTTATTTGAGTAATTTATTGTTTGTAGAAATAAAAATGATTTCTTATTTATATCATGAGATAATCAAAAGAAAAAACATCCGTCAGCAGCTTTAAACTTACATCAAATGAAGCCTGGCTTTCAGGTATGTGCCTTAATCTATTTCTAAGCCAAGTATATCCTGTGATAGCTTGATCCCATACGTGGAAGTTGACTTCGTTGCGAAGGAAGCGAAGAATTTGAAAACCGAAACTATAAGACATCCTTGCAGATCGCATAAGTGCGAAAACATCATCCACAATCTAAAACATTTATATGAATAACAAAAACAGATAAAAGGCAAATATTAAAATTATTATAGGTAATATTTTAGAAATGTCAAATCATTCAGTGTTTAGAGAATATATATATATATATATATATATATATTATGTTAATGAATAATTATTTCAAGATTTATTTTATACATTTTTTAGACACTTACTTGAGCACGATTCAAATGATGAATGGTGTCTGGTTCATTTAATAAAGCATCTGCTATTAAATTCCAAGTTGTATCGTCGTAGTCCACTCTGTAATGACCTAGAATAACAACAACATAATGCATTTTTTTTAATTTAAATTTACATTTCGATTCGTATTTTTAATCTAGCGCTAATTTTATAACAAAACGGTTTAAATATCTGGTGCATTTGTAATATCACGTGGAACATACGTACATACGTAGATGCATATTTAAATTTAAAGTATCATATTAAAGTAACAACATGCACTTTACTTGAAAAGAAATATGGAAGTATGTTAACAGCGACGAGCACTGAGGCTAACAATTCATCAACGGGCGTCACTGTTATACCAACTTACATAAAAATATTATTACGTCATTCTTAGAATTCTTAGAATCTGAATGCTTTACATGGTAGGGATATAATGCTAAAAACTTTTTTCGTATTTAAAGCAGCTGTGATTCCAGAACCTGGTTGTGTTGCTTTTAAGTGGTTTGAACAGAAATTAGTGTATAATTTTTATATGTTCACATGAGGCTATATATCTAACCATGTCTTTTGAAAATGAAAATTCATTTCACTTACCATGTTGTAAATTGTTAAATATAACCCATTCTTCCCCAGAACTTTTAGTAAGGACATCGCTGGCTGCTGTCATAATATGCACCGGTCGAACATTATTGAAATTGTTATTGCTCTTTGTAGAATAAGTTATTGGAATTGGGTAGATCTGTCCAGTCGGAGTAGCTGATGCGCTAAGGAAGAAACGCTCCTGTAAGGTTATACCATATTGTAGTGATAATATTGATTACTATTTTAAGAACTCTAATTTATTGTGCTCAATCGAAATTTTTTCTTTGTCTTGATGAATTCACTACTCAAAATCAAAATCAAAAGAACCTTTATTCAATTTTTGCCCTTTTTTTTTTTTGACGGGGGGAAATGCATTTACGCACTACCCTTATCTATTGTATTTAGGGGATCAAAGTCCCCCAATACAACAGATAAGGGGGCACGGAGTGACGAGTTCCGTGCCAGTGTGGGACTCACCCGGGCGAGAGTCGCCCGGAAATACCCACTAAAGCCCCCCGGGGCCGTCCGCTGCATTTGGGATGGGGGCCACACGGGGTGGCTTTCGCAAGCACCGCGTCGCCCCCTGCAGCGAACCCACCGGGCCAAACCCACCGGGCCATCAATTTTTGCTCTAAGAAGACGCTTAAGAACGTTTAAAACACTACCACAGGTTCGGAAAACAACCCAGTCGAGAAGAGCCAGCAAGAAACTCGATCTGGTTCTTTTTTTTATATAAATATAATATAAATATATTTTTTTCATATAAAAAACTATACAAATTATAGTCTTAGCTAATGTTAGCGGAAGCACAGAGATGTAGGTTAATTCCAGACATCACTATCGTTCACGTAATGATCCACTCTGTAATAAACTTTTGAGATTAAGACTTGTTTGACATAATACTTGAACTTATTGTCAGGTAAATCGGTAATGTTACTTGGGATCTTATTGTAAAACCGAATACTACGACATATAAAGCTTTTATTACACTTACTTAGCCTAAAGCGTGGGACGGACAACTTGTCTTTATTTCTAATATTAAAATTATGACGATCATTCACTAGATTGATTACTAAGCATTTATTGAATACCATGCAGAATCTGCTGCACACAGATACGAAATTATGTTAACTGGTGCGGTATGGCATAACCCTTAAACAAATAATAAAAGAAATACTCACTTGAGTAAGTCTCATCTGCCCAGTAGCATGGTTAATATCGACTTTTAATACGGGATATCCCGCCTCGTTGACCCAAATGCGGTAGTACTCAGCAAAATTAAAGTTTGTGTATTGTGACAAACTTCCATCTTCTCTAATTGCCTGGTCAAAGGCATTATATAAGTCGTATTGATCAGTGGGTTCGTAAGCACTAGAAAAAATAACATATCATTATGACACATCATTATCAGAGTTGCTAAGATTTGTTTTTTAAATTACTACAACACTTGCTTACTGGCTTTAAATTTGCATTTATTAATATAAAGTAAATAAAGGAATGACCTATATCTATGAGAAGTCTGATAAATTTTCTTACTGTAATTAATTGTATAATCATATTTTTAACTCACTTCTCAAGCAAAAAGTATCGACAAGCCTTTCTGAATGTTTCATCAGTAATCATATCAGCTATCATTCTTAGAAATACCGCTCCTTTCGAATAGCTGATAGTGCCAAAATGACCAGTGACTTGGGCTGGAGTATTCACATCATGGTTTAAAGGTACTGTGCTCACACCGGAATCGAAAGACAGCGATGACTGAACGTAGCGAGAGTTAAAATGTTCATCATGGTCATATTGCGGGAACATCTATTGAACATCAAAGGAGTGAGCATTAACATTAAAATAAGTTTAAAAGAGGCGCCAGTAACAGAAAATTAAGAATTAATCGTCTGTGCTGTTGTGGGCATGTGATGCACATGGAGAAATGAAATGAATAGAATGTAGTCGGTTATGGGGGAAGGGAAAGACCAAAGAAAAAATGGATGGATTGTATAAAAAATGATACATTTATAAAGGGAGAATGCAGAGATGACTGCAAATAGAGAGGAATGGAAGAGGAAGACATGTTGGACCAACCCCAAAATGAAAATGAGATTTGCAGCGTGTAGTCTTATTTATTTAAAAATGATTAGGAAAACGCAAGAAAGATCTATCACAAATTCAATGTCACACTAAAAATATACTTCCGCATAAAAGTGATCACCCAAGTAAAGGATTAACAGACTTAAGTTATTATTTGTCAGTCTTATTTGCTATAAGAAAGATTAGCCATCTGTTGATAATGGTAACACTACAATAATAAAAAAGTAATTATTTCATTTAATCTGATAAAATATAATATGGTTTAAAACTACGTTTTGTACACAGGATTAAATTTTTTTTAGTGTTACTGACTATCTTATATAAATATATTCTCTGAAAGTATTCGTTTATTCAAAAGTAGTTGGTGGGTTTATTTACATTGTTAGTCGAAAATAAATCTTAATAATAACTAACAAAAGGTATATTTTATTTTGTTTTAGGATATAATCGACTTCCATGCAATTTCTATTTTGACTTCTATTGATGAACAAACTTACATTTACATGAACATTTACGTTAGATTCAGATTAAGATAAAGTATCTTTGTAACACTATCTCGTTTACTCATTATTATAATGATTTTAATATGAGTAATGCCGCCAATCACTCTACATTAGCACATTGTCGTCTTCTGGGAGTCGTCTATGACTAAATGCAACGAAATTTATCCAGAATTTTTGTTACCTACTAAGTATGATTATTTTAAGACTTGTGTTGTATCGATCTAAGCATAAAGTAAATAAAGATATGGATGAGAGAATAGTGTACGTATCAGAGATGCGAATATTACGATGGTTCTGGGACATAATATAGGTTACCATGGTGTGGGCATGTCATGAAGATGTTAATGTCACGAAGAAAGATGAAAGTCACGTTACTTTCTAGTCAAGAGTGTTAAGTATGACTGCGGATGTATATAGACGTAGAAGGAAACCGAATGGATGGATTGTATAAATGTTCATATGATAAATAAAAGATAAAATTGAAAAACATTTTGTGCTAACCCTACTTAATTTAGGACTAGATAAAGAAAAAGATGATGGTTAATTACTAGTTTCTAAAAGACTTTTTCATTATACCAGTATCAGTGGTTATGCCGATAATTGACATTGTTGACATATTTCGATGATATTTTATTATGAGAAACTTACTTGTGCAGTAGGAATGTAACCGAAATAACTGGCGAAACCTTCGTTTATCCAAGTGTTACTCCACCAGTAGCACGTGATTAAGTTACCGAACCATTTATGAGCAAGCTCATGTGAAACCAAAGTCGCAGCGTAATGTTCAACAGACATTACGGTTTCTCTTGGATCTAATATAAGATAAAGTTCTCTGAAACATAAATCAATTTACTTAGAAGTAATAAATATTAGGTCATGTAGGAATTGCTTGAAAAATTTGGTAAACGTAAATACGTTTAATTTAAGAAAACTTAGTAACAGTATTATATAATATTATTGTGATTAGATACATTTTATGTTTCTCTTATCAAGGGATTTATAGTAATCGCCATAGTTAGAATGTGGGTTCCTTTTTTCAGTTTAAAGCCAAAAGGTCTTTAGGCTTTGACTAATCTCTTAGTTGGCTTTAACAATACGCATGGTATTTAATGGGCCATCTCACTATTCCAAATCGATATGTTACGATAAGTTACTTCAATAAGCATATAAATTATTTTAATAAATATCAGCTTTGAATAATCAAACATAAGATGACCTACCTATAACTAACCATACCCCAATTTTCTGTACCAGCTGAAGCCCAATCAGGAGACGAAATATGATCGTTCAGTAAATTCGGATGAAGCGACGAGTATGGTATACCAAAGTATTCATCAAAATACTCGGTCATTCTAGCAGCAAGACGCAGCGCATGGTCTGCAAGGCCCACAGTGTTCGAACGGCCAATGATCCTGACTGGAGGATTAAAGGAGGTATCTTCCGCAATAACTTGGAATGTCTCACTGACAAGGAAAGTGACAAGGTAGGACGACATTCTAGGTGTGGCATGGAAATGTTCCAAAACACGATCTCCTGACTCACTATAAAGAAAAAAAATAATTAAAAGTAATGCCTTAAATAATTACAGATATCAAACAATGCATTGATTACAATGTATAGAATTACATTAATGTAATTAATAAAATATGGAATATTATTTATTTAATTTCTTGAAGATTTGTTATTTTATTTAAAATTAACAATGAATGTAACCCTTAGTTGAAAACAATTTGAAACTACTAAAGACGAGTATACGAGAAGTTCATTAAACTTACAACCTCATAAAATTGACTCCGGTATTAGAAAAGGTCCCGATGTAGTTCCTGGGTCTTGATATATGGAGTTTAAAAACAGCTTTGAATAGCGGCTCGTCCCAACATGGGAAGGCTTGTCTTGCATTGTACGGTTGGAAATGGGTGGTCGCGTAAATTCTGTAAAGAATAATTCAATCAGTTCTATATTATAGAGGGTACTCATTACTATTGTTTTCACCCTTCTCCAAGAAAAAAATGCTTTAGTCCACACACACACATGATTAAGATGGGATACATTATAAATCTATTATCTTATTTAATCAATGAATGTATTATCTTTTCTTGTTATTCACACAGTATCTCGTGTAATCGAATTCGGTGCACAAAAATGCATGTTTGAAGATTATCTGATTTGATTACTTTGTCGATTACTTTAACATATTCTACCTACCTTTTACCTGTAATAGAATACGCAGTCATATTCATAGGATCGTCTATACCGAAAGCTCTATCGAATTGCAGTATTTTGAGCAATTATTGCCTTGCCTTCTTTCATATAATAGATGAGTAATTTAGATGTACAGAATAAGTCGTTTTTTGAAATACTATTTTAAGTGACTCAGCCCTTTTTATTCAATTGATGAAAATGATCATATATATTGCTTATTTCTCCTTTGATTGAACAACGTTAAGAGGGTCGTCGTGAGGGTTGTAATTAAACTTTTATGCTTCAATTTGTCACATACCTTTCGGTTCCATTTCCATCGATGTACCATCCCCTCCAAATACCTCTCTTCATTGGACCTTCATTCATTGTACTCGAATAGCCAATATATAGAGTGTAGTTTCTTCCAACAACAAGTGGTTCGTTTAAGTTGATTGTTAAAAAATGATACTGAGGAGTTAGAGTAAATGGCTCCCTAATATTGACGGGGAAAGGACTTCCCTCGTTTGTTAGTACTGATACCTCGTTAATACTATCAACATTTGCATGTAAAGTGATCTGTGTTACGTTCTCTTGTACGGCCTGAAATAATGTTTAGTCTTAATATAAGACATCGTTTTTTTTTAATATTTTCTTATCAAATATATACTGATAGTTAACCAAATATTTAATATTCAATTTTTAAAGGTGTTAAGTAAGCAAAAACACACACCATACAATCTAATCGTGGATTCCTTGTTCAGTAACTCCAGAATAACGAACAGATCTCTTATCAGTAGATAATGTACTGTTCTATCATTATGATAATTGCAAAGGAAGTACAATACAAAGTCAAGTATATCAACAAGTTTTCTGAACGATTCTATTAAGTAATAATTTTTTCCATTAGCTTATTACGTACCTGAATAATAATATTCTCTCTTCCGTCATAACTGAAAGGTCTGTCCGTCCTTTCAGCGAAATACATATCGATGTATATATCGTATTCAATAGGAACTACTGTTTCAGGCAACCTGTAAACTTGTTCGGCGTTCCTAGAGACATTATCCACGATGGGTATCGGTTCGAAGTCCTTATACCAGGTCACGGGATGGTCGGCTTTTACATTGACCAAGAGCGTTAAGCTCACGACTATGATGATAAGCTTGGACATTTTTCTAAAACCAGAAAAAAACCAATACCAATATTTTAATCGATATTTTCTTATTTACTATTGAACTTGTTTTTTTTTTCTGTTTTAAGCATACCTATCATCTACAACTGGTAACTACTAAAAATCAGTACTTAAAAGGGTTTTAACAGTTTTCAATCACGTTTGCGAGCCCTATTTGAAATTGCTTAAAGGTTAATGGGTTTTTTTTTACATTGTATGGGTTTGTAGACCACAATCTCATATGATACGTAAGAGTATTTCTTACGATAGCAACAAGTTCAAGTTCATTGCATAATATTTCAAATGTAAAATGAAATTGACTAGGTGAGTTTTACCCAGGCCCAAACACCGAAAGCAGCACAGGGACATTGATCAAACGGTCCAGGCAGTGCACGCCATATTATAGATTTTTGTCTATTTCAATTATAATTAATTTTTGAAAATATATGTTTACCAAAATAAAAGTATTATAATAATAATACCTAACCTAAACCTAGCTAACAATTAAAAAAATTCAAAATCGGAGTACCCGAAGCTTGCCTGGTACCGGAGATTATCCCGAACATCCAAACTGACAAACTTTACATCTTTATAATATTAGTATAGATGTCCTTATGCATGCACTTCATTATTATTGTTTTTTAAAGAATGTATATAAACGCTATTCATACATTACATAAACACATAGATATTACTACAGAGTATAAACTACTACTATACCAAATTTTATCGAAATCGGTCCAGTAGTTTTTTCGTGATTGGCGAACAAATTAATAAACAGACTGAAAGATTTTTTTACCATATTATTATTATAGTATTTAGATAATATAGAATAATAGATTATCGACGTCCTTGTAATGTTTCAAAACAGTCAAAATTATTAAAAAATAAGTATAGCGCCAATTAAATGTAAATAAATTACGCTGATTTAATTTACATTTATTTCTACTCATTTCACTATTCATTTTAATACTATTTTAATATGAATATAGATAAACACTACTTACGTATTATATAAATATGTATATGTATAAAACTGTATCCTAAATGTTAATACAGAGTATATACTACAATCATAACAAATTTCATCTAATTCGATACAGTCGTTTTTTGCGTGATTAGCGAACAAATTAATAAACAAACAGACAGACAAAAATAAAAAGAAATAAAAACCATCGAAAAGTGTTTTGCTGTTGATTCTGAACCCCTCATGGTATTTTTTCTGAAATATCTTCAGTGTACCTATTTTGTCCGTCTAGCCTTTTATTATAAGTACAGATTACAAAAATATTAAAAAAAACAAGGCTGTTTTAAAAATTATTTGCAGTAAAGAATACAATAAATTCTGATATATGTAATACGTACCTACCTGATAAAAATGTCCTTTACGATGTACCGAATCCGATAAACTGAACGTTCGGCAAAACCTTAAATTCTATCATTCGGATTATTAAAAGTTATTTATTAAAGTCCGATAACTTGTATTATCGAATCAAACAAGCAAAGATAAATATCAATAAAAATAGTACTAATTTATAATACTATGATAATATTATATGTAACATAAGGACAATCGTTCGTCAATGGCTACCATAAAATTCTTTGAAATTTATAAGGGTTTTACTTTATTAAACGGTGACACATACTAAGTAAAGCTAAAATTTTGGGTATTTCCTGGACAGCGCATCGCACAAACGCGTCTATCCTAGAAGAGTTGAATATCGATACTCGTCTCTCCACTACCTGCCTCAGACGAATTCTTTGGTCACATAGTCAAGCGGGAACTCGATAACTTAAAAAAGTTGATGCTTATAGGTTGGCTCAAGATAAAGAGTGACACGATACCCTTACACTGGATGGACGCAGTTGAGAATGTTGCAAGCGTCAAAAGCAAAGCAAATAATCGGCCGGCGTGGAGAGCTATTCAGTCGAGGGCTATTGTATATAGGCATGACCCTCAGGCATGAGGAACCGATGAAAACGATAACCTTCTTAAAGAATAGTACTGAATTACATTCAAAATTGTGACCCTTATATTTTGAAGCTCATATTATTACTATTTCGTATAACGCTACCTTACAATTTTACTTAATTTTAGAAAAGGTTTACTAAACAAATCTACAAATCTGACTAGGAAGTTGAAAATACATTTACTGGACACGACAGCTAGACAGTTTTTATTATACCTGTTTGTAAAACGCAGCCTTTCTCTTTCTATTAGTTGACTCAGCAAGTGAGGGGCCGATTTATACTAATATTATCATTTTTTAAATTATAAACGTATTTATCCGGTCAGGTAAAATTGTATTTGTTATTTTTGGTGATACACAATTCAGTTTCGAGTCATTAAGAGATTGTTAAGAATGTAAAGAATATATAGGAGAATTTTAAAGGACTAAAAATGTTTTGTACGAGCGAAGTTGCAGGAGCGCAGCTAGTTATGTGTACAAACCCGTCGTTTTATCCTGTTCCTCAATTTATCGCTTATCAAATTGTTATTCGTATACTTAGTAATAAACATTTGGATTAAGATTATCATCTTAATATAAATACAGTATGTTTGTTTAGGGATACCTTAAGTGTGTTATTTTTTACCAACAATTCTGTATATCCGTGAAATGTTCAAAGTAGTTTTCGAACCAAATAAACGAAAATAAATAGTAGAATATGTGAAATAAAACATAACATTACATATAAAATATTGTTTTATTTTATGAGGAGATAATTATCACACAATTAAAATTTGTGTAAAATACATTCTGTAACTACAAATTTATAGTTTAGAGAATTATAAAAATAATACAGGAAATGTAAAAATATTAAAAATTAGTAATAAATTAAATGAACATTTGTACAATAAAACCTATAGATAGAAGTGTGAATGATGAAACGATGGCTCCAGCGGAACTCGTTGGGAGGAGGGCGTTAAAAATATCAGGAGCGGCGGCGTTGCCCCACTGCAAGTTGCTGATGGCTGTGTTCACACCTGATACAGCGCTCGAGAAAGAACCGGCTAACGCAAGCTGATTCGCATAAGCCCAAGTCTGGAACTGAAAGTGAAAAAATGTTTGCTTATATTTTTCGTATACTAAATATTGCATAAGATTAGACTTTAATTAGATCATAGTTGAAATTGATGCAGAACAAATAAAGTAATTTCTTAAAACAAACATGAAATTGCGTAAATCCTAAAAGAATTCTTTGAAGCGATGATAGCTTAGTTGGTTTCCGTGTCGATAGCTGTAGGTTTGAACCTATTCAACTCTATAATGGTGTTAGGGCATTTACTAATAATGCTCGGGTAGCTACCACATTCAAGTTTGAAAACTTGTCGTCAGGAACCAGTAGGTGTGTTCTGGCAACATCACTTGAAAGAAAGTACCTATAGGCTTAGTGTGTTGACTATACTGGACCACATCGTCACTTAACGTCAGGTGAAAATGTGGTCAAAGCACAGTATAAAAAAAATAAAAAGCAAAAATTCTCAAATTATTCTAGCCCAATTTTTTTTTATTTGCTTAAAAAATATTAAATTCTGATTTTAATTTGTTCACTTCACTTACTTCTCTGATGATAGCAAAATCAGTTAAGAAGGCAGGAATGGCATTGACGACAATAGTTAAACGCGCTTCACCGCCATATCTGCAAAATAACAAATCACTCGTTTTAATCGAGATTATTTTAATTTATAAATAACCGCTTATGGTTGATCAACTAAATCAAAATAATTTAAACAATAGAGACATAAAACTGTTACTAGAGATTAACAAGAGAAATTACAAAATGTTTATGATTTTTTTTTGGCCGTTAATAGATTGATTTAAGAAAAACAAATGTAAAAACTTAATCAATAAGACTATGTAGATGAATGCAGTTGGTATCGGTACGAATAGAGATTTATATATGTAATGAATATTAAAAGGTATGATAAGTATTACGTTTCTCTGATTGCAGCGAAGTTTTGATACAAGAAGTTAAGTACGATTGGAAGATTTTCCCTGTTTCCTTGAAGGGCGAAGCTGAAAGCGTTGGTACGGTCGTGGATGCGAATCCTGTCATTGTACATTGATTGCTGTAGGTAGCTGGAATATAAATGAAGATATTAGACGTAAGTTTAAAATACAATAAAACAATTAAAGTTATGTAATTTAGATGGAATCAATAGTTTATAGATGCTGCGCTGCATACTTAAGCGAAATTTAAAATCATCTACGTGATGTTCGATTAAGTAGATCTTAATAAATAAAGCAAAAAACTAAAATTTGTTGAGACTGATAAAAATTAGAATATTTAATTAGAAATTCAACAAAGCGAAGGTATTAATAAAATTAGGCATTCTAAATTTTGAAGTGAACACTTACTGTACAAGCGAAGATTCGTTTCTCGTGCAGGCGAGAGTTCGAAGTATGACGACCATGTCAGCGGTATTCTCTGAAGCGTTATATTTCTGGAACAGGAACTCGTAGTCGGTGGTATCACCTTCACGCAGACCAGTGCAATAGACGTAGCGGCGAGCATTTACTGGCACTCTTATATAAATAAAAAAAATATTAAGGTTTCTCGAACTTCAGTAAATAAAAGATTATTATTCTAATAGTAGATTCAATCAGGCAATACTCAGAAAAGGTTAATTTAAAAGGAAGCATAATTTCTTATCGAAATACATATGTGCGTTACAAATTAGTTATGTCCAAATAGGAGATTCTAATGAAGGTTGACGTCAGCTGGTCGGTCAAAAGTGCTAAGTCAAATTGTATTTTACAGCACAAAAAATGTGCCAACCCAACTTATTGTAGAATAAAAGAAATAAGATGATAGATGATAAAGTTGTTATGAAACAAACAAACATAACGTGTATACTAATTCACATAGTAATCTTTGAGCCGGTTTAATTTTTTTTGTTGAGAATTAAAATTGAGAAAACCTTGTGAAAATTATACATTTTAATTCACTCGTTAATCAAATAGCCAGTTAGTTCCGTTGTCGTTTATTATTAAGGTCTTAATTAATAGAGGATGATTTTTGTTTAAATGCAAAAGTTTCCTAATTAATACATAAATGAAACACAAAATCACGTACAATTCGCTGTTGTTGGCTCTGTGAGCTCTCCATTTCTGCAAACTATCACTGATACATCCAGAGTGGCCGAGGTTGCAAGCAAGGTTCAAGATTTGCATCCTATTGAGAATTGTGGAAGTTGAATCGGTGGCACGTTCATTATATCCTAGGTGATTGATGACAGTGCCCAAGAGTTCTAATAGATATTCCTGTAAAATGAACAATTACTCTTTTGAAAAACTTACATTTGCTAAAAAGTATTTATTTATTTTGATATTTTAAAATTTTATTTAGTAAAGGTGCTGCCATCTAAAATAATAGTTCTTCGAATAAAAAAATACCTTTAATGAAATCTTCGACTTTATAAAATTAATAACAACTATAAAAATTGCCTACAAGTAACTTACAGTAAACAAAGCGTAGGGTCCAGGCAGATGCTCCAACCTTCTACGGATCCAATCAAACTGAGTGATGGCACCAGCCCACACATAGTAGTCGGTCTCGCTTCTCAAGAAAGAGAGAACATCAAAGGCGCGACTAGTGGTGATTTGACCAGCGCGGATGAAGAACAAGACATCGTTGACAATCTAAAAAAGGAGAGGATTATTATCTTAGACTTGAAAAAGACTTATTCAATACTTCTACATAAATTAGAAAAATTACGTAACTAATCCGACACTGAATATCAATGCATTAATATGTCAATGTTATGAAATTCTGTGTAGGCAGAGACCTTCCACCAGCTACGGTTCTGACATACGTCTTTCGCTTCTTCCATTTTCGTGAGGACTATTATGCACCCTCTTTGGCAACGAGTACTTTTTAACAGACTTCAAAAATGAGGAGATTCTCAATTCATCCGTGCGTGTGTGCGTGTGTGTGCGTACGTGTGTGTGTGTGTGCGTGTGTGTGTGTGCGTACGTGTGTGTGTGTGTGTGTGTTTTTTGTATATTTGATATGCATTTCTCCGTCAATTATGGACCGATTTGTAAAAAAGAAAATTGGAATATAGATAACGTCGCACACAATTCATTCCTTATCATTTTGTCATAAGTTTTTTGCAAGTCCACGAATGCGCAACAGACCTTTTGACTACAGGATCAAAATTGTTCGCTTGTATTTCGCAAGGAAATTTTGATGATGTTCCCTTCTATTTCTGTGGCTTATAGCATATGATTGACAAAAACATAATTCATTTAAAATTCACAAACCTGGGCTCTGTTTAATTTAGGAATATTTTCCCTGTTTGTACGAAGATACGCGGCTAGCATCTCCCAGTTGTGGTCATCGTAGTTAACACGGTATAAACCTAGATAGTATTATGCGTGTAAGTTTTTATATTTTCGCGTTCCATATTTAAATACAATTATTTAAAAATGTTTTAAAACATAAAAATTTCAATCGCGAGGATGGATATAGGCTTTCCTCTGCGTGGAATCCAGTGTTATTAAACATCAAGGTTCACGATTTATGGTCACAAGCATCGTCGATGAACACTACTAGTGTTCATTGTTCATGTTGTGACTATAATAAATATAAAAACCGAACAGGGGTAGTTCATCAAAATACCCCCCAACGCAGTAGGTGACGCCGCGCACCGCCAGTCAGCCCCGTGACCACGGTTGGTGAAACCCATCATAAACTTCGGGATAGGAAAAAGGTAACGCGTGAAAACACGTTGTTAAATAATTTTCTTGAAATATTATGCATGTTAGAATTTATTAAAAAGAAAGAGAGAACAGAAATTAAAAAAAATAAATAAATATATGTACATATTTTATACAAATTAGCATTAAAATAGTCTTTAGTTCTCTTTATATAGTATATAAAGTGATTTACACACGAAAATATATTTTTCTTTCATAGTGGAATAGATAATCATATTGGGTAAGAATAGTCATTATAATTTTGCAACTACACAAGTTAGTAGTGCTGATAGGCTTAAAAAAATATCTTCAATTACATAATGATTTTTTTTTTACTAGTGTTTTCCAAGCAAATATTATGAATTAAGTAAGACATGTCAAGATAAATAAAAGAGTTGTAAGCCGAAACAAAAATAAAATTTACCAGACTGGTTAATGTTTAGAAGAACCCAGTTGTGTCCCGGAGTGCCTTGAATAGTGGCGGTCCTTGTGGTCATAAGTAAACTAGGGCTCGTGCTGGTAAAATTGCGTGAACTTCCGTCAGTCCATGTAATAGGTATTTGCCATAATTGAGCTGCTGGAGTGCCGCTCACAAGGAACCGTTCCTATCGAATGTTTTTTTTAATGAATAATAATAATAATAATATTTTTTTTTTTACTGAAGAGATAATATCTCAGTTGGTATTACAGTTGGATACTGCATCGATAGACGTAGACTGCAACTAATCTATCCAATTATCTAATAAGCCTGAGCTTCAAAAAAAACATCATGAAGAAATCATAGCATCGTAATAATGCTCCCCTGGGAAGCTTTTTTACACGGTTTGGGCTTCGTGCTTTAACTACAATCTCACCTGATGTTAAGTGACGATGTGGTCTAAGATGGTAAACACACTAATACTAGATTTACTGGTTCTCAAGTAATGCTGACGGAACACATCTATTTGGCGAAAGTTTTTTAAAATTGAGGGCGGAAGCTACCCTGGCGGGTATTATCAGAAAATGGCGTACCACCAGGCTATAGATTCCTCGCGGAGTTTTCCTTCACTTAAAGCTAAGGCTGATTTCAGAGTTGGATAGGTGAGCTCGAACCTTCGCATCCATTGACGCGAAATCCGACCGCACTACCAACTAAGCCATCATGGCTTACAACCACTAGCACCTTAAAGATTCAAAACCTAAGCACTAAAAGGTATGTTTTAACAACATATTTGAGAGCTAATACTTCTAGGCTTAATGTGTTCACCATGCTGGATCACATTGTATTTTAACATCAGGTGTGATTGTAGTCAAACCGCTGAACCTATCTTTTTCCCGTGTCCTAAAACTAACAGAGTCGACACTAGTTGCTTTATGTTGTGAAATACAATTTTACTTAATGAATTTTGCTGATGTTAATCTTTTTGGGTTCTTTTATTTTTTTACGACTCTGAGACCCCATAAGAGTACACTGGTAACTTAATTGAGCAAACAAATACTTCGCCAGATTATATGGCTGCAAAGATAATTAGAAAAAAATATTGTGATGACCTATTATTATGTATCTTATATTTATGATTAAGTATTGACACTAGTCAGAATCCTCGTTTTATTTTATTACCTTAGTGTTACATATCTCTGAGTAATACAAACCTGAATCAGCGAGATAACACCGGTTGCTGTATTAACATTAACATTCACGACAGGCGCACCAGGAGTCTGCACCCAACTGTCGAGAACTGCTCCAACGTCTACGTTCGGAAAATTGCTACTAAAAACGTGATCTTCTGATGCAGCTTGACGCAGAGCAACATACAAGTCCTCAGGAGTGCCGATGCCATAAGCGCTGGAGTACAATAAAGTTAAAAATCGTAAGTAATACATATTAAAACACAAACTTGATAAAACGAGTGTGTCATAAATTTTAAAATGATTCCACTAATAAAATAAAAAGTCATTTAATTTCATAACTTAAATGCTTACTTGTCTCTCAAGTAGTATCTGAGAGCGTTTCTAAAATTCCTAAAGCCGAGGAAATGTTCCATCATCTTTAACACGGAGGCCACCCTTGGCGTAGCTAGTGGTGCTGAAGTGTGCAGAAATTGATGGGTTATTTACAACATCAGTCCAGTTCATAGGTGCTGCACCAGCTCCAGCATCCGCAGTGAGAGCGCTATGCACATAGTCTACGATGAATTGATCGTCCAATTCTAAGCTTGGATCAGCCTAAAAAAATAATTTGTGTAAAATGAGAAACAGTCAACAAATTAATTATAATAAAAAAAAAAACACAATGTGAGGGGAGTTTTACTTACATAGTGAGCACCGAAGTATTCGTAAAAACTGGCGAAAGACTCGTTGAGCCACAAATTGCTCCACCAGAAGCAGGTGACCAAATTACCGAACCATTTGTGAGCAAGCTCGTGGGCCATAATTGTAGCGATGAAGATTTTATTAATCAAGTTCGTGTTTTGAGGGTCATACAAGAGATAGGCTTCTCTGTAATAAATACAACATTCATAAATGCACAAATCAATTTTAGCAAATGCAGGGAATAATTTAGATTATAATTTATCTATTACCTGTAATTGACCATTCCCCAGTTCTCCATAGCACCGGACGGGAAATCAGGGAGAGCAATATGATCGTTCTTCATCAAGTTACCTTGTCCCATCTCATGGTAAAGGATGCCGAAGTAGTCGTCAAGTTGGTCAGTAATTTCTAATCCAATCTCAGAGGCGTACTGATGTTGATCGGTCACTCCCTCGCGGGAAATAATACCGAAGGGTCTAGCAGCGGTTCCAGTGAGGTTCGTTTCAACGAAATCACTGACGTGGAAAGCGACCAGGTAAGCAGAAATAATCGGAGTTGGGAAGAAAGTTTCTCGGGTGCGATTGCCGGAACTACAACAAATACATAAGTCTGAATTCAATTTTATTATAAAAGAATTGAGAACCAATGTAATAATTGCATTACATTACAAAGGCATCAGATCGAGATCTAATCCTTTGTAATTAATTGTTTATGTTTACAAACATTTAGTTTTAATTGCATATAATATTTTATACTTACATTTCTCTTTCAGCGATCGCCATGTTTGAGTAAGACTGACGAAGGCTGGAGTCGCGTGTGATGGAGATGACGAATCGAGATTTGAATTGAGGCTCATCAAAGCATGGGAATGCTTTCCTTGCATGGAACGGTTGGAACTGTGTGGTGGCATAGTATCTAAATAAATACAGATAAATCAGAATAAATACATTAATGCAATGATATACCTTTTTATGTTTTATAAAATATACATGAGCATGTTCTACGAGGATGCTATTACTATAACACATCTTTTTACATCCAAATTATATAATTTTCATGAATTAAACTTAATACTAAATTTATTTAATAGTTTCAAAGGTCGGAGATTTAGTTAACACTAACAATTATGAAAATTTATTTATTAATATAACATAACTATGTTTACTTAACAAACTGTACATTATAATTGTAAAACTAACAAACATTATTTACTTAGTGTGTGCTTATACATCAATAAATATAGATTATTAAATAAATAATTAACTGTTGCATTTATTACTTTTTAGATTTTGTTTAACTTTACGAGTATAATATTACCAAGATAAAAAAATATTTTAAAAACACGTAAATACTCAGAATAATAAAAAAAACTGACAAACAGTAGTATTGGAATAAAACCATCTGTACATGGCAATTTAACAATATTAACAGAATCTTCCGTGTAACGCTTGTTCTCTTATTCCATGGCTGAAAAGTCTTATAGTTCTAAATTTGTGTTCAAACAAGCTAAATTTCATAATTAATTCTTCTCGATAATGATGTCTTTATCCCACACTAAAAGTTAACACATAATATGTTTCATTCTGGCAATCTCTTCTATTATATTTTATACATCATCTCATTTTTCACACGATCCATCCATATTTTCTTCGGTCTTTCTCTATTCATATTTTCATCTTCATACTTAATTCTTATGTAATGGCGTGGCTTTTATAAAATTTTCTTCCTCCTTATAAATTACCTAAACTGTATTAACCTATTACTCATTAATTTCTTTTTACTGTTGTAATGATTGGATACAATTTGTTTTTGTAATATTGGGTACCTCAACAGAAACACGCGTGTGGTAGTGCTCTGTGATTATTATTGTGTAAAATTTAGTTAAAAGCTGTTTTAACTGATAAAGTATACAATTATATGAACTATTATCGTTAAGGAAGTGTTTGTGCAGATAAAGTTTTAGAAATACTTGTGGTTTTTTACACTTTATATATCTTCCTGATCGCTTTAAAATTCACTTTCTACCCTGCGATAGTTGTGTGAATCACGTAAAAAATAAAAAGAGCCCTGCGCAGATTACATTGGCCGCTATGACGCGAGGAAAGAGCCCTGCTACGAAATCGTGCGCGGCATGTAACTTGTCAATTACTGACAAAACCAATAAAAATATTTTGGTATGCACGAACACTAAATGTAATAATACGTTCCATTCTCAATGTCTGCCTAACATTCCTGTAGATAAGTCAAAATGGATCTGTCCAGAATGTAAAGGTACGTTAAAAAAGGGCGGCGATACCTCCTCAACACCTTTGAGAGGCCCTTCTTCCTCAGTTATAGGGACCTCACAGGGCTGTGATCTAACTACTACATCACAAGAAGATTTTAATATTCGGAATTCTGAAATATCAGCTCTCACAAACGAGTTCCGTCTTTTTCGTCAAGAATTTAACACCATGAAACAGCAACTGTCTGAAGCTATTGTTTCAATGACACGTTGTCATGAATCCCTTGATGAATATTCTACAAAAATGAAGACCTTTGAAGGACGCCTAAAAGAATTAGAAGATCAACAATCTCAATACGTAGAGTTGAAAACTACGATTACAGACCTTCATGAACGCCTAAACGTCCAAGCACAATCAGCTTTAAGGAATGAAATTGAAATACACGGTATCACCGAAACTCCAAATGAAAACCCATACCATATAGCCTTGACTTTAGCGAATAAGATTGGAACAGAATTACATGAGGTTGATATTGAACATGCCACTCGAGCTGGAACCCGTCGTAATGAAAGGGAGAAAAACTACTTGAACTCTCGCCCTTTGGTAATCAAATTTACTAGACGAGCCAAACGAGACGATTTCCTGAAACATGCAAAATCACGACGTGGAGTCAAAGCAGGTGACATCGATGGCACGAGTAATACAAATAGAATATTTTTTAACGAACGATTGACTCGTGTCAATCGACTGCTTTTTCGGGATACTAGGAGCATGGCTAAAGAAGCAGGCTACCAGTATTGCTGGACAAAGAACGGGTCTATCTTCGTTCGTAAAAGAGAGGGAGCTGGAGCTTACAGAATACAATCTAAAACTGACATCGACAGTCTTAAGTCCTCGCCAACTAATTCCAGTCATGCAGATTAGCAACAAATCGAGTAGCAATGGATTAATTTTTGGTGTAGCTTTTATTAATACATATTTGATATGTTATAAAGTAATTCCTTATACACTTATTCATATTAACCTAATTTTTACAATTTTATATACTAACAGAAAACTTTGTTTAAACAGTCTGCAAGGGTCAATCCGCTATACCAGTTACTATACTTATCTCTTTTATTTGTTACATGTAAGCCTGACTATGATATTATTCATACTCAATAAAGCTGATTTTCAAACTGTGAATGTCTCCACGGAAGCACGAATGAATATTATATGTTGTCGGTCAGAATACAATTACTATTATATAATATATATACTACAACTAGATTGCATACCATATTTGCACCTACCGAAAACTACCCTCCTAAGCTATTATTTTTTGGTTGCCATATCATATACAGTAACTTATTCTACATGTCAGCGACACTACTTGTATATTTTATTTTATAAATTCCATTCAATTCAATGATTAACTTAAACATCTTACAAGATATCGATACGCCTGATCTATCTTGTCGCAGATATGAGCTTCCAGAAAAGTGTTCCAATGTTTTTAAGGATTCCCACGACTTAATAGTCCTTACATATAATATTAGATCCATAAACAAAAATTTTGAAAATTTCCAAATTTTACTAGCACGAATCAATCTAAAATTAGATGTTATAGTTCTGACAGAGTGTTGGATTACTGAGTGCTCAAATATCATGAATTTAGACGGGTATACAGTTTTTCGAACCCAAAAAATATATAATCAGGCTGGAGGAGTTGTAATTTACATAAAAAATATTTGGAGTAGTCATGTAACAGAACCGAACTTTGAAGAGGCGGATTGTATATTCATTACTGTTCCAAACGTATTTACTCTTATTGGAATTTACCGATCTCCATCATTTCAGAGTATTGACAATTTTTTAAACTCCTTACATAAAACTGTGAAGAATATCAAGAACTCTCCGTGCATTATTGTTGTTGGAGATATCAATATTGATATCAACGTCGAAAATCACGACTATCGATCCCAAAAATATCTGTGCTTACTTGCAGAATTGGATCTTAAACCTTCTTTTAATAACCCCACTAGATTAAACTCCTGTTTAGATCATATATGTGTAACAAGCTCTTACAAAGTTGATAGCGCCATTTGTTCCACTAATATAACAGATCACGATTTAGTATTGGCGGCGATTAGAATTAATAGACCTGTTCAATCTACACGTAAACTTATAACGAAGGTTAACTATGAGTCTTTGGAGTCAGAAATAAAAAGCTTCAATTGGATAGAAGTAATAAATAAAGAACACACAAATGAGGCTGCAGCTTCATTTACCACAATTTTAACAAATCTTCTACATAAACATACTAGTAATATTCACATTAAACGTACACAACAAATTCTCAAACCATGGATGACTCTTGGATTAATAAGATGCTCTAAAAATCGAGATAATCTCCACAGACAGGTCAGAAATAAGCCCCAAGATATAAAACTACAAATCACGTACAAACGATATAGAAATTTCTATTATGATCTAGTCACTAAATTAAAGAATAATTATTATGAGGCAAAATTACAAGAAAAAAAAAAAAACCCCAAGAAACTGTGGAATACTATCAAGGAAATAACTAATACTTTACCATCAATAAACACACACACTGAGCTAATCTCTATTTTAGACACCACAAAACAATCCTTAAATCATTGCAACGAATATTTTTCTAAAGTGGGGGATAACTTAGCAAACAAGATCTTGAACAGACTAGATGTGACACAAGTTGCTCTTTCGAATAAAATATCATTTCCGTTTTCTCCAGTGCATTCCTTTTACCCTCAACCTACCGACATACTAGAGATAGAAGAGCTTATTCAGGGACTGAATTTAGATAGCGCAGCAGGTCCCGATGGGATAAACAACAGGTTACTGAAAAGAATTAAACGGTATGTTTCACTCCCACTATGTCATGTGTGTAATCTTAGTATTTCAGAAGGCATATTTCCAGATACTTGGAAAACGGCTAATGTGCTACCGATCCACAAAGGTGGGGATAAACGGGATCCTAGTAATTATAGACCAATTTCTTTACTGAATGCACTAGCTAAAATACTTGAAAAGCTTCTTAACAGACGTTTGATGAAGTATCTAGAATCGAATAATCTCCTATCAAACAATCAATATGGTTTTCGTAAAAACAAATCCACAGAAGAGGCAGTTACACAATTAACAAATTCCATTGTCACTCATCTTGACACAGGAAAAGCATGCATGGGTGTCTTCTTAGATCTCGCAAAAGCATTTGATACAGTTTCGAAAGACATACTGTTGAGAAAACTAGAACTGTATGGAATCAGAGGAGTATCTCTAGACTGGTTTAGAAGCTACCTGTCAAACAGAACCCAGCGGGTCAAAGTGGGAACTCATGTGAGTGATCTAGAATTTGTGCACTATGGAATTCCACAAGGAAGTATCTTGGGGCCAACATTATTTATAATATACTTGAATGATGTATTATTCGGTAACTTCAACAATTCAGATATTGTTTGTTATGCTGACGATACCGCTATCCTCTTTCATGCAGACACTTGGCCGAGCTTATATGAGAGAGCACAAGAAGGCATGGCCAAACTGGCTACCTGGTTTAATAATAACCTTCTAACGCTCAACGCAGAAAAAACAAAATATCTCTGCTTTCATAAGACAGCTGCGTCACAACCACCACAAAGTGCATATATTACAATTCACACCTGTAATCAACAATTGACAAACTGTAACTGTAGTATAATCGCGAGAACTGAAACTATAAAATATCTAGGTGTCACATTAGATGAAAAGCTAACGTTCCAAAATCATATCTACATTACTTCAAACAGGGTCTGCAAACTGATATACATCCTGAAAACATTACGATTCATGAAAAATAAAGTATTACTAAAATCAATATATGTCGCACTCTGCCAATCGGTGATTACTTATTGTATATCTGTATGGGGCGGTTCATCAATCACAAACATGATTAATATAGAAAGAGCCCAAAGGGCTATACTAAAAGTGATGCACTACTTGCCTTTTAAACACCCAACGGAACTAGTCTATAAGGAAGCACAAGTTCTAAGCGTACGTAAACTCTTCATAGTCTCTGTTACGCTTCGAGTACACAAACAGGTAATCAATTCCCCCGACTACCAGAACATGTTAAAAAAAAGAACTTTTAAAGTAATCACTCCTAGGATTAACACTAGTTTTGCAAAAAGGTTTGGGTTGTTTCTTCACCCATTCCTGTATAATAAAATATGTAAAGCTTGCAATCTTAAAGAAACAAACCTACGAATAGCAAAGGCAATCACTCAAAATTGGCTCAAGGCCTTAACATACAGAGAAATTGAAAATCTTTTGCAAACTGTAACGTAAATTACCAAATATCATACTCTATTTAAATCCATGTCTTATGTATTAAACTTACTTTTTCTTTTCATATATTTGTATGTAAGCAATAATAACAATCTTATAAACTCAACTTTATGTATGTAATGCGTAATGTATTATAATGTATAGTATCTACAATAAACATACTGAAGATGTTGGTTACCCACAATGTCCTTTTGTACAAGCGTTCTCTCGTGGTGGTCACCCGCGACACAGGGTTTCCCTAGTGCGGGGGCCACGATTAGTACAGCAACATGTAAAACATACTTTTTGATAAATAAACATTCTTTCATTCTTTCTTTCATTCTTTCATAATATTATTATTATTTTTATACATCATCATTATATTTATTAATTTAATTCATAAAGAAACCCAAATGTTTTCTATTAGTTTATTTATGTCTACTGTCAGTTTTAAAGACTATCTTACGCGTACGCTCTGCGAATCTAACACGAGTTTTTAATAGATTCATTGAGTGCGCCGTATAAGAAGGAACATTTTAAAATTTGATTTTTGGAACGTCGAGAATGCAATAGAATTAATAAACGGTTCTTCATTTTAGATAATGGCAATTTTCTAACATAAAATTTGTGCCAATATCACGTGTGAGGTGTATTTTCAATCTTGTATCAGCGTTACCAACCTCAAGCAAAACTGTGGCTCATCCTGCTAGAACTTTCCATGGAGCTTTGTCGGCATCTCAGAATAAATGCTACGCGTTATTTTTCATAATAAACTTAACTTGTACACAATAACTAAACTATATCACATAAAATGCCCCCAAGATTACATGGCATAAGTCAAATACACTAATTTAAGAAAACAACCGCTACATGACAGACTGAGATCCCGCCAAAAAACTCTAATCATCTGTTATCAGAGTTGTAAGTATATAATTGCCAAATCTATATTTGTTTATTTGGCACTGGTCAAAATTCTAAAATTCATTTGGCGTAGCAAACAAATATACTGACCTCAACTGATTATTGTAATAGTAATATCCACGGTAGAACCCTCTGTCGATTGGGTTGACGTTGATTCTGCCCAGGTATCTGACTGTTACGGTGTAGTTACCAGCCGGGATCGGCTGAGCGAGGTTGATGAGTAGCAATTCATAGTAGCTGTCAGTGGTGAAGGGATTGGGGAATTGAAGACCGACGGGACTACCGCTTGCACTGACAACATTCACCGCTTGGATCGAAACGACGTTTTGATGAAACACTATCTGTGTTAAATTTTGTTCTCTAACCTGTAAAGTAATACATATTACTTATATGTAGACATAATTTAAGACGTACGTGAGTAGGCCCCCCATAAGGTGGACCGACGACCAGGTGAAGATGTGGGTGGCGCAAGACCGGTTGTCGCAGACATCCTTGGGATAGATCTATGTCCAGAAGTGGATGTCTTTCGGATGGATGGATGAAGACATAATTTACATTATTTTATACATTATATACATATACATTATATTATAATAAATTGATCATACTATTAAAGATTTAGTCATTTTCAATATTATTTGAAAAAATACGTCTATACTTATTAATAAAATTGCAAAAGTGTCTGTTTATAATGTCAAAATTAAATGTTCATACTAAAATAAATATATATACAGATACCTATCCAAAAATATATTTTTTTAATTTTTTGTCTGTCTGTCTGTTTGTAACGGGTAATCTCCGGAACGGCTGGATAAATTCTAACGGGAACTTTTTTGGTAGGTAGCTGAAGTTACTGTCCGTGACATAGGGTCCTTTTAATTTTCGAAAATTATTAGAGTACTACGTAAAATAATTAAATCTCATAAAAATCCGTTTCAATGCACAGTTTTACAGGCAGGTATTTGAATTTGTGAGTAATGCTTAATGTTATTTGCAATAAAGTTTTAGGAAAATAATTATGGTCCCATATAAAAAAAATAAAAAAATATGTTATGCAGTGAAAATTTGTATGAAACGCGGGCGCAGTTGCGGACCTACAGCTGGTTATTATTTCATCATCATCATCATCTCCCTACCCTTTTCCCATTTTTATTTGGGGTCGGCGCAACATGTCTTCCTCTTCCATTCCTCTCTATTTGTTGTCATCTCCGCATTCACTCCTTTTCTAAACATATCATATTTCACACAGTCCATCCATCTTTTCTTTGGTCTAATCATAAAATCAAATCATATCATTCTAGTACTAGTATACATCCCTGCTTGCTCCACTAGATACGAGTGTGATGATTAATTTAAATTCAAATTGTTTCTTGACGTCATCTTGCACTAAAAAATCCGGTTTAGTCACGATTAGTTTATATCCCATCGCAAACACAATGTGATAAATATCATTTAATTTTTATCAACTTAAAAGTAAATTTTTATGTGACTAAAGATAAAATAACATATCATAAGTTAATTTTTGATAACACCGTAGCAGACTTGAAAAGTAATTTATCATAATAGATTGTAATTACTCGACTAATTCTTATTTAGTGTAGTAGGTACATGAAATAAAATAAATCGATGGAATATTACGTTAGCTACTTTTCTTTTAATGACTCTCAACACGTAGAAAGTTTGTTCTTAGCTAACGTTAAATAAACTATTAAAATCATACTATAGTAGAGAATAAGAAACAAATAGAGGCCTGTATCATCAATGCGGAAGTTGGCATATATTTCCAATGTTCACACTACCAGGATATAATAACTTCTATGGCATGCGTACATGAGAGTATATGCTGCCTTCGATTTTAAATAACGTAACAAACATCCTAGTTGAAGAATTTATGTAATATGATGATAAAAAAAAGGGACTCATCGTGTATTAAGAGAATATTTTTTGCATGGTGTTGTTCCTCACCGAACGTTCTGGAACTGAACGCTTCCCTTCAATTAAACCACGATAAAGGTTTCAGAAAGCAAGTTATTATTAACATGTATGTTAATTTTAATTATAATAGATAATAAAGCAAAGAAAAAAGAAATTTCTAATGTTTAATTGCATAGCTACCACAATAATTATAGTTACGTCTTCTAGTCGGCCTACTATCCTATCTAAATAATAAGTGACTGATTCCTGAACACGAAGCTCCGAATTATTTACTATATTTATTTTAGCGCGATTAAAAAGTGTTTGATAATTTTTTTTCATTGTACATTACCATTCATTTTGTTATAAGAAAAGACAGCCTAGTACTTAACATAATAAAATTTAAAAACAAAGTACTTAAACGATATTTACCTCAATGTCCATGCTAACCAAGCCATCGAATCTAGCTTCCACCAGATGGACGTCTAGATCGACCCTTATAAAGTGAGGGTAAACGGTATCGCGTATCCTATAGGCCGGTTCATCCAAATTAGTACTGTAGTCTAGAAACTCCAAGTTGGATCTCAGTTCCTCCAGAGGAACCGCACTGAGTGATCCAATAAGGATACATAATAGGGCAGAACGCAACATGGTGGTTCCTAGTGTAAAGAAAAGAAGCGTATGTAAGTATATTACATTCCTTTTGGATATCTTAGTGTAAAGTGGAAGTATTTTGATTTTCATAAGTGCCTTATTAGGGTCTAAATTTAATAAAGAAGTTTTTGATTTGATTTGATAAGTGTACAGTTTAGTAGTTTTCCAGCGTAATATATACCGATAGAATGATTTTTTAGAAACAAAACTACGCAGCCGCAACTACCATGAGAAATGCCGATAGAAGAGAAAACTCTCGAAACTTTTGAAAAATTGTTTTTTTATGTTTAAATTACAGTATAACTAAAACCATAATTAATAAAAAATTCATTATAACACACATTCGATAAAGCTTTTATAATTTAACTGGCTGACCTTGCAACAATTAAAATTCAGATAAAATCAATTCCGATTAACCGGATTTGAAATCGCTCCCAGTTTTTATCAATTATATATAGGTAAATATCAAATCTAATCAATTTACATACTTGGAATTAATAGGCATATTAGTTTGAATTATAGAATTCACATAAACTACCAAATGAATAGATCAGAAATTTTAAAAGAAAACTAATAATTTATATGAAATAATTATGTAAAATTTTGTAATTGGGCTTCTAAGCATAATAAGCTAGGATAGAATAATAAATACAGTGACCGTTCTGAACAGATTTTACTGTAGAAGGGTTTTCATAGAGTATTTGAAAATTACCTTATATGTATGTATGCGCTACAATGACGATAATCAAAATATTATTTAATCAAAATAGATACTATTATATATATATATATATATATATATATATATATATATACATATAAAAGGGATATCAACAATCACTTCTTGATTGATTTATTAATGTTATAAATATTTTTTAATGATCTTGACCACATTTAATTCGAAACACTTTATTCTTTATTCTAATAGCACCACTGTTTCGGAAAACAACCCAGTCATCTAGACTCTTCTCGGCCGGCAAGACACTCGATTTGTTTATAAGGATTTACAATTCATAGTTACAAAATCTTTGGTGGAAGCACAGAGAATGTTGTCATTTCCAGACATCACCGTCATGAATGTTATGTTCTATCCTATAAAATAACCTTTGGAAATTAGGACTTATATGGCATAGTGCCTGAACTTATTGTTAGGTAAATGTGTAATGTGCTTAAGGATCTTACTGTGAAACCTAAGGCTATTGCGCAAAAACCTTAAAAATATAAGATTATCTCTTGTGATGCTGATCGTTTACAAGGTTTCAACTTGTCTCAATTTTTAATTACAATTTTCAATTATATTGTTATCATTTTCACCATATCTTCAATACGACTTACCCATTGCGCTCGATGGATCACCGCACGTCCAACTAAAAAATATAACCCAGTTTATTATATATTTATCATTAATTATTCTTTTATCTAAACTTATGGATAATTCGATTATATTATCAGGAGCAAGCGACCGAATTCATCGGTTATCTCTAAACTCATTCTGATTATCGTTTTCTATCATTGCAACATCTACGTGCACGAGTTTTAAAGGTTGCCTTCGACGTTATACGATTCATGAATACTACATACACAACAGTTTGTATTTCCAACTAGCGGCTCCGCCCGGCTCTGCCCGCGGTTCATATATTTTCACTGTTACTGTTCATTCCTTTAAATAGTTTTACAATCATCATTGGAAAGTAATGTTTTGTTGGTGTTGGACATTTAATCATGTTTTGTTCACACTCTCATGAGTTTTAATTTTTCCACGCGGAACTCTAATATTTTTTCGAAAAATAAAAGTAGCCTAAGTTACACTGAGTAACTTCAGCTATCTGCTAGAAAGAGTCCCTTCAAAATATGTCCAGCCGTTATGGAGATTAGCCGGAAAAAAGAGACACACAAAATTTATAAAAATTGTGCTTTTATTATAGGCTTCGTAATATAAGGTAAGGTAAGGTATGTATTTAGTAAACAGTTTTAATTTTGATGTTACAAACAGACAAGCCAATTTTTGATAACACCATAGCACCTGATTAAATAGCTTACTGTGTTAAATGGCAATGGCAATAAACATTTTCCTACTTGATTTCATATTTACGTTCCAGCCTCTCCTTAATATCATCTAATTTAATAAAGCATATAAATCTTAAAACAGTTATATATTCAAATATAAAAAACAACTTTTATAATTAAAAACAAAACCGACTTCAAACTAATAAACTATAAAAATGCACTAAAACTCAATTCATAATCGCTTTATTAATCTGCTTCGTTTATTTTGAAGTCGGTGCCAGGTTACGAATAACAAAGTGGTGTAAATGTACGTAGCTAATTATATTCGATTTTGATAAATTGTTCTTTAAAATCACCCTAGTTTTTTTTATTTAGCTTATACGTAATTAGCCCGCTTTGGTCAGATTTTGACGGCGAAGATGTATGATGTAGTTAACTCCTTTCTTCAAACGGCCTTCGTTCAGTGTCCAGCACTCCGTTTGCCTTCTTGGTCACAACCCAATCAAGAATCTATTTCATCTACATGTGTGTGATGCCAGACTCTATTTAAGTAATAGAGACACCTATATCCTTAATTTTACAAGTTATTTAATGAATAAAGTGATATATTGAACTCATAAGAGTAAGGAATCCTAAAAAAATATGCTGTTAAATTTTGAATCTTAGTTTTACAAACTTAGCCTTACCGTATATAAATTATAAGCCTTTGGTCTTACATAGTTATCCAAGTTATAATCGGGTAAAAGTATATTGTACCAATTAAAAATTAGATCATTTTAAAATCATTTTAAACTCTAAGCATTAGTAGTATTAGTATTGATTGATTGGGAATTGAAAAATGTGTGACAAAATAAAAAGAAAAAAAAACATCATGGTTAATCCATAAAATCATTTTCATATTAACTTTATTTAAAAAAATACAAAATGCTTAAATTAATAAAATAATACATCAACTATCACGCTACCATATTGATTGCAAGCGTGACAAGGAGAGTGACGAAACTCAAAACAGCAATGTTCGCTGAGTCAGGTACGGGCGCCGGGGTTGGCGCCGGGGTTGGCGCCGGTGTTGGGACCGGCGTCGTCGCCGGAGGATCGGTGACTTCGTTTTCAGTAATATCATCGATAACGTCTTCGACGTAACCAGTCTCGAAGTAGCGAGTGAATTCTGGCAGCCTTTGCTGGGACCATTGTAGGTTGGCTCTTGCGGTGGCAATGCCACTAACACCCGTGTTGTAGGCTGTGCCGATCAATTCTCTGTTGGCATCGAGCCAAGTTTGAACCTATGGATTAATAAAATTACAATTATTTTTTTACGATATAAGCAAACGTTCACTACAATCATATGTAATTTAATGGAACACAAATATCAAATATAGCAAAGCGGAATACCTAAAAATAAAGTTATCAATCTTATTGTAAAACTATCTGAATTATGGGTACAATTCTACGAATGAATTAAATATCTCAGCCCAGTACCAAGAAACAAATAAAAGAAAAGTGTTAATAGACAAAATAGTAATTAATTTAATTTTATATATAAATTTGTATAAGTAATGTTAATTTGGATTACATTTCCAAAGCATAAATATCATTTTATTACCTGACTTATTTGTGATTCATTAAGAAGTCGACCCGTAATTGTGTTCAATGGAGTGCCAATACCTCCAAGTCTGTAATACAATAAAATTAAAATTACTTTTGGCAACATTATAGATTATTGTGTGTAACATATTACATTTTGAACCGTAAATAAAATAGAGTCACTTGTATAAAAGTTTCTGATTGCGCCAGGATTTGAACTGTATTGCGGCCAAGTGACTGCACTATGCTTGTAAATAAAGATAAAAAATGGTGGTCATCGAGTCACCAATGTCTTGGTGATTTTCAAAGTTCTTATATATATTTATAAATATAGGCTATTCGTACTACTACATTGAATGGTTAAATTAGAAACACTCACGTTTGTGTTGTCTGCGCGACATTATTCGTCAACCATTCGAAGGCCCTCATTGTGTTAACTTCGTTCGAGTTGATAGCCGAGCTCAAGGCGCTCGAGTGATCCTGGGGTCTGATATCGTCGTTCCCGGATACGATCGCGGACAAATACCGTTCCAGGCTGGCCTGGTCTGTGGTGCAGCCTGCCGCTCCAAGCATGACAACTTTCTCGTTAGCTAAGTCTTCTTCCAGGTAACGGTTCCAGAAATAGTTGAAGTCGTCAGCTGTTCCGTGACGGAGACCAGTGCAGTAGACCCACGGACGCATGTTAGCTGGGACCCTGTAACAGATTATTTTTTTTACGATTATTAAGTTTTTGACATTATTAGCTTTACGTAACTCAGGAGAACTATTTAGAACTATAAAAAAAATATTCTATCTTCATTCTCTTAACAAAATATCTTATGACAAATTTCTATAAAATCATTACTATCGTTATGGAGTTATAAAGAAAGAAAAATTTACATTTAGTAAATAATTTACTCCAAATATTATTGGTATTTTTGTCTCATCTGGTGCTGCAGAAGTCAAACCCAACATGAATGTGTCATCATTTTTTTATCGTTTCAAACCTTTTGATGATGAATTTTATCTGAAGCTAATTGGCAATATTATAACAAAGATAGTAATAGATTCGCTAAAACTATCTATCGATAAAGAAATATTTCTTAAGAATATAAGAATTATTGGGATGTTAACTGGTTATTTTTTATATTCTCATCAAAACAGCATATCGTAAATAAGGCTGATCACTGAAAAAAAAATTAAAATCTGATCAGAATAAGGGGTTCATAAGCATTTTAATTTGTATGCTAGCTGGATAACTATACTGCAATATGACGTCACACTAACGTGTTTCGTATAAATTCTATAATATATTGACACCCGCTTTGCAGGAAAGGGATATGCCATCCCCCTCTCTACGCCAAGTAAAAACTTTAAACGTGTATATCTCAGAATTTTAATACACGGATATAATATTTTTTTCAATGTAAGAATTGTATTTATTTAATTTATTCATTTAATCTGTTGTTTTCAATTTATTAGTCTAGTCTAGTCATTGTTTATTGTGATAGTGAAGGACCAAAGTAACCGACATTGAACGAAGAATTGCCAATATTATGTCGTAACGGGCTGGGCACATTGCCCTTAGAACTGATGTCCGATGGGACCAACGGGTTATCGAATGACTGTCACATACCGGAACACGTAACGTGGGTAGGCCCCCTACAAAGTGGACCGACAACCTGGTAAATCCGGTGGCGCAAGACTGGTCGTCGCGGAGATGTTTGGGAAAGACCTATGCCCAGCGATGGACGTCTTTCGGTTGAATGGATGGATGTAGATGGAAATGTTATACAGGACTACGCTATGATTTTATCACAGTAAATCAACAAATGCGTAATGTACAACATGACTTCATTACAAAAAAGTAGTTTCAGGTTTGCAATTAATTCGTCCTTTTCTACTTACAATTGACCGTTTCTCCAATTCAGGAAGTTCTGTCTTCCAGCAGCAATACATTGCTCATGACCGACGTTACAGAGGAATTCCATAACATGCAGTCTCTGGAGATCAGTCATGAAGTTGCCTCCGTCCAGTTCTGTGAATCCGAGACGCGCCACTACCGCTGGACTCAAGCTTATAATCAGATTCTAAAAAAAAATGTAATGTGTGAATTTTTCAAGTAATATTTTTAATGGTAACTTAAATATTAGCAGTTTTGTCATTAATATATCGATTACCCATAAAAATAAAACAATGGAAAGCTGGCGTAAACGTCAGGTTAGTGCTCAAGAATTTATATGAATATTATCTTTCTATTGATTTATTTTTATTGGATTTTCTTACAGATATAATACAAGGATCTAAATTTTGTACATTTATTTATTTAAAAAGCACAATATGTACATATAGAATTTTACTATTACCGTATATTTCGTGTAAATTATTTAGCAAACCCCTTGAACACTAACTTGGCGTTTACGCTAGCTTTCCATTGTTTTCCTATTGGCCCCCTATTGTCTCATTTTTATGGATAATCGACATATTAAAAATAAAGCATAAAATATTGCGTGTGTCATACATGGTAAATATATGGTAACGTCCATTGCACAAACAAAAGAAAAACCATATCCTTTACGATTACTTGGATGGATCGATCCTCATAAATACTACCATGTAATGTTACTTCAATAATCAAGTTTTTCTTTGTAGTACAGAAAGCATTTTGGTAGCCAACAGATAAAACAATACGTTTGTTCAAAACTTTTGCATCTGTCAATTCACTTTACATTTCTGACACCGTAGTATCGATTATATTATAAGTATAAGTAGATATTCATTTCAAATACTATTTTACAGACCTGTAATCTCTGTAAATTGGTAGTATCATGAGCCAGTCTTCTTATGACGAAGCTGAACCCATTAACGGCGGCGATCCATGGTGCGTATGCATCTTCGAATTGTAGGAATGAGAGAATGTTAAATGCTCTCTCATATGGCACTACGTTAGCTCTGGCCAATTGGAAAAGGTCATCGACAATCTGTTAATAAAACTATAATTTTAGTTACACAAAAAAAAAAAACAAATATTCTAATGATTTCCTTATTTAACAGAACTCTATTCTTGGTTTCTCCATCTGCTGTGTACTTATTATTACATGCAATATTGATTCTTTGGGCGCCAGACCCAAAACAAACTTTGAATACAAAAAATAACCAGCTAGATGAAAACTCGAAACTTTGGAAAAACTGTTTTTTATGTTCAAAATTTACCTGTGTTTTAAGAACATGCTACTAATAATGTTTACCAAAAATTAAACAAGTTTAGCATTAATTTATAATTAAATTATATTATTATTAAGGTAAAATAAATAAATTAATTTTAAAATCGATAGCCTTTTAAAGCCTACCAACAGCCCCTTAACATATACTTCCCGCTTACAGAGTTTCATCAAAATCGGTCAACCCGTTTTCGAGATAAATTCTGACACACACAGAAAGAGACAATTTGTTCTCAATGTCAGACTCGAAATAAATAAAGGCTAAAATATAGATGTATCAGAAAATTTCTAAAACACATTAAATGTACAGACAAAACAGTTCAGTTTTATAATTAATATAGATTAAAGAGTTCATATCAAACCTGGGCCCTGTTCAGTTCATGAATGACTGTTCGCTCGTTGGATCTTAAGGCCCTAGTAATTAGGGCCCAATTTGTATCATCGTAGTTCACTCGGTAGAAACCTAAAATAGTAAATAAATACGTGTATAAATTTTTCACTAAATATTTATAATATTAGATGAATTATTTAGATAATTTACTAATCTTAATAAATAAATTTTAGGGTGGCCACAAGTTCTATGAGATGTCAACGACTTGTAATAATAATTTACTTGTAAAATAACAAAAAAATCCAATCTATATAATGAATAATACGGCGGGGTTCAATATCGAATATTAAAAGTTAAGATTGAGATCAAACCAAATCAAAATATATCGATATTTCTGACTGATCACAGACACTTGAGATAAAAAATATCGGAGTTTCAGCAAAACAGATATTGTAACCGGCCGTTAATGATATACATTCTGAACACAATATATATTCTTCGACAGCGCCTATTAGCATGTAAAAGATCAGTTTTATAATAACAAGACTTACATGAAATATTATTGCTATGGTAATAATAAATTGACATGTTTATTCATTAATGTGTGTCGACTACCCATAAAAATGAAACAATAGGAAGACAATTGAAAAACAATGGATAGCTGGCGTAAACGCCAGGTTAGTGCTCAAAGGGTTAATATTCATACTGTTTACTTTTGAACATGAATGTTAAGCAAATAAGTATTAATATTGTGTTTTATATGTGTACGTATATATTAATCTATTATCTGTATATATGCGTATGTACAAATGCATTTAATAAAATAGAACACATAACCTGGATACATACGTATAAGCTGTCTTATTATATAAATATGGATTAAAAATTTTTCAATGTGGTTTTTTAATGATTGAAGCTGTGGGATTGGATTCCGCATCAACGGACGTAAATTCGATCTATCTAATTTTAAAAATAAGCCCGAATTAAGGATAACATCGCAAGGAAACCATTGTAAGTTTCTATTAAAAAGTCCATTTTCGTAGCTCTCTCCTTCAAATTTGAAAACTTAAACTAAACACCAATAAATATGTTCGAGCAGCAGCACTTGTTAGTACCGCTAGGCTTGTGTTTACCATGCTGTACCATGTCGTCACTTAACAATAGGTGAGATTTGGTTTAAAGCAGGCGACCATGGAGCCTACCAACAGAAGTGATAACTCAAAACTTTGGATCAACTTGTTAATTGATATTATTAACATGACCTAACATTTATCTTGTTTCTCCGAGCAACAATTATCTCCGACATTTTCATACACTTTATTCATAACCAAAACATATGATAAGCTCCGTAAGTATACATTTTATTATTTATCTCTGAGCACCAGCACTTAAACGCCATATCATACTTGACATACTGTAGCATGTTGACGGATGACGTCACAGCAGTGAACGCGAATCTATAAGTTTATCCCCTACCGAGAATCGCTCAATGCCACTAACGAAGTTTTCACTTCAAAAGATTATAGTTTTAGCATATGTCAGATCTCATCTGATATTACATGACGATGCAATAGAAGGCGCTAAGTCCAGAGGAATCGTTTCTTCTGGTTCTACCAGAATGCGCCTGAGGTATTTAGCGACAAATTTATATTTCCTAATATTTTGACATTCTCTGTGCCGTACTTCACCCTCATAAAAAAACAAACACCTTACCAAAATTACACTTACCAGATTCTTGCTTGTTGAATATAACCCACTCGAGTCCGGTGGTGCCTCTGTCGATGACCGAAGCTTGTTGGGTGATCACTTGTGACGGCTTCAAGTTATTAAAGTCGGGAGCTCCACCCCTTGTCCACGTAATCGGGATATGCCATAAGCTTGGAAATTGGGAAACCCCAGTGTTGCGCTCCCATCTTTCCTATAAAATGTATTCTCGTTTTTATATATTTTTATATATTCTACTATTCAGAGTTTTTAACAACTTAAAAGTTATTTAAACACCAACTATATTATTTTTAATGCGAGTGTAAGTTTGTTGGTATATTTATTTATTTGTGTGTTTGTTACGGTTTCGCGCCTTGAGTAGTTATAAATCATGAAATTTTGCGTATATGATGTCACGGGAACAGAAAAGGACATAGGGTACCTGTCATCCCTTAATTTATTTATAAAATCAATATCAAAAACAAGCTGCAAACAAAACGTTAGTAATATTATAACTATACAAAAAACAAACTTTATGATGCGATTGAAGGTGGTAAGAAATAAAAGTGATGAATACTTCTCCAGTTCAATTGCTTAAAGAAGACGACTTTAGTTAGCTAAGATGGTGAAGAAATGTAATGTTCCGAAATCTTAATGAAATATTTGAAAAATTACCAAGCCAAATGGCCTGTGTCAAAAATTGGTTAGAAATTAAATTAGTTGATTGCGATTGAAATTAGATTGATTATAAAGAGCAGCACTCTCCAGCACTCGCCCACAACGTTCAGTGAAGCTGTAAAGCCCCTTCAGGTCAATAGCATTAGCTAGTTAGAAAAAAAGAACTTTGTTTTCCAATACCTGAGTAACGGTCATACGTCCAGTTCGCTGGTCAACGGTGACGGTGACTAAGGGATGCCCGGCTTTCTCTGACCAGGTTCTGAAGTAAGCGTCAATTGTTATGCCGTTATAAGCAGCAAGTGCATTATCCTCAATGGCGGCTGAGTCCAAAGCACTGAACAAATGATGAGGCTCAGCTACGTCGAATGCTCTGTTAACATCAAAAATTACTTTAAAAAACCAGTGTAAATAAACTTCTACACTATGCCAGTAGTAAATTCGTATTTACATCTCTATAAAGAGCATACCTGTTATTGCAATAACATAGTTAGTTTCTTTTCTTTCTTAAGTAAGAATTTAAACGTCTAATTTGGCCAAATGATAAAACGAGCCAGACGATGTTTAAGGTACTTTTTGTTAAAATTAAGTACTACTTTGTAAAACTCTGCTACATGAGTTACTTTATACATATACATATATACAAACGATGGCACAGTTGGTAGTGCGGTCGGATTCCGCGTCCAACAGAAGTAGATTCGAGCCGATCTATCCAACCCTAAAATCAGCCTCAGCTTTCGGTGAAGGAAAACATCGTGCTGTTAAAAAAAAAACAATTTGGCTCTCTATCAGGCATAGGGTTTGCTAGCATCGAACTACAAATGCTTAATTCCATGAATAGAGTTCCATTTCTACAATTTTCATAGCGAATACATTCCACTAAAATAGATTAACCGCACATCATTAAGAATGCCGCATACACGATACCACATTGCGAAAATCGCTTCCATTCACCTCCTTCTTCCTTACCTTTCCCTTAGATATCTTCTCAATCCAGAAACAAACGTATCGACACCGAGCAAGTACTGTGTCATTCTAATGATCGCGGCTCCCCTCGCATAGGTGATCGTCGAGAAATGGGCGCTGACTGTCACGGGATCGTTTACGTTCAGATCGGTCAGTGCGTGTGCAGTATCAACAGAGTCGGAGAACATGGCCACTTGGAGTTGTTCAACGACGAATCGGATTTTGAATCCAAGTTCAGCGTCAACCTGTTATTCATGTGTATTTTATTAATAATAATTAATATTACAATCGAGTTAGAAGGCTCTGCCATCACTGCATAATCGAATAGAAACTGCGTAATATATCTATAAATTAGACACGCTTACAAAACCTTCTATGAGATTTAGAGCAAAAGTTTCTATATTTTATGACCATATTAATGTCACTACCAGTAATTTCGTATATATCGGGTGTAATAAAAAAAAAAAAAAATTGCTTCAAATATCTTACATTATTATTACTTTATTTCGTATTTCCTTATCAAATAAAATTTATCTATTATAGATGATTTATGTGTATCCATATTATCTCCATTATCTGTATATAATAAAACATAGTTTGGCAATTGATATATGATATAAACTTGATGAAGGGTCTAAGCCATAATATTTATATACTTTAACTTTGTAGCGGTCAAGATAACGTAACAATTTACCACAGTTGACAATCATTTATCGATTCATTAAATTATTTGTTTCTTTTTTTTTTTTTTTGAAGTGAAAACTTCTTTAGCCGCGTTGAGCGAGAAAAACTTATAGTTCTCATTACCAATACTGTGAGACGTCAGCCGTTAACATGCTACAGTATGTCAAGAATAAGATGGTGTTTAAGGCATTTAATGTTTGTGTTGTAACATCTAAAATAATTTCCCATAACAGATTACTTTAAGCTTATTGTAAACGTGTTTTATTTTATTTTTGGTTAATTGAACCGTTATTCTAGCACAGCAAAATGACTTTATTAATTTGATGTTAAACAAAGCACAATCCAAGAACTATGACGTTCATCAATACATGAGAATCTATCGATAGTCGCCACCACCATATCGGCAATCATACCACAAACTAAAACCTCTTTGTGGGTCTTGAAATACATTTCCTGATATCGGAACACGACGCGCCAAAACTATAGCGGATTTTTCATGATGGGCATGGTGATTACGATACAGTGGGACACGATAAAGTTTATCGGGTATTTCAAAAACACCATATGGTAAAATAAAAAAAACATCTCACCGATCCAGTCAAGTAGTATTGGTAGAATCTTGCGAAACCCTCGTTGAGCCAGAGGTTGTCCCACCACGCGCAAGTCACAAGGTTACCAAACCACATGTGCACTATTTCATGGGATACAATATTAGCGATTCTCTGTTTGTAGAAGTTGTTGGTGTTGACCGGATCGTATAAGATCAAAGCTTCCCTGTAATTTAATCATTTTCTTAATTTTATTAATAAATAAGTTCAAGTTATCTATTGAAAGAGATCATCACGAAAATCTTTTTCGAAACAAGGACAGATGGTACAAGCTATTCAATTGCGCAATATAACCTCTACTGCAGCTCATTACTGTTAATAGTTTTTTTTTTTTTCAAATCACATAATCGTTGACGTCCAAATATTGTGAAATTATTCAACAGATAACTCAAAATTATTACTTTTGAAACAAATTTTCAAGGTTTATCGGTCCTTTAATTAATTTTGTCTTGAAATCGTACAGTAGAACATTTTCTTACTCATAAGAATTTTTAAATCAATAAACATACCTATAAGTAAGAAGACCCCAATTTTCCATTGCACCAGCGGAGAAATCTGGAATTGCTGCTTGTTTCATGTTAATATTTGGGGCCATTGTGAAATATGGTATCTGTGTGTAGTCCTCCATGGCGTAGAGAAGTTTCTCTCCGATTTCCAGAGAATATTCACCGTGGTTTGCGATATTATTACGAGCATATATGTTGAACGGTCTTGTAGCATTATTATTGGATGCAACGACTACATAATGACTGACAATAAAGGCCAACAAGTAGGTCGACGTAAGAGGCGTTGTGTGGAATGTCTCCGAGATGCGTCCATTTTGTAAACTAAACAAGAACGAAACAACAACTTACATTACAGAATGTATGTACTTAGAGTACCACATTAGCAAAGCATTTCGAAACAAAACAAAGAGCTTCTTAAAAAGAACCGTCCTACGTTTTCCTGGCTGCTCTTCAAACTCTTTATATCGGTTACACTTTGTAATATGTAAACATGCTATAAAATCTAAATTTGGTTTCATAAGCAGTGTTAATATTAATTTCCAGGAAATAAAAAGTTCCATTGTGGATGGATTCGGAAGTTGACGGGAGGAACGATGATGGCGCAGTAATTAGTGCGTCCGGATTCCGTGTCATTAGGCACGAGTTCAAACCCACCTATCCAACTCTAAAATCAGCCTGAGCTTTCGGTGAAGGAAAACATCGTAAGAAAACCATAGCATTTCAGGTGGTAGGGCATTTTCTAATATTGCTCACTTCGGTAGCTACCACCTTCATCTTCGAAAACCTGTCGCCAAATACCAATAGCTGTGTTCCGGCAGCATCATTTGTCAACCAGTATCTAGGCTCAGTGCGTTTACCATCCTGGACTACATCTTCACTTGTTCACTCAGATGAGATTGAGACTCTGAGCATATACCTACTCTATAAAAAAACGTCAAAAATAATCTATCATATGTAATGCAGATAATTAACACGTTAATTTTAAATTGGTGTATTTTGTTTCATAAATAATAACTATTTCATTAAAGTTAAATAATGTTACGAAACCTAATTATAATATATAATTATAAATATATATTATAATTATATTATAATATATAATAACCGAAATCATAATTCATAGGATCATCCCTTCCAAACAGTAACAATCAACATAATTTAATTTTTTTTCTATCTATATCTATGACACGTTTGCACTTAACCTCCCTGATAATGATATCATGATAAAACGTAACAAAACAAAAAAATATACCTAATTTTCATTCCTAATGAATGACTTTAAATCGTTACAATACAGTTTAAAATGTCGATATACTTACGTTTGTGTGGTTCTTATCGGCATATTAGATATGGTCGAACTATAGCCTACTTCCCTGTTCATAGTGATATCAAAGTAGGCCTTGAAGCCAGGTTCGTCGTAGCAAGGGAAAGCTTGTCGGGCATGGCCTGGTTGGAACTGTGTGGTACCCATCCATCTTAAATATGAAAGATTTTCATATAGCTACAAATTTTATTTTACTCTAGCAATCTTTATTTTAATGGATTCGTATAAACGCCAGTAACATTGTTAGTACGATTGCTTAAAAATTTTTTTTTTTCGTTTAACAAACATTTAACAGTAAATATTAATTTTAATTTGTAGAAAACTTACCTTTTAGTTCTGGTATCATCGATATACCAACTTCTGTAGAATCCTCTCATGTTTGTCTGCAAATTACCTCTAAACGTACTTCTGATAATGTACTCCTGATTTAATAATAAGGGAGTCGATGTCGATATCCTTAAGAAACTGTAAGGCATTTCGCATGTGAAAGTCTGCCCTGGTGCGGTTATGTCAACAAATGTATTACCAGACTGGTAACCAATAGTCAAAGATTGAATAGTCAAGTCATTACAGTGTATAACTACTTGATTGATATTTGCTTGCGTAGCCGAGATATAAATAGTAACTTCTCCGTCAAATGTGAACGGTTGTACATTCGTAAAACTCCAGCTGGTATTATTTCGAAGTACGGTGTTAGAGTTACTTCGTAGTGTCTCGGTCGAGTGGTGGTCGGGAGACGGTAGGCTGGGTCTCGGAGCATTCTGCTGAACTCAACCCATTCATCTTCAGGAACGGGGATCGGGCTATAGGAAAATGAGCCCTGAACAAGGACTATCCCCAATATTAGAGAAAACCAGCGGATTCCCTAAAAATCAAGAAGAACCTTGAGTGATATTTTAGTACTTGTAACGATTAGAGCAAATTTTAAAGAAAGCCTTTTGTAGCTAGGGTTACCACCCACACTTTATAATAAAGTATTGTACGTAATTTCGGGTAATTGTACTTTTTACTTTATGAGAACAATAAAGTACGCGTAAATTCTTCATATCTCTGGAGTTCATTTTACATATAATATACATCAAAGTTCATAGGGTTACTGGGATCAATTTTATTATCGATGGTTGCCAAATAGGTCCGATAATTGACGGTCTTTTTATTTTTATATGAAATAAAACGCCATATGGGAACAAGATATCTCTCTTTTTTGTAAAGTTTCGATTCACTAAAGCTCCTCGTGTCTATCCGGAATGTGCTTTTGCAAGTCTATAGACGCTCTTGCATTCATCCAGATAAGCTCAGCCAGCAGGCATTGCTATATCCTAGTCAAAGGGTTGTAAGAGCAAGGACACCGTATTTACCAGCTCTGATTCCATTTTTTAAAACTATTGTAGCCTAAACATGAACGCGCGTCGCATTTGTGTGTTAAATTGTGAACCGTATCTGCTTTCCTTTTGTTTTTACGATAATTGATTTATACATTATCACTTTATTGCGCATCATGTACATAAAACAGTTGAAATAAATACCTATTTTTATTATATATATATATATATATATATATATATATATATATATATATATATATATATATATATATATATTATTGAAATGGACAGAAAATTAATTTCTGCATATAAAATAACCCACCAAATAGCTAACATATGTCAAATTTTGCTTTATATAGGTAAATAAACGATTGCGATTCTACCCTGTTCTTCGATTTATGCAATGAGTGTTTTTAGTCAAGAGCATAGCGGCCCACTTAGTCTAAGAATTGACCAACGAAAGATTTGAGTTTGACATGTAAATCTATATTACACGTTAAAATTGGAATTTCAAATGTTTTCTCATTCTGATTTATGTATTCGTATATTGTTTACTAAATCATTAATTAAATACATTAACTAAATAAAAAGATAATTGGCGTATGTTTTTTTTTTTTTATATATTTTATAATGTACTTACCATTGTCACGCTGGTGGGTGGGTACAAAATGAAACAGACCGAAAACTTTGCAATATCTAAATAATCCACTATTTATATATCTTATCGAATTTTAATTAGATATATAAAAGAATTTATCTAGATATTGAAAAAATACGATTATATATCAATTAAATGCTTATTGTTAAACATACCTAACACAAATAACTATGAACTCATTATAATATTTGTGTTGACTTCATAAAACTACTAATAATCAGTTCAAAAATATTTTTTTGTGTTTGGTAATTGTAAAAATATTTAATCTTATCATTAAATTAACAATATCCTTATTTACAATTCCACGAGAATATTCAGTGACAATAACATAACCCTTTTTTAATGTATACAGGTTACATGCAAAAACTCATCGCTTTCGTCTTTACAATACTCTTTTAGTTTCCCTTAAACTGTTTAAGATTTTTTCCCCTATAAACTAGATGTTTGAATTTTCACAGATCTTAATTTTACACAATAAACTATCATTTCTGCATAAATTTAAGACCAATTCAAGCTACAAATTATCTTGTTTAGTTAAAAATTATTACTTAGTTAAATTATGTAATATCGCGTTTGTAAAACCATGATTTCAATAAAATATAGACACACATTATTCAAATTTACAATCTTATTAACTAAGCATGCCTTCCTTTTTTTTACCCGTATATTTTCAAAAATCAAAAAATGTAGTGTTTTTTTTTTTATTCTAAAAGCCATGATATTGTTTTATCTCATATGAATAACCTACGTACATATTTTGTTTATTTTCGTATGCATGTTTTTGATTACCACATTTATGTGACCTATTTAAAAAAAAAAGCTGTATTTTTTAAAATTTATGACTAGCTGTTACCGCAGCTCACCCCTCGCCTATCATATTTTCTATTCTGCACATTATTTTGTTACTAACAGCAAGCAAAGATCATTCTCACAAATTCAAACACTTCCAGGACAAAAAATTAAAAAATTATGTGCTTGGTGTACGTACCGTATATACATTCATATGAAGTATCTATTTAATAAAAACTTGTTATGTTCGATATCACAAACAGGCATTTCAACCAAGAACTTACGTGTAAAGTTTCATCACTCTTAAAATGATTGAATTCTCTTACAAATTGACACTTCCATTTCCACTAGGATGAGTTTTTAATTTTTTTATCAATTCTTTATATTACTTTGAAATATAGTCTAGTTATTTTATAACTAAGATATTAAATACAAAACATTACAAAACCAACTTTAAAACTTACTTAATTCTCATACCCTTTTTCATTTATTTTGCAGTGTTTTTTTTTTCAAATTTAATTCTACATGTTAATCCAAGATAAATACTAGGTACTCTATAACTAAGATCTTAAATAAAAATGTTAATGACTCTAAAACTGACTTAAATCTCGTACAAATTTTTATCACTCGTTTCTCTGGGGTTGAGTGTTACTACTTCCATATTAAATTTCAAAAAAGTTCATTCAGTACTTTTTATGAGATGTGTGAACAGATAGATAGATAAACACAAAAAAAAAAACAAAAATAATAGGAATGTGTTCTTTCATTAATTTTAATGCATATACTCTCGAATATATTCTACGTACAGTTTTATTCCAAGTAAATATAAATGTAATTGAATATACACAATTTAAATTCATACCATAATTGACACACGCTAAACCAGATTTTTTATGTACTGCCCTATTAATATTTTATATGCATTAATGTTTCAAAACGTCATTAGTGTGAGTTCCTCGTCATATACTGTGATTAATTCGATTGCTATATAATTTTTACGTAATGTAAGAAGCAAGCAGGAGGTAAGCATATACGAGAATCAATCCTAAGATATTGGTCAGTGCTTATTTAAAAAAACAACAACAAAAAGTAGAAATATCAATTTTACGCATCATGAAAAGCGAAAATAAATACGCTGGTGGGGTTTCCATTGTTATTGGGGTTCTGTTTATTATTATGTATGTATTCAAACAAATCAGTTTGAATTTCAGTACTAAATGAAAGTTCTAAATTCTTAAAAGTATTTATAAAACTGCTTGCTCTATATCATCCATGATTAGACTAAAATAAAACAAAGTTTATACTTCATTTTTTAATCAAAATTATGGCCCCTAAGACACGTCTATAGACGTTAGAATTAAGACTATCTTGTATCATCCTTTCCTTTAGTTTAACTTTCTTTAACTTTAACTTTCTTTTAATTCCTTTAGTTAACTCTGTTACTATGTTATGTGTTAGGTTTGTGTTTTGTTCCTTAATCTAATCACGCCAATATTTCAATTTTATTGAGTATTATCTCGTACAATGATAAACAGCTTTATCGTTCGAAGCTTCTAGAATAAGTCAAACCAATAACTGTGAATGCAGAGATGACAACAAATAGAGAGGAATGGAAGAGGAAGACATGTTGCGCTGACCCCTAATGATAATGGGAAAAGGGTAGGGAAAAGATGATGATGAACTGACAATGTACATTTAATGATGATCTTTAGCAGTAGTTTTTTTTTTTTTCAATGTACCTAAAGGAATATAAGCATTAGGTACTTATTTTTCAATTTTTGAACTTAATACTTTGTCTTTGAAACTGTGTCACAATAGCATACATGGGGACACGGATGATTCATATTCCATTACTGAGCAATAAGAATGAGAAACAAAACGTATCGTTTTATGAATAAATGTATTTTTAATAAATTATAAAAAGTCTGTATATACACACAATTCGACAAAAACTAAGTATATTATTATGGTAAGGAAAAATATTGTAACAAACTTATAGTAATTTTCTTTTAATTTACTTAAAGTAGATAATTAGCAATCACTGCGAAAGCTACGATGAGTGCGGATAGAGCGCTAGTTACAGCTGAATCTGGTATTGGAAGGTCTGGTGTAACAGGTTCCACCAAGTTGGGTTGAGCCACGGTGGTAGGCGCAGCGGTAACTATTGGGGCTGCAGTAGTAGACTCATAAACTTCTGGACCATTCGTGAAGAAAGAATTGAAATCAGCCTGATTCTCTGTAGCCCAGGCGATACTTTCGCGGGAATTTTCAGCACCGTTGTAAACCGCTTGGTATGATGTGCCTAGTACTGCTTGGTTCTGTGTTGCCCAAGTTTGGAACTGGATAAAAAAACAACAAATCATTGCATATTTATTTTTAAGAAATGCCAAAACGCAGTTTCCCGGGACCCTTGACATCTTCACCAAACTTTTGAGGCGAGCGTTTAGAGACATCAGGCGGTAGAGTGGTACCTAACGTAAGGGTACCAAAATGGTACGGATTTCGACTTGAACTGCTACCTGAGACGTAGGTTCTGTAGAAATTTCTCCAGGCTAAACTAACGGTTGTTAAAGAAAACTACGGATCTCAAGGTCCCGCTTACAAAACCCATGTAACTGTATGTAGTGTTAAGATGTTTAGAGTGCAGTATTATTTATGTTATACTATCGTATAAAATTATTACTATATCGGGCTAGTGGCGGGTACAGGACATTGCCCAGTTAGGGACCGGAACAACTAGACTGCTGCCTGTATTTGATGATATTATCATAGGTTTGGTTCGTTTTTAAGTTCTTTTTTATCGTGGGAATTGCATTTACGCAGACCCCTTGCCATCAGTTTTAGGTCCTTAAAATTAAGATATAAAACACAGCGTTAACTTTACACTTCATTAAATCGTTTCAAGTTATTTCACAATCAATATGAATATTATGTATATAAAGACACCTTATTAAGCATATAAAATGAACTAAATCTCAAGGACTATTTACAATTCGTGATAGAATTTCAGATAAATAGGGCGAGAACTAGAAAATGTATTGTTTTCCGTACTCTTTTTCCCTTCACTGAAACTATTAGAACCTGGAGAAGAGCTTTTAGAATCGATGAACTTTACAGCGCAGCCTTCATTTTTTTCGAACTATCTACATAGTATTAGATTTCAAATGTAATTGTAATTTTATGAACTAGCAAAAAATACTCACCGCATTAATTTCAGCAGCGGTTCTCAGTCTAGACGATACATAAGACAACGGCGTGGTCACATTGCCGAAACTGTAAATGAAGAAAATATGAAATAATCTATTTAGTAATGAAACTGGTTAATTAGTGTTAGTACGGTATTATTGGTTTAACAGATATTTACGAATATATCAAAAACAGTAATTACCCAACCTTTCGGCTTATATACGAGTTACCATTAATCTCATTATTCTTGCGCAATACAGTTCAAACATCTCAAAAAATCATGGATGAAATTCTAAAAGATTTAGACTTTTATTTTTCATAGATTGATGATATACTTATATACTCCAGACAAAAAACCCCATGAAACTCATATTAGAGACGTTTTTTAACGGCTTCGCAGCCATGGAGTTATTATTAATGACAAAAAGAGTATATTTGGGCAGTCTGAAGTAAGTTTTCTAGGTCACTTCATATCTGAAAATGGTATTCGCCCTAATCCCCAAAAGGAAAAGGTTATTATTGGTTACCCAGTTCCATTAGACATCAAGCAGTTGCGTCATTTCATGGGTATGGTAAACTTTTATCGAATATTTTTACCGAATGCTGCTACTAAAAATGATTCATTAAATAAGCTTTTAAGTAAAACAGATACTAAATTCCATCAACCCATCTCGAGGACACCAGATTTATTATATGCTTTTGAGCAGCTTAAACACGATCTCAGTAACGCCACACTTCTTGCTCTTCCTATCTCTAATGTGTCGCTCTCTATCATGACAGACGCATCTAACACAGGAATCGGTGCAGTTTTGCAACAAAATGTTAATGACCTATGGCAATCTTTAGGATTCTTTTCCAGAAAACTGACTCCTGTACAAGAGAAATACAGTGCGTATGATCGTGAGCTACTGGTAATTTATGAGGCAATTAAGTATTTTCAATACATGTTGGAATCTAGAATCTGTATTCACGAATCACCATCCGTTAACTTTTGCTTTTATACAAAGAACGCAAAAAGGAACACCTCCACAAATTAGACATCTAGATTGTATTTCACAATTTACAACTGACATAAAGCATATCAGTGAAATAGATAACATAGTAGCGGACACGCTCTCCTACATTGAAGCTATCAATTTTTTGGAAATAGGTGCATTCCTTTTTATAAACAGTAAATGGCTGATCCTGAACTCAAAATATTATTACAAGTAAAATCTAATTTCAAATTACAAGAAGTACTGATTCGAAATACTAACACCAAAATATATTGTGACATTCAACTGGCAAGATAAAACCATACGTCCTATTTAACCTCAGACAACAGATCTTTAAGCAGTTTCACAGCATAAGTTATCCAGGTGCTACTGTCAATCAAATCTGCGCTCGTTACGTATAGCCCTCGATTCGTAAAGATTGCCAAACTTGGGCACAGATATTTATCGCATGTCAACAATCTAAGGTTTCGAGATACATCAAGACACATATCAGTAGTTTTGGTTTACTATCAGGACACTTTTCACGAGATCTTATAGGACCACTGTCTGTATCAGAAGGCTTCTGATATTGCTTAACTGCCATTGATAGATACACTCGATGGCCTAAAGTAATACCACTAGAAAATATTTCAACAGAAACTGTCGCTAGGGCTTTCTTTGATACTTGGGTGTCTCGTTTTGGTTGTCCTGAAAAAGTTACAACCGACCAAGGTAGGCAATTTCAATCCCAGCTATTTAGATCGTTGTCAAAAATGTGTGGAACAGATCAGTTAAGTACCACAGCCTATCATCCAGAAACTAATGGCACCATCGAACGTTTTCATCGCACCCGCAAAGCAGCACTCATGGCACATCAAAATGTTCAGTGGACAAAAATTCTTCCTCTAGTGCTTTTAGGACTACTGAGAACTTGGAAAGACGACTTAAAATGTTCATGCTCTGAATTGGTTTACGGCGAGACATGACGTGTTCCTGGTGAACTAATAACTAAATCTACAATTAATATTGAACCTTCAGAGTTTAACATAGGACTAAAACAGTTTATGTCCACACTTCGACCTTCAGCAGCAGTTTATCAATGCGCACCCACTGTATTCGTCAATAATACATTGGCCACTTCGACACATATGTTCCTTCGACAAGATGCGGTACGAGCGTCTTAGGAACCACCTTACAGAGACCCATATGAAGTTTTAAGCCGAGATAAGAATGGCAAAATTATTACAATCGACATAGCAGGCAAACCTACCATAGTATGTGTTAACAGGATTAAACCACCCTTTTGTTTCAGAAACTTCCAAATATTTCATCTTATCCTCAGAACAATATTAATACTGATCCTTCTGTAGTCATCACTAAAAGCAACGGCAGAGGTGTTCATTTCCAAACGTAAATTCTCAGAGTAGGAGGCTAGCTACATCCTTTTTCGAATTAAGAAAAATCATAATGAGACCTTGGAAACGATTTGTTTTGTCAGATGATTATGAAATATCTTTTTATAAAAAGCATATTATTAAATATTACTTGTGTTTAATAAATTGATATTTATTTTTATTTATTAAAATAAATATCCGCCAAAAAACCTATTGTCGGGTAAATCGGTAATTTGTTTTGGAACCATGTTGTAGAACCTGTCACTAATACTTTTATTATTAATAGCTTATCCATGGAGCTTTTTCATGGATGTACATTTGTGTGATTTCCTTTTTTGATAAGGAATTGCGAATTACGTAATCATAGGGTTTGTTTTTAAAGGCAACAACACTGCCTATCAAATCACAGCATAGTTATGACAATTGAGCTCAATCGGTCAAATCGTATGGAAGTTCCATGATATTATATTCATGAGCTTTCGGTGAAAAAAAAAACATCGTGAGGAAACCATAGCATGGTGGTAGAGCATTTCTATTTCTAATGAGGTCTGCCTGGACAACTACCACCTTCAAATTTGAATACCTGTCGCTAAGTATGTTTACCATCCTGGATCACATCATCACTTAAAAATCAGGTGAGATCCGCTGAGCTTATACAGTATAAAAAATAAATCAGTGCCAGTTAAAAATACCAATTTAAGATTTATAACTGAAAAATAAATCTGCTAATATAGGAAAGTACGTACGCGCTAGTAACGTTTGCCAAATTATTCTGTATATACTGGAAGGCAATCTGTGTATTTCCCTCGTTACCAGAGACGGCGCCGCTGAATGCGTTGTTGTAATCTTGGCGACGTACAATTCGATTGTTTTCGACGATCGCATTCATGAGCCTAGTAACAGATATTATTTATTATTATTACATCAAGACAAACTGACTGGAACAAAATTAAATGGGTTGAACAAGTCACTGTATTGTGTTTTTTTAAAATAAATAATTAACTAAGTTTTTGTAAAAAAAGCTAAGGCAGAATAAATACAGCAATGTTTACAGCAATTTCTAAGGAATATAATACTTACGTATTGAGAGAAGTTGCATGAGGTGTGCAACCCAAAACCCAGAGAATCTGAATCTTCTCCGTGTACACATTGTGATTTATAAATCTTTGGTAAAGAAAATCGAAGTCCGCTGTAGTGCCTTCACGGAGACCGTTGCAGTAGACCCAGTTGCGACTGTCTACGGGCACCCTTGAAATAAAACATAAAAATGAAAACAACATCAAAATTTTGACAATCATTTTGTATTATTTTCTACGACAACTTACTCAGTTCCGTTAACTCTCAAAGCTTGGAATTGAGCGACTGCTGCAGCACGGCAGGCCTGGTTACCGATAGCGCACAAAACCGGAGCCAACTGATATCTGAGGTAGGAACGCATGAAGGTCTCATTGGCGGCAGGATAGTAGGTAAGTTCGTTCATAACTCTAGTTGTCCAGCTGTTAATAATATTCTGAAATAAGAATTTAAAATTAGTCATCAGGCTGGCTGCTCATCCCTACACCTTTAAACCCAGCTGAAACGCGATAATGCAAAGTTACTGTAAAACTTTTTTTTCGTGTACGCTAGCGTCGTGGAATAGGTTACCGAGCTCGGTTTTTCCTGAGGGCTATGACATAGTGCTCTTCAAGAAGAGATTGAAAAACAAAGTTGGCAGACAACAATAATGCCTCCGGTATTGCTGTTATCCATAGGCGGTGATAACCATTTAACATGAGATGTGCCGTTTGCCTATTTACTAACTTTTTATATTAAAGAAAAAAATCAAGCCTTAACAAGACAATTGTTGTTCTACTGAAAATGTGCTAAGGAAAATCAGTTAACATATTCAATCCGGTATGATAGTTCATAAATTTAAAATGCATTCTTTAATTTAATAATCATTTTTTTAATATATAAATAATTCTGAAGTACTAACTAAACTATGAATCATTAATAATGTCATATATTCACAATCGAAATACTTACGTGAAGGGGAGTCAAGGTAGCAGTTCCAGCAAAACGATTTCTGATCCAAGTGAATCCTGTCATCGCAGCAACCCACGGAGTATACTCAGTCTCATTCTCAAGGAAAGATAGGATGCTGAAGGCTCTACTGTAGGTCATTAAACCAGAGCGAGCGAACTGGAAGACATCGTTGACGATCTAAAGAGAATAAATTTTTGCTGTTTTAATAAAACATTAAAAAGCAAATTTGAACTAAACAAAAATGTTAGTAAACGGTTTACCTGAGCTCTATTATATTCATGAACTAGAGTTCGGTTGGGTCCACGGAGAGCGATAGTATTGAGATTCCAGGTATAATCATCATAATTAACTCTATAGAAACCTGTTTATAGAAGAAAACAATTTTAATTCTATAGATAAAATGGATACAATATTGTCAAGTCTCGAGGTTTGTATATGACCCACGAATTCCTCTAAAACTTCAACGATCACTAAGAGTATTATAAGACCTTTCGTATTGTATGGATCTCAATGTTGGACTACAAGCGAAAGAAGAGAAATGAATGAAAGAAAGAAATGAAAGTTATGTAACTAGAAAAATGTTAAGTGTAAAGGTTAATATAGATTAAAGAAATATATTCTTGTGTTAATAATAACATGTATATAAAAGGTATGCATGTAGAGATAATAGCTGTCAGAGATAAAGTAGTAATATATTTTTAGACCGTACTTAATAGAAATAAGATAAAGAAGATGATGAGTATATAATTTACAATTTCTGTTATAGCTGATAACAATTTTTTAGCTATAAAGGCCCTTACCAGTTTGTTGTTTGTTGAAGATAACCCATTCGTCACCCACAGATCCCTTGTTGATAATACCCACCGCTTTAGTTAGGACGTGGGTGGGCTTAGTATTCGCAAAGTCGGGGTTGCTAGCGGTCGAAAAGGTAATAGGAACGATGTAATTGGTGTTTATTGACGAGTATCCAGTATTTATGTTGAAACGACGCTGTAAATTATTATATAAAACTATATGAATATAATGTTTAAATACATTTCAATTTCAATTCCATTTTCAGATTCAGATTTTTTTTAAGTGATTCCATTTAAGTAATTGATTTTATTCATTATTTAATTATAATAATAAGTAAAGCCTCACCTGGTTAATGGTCATTTCACCAGTTTGATGATTTACTTGTACATTGAGGACAGGGTGTCCATTCTGTTCAGTCCAGCTTCGATAGTATTCGATGAAGTTGAAATTGGATCCATACGCAGCGATAGCGCCGGTTGAATTGGCAACACTCTCGAGGGCTTGAAACAGGTGGATTGGGAGGGCAATATCAAAAGACCTTTAAATAATAAATTATGTAGGTAATCAAAAGTGTAATTAAATGAAACAGATACAAACGAAGCTAAAGTGAATATATAAATTGAACTACGTTCCCATTCATATCTAACAGTTATGAAATTTGTTCTTTAAGACACACGAGGAATAAACTATAGAAATATTGAGACCTTAAAATTAAACTCCATGTAATTGAAAACTTTGTCAAATATTCTAAAGGTCAATGTTTTACATATCAGAGAGATCTTAAGATTATCGCTTAAACGATTGAGTTAAAGGCTAATAAAGATTTACTATTAATGTTATTTAAAAAAGGTTTTTTTCACTAGCGGAAAACTAAGCGCTAGCATCTTATTAAAATATATCAGATCTTATTAATATATATAATATTATCTTATTATCAGATTATTAAAATGCTCAATTTTGATTTCAAAAATAGTCTACCTTTGAACTAAATAATTCCTAAGTCCTTGTCTATGTACATCGAATCCAAGCAGATGTTCAGTCATTCTAATTACAGCGGCACCTTTATTGTATGAAATAGTTGAGAACATAGCACTGACTGATGCAGGACTACCAACTCCAGGATTAGTCAGCGGTTGTGGATTATTAGCTGAGTCACTGAGAAGCGAAGTATGTATTTGCTCGGTAATGAAACGTGTTTCCAATCCCATGTAATCTTCAACCTAAAAATAACATTTCAGAAATGCGTAAACAGCTTTGAAACATGTCAAATTTCTTTATATATTTGACCGGGTACTTCTAATATTGTCTACATATCTGAATTATAACTTAAAACTATCCTTGATTTGATATATAGTGAAATGAAAGATTAATTGAAAACAAGAAAAATGAGATAGTCTGATTAATTACATATTCAAAATTAAGTCGAAATTTTGAAACTAACATTACATAATGTGGAACGTTTTGGTAGAAAAAAATAAATCCATCGACATACCCAGTGAGTTAGGAAGTATTGGTAGTATCTCGCAAATCCTTCGTTCAACCAGAGCACGTCCCACCAATCACAGGTGACCAAGTTTCCGAACCACATATGGGCGATTTCGTGCGAAAGGATGTAAGCGATCAGTTGCTTGAAGTAGCTGTTTGTATGGTTTTCATCATACATGATGTATGCTTCTCTGTATAAAAAGATTTACATCGTAAATTTCATTGCGAACTTTAACTTTTAAATTTGTGAAGAAAAAAAAAAAATACACTTCTATTTCCGTTTAATAATTGAAAATTAAATAATCTCATACAAAATGCTACCTATTATTAGAAAAAAAATATTTAAATCTTTCAGGCATTGAGATAAATGTAATTAATAAATAAATTAAGGACTCCGTAAATATTCAGTGTAGGAATTATATTGGAGATATTACAAATTTAGAAATTCCTGTTCATTTAACTAACCTATAAGTAAGAAGACCCCAATTCTCCATAGCACCAGCTGAAAAGTCAGGAATAGAAGCCTGTGTCATTTTAAGATCAGGGTGAATACTGAAGAAGTCCATAGCAGTGTGGTTGCTCATCACATCTAAAAGTTCTTGTCCTACATCAAAAGCATACTGTCCTTGACCAGCAGAGATAGCACCAGGTCTTGCAATTACTTCATACTTTAGAAGACCGTTTTCTCTGTGTTCTATGGTAGTATACTCAGCAACAATTAGAGCAATAAGGTACGTTGACATAACCGGAGTTGTGTAGTAGAAATCATCTTCGTAATTACTGAAATAAAAATTGAGCAATATTAACATCAAATATATCTCATATATGAGGATAAGCTAAAGCATTAATTATTAATAGAACTCACGGAATAGCTGCGACTCTGGTTTCTCTTATTCTGGTGCATGACCAACTTCTATGTGTCGTCGGGCGTCTAATGGTAATGGCAAATGTAGCTTTAAAACTGGGCTCATCATAGCAAGGGAAAGCAAAACGAGCCGCAGTTGCCTGGAACTGTGTTGTAGCCATCCACCTGTAAACGATAAATCTATAAATACATGCAAAATGTCTACTTTTTCCATTTTGACAAACCGATCCACTGACATTAAATCTTCCATAGAAAGTTAATGTATCTTCATGAAAATCAATCCCAAGGTGCCCTAAGGTAGCGGTTCAGGATGCATTTCGGTCTCCAACTCTACACTTTCATGCACTAGCATAAAAAACGTATTTTACTACACCTCACTCTTATGTACATTGCAATTAGATAGTTTTGTTTTATAATGGATCTCAATCGTAGTTTCCCTTAACCACAGTAGGTTTAGTTAAGGCAAATACCGTGGTACTTACTTCTCGTGAAGTAGTCTAAGCCGAGGTCCATACCATTTTGATGCCCTTGCGCTAGCTACTGCTTTCCCGGCTGAGCGACCTAAGCACTCGCCTCAAAAATTAATTGAACCTGTCAAGGCTTTTCCAGACAATGGCATTTATGGTTGCAACACATCGGGCAGATCGAGACGCCAACGCGATGTTTCAATTCACATTATGTCTACGCATGCCGAACAAGACCCCTTCTATAGTAAAATCACGCCGATGTTCCGATCCGCTCGGCATGTGTCCAAACCATTATACAGTTTGAAATCGCTCCAATCAAATTAAGATCAGAATACAATTTACCATATTTTCGCGTTATATACTGTGAAATGTAATGAGTTGCAATGATACTTGCCTTACAACATCGCTGGCATTGTTCTGGAACCAACTCTCATATATACCGTACATGTCAGTACGCAACGGAGCCGCAAATTCAATTGAAAGAGTATAAATAACAGGACTGGTAGCATTGTACAGGAGGGAACCTCCGAGCGATTGAACTCTCAAAAAGTGGTATTCCGGTTGAAGAGTATAATTCGAGGCCAATACGGTGGTACCCTGAACAAGCCTAAGGGATAAGATTTGCAAGTCGTGAGCATGCAGGACAATTTCATTGACATTGGCCTGCGTGGAGTAAAGTTCGATTTCTACGGTGCCGGTAAAAGCTAATCTACCGATGTCTCATTCCCCAGAAAACGTTGTAATGGCGTGGGCGGGTCGTCGTGGGCAATCTAAAAGCATTACCGGCATCGTCACGTAATTGAACACCGTTATAACTATCTACGTGCTCGAAGATCTCCCCTTGGAGTTTTTCATCGCTGAAAATGGTATTCCTACTTAACGGCACAATTGATTCTTGGGGAAAGGCGTGAGCGAAAACGCACACCAGAGACAAAATGATGAGCGTTGTTGTCGCCATCTAAAAATAATAAATTAATTTAGTCATAATAATATCTTAAATTATATTACTATACAAGTGGCTTATTGGAATTGGAGTAAGGAATTGTTGATTTCTTTTTACTTATACTATTACATCATCGTGAGATTATTACTTATTCGTACGTTACTCAATAACTTTTAATAATAGATTATCATATATTTCCATAATATTTACCAATTATAAAAATATAATTAGTAGTAGTAAGGTGAGTTTTGAATATAATAAAAATGAAATGTAAAAAACAAAACAATATTTTTAGCTCGACCGTTTTTATTAGAGTTTAGCCTATTTTGTAGTTAGTAAGTATAACCACACTCTTCTACGTATATTATGAAGGCTTAAAGCCTACTAATAGTAGTTTACAAAAATATTTAATGCAATTCTTTCTTCGTACCATCGTAATTATTTCTTAATATATTTTATGGTCAAAGATAGACAAAGATTTATAATAATAATGTGTCCAGTAGACGTTCTTTCAGACCAAAATATTCCATAAATGTATTCCATTTGCAACAGAGTTACAGTAACAGAGCTATAAAAGTTTAATTGACAAAAATACGTAAATTTCTATTTAACCAATAACATATTTGGAAACTAACTTTTTATCGAATTTTGAGTGTATAGTGATAAAAGAGAAATATATATCTATATAATATTAAAATGACTTATAATTTGTTTATTGCATTTTAAATCTATAATGGAATTTACGGTAAACGTGCGTTAAACACGAGCCGATAACTAATGATAATTTTATAAGGACCATATAATTTACGATAATCGATTATATTGATAATTAACCTAAGTAAAAAAACATACATACTGTTATTAATGTTAATGATAACAAAAAAAAAAACCCTTGAGATAACTGTGTTTAGTTGATTTTCAGCTTATACGTTTATCTTCAGACATGTACATGCATATATTTCACTAACTCTGTCGTTTGGATAGTAACACAAAAAAATGACTGTCCATAAAATTATGCTTCTAAATTATTAAATAAAAATATCCGAAAATTACGGTTTTAAAACTAAATTTCGCATTTACTTGGTATATGAATATTTAACCAAGAAGTCGCTCAGTGCTTCCAGATTTTGTGGCATTGCCATTAATCAATTAATCAAAAACATAATGATATACAACAAATGAGAATAAAATATATCAACAATTACTTATATTGGCGTATTTTTGCAGTATATCAGTCTATAATATAATGTAGCAGTTCTTGCCTTTAATTCATTAACTCGCGTAATTGTCCTTATGTTATGTGATTTTGGGGGGGCTTCGCGTGATACAATTTGGTTGTTATGCACGAATGTGAAGTGTATTGAAAACATTTGAATCTTAAAACATTTATTATACAAGATTCGAAAAGGGTTTTTTGGCAGAATCTCAGTCTGTCATATAACGGTTGTTTTAATTAATTCATTAAATTTGTGTATTAAACTCTATATAACGTTATCTTGGTGTCGTTTTGTGTGATAAAATTTGGTTATTGTGTACAAGTTAAGTTTATTATAGAAAATAACGCATAGCATTTATTTTGAGGTGCCGACAAAGCTCCATGGAAAATTCTAGTAGGATGAGCCACAGTTTTTCTGGTGCTTGGTAACGCTGACACAAGATTGAAAATACATCTTACCTACATGACACTTGCGCAAATTGTTTGAACACAAATTGCAATTTTCTTAAGAAGGAGAAGATTCGAAAAACATTACTATCCACTCAACACTGGAAGAATTGCGTATGTGACTCGCAGATTGACATTAAGTAAGAAGAATATTATTATTACTATTAAGCGAACGTATAGTTTGTATACGCTTGTTTATTGTTTATTGTTTGAACGTATAGTATCGATATAAAACGATGAGAAGGGTACAATTGGAGTTACTTAAATATTGAAGTGCATCACAGATGTTTAAAGAAGCTGAGACTGATAGTTTTTATGCAGTTTTGCGTAAGCAAGTTACACCTGTCATGACTCGAGTCATAGGCAGCTTGATAGCATCCTACACGTGATTATTGCTGAGTGAACTGTCGACAGTTAACGTTCATATTGAACGTAGTGTGTAAGGCAGAAAATGCGGAAGTATATCTATAAAACTACTAACATTAATCTATAAGTTATTTGCATTACTAAAATGATAGATGTTAATCAAGTTATTATTGTAAGTAACGATTGAAGCGATCATATCAATCGACTTGAGTTATGTTTGTGTTTTACCCAAATTTCAATGTAATTTAATTAAAAAAAAACAGACATTATTAATATTATTTATTAATGATGGTTGTAAACAATAATCAATTTCATAATACTAGATTTTAAAATTCCTTTTAATTTAGACCAAACCGGTTTTTTGTGTTATACTTTAAGTATTTATACATCAAAAATACTCGATAAGTACGGTGAGCAAGTGCTGATAAGATAAATAGTAATTAGGTAATCGGGTTTAAGTCCATTTTTGGTACACTCATGATTGATACGAATAATTCTAAAATGTATTTTAAAGTAATGATATTAAAAAAATAATTGTGAAATATAATCCACAAATGTTTAAAGATGAATGATGTTTAATCTAATGCTTAATTAACATAAATTGGTATTTACGGGATCATTTTAAAACACTAATTTCATCAACATAATATCTATACTAATATTATAAAGAGAAAAGATTTGTATTTTTGTATGTAACGACTAAACTTACAAACTACTGGACCGATTCGAATGAAATTTGATATGGAGATAGTTTGAAATTCAGCGAGTAATATAGTTTTTATTCCGATAATCCTACCGGAACGGGAACTGCGCGGGTAAAACGTAGAAGAGCAACTAGTTAGTAATATAGGTTCAAAACGCAGAAGAATCTGCTGAGAAATAAAAAAAAACAATTTGTTGATTCACATTGATTCAGATCTTTATATCAAAGTTATAAATTAAATGTTGACTTGACTATATCAGATAGTTATAATAATATATATTTATGTTTTCTAGTTTACTATGAGATCGTATTCTTAAATGTTCTATGATAGTGATTATTCAAGTAAGAAATCATAACGTAAAATCCTTTTTTTTTTACATGGTAAAGAATACCAAATAAGCATTTATTACTTTTGTTGTGGAGATCTTTGTAGGAGACCTATGTTCAACAGTGGACGTCTTTCAGTTGAATGGGTGGATGGATGCATTCAATATTATGATAAACAATACTTCATTATTTAAAATAAAAGCGCAAAGATAGAAATACCGAACAGAATGCTGACAAAAAATAGATAGTACTGAATTTAAATACCTCATGAGCTGCAGTTTATTGCCAATCACACACAATGCTACATCACAACGGTATTGTTTCCACAACTAATCTTAGATTTTAAGGTTCCAGTTTCTATAGTCTAGTTTTTTCCGCTTGCCTTTTGATCTGATTATTCATCGTATTTGAGCCTTCCCAATTTCAAAATATGGGTACTTTAACTAATCAATTTCAGCTGCTACGGATATAACATAGTTACGCAAGAACTCTTACAGGGCATATTATTAATTTAGCTGTAAGAATATATGACGATGTTCCCTAAACATCCCACTTCAGTTTTCATCCCATAATTACATGTAGAGACTTGATAAGCTCTGATGAAAGTAACTTACTAAATATGTATCTAATGCTTCTTGTTCTTAAATTTTACCTCTAACCTAACCTATACGATAAATATTTATTTCCTTAACAGGTGCATCTCTTTAAAGATTACTATTTAATTACCAATTTAATAGATTTTTCAATGCAACTCACCATTAAATTTTGCGGCGACGGTACCGGCAATGCAGGTATACAACCCGCAAACTGGATTAATAAAATAAAGTTATTGAAATATACCCCATTAGCTCTCAATCATAAACCGATAACCTATCGTTTGAATTATCGGGATATCATAATATATAATCGGATTTTTCGGTTGCCTTATCGCTAATGTGGTTCATTTTGGAGCTAATTCATCGCACTTTGAATCCGGATCCTAATCATTCAACTTCAGCTATATTACAAATAAATCATCGTTATGAAATCGAAGTGTTTGACTTAGTTTCATAAAAAGAGATGTGATTTATATTGTTTGGAGTGGATGATTCTTTCTCTTTTCCACAATAAATAGGAAAGATAGAACATGTTTTATATTATAACAAAAAGGGCATGAAAGTAAGATTAAATTGGATCTAAGAGTTCTGAAAAGTTTAACTGTAGTGAATGTGATAGAGTAAGTAAGAAATAATGTGATTAGGGAACCTTGTGGTACGACAAAACTTGTAGTAATAAAGACAGAGAAAGGGATGCTTAGTTAGTTTGAATACATGGAGAGGAAGTATGACAAAAGATTGACGAAACTAATCTATAAGGCGATGATGACTTAGGAAGTCGAAAAAGATCAACTTTGGCGAACATATCTCAACAAGATGAAGACGTTCTAAAGAAAGACCTGAATGAAAGCTCTCGTAACCGGAACCTATGAGATGACCGGCATCTATGAAAGCACTCACAAAAGTAGAATACTCTAAAGATGTGTCTGAGGCTCCTAACAAGAAGCTGGATGTGGTTTCTGCCTACCTTTAATTGTCGGCTTTTATCTTATAAGCTCTTTTATTTAAATATATATTTTATTCAATGAATTAGGATTGTTGAATTAAGTGAAGGTATTGGCACTAATCCTGATAATATTTTTTCGGTAAAAATCGCACTAAAAACGTTGACTTCCTTATTTAGTTACATTGCTACTTCTATAAGATTAAAATCCATCATTATTCTCATAATTGCCTAATATTTTATCTGTTGATAAAGTGGATTACTTTTGTAAGAGTTCTTATATCCTTTTTATTAATATTATTATTTTTCTAAATACATTATGTCCTTAGGATATTTAAATGCTGTATAGTGTCTAATACTTTAGAAAGAATACGTGAATGACGTGGAATGACGAATGGATCATTATTCCGAAGCAATGATGTGTCAGCATTATCGAAAACTTTAGGTTGTGGTGACTCGTTACTTTTTGCATTTTTTTATCAAATTACTTTTCATAAAATAATCAGAAATTTAAAATCAACTAAATTGAATATGTTTAGTTTGTAGTCATGTTTTGGCCATTGACGTCTTTGAAAGTAAATCCATGTATCTGATCACAACTGATTCCGCGTGAAACGCCGGGAATACCCACTAAAACCCCACTGTACCATCCGCCGCCTTTTTGGGACGTCTCGAAAATAGTCTGCATACTCCGCATCTCACCGGGCGGAGGTCCCACTAGCCCTCTTCCTTTGTCTTCCATCCTGGTATTAAAAATTGACCTATATTGCTTAATTTAAATTAGGTAGTAGAACCAAGAAGTTAAACTGAAAAAACCTACGCAGCAACGCGCGCCTCACTTCGCCACAACAAGAAAACTTACAAGGTAGTGCTTATAAAAATAGTATCCTCTTAAAACTTTAATAACTTAATTTTAAATTAAGATATCAGATTATTTTTTGGTAAGGAGGACCAAGTCTCTAACGGCGAGTTTAAATATAGAATATTAAAAGTTAATATTAAGCCCTTACCAAATATATATCGGTTTTCCGACTGATTTGTCACTTTCGAACAAAAATGAGTTAAAATTTTGGATGTCAGTACGTAAAACTGATTGCGATCGTATATTGAAAGTGGGCGTAAGAAGTCAAACAAAAAAAAAAAGATCGAAGACATTCAGTAGTCATTGTGTGATGAGCGCATATTGCCAAGCATCTATCATTCATAATATAAACACTAACAAATAAATTCACTTGAAAGAAAAATAGCCAAGACGTTAGCCCTTAAATCAAATACCAATCCTACCGACTTCACCGTCATCCAAAGATTTCCGTGAACTAATTTGAATTTAATAAAAGGGCCTTTTAGGACTTTTTACTATTGTGTATAGGTACAATAGGCTTTTGTAATTGACCTATGTTAGTAATTTGACCATTATAACTAATGCTTGTCTTTTTATCACCAAAAGGATTAAGCGATCGATTACTATCTTTTTCATTACATAAATAACTTATTACTTATCAAATGTCTGGTAGAATATCTGCAAGATTCGTCCACCACCATATTTATTTCTACCTCAAAACACTAGTGATTCTCATCCTGTCGTGTTCCAATCCGAAGGGTGCAACTGACAATACACACTAGCACATGAAATGTTTGCTTTTCTGGAGCAGTTATTTTTAATACTTATCGGTTTCAGTTAGGATTGTGATGCTTTTTAATATTTGTTATAAATTCTTATCTTTTACAAATGGTCACTTAATATATTGCAATTCTGTTTACTAGTTACCTTAAAAAAAATAAGCGATGGTGGTTGCTAGTGTTGTCGAATTACACGTCAATGGATGGAGGTTCGCATCCCATTTAACCAACTAATTTTATAATGAGCCTAAGCTTTGAGTGAAGCGATGATAGCGCAGCGGGTAGTGCGGCCGGATTCCGCGTCAAACGATACAAGTCCGATCCCCGTCTATCCGACTCTAAAATAGACCTGAGCCTACGTTGAAGGAAAACATCGCGAGGAAACCATAGCATGGTGGTAGGGCTTTTCCTAATGATGCCCGCCTGGGTAGCTACCGCCTTCAAGTATGAAAACCTCTTGCCAAATACCAATAGGTTTGTTCCGGCAGCATCACTTGATAACCAGTACCTCTAGGCTCAGTGTATTTACCATCATCGACCACATCGTCACTTAATATCAGGTGAGATTGTGGTCGAAGCACAAAGCCTATATCGTGAAAAAAGAAGTTAATTGAGAAAATCATAGCATGGTGGTTAGGTATTTCCTCCTAATGGCCGCCTACCTAACTACCACGCATGTCTGAAAGTTATACTCAAGCATCAATACGTGTTCCGGCAGCATTACTTGAGAGATAGTGTCCCTAAGCTTACAGTTTATACCATCCTTTTTTTATAGCGGAGAAATCCCGCTAGGATACTTACCCCCGTCGGGCAACGAAGGATGGTTTATGTTGGACTTCTGGCGACTAAAACCCCAATGTACTCTCCAACCCTGATCCGGAGAGGGGCGAAGTACACACGTTAGTACATTCGTCGCCTCACTCCCGGTAGCGTCAGGCCCTTCAGAGCGGGGCCCCACCACGACCAGAACTTAATCTCTGTTGATAAACTCAGGGACGCGCGCGAAGAGTACGATGCCGCGATCCTTCCCAGGCCTGCGTGCAATGCACCGAACTCGTCCAAAGTCCGGCGCGTCCACGCCACAGCGTTTTTACCATCCTGGATCATATCGATATATCGCGGGAGATTGTGATCAAAGCGCTGAGCCTAAATAGTATTAAAAAAACAATATATCAATATCTACTTATTTTTCGCAATATATTTTTTTTGCATTTCTTGCTAATTACATAGGTACCGCATAATTAGATCCAAGCAACAAAATAAAATTTTGTTTTAATATTCGATTAAAAGTAATTAACTATGTGTCGAATCAATTATGCCGTTAGAAATTTAAATTTCGTTTTACAGACAGATATAATTAAGATTTTTTTTATATCAGCTATTATCAATAGATTTGGTTGAAATGAACGCTTATTTAAGGTGGTATTACATGTATCAAAGTTTTTTTTACGCATGGTTTGTTTCCCACATATTTTTCATTTCATTATACTTTCGTAGATTCTTATAGAGATGAATATAGAAACAAATTATATATAGATTACTGGAGTGTTATCGTTTTTAATGTATTTTGTTAGCACTTAGCCACTTACAAACACTAGGCGTTTGGTGGAGTACCGACATTTACGTTCATATCTACAGTAAAATGTATGGTGGAACATTAAGACGATACGCGGTTAGGAATAAACTTAAAGTATAGGTATTTAAGAAATCTATCGCTATCGGATTGCTCCCAAATGAAAGGAGTTATAAAACTCGAAAAGGACAACTCCAACTCGGGCTATTTATACCTATGTAAAATACGAGAAAATCAAAACGACGGTAAAAATCGGGCATTTTTTTTTTATTTCTAGTTTCTACAATATTTCATATAAGTAATAAAACTATGTCAAAAACGTACGAACATGGCTATGGCGATAAATATTTACTATGATCCCATTATCCAAGGAGGAAACAGAGGTATTTTGTTTGTATGCAAACAAAACGCCGCTCAAATATTCCCTTAAAACTCTGTAATCGTTAATAGGAAGGTACATAGAAAAAAAAAACAGGTAAACATAAATAAAAGTCACTGAACTTATAAACCACAAAATTTTATAAATGTTTTTATTTAATTACTTACTAAAATTGTACTAATCATAATAAATAATAAATTATTATTACATAGGTAGGTAGGTACATACGTAAAATGTTTAATTATTGTATTTACATACATTTAAATTTTTCTAATAACAATAATTAATTAATCTAATTAATAAAGTAAAACGAATAGATACTACATTTATATGAGATTTTTTTATTAGATACATAGAAATTTGCTTTGGAATAACAAAAATATGAGATTTGTTTATTTATTTATACGAGCTCGACTCGAAATTTGATTGCTCCCTTCCGAAGTTAGATAACATAAAATGAACAGTGGTGACCGTTGAAGGATGAGGGTCAAACGACAGTCACAACCATCATACATTAATAACATCTGAAACAGTGATTGAACCCGAAATGCTACGTTTCTTCAACTTCATTTTAACAAAGTTCACAGTGACCACCCTACATAAATTATCAATTAATAATTTTTCAATTTATTTTTTGTATTAACATGATCTGTAAATCCTTATCCTTATATTATATGAAACGCAACTATCTCTGTCTGTCCGTTCGTTGGTTTATAAGCCTCGAGAACAACTGACCGATTTACAGGATTCTTTTCTTTTAATCTGGTCATGTTTAGTGTATATTTTGTTACTTTAAATAGAATGTACGAATATATATAACAAAGGTAATCTGAATCATAATAAAAAACTTTTAAAAAGTCACCATTATCTTGTTCCTCAATATACTTAGCAATAGTCTACATAGACTCCTAATTGGATCATAGTTGCGTGTGATTATTACTTATTAAATACACAAATTTACCTATGCTTTTACATACCATTAGTTGTCATTTTTATTAAAATCCTGTATATGTATCGTTTTTATACTGGCAACCCAAAAAGCGATCTCATCGACGCCATAACCTATTCACATAAGTTTATGGGATTAGATCACCCGGTCATATTATAAAATAAAAGTGAAGTCAAAAACACAACCACCAACACATTATATGGCAATATTTTGACTAAAACATTTAGTATAAATAAAAATGCAGTGAAAAAAATGTGAAGGAAAGGAATATTATGCACGAGAGTGTCCACGGGAACAGTTAGTATTATAAGAAGTCTGACTATCTGTCCATTTGTGGGCTTTACAATCCATAGTCCTTAATCGATAGTCATTTTCTTTAAACCCTTTTGAGCTCTTTCAAATCTCCTATTTATAAGTCTTTCCAAAATTAAGTAAATTTGTTGTTTTTTTTTGTTCTTTTACTGATAATATGATATATAATATTGTATCCGGTGCTCGCGCTTTATTAGGGAACAACATTGTAATCTTTATTTATTTAAGGAACCTTGTTTTGTTATATATATATATTTAAGAACTAAAAAATGTAGGGTTTAGCTAGGTTTAAATTCCTCGGGAATTTTTTGTTAGGTAGCAGCCAAACCGAGGTTCGAACCCTTGTGCTAGTTACCTTTATGCGGCTGAGTACCTTCAGCACTCGCCCCCAAAGTTCGGTGAAGCTGTAAAGGCCACTTTGGTCAACAACATTAGCTAGTTTAGAAAAAAAAAATCTTTATTAGTTTCTTCATTTTTTTTTTATTTGTATGTACTTTTTTGTCATATAAATAAATGATTACTCGTAGTGTGGCCGGATTCCGTGCCGACACACGTAGGTTAATTTTCTATCTATTCTATTGTACAATGAGCCTAAGGTTTGGGAAAGAAAAGGATTGCGATGAGACCACAATGTGATGAAAGGTATTTTTTAACACTCGCTTCTTTAACTAGTTACCATGAAGATTCAAAATCTGTCGCCATTACCGGTGTTTTGTATTAGTGTGCTTCCCATACCACAGATTAAACACCGCGTGGAATTCTGGTCAAGATATGTGGCATGTGAGCCTACTAAAGTATTTAAAAAAAATTATTTAATTTGCAACAACTAACGCCATCTAGTTACATAGTCGATAAACTTTTTATATTTTATAGAATATATTTCTCATGGCTCTGGTTACTAATTGATTTATGTGTCGTTTTTTTTATCACTTTTAAACTATGCGCCTCGTAATTTTCAATTGTAAATTATTAACAACCGCTAATCAAATTTAAAAGACTGATATGGATGATTACTTTCAGCCTTCACCTTGATAATATTTAGTCGAGGCCATTATTATTACTATTATTTGACTGTGTCATTTTGAGCACAACCTCACTTTATGTTTATTTATTTATTTATTAAATATGGATCATTAGTGTATACGACATTCAAGTTTACTACAAATTAAAACAATAAAATTATTCTAAATGAAAAAAATGCCGTAACAATTATTGTTAGTGTAAGTGGAGAGGTGGGCCAAGATGATACAGACGTTAAGCCTAGGGGTACTGGTTCTCAAGTGATCCTACCGGAATACACTTATAGAATTTCGAACTTGAGGGTGTCAGCTATTATGCTTTTATTCGCCGAAATCTCAAGCTTATTGTGAAAAAGAGAAGTGATTCGAATCTGCGATCACCAACGCGGAATCCAACAAAACTACCACGGAGCCATCATCGCTTTTCATTTATTACATCACAGTAAAGTATATAGTAACATGTCAAGCTTAGTTAAGACCGGATTTTAGTTGTACGTAGGCCTCACCAGGCTTATATTAGAATATACCCAGATACCACTTGATACTTTCAGCAAAGTATTGTTTAAAACCATATAAATTATAAATAATTTGGCTTCAATATTGATTGCTTATGTGACATTTTCGTGTAAAGAACTCATCTTCTCCTGCCCTTGTCCCATTTTTATTTGCGGTCGGCGTAACGTGTTTTCTTCTTCCATTCGTTTTTATTTGAGGTCATACCTACATTCAATCTCTTTATAAAGATATCATTTTTCACACAGTCCATCCATCTTTTCTTTGGTCTCCTCTTCTCCTATGTCCGTCCACGTTCATATACAATACCTTTCTTGTAATATTCTCTTTCTCTCTGCGCATTACATGCCCATACCAAGACAGACACCTGCTCCTTACCTTCTCTGTCACTGGTGCCACTTTCAAGCTTCCTCTAATGTATTCCATTTCTAATCCTCTACATTCTTGTTAATTACCCCACACATTCATCTCAACATTTTCATCTCGGTAGCATCCAGTCTCCTTTCATTCGTAACCTTTATGGGGCAAGATTCTGATCTACACAAGACGACAGGCCGAATCAAGGTCTAGTATAACTTCCCCTTTAACTTAAGGGGTATCTGCGAATCACAAGTGATAGCTGTGACCTGCCGCCATTTCATCGATGCTGCGTTTATTCTATGCTTTACTACCCGGTCTAGTTCTCCATCGCTTCGCAGGAGTGGGCCGAGGTACTTGAAGTCGAGACAGGTTTGTACCGGGTTGCCATCGTAACTCGGTTGGTGTAAACAACTCTATATATTACATTGTAAGTGCGATTTGAAAAGTTGAAAGGTATGGACCAATTTATCTCGGTATGGACATTGTTTAGAGGAATCGAACCGTAGAGGGATAGGATGTCCAAAAAAAAAAAAACTGGATGGAGTGTTTTAAGGAACATATGAAAGCAAAAGGGGTGACTGTAGAAAACTGCGGATGATAGATATGTATGAAATGAGAAGACATCTGCACCGAAACTAAATAGCTAAAACATGCCAGATGGATGATGATGATAATGATTTATTACTAAATAAATCCTATGATAAAATAAGCTTAACTAATTTTATTTGCTGTTAACAGCCAGTCGACGATCGTTTGGTAGTTTCTCTCACGCCACTGTACATTTGCTGATATAGATTCCAGGGCTTGTTGTACTGGACGACCTAGGTCACTGCACGACTCAGACACGAATCTCTTCAACTGTAAATAGAAAACAAACTGCATTATTATAACTGTAAATGGAGGTAATAGAGTTTAACTTAGGCTACTTTTATGTTTGGAAAATAATTTGGGTTCCACGTAGGAAAATTAAAACTCATGAAATAACCAAAAAAAATAAGATTCAATAAATAGTTTTACTAGCAAGTGCTTTGAATTTTGAAGATTTTATTTTGTTTTCTCTTAGTACCAAAATAATTTAGGGCCTGTACAAAATATGTGAAGTCTATTCATTTCTTATTTAAAAACGGATGTGAAATGAGCGGCCGTCTTTTCCGGGGAATACATTATAGGGTTCTTCAAAAGGGACGTGAGATTTTTAAATAGTTGGCAACGCGTACGTGATGCCTCTGGTGTTGCAGGCGTCCATAGGCTACGGTGACCGCTTCCCATCGTATGCCTCTTTGCCACTTTAATGGTATAAAAAAAACTATACTTCAGGCTACCAATTAAACTTCACAGAAACAAACGAGTAATTAAAAGTTGCGCGATAATATGTTTAGCTATTATAAAATTGCTTTGCAGTCGAAATTGGAAGATTCTTGACAATGATTCGAAAATATGTTTACCCATATGGACAAAGATTTTTGAAATTTGGCGATTAGACACATTAATTTTCTGAAAGAAAAAAAAAAAAACTTAACACATCGGCTTCATACATAAGGCTGCTTCATTAACAGGTTTAATTACAATATAACGATATTTTCTTTTTAATATTTATTGGATATTTCCACGAAATTCACAATATAACAATAAACAAAACATAACTTAAACATTGTGAAAAGTATAAAAGTTAATAGTACCTCATAGAATCTCTAATAGTTAATTTTACTCCAATGAAGGTTTTAAGTATCAAACCGTACCTACATATACTATCTACCCACCTACATGCATATATTATACTATAACGAATAATATAAATAATTCATAATAAATAGATACATATCTATTCAGTAAAAGTAGATTATTGCCTTTTAAATATAAATGATCTAATAAGATAATAAAATTAATAACGCTCTATATCGAATCAGTATGACCACGGTCTTTTTTGCACACGATCTTTATGGATGACGTCAAATATTAAGATAAAGTTTGTAGCAAAAAAATAATTCATAATTGTCTTTATAGTCAAAGTGATACAGCATACTTTTGCATAAAATTGAGATAACGAATTTTTTGCAATAAATATACGTATTATCATTTTGATGCCAGTACAAATGAACTGATGTACTCGTGTTTTTTCCTAAACTTCTATTCCGGGAGACCCATCTCCCGGATTAGTGATGGCAGCAGGGTAATGCGTAAATGCATTTCCCACGTAAAAAAAGAAAAAGAAATGTTTTGCCACAGTCTGTGAAGCCTGACCGAATTACAACCATGAACTTTTTCGCAAATTTTTGTCGTACGTGATCCACTTTTCATCACTACATATCAAATCAATCTCTTCATGATCGGTTCAAACCGATTTCAAATAGTTAAGCATATTATCAACAAAGTTCTATAGACTAAAAATCGACGTTCATATTTTTGACAATGTGTTAATTTCCATAGTATTTCATCTGGTTTACTTTCGGTGAAAGGAATTATCGTATTTAAATTCTAGATAAATTTTCACTTTGGCTTAAACCGTTGCAGATTCGATTAAAGGAGTTACTGGCCGACTTTTACATTTAAAATAATTGTATCGCATATTGTGTCATATCAATTCGTTGTCACCTCATCGCATATATTAGTCTAGTTTGGTTTAAATATGTTACCTTCATTATATAATAAATTAATTATATACCTGTATAGTTTAGCATAATTTCATTGGTTTTTAGTTCGATAGTTAACTGTCGTTTCTAATGGACGTTTTTTTTGTCTTCGGATGATTTCCAGATTCGAGTTATCATTAACACTAATAGAACTTTATACCACACGAATGGATGCCACTGATATAATGCATGGCATTGTTATGTAAAAGTAAGTCATTCAATATCGCTGTATGCGATTTATTAAGACAGTGTGCGGCTCGGAAGACGACAAAAAAACATATCTTTTTCTTTTGTTTCTACTATCTTATTTTTTACTGTACAAGATTGAAAACAATCACACGATATTAACTAACCATGTAGCGTAAGGCTTTCAAGTAATACTGCCGGAAGACTTTTAAGTCTCTCCCTCAGGTCATAATATTTTTTCCTAAAGGTATTCATTGTACAAATTTTATTTCTTTACTGTTTTATTGTAAGTATAGATTGCGTAACTGATTGAAATATGTATTTTAACGTAAAATAAACAATAAGGTTACCTCTTCATACTCGTGTCGCTGATTCATCCTTCTCGTTACGACTTTGACTATGAGATTGAGTGTCGAAAGCGAACCGACACTACAAGAGAAAACACATTTATTTCATATTATTACATTTGAATTATGATGAGCTTCATTATATTATGCAGTAATAAACAATCATGCTGGAAAAATAAATCGCATTATTTTTTCAGTGGCTAGTGTGCTTGGATGCCATAGACTTAGACATGAATCCAGTGATCCTATTATAAGCTTTCGATGTAGGAAAAAAACATCGTGATATAACCATAGCATAGTGATGAGCGATTAACCTAACTACCATCTCAAATTTGAAAATTTATGACCAATGGAATATTTCATATTTCATCATACTTAACCATGCTGTGATATACAGATACCGACAGAGTAGAATAATATCTGGCTCGAGTATCAAATATCATTAAAGTAACTGAGATATCTTGATAGCCATTAACATTGCAGATCTCCATCTCGACTATAATAATCAAAAAGGACAACTCGAAATAGGCCTCAAATTATATTTGCGTAAGGTTATGCATTTGACTTGGCACAACATAGTATAATGAATTGTCATTCCTGTCGACTCTTTAAATTAGGTCGAAAGGATAGCGCAGCTTTTAATTATGTATGCCTTTACCTTCTAAATTACGTCCCTAACGGTGGAATTTCCTTGGCCAGTTTTAACGCTATTTTTAAATAATTTAGGTGCATGTTGATGATGTTACTAGACTATCAACTAACTACATACAACAGATGTAACAATAATAATAATGTTTAATGAAACGACAACGTGTAATCAAATGCAGACAATGATCCAGCGTTTCCCCCGAATGCCTACAAGCTAATTACACAGATAAGAGGATTATAATTTTAGATAAACTATCGAAGTGCGACTAATGTACCGTATAGTTTTATTGATAGATTATTCATGTAACATATAATAAAATATCTATATGTTTTTATGTAACGAAATTTATATATGTAGGTATTAAGTCATAAATACGTTTGTACTACACATTTAGGTTCTTACAGAACACTAACCGACGGATATTAAAACTACTATAATTGTTACTATTATATAGAAAGACATTATATACTATCTTTGGTTCGAAGTTTCAAATAATACGTCGATGCATAATGATCTTGGCTATATACAAAATTGTACAGATAAAGTAAGCCAATAACAAGTTGATGATTTATTATTACACGATTCGATACATATAATTTATACTTACAAAGATCTAAGCCTGAGCCAGTTAGTTCTTATAAAGTTGAATGCTATCGGCTGACCGTGGCTGTACCGGCAACAGCTGAGAACACACGGACCACATCTTGCTTCCGAATTCCGCTGTCGTTCCTCAAGGATAACTCTAAATACCTGGTAACCACAAGAAAATAGGCTTAATGTACAAATTTATGCTTTGCTAATATAACAGAATAAGATGCCGCAATAGATTCCAGTAGTAATGAAATCTTCGAGTATTAAACATAACCAAGGGTTGTTGAGCGAACCTATAGAGTAAATGCGGCGCTCTGGTACAGCCGAGCACGGAAAGAAGCCGATGTCTCTCTGAGGGCGCGGTAGCAGCCCTGAACCGCTCCCACGCAAACTGCCACTCGCGCACTCCACCGGCACGGACGCCAACGCAGTATACTATACCGCGGACGTCTACCTGAATTCTAAAAATAAACAATTATTTATGACTTATCTACACAGCTTATTGGGTGATGCCAATATAAATGTATTAAATTAAATACCAAGAGCAGTAGTTTAAACTGTATCTCGAAATATCGGTGAAAGCTATGGCTTAATGCTAGTTTAATTATATTCTGAATCGATAGATTTGAACTTGAGTCTTATAATGAGTCTGAGAAAGAAAATAATGTGATTGAACCATGGCGATACAAACACGGAGTTAGGATATTTTGTGTAGTCGGTTGTTTTTGTTGACAGGATATTAGGAGTTAAGCCTTCCAGATTCGAATGCGTAATCCTGAAATAATGCCAAACATAGTTTTTGAATGTAGCTTCCTAATTAACATAGAAGTGAACTCGAGAAAAGCCATATAACAAGTTAGCTATATGCGTTTTGGAATTCAATAAAAGAATAACACGACATCTTAGTAATGGCTTGTTTTTGTCAGATGATAAAGCCAAAAAATTTTAATACATTGATTGTTAATTCCTTTATATTTTAGTACCAATTTTAAAAAAAGAATCTTATCATATCTCATATAAGGTAAATGTCATTAGGTTTTATCATTGAAAATATATTACTGGCTAATGATAATAAATCATTTTACGTAAACGAATCTGCGGGCGCTATTAATATTTTTTAATAATTGTTTCATGATTTACGGCCAACATGTTTACGAAAGTATGTAATGTATCTACAGTAGAAAGGAGATATAAATGAGTAGGGATAACAAATACTTCAGTTTATAGCGATTCAGCGATTGTACAGTTCAGTACAGCAAAAAGCAATGATTGTTAATAACCTACTCGTTGTATAGCTCAGGATTGGGCGCCAGCATCCAGTTAGTGAACATCCTGACGGCATTCTCCATGCAGTTGTCGTGCTCGAAGTGGCACGCCGACGCAAGGAGGTCAACCCTATACTGCGCTGTGATGACACTCTCATTAGCGGACACCTCCCATCCTACCTCTTCGACAGCTCTACTTAGTAGCCGTAGCACATAACGCTAGAAAACATTTAAAAACATTACTAAGTATGGTGATCGCTTAATTAGAAAGGGCATTGGACAGGGCTTGCTTGGAGTATCACTGTGTGATCGAATCAGAAATGCGGAGATCCGCAGAAAAAAAACCGAGATTGCCAAACTTAAGAGGTAATGAGCTGGGCACATCGCTGGCCAACGGGTTCTTAAATGGCCTTCGCGTTCTAGAAGAAGTGCCATGGGTAGACTCCCCACATGGCGGACCAACGATCTGGGGATGGTTGCGAGAATCTGCTGCATCCTGGTGGCGCAAGACCGGTTGTTGTGGAGATCTTTGGGGAAGACTTATGTCCAGCAATGGACCTCTTTCAGTTTAATAGATGGACGAATTTTATTTTTTGTTATTTTTTTTAATAGATGGATTTATGGACGATATGATAATAAAAAAAACATATATTTAAAAAAATATATATAAAAAAAAACAATTTCATAATATATAGTCTTATTTTAGATGTAACATATAAGTCGATTTCAGCTCACTCAATTATGAAAGAAGGTAACTGTATAACTGCATTTAATATTATAAGCAATTTTTTTTCTGACGCATGTCGAATAAAACCTCGCTGCATAAAAAAGGTGTGGACCCAGAGTCCGCAGAATATGTTTTATTTTATTTAAAAAAAAATAGATGGACGCACTAAAGATGGGGTAACTATTAGGGCTCAAGTATTACGTAATCATAAACGGAGGGTCCGAATAATGGTTACGTAAGCTATATCTCTTTAATTAAGCCAATGGTGAGATGTAGCAAATAATTTTAGTAGAAAACGACTCAAAACGTATTATAAAGTTAACTAAACAGAATTACACAGGATGGAAGTATAGGCAGAATCAGTAGGTGAGTTACGGTAGAGAAGTGTTGATAACGGCTGCCTGTCCTGCAGTTCCCTTTTTCCCCTTCCTTCCCGGCTTAATGGTTCATATTATTATGAAGAAAAAAATCCTATTTAAAGCTAATTCATTTGTATTTAATACAAGTAGTTACGAAATTAAATTACCCAAATAAATAGGTGCCTAATAATTATGTATGTTGATACAAAATGTAGGTACTATCTTTTTTCAATATATATTATCAATTAGGTAGTTGATACCATGAACCAATAATTCCAGAATATATCTTCTCTAACAAACACTTAATTTTAGCTCTAAACACCCGATTATTTTCAGATAACTACAAATAAATTTCTTAGTGGCTTTGAAATCAATGAAAATATGGTTGTCGAAACAGGTTGTTGATAAGATCTATGGGGAATTCAGGTTTGTCAGCTCCTAAAACCATGTCAATTAATAGACGGTATCAACTAACCAATCTATAAAAGTGCGACCCGCAGTGGTACCTCACGTTGAACTATGCGAGCCTTGACCAGAAAAGTGTGACGACCACTGCTTTAAACTGGGTTCAAATATTGTTGTCAATGTGTTTCCTTATTTAGGCAACTCCAATTCTAAGTGTTTTTTTTTGTTTAAATTTTTTATGCTATAATTCGCATAGTCGCATTTCGTGGTTGTATAGCCATGAGTATATTTGTATGTGGGTCGTATACAAAATAAAAGATAATAATCGGTATTCGATATGAAATCGGTAGGTATTTTTTTATCACAATCGCATAATTTTTGATCGATATAATCGATCGGCTTCTTATAAGCCTTCTTATCTTAGAATAGTAATTGATGACAAATTATTCCAATTCTTAGTAATAAATAAATTCTTGTTAGATAAAAATGCATTTCAAATTACACAACATTTTTTTGCGGTCTCAACTCGATCCAAAATTTTGTTGGAAATAAGAAAAAAAAAAATAGCTGAAAATTTGACCCTTAACACTCTAGTACTCTCCCAGAACGTGAGAAGGTTTTCCATTTAAAATAGACGGAAACTTTGATTTTTGTTTCTTCATTTTTAAAAACTGAGCTTTGTGCTATAATATCGTTAAAACTCAGGAATTACTCACGATTGAGCGCTCTACAATAATGACTATTACAACTTAACTGTAACTCACACAGCTGAGGCAGTACAGGTCACTAAAAATCAATTTATTATTTGAAAGATTTTTTTTTTTCTTTATTAATGGCTGAACCTACCGGAAAAATGTTAATGAGACATTCGTAGGAAATTAATTTAGTTTAAAAAAATAAAGGTATTTTCAACTAAATCTCTAAGATCGATATTTCTCGACAAATTAATTTTTTAATGGGTTATTGAGTTGATTTTTAAAATACCGTCATAGCGTTTTCAAAAGAAATATTGCTTGATAGAAGTTAAAGTCTGCCGCGGTGGCGCAGTTATATTACGGTGCGACTGTCGTTCTGAGGTCTCGGGTTCGATTCTTGGGTCGGGTCAAGTGATATTGGATTTTTCTACTCAGTATCATCCTAGTCTAGAATTTGTGCCCGATATGGCGACAGACTCGCTCCCTGTCACATCTGGGACGGAACTAAGCTCGGCGAAATGTGGGTGGTGTAGTTCGCGCTATTTCACCTCTGCCTAACCCTTCGGGGATAACAGGCGTGAGCTTATATTATGTGGAAGTTAAAAAAAAACCCTTTTCTTATTCGTTAAATATTTTAAACGTTTACAATCAGTTTAGAAATGAAAAAAAAAAACGATTTTACTACCCAATATATACTTGGATAGTTGTTTAGCAGCATTACTCGAGAACCAGTTACTCCAGGCTTAGCATATTTACCATCATATATAAAAAATGTTTCATAATAACCATGAAAATTAATTTAGCGTTAATGGAAATCAAGTACGCATCAATTATGTGTATATAATCTTAATTATTAGACCATAGATAACGCATGTCCTTAACATAATAATGCATAGTAAATAAATTGATAAGGTTATTCCCCGATATACGTATCAATATTTAGTATTTATGGTAAGTAATATCAATGTCTATGTGTTTATGATATTCTATAATTTATCTAAAGATTTTTAGGACTTTTACCTAATTATATTTGTATTGAAACGGTTACTTTTCTAAGAATTCAGTTAAGGAGAAACACCACGATGAAAGTAAAAAACTCTGTCTTTCTAAATTTAACACATCATGGACATATTTATCAAATAATAGAAGTGGATCTAGTTTGGTGGGATTTATTATTTTTTTATCGTCTCATCAAAAGACTATAGGTAAATTAAAACTGACCACTGAAAATAAACTTAAAATTCGACCAAGAATTAGAAATACATTTTTATTTCATCATACACTGAGAGAGCGTACTACCACAGTATGCAAACGGTAAAGAACTTAACAATGGTTTGATAAAGCAAACTCATGCGTTACAAAAAATGCTACAGCCAGTGCCATCTAGTATCAAATTATATAACTTTGAAATTAATGTAAATTTTTATAAAATATCCAACAATATTTTGAGATAATGTACTGATAAATGTATTTACATTTACAGTAGGCATGTGAAAACTACTTAATTTAAAAAAAAATTGATTATCTATAGTATCAAGTATTTTTATTACATTTTAAATGGTGTTTGTCATAAACTAAATTTAACATAAGCGATTTCTATGTGAGATTGCATTAAAATCATTCTATGGCTTGATTGCAGGATAATTCAGTTAGATGTAATAGGAGTCTCAGAAGGGTACGTACATTCGATTGTAAGAGAGTCACCCAATACCTCACCCTCACCCAATACCAGAGAATAGTGCATTCCATTCCAAAATCAGTAAATATTCTTAAGTCGGCACCGTGTGGAAATAATCTAAATGCTTTGTTAGGTATTGTTTGTTGCTAAACACATCTTCCGTATCATAACCAAGGAGTTCTAATGCCGCTACACCAGATCATAAAGAACTAACTTAGGTAAACCTCTATTTGAATGTTATTCAAGTTTTGGAAATCTTCTATTTCATTTAAACTAAAGATACGATTCACGATATTGTTGTGTGCAATTTAAAGTATGCAGCTAAGTGAGGTCCTGTACCTTTTTTTTATAAAAAAAAATGTAATCTACTAAAAGCCACATACCCCGTATTCCAAATAATGAGCACCTTTCGACAGCATCGTATCGATGTACCCCAAAGCGGACAACCCAGCTTTCCACGGCACATAACTCCTCTCGTGTGCCAAATAGCTGGTCACATCCAAAGCTCTTCTGTAGTCGAGCCGGCCGGTCAGTGCTAAGTTCATAGCGTCGTCGACAATCTGCGCTCTATTGATCGTGTGGATCTCTTGGAATCGATTTGGATCTTTGAGAATTTTAATCAGGAGTTCCCAGTTTCTCTGATCGTAGTTCACACGGTAGAAACCTGTAAAAATGATCTGTGTTTATTGACATTTCTAATTAGTTCTAAATGGAATATCTGTAAGGATCCAAAACAAAATCCTCGAGCATATAACATTCTTCCGCTTGATCGAAGTAACTATTGTTAAGGGACTGCGAAATGGTTTCGATCAAAGGTACTTTCATCTGTTTCAGAAATCGGTTACAGCTTTTCAATATATAGCGTTAATTGATTTACGAAAAAGGGATATCGCCTATCGTTTCTCAATCCCCACAAAAAAATTGAACTACATATAATTACTTCTATTGTTCACTTTTTAACAAATGGTAACGATAAATACAAATTAACTTTTATCTTCTTTCTGTTATCCACCTAGCTTATTTCGTACATTATATATATATATATATATATATATATATATATATATATATATATATATATATATATATATAAACAAAATCGGGTTCAATTAACGCACCATCACCTCAAAACTACTGAACATATCGGGATGGGACGCGGAATTTTTCGTAGATTGTTATAGGCTTCTTTTTTTTTATTACATCGACCCTTTCTCATTTTTTTCCCATTTTATTCTTATGTATATTTTCTCCACTAATAAAAACAAAAGACTCTCAATTTTCTTCATTCATTTGATTTTTTAGGTTAGGTATAAATGAAGTCCCCTTACCTATTGTACCCCCTTACCTATTGTATTGGGGGGCTTCGGTCTCACTAATATAATAGGTAAGGGTAGTGCATAAATGCATTTCCCCCCGTCAAAAAAAAAAAAAAAGGTATAAATGAAGTGTTATATGCAATTTTTTCACTAACACTTAGAGAACATATGAAATGCGGGCGGAGCCGGGGATACCAGCGAGTTAAATATATATAATAGAAGCTATCTAGAGCCTACTTAATGTAAACTTGTTCATTGATATCAGTGTTATAAGCGCCAGACAGACATGATGTTTGTAAAGGATGAAAGGTTAAAGGAAAGTCAACACATCAATTATATTCCCTTATCACTATATACCTACTCTCATATCCTCCTTTTATCAAAAGGAAATTGTTAATCCTGATTAATCACTGTACATGAATGTGGCTAATTAATCTTGATACTACCACAAACAAACTTTCATTTTGTAAGAACTGATTACGCCTTAATTTAGTTAGTCCCGCGTACAGAATGTTCTAGAACGTTTATAATATTTAATTTCTTAATTATCTTCTTTCCTTATATTCATGTTGACGGTGTATGAAGTTTCCTCCAAAAGGTGTAGTATTTTTTCGAAAAATAGAATATTTATTGAGTATAGAAAAATTATAATTACGCAAATGAATACGTACTGTAAAACTGTATAGAGTTTTATTTTAATATTTTTGTTACTCGGATAATCATGTCACTAATCGGATAATTACTAATGTCAAATAAAACTTGTTATTATATTGTTAAAAAAAAACCCTTACAATACTTTTTGCTATAATGCAATTTTTGTTTATTCGATAAATATATTTATTAGAATAACGACTGGTCAGGAAATTTCTTTTGATAATAGTTTGAAAAAAGATGATTTACCTAATTCTTTACTTGACTCTGTTTGACGACAGGTTTTCAAACATGAAAGTTTTCATTAGACATGCATTATTATAAAATGTCTTCTACTACAATGTTTTCTTTCACTAAAACTCATTACAGAGTTGGATAGGTGGACTCAAATATGCGTCCATCGAGGCGTAATCCGAGCACACTAACAACTGCGCCATCATAGCTTAAAGCCCATTACTTTCGTTATGTAATTATTATATAATTGGAACAAAAAAAAATTATAGTCAAAGCGAGTAAAGCTGCGTGATACAACCAGTATTCACCAGATATCTCGATTACCTGTTTGCTGGATGTTAGCTATGAACCAATCGTTTTTCTTGAGGGTTAAATTTCCGATAATAGCTTTCTCTCCTTTCAGCCAGACCTTGGGCCTGGTAGAGACAAAGTCTCTATCAGAGGACGTCGTGTAGGAGACAGGTATCCACCACACTGGTGATTTCTGAGCTTCTGTAGTATCGTTTATAAGGACGAAGCGTTCCTATTGAATTGTACAAAAAAAATACATGATAAAAATTATAAACTGTACCTATTTTAACAAAAAGACGTCTTAATAGATAAAGATAAAACAATTAAAAAGAGCCATTCAACGGAAAGACGTCCACTGCTGGACATAAATCTCCCCCAAAGATAACCACGACGACCGTTCTTGCGCCACCCGCATCCGAAAGATCCCGCGACCTTCACCAGGTCGTCGGTCCACCTTTTGGAGGGCCTACCCACGCATTCGAGAATTCGTTAGCCCACTGATGTTTAAGACTGGCAATTCTTCAGGCAATGTCTGATAATCTGATACTTCCGCGGATTACCGAAACTCTTAGCCTAGCCCTATCTATTGCTCTTTGAAAGAGCTTATGAGCGACCACGTCTCAGTGCCGTATGTCATAACTTACAACACGCACTAGTCAATTCCATTTTTAGACACTGCGATATTGTCGCGAGGACAATTAAATTAAGACTAAGGAAATAAAACGAAATGAAGACATGAAAATAGTATAATATACATAAAAACCGAAGGTTCTCCCTTGCTTTCAATAAATATTAAAATTACAAAAAATAATAACACGGCCGGCAAAGAAACTCGTCCCATTTAGCACTGCAATACTTCTTACCAGAATTTGTTGAATAATACGCTTGTATCGGTCATAGTAATTTTCCGATTGTCTATGATCGTCGCTTGCTTTTTTTTCTTTCTTTTTTTTTTTTGCCTAGCTAATGCTGTTGACCGGATGGGGCCTTTACAGCTTCACCGAACTTTGGGGGCGAGTGCTGAAGGCACTCAGCCGCAATAAGGTGACTAGCTCAAGGGCTACCAAAGTGGTACGAACCTCGGCTTGGCCGTCACCTGAGTACTCAAGACTCACTCGCGAGTTGCATCCTAGCTATCCCTACATTAAAAAAGGTTCCTTACAGGACCTATGTACCTGCATGTTATGCATGAGTGTGTATGGAGTGTTGTGCGTGTAATTGCTCAATGCATGGGCAGTGTTACAGTATCGCGCTGGCGGGCGACGTCAAGAGCCTCCCCAGTTGGGGAACGATACACGTCTTGGGTCGCCCTTATCTCAATGTCTACACGGTATAATGTAATAGTGTTGCCGGAACTTTTATTGCCCATCAATTTACTATATTCAATAAATTGCCTGATGAGTATCGTTTGTTCTTCATCACTCATAATGTGTCTGATTACATTAATTTATATAATAATGTAAAAATTGGTTTAGACCAATTTTGAGTTGGTTTAGAGATTGCTCCGTTATCGATTATCTCACGTCCTTCCCTCACTGCATCGTGTTATATCCATTTATTATATTTGATAATATTTTCACATGACATTTTGAAGATTACATTATACTTTCCTGTTTCTTAATGCTATTCAAATTCTATTGTTTCCCGACGTTCCAAGTTTTCAAATTTTAAATGATCTTTCTTAGACGACCTCCTCAATGAATCCATTAAAACTGATGATACATTAGCAGAACGCACGGGTAAGATATACTGAAAGTTGACATGACTAAACTAATATAAAACCTTCGGGTTTTCTTAATGAATTCAATAAATAAATAAAATGAAGACATATAAATAATAATAATATAATTAATATCAGAAAAATAAATCATTTTAAAACTAATTATTACAATATTTCGGAGAGAAGATTCTGCCTACCCACTCGTAAGGGATTGTCCATTGACAGCGTGAAAGTCGATAAAGGAGATGTAGGTATAGTATGGTAATTATCGTTGAATGCGCGATTTGTAAACCAAAAACCGGCGCGTGCCTTAGACCCACTTTGCGAGGCAACAATTACCAAATTTAAGAATAAATTAGATTATACTTCTATTCAAAGATAGTAACGGGGTCACAAATGTACAAAAAAATACCTCTCATTATTAAAAGAAGACTCTTAGATCATAAATTGGATAAATTAACTTTGATTTCATGTCCGTCCTACAATAAAATCTTGCACACTTTGAATCTCTTTGAAACTCTTGAATCAATTCTCCTTTTGAACCGCAACATATAAGGTAAAATAGAAAACAACTGATAATTTAATTTTTTTTATAATAGAAAATATATTATGAGATTATAAATAGGTCTGATTTTATTTTTCTTCGAGTGATAACAAAATACGCATTTAGATAACCCTTATGCATATTAATTGTTACTGGACAGACGATAAAGATACTGACATATATTATCTTTAATAATAATTTATATAGGTAATATGATTCATTACAATACAGGACATAAACGCATAGAAATAAAACACTCAGAACGGCAATAGTCACAAAGGGATTGAAGCATTTCAAGTTGATCTTAAAAATCTACGAACACCTCACGTTACGTGCCGGTGATTACGTTGTACCGTGTCGCTTACGAGAGTTTTTGTACAGAACTATCACTCTTAGCGTTATTAATCTATGGCATAACCTAGAAAAAATAAAAAGTAACACAAATCGATTATACTTAATTTATATTTGACAAGATTCATATCCTGATAAATTTTTTCAAGTAAACCAATGTTATATATAGACGATACCTACTGTAAAAGCCCAAACAATTGACTTTTAAGATTTCCGACTCTTAATAGTAAAAGTTTGAACAATTCTATTATCATCGTTCATTATGAATTTTTATCTACATTGGTTTAATTAGTAAATCGTTAAAGATAGGATAAATGTCACAACGTGTTTTGGATTAAGTGAGGTTTGACATGTGATACAAAGTAATAAGAGAGACCGCATACGATCCGATATCCGATATTCATAGAACTTGATCTCTTGATATATTCCAACTTACTTCTTTGCTACCAATACTCGATGGGACCAACGGATTCTCGACTAACTGCCAAGTACCGAAGTACGCAGCGTGGGTAGGATCCCATGAAGAGGACCTACGACCTGGTGAAGGTCGCGGGAATCCGCTGGATGCGGGTGGCGCAAGACAGGTCGTTGAGATGATATTTAGGCGAGATCTATGGCCAGCAGTGGACGTCTTTTGATTGAATGGAACTACTTTATTTTCAATATTTAACAGTCGTCACTAGTAAAACTTATGTACTAAATTCTAATGATAAAATTCCGAAAATAAATCAGACTTTTATTTTAACTCATCAATACCTGGACAAATATTATGTATGAAATATGTATCTATAACTTTAAAAGAGAATCATGTATATATAGTTTTTCCAGTTACAAGCTAAATAACATACAGAAAGAGAGACGTTGCCTTTTATGTATGTAAAGAATTGGAAAGAAATTAACGATAAACTTTGTGTATAACATGTAAACACATCACAATAACAATTTTACCAATCGTGTCTTGTAGCGACATCTATGTTTTATTTTCAACGCCAAAACTTCAAACTGTTGCCACTAAGCTGTTGTAGTTATTTTTTGTTTTTTCATTTGCAAATTAATATAAATGGTTGGGCCCTTTTAGATTTCAAGAGTAATTGCTTATTCTCCAACGGGAATTATGAATTACATATCATTAATAACAAAATTAGCTTACTGATCTAATGAAACAGATGCAACATAGGAAAATTAATTTAACCATAACCATAAATAAAAACGGTTTATATTAACCCAAAGTTTGTTTCGATTGAGTTTCTTTAATATTAAATATAATACCATATTATGTAATTATTTACTGGATCTTTAATATATACTGGCATTATTCAAAGGCGAGAATTTGAAAGTAATAATGAGTCAAACAAGTACTAATAAATACCTTATCATCAAATAAATTCCATCAAAATGAATATAGGCTCATTAAAAAATTACTTAGACGTGACATTGTGATTACGACATTTTATTACTACAAAAAAAAAAAGATATAAGAATTATGTTTAATAGCCGTTGTCAAAGGGATCGGCGGATTAGTTAATAGTCCTTTAAAACCCAACCTGAAGTGTATTTAGATTAGTTATCTATTATTTATTACTAGATTGTACTGGAATGAAGTGTAAAGAAAGTTGAACGGTATCGGTAGCGCCACCTATTAAAGGATTTTCGTAACAAATGATTAGTTATTATATACAAATACTAGAGGGCATATCATGCGATAGTGATAAATACTGATAAGATATGGAGAGTTTTTGGTGGGATCTTAAATAATAGTTTTATTTTTTAATTGTTGACTTGCATTATGTGACTCTGTATTATGTAATCGACTACTTGAAAGGTGTTTAATTTATTGAAATCATTACACTACGTGAATTAATATTACGAAAATTAATACTAAAAAATATTTAATTGGTTAAATAAAATTCTGGGAGTGTTTAAAATCTTTAATGCGAATCAAACCCTCTCCACAAATCCAGTTAGCATAGACGTTATATGTAACATGTAAAGTGTGACGTCATATCTAGTACGTCCATTTTGTTGTATATACTTGAGTTGTGAATATGTCTGAGTTAGTTAATATTTATTTACGGATATACTTTTTTAAGATTTATAAAAACAATTTTAATTTTCTTTACAGTATAAAGTCTTTGAATAAAATTTAGACAATATCATACTGTGTAGTTTTTATACGTTGATGGTGAAGCACGCAGTAATACGCATCTATTCTTTAGCCACTTTTGGCAGCTTCTACAATACTCTTCTAATAATTTGCTATTTGTCTAATTTGATTATTTATGTCTCACTAAATTTTAGTGCACATTGATCGGCCAAAGCTTACACACAAAACCGCTGACGAAATATCTCTTTCAAAGTTCCTACGATAGTGTTTTATTAAAATGAGGCAATGGCATTTTAAGGCTAAATAAGTTTTTAAAAAACGAACCTGGCTCAGTGAGACAACTCCACTCTTATAGTCTCTTGTAACGGTCAGCACGGGGAATCCTGTCTGTAGGGTCCAAGAATCCATGACGATCGCAACATCAGCATCAAAGTCACCCTTCTTCCTAGCGGCGGTAGTTAGGGCGCTCCACAGATCCTGTTGTTCCGCATTTCCATACATTTTCGAGTTTAAATAGTCCGTTACACCGGCATTGAAGACTTCGTCAGTGAGGATATGGTTCAACATGCGCAGGAGTGCTGATCCTTTTAAAACAAATTAGGTATGTATTATTTATTAGTTGTCACCTACCCGCTTCGCTTTAAGCCAATAAAAGGTTCATGTAAATTAATGGTGCTATAAAAAATTATTCAAAAAAATCCTATATAAATTATTTGAATTAAATTTCTTTTTTTAATTTTTTGTTACAAAACCAATTCCAAAAGAAAAAACTATAAATATGCACTAAAAAGTCAATAAATAATTACTTTTTAATCTGCTTTTGAAATCGGTGCCAGCTTATGGATAACAAAGTGGTGTAAATGTACGTCGCGAATCATATTTAATTATGATTATTTTTTTTTTTTTTAAAATCACCCTAGGTGACTAAGACAAAATAAAAGACTAGTCCTTTGTTTAGCTTATATGTAATTGTGATAAAGTTTAAGCAGTTGTTTCGATTTATAAGTGAGTACATTGATTAACTCTAGCTGGCACCATCTCCAAAATTAGCAGATTAGTAAAGAAATTATTTGTTGACTTTTTAGTGATTTTTTATAGATTATTCTTTTCAAGTCGGTTTTGTTTTTAATTAAAAAAGTTTCTTTTTCTACTTTTTAGTTTAAGTATGTACTTTTAGGTATAATAGCAGTGAAGCCTACTTCATAGCTTTGGAAACTAATATATGAAACACGTGTAGTGTCTATAATATTCGAGGGTTTTTTCTCAATTTCCCTGAGTTCCACTGATCAGATCTTGATCTGGTGGAAATGGGACCACATCGTAAGTGTACTCCTTCGATTAAAGAAAAATTCCAAATCGGTCCACAAATGTCGGTGAAATCGCATAACAAACATACAATAAAAACATACAGACGAATTGATAACCTCCTCCTTTTTGATTTCGGTTAAAAAAAACAAAGAAATATTCGCTTGTATAATAGGGATATCTTTTTATTTTCAAAACGAAATTCGTACATCGAGTTACGTTGGATTCACGCAAGTTCATACTACGGTAAAGCGTTTAAAACGCACAATGAATATGGTCTAAATACGGCAAGAGCAAATCGTATTATTTTAAACTATATCTACTATTTCCACAAAGGAAAACATCCCTTAAGTATAGCTACTGGATCACATCAAGAGGTGAATATTAAATAGAGGAACGCAAAATTGAAACCATACCATTTCTAATAACCTAACAGTAAACACCGGTAAACTGCAATTATGATCCACCTCTAATTACAGGTTCAGCACATCACCGTCTACAGCCACAAAAATAATTTATCACAATACGATGTTATAGTCAAATATTAACTTAGAAGATGGCAAAAAATTCATTGGTTCTCACCTTTACCGTACGATATTTTATCAAAGATGGCGTCAGTCTCTTCAGATGCTGTCACGTCAACGGACAGCTGGTGTGACGAGTTTAGAGCGTCCAGTTGGAAAACGTTGTGCACTTGATCCAGTATACAGATTTCCGTTATGTTCCAGGATTTCTCCACCTATAAAAAAATTATAGCTATAATTAAAGTACACTATATGAAATAATTAAACCAGTGTACCATGTGTCAGTCTAGTTTCTTTTATCATGTGACTTCAAGTTCAACGAATTTCGACAAGCTCGGAACAGCAACATTACCCCATCCTGCGACTTCCCTTTATTCTCCGGACACGCACTTCAATATAACTTCAAATTATTAACGCAATGCAAATAAGTTATGCACTGAACAAGAAGTCGAGATTTATCTTAACACAAAGTCGTTCGGCAGATGAACCATAACTGTGACTACATAGACATGTCCTAGTTAGTTGCATCTAATTAGATTGAGGCAATTGCCCCAACCCTCATCCTCATAGCCACGTCACCGCTGGGAGGAAGATGCCTCTTTCTTTATCATAGAACTCTACTATTACGGTAATCAGACCAGTCAATTGAATTACAGTCCAGTAGTGGCCTGGTCACAACACTCATTATATGGTGCCTTTCCTTAGGGTAGAGAAAAGTAGGAAGTCTACGAAGAGGACAAACACGGATATAAAAAACACTTTACCTATAATATATTCTATCTCGTACGCTCGCACGTTAAACCCTATAGATGTATGCACTTGTCTCTTTTTAATTTCTTTTCAACGAGTTTCAAATAGCAGTGGTATTAATGACATTTTCATTTCAACAACTTAAAATAAATCAGTCAATTTACTGCAGAACATTTATCTAAATAATGAGCTCGGGCGCTTACCGCATCAACAGCTACGTATTCGACGTAAGTGGCAAAACCTTCGTTTAGCCACAAGTCACGCCACCACGACGGCGTCACCAAGTTCCCGAACCACTGGTGGGCGATCTCATGGGCCACTATGGTGGCCACGTGAACCTTGTCTGTCGTCGTCGATACTCCGTTTTCGTATAGCATAGCTATTTCTCTAAAAAAGTGTAATCAAAATTTAAAAAAAAACTTTTTGAGATGGGTTTGATCTTGACAAAAAGAACAATAGAAGAAAGAAGAATAAAGAGAATAATAGTAAGCAATATTTTATTATTCAAACTTATTATGTATTTTTTGTTCGAGCAAATATTCACAGGGCAACTTTTGTTGATCAGACTTTTTTTATTGTTTCTTACAATATTGCAGAGGATATTTTGCATTAGAACCTAAAAACATAAAACATCACAGAGAGGTTCACGCAGATATCACGTGATTTTTTTTTTACTCGAGGTTTATATCTAACCTTTACCAGGTAAGGAGTTTCTAAAGTTTTCAGAAATAAATTAGATTATACTATAGTTGTATTGATCAATTACTTATAAAGTATTTTCACCATACTCGTGCCGTACAACGCGCAATCCTTGTATATTCAAAATTCTTACTACAAATTTAAATACGTCATAGTAATAGCCTTTTAATACGTATGACAAGGTTATATATTACTTAAAAGTATGACAAACAATACACTCGATATTTTTTTTACAGACATTCAGTTCATACAAGCACTTTTACTTAACTTCTATAGTCTTAAAATTTAATCTTAATCAAACTAGTATATCTGCTTCTAATTTTTACTATTTAACTAATTTTATTCTGGATTTTATAATGTATAACTTTGCTAATTCTTTATTTTTTAGTTTAAACTAGCTGTATACTTCCAGTTTCAATGACATTTTTGGAATAAAAACTATCTCCATACCAAATTTCATCCAAATCGGTCCAGTACTTTTTTAAGTTTATTCAATACAAAAATATAAATCTTTCCTCTTTATAATAAATATTAGTATAGTTTATATAATTGATAACTTAGAAAAAAAATAATGTCATACATCTCTGTAATTTGCATAATTACATTTTACATAACTTTATTCTTGTCAATATTTTGTTGGCAAGCTTTATAAATGAAAATATTATTTCAGAATTGTTTTTTTATGATACTATGTACCTAAAAATAAATGTGACTCTCATTAAGGGAAAAAGGTTGATCTTAAACCTCACCACGTATCATAAAGGGATAGTGCTAGCTAGTCCTGAAAAAAAATCACCTGATTACTAGAGGACCCCTAAAAATAAACTTTCAATACTCATCTTTTATATGTATAAATAGCGATTTTACAGAAAAATCAATTACAAACTGTAGCTTTGATAAATGTACAAAAACAGATCATACAAAAGAATCACTCCCCTTAATGCAACACGAATCTTTCATTCCATGATTCATGATCCTCCATGATTTATTTTTATGATATAAATTTATCACCCAATTGTATAGGGGTTATTATAATTTCGTTACTCTATTTGTCACCGTACAAATGTCATAGTTAATATTAATTTCTCAAATGAAATACATGAAATATATTTTCCTAAGTCTTAATTAAAAATATTTACCAAGCTTTTCCCTTTATCATCACTAGATAGAGGAACTGAAATATAAATACGTAATTCTGCATAGATTGTCTTATTATTTCAATAACATTAATCATTCGATGAAATGTCACAAAATAATAATTACAAAACCCCACAAACGCAACATTTTTTTAAACAATAATAATTACCTGAACGTAAGCAGACCCCAATTTTCCATAGCGCCGTTCTTGAAGTCCGGTAAAGCGATCATGTCAATCTTAGGCAATGGGAATTTGATTTGATAATAGTCCTCCAGAAACTTGAGAATCTTTGGGCCTATTTCGAGAGCGAATGTTGCTGAAGGTAAAGCTTCCTGGCGTGCCCATACAGAGAAGTTATTGTCACTCATATTGTGGAAATCGGTAACAGCGTACGCCACTAAATATGTGGACATCGGCAAGGATTCGGAGAAGTGGTCCCATTCGTAATTTGCTAAGGTCGCGCTGTGAATAATAAGAAAACTTGGTTAATGGCGCAGTTGATAGTGTGATCGGATTCCGCGTCAACAGACACAGGTTCGAACCCACCTATCCAACTCGGAAATCAGCCTGAGCTTTCAGTGAAGCAAAAATATAGTGGGAAAACCATAGCATGGTGGTAGGTCATTTTCTAATCCATGCATGTACGTTCTGTACGCATCCAATAACGTTTAAAAAATATTAAATTACTATCATTGTGTATTATTAAATTTGAGCTACGAATTCTGTTGGATAAAATGAAATAATAATTATAAAATACATATTTTAATAACCCCGCAAAATAAACCAACAGCGACTTTGCTAAGTTAAAATAAAATGTTGATTACAACACTCAATATAATTATGTCATTTGCCCTCCAGATACATTCTTAATAACCTAATGTGTGTCCGCAAATTTAAGAATTTGGCGAGCTTGATCTTACCCGTAAACGACCGGCGTAATCTTAATACCCACTAAAAATAAATAAACTAGCTTTAGACTTTAGTCAAGTTTTTAATGTATAGTGTTAGATTCTACAATATGGTCCCAAAGCACATTACAGATTTGTCGGACAATAAGTTAATACATCATATCAAGCAAGTTTTAATTTCAAAGTGTTACTATTAGGTGTTTTGTTGTGCACACTATGATAACATCTTGAAGTGACACCGCTGTCTAGCATACGCGAAAACCGCCTTGTAATTAGGCATTGTACAGATCTATTTAAAAAAATACATAATAAATACAAAAAAAAAACCAGATCGTTTTTCTTGCTGGCAATTTATGGACTGGATTTTCGACGTCCATAATGGCCTTAATAGGGCCTAAATTAAATAAAGTATTTACTTCTTTATCTTTATTATAAATAAAGCATTCGTTAAAAATTTTATACTTCGCTAATAGATGAATGATATACTATATATATATACACGATATATATACACGATATATATATATATATATATATATATGGTAATAGACTATATAATTCTGAAACTAAGCACACGTTATTTGCTTTAACTAAATTCTAATTATTATGGAGTGAGAAATATTTTATTCAAATGGGTGAAATAAAAACAATCATCTCAATTTCAACTCACTGTGGTTCTCTACGTTGTATATCCATATTCGAAAGCGAAGTCATGTTGACAGGCCTAGCTATACTGATGGTAAACCTAGCTTTTAATGCTGGCTCGTCCCAGCACGGAAATGCTCTTCTTGCGTCCATCGCCTGAAACTGGGTCACCGCTATCCATCTGGAAAATACAACACATGCTGGATGCATTGACTAAACTGTTAGGGCATTTATTAACATCTTGCCTTTTTAATTATTACATATATATCCGAGCGTCCACCTTCCCACTCTACTTTTTTAATTCGTTAGAATTAAATTATTGTATGTCTTAATAATTCGGTACTACGAATCTAAATTTACATTGTTTTTTTTTTTTCTGAATTCGTGATCTTATTTCGTATCTAAATAAAAAAATATAGTCATTTGTTAAAAATGTTTCCTATTCAAATTTCTATGCTTAAAACTAAGACGAATATGGAGTTCCGAGACATTTTAAAACTTCTATATGTATAGTATTTCATGCTACTTAATGAAAAAATTAGGGAAACCCTATATACTATAAAAATTTCAAGTCTAAGTTATTTTGTATAAATATTAATAAAGATTTATAAAAAAATATCTTCCAACCGTAAAATTTTAGCAATATTATATCATAGACATATATTACCTATGCAGTACACATAATCGGTATTCTATTAATGAATCTATGGCGGACGTGTTTCATGTAATATACGACCTCCCACAGCAGAATATAAAATAACGGCCTATTGTTTCTACACTAACATTACTTCTAAATGTGTCTCTGGAATCAATTAAATCAGCAATGAAAATCTTCACTCAAATCCGAGCTTAGAATATTTCATTTTTAATATTCGCATAAAACAGTTAAACTATTACCAGTTTCTGATTTGAGTATATAGAACATTTATGTTATATAAGTTACACGTTGACTCTATATGTTAATTGTAGATTAATTGATATGTTACAAGCTTTAAAATCACCAGTAAACGAAGACAATTGTTGGGTGTTATTTTCGAGACGTTTCCTAATATTTCTTACTTTGATCTTTTTAAAGATTGTCGTAAATAGCTATAGGTTATAATGATTAAACACAATCACAGTGGATCGAATGTGTGTTTGCTATTTTATATTATAAACCAAAACCATTTCTAGTGAAATTTGAAACGATATTAAAATAACAATTAAGAATTTTAATGATATTCAAGTATTTTATCCTTTCATTGTGTTATTAAACCAGACTATTGTAATAAATAACTTGTTATGTCACATATTTTTTTTTATTTTTGAAACGTCTGTCTTTCTAATCTAATAGATCGAAACATTTTGGAATAAAACATTTGAAAAATCATTGTATACAAATACAAAACAAATGATAATGCAAGCTAAAAACATACATGACTGCGAAAATAAAATGTAGTAATTGAACATAACAATAATCTATGATAAAATAATGTAATTGATAGTTTATAAACTGCAACTCACCTCTTCACACTTTTGTATTCGTACGAGCTTCTATAAAATCCGTGGAGATTATCATTTAGTATTCCCGTATACGTTATATTCAGTATATACTGCTTTCCAGCTTGCAAAGCCTCTGCAATTGATAATATATGGAAATGTCTCAACGGCTCCTCTGTTCTCCTAGTTATCACGACCGTTTTACCATCATCCTTGCCAAACATCTTCACTTCATGCAACATTAATTCCACACCGTGAAATATAACTTGTTCAGTCTCATTGATAACCGTTAACACCACGCTCACTTCACCGTCGAAGGTAAAGTTACCTTCGTAAATATACGGTGTAATCTTTAGGTGATACCTTTCCGGTTTTACGTTACCAGGTAATCGTAGTTCCATTGGCGAGGGTGAAGGTAATGGCTCCGTTGTTGTCGTTTCTAAAGGTATTACATTCTTGCTCCGTTCTGTGGTTAAAGGTAAAACTAATAGCTTCGATTGGTCACAATGGCATAGTTCGTATTTCGTCACGTTTGCTAATTGATCGGTTCTCGGGCACGCTGCATAGTTGTAGACTAGGAGCGAAGCAGTAACAAGTATTAAACTGAAGATTACGAGAATCACAAACGCAAGCGGCTTGGATAAATGAATACCGCGGCTGGTCTTCGTCGAAAAGTCAGTCGTTGTCCCGTCCATTATATTAAGAGGTTCGCGGACTTGAGTTATCACATCACCATTCACTCGGCCTAAATGTAAAAGAAAAGCATTATTATATTATATTTAAGTTAAGATACTATTTTATATCAAAAATATTAGATACTAGTTATTCCTGAAACTCCACTCGTATTTCATATTCCGCAAAAATATTCATTGCGTAATATAGTTTTTATTTTTTTACGCTGAACCCTAATCAATTTCTTAAAATAATACGAATCTAAGTTTCATCTTTTGAGTTATATGCTATCAACCAGAAAATGTCTTCTCAAAATCGGTCTAGCCGTTTCCCAGATTACTCGAAACAAACGTGCAAAAATTACATAAATCGTGTTTTTTTATATAGATACCGTATATACATGAATGTGTATTTAATAAAAAGCTAATTTTTTATGACACAAACAGACACTTTGTATAGGATGCCAAATTCCTAACCATAACACTATGGTATGATTCAAACTAATTGCATTAGTTAAAAACAAAAAAAAATTGTAAGAAAGCTCATGAAGAGTCCATAACAAGATTTTATTTTCGAATGAGTACTTGGTTAGTTACCACTCTTCAAGTTTGGGAATTTATCGCAAATCATACCATGTCCATAGTCGTGTTTTGGTAGAATTATTTGATAACCAGTTTGTTTAGACTTAGAGTGGTCACATAGACTCAACACCAGCTGAAATTCTGATCCAATACTTTAGAGACCTTACAAAACAAGTCCAAACGCTCACTTTATTAACGCATATAAATAATAACGTTCAAACAAATCATCTCTTGAACAAATGTTTGAAATTGTCATTAAACTTTGACCCAAATAAACGGCAATCCCATCAGCCTCTCTCGGTTGCATCACAAACGATTTTATGTATTTACTTGCATCTACGTCTCACTTGCTCGTACGTCTAACGTAATCCTATTTATTTGTGGTTCAAAATATTAGTTTATAGCGTTTTGTAGCTTCTTTATAATATATATCTAACAAACTGTGTATTTTTTACACAGTATAGGCTCGGTGCTCTGACCTCAATCTCACCTGATATTAAGTGACGATGTGGTCCAGGAAGACAAACACACTAATCTTAGAAGTACTGGTTCTCAAGTGATGCTGCCAGAACATACCTATTGGTATTTGGCGAGAGGTTTTCAAACTTGAGGGCGGTAGCTACCCAGAAGGGTATTATTAGAAAATGCCCAACCACTATGCTATGGTTTCCTCACGATGTTTTCCTTCACCGATAGCTCAGGCTGATTTTACATTTGGATAGGTGGTCTCGAACTCGGGTATATTGACTCGGAAGCTAGCTACACTGTGCCATCATCACTTTAACCAGGTCCAATTAATTCTCTTTAATTGTGTGGCTATTTGACAATACCTTATTCGTATTATTTTACGTTAAGAAAATAATATTTTTTGAAATCTTATAGTGTAAAAAAGACGTAATAATAATATTATAACATGGATAGCTAATAATAAAATTATATAAGTTACCTATACCTATGTTTATATAGAATTTTAACTTGACAACCAAAATTTGATTATTGCTTCACGTGCGAATTCGGTTAGTTCTTCTAACTTGCACCAGATACAGATTTTAACAGACTTGTACAGATTTTAATCAAAGCTCACAGATATTTGATTGTATCCTCCTACATATTGAGAGGAATGGGGGCGAATTATATGCTTGATTGAAATGTCTTTTGTTTCATTATTTATTGTCAACTTATTGTATTTTTATTGCCCGTATTGTTTTATTGTTATTCGTTATTTTGATATCCAACCGAGACGAATTAATAGATGCTTTTTTATATTAATTTAGGTTTTGTATTCGGTCACAATGTAAACTAATAAAGTACTAATTGCATGGACTATTCCATGCTTTCGTTCATCGAAAGATGCCCTATTAATTGTGGGATTCGAACCCATTTTCATTGGTGCAGGATCTGATAACACTGCAGCACAGTCATCATCGATTTTGAGTTACCGCAACGCATTTTATTCAAAGTCTGCAGAGCATGAGCACATGAGCACACTCATGAATGAAGTTAAGTGGCGGTAAAATTTGGATGGCTTAGACGATTTGTTCTTATTTATCAGGTAGACATATTAGCGTAGAAGTATTCAGGTACACAATAGAGTAGACAGTATACAGTAGAGTCCTTACAAGTCCTTAAGACTTGGACTAAGCTCCAGTAAAAATTTATACCACACACTTTTTTTTACAGTATATTCATTCTTTTTTATCTTTATGCTTTCAAAACTATGTTTCAAAAGGATCCACGAAGATATAAACTGATTTTTATAAAAGTTCTCTATTAAAAAAAACATAAGATAGCAAATGATGTACTGTTTGATTTTTATAAAAAAAATAAGTAAACAAATTACTCGATGTGGTATATGTCTATATAACTAACTAGTTAATTTACATTATATCGTTTAAAAAGGGGAAAAATTTTGCATAGTACCTCGACGTTTGCTTTCACGTCGCGTTCGTTTCGAGGCCGCGGCGGCTTAGCTTCATGAAAATTTTATTAAGGCCGCGTTTTATCTGCCTTCATAGTTTCACAAACGAGAATTTTACACAAGGGAACACCCGAGCATGTACTTTTATTTTAAAAACAAAAACAACATACACAATTTTGAGTTCATTTATAAGTAATATCTTACTATAAATTTGAAACGAGTTTTTTATTATTATATAAGCTTGAACGAATTTAACTTTAAGAGCTACAGAGGAGCTACAAAAACCCAAACTGGACTTGAAACTTTATGTGAGATACCTTAAAGTATAGTTCGATTGACCGTAAAGAGTTCATTACGATTGTGAAGCTATTGAATTCTAGAATAAATTTCCAGGACAATTTCGTTACAAAGAATTAATCAAGGCAACTTAGCGTAAAGCTAAAAAGGCTTTTATATTCCTTAGCAATCAGCTACAAGTATTACTGAGAGCACTAACTACGCACAAACGCATGCACAGCATTGGTGTCCGAAACTCAAGAGAGTTAAGGCTCTGTGAAACTGCGGGCGAAACGCCAAAGCACATCTTGTGTGAATTCATCCATCCATTCATTTAACCGAAAGACGTCCCCTGCTGGATATAGGTCTCCCCAAAGATCTTTACGACGACCGGTTTTGCACCACCCGCATCCAGCGGACTCCAGTGACCCTCACCAGGTTGTCGGTCCATCTTGTGGTAGGCCTACCTACGCTACGTCTTGCAGTACGTGGCACCCATCGAGCATCGGTGTGAATTTTATCTATTAATACCCATAGGTAACCGACGTCAGGGTAATTGCGTGTTGTTTCCGGAGGAGATACATATGCTATTTGCTAGATATTTTTGTACAGTATATCCAGGCTGTAGGTCTAGGAAAGTGAGCTTTAAAAGTGTCATAGTCATAAAGATTATCTAGGTTACAGTGATACAGGATATTTAAGCCCGCATAGTTTTTTAGGAATAATAATTTTATACTATTAAGTCCAAATTATAGATTTACTTTAATTGTATTCATGTACACCGATCGCTAAAAACTTTTAACTTGATCTAAGCTAATGCGAACATACATTTTCTAAGATGACTGGCCTCGAATAGGACAGCAATCTTGTTTGTAGTTCGACTTTCGTTTCTGCCTTATACATGAACAGTTCACTTATTTATAAAAGTAGGAAAAAACTAAAATCGTTCGAGACTAAATTAACAATATTATGTGTTTTTTTTTCTTCAAATCGAACTTAATAAAATAATTGCACTACATCATCTGATGTTAAATACCTCGGCTAAAGCACATAAGTAGCTCTGTGTACACTAGCTGTTTCTGGAACGTGACGCACTACTATAATAGACTTTTCTGCTGGCTTTACTCGATGACTGATGTACTTTCCAAACCGGTACTGTTTTTTTTTTGTTATTATAGCGCACTCCTATATAACGTGAAATCATAAGGTTACATACAATTCTCGTTTACCTTAACCAACAAATCTAAGGTGCCGATCATCTAGTTTATAGCTAGTTAGCAAATATATGCATTAGACTAGATAGATATGTTATTGAATTTAATTTACTCGTACGTGTAAATACATAAAGTAAAACTTAACGTAGAAGTAGATTCATTTAAATTAAATAAATCTTCTTTTACCTGCCCTTAGACCATTTTTACTTGGTCAACGTAACATGTCTTCCTCTTCCATTCATCTCTATTTGAGGTCATCTCACATTCACTCCCTTTCTAAACGTATCATTTTTCACACGATCTATACATCTTTGGACTTCCCCTTCCGTATTACATATCACATTAGCCCATCGGGCACCGGCTCTAGAAGCAATGTCACCACCTACAATTTACTTTGAATTTTACAGGAAATGTCAGTTACTTCGGTTCTTCTGAGGGTCTCCTCATTCCTGATTCAATCATGCAGTAAGACCCCTAGCGTTGTCCTCTCCATTACTCTTTGAGAAACCTTCAGTTTTTTAATAGCTTAGTTTCTTATTATGCTCATTGTGAGCGACCATTTTCCATTGTTACCATATAAATTAGGCCAAGTTTTGTATATGTTTAAATTCCGCAGTTTGTAGAGAGAAAACACAAAAATCCCATACACACGATGTTTGTATTGTAACTACAATACTGAATATTTTAGAGACATAAGTCAGTGAACTATACTTAGGTGGTGAAACTGTGACTTTGTGAATTAATAATAAATTTAAATTAAATTATGTGTAATATTCCTTACAATATCAAATGGACAAAAATATTTTTTCATATCCTTTTCAATCGAGTCTATTTATTAGCAATTGATAATCTTTAGTATTATGAATAATTAAAATTGAAAAAAGTTTAGTGTTCTTTGTTGAATGGTATAATTTCGACCCCAGGGCGAACACTACTTCAAAAAGTGAACATGTATAAATAAAATAGTAATGAAGCAATCCACATGTATGATAATAATATCTTCATATGAATATCGACGGATGATAGTGAGTTAATGAATTAAACATTACCAATTATGACATGAACATTAACTGTTTGATTCAAAAGAAAAACAGAACTCGTATGAATAGAGTTATTTTGATAAATTGTAATTTGAAACTATATGAATTGTATAAAGAATGATAAAATTAGTAAAAAAAAGTATTCACGCAGTTCTGTTAGCTTTTTTTACTAAATTATAATATACCCGTCTCTTAATCAATAAATCATTTAAATATAATAAATAAAAAATAGTGTCTCATAGTAATGCCAATTTTTTTACTAAATAGATATGATATACGGTATGCATATACGATACCTCTACCAAAAATACAAATTTTAAAATTTTCGTCTGTTTGTTTGCTCCGGGTAATCTCCGGAACGGCTGGACGGATTTTGATGGAAATTTTTTGGTAGATAGTTACTCCGGGTAACTTAGTGTACTTTTAATTTTCTAAAATAATTAGGGTTTCGCGTAAAAAAAAAACTCCTAAAAATGTAATAAAATCCTTGTCATTACATAGTTTTACGAGAAAGTGTTTGAATTTATGAGAAATATACTTACTTTATCTTAATACAAAACAAAAATAAGGGTTCCGTATAAAAAAATCAAAACGCAGTAACGGATACAAGAAACGCGGGCGTAGCCGCGGGCGAACAGGCTAGTATATACATATGTATATGGCATAGGATCAACGCTTTGACCACAATCTCACCTGATGTTAATACTTGATGTGATCCATGACGGTATATACCAGTGGCGTAGAGTGAAAAAAATCCTTGGTAAAGCCGGAGCATAAAAAAAATCTACCTTACTTATATACTTCTTCTTCTTGAATGTTCGTACAGTAATTAATGATGGATGTTTATATTGCTGAGTGAAGCTATCTAGTTGCAGTTAGCGGTAACCAACTTCACTATATTCAACTTTGACATTTGAAAAATGGCTTTCAAAACAGCCGTTCATATTTCGTTTAAAGATGAATTAGTGTTTTTGGGAATTTTTGTAAGGTTATAAGGAATCGGGTTATGAGAGCGCTCCGCCACTGGTATACACTAATACAATAATACTTACGGCCTGCGTGATGTTGGAAGCATTATTAAATTGAGATGTTATATCTTCTCAAGCTTCTTGTTTCTTTTGGGTCTTTCGATTCTCGATTATGTTTCAATTTTTGATTCTCACTAAATTGGTATAATGAGCTGGTCGCTCATAAGGTTGAGTACGGCCCGTCTCGTTTTTTTTTTCCATTGATGAGATGCTGTCGGTCTTTCGATTCTCGATTATGTTCATTTTTGATTCTACTAATTGTATAATGAGCTGTCGCTCATAAGTTGAGTACGGCCGTTGTTTTTTTTTCCATATCGAAGAAAGCAAAATTAGTGTCAAAATAGTGTTATTCGGAAGAGAAGTTACATCCGTATGAATGAAAGGATTAGTGAAATAGTTTCGAAAAATAACACGGAACACCACAGGTAACTGGGGTCTCGATCGACAAACATCAACTGTCAAAGTTTAGGCCAATGAGAATCAAGCGATACGGATAATTTTAGTAGTTTAGAAAGTCATATTACGTTACTGCAATTGCATACCTCTTTTTTTAGTAATGTAATATCTAAGATTTCCCTAAGTCGTCCAATCTGGCGACTTGGACTTTGCTCAGCTTAAGCTAAGCAAATGCTAAGCTTGTGACTATAAATTTGATTTCTGGAGTTAAGTCTGAGATAAGCCTGAGTACGCTCTATAGATTTCACCCTAAGTCTAGAGTTACTGGTTATCAAGTGTTGTTGCTGGAATACAATTCTATTGGTGCTTGGTGACAGGTTTTTCAAACTTGAGGGTTACCCAGGCAGGTATTATTACCCTACCATCATGTTTTCCTAATGATGTTTTCTTTTATCGAAACCACAATATCATTATAGAGTTAGATATGGTTCGAACCTACGTCTGCAATCACACTACACTACTTTTGATTATCTTAATTAATAATGCAAAATTTTGCATAAATAAGATTAAATGTTTTTAGTTCTAGCTTTAAAGTGGAACTCTAATAAACTCTATACTATATTCATTCATATGTATGAAACAATATTGGAAATGTCAGTTCGTACATCAATTTACTAACGTCCTAGCCCGAGACTGAGAGATCCTCATTGAATCGCAAATGCGTGTAGCCCCAATAGGCAATACCTGTGACCTTCTAGATTGTGCATATGAAACATCGACGAGATTTTAAACTGGTTTCTAAAACTGAATATTTTTCCATGAATAGAATCCAAAATTGATTTAATTTTTGATTCAAAATACTCTTTCAAATCTAATAGATAAAGAACCAGTTCTTACGACAGAAAGAATATAAATGTATTCCTTTAATAGAAAAGCCCGAAGCTATCACAAAGAGATAACACGTAGAAATAAATGCAGCTAATAAATTCCCCCGTTGCTCGTTGCACTATCGTAACTGTAATGTTAAGGGGCCCAGTATAGTCCCTTGGCGGACCCCAATGTTCTTTTCATGTGTTACCCTATTGTTAAGCTGTAAAGGGCCTGCCGCCCTACGTGATAGACACAAAAGGGCTTGAGTATGGGGCCGTATGGTGGTGGTAATAAAAACGATGTGCTTAAACTCTTTCAAATCAAATTGAGTCGTTCAGTTTGACATTTTGTATTAGTTGATAATTTTCTGGCGGTTGTGTCAATTCTTCTAGATAGGTAATTCAAATAGAATCTATCAGTTTTTGGCCGCATCGAATGATGTGAACAAATGTTTGATGTGACTGTATGATGCTTATTAGAATTACAAACGATATGCTTGATTATATATATGTATATACTCGTATATATTATTTTGAAGTGATGATGAATCAGTATGTTCGGACCGATGTAGGTTAAAACCCACCTATCCTAAGGTTTCTTTACCTGAGGTTTCTGGTGAAGGTTAGTCTGGTGAAGGGAAATAGCATAGTGGTAAGGCATTTTCAATGACCGCCTTGGTAGGTACCACGTTCGACTTTTAAAACCTGTCGCCAAGCATGAATAGGTGTGTTCTATGCTTTGTGTGTTTACTATTCTCCACCATATTATTTCCTGGGATCAAGTGAGCATGTGGTTGAAGCACTAAGCTTATTGATTGATTCGACCGAAAAAGTCCACTGCTGGACATACATAGATCTCCCCCGTAAAGGGAGGGAATTGCCATAATCGCCTACGCTTGGCAGGCGGTTTGTCGATCGCAGTAGGTGTTTGTGGTACTCAGAGGATGCTGCTGCCCATCCCCTGGTTTATCTCTTAGTCACCTATTACGACACCCACAGGAAGATATATGGTGTTACTATTCTTAGCCGGCACCTCACAGAACACTGAACCTATACAGTATAAAAAATTAAGCTAAATTTCTTTGAAATCAGTCTAATCCCATGACATTAATTAAAGAACAAATATCCAGACTATCACATTTGTTCAACACATCGCCGCTTATTGGCTTCCAATATAGTTAAAAACTAATCAGGCAACCCGAAAACATTTTTCTAAATTGCTCAAGACCTTTAGATGGTAAAGTGTTAAGAAAGCGCGCATGGAGTTTTTATAAAATTTTATATATAAAATGTTTATAATAAGTCTGGTGTAAATAACCTTGACTTGGACAATTGAGTTATCAAACCTTTGTTACAGTAATGAGTTTTATTTTACCAATGTATAATAGGAAGTTGAAATAACAAATTTTAATTAAAATGACTTATTTAATATAACTAGTACCATTCCATTTAATATAATAGAAATATTAACCGATAACTTTCCACAAAATTAGAACATATAATCTAGTTTCAAATGTAATATATTATTATTGTTGTTTTTATATGTATTGCAGCAATATTTATTGCCAGGCTTTAAGTATTCATAAAACTCTATTCCAAATTCAGTGACCGCCTTAATACAATCAGTGCTTATTGTCTATTTAAGGATTTATTACTTATGTAATTGTTTTTTTATATGGGTTTTTATATTTTACTTTATTGGTGTGACTTGTGACTCTAGGATGCCCCTTAAATTATAGGGTAAGATATATAAATCCATCATAATACCTGTCATATATATATAGCAGAATGCTAGACTAAAAAGAAGACGGATGCGGGACGATTGCATGCAGTTAAGATGGGAATGTTGAGATGGATGTGTGGCGTCACAAGAATGGATAATGTCAGGAAAGAATATATTAGAGGGAGTTTAAAAATGACACCAGTGGTAGTAATATCTTTACAAATTGTAAGAATGTACGGATGGGCATTAGACCGATGCCCGATGGGGTCAACGGGTTCTCGTATGGGTACCACACACCGAAAGACGTAGCGTGTGTAGGCCCCTCACAAGGTAGACCGACAACCTGGTGAAGGTCGCGGGAATCCGCTGGATGCTGGGTGACGCAAGATCGATCGTCGTGGAGATCTTTGGGGGAGACCTATGTTCAGCAGTGGACGTCTTTCAGTTGAATAGATAGATATACTCTTTAAAATTACCTACCTACGAAAATCAACTTCATTTCAGGAATTTTATTGATTGATAATCCATGAATTTAATACGAATGTAAGCAATTAATATTACTGTTGGCAAATTTCTGATAAGTTTATGATTTAATCAAACTAAAATCATTCACAATACATTTTAACTAAATAAAATATCATTTGTTTTTATATATTTATCTTTTGGCTTGACATACCACATAGAAGAAAGTACATCATTTCTAACGAAAATATAACAAGTATTTTCTCACGAATAAGCCAACTATATAAACTATATAAACAATGTCAAAGAGACGTAAATAAAAAAACACAAAAATATAAAAGTACTTTAGAGTATCATCGGCATCCAATTCTCTTTGCAGTAGAGTCACGGAAAATTCGCGTAATAGGATCTTCGTATTCCAATGTTGCAGTAACCCCGACCTTATCTTTCACTCGGATTTACATTTTACATACTTGATATATATGTATCGTATATTATTTCCAATATGTTCCTTACCGACTGGAAACTGGTAGAAGAAGCTTATCGAACGCAAACAATTCTTGATTGTTTTTTTTTTTCCTCTAAGGAAAAACAAATTACGCATAGGTACGTATTTTAGTGTAAAGATCGAACATAGACTAAAGTTTTATTAATGTGATAGTCAAGGATTTTCTGTAGTTAAGAATATTAATCGAGCAGATCTGAAGGTGAGATGATACGAGTATAATTGGAAACAATATTTGGACAAGGGCGGGTGTGACTTTGCAAGTACCTTGTAAAATTGGTGAAACTAATATGCAGAAACAATTAATTATTTTACTGTAAAAAAAAAGGTGTACGTACTAACATAATGTGTACGTGTGTGATGAAGAAACTAACTTAATTTTAATGGCTAAGGTCGAAGAGGTATACTAGATAGAAACTACGCAAAATCATTAAGATTGATTACAGAGGATCCTATGTAAAATATCCAGAAAAATAATGATCACAGAACATTATATAAGTAATAACGATTTATGAATAAATAAAAAAGTATATAACCTAATGGTATATTGAATGAAAAAGTAATTTAATATTCATTTTAGGAAGTATAACGACTGACGCTAATTTTCATACAATAGGCATTATTTAAAAATCGAATTGGTAACATTTTAATAAAATTATTTGTTTATTTCGATAAAATAAGTTCACTAGAAATTTAAATATTTATAAAATAGAATAATAAATATTATAACCCTAATCTAATCTCTTCGTAATTTGTAACTATCAACAGATAACCATTTGGTATACATCTCGGAAACGTTTAGTACCAATAATAAATCACTAACTAGAATTAGGTAAAATCCGACGAATATAAAAAGCTATAACAGCGTAAACCACAGTTGTTATGTAAACATAAGGAAAGTTTAAAAAACTGCAATAAGAGATTCACGGTCAGGAATAAAGCTTTGGTTAACGAACGCTTTACACGTTCATATAAATCTTCCATGAATAAAACTGTTTGTAAAACTGTTAAAAAGATATTCGTTTTGTTTTTTTTATATTTCTGTACACTCACAGCTGTTAGCTTCAAAGGGATTTTACACTTGACAAGAACACGTTTTATGTTGAAATGATTAATTTTTACATGTGTCTTTTTCTGTAGCAAGCTAACTTTGTAAGTAAAATCTAAATTTTTGTATGTGTCTAAGTGATTTCGTGAAAAGAGACGGAAATGTGTAACAGGATGCCGAGAATACTCGTGCTATTTGATTTGACCAACGAGTGCGCGAGAAGCTAGAATTTACCATAAGGTGGGTACCATATGTGGTACTAGCGGCGTATCGGCCACTAGTTTTGCGCTTAACCTATAGCGGTCTATATATACTATGAACTGTATAAACTCTGAGGTACTACAACAATTTTCAAGAAAGTTCTAGCAAGATGGCTACCGTTTTACTAGAGTGTCGGAACGCTTAATAAAGTTGAAAAATATTCTATTCAAATGATACTGACAAAACATTACTCATAGATTTGTTTTAGATGGAGCACGGCAAGTCGAGCTCTGTATCTAATGTTCTGAAAATACAATACGATAACAGAGAACATTTACTGATTCCGGTATACGAGTCGCCTTAACGTCTCACTTTGATGGGGTTTTCTCAAGAATACGTTAATTATGATCCAGTCGTACTCAGTTTCTGATGGAGAACTATACTATATAAAATAGCATTTAACGAAGAAGAATAAGAACTTTTAAAGAATAATGAAATATTCACTTTACCTTTCTTTGGTTATGATTATAACCTAACTATTTATGTTAATTATACATTTTATCTAATTTTAACTTTACAATAGACTTATCCTATTTATATACTTTATAATTTTACGAGGTGGTTACTGCAACCGCGAAAAGAAATTAATAAGAAATTAACATTAGAAAAATGTGACAACAATATCGGGTTGTATCGAACTTGCCCTAAATCCTGATCTTCCAAAATGAAGCAAAATTAAAACAAATCGAAATTGTGATTCGGATTAAATTGTAACGAAGTGAAGTAAGAATAATAAAATAAGGTGAGAAAGTTAAGTTAAAAACTGTAAGAGATAAGAAAAACCTGAAATTGAAATAAGGATTAAAATTGTAATTAGAATAAATAGTTTAACGGTATTAAATTTGAGATTTAAAATTGTATTAGATTATGAATTATTTAAAAAAATCAAAATGGACAAGGTCTCGGGTTACGCATAAGGAGTGAACGAGGATTAAAATACTTGGATATTGCTTTCTCTGCTATGTACGCTTTAAAAATTCAGTTAAATCGCCTACGTTAGCCTAACTTCTGATGAAATTTAATTGGAAACTAAATTATCGTAAACACATTCGTTATGTTTTACTGGGCACTTATGGTTACAAATTTAATATCTACTTCTATACACATACATTTATGAAGCGTAAAATATGTCCAAACGACCAATAATATTGACGAACATAAATATTACTTCAACGTATATTTTATAATAATAAAGAAATAAGGCGCACCGTACACCGTCAGTTCTGAGATAATTTTAATCCGCCGAGCGGCTCAATTATACAAAAAGGGACCGTTACTCCCATGGTGATAATTTGGTTGAAATGACATCGCTTTATGTCAAAACTTGATTGTGCACCGATAATATTAAAAGGGGAACGTTGTCAAGATAGTTTCGTTTTTCAATACGGATTATTAAAAGTACCGATCCTAAATTTAACTTATTCAATGTAACATAAATGGTATATACGTATATAATATGTACTTATGCGTTTATTCTACAATTTGTACTCAAATAAGTAACACCTGCATTAAATATGCAATGGTACCATAGCTACCATATTGGTAAAAGGGCATATTTTTTGAAGTAAACACTTTTTAACGGCGCTGAGCAATTCTCGGTAGGGGGAAAAACTTACAGATTCGCGTTACTTATGGAATGTGACATTAGCTGTCAGCGAAATGGAAAGTTTTATAATTTATCACTGATGGAAAGGAATATTACGATACGGTAGTACGATGGCAGATTTCTTAGACTTTGTTGCCACATCTAAAATATTTTCCCCTAAATGCCCAAAAATAATGTTCAAACGAAACGATTACCGCTAAAATTATTTCGTTGGCTGTTCAAATAACAAAAAATCAGTTTATTTCAAAGTTTTCACTTTTATCGGCAGTCCTTATGGCTGCCTAGTTTTTTTTAACTTTAACCACAATTTCACTAAAGGGTACTTGCTCTCAAGTTATGCTGTCAGAATACAACTATAGGTGATTAGCGATCGATTTTCAAATTAAAGAGTGATAACTAGCCAGAAGAGGATTAGAGAATGTATGGTGGCCATGATAAGGTTATGTGCCTGCGCTACAAACTGAGACTCGTTATACAATAACTGAATTCGAACCCACATCAATGGATGCGCGGATTCCGAGCAAACTACCAGTAAGCCATCAACGCTACAATGTTGGTACCAATCCAATTCACATTTATCCTTATAATTTATTCATATACGACCCAATGTAATAAAATAATACATATATTTTATTACTATAGTAATAGTGCTATATATATGCGTTGTCTAGAGAATAAATCTATGATATAAAAATGAGTTTATACTAATAAATAAGCTTAACGGCTATCGAGTTTTAAAGGGTTTAAACTCACAGATACTTTACCTTTTAGAATATTTAAGCTTTATTTTATAAATAAAAATATATATATTGTCAAGAAACCAGTATAAACCAGTATCCAAACTGAAAAAATGATGTTTAAAACTTGTGATCGGTTATCATTTTTTTTTAACATAGTTGCTTGTAGCATAATTTCAAATTCCTAATAAGAATTTTAAAATAAATAGTGAAATAAATAAATCATACTTTCTAGTAATACAAATTTTAAAAATATTGAAAATAATGTAACTTTTTACCGTTCTATTTATTCTATTGACAGTTTAAAAGATATATATATGTATATATAAAAAGAGCATAAATAATATCAAGAAATATCTAACATTTAGAAATCATAAAACATCATTGAAAACGACAGAGGTTCAAGCGTCAACCCGACTTGACAGTATACATAAAGCCTTAAAAACTCACTTTAAAAAAACGTGACCTTCCGCAGTGTTTATCAGAAAGCACCACTTTGTTTACACGTCAACACGCGCGAACTGTCATCTCAATACTATAGATACGACAAAAAAATAAAACCTCCTTTACCTATCTGTGACGTGTATTCCATTGTCTCGTCTAATTGCTGTGAGCGAGGATCATGGCGTGTTGATACGAGTGGCGGGAACACATATACTAACAGGTAACGTGCGTCTCCTACGGCGGTCGGGACGCAACTGCGGGTGATGAGCGATCCCCGCCCAGCCTCACGGGATGAGACTTAGATGGGGCAGTTATTTAACCAAGTATACAAAAATAACAGTACGTCAAGTTTCATTCATGGAACTTAACTATCCGGATAGTGAACAATTGTGTTGACCCGTACGCAACGACGTATTACGTAATTTTCAAGTATTCCGTAAACATATGATTTAATTATTAATTTTCGTTTTTGTTTCAAAAATTTTAGGGGCCAAAATTTTCCTTTGTTTTACTCGAATGACCCCACATATGTTATTAGGATTTTTTCAATAGTAGCTACGCTTGGCATTGCATAATTTTTTTTAACGAGTATTCGAACCGTATAAAGCTTACACGGATAAAAAACATAATTGTGTTATTACAGCTTACACCTCTGTTTATAAGACTAGATAAAAATGTAGACATGCAAGCCGGCATTATGATGATGTCATCGTTTTAAGAATACTTTATTTAACGTCAGATGAAGTGTAACTATATTTCGATCTTGAATAAAATAATCGAGTCATTTTTTAGCATAACATGGCATTGTTCTTTTTACGCACTCGCTCATAGTCCAACAGCCCCTCGACAGCCAGACCTTCGTTATTTTATAAAGGCTGAAAGTTTCTCTATGTATGTCTCTAACACAGGTAAGAACGATCTCAGACTATAAAACTTGACTAGTGATGACTTTGACAGATAACAGGTACTAAAAGTGTAAAAAATTGCATCTCAAATTCGTTATGACAAAAAGCTCAATTTTTATATATTTTAAAAACTGTCGTAGGAGCGAGCGCGCGGAATACATACGCAAGCGGGTTCTCATGGTTTGGGATCTTTCTTACCTGTGTTCGAGACATACATAGAGAAACTTTCAGCCTTATAAAACAACGAAGGTCTGCCCATCGCGGACTCTTGCTCTACAATGCTGTTGACCTGAAAGGCCTTTACAGCTTCATCGAACTTTTGAGGCGAATCCAGAAAGCACTGAACCACAAAAATTAACTATCAGAAGTGCATCAAAATGGTGGTCTCTGCACGTTCAAAGAAGGCGCAACATTCGATCTAAAGGAGGGCAATTTAGATTTCTATATAAATCTATATTTCAAATGGCATTGTAATAAAGCACTAATATGGAAAACCAAATACACTAAGCACTTTTTTAGACTATGTAGACAATTTTTATTTCTCATATATTTTCTGATACTAATACTGATATAATTAGTGGGAATGAAGGGAACTACAATTACCAGTGTATAAACTACTTATTCCAATTGTAGAATGAATACTAGAAACCCAAAAAGATATCATAAACATATGGAAGCACATGTATATTTCAATATCTGTGTCCATGAGGTAGTCGTGTACGAGGACAGGGGTGCAGACCTCGGTTTTTTGGTGCGCGACAAACCAACAAGGGAGCCTGCCTTCTCCGACCCCAACGTCGAGCTAAGTGGAGCCGAACGACTGCAATTAAAGGTAGCAGCCGAAAAGGAAGCCGCAAAAAAATCTGTAGGCGGCAGTCCAGAGAGAGGACCATCTTGGGCCATAACACAAACTTTAACAACCCAAACACACACGACCTTTTATGACCCACAGCAGACCGCTATAGACCGTCTTCAAAGAAGAGTTCGGATCCCGAGACCGGACCCACAGCGGAAAAGGACCAGAGCTGACATGGGGCAGGTGAACGCACCCCTCCAAACCCCAGTAGTGGGACCGCTGGACCATATGGAGAATGCGATCCTGGAGTTTAAAGCAGTCTTGGAGGCCACGATAAAAGTCAATAAATTGACATGTACTAAGATCCTAGAAGACCATCGTCTGGGTATCGTGGGCTCCTTGAAGGCAAGACTCGAGGAAGCAGAAGCGGCCATCTACAATAACGATACTGCCCAGGTCATCGCAGGGAGTATGTCGGGTAGTTACATGGCCGCTTTCAGTTCCACCAGCGGTTTCGTGCTCAGGGAGGAGGAGGAGTCACAGGAGCCTAGCCCCCAGCTCAGGTTCAGGACACCTTTGGTTGACCCCATCGTCGTGGTGGCCCGGTGCACTAAGATCATGCTGGATGAGAGGATCATCGAAAAGGTGGAAACCGTATCGAGGGTCCTCAACACTACGGCAGTGGAATGCACCGAAGCAATACCCACGATTGAGTGGACCAATGGGGTTCCAGGCTGTGGGAAGACAACGTGGCTGGTGAAAAACTTTGATGTGGAGAGAGACGCAGTCGCGACCACCACAACCGAGGCGGCTAAAGATCTACAGGAAAAACTGGTGCAGACGCACGGCAGCAAGGCCGAAAAGAGAGCGCGCACCATGGCCTCGATCCTCGTAAATGGTTTTAAAGAGTCCGAGAAACGTCCGCGATTAATCGTGGACGAGGCTCTTATGAATCATTTCGGGGCTATCCTGACCGCCGCCCGGCTGGCGGGAGCAAACGAAATCCTCCTCATTGGGGACGTCAATCAGCTGCCCTACATCGACCGAGAGAACCTCTTCGAGATGTCTTACTGCCGACCAACTGCAGTCGCCGGTATCACAAAACAACTTCTCTGCACTCACAGGAACCCGATGGACATGGCCTATGCATTCAGCGAGATCTATGACGGTATATACTCATCCAAACCGATAGTGAGGTCCCTGAGACTCGGGGGTTACTCGGGAGCGCAGATACCCCCACACTCCACCGATACTCTCTACCTAGTACATACTCAGGTAGAGAAGAAAGCCCTTATAAACAAGGGCTACGGAACAGGGGAGGGGTCGCGAGTTCTGACGATCCACGAGTCGCAGGGGTTGACATTCAAATCGGTGGTGATTCTCCAGACCAAGAGGAGAAAGCTACAGATCCACGATAGTGTATCCCACGCTGTTGTGGACATCTCGAGGCACACGGAGACCTGTGTCTATTATACCGACGTGGCCGACGACGCAATAGGCCGCTTCATCCACCGAGCGGTGAGCGCACCGGCGAAGGACATAGCGGATTATAATTTCAAGATGGCCATAAAACATGGAGACCAAAAGGTCATACAAGCAATAATTGCCCAAACCCAAACTATGAGGTAATTATGCGGACACGGACCTAGTTCTGCTTGGCTTGTTACGACCGTTAATAAAAAAAAAAAAAAGTAAATAAAAATTATATAATAATTATGTAATTAATAATAACAAAATAAGTGTTTACAAAATAATAGAATATATAGATATAAAAAATTTAATAGAAGTAGATTTAAGCTCACATATGCAAAAGAAGATTACTAACTGCATAGCTGCTTGAATTGCTATTATAGGCAATTTTTTCCGACGCAAGTCGATTTAAATCTCCAATCTAAAAAAAGGTGCGGACCCAGAGTCTGCAGATAGTTTAAATTAAATAATAAAAAAAAAAAAAAAATATATCTGTGTATAAAGATAAAACTTAAAAATATTTATTAACCGATTTTCTTCTTTTTTTGGTAGCTATTGATGAGCTTTAATTTATCGATTAATCAAAAAAACTTTGAAAGAGTTTTTTATTTTCATCTAATTTTTAATAATTCTCGACAATCGAATTTTGACCATTCTCTTTTAAATATAAATAACACTATCTATAGTTAGACAAATGATAATGGAAATCTAAAAAGAAGGGAATTAAAAGAAAAGAAGCGTTTATGAGGTACGATCACACATTTTTTTTTTATATTATAAAAGTACAAATATTTCCTTTATGGTATTATGAATTAACAGATAGCTGATTTCTAAATTAGCATACTGTTCGCCTTTACAATACATGTTTACCCTCATAATGAAATCAGCCGCTATTTGCGCGCTCACACAAATTGCCCCTGTTCTCCCGCAAAATTGTTTTTTGGTACGTTTCATTTGCCTATTCTATACTTTGCGTGCGTACTACTACTTTGCGTAGGTACTATTAGTAATATCCAAGCAACACATACAAGTGTCAAATTAATTATGTTAAGTAATTTATTCTGTCTTTTTTATATATAGTTTATAGATATTTTTGAAGCGATGGTGCTTAGTGGTAGTCTTGTTATATATCAAGGCAGCGGGCGTAGGTTCGAATCCGATTTTGTGACCCTTCGGTGAAGTTATAACATACCGATAAGATGTTTTTCAATATTGGCCTTGCTAGCTTAACTACCCACAAGATTGAAAATCTAACGCTAAGTACATGATGTAGGTGTATGCTGATATTATGAAATGAGATCCAGTACGTTTAAACTTAACGTGTTAATTATTTTCAACCACATAGTCACTTAACATCATGTGAGATTGTAGTCATAAGGCTTCGTATGCCATGGGTGCGAACTTAATACAATTGATCTGTTATCTGTGCTTTTGATGAAGTTAATCAGCCTAATAAACCGATAGAATACATTAGTAGTTTTAAGAGATGCGTCTTCGCAGTGGCGGTCCGAGAGGGAGGTCGTAGAGGTCATGACCAAATGTTCAATCCTTAAAATTAGACAATTTACGAAAGTTTTAAATGAATCACTAACTTCCTAAATAAAAGGTCTAAACAATAAAATCAAAAAAACTTTTTTAATTAAAAAGAAAACCGACTTCAAAAGAATAAACTATAAAAATGCACTAAAAAGGCAATAAATTATTTTTGCGGCTGAGTGCCTTCAGCACTCTCCCCCAAAGTTCAGTGAAGCTGTAAAGGCCCTTCCGGTCAACAGCATTAGCTAGGTTAGAAAAAAAAAAAGCAAAAAAAAAAAAAAAAAAAAAACAATAAATGATTTCTTTATCAATCTGCTTCATTAATTTTTAAATAGGTGTTAGCTAATACGTCACTAATTAAATTCAATTTTGATTAATGGTTCTTTAAAATCACCCTACTATTTTATTTAGCTTATGTATAATTGTGATACAATTTATGCAGTTATTTCCATTTATTAATGAGTACATTGGTTAACTCAAGCTGGAACTGACTCCAAAATTAACGAAGCAGATTAATAAAGAAATAATTTATTGACTTTTTAGTGCGTTTACGCCAGCTTTCCATTCTTTTCCTATTGTCTTCCTATTGTCTCATTTTTATGGGTAATCGACATAAAAAAAAATTCTACTTTATAGTTAAAGCATGTACTTCTGGCTATATCTGTGAAGTCTACTTCATTAGCTTTGGAAAGAAACATATGAAACACGTGTATCTATAATATTCGAAGGTTTTTCTCAATTTCCCTGAGTTCCATTAATTCTGATCTGATGGAAATGGGACTACCTCGGAAGTGTACTCCTTCGATTAAAAATTTGCAAATCGGTCCACAAATGACGGAGAAACAGACGAATTGATAACCTCCTCCTTTTTGAAGGCGGTACAGAATTACTTAGTAGTATTAGTATTAAAAATAAGTCGGTGCTGAGTTATTTTTGGTTTGATCTCAATCTAAAACTTAAAATTCCTTATTGAAACTACCCGAAAGTGTAGGTCTGTCGCTCACACGTTTTCTTGCTCTAGGATGTTTCAACCGATTCGAATAATTTTAAGAGGAGTTTACATGCGCCTAATCTATCTTAATTATGAAACTATTAACTTTAATAAGAATTAATATCATGTTACGATGTCACTGTCTTTAAATTATATACTATTCATTATATAGTGTTTTAATTCGATATTTTGAAGAAGAAAAAGCTGTTATTGTGGCCTAACTATTAAGTTAGAAATACGTATAGCCTGCCACACTTTTTTGTAGATAAGCGATAAGTTTTACAAAAATGTAATAAACTATTTGTGTATGTAGGTATCCCCGACAGTTTTCCCAGCGTAGGTAAGCTACATAATGGATTTTAAAAGCAAACTTTTGATACATTGGGTTACATTATTATTATTTACTTAGAATCTCTTTTAAAAAATCAAACATAGCCCATGTTGCTCGCCGGTAATGCGCCATTCTATAGGGGGGGGGGGGGGGGGGGGGGGGGGGGGGGGGGGGGGGGGGGGGGGGGGGGGGGGGGGGGGGGGGGGGGGGGGGGGGGGGGGGGGGGGGGGGGGGGGGGGGGGGGGGGGGGGGGGGGGGGGGGGGGGGGTGACAGAATTATTATTATTTTTTTCTATAATAATTTAGGACAACAAGCAATTACACCAAATACATGTGAACGAATTCAACAATATACTTAAACAATATTTATAGTGTAATCAGCTCCGTTGCCCACGGAATACGTAAACGTATAAATGAGGGCAAATATTAAAATTAAAAAAAAAAGTAATTAGAAAATAGACAAATATTAACTAACATAAACTAGATGAACAAAAAAAAACAATTATTAATTGATTAATTCATTGGATCCACAAAGTAATAAATTGTTAGAAATAATAGTCTCCTTTATAAATCTCTTGAACGAAGCCAATGAGGACGCAAATATTTCAATATTATTGAAGTGATTGTTGTGAAATTTAAAATCAGATAATTAGTTTTTGAGTTTATAGTCAATTTTACCTCTTTTATATACTGTGCTCCATCCGCGTTTCATATATTCTTATATTCTTCACTGCGTAATATAGTTTTTAAATAATTTATACATAACCTAAAAAAAGGAATGAAGAAAAATGAGAATCTTTTGTTTTTATTAGGGGAAAAAATGTACATAAGAGTAAATTAAAAAAGAAAAAAAACCTTTAAATATCTACAAAAAAAAAAAGTATAGGTATTATACAAAGATAATATAGGCGTGGCAAAAATCTACCCCAGTTATAAACAAAACCACAGAGGCTTTACGTATATAAACTTCTTGAGAAATATCCTTCGTAGCCCAAATTTGCATATTGCCCTTGAGTTTCTTTTCTAGGTCAAGGTTTTATTACGACCTTCGCGGTTGCTTTCCCAAGGACTCTCCATTTACATGTTATCCTTGAAACAAACTTAAAAGGAGATTTAGTTAAACGAAGTCGTTGTAAATTGATCTTTGCAAATAGTTTTAAAACATCTCCATGTTGATTATTAATCTGTTCATTATATTACAAATAATTTCAATAGTTTTATTAGATAATAATTGCACTAGGTATTATAAATCATTTTCACAAAATAATTATACATAGGTACCATCCACCGTAATAAAGTATTCAATTATAGTGATTAATTAAGTAATTTGTCACACAATTTCTTAGTCGAATTTATGATTGCATCTGTATTTTCTTACATCTTTGGTTCCATTACAAAGATCACGAGTTATTCTGTTTTAATAATTTGTTTTTATTCTATATATAGAAAAAAACATTTGTAGGTTATTAATTACGTTTCAGCGCCATCTTTGACACACTGTAAACACTTTTTATAAATCATAAGGAAAATGAGAAATTTGTGTTCTTGTTTAGAGGTATGTGTATAGATGGCGTTGTTAGGTACATAATTTTTAATTAATATTTACTTTAATGATACCTTTAGGTAGTACGTAAAAGAAGCTATATCATTATTATTCATTATTAATATCAGAAGTCATCGTTCTTTATAGTTTATAGTAATAATCGATCTCTTCTACTTAAAAATTCGGAAAAAAAAAAAAACCTCACTAACAAATTCGAAGGATTTACCTATAACCGTCCTACGTATCGCAGGTTCAAATACATAATTCTAATAAAGAGCATAAAGGAAATGAATATATGACTACACATATATACAGGGCCGTAGCTAGCATTCAATTTAAGGTAGGGGTTTGCCTTCGCTTTACCTTTGCTTACAAGAAGGGCGAAAGAAAAAATGTAACTTGTTTTGATCCGATTAATTTATTTTTATTTATATGTAATCATAGGTAAGATTAATAAGTAGGTAGATAATTATTAAAACGTTTTTTAATCTGCACTCTGCGCTTGTAAGATTGAATTTGCAGGTTGAAGTTACTTATTAATATAGTGTATTATCTATGGTGCCGGCCAAGATGTCTTGTGGTACCAGCCAAGAATAGTACCACCCCATATCTTCCCGTGGGTGTCGTAAAAGACGACTAAGGGATAAAAACCAAAGAATGGGCAGCATCATCCTCTGAATATCACAAACACCTACGGCGATCACCAACCCTTTTGTCAAGCGTGGCGATTATGCCAACGCCTTTTTGTGGGAGATCTATGTTCAACTGTGGACATCTTATGGTTGTTTGGATGGAAGGATTATCTATGGTTGAAGTACGCAAAGATTTTTTTTCTAAATTAAGCCTGTTTTTTTGTCATTTCGACACTTTTAGCGAAGTCGTCACCGTTAAATCTATCATTCTCAATTTCATCTAAAGATTTTAATATTAGTAAATAATTATCATTCACAACTTTCGCGGCTTCCAAAAATCCTAACCAACGTTGTAAGCCCAACAATCTTTTCCCCGCCATATAATGCGGCTATTTTGTCACGTAGAAAATTCATATAGGATAACCCATTGATCAAAATGTAAACGGTTATAGCAGTGGACGTAACGAATATAACCCATTCATTACACTTGTACCATCGTAGCATTGGCTAGGGATGGGCAAATGTAAAAAATATATCGAGTAATAAATATTGATATTTCGATATATCGATAGTTTTACCTCAAGACGCGATAACCTGAAAAATAGTCGAAAGATTCGAAGGTCAAAAAATTAACATATACACTGGCCCGTGAAGAAAAGGGGTCGGTTAGAAGATTTTCAAAAATACCCGACCTAGATTTATGAAATAAAAACTAAAATTAAATAATATTTTAATGTGCTTAAATAAAAAATGAATGATATAGGCTCAGTGCTTTAACCACAATCCCATCTGATGTTAAGTGATAACGTGGTTAAGGATGGTATACACGCTAAGTGATGAAGTCGGAACATACCCATTTGTATTTGGTGACAGGTTTTCAAACTTGAGGGCGGTAGCTACCCAGGCGGGCATTATTAGAAAATTTCATAACACCATGTTATGGTTTCCTCACAATGTTATTCTTCACCCAAATTTGAGCAGATTTTAGAACTGGATAGGTGGGCTCGAACCCGCGTCCGCTGACGTAGAACTGCTACTGAGAAGCACCTATTACAGTAACTTGTGGTCAACCACGAATATACGTGCAATAATGTTAGTCATTTAATTGATGTTTGTTTATTTATTATACAAAGGCAACATCAACTAACAGTACACATTTTTTTAATAATTTTTTTATTAATTTTTTTATTCCGCAGCAAAGTGACTGCACTGGACCTGATGTTAAGTTTAGTACAACCCAAAAACAGCGGCGACTGACACTGAACAGAATTCACTGCCAGTCACCGCTGCGATGCTGGTCTGCTTAAGTATATCATATGAAGGAGGCAACACGCAATTCCATATTATACGCGGGCCGCTTATCTAATTATGATATGCGTACCCATTACAGGAGTTCACAACTTTGGCAGACATCTTATAACTAATTTACAATTACAATAATAACTTTGTGAATCTCTATGGAAACAATTTTATATAACTTATAAATTGTGAAATTTTGCGCAAATATATCCAAGTTATCTAGTACTTGAGCTCATTATATTATATAAGATCTGCACATTCTTAATACCCCCTGAGCGAAGTCCAAGATTAATATTACACAGCGGTTGGAAAAATATTACATTAAATTGTACCATTTAATACTCAATACCTACGTTAATAATTTTATGAAGAAATGCTAGGTTATATAGTTTACGTCTTTACCTCGTCTTTCTCTTTTAAAATATGAAAGCCTGCTATCATATGAGAAATTCCTGAAGCTCGAAATACAGGAAATCTTGTGTTCCTGAAATGATCCTTGATACGCTGCGAGTGGCAGCTATAGAAAGGATTCCAAACTGAACTAGCAAACTCATGCTGGCTATTACCATGTTGATTATCAAAGTAACTGTAATTAAGATAGGTAATTGACTGGGGCACTAATGGAATTATTTATACCTTTGCTTTTTATTGAAACAAAAAAAAATATCCGCCAATTCGAAAAGGATGTGAAATCTTATTGATTATTAATAAACAATAATTGATATAATACGTATTAATATGTAATGAATTTGAAAGATGTTCATAATTTATTCCGGCCATGATTTTCTTAGGACCAACTTGGTTTTATTTTTCTTATCTTCAAACAATCTTTCAAAAAAATGTTGAAGCTTTATAAGTTCTAATAAAGCTTTTGTTTTTGCAAGGAGTTTTTGTTGCATCTCATAATTCCTTTTCGATGTTATTATTTTCAAAACACTTCACTCGTTGACATACATGTTGGTTATTATGCAATCATACTAAGTTATGTATTATAGGTTTTGACATACTGACAATTTTTTCTTTACTTTTTTTTTAATTTTAGGTCAATAGTATCAATACCTTTCTCTAAATATTAAATCCTTTTTTTTTCAAATAGCCTTCATCATCCCTCCTGAATGTATGACTGAAACATACTTCGAAGCGTGTATTTTATTAACAAACACATATCCCGTCCATGAAAAAATTAGGACAGGTGTGTGTTTTAGTTCCCAGATTAAAAATATGATAAGATTTAAACAGCATAAGGTAGTTAAACTAATTATATACACACAAGAGCATTCACTTGGCACGCCTGACCCGACCTACATTCTGGTCATAAAGCCAATCTTAACTGACCCGCCCACCTTCCCGCAATGCCAATAATTGCTTAATATTAGGAACAATGCGCCGAACGGACGCAGATCAAAATAAAATGGTCGTAGCGTGTGTGACGTAGCTCACGCACGAATTTATTCCCGACTCGACTTTCATATTGCAACTATTTAAAAAATAAGTTTTTATTTTTATATTTATTATTTCATTGTCCAATATCATATTTTGTTTTGATTATTTATAAAAAAAAACTTTCTTAACCTGAGAAGAAAGAAAGAAAATCTGTGATAAAAAGATCCTCATTCATAACAAATTCATATTTAATAAGCCAGAGCTTACTGTCACACTAAAAGTATATTATCTAATAAATAAATAAATAAATAATAAATCAATGTAGATGATAACATCCAATGCAATCGTTCTTAATATCCTTAAGAGGATATCCTAGCGGCATTGATTCCATACAAACGTAGTCCCCTGTTTCCTCCCTGGATAATAGCATTATGATAATGTTCTTTATATCAAATAATATATATCCACCACCGCCATGCCCGTACGTTTTGATTTGTTATTGTAGAAACTAGGAGCCTTTGAAAATGAACAAAAGTACTCGATTTTTACCGCCATTTTCAGACCTTTCAATATATTTCTGAAATACCTACTTTTCCGACCGCATGTCCTCTTAAGCATGTCATGGAATCAGGTAAGAATTTACTGTAGCACAATTTCACTCATAAGAGCATGAATATTTCATATACGTATGAGTCTTTTCATGTCAAATCGGCCTATTTTGATTTGGATGAAATTCAATCGGAAGTTTTCTTTAATCCTATAACGAAGATTTACGAGACAAATATTTTTTTATTTTTAAAAGTTGTATAATACATTGTCATAATGAAAAATAAAAAATAGGATAATTTTGTAATTTTCAGTGTTCAAATTTTTTTACAGACTCTACCTCCCTCTATCTATTTTCGAAAGAACGTAGAATTTTACGTGGATATTTTTTCTTTCGAACAATGATTTTTTGAATTTTTGAACTATCAATACCCCGAAGCAGTAGCCCAGGACGTATTCCTATCCCTAACTGGGAAATGTCCTGTACACGCCAACAGCGTCATACACTGACATTGCATCCACTAACATAACACGCATTAGTCTGCACCGTACACAGTGCACACTATAAGCAGCTAAACAAATCTCTGTAAGTGACCTTGAGATCTGTAGTTTACCTTAACTTTCGTAGGTTTAGCGCGGGGCAAATTCCGCAGAATTTTTTTGTAAGTCTAAGCAGCCTAAGCCGAGGGCCCTAAAGCTTATGAGTTAGCTGTTACTCTCCCGGCCAACATCTACCCTCTCTAATGAAATCCCTAAGAGCGCTGTAACAGAGATGGCGATTCATTAATTCCACGTCAGCCGTCGACGCGTGCGGACCTATGCAAGTAAGTCACTCTGTTACTAGTCATAAATATGTATACAGAAGCGTTTTGCGCGGTCTGGTTTAACAAATTAATTTTTAACATTATGATTTACTTATTGATCCGTGAATTTAGTTTATTATTATAATTATCGTTAACCGACTTCAAGAAAGAGGTTATCAATTCGTCTGTTTATTTTTTTAATAATGTTTGTTACGCGATTTCTCCGGCAATTGAGGACCGATTAGCAAATACATTTTTTTAATCAACGGAGTACGGCGACGAAGAAAAATCAGGATCTGATCATTGGAACTCAAGGAAATTGAGAAAAACCCTCGAATATTATAAACACTTACACATGTTCCATATATTTGTTTCCAAAGCTATAAAGTAGACTTCACAGCTATACCTAAAAGTACATACTTAAACTAAAAAGTAGAAATATTTTTTTTTTAATTTGTCGATTACCCATAAAAATGAGAAAATAGGAAAAACAATGGAAAGCTGGTGTAAACGCCAGGTTAGTGTTCAGTGGGTTAATTAAAAACAAAACCGACTTCAAAAAAATAAACTATAACTATAATAAACTAAAATGCACTAAAAATTCAAGAATAATAATTTCTTTATTAATCTGCTTCGTTAATTTTGGAGTCGGTACCAGCTAGAGTTATACCATTGTACTAATTTACAAATAAAAATAACTGCCTAAACTTTATAATATTTACATATAAACTAAATAAAGGACTAGGATGATTTTAAAGAACAAATTATCAAAATTGAATATAATTGGCGAAGTACATTTACACCACTTTACGAAGCAGATTAATAAAATAATTATATATTGACTTTTTAGTGCATTTTTATAGTTTATTCTTTTGAAGTCGGTTTTGTTTCTTATTTAATTTTTTATTTCACGAGTTATCTAAAAATATGATATTGTTCATTTAACGAACAATGAAATAGGTCAGTCCATACAGTATTCGAACTTACTACATCAGCATTATTGGTAACTATGCACCTTGACCGCTAAGCGAAGATGCTCCTATAATTAGCCACGATATGAGTACATTAAATAGGACGGGACAATGTTACGACTGAGCGTGTCTGCAAATGTGTCTGCTTTTAAAATAATAGTATTATAACATTCCAAATTATGTTTTTTTAACCGGAAAGCTTTTTAATAATCATTTCTAAAGAATTTGGTAATTTGTTTATTCTGCCATCAGTGGCGTAGCTTACTTTAGAAGGACCCTGTATCAAAAATTTGTCAAGGGGTTGAAGGCAAAATGGAGAATAAAAGAAACAAAAACGCTTGCATTGATTAAAACAAATATTAATTGATTATTAATGAGCAAGGCCAATTATTAAATATGTGAATTCATTGATAAATAAGCAATGTAAATAATTAAATAATTATTAATTTCAATCAGTCCTACTAAGAACCGATTCGCCAAACGATTAAATAAATAATAATCTTATTTTTATTTTTTCGTTTACTTAGATAATTATTAAATTATTCTAAGCTGAAGACGATTCTAGTTTCTGCCAATACAGATAGTACCTACTAACATGTCTACTAGGAACTCTAAAGTTTACGAGTTTAGTGTGCTGCGTAAAAAAAATTACTGGGATATATATTTGGGGCCCCCATGATGTACTTCGGAACTCCAATATCATTCATACGGTGGATACGGCGGTAGTTACACGCCCCTATCTGGTACAGGAAAATGATAGTAAGTATATAGTAATTCAAAAGCGGACGATCACTGAGAAATCGACGATCCATCGCTGTTTAGCAATGTAACTTTTTTTTTTATTTAAGCTTGGTAAAATGTAGGTATAAGGTACACTTCATTTGATGTAAAGTAGAGATCTGAGAACGTTGACAACACCTGACAGATGAGAACTTATTTACAGTCTGTATCTTAATTTCGAACTACATCTACCACGAATAAAACATTTAGGTAGTTCGAGATGTAGGTACTCTTATTCATCATCGAACGTGACCGCTATGGTATGATATTATACGGAGGTTTTCAACGATGATGGCGCACTTGGTAGTATTGTCGGATTCCGCGTCAATGGACGCGGGTTTGAGCCCACCTATCCAACTCTAAAAATCAGCCTGAGCTACCCGCCTGGGTAGCTACTACTCTCCAGTTTTAAAACGTGTTACCAAATACCAATAGGTGTGTTCCAACAGCATCACTCTAGACTTAGTGTATTTACCATCCTAGACTACATCGTCACTTAACATCATGTGTAAAAAGTATACAGTTGTAGCGATCCAGATGAACCTTCCTACTACTCCGCTAATTGCAGGATTTCCACTTGCTGATATCGGATCGCGACTTATCATTGACGCGAGATTTTCACTGTATATACGGTGGTCGCAACTGATTCAGGCGCTAAAGCTCTACCATCACGTAAAACCCCGGACGCCAGTTTAAGAGTTTTCTAACCCTCTCAGCAACTGGGCGTATACTGACTGATGCCGAAACAAGACGAATCCAAACTAGTCATTGTGACGGATTTGTCGTCACGTGCACGAGAACCCTTAACCACGCATTCATTTAACTTAAGTCGTGTATGTACCTTACCTTACTTTTTGAAAACGTTAATTGTATCATCTGCTAATAATATTCACTCTTGGCCCATGATCAAGAGCGATAGGCTTTACTTTAATTTCACAATAAAAATAAATCATTTTTTGATTATCAATCTTGTCACGTTGTAGAATCCGTACGTCTTCCAACTTGATATATAAAGGGCTACAAAAATGCCGCCTTTGACGCACTCATTTACCCATAGATTCGTTAAACCTCCATCTTTAAATATTATTGCCTTTATCTGTGACTTGCATTGTTTTTAATTTATTTTTTAATTGTGTCAAAGGCGGGCTTTTGAATGTATGTCAAGTTGGAAGACGTATGGATTCTACAACGTGACAATCTAATATAATGAGGATAATTTTAAGAATCGTTATGAATGAATTGATAAGTTATAAAAAGAACTAACCAGTGAGCATACTGTTAAGGGTAGAAAGGTCGTGACCGTCGCATTGTACAGTTCATAAAGTAAAACGTATGTAATTTACTTCTTTGTTTCACTATGACCTATAGAATTTTTATCCTCACACCCAAAAAACTTACACTGACTTTATTTTTTTTAGGGTGGCGTGCATCAACTACGATTATATTTAACAAAAGTAAAATCTGTAATTAAATCCACAGTTAAACTAAAAATTTTGTTGCACCACCTAAGTTAAAAAACGACATAAATTCACAATAACCATAACAGAGGAAATTTGGGCGTTTAAAGTTTAAACCTGGTTTAATTAAATTGTCATGTCATCTGTGAAAAATATAAATAATATTGTCATTTTACATCGTACGAAAATTTTGTTTATATTAATAAGATATTTTGTGGGAAACCTCTTCAAGACGAATGTGAATGTCTTCAATTTAAGTTTTGAAGGTGGTTCAATCTAAATGCTAAGAAAAAATCGATCGCTTCGCAAAATGTAGCAATATTCATAGTTTCAAAATGTTTAGCATAGTCCTTACACTTGAAGCCATTGTTAAAAAAAATACAAAAAACTTTATTACTGATTACAAATTAAGCACACAAATAATATCCAAATCATTTCTGTATCGTGGCAGATCATTCAAATCCCAAATTGATTACGCTCTGGAATGTATCGCAAGTGTGTCAAATGGATTAATCCAATATATATTTAAGTGACAAGATTAATTTGACAAGAGTCAATAGTTCAATTATTGTACACTAACAAAAAAAAGAAGTTTTTCATTACATCCGATGTAATTTGGTTACCTATCTACACGACTTTATGCCCAACTTTACCAACTTTCGATCCTCAAATGGCGGAGCTCATGCCTCCAGCACAAGCGGGATACAGTAACATTTCGTGCACTGGCAATTTAGCAATACGCTGTACAGTTGACACTTTAGGTAAGTATATTGGTTCTGTCAGAGATTCTGTTCCTTTTCTTCTGCAATATGGATTGGATTAGTTAGGATATATTGTATTGAATTTGCATGCCTGTAACAAATTAAGCCAGGTTCCTACCCTGCCTTTCCTTTTTTAGGTTTTTCCCTTCTACTGGTTACCACTTTCTGACTAACACAAGCGTTCGCCACAAAACTCGATAAAGCTGTAAAACGAATCATCGTGACGATTTCATAGCCATATGTATGGTGAACTCGTAATACTCTAAAGAGTTCTATAAATTTAATGTTTATAGGACACCTACACTGGAAATAAACACACGTCGGTTACATCACCGTCAGCGATTATCTGCCACCATTAATTATACCTTTTAATTGTGCGTAATGATTCACAGTGTTCTATTTGAATTAAAAAAAAACACACGCATAACCACACATACCAACTTATCATCATTCTCCTGCCTTTTCCCAACTCACTTGGGGTCGGCGCAGTATGTTTTCTTCTTCCATACGTCCCTATCAGCCGTCATATCTTCATTCACTCCTTTTTTTCTTTCATATCATTTCTTACACACTTCATCCACACTTTCTTTGGCCTTCCTCTACTTTTCCATCCTTCCACATTCATATTCATTACTATTTTACCCACATGCGCTTCCTCTCTTCTCATAACATGTCCATACCACGACAAACGAGAACCTTTCAACTTTTCTACCATTGACGCAACTTTCAAACTTCCTCTAATATATTCATTCCTTATTTTATCCATTCTTGTAACACCACATATCCATCTCAACATTCGCATCTCAGCTACATGCAGTCGCTTCTCATCCATCTTCTTACTAGCCCAGCATTCTGATCCATACAATATGACAGGTCTTATGATGGACTTATATATCCTCCCCTTCAATTTAAGGGGCATCCTGGAGTCACAAATCACACCAGAGACCTGTAGCCATTTCATCCAACCTGAGTTGATTCTATGCCTTATTTCGCGGTCGATTTCTCCGTCACACTGCAAGAGTGACCCGAGGTAGCGGAATTCAGAACAGACTGGTACTGGTGTTCCTCCGAGTGATATTGGCTTCAGACTGGAGATACCGCCAAAGTCGCAGAACAAATATTCTGTTTTTGTTCTGCTAACTTTTAGGCCTAAATTCTCCAGTCTTTGCCGCTACTCATCCAGTCTGTTTTGCACCTCTTGGCCACTCTCACCGACCAGCATGATGTCATCGGCGAACATCATGCACCAGGGTGCCTCTTCCTGTATATCCGACGTAATAGCGTCCATTACTAACAGGAAGAGGTATGGGCTAAGAGCCGATCCCTGGTGCAAACCGATAGCCACATCAAAGCTGGCTGTGACACCAGCAGCAGACCGAACCTGAGTACTGCATTTGCAGTACATGGCTTGTATCAACTGCAGGTATTTCCCAGGCACTCCTTTCTTCTTAAGGGCCCACCACAAGACTTCACGAGGAATCCGGTCATATGCCTTTTCAAGGTCAACGAACACCATATGCAGATTCTTGTGTGGCACTCTGTACTTTTCGCACACTTGACGAATCGCAAAAATGGCATCCATTGTACCGCCATACCAACTTAAATAAATATAATAAATTGGTCACTTTATTAACTGTAGACCTTGTGTAGCCATTGTAAATATTTAATATGACGTAAAAGGGTGAATTGATATATTTGCATGTAATTAATATATTTGCCTCAGTACTCGTCTTGAATCTGACAATCGTATTCCAAACGCTGGCCCCTGCCTTTAAACAGCTGCCTATGAGAATAAATCTATATTAAGCCTAATGTCTTACCAAATTATTCATGCACTTCTTACACCATCAGGCCCATAGGAATTATGTATATATGCCGAGAAAATTTAAGAGGCGTTAAAATTTGGAAGTCACCCAAAAATGTAAGTAGGTATAGGAAATAGCTCTAAAATTTAAAATGTGACTAAACTATTGAACGCGCTAAAAATGTAACATTGATTAACTATTTCATCGGCTGGTTAGAGGATGAATTTTATTCCTGATTTTTTTTTTTTTTTTTTTTCACACACATACCATCAACTTAGATAAGTATATATGTTCATACAATTATTACTGTACATTAGACAAAACGTACTGTACATTATATTACTATATAAAACACAACGTCTATCTGTTTGTCCGTTAATTGTCTTACATTAATTATTTCATATTCCCAAGGATCGAATTTTTACACTTTGTTGCTACTTACCACGATTTTTACAATAAAATCCACCGTGTTCTTTTATAAACACTATTCTTAATTTATATTTATTAATTACTAGCTGTGTGGCCGTGGCTGCGCCCGCGTTTGTGATATAGTTTTAATTTTTTTTATAGGGAACCCTAATTGTTTTCCAAAAAATTGTTCAATCAAATCATTGAATCAGCAAAGGTATTTCTTATATATTCAAATACTTCCCAGTAAAACTGTGCATTGAATCGGATTTGATTCTAATTTTTATGAGTTGTAATTTTTTTACACGGAACCCTAATCATTTTCTAAAATTGAAAGTAACCTTAGTTACGCGAAGTAATTTCAGCTATCTACCAAAAAAATCCCGTCAAAATCTGTCCAGCTGTTTCCGAGATTACCCATTAATAGAAATTTTGATCGAGCTTTTGACCGTTATCCTGGAGAACCCCTTGCGTTTTATGGGATAAAAAGTATTCTAGGTGTTACTTTATAATATTAGTTATCACTTTGTCAAGTTTCCTAATAGATTTTCTAATTTGTTTAATTGGATTTTCTATAAAAGCGTGTTTTTTTTTAAAATTATTATTTATTTTTAATTTTTTAGTTAGATAAGACGTGTTTTTTAGTTTTATTAAACTATTATGTATTTTCAATTTTTTGTTAGATTTTCTATAAAAGCGTATTCTTTTTTTACTTTTCGGATATCAGATAATAAAAAATTGCAAATCCTGAAAATCTTGGTAAAGATAAGTAACTGTTTAAAATTTTTAATTGTCATCGGTACTTGATAAGTATGTCAAATTTCGAGTCAATCCGACTTTTGAAGGGAGTCAAAATCATGTTCAAAGTTTCCGTTACATAGGCACATTCGTATGAAGCTAATAAAAGCGTTTCATAAACTTAAGCAGTTACGAGGACTGCCGATAGAAGTGAAAACTTTGAAAAACGTAAAAAAAGAGAAATTAATAATACACGTAGAGTTCTGAACCTGATTCATTACTCGTGACCTTATTTAGATAACCAACGGAATAATTTAGTTTTAATCGTTTCACCTCGAACATTTTATTCGAGCATTTACTGGATAATATTTTAGATGCGGATATGAAAACAATATAATATATAAAAACAGAAGGTTCTCCTTTACATAAAATATGTATCAAAAATAATAAATCCGGCCAGCAAAGAAACTCGTCCCATATAGCACTGCAGTACGTTTACCAGAATTTGTTGAACAATACGCATTTATCGGTCATAGTAATTTCCTGATCGACTATGATCTTCGCTTGCCTCATCCAAAAGTCTGTACGGTATAATGTAATAGTGTTCCCGGTTCTTCTAAAGTGCACCAATTTACTATTTTCAATAAATTCCCCGTTGAGTGTCGCTTGTTCTTCATCACCATAGTGTGTCTGATTACATTACTTTATATCATAATGTAATAATTAGTCTAAAGATCACTCCGTTATCTATTATCTCACGTCCTCTACCACAGCATCGTGTTATATCTATTTTCTATATTTTTATAATATTTTCACTTGAAATTTTGATGATGACATTATCCTTTCCTTTTTCTTAATCCATTAAAATTCTATTGTGTCCCGACGTTCCAAATTTTCAAATTTTAAATGTTCTGTCTTAGACGGCCTACTCAATGAATCCATTAAAACTCATTACATTAGCCGAGCGCACGTGTATAATATACTGACAGTTGACATGAATAAACTAATAGAAAACCTTGGGGTTTTATTAATGAATTAAATAAATAAATAAAATGAAGATATATATGTAATAGTAATATAATAAATACAACAAAAATAAATTATTTTAAAAACCAATCACTACACGCGAATCTAAAGTTTATCCCCGACCCGAGAATCACCCAACGCTTTTAAAGAAGTTTTACCTTCAAATATGTACGGTCATACTGCCACAGTTGGCATCATATATCGAATCAATGGAACACCCATATAATAATTGACTTCGTTCGACAACTGGGTATGTAAATAACTTCTTTGTTGTTGCATCAAAAAAAAAAAAAATATAATGTTATAATCTGTTACGAAACATCGATAAAGTAGAAGGGGCAAGGTCGATTATTATTGTAAACATTTCCATTATTAACGACGTTCTGTCTAACGTTCGATAATAAATTAATTATAAGTTTGAGGCTATATTTACGCTCCGACGATATTTTAATATAAGTATTAGGTGTAAAGTTTTCTACTCGCAGAACTAATATTATCTAATCGGCCGTTACTAGAGTCTCGCCGAATGGAATGGAATGAAGTAAACAAAAGATTTATGCTCTCGATTTTACAGCGGCAATTTGACGGATCATGTTTAGTGTTTTGGTTATTTTTAATCTATAGATTTACGTTATTGTGACCTGTATTATTTAAACTTAGCTTTGCACGCGCCTAGCACATGATAAAAACTTATTTGTTAACTAACTGTGTGCCCGCGGTTGCGCCTGCGTTTCATATATATATTCTTCACTGCGTTTTAATTTTTTTATACGGAACCCTAATATGTTTTAGTACGAAGATAAAGTAAAAATATTTCTCATAAATTGTATCACTTATAGTTACTAGCACTTGCTCGTAAAACTCTATATTGGATCGGATTTTATTCTATTTTATATGAGTTTTTTTTTTTATTTAGTAAGTTTTATTTAGTAGAAAAAATAGCCTCTTCAATTGTATACGTTAACTACAACAAAAATTGATTTTATTTGAATGATTTCTACATCGTGCAATGGTTCTGTTGCCTTCCATTTTAAATAACTTGTTTCGTAACAGTCTACGCTTCAATTGTATTTATTAGTATAGATATAATTGCATCTATCTACAGAAAGTTTTAATTTATTACTCGTATACGGTACATCATAATGTAAACGCATACGTTAAAATGCTTCGTAATTGTGAACTGTTTAGTTTTATTTTAAAATATATATATATATTTATGTTTAAAAAAAACAGATCGAGTTTCCTACCAGGTCTTCGCAGCTGGGCTTTTTTCCGAATCAGTGGTTATATTTTTAATGGTTTTTTTTTTAAGTGTCTTAACAGGGCTTAAACTGAATAAAGTATTTTTATTTAAATTTTATAAGTTTATACCCGATTTTTGTTATTAAATACTTACGCATTTTGTGAAATATGGTAATAGTTGCATGAAAATACAAATATTACCGCTTTCTAACGTTTGAGAACGATTACAAATTGCTATTGACAACGATACACATTTATCGTTAAGTGAATAACAAGGCAGTTTACAGCTTCCGCTTCAAAGACAAAAGGAGTGTGCTAGTTCAGAGGTTTTTGGAGCAATTGCGCGCGTAATCGTATATTTATGAAAAAATCATCATAGGGTCACGTTTTGGGATCAGCAACTGTGCCCAGACTTATCTTGAGACTTTAGCAGTGTTAGATATAGACCGGTATGATGATGGTGACTATCGGTAAGCTCTTATCTACGCGATGGACGTAGACTTGGATTGCATTTTATTACATTTAAAAAAGATAGAAGATTAAAAACGAAGAACAATTTCGCGTCTTTAACGGCCGGTTTCATTATTGAATCCTAACTTTCAGATTGAGATGAAACTAATATTACATCTGTGTTTCCGACAAATCGCTATCGCCGAAATACTGCATTGCCTTAACAAGAAAAGTCTTAGACCAGTACGTGTTGCTAGTGATTACTTACAGCACTGAGAAGTGGTCGCTTACAATGATCGTAATTAGAAAGGAATCAGTAATGACGAGATCCTCAGAAGAACCACAGTAATAGACATTGCCCGAAGAATTGCTAAACGTAAGTCCGCTACAAGGTTGACCAAAAACCAGATGAAGGTCGCGAGATTCCGCTGGATGCGGATAGCGCAAGATTTATCGTCATGGAAATCCCCGGAGTAAACCTATGTCCAGCAATGGACGTCTTTCAGTTGAATGGATTTACGTACAATGATCTGACACTTCTGTCACTGACGCTGACACACTGACACTGACTGTCAAGAAAAAGGAATTCAAATTTCGTATTTCAATAGGTAATAGGTAATCTGTTTGACGGAGACCGGATTGATGCCGTGAATAAATCATATTATCAGAGTAGGACATTGATAAAGAGGAAAACTATGTCTAGATTTTAATGTGTTCGATATTTTAAGCAACATAATTGTATAAGGTTTAATAAGTTATTTTCCTACAGTAATTAAGCGAACATTAATTATGTTAAGGCAATCTTCTACACTTTAACATTGAAATAAAATAAATCTTAATCATTATTTTATGGTGCAATTGAATTGGACCTCATAGTTCATTGGTGTGTTAATGAATTTTATGGGATGACACAACATACACAAGTTTTATATTAGTGGATTGGGAACACGCGGGTGGCAATCGCATTTGGCACAATACTAATTGGCAGGGTTACCATGTATTGGAAATATTCATAAGTATGGGAAATATTTTTAAACTATCAGGTTTCTAGTTTATTGTTTATTTTAGTATTTGTTTCTACGTTAATAGATTGTTTTATTTTTAGTTTAACCATTTTATGTTCAGAACTAACTCCGACGTTTCTATTCTCTGCCAAACGTACATTGTTCAGTTAAGCCCCAACTTTTCGAAGTGCGCCAGTACCAGTGACCGATAGTCTTGAGCTGTTGGGGATGCATATAAATACTGACCTCAACTTTGGGTGCTTAATAGATGCCATGGCTGAAACTGATGGCAAAAAAACGAGGATCCTTTTCAGAGTCAGACGATACTTTACACCGGCCCAGCTTCTTAACTTCTACCAAGCGTGAATTCAGCCAGTCTGGAGTATTGATGCCTCTCTAGGATGGATCCGTCAAATACCAGTTGGCAGCATTGGATGCTATTGACCGTCGGACTCGAAGTGACGAAACACTGATAAGTGCAAAATTGCAAATACTAAAATAACTTTTATCAATACATTGTGAAAATTCCATTCATTTGCAGGCATCGTTTTAGCTCTTCGTTCATAATGTGAGTTACGAATGATTGGAATAGACTACCTGCCTTTGTGTGTCCAAATTCCAACAATATAGGGTTGTTCAAAAAAAGAATTAACTAGTTTTTATTGAGCGATCGCGTACCATCGTTGGCCTCATCCACACATTCCATAAAGTTTCAGTAAAGTTAAGTAAAATAACTTTTTCACTATACTTTTATGAGAATGAATAAATATTCACACGCAAAAAATTTAATAGAATGTCATTAAAAAAAGATCATTAAAAATATATAAAATTCGTAGTTTATAGTTAACGTCGGGGTTTTTATCAGTCATTTTTCTTATGACGCACCGTTTTCATTGTGAACGATACGTACGTATTAAACCCATGCAATCGCTTCGGAAACGTTTTTCATCACTGTTTTTATCGTCGTCTGTATCGTAGTGAATGTTCTAAAGAGTTACTATATTACATTATCTTTTCTATTACTATTACATTATAAAACCACAAGAGTTAGTCCACCAAATCATAGATAACGAATCAATCATAATAAAATTCTTATTTTCATCAGGTAATTCATCATTGTAATTGTCATCAGGTATGCGTCTTTCCTATAATAGTTGATTCTTCAAACGAAATGAAGCCATGATAGCGATTTTTGTTTTTCATTTGCATTTTGTGTTTTTCATTCATTATCACGGCTTCAATTACATAATCTATCAGTAATCAATTGATTTGTTTACCTACTAAGAAGCAAATAAGAGTCCATAAAGGAGAAAACGATTTTTTTTAAAGCCTGGGTAACAAATTTAGTTGACCTTGACAGATATGGAACTCTTATTTTTGTAACGTGGATTCGAATCCACTTATACAGTTCTATAATAAGCGTGAGCTTTCGGTAAAGTAAAACATCGTGAGAAAATCATAGCATGGTGATAGTAAATTTTCTTATAAAGCATGCCTGGGTAGCTCGAGTGTCGCCAAACCTGTCGCCAAACACCAATAAGTGTATTCCGGCAGTATCACTAGAAAACCAATAACTCTTCTAGACTTAGTATGTTTACCAGCTTGGACAACACCGAATAAAAAACACCACATACTAAACAATATGAGCGCAAATTTGCCCACAATTAACGAAAGAATGTATTCTTTATTTTACTAATCAAATTATACACTGGCGAAATTAATGTCTTCTTGTGACACTTTCTTCCAGGTAGCCAACGAGAATGGGTAAATAATATATCAAAGAAGGTAGTGTTATTCACGATACGCCCATACGATTGAATTAATATATATATACTATGGGAATTTTACAACAGACGTCTGGAAACCCTGTACATAATTCTCGCAGTACCCGCGTATCGGGCGAGACAGACGATCGTACGTCCGTCCGGTCGTATTCTAGTGACAAAAAATAATTACTAATAAACGAAACTGTATGACTTATTTAAAAAGTGAAGTGCTTTTATATGTAATTTATCAATTGGATTTTCCCATTCTTTCGTAAGTAAACCATAATTTAACGGTTTAATTTATTAATAATATAACAATTAACTTTGAATTATTTTTAATATTAAATTAGTTTATTAATTAAAGTTAAAGTGGAATTAAGAATAAAATGAACACTTGAAGGTAGGTTATCGAATGGAATTTTAGTAACCCGTATCAATGGGTGTCAATGTAATATATATTCTGATAAAACACTGTGAGTACTATTTGGATGGTGTCCAGATATAAAAATACAATGCCTAGAGCGTCGTCTTGATGCAAGTCTGCCTGGGAATTGGGTCTGTGTTAATTCACGTCATCCGGCCGCCGCCACCGCAGTCGTCGTCTACGTTGGAATTGGAATGAGCTCAGAATTCGACTGATGATTGTGATGACGGGCCTTAAGTGGTTTTATTTGTATCAAACTTACCTTCTGTATTATTCTAAATTTATTATATTATAGTCACCATTTTTAACCGTTTCGTTGTCGGTAGGTATCTATCTACCTACATTTTAGAGATAGATTACTAGATTTTGTCTCGAGCGAAACACTTAGATTTGAATTTTGAAGGTAATATTATAATTAATCTAGTGAGATTGGATGGAACTTATGATGTCCTTGGTGAATTCTATGAGAACACTATCGTTAAGGCATTAATTTGTTTTAAATTACATGTCAAATAAGAGGATATAATAGATTATTCGGTGACAATTTAAGACGAGAGGTAACTAGCTATTTGATTGTTTGTCACATAACTGGCGATCATTTCTGTGGTAAAGAAAAAAAGTCGTTTTTTATCCGATTGTAAACGTATATTAACGTTTAGAGTTTGTAATCAATTAACCTAATGTCATGTATATGTTTCTTACGATAATTGATATTAGTTATTGAATTTTAATTTTTTTATATAAAATAAATTACATTGGTAATCTATAATTAAAAATTACAAAGGCCTATAATATATTCTTTTATAAAAATTTTACAGTTTAAATTCCTAATAAACAATTAATTACTGCATTACATCCACATACTACCTAATATATGAAAAATAAAAACATTACTCGAAAATAAATATACCCACGATTTTAATAAAGTTTCTTACAAGCCGGTTCAGGCTGCATAATTATATAATTACTTATTTATCGCTGATCGCCAGCACTTGAACGCCATCTTATACTTGACGTACCGAAGTATGTTGACTGAATTGGTAATGCGAATTTAATTTCCATCACCGAGTTTCGCTCAACGCCTTGAAAAAAATATTAAATTTAAAAAAATTGACAGATAAACACTGCAAAGTATGAATCCGGTAGGAACGGATCAATAATCCATAGGATCTTAACAAATGCTCAATCAGAGGAAATGCATAGGCTTCGTCACCACATCGGCATTAATATTAACAATTTCGAACACCAATTATTAACATTTCACATTCAGATTTGCCACAATATCTTGTAATCGTAAGCCTTTATGTTAGGATTTCTGATCGACTATTGAATTAATATTTTAGTGGTATTAGCAGCAACGATTTTTACTTTGTTTATGTCATATGTAAATATTTTCCACGTTTTATACTATCTTGATCTATATGTATATAACGGAATCTTCAAACTTTCGAACTCAAAATGTCAAATGAAATTAAAACTTTGTACACATATCCATCCAAAGTTCAATGACAATATAAATAGTAGTTTAACCGCTTGAGCACTTACCTGGCGTTTACGCCAGCTTCCATTGTTTTCCTATTGTCTTATTTTTATGGGTACTCGACACATTAATAAGTTCGTCACATTTTCATGATCTTCAGGGTTAGTGATGTCTATTATTAAATGAGATTTGATTAACTTTAACAAATTATAATCATCTGCATTAAATATCCAAGTAAATTGACATAAACACTTTTGACTAATATGCTTGGTTTTTTTTTAGTTTTTGTAAATTATAATTATATTCTATATCTATTACTATAAATAAAATTGAAGTGTCTGTCTATTAGGGTTCAGCGTAAGTTAAAACTTATGAAGTTTTGAATAAAATATAATTTAATGCACAGGTATACAGGCAGGTTTTTGAATTCGTGAGAAATATCTTTACTTAATATTAGTAACAAAAAAGTTGTTTGGAAAATAATTAGTGTTTCGTATAAAAAATTAAAATGCAGTGAATAATATATGAAACGCGGGCGCAACCTAGTACACAGCTAGATTTAAATAAACCTATGTAGATTTAGTTTCAGATGTACTTTTTCTTAAGAGAATTCTTACACGTATCCATTTTAATGTATACTAAGCACGGTTTATTTCGTATCATTGTATTAGATAAAAAAATATAGTTTAGAACGATAAAACTATATTGACAATAAACACATTGTTATTAAAATTGTACATAAAATTGTATATTTTTGAGTGTTTATATATGCTGACAACTGACGGATAAGCAAAGCCTCGGATTATGTTTGCTGTGACTTGTCATCATCATCCTGCTCCTAATTTTCAGTTTTTGTGTTCGGCCCAGTATGTATTCTTCCATACATCTCTTTCAGCCACAATGTCTTTATTCACTCCTTTTTCATACTCCATCCAACTTTTCTTTGGCCGTCCTCTCCATCCATCACATTCATCATAGTCATCACGTTTTTTAGTCACATGGGCTTCTCAAAACATGTCCATACCAAAACAACAGATTCCCTTTCAGCTTTTCTATCACTGCTCTCACTTTCAAACTCCCTATAATATATATGTTCCTGACCATTCTTGTCACGCCACACATCCATCTTAACATTCACATCTCTGGTAACTGAGGAATACAAAGAATAATAACCAATAATCCGAGAAAACATCAGTCATCATCTATTTGTAAGCCACAATCAAACTGCCACGAGATTTGTTAATTTAAACGTACATTTGAAACAGCCTGTATATAAAACTCAGTCGTACATGTCGCAACGCCAAATGGCGATTAGTGTTGTAAGATCCCTCTTCGCATTATGTCTGGATAGACTGTAACATCCAAACGCGTGGGAAGACGCGAGCCGGTGTCTGTTGGACTGACTATTCCTGACCACTTTATACGTAGAATTCTCTACACCTACCTGACTTTAGATTAATTTTGACATTTGTTCTGTCTCGGGATATGATATTTATTTATATTACACCGTCCGGTAATGTTAACTGTAGATCAAGATTTACTATTCGAACGTTTAATAGTGTTTTTCAATGATAACGACCGCTGTATAACAAATGTAAGATCATTTGTTTCGTCGTTCAAAATGTTAATACTGCATTTGTAATGACGTAATGCAGATAACGGTTTTCAGCACAATTAGTGGTATTCTGAGTCTTCTTCTTCTTTTGAAATTTTGCCGGTTTTCATTATTGATGAATTTGCAGCATCTACGTATTTTTTATAATGTTAGAGATAGTTGATTGACATTATATCTACTATTTATACTAATAGTTTTTGAATGTACATTTGATTTCTAAAATTTTGTAAGAGGTGTCTATTTGATCTTTTATTAATTTTGAATCTGACATTAAAAAAAATATGAATGTCTGCCTGTCTGGGTATATGTCAAATGTAAATTCAAAAACGATTTGACCGATTTCGATAGCACTTTGTATACGGGAAGTATAATTACGCCAAAGATATAAAGATTTTGAAAATTATTCTTAGAAATCATGAAAAAAAAAATAACCAAGAAAAAATAAAACTCGAAAACAGGTAAACCGATTTTCATAAAGTATGTCAGGCATATTCATAAAAAATGTTAATACATAAATTTGTAAAAAAATCAAATCAAATATTTGAATAAAATTTGGTGTACTTAAAACAAAATATATATTTACAACAAAATCTGAGGCTATCCCACATTTAAATAATATAAAATATGTAGACAAAGCCGCAGGCGACCGCTAGTATTTCATTTCGACCTGCAAGTGGGCAATGGGTTGATCACATTGCTCGTAGAACCGATGCCTGATGGGCCAATGGGTTCTGGAATGGCTGCCGCGTACTGGAATGTGCAGCGTGGATAGACACCCATAAGGTAGACCAACGACCTGGTGTTGGTCGCGGAAGTCCGCTGGATGCTGATGGCGCAAGCACGGTCGTCGTGGAGATCTTTGGGGGAGACTTATGTCCAGTAGTGAACGTCTGTTGGTTCAATGCATGGATGGTAGGATAGTACGGGAAGTAACGATGGTTCAGTTGGTAGTCTGGTTGCGAACGGCATCGATGCACGTAGTTTTAAATCATCATATTATAGAATTAAAGGCTGAGCTATCGGTGAAGGAAAACATCTTTATGTTACCATAACATAATATGAGAGTAATTTCTAATACCTGACTGGGTAAAAAAACGCGCCTCATAATTGAAAATCTGTCAGCGATCACCTATGGGTGTATTCCGACAGGATTACTTTGAGAGCTAGTAAGTATCTCTGGATTTAGTGTATTTACCATCACTTAACATCTGGTTAGATTGTAGTCATAGCGCTAAATCTATACGTCCTTATCCTTATGTATACTATTAAATAAAATGCAAGTGTCTGTTTGTAATTCAGAATAACAACTTTTTACTAAATACGTATAAAAATGTATACACGGTACCTATGTATATCAAAAATACAAATATTTCTGTCTGTTTTATTCCGGCTGAACGAAATTTGGCGGGACTCTGTTTTTTTGCAGACTTAGACTTATTTTTTAAATAATTAGGGTTGCGCGTAAAAAAATGAAAGCTCTTGAAATTGTGAACAAAATATGATTCGATGGACAATTTTACGCGGACGGATCCGCTGGCACACAGCTAGTATAAAGTATAATATATAAAAAACAACGTCTATCTGTCTTTCTGCCTATTAGTTTGTTTATAACTCGAGAACCAGTCAACTGATTTACATGATTCTATTTAAATCATATATATATATTATCTGGTCAGGTTTAAGTATTTTGTTACATTTAAATATTAGATGTAAGTAACCTGTATAATAACTTTTAAAACATCATAAACAAGCTAAAAGGAATAAGTAACAAAAAAAATCTTGTTTACAGGTATTAAATAACTAACGCAATGGACGGTCTATTCAGAAGTGAGGAGATGGTACTATGCCAGCTGTTCGTACAACCAGAGGCGGCTTATGTATCAATGTACGAACTGGGAGAAGCCGGGATCGCACAGTTCAGAGATGTGAGTGCCTTTTAAAATACGTATGTATATATTTGCGGTCGCTGACAGATTTGAAAACTAGGTATTTCAGAAATCTATTGCTATCGCGTTGCGCCCCAAAGAAAGAGTTATAAAACACAAAAGGGTCAACTGCAGCTCGGGCTGATTTTACCGTATGCAAAATAGACAAAAACGTATCCTGTTTCCTCCTCTAAAACTGAACCGATTTTTATTTTTTTTTAGGTATAGACTAAGAGAAAAACTTTGACTATGGCTCTACGTCTACTTTTTGTTTGACGATCGTTTGAAAATAACTAAAAATCGAGAATTTTTCATTTTCAAAGGCTCCTGGTTTCTACAATAACTAATTTATGGAAAAAATCAAAACTTACGGTGGTGGATATATATTATTTGGTACAAAAATATTTACCATAATTATCCAGGAATGAAACAGGGGACTACGTTTATATGGAATAAATGCTGTTTGCATATTTTCTTAAGTAATCTATTGAAGGCTAAAGCCACCGTAGAGAAGACATGCGCTTTGCCGACTCTTTAAAAATTTCTCTCACTTTTTACAAATTCTCATAGTCTAAAAGGCAACGTCATTCTGTCTATTTGTACGTTTATTGGTTTATATTTTGAGTACCACTCATCCAAATTGATTAATTATTCTTTTAAAACGTAGATATATTATATCTGGTTAGGTTTTAGATATATTATTTGGTTAAATTATTTAGTAGTATATTATAAAACCGAAAGCTCAGACTGATTTTAGAGTTGGATAGGTGGATTTGAGCCAGCGTCCATTGACATGAAATCCGAACGCACTACCAACTAAGACATTATCTGATCTGAATAAAGGGATATTCACTACAACTAACGGACAGATAGATACGTTACCTTTTATATAATGTAAGAAAATAAGAAAGAGTCACTTTTAATGACTTATGCAAAATTAAACAACAACACAAAAAAGAACAATATACGAAAATAAACAAAGCCGTGTTTAATAATACTGGTTCTTTTAAAAATTATAGATAAATTAGCTTTTTCCTGTACCTTCGCATCCGTGTAGATCAGCGGCGGGTTTCAATATTAAATCTTATGATTAAGTTATGATTGCGATCGAACCAAAAACATATCGGTTTTTCAGAGTGATTGATCTCTGACACCTTATAGAAAAAAGAAAAGTTTCAGAAAAAACGGAATGAGATCGCATATTGAAACCGGCCGTTTGTCAGTCAACTCAGAAACTATAAAAGGTATATAAAATATAGTACCTATTATAGTACTAAAGATAAAAATATACAACGGAAAATCACTTATAGGCATTTTTCTCCTTTGTTTATTAACTGATTTTCTTTGTTTTTTTAGTAGCTTTAGTGTTGTTAATAACAAAAAAACCCTTTTTTTCTTTTAAATTATATTGATGTTCAATCATGTTTTACGGTCGAATTTTCAACCTTGGTTTATATATTGTAAAATAAGAGGTCGCCCTTTAATAACCTGATGTTTGTTATACCAGGATGAGGCTTTGGATTAACCTCCCCCCACCCCCCTCTCAAATCACGTGGTTTGCTTTGACAGAAGATATCTTTAAAATTTCAGGGTATTATCTTTAAGTTCTGGTATAATCAAATTTAATATCTACACAATTTTGGAAATCGTTTGTTTTCCTAGTGAGTTTAAAAATCACACCTCTGTGACTTTTTCCGAACATTGTCTCGTCTTGAGCCACACGCGATTATTGGATAATTCCTAAATCAATAAATTATATGTACATATTAACAGTGTGCCCGCGGCTGCGCCACCGTTTCATATGCTCTTCACTTTGTTTTCATTTTTTTTTATACGGAACTCTAATTATTTTCGAGTAAGTTTTTAGTACTAACATTAAGTAAAAATATTACTCATAAATTCAAACACTTGTCGGTAAAACTGTACATTGAATCGGCTTTCATTCAATTTTTTAAGAGTTTTAATTTTTGTACACGAAACGCCAATTATTATCTAAAATTATAAGTACCCTAAGTTACACGAAGTAACCTATCTATCAAAAAAGTCCCCTCAAAATCGTTCCAGCCGTTCCGGAGATTACCCAGTCAGGCAAAAACTTTATTAATTGTATTTTTAGTATAGGTATCGTACGTATAAAACACTCATATGTATTTAGTAAAAAAAATATTATTTAGACATTACAAACAGAACTACAATTGTATTTATTAGTATTGATGACTATTCTAATATCATTAACAAAAACAAAAATGGCTACCTACTTAAGCGCAATAAGTAATACAATAAATTAACAAATACAACTTTATATTTATCATCGATGATTACACAAGCTTCGAGCTCGCTTACTTAATTTATAATAATGAAAGAGATACGAGATAGTGTAAAACAATGCAACACGACTCATCGTGCACACATAGATGTTATTTCTTATCAATTGTTAAACATAGATAAGTTATGTTTGTACTTAGAAACGGACGATAGTCGAGAATTTTATTTTCCTACTATAGCATATTAATAATATACTATACATCGGTTTGTCTTTATTACTAGTTGTAACCGCGGCTCCGCTCGTTTTTTTTACTATTCGATATATTACGTACATGCCTATATTATTTCAAATATAATTATGCAAATTGGTTCAGTGTTACTACGTGTTTCTAGCGAACATATAGACAATAGATATCTTCTTAGTTTATGCCAATATATGATTTACTTACACAACAGGTTTGGTATTTCACTGATATTTTATGTATATAGAAAAAAAAACAGACAAACACAAGTAATTAACTGACAGAATAATTTTAATTGACAGGAGAAATAAAAAAATCTATACGTCAAAAAATATTTCATTCAGCTAATAAATAATATTCTGAGCATACAATTAAAACACACAGAGCGACAGTAGTTACACGCAGAGTGAAGCCATTTAAATTGTCATTAAAAGGCTACGTTTTTCGTTGTGCCGTGATTACTTAATTCCATCTCTTATATATATATATATATTTTTTGAAGTTATACTTCTTTAGGCGCGTTATGAAAAAATGATGAGAGTGAAATTTTAAGATGCGCGCGCATCTGTGACACAAAATTAACAGTATGAAGTTGTCTGCTTAACCGCTCATTAAGTCTCGAAAAAAAAGCTACCAACAAAATAGAAATTGAACCTCGATATTAGTCGCGCATGTTGGTACGCTCGTCACCTCTGATCACTGTTTTCATATTTATAATATTTATCAACATGTTTCTAGTTTATACATTCACAACACGTGTTTTAGTTTCATACAAGTACGAATTATATATGTGCTAATAAATTATATTCAGTAGTGATTTAAATTGAATATTTTGATTGATATCACTTACTATTTGTGAATATTAGTGAAAAAAATTGTGCTTATATACTTTTTCAAGTGCTGCAATATAATTGAGGTTAACTATCCGTATGTATTATTTATTGATATAAATTAAAATACTTTTATTTAATATAATTAACACTAAATATTATTAAATTATAAATGTTAAATACTTATTATTGGTTATTTAATATTTACAAAATAAAGAAATAAATTTAATAAAAAGTTTGTGATAAAAATTAAAATTGAACATCAAATTATAATATTAATTTTTAATATTTGCTATTAAATTGAATAAATAATAAATATTTTATAAAAATAACTAAATAAATTTGATGAAAATTTTTTGATAAAAATGAAAAGTGAATATTAAATTAAGAAATCAATAAAAATATTTAAAAAATGACCAACCTTAAATTCAATTTTTTTTCTATTATTACGTCAAAGAAATATAACTTCTTACGTGCGTACATAAGTACACACACACTTTTTTTTTATTAGATTATAGCTCTTAGAGTTATTACTCTATGATTCAAAGATAAAACGTTTAAAGATGTAGATGGGTGTGAGGTGGAGATGCTCTATACCTTTCTCGCAAAACATATATGAGGAACGTATAGAGCGACATTATACCAGTGGTCCCCAGCCTGTGGTCCGCAGGAACCAAAATATAGTCCGCGAACGATTTTAAATTTCGCACATAGTAGCACAGTTAGTACACCGAAATACATAGGCGCTGGTGGAGTAGTTTTGAGGAAGAATATAATTTTAAAATTAGCGAACTTGTGAAAAATAGCCGCAAATTTAATTTCCTACCCTGAAAGAAAAGACCATATTTTTTAACGCACCATCCAGTACATTTCGGTAAAGTTTTTGTACCACAGAATATAGATCATTATAAACTGGAGGTACAATATTATACCAACCCTCATACCTCCCCTCTCCCTCCGTGATTTCGCGTGCCGGGCATAATTTCCCGATGTTAGGGAGTGTCTCTCTCGTGACGAACCATCCTATCGATTGAACTGGGCCTGACTGACTCTGTAATTCATTCTGTGTCAAAGGTCTCCCTGCAATTAACAGCAGGGTCTTGATTGATACCGCTTTTATTATTCATCGCCTGATAAATTATTATCGATATTCGATCTAATGTTCTATACATTATTATTTATAGATACTTAGGAAAGAATTTGAAGAATTCTCTTATATTAATTAGGCAGAGACTACTTCCTTTTAATTGCTACATAATCTTGAGACACCTCTTTCGCTTCTTCACCTTCCATGAGCGTCCATGTCCATCGGTTACTAGTACTTTTGAATGGAATTTTTTTTTGTTTATAATCTATTACATGAATACAAGCTCTATAGTCCCTTTTTTGTTATTTTTATGATCTTCGGTGTTGTAATAAAACGATGGTCCTATTGAAGAAATTGATGGAACTTAACAAGTGATTTTGTGACATCTCAAAATTCTAGCTCCTTTTGATTATTTGTAATTCATTTGTGCAATATAAGTAAGCTATGTCACGCAACATGTCACCAAAATCAAGTAATTGCTATAGGGTTAAATGACACATGAAAATCCTACCAAATAAGTTCACCTGGTCTTTTTAGAACCTTTTTGATCTGGTCCAGATACGTTAGCTAAAGTCGACCCTTACCGACATGCTGAGTAACCCTCCCATGCCCAAATCAACTAAGTATCTATTTATCTATAATATCTTTGACATTATATCCCTCTACTACCATATCAAACTATCCTTACTTTGTCTATCACTCTAGGTATATTTCTCAACGTCACAACATGAATCTTACTTTTTCTAACAGATTGGGGTCGTATAATAAAACTGGCCGTAAGACGTAAACTATCGTTGCAGAAAAAAAACTATTTTTACCAGTCGATAATTCAGTTCAATCTTTTTCATTATGTATAAAACAAGTGGTATAATATTATGAACGCAAGATCACGAGTGACACTGAAGAATTTTAATACGATTTCTGATTTAATATGAATTTTGATTTAATTAGATTTTTCGTAAAATCAAGATAATGGCACAAGTACCTTCAATAATATCTAAAATAATGGATAGGTACAACAATCGTTTTTGATATTACATAAATTTTTACGAGATTTACTAACATTAACATAATTAAATTAAATATGATAAAATATATTTATGATTTAAGTAAATAGAAACGATACTATAAATCAGGTTGGTATTTTATAATATGTAGAAATGATTATACAAATATCAAGAAGATTCAGGTAGAATCATTTCCAATTTAAAGTTAACAGACCCACTGATATATTCTTATTCACTTAGAAATTATTGTAAAAAATATTACATAATGAGCACCATCGTAATAAATATTTATTTTTTCGTGTAAACGACAACACGCAAATAATTTTAGCTTTCTTCATAAATACCTAGAAATTTTTATATAATATCGTGTACCTTTTAAAATTAGAACGAAACTGCGAAAAGATTAGCCACTCATGTAATATACATGATTTTAATTATTTTTTATGAATAAATCACATGATAGTTTACAAAATCATGAGTTTTACGATGAAATAGTTTAGGAAATTGTGTGGGTGAATCAATTTTACATGGGAATAATTTAACAAATTTCCAACAATGTAACTAAAGGGTATGAAAAGTGTGTTTTAAAGAAAACATAATATTGTCATAAGCCCACGCAAATAATGGGATTGGTCGTCCGCCCTTGGCCAACATACTAATATAATAAAGTAACCCTTTCAGCCTGCCCTTTTAATGTGAAACTAAACATTTCTTTGATACATTATTAGATGGAGTAAAATAAAACTGATTAAGAAGTTTTTTTCAAATCACATTGTTTATTTTAAATCGATATAAAAAAGTTAAACTATAATTTAACCGGTCAACTAAGAACCTGACGTTTACGCCAGTCTCAATTATTTTCCTATTTTCAAGATTAACCATGTATTTGAGGAATTAAATTAAAGGCAACGATTATGTCTGTTAATTTGTAAGAAATAATCAAAACCATAGATTTAAATGTAGTAAAAGATTGACCATCAACACGTCATTTTTAGTTTGTCGAGAATAAAATCAGATATATCGTGTATAAAGATAACTTGGGATACTCAGAGATCTCTTGTACTTGTATGTAATGTCCAAGTGTCCAAGTGTCTATACAATATAGTGCGAGTGATACTAATGCATGCAGAGTGTTACTGTAGGTAAAAGACATTAAAGAATCACTCTTTACCATTATACCTTCTCTATAATTTTAATATTTAGAAGAAGACCAGGTACCTAACGTGATAGTCACAATAATCATTCCTGATATAACACATATGAACGTTCCAAATGTGTCCATTCTTACCACAAGTACGTCAGCGGGTGTTCGCACCGTACTACGCGCTTACGTAAGCTTTCAACGTACACGTAATCACGTAGGTAATATTTTACATTCAAGTTCATTGGCGTTAGAAATAGACGTATGCCAGCTATGGAATTTATTGTACACAGAATCGTTATGTTTTATGAGGGCCATAGTAATTGGCGTAGCTTGCTCGAAATGGGCCCTGTTTCAAAATTTGTTGAGGAGCTCTTTTAACCGGCTGTTGCGAAGCTCAAGTGATGAGTAACGATTGTGAATAACATATTTGCTAATTCGCGTTGGGGGGCTCTGTTGCCAGGGAGCTCCATATCTATGATACGATTGATACAGCGGAACCTACGCACCTTAAACTATAATGTAAATCTAAAATTTATACACAAAATTAAGAATTATTAACGTTAGCATATGAAAATTTTCAATCTGTAAATATTAACAGAATTAGGGACCAGAATTATAAACCAAAGATTACAGTTCAAAATATGTTTGTCTAGTTTTTAAACTGATTTACTTTATTCAGTAACTTTGTAACACCTACAATTTATAATATAATCAATAAAAAAAACGTCTATAACATCTGAAAAAAGTAACAAAACCTTGCTAGCAGTAAATTATTGAAGTAATGGAATACGCTAACACGGCTGATCTATAGAAGTTATGTGTATGAAACTAGCTTAGTTCATTTACATTTAATTTTTCAATTACTGCATTATTTCCATTGTATTTGCTAGCGTTTCAAAGAATATTTCGTATTCGACGACCGCTCTTCTTTGTCGATTGTAAAATAGAAAAAAAACTTCACCTTAATAAGTTTGAGAAGGAAATCAAAACGTATAGAATAATTACAAAATTAACTTTATAAACGGTTTTGGGTTAAGCATAGTAAATAATAAAATCAAAGTGAAAACAAAAACACAATTATTATTATCACTAAAATAGTTAGTCTGGTAGTTGATATTTAAACTGTGACGAATGTAATAAGACGTACGTGATATGTTAAAGACCAAAACGTTGTTAAATATTAGAATTTCATATTTCTAAGAGTCACGTGCAATGGTCATGTGATTTTAATTTTACGCCACCAATAAACTAAATTAGTTTAAATGAGAAGTATCCGACACACGATAGCAATAATTGTGGAGGTGGGCTCATTGTCGTTTCAATTAAAACCAATGATTCCTTAACGCTAGACACAACTGGTCGGTTATGCTGTTCCGTCTGGTAGTCTTGTAGTTCATTTTGAATTAATCCGGTTGAGATTGCCAGTCTGTTTACAGATAATCCTCTCAGATGATATTGTTTTCTTATCACAAATCAATTGTTTGAGAAATAGCGAAGCATGACTTGTTTATATGTACATACGTTGAGAATACTCAGTGTTACACCTTTCTTGTATCTGTTTTGATCCCAGGGTCATGTTACGCCAGCTTTCCAGTGTTTTCCTATTGTCTCATTTTTATGGGTAATCGTTATATGAACCTGGTCAAGTTAGACATCCGAAGATACATGAAATTCACAAAAAGCTGAAAGTCTGTAAAATTGTTCAAAACATAATTATAAATTAAGTTTTAAAAGTCCTCATCGATCCGGTACCTGTTAAAAAATTGACTTGAGATCAAAGGTAAACAAATGGGTTTAAACGTGATTTTCAGCAAAACGGTAAGTTTTTTCATAAAATTAGCTCACATAAAAATTTAAATCATGTAATTATCTATAAAAAAAATTGTTATTAATTTTCTTCCCAAGAGTCAACGTTTCTGAGATATAACGATTTAAAATGTCGGAAAAGTAGTAATCGTCATAATATGCACAAGTTTCCGCGACAGTTTAGTAAATAACTACTTAGAATTGAAAAGGAATTTATGAGCAGACGAGACAACCGGGTAATTACATCTAGGTTTGTTTTTTTTTTTATCTGACTAACGCTGTTGACCGGAAGGACCTTAACAGATTCACCAAACTTTGATGCGAACACTTGTGGCGCTTTGCCTAAAAATGGTAGCCAGCACAAGGGCACCCCAATGGTACGAACCTCGGCTTGAGCTGCTATCCGCAAAAATTGTCCCACGCTAACCAAGCAGTTAGTAAACCTGTAAAGTAAAAAAGTTCCCTTACAGATCCTATGTTGTGTCTAGTCCCCATATGAAGCAACTAAACGAAATCCGACACTAGCGAAACCTCGAATTATGCTAGACATTCCGAAAGATGACAAATAAAATACGAACCATCTTGAGTAATATTTACGAGCAATATGCTATTTTCATGAGCTGTATAAGGTGTGGTAGTAATAAAACAACAATAAAGATATAATTGGCCACTTCCATATCGATTCTGGTATCAGATAATAATAGAACATCGGGAATATATTTTACTTTCTTTCAATAATTTTTATTTACACATTAAATTCGCATTTGATATTCAACCACAGATAAAGAAATAGTAGGTACTCATTTGATTTAATAGATGAATCGTACTGGGATCAGGTTAATTAATTTTGAAAAGAAAATTTGTGCATTCGTTTGTATTTTAATGCCACAGAAAAATTGTCTCTACGGAATATAAGCTAGAGAGGATTTGTTAATATGCAATGTGTTCTATATAGTTAATTACTGTCCATTTTCTAATAAAAAATATGTAAGGATTACGTTTTTAAACGTTCTGATAAATATAATATTAACTACTTTAATGAAAAAGATATATTTTCAACTTCATTATATATGTACATTTGAAAATGAAATATAATAATATTTTAATATTTGGTTATTTTCTATATTTGTAAAAAAATATCGTAATTGGTTGTATTATTCTCTACATATTCCTTAATATATTCTTTGTATAAACTGTGTATAATATAACCTTCATAAATAAATAAATTAATTATGTAAAGAGTTTACCTTATTTAGAATTGATAAATTAAGAAAATAAAAAGTCTTCTCTTTTCAAATGGCTGATAGTTAATTAGTTATTAACTAATTTTGGGGAGTGCAGGGTGGGGCTTCACACCTAATTTGGTAAATCAGGAAGTGAGAAATTTTAAAAACTAATTTGTAATATTTTAGATTTTGAAACAAGAAGATTTCTTGAAACATTTGACGCTCTTTTATAACTGTACTTTATATGTAAAGCTGTAAAATAATTTAATAATTGGAGAAATACTAAAATCTACTACTATCTATTAATGACCCTTATAACTTGATAACCCGTGCCACCAAATTGCGTACATATTATTGTATTGTGACCCCTTTTTAAGTTAAACAAAAAAAATTGATAATATTTAGCTTTGGTATATTGACTGAAAGTTTTGATTGATCTATATTCGTAGAATAGAACTGGATTTCTAAATTAGTAGACGACTGGGTATTGTTGGTAAAGTTACTAAATCAAATTCATTAAATATACTTTAGGTCGAAAAATGTTAATTAATATTAGACGAAATGTTTTAGTTGGCATTTTAAGGTCACAATATTAGAAAGTCAAAGTTCAAACGGTATCGTTTTCCTTTTATTGAGAGAATGTTACTGATTGCCTATTAACATGTCATTGTATTTTTAAGCATTCTTCTAGAAATTAATAGCTGTTTTAGAAATTTAGATTTAGACAAATGTTCTAATGTAAAGGGAAGAAGATCACACAAATTATAATCGAAGATTAAGGGACTTTTGACGTTTTAACATAAACGTGGATTCAGAATTTGCAATAATGTTGAACACAACTTCGCATAATTTTCTAGCATTTGTCTTTTTAGGTATCTTCTTCTGGTTGAAAATCCAATGCTCAGTTTAGTTATGATATGGATTAGTCCAAAAAATCGTTAATACATTACATTTTTTTTTTATTTACCAGCTCAACCCGCACGTAAATGACTTTCAAAGACGCTACGTGAGCGAAGTAAGAAGATGCAGTGAGATGGAAAGAAAACTTCGCTGGGTCAGCGCAGAACTTCCAGAACCGCCGCCTCCACCGATACTTACGCATCGGATGCTTAGTCCGAGGGAAATTAATATACTAGAGGTAAGTTGTTTTCTCTCCAATCTAACCATTTCTACAGCCGGATTTTTGTGACTTGGCTTAAGTGATCAAAGGTTGCGGAGTCTTTGTTGCTTCTATCTCCGGTTTCCAACTACGTCTGTAATCAGTAATTATGTTACGTGACATCTAATAGAGCCAGTAATTATATAATGCGGAATCTTTGTTTCTTCTATCTCTGCTTTCAATCCGCCTATAGACATGCAGCTGATAATTTCGTTACGTAGTTTAATTTACCTATAGATACGGAGTCTTTCTTGAATTTCTCTTTCCTTGCAAACTGAATCTGTATACAGTAACCACATTATGTAATTTAAGTTACCAGTGGTTGCAGAGCCTATGTTACATTTTTTTCTTCTAAATGAATTTATTGTCAGAAATTTTCTGTTGTGATCTACATTTAGAAGTCGCCAAGGTTTCCGAAGTTACAAGACTCTTGTAATATTCCTCTTGTGTGATACTGTTGATCGCATTATCAGTTTACACTCATCGTCGGCTGTTGATTATTATAAATAAACAAATAATACTTGTATTATTATAGGAGACAAACGTTTCGTTTGAATTTAATATGCCAATGATAACCATAATTAACACGTTAGTAATAACATATTTCATTATGTTTGGAAATAGGTACAAAGTGATAAATTTATCAAGGAGCCTTTGAACGTGGGAACGAGTGGGATAAAACTAGCTCGCATTCGAGCTTGTAAACATTCTTAAGGCAATTCGTAATACATATAACCGGGCAATGGGCATTTAAAATTGCGAATGTTAATTAATAAATTTAAAAGTTCGTCGCAATAGTTAGGTTCATGTACGGTACTCGTTAACAGACTATTGTGGATCAGTTTCAAAACTAAATAAAAGAAGTATATTTTTAAGCGCATTCATTACAATTTTTATCTCATCTAAAATCACAAATCTAACTGGAAACGAATTAAATACTAAATTAGGGATTAAAAGAAAGAATAAATCTCCTTCTAATTCGTCTTCGATATTCAATTCGATTGTCTTTGATGTTAAAATTAAATTTGTTGTTATTTAACAACTTTTGTATTAGTTTAATTATTGCACTTAGTTCCTTGTTATATTTTACTTTTAGTTTAGTTTTGTTTTTGTTTTGTTTTGTATTTTATATTTTTTTTTTGTAACATAATAGATTAGATCTCCTAAAAAAAACTGAATAAAAATTGTCGCATAAATAATTTATGCTCACATAAATAATGCCGTACTCACCTATAATTAAGGTTACATTTAAGATATATTGTTATAAACATTTAATTTTTAATAAGCATTGTATACCCTGTTGGTGATTGAAATAAATAAATAAAAGTATTGTTTCCATTGATGTAAGCTCTGAGACTTGGTTGGTTACAATGGGCCTAATTAGAAAGCTTAAAGTTATCCAAAGGGCAATGGAGAGGACTATATACGAAGTTTCACTACGTGATCGAATCAGTAATGAAGAGATCCGTAAGAGAACTAAAGTTTACTCGAAGAACTGAAAAACTTAACTGGCAATGGGTTGGGCATATTGCTTGTAGAATTGATACCCAATAAGGTCAATGGGTTTTCGAATGGCTGCCACGTACTGAAAAACTCAGCATGGGTCACCCTTCACAAGGTGACTCGATAACCTGGTGGCGGATGGCGCAAGACCGGTCGTTGTGGAGATTTTTGGGGGAGACCTATGTCCAGCAGTGGATGTCTTTCAGTTGAACAGCTCTTTAAAATTACCTACCTACGAATATCAACTTCATTTCAGGAATTTTATTGATTGATAATCCATGAATTTAATACGAATGTAAGCAGTTAATATTACTGTTGACAAATTTCTGATAAGTTTATGATTTAATCAAACTAAAATCATTCACAATACATTTTAACTAAATAAAATATCATTTGTTTTTATATATTTATCTTTTGGCTTGACATACCACATAGAAGAAAGTACATCATTTCTAAAGAAAATATAATAAGTATTTAAAGGTTGACTAATGTGGTCTATGATTGTAAATACTCTAAACCTAGAGTTATCAAGTGATGCTGCTGTGAGTCACCGGGACACCCTTACAGGTGCTTGGCAACAGATTTTCAAGCCTGAAGGTGGTGGCTAACCAGGCGCGCTTCAGAAAATGCCCTATTACCATAGACCATACTGTTATTTAATAGCGATGTTTTCCTTCACCCGAAATCCAGGCTCATATAAAATGGGAGAAATGGATTCGTACCTCCATTTATATATACGGTATTCGAAAATACTGCTAATGTGGCATCTTCGCTTCAAAACTATTTATGTACCTACAAATTATAATTTATTAGATGTAGAATTATTAAATTCAGGAGATAACTAATATGACCAAAAATAGCATAGTATGAAGCACTTTTGCTAACCACCATTTGCGAACTGAATGCCTTTTTCACTCGCCGCAAAGCCCAGATGAATATGTCAAGGTCGCCCTTCAAGTCACCAACGTTAATCAGTTCGAAAAAAAGTTGTAACGAAAACTTAAAACCAAGTCAACTGTCAATAAAGTTGCACCCAAGGCAATCGGAAAAGCAAAATCTACGGTTTTAATAAAATTCTTGTATTTTGTATTCTTGTATTTTTTCTCGTCGTAACACTGAAGTTAGTAGTACAGTGCATGCATTTTGCCAAATATGATGTACAAAAGCGAACTGAAATTGTAATTTCCATTTAAGTATTATAAAATTATTACAGTGCGATGATACAATATTGTGATACATTTATCATTGAGAAATATAACATAAAATTGTATGTTGGTACACTTTACAGTTTATTAATTAAACTAATTTTAATAAATACTAATATTTCGTATGAGATATAAATCAAAGAAATTATTTTATATCGATATTTAAACCAAATAAAGAAATATGAAGCCTGAGATTTTTACAATAAGAGTCAATTTAGCTTACCTACGTTCGCAATCATTGTTTACAATTTAGTTTATGCGTGGAAATAAAAATTTCAAAGAGATTACAAATGAATGTTTTAATAATAATAATAAACAGAAATATGTGAGTAATATTTTATCCTCTACAAGTACTTTGGCATTCTACATCAAAACTTTACACGTAATACAATTAATATGCGCTTATATACATAACCCTAAAATAATTAAGATGAAAATGAAGAGACAAAGTATTTATTTGTTTACAGGAAAGAATTGACTTCATTGAATCAGAGATACAAGAGTTAACGCGTAACGCACGCAACCTGAAGAGCGATTACCTGTCACTCCTTGAACTGAAGATTCTCATAGAGAAGACTCAAACGTTTTTCCAAGATCACAGCGCTCAAAGGAAGATTTCTGCCAACGTGCAAATTTATAACAACGATGCTGTATTAGGCCATTTAGGTTTCATAGCCGGTACGGTGGCAACATCCAGGGTGCCGTCTTTCGAGAGAATGCTATGGAGAATATCGCACGGGAATATATTTTTCAAGCAAGCGCAAATCGATGAACTCATGAAAGACCCTGTTACAGTAAGACTATCCATCCATAATACAGTCTTATCAGAATCTAATCATATGAATATTTACACCGCGTCCGTAGTAAAATTATTGCACTTGTAAACCATGAAAATTATTTTGAACTCAACCCTATATCCGCAATTTTACCTGTTGTCGATAGATGTCGATGTAGTTCAAGATAGTAAATACTTAATTTCAAAGAAGCTGTGTGCCCGCGGCTAGGCCCGTGTTTCATAGTGCGTAAATGCATTTCCCCCGTCAAAAAAAAAAAAAAAAAAGGCCCGTGTTTCATACAGTTTTCACTGCGTAATAGTTTTTTTTTTATACGGGACCCTAAAAATTTTCCAAATATTTTTTACTAATAACGTTCATCAACGATATTACTCACAAATTCAAATACCTGCCAGTAAAACTGTGAATTGAATAGGATTTTATTAACAATTTCATGAGTTTTAATTTTTTTACACGGACCCTAATTTTTTGTGAAAAATTAAAGTAGCCTAAAATACGCGGTGTAACTTCAGCTATTTGCCAAAAAGTCCCGTCAAAATCAATCCAGCCGTTCAGGAGATTACCCGGAACAAACAGAAATTTTAAAAATGGTGTTTTGGCATAGGTATCCTATATACATTCATAACTATAAATATTACACTGTTTTTACAAACAGACACTTCAATTTCATTTTTTAGTATAGACTAGATTAAGTGCAGTAATTTTGCCGAGCTTGCATATAACGCAAAAAATGCGTAGTTTTCGAATAATTTTCCGATTCACGATAAATACCAGCATTTACCATCTCGTTTTCTCCCCCAGTAATAGCTGTAATAGCACATACAACTGGACTTTCGTTTAATTTGTCTATATAAACACAAACCGATAATTCCAAACGCGCTTTCCAATATCAGTTACTATGAAATCAAACAATAAGTGAAAATAAATTCCATATATAGAAAATACCAGAAGCTTTTAAATGATAAGCGATTAACCCTATAGAATCGCTTGTACCGGTGGCAGCTCACCTGCATTTAAAAAGAAATCAGAGCTATAAAGAACCTTTTAATGGCGTGTATATATATTATTATATGTTACGTTGTTAGGGGAAAACACAAGTGGTAACCGGACATTGACCCTACCATTTATTATTGATTTTTCTGGACGTTAACTGTTATTAAGCTTTTTATAACTACTAGGTATGTAAACTTAACTACTGTTATTATTTTTAAAACAATGTGTAACTCGACTTATTTGGATAACTTCTGTTGACGATAAAATCACTTGATTATGAGGTACAAGATTGAACCTACTGACATACTGTGCATTACATTGAAACAAAAAGAACTAATGAAAAGTATAAATATTTATGGCAATTCGATGCAACGCTAAAATCATGTCATATAAAAGTTGAAATCTATATATAAATAAAGATAAAAGTTGTTCAAGACATTTTCTTTACTTATCAATAGATTTTGTTATTTACTAGCTGTATGCCTGCGACTGCGACCGCATTTCACATATTCTTTACTGCGTTTTTATACGGAACCCTAATTTTTTTTAGTAGTATTATGATAAAGTAAATATATTTCTCATATAATAAATTCAAGCTCTTGTCCGTAAAACTGTGCATTCAGTGGGATTTTATAATTTTTTTAGGAGTTTTATCTTTTTTACGCCGAACTCTAATTATTTTCAAAAATTAAAAGTAAACTTAGGGTAAGTTACCCGGAGTAACTTCAGCTATCTACCAAAAAAGTCCCCTCAAAATCCGTCCAGCCGTTCCGCAGATTACCCGGAACAAATAGACAGACAGACAAAATCGTATATACATTCATACCTATTTAGTAAAAAAAAAAGGAATTTTGATATTACAAGCAGATACTCCAATTTTATTTATTAGTATAGATTATCTATTGATATAATTAATTAACAAATTTTGGATACAGTATTTTTCTTAAAATGTTTAATACTTAATTATTAAGTTATTATTTCAATCATCGAGGTAATACTGATTTACATAAATCCATAATTAATGTTAAACACGGAATTGAGATGTTTTCAGTTCATTACCTACTTCGGAAGGTTATTGCACTGATCCGCAGTCACCAGTTAGTTGAACTCTTTAGCGGAAACATTAGTTTTAATATACAACAGTCAGGCTAGTTAGTTACATTCTCATATTTTTAAAGGTGAAATACCTCACACTGTGGAGTCTTTTGGTGTAATCTTTTGTTTCGATGGCATTATTTTCTGCCGTCAGTCAACATTCATAATACTGATAGATATTCGTAAACTGGATTTAGTTTTTATAAGTTCATTGACAAGTATTCAGACACCAATATACTGCAATATATATTAGCACTACATAAAATAGATTTTTTTTCCTTTATTACAACTTAATACTAGGCACTTAAAGGTAGGTAAGTAGGTTGATAATCAGAAGTCAAAAGTGGTCCTTTTATAATTTTTTCACAACGCTCATTAGTTAGTTATTTTTGAAAATACAGGTCACAAGTATAAAAGGCAATAAATTCTAAATAACTAAGTGTCAATATATATATATATATATATATATATATATATATATATATATATATATATATATATATATATATATATATATATTTTATAGAAGCTCGGTAAAATGACTGTACAGTACCCGATGGTAAATACACAAATACACAGTTCAAAAACATTGGCGACCGTCGTCGTTATACCGGCCTGATCTTTTATATATTATATTCTTTTTTTACACGGTATAGGCTCATTGCTTTTACCACAATCTCACCTGATGTTAAATGACGATGTGGTCCAGGATGGTAAACACACTAAGTCTAGAAGTACTGTTTCTCAAGTGATGCTGCCGAGAAACACCTATTGGTATTTGGCAACAGGTTTTCTAACTTGACGGTGGTAGCTAACTAGCTAACTAGCTACCTAGGTGGGCATTATTTTAAAATTCCCTACCACCATACTATGGTTTCCTCACGATGTTATCCTTCAGCAAAGCTCAGGCTGATTTTATAGTTGGATAAGTGGATTTAAACCCGCATCCATTGACTTGAAAATCGACCACACTACCAACTAAATCATCATAGCTTTAAAACACAGCATCGCAGTCTCTAAAAACGTATAATTTTCATATTAAATAGTTCATTGATCATAGAGTTTTGCATTTTTCACGTTATTCAAAGCATAGTAGGTACTAACAAATAACCATAGTAGTTATGCCATGTATCCAATCCATTTTATAGTTCTTTTTCTTATGTCATCATAATCTTCATTTCAATCGAAGGATATCCACGACTGGACACTCCAAAAGATCGCGTCGTCGGTCCACCTTGTTAGGGGCCTCTTATTAAGTATGCAACAATATTATCTTATAAAATCCAAATCAAAAAAAAATCTTTATTCAATTTAGGCACTAAGAAGGCGCTTATGAACGTCTAAAACACTACCACCGGTTCGGAAAACAACCCAGTCGAAAAGAGCATCAGTATAGGATGAAATAATATGTTTATTAGTAGGTAGTTAACTCATATATATATTTTGATTTTATTCCGCTCCAGGGTTACGAGCTTCAGAAGTCCGTCTTCGTGGTCTTCTTTCACGGCGAACAGATAAAACTTCGTGTGAAGAAAAAGTGTGCCATGGATTTCAAGCAACTTTGTACCCCTGTCCAGCAACTTACAAAGACCAACAAGAAATGCAGGCCGGAGTAGAATCAAGAATAAAAGATTTAGAAATGGTATTTTTTTTAATGCTCGACACTAAAAGTAAATTATCGATAAAATACTGATTTCTTGTAAGGCGTACGGTTAACTATCTGTTAGATAAATACACGAGTAGAAGCAGAAACTTTGATAGAAATTTAAAATAATATTGATAGCAATGTAAAAATACGTTTAATGTTAATAATGAACTAACTAGTAATGACGCAACATTTTTCAACGCTTTTGATTATGGCAACAGTCAATTTGCGAAATGGTAGGGTTTTATGCATTAGTAATATATCTGCCATAGTGACTCCTTTCAACGTTTCACATTTGCAAATTAGTCAGTATACACCTGAAAAGTTTGTTAGGAAGGTGTAGCTGCTCTGTAGCTACATATTAGTAGTTAAGTCAATTCCATCATTATTACATAATTACCAAGATCGTCTATAAACAAAGAGGTACTTGACGTCTCGAAAAAGAGCGGAAGCTCTGCATAGAACGCGACCGGCAGAGTGGCGCCGGCGCCCCGTCGTTGCTACCCGCTGTCAACAACACAAAGACTCATCGCGCAATACCCCTAGCGGATGAAGCTCGCCACCGTGTGACGCCAAGGCGAACGCACCAACCCTTCACAACATCTGTGGACCATAAACCACATAGACGCAAGAAGATCAAGCGATCGGATTTCTCAAATCGCACAGATCCACGTTTTTGTTTATAAAAGTAGTCACACTTATTAAGAATAGTATACTTCATATTCAACCTTCTGATAAACGTTTCATTTCGACACAAACGATGAACCCAAAGTCATCAGAGTGGCACTAGCTCCTAAAGTTCTCTTAAAAAGGCGTGGTGGCTATGATCGACGAACCATTATCTATCTACGGGTGGTCACCGCTATTATCAAAATATACTATTCTTACATAGTCTTACTTACTTTGTCTTACTTCAATTAAAAAAATACATTCCAGGTGTTAGAACAAACGGAACAGCACAGGCGGTTAGTCTTGACGAATATAGCGAGAGACATAAGTACCTGGATGTTGGTAGTGAAAAAAGAGAAAGCCATTTACCATACGCTTAATATGTTCAGTATGGACATTGTTAAAAAGTGCCTTATAGCCGAGTGCTGGGTGCCTCGAAGCGATTTGCACATCGTCCAGAAAGCTCTAGATGATGGTGTGGTAAGTAAATCAAATTAATTAATACAAATAACTTTAACAATTATATCTAGTTTCAATTTCCCATTTAATCTTAATACGTGGTTTTGTATAATCTTTACGTTATCATAATCACATTGTCAAATTATTTATATATTCGTAAAGTAAAATGTATTTATAAGCATAGTGTTTTGACCACAATCTCATCTGATATTAAGTAACGATGTGGTCCAGGATGGTACTGGTTAGAGGTACTGGTTCTCAAGTGATGCTGCTGGAACACATCCAATTGTCTTTGGCGACAGATTTTCAGTCTTGAAGGTAGTTACTATCCAAACAAGCATTATTAAAAAATGCCACCATGCTATGGTTTCCTCACGATGTTTTCCTTCACCGAAAGCTCAGTTTTTAGAGTTGGATGTGGCTTTGAACCTGCGTCTATTGACGTGAAATCCGACCGCACTGCCAACTGCGGAATCATCGCTTCATTGCATTGCATTAAAGTACAATAGGATTCACAAAAAATACCTTCACACTTTCTTCAAAAATATAAATATGTAAATGAAACAAGCACTTCAATTTGTTTTCAGAAGTCTAGCGGCAGTCCTATTCCCTCAATTCTTCATGTTGTACCAACAAAAGAAATTCCACCGACATTCAATAGAACCAATAAGTTCACTAAAGGCTTCCAGAACCTCATAGATTCCTATGGAATTGCGAGCTACAGAGAAGTTAATCCAGGTGATTTTTTTTTATTTTATAACTTTTAATTATAGAATGTTTTTATTTGTTATGTACAAAGAATGGAATTCAAGAAAAATACTAATCTGTTTGCATAAATATAAAAACTAGCTATGTCCGAGACTTCGTTCGCGTTTATATAAAAAAAAAATTAACCAAATTGTGAATCTAAACCATTCTCGGATCCTCAGGATTCCTGAGACACAAAAAAAAATTTCATTAAAATCAGTTCAGCTGTTTAGGAGGAGTTTAGTCACGCACAGGTGATTTACAGATAAAGATGAATATTATCATATTTGTCCACTATATATTTATTTTATTTATTTATTTATTATACCAAATACAAATAATCTTAAAGACTAAAGACCGTTGCCACGTGAACTAAGACTACCTGTATCTCAGGCAGCAGTAATAGTTGCGACCAATTTATATCTATTTCAACAATTAAAAACAACTACAGTGCACTAAGATAAACGGTCCAGACTATTATTAATACGGCAATAATTTCAAGAAAAAAGAGACACTAGCTTATGAATAATACATACGCATTACATCAAACAATGATACCCATAACTTGTCATAGAGTTATTTATGTTTCCGCTAGTAATAATTCCTCAGTTTGAATATAATTTAAATCGTGAAGACAAAATGTTTTTTGAAGAAGAATTTTCATTTTGAAAAAATATCTTACCAATACGCTATAGTTTCCAAAAAAAATGATATTAGAAATGTACCTTAAATAATATAAATTCAAAGGAGAGATATGATTGGTAGTAAAAGTTATATACATTTTAATTACAGCTTTATACACAGTCATAACATTTCCATTTCTATTCGCCGTGATGTTCGGTGACGTCGGCCACGGTATCATAATGACATTATTCGCCGCCATCATAGTCTTCTACGAGAATCGGCTGGCCCAGATCAAAACCGACAACGAAATATGGAATATATTCTTCGCTGGTCGTTACATCATCTTACTAATGGGAATATTCTCGATGTACACCGGTTTGATTTACAACGATATGTTCTCGAAATCGCTGAACATTTTTGGCAGTAGTTGGAGGAACGTATATGACAATGAAACATTGAAGAGTAATAAATTATTGGAGTTAGATCCGACTTATGCGTACACGCAGGAACCTTATCCGTTCGGCATGGATCCTGCCTGGCAGGTAAATATCTATCTATGAATAATATGAAACAAAGTTACACGCTAACTTCCCCAATGAATTTTGATGGCTCGCGAATCTAAAGTCAAAACGGACGAGCGAACTCTGCTCAAAATTGATCCCAAAACTTGACTTATAATAAAAGCTTATTTTTTCATGTACTTATGAACTAATACATTTGTTTTAGAAAGTGACTTGACATTCAAATACTAGTGCCAGACTACATCTTCAGTTTCTTAGTATCAGATTTTCACATTTTAGAACATGGATATTTAAAAGGTTCTGTAACTAACTAACTACGGTGTACGTATAACAAATAATAGACAGTGTATTGATTAATAATAATTTCTCGAATCAAATGGCGTCATTAGATGTTTCATAATATTGACTTGCATCCAAGATAAAATCAGTAGGTTGGTAGTATGGTGGTATTTTTTCAACTAGGTACAATATACTTTTCCTAGTCCGGGTACTTTTATTAAATGTAACGTTGAAATATCTTTTTTTTATATTTCAGTTCGCAAAGAACAATATAATATTCCTGAACTCGTTCAAGATGAAACTTTCGATAATATTCGGAGTTCTACATATGGCCTTCGGGGTGACAATGAGTGTGGTAAACTTCAAGTAATTACTGTATTCATAGAAATTAGTATTTGTAGTGTTTTGTCAGAGGTTACATATATATTTTTAAAATGTAACATTTTATTATTCATTTTACAGCTTCTTCAGGAAACCGGAAATGGTATTTCTCCAGTACATACCGCAGATCCTGTTTCTGCTCCTGTTGTTTTTGGTACCTGTGTATATTGATGTTTATGAAGTGGATCATGTATTCTGCTACAAATGACGGTAAATATAACTTGAGTTATTAATGTTACAATTAACCCAGAATCTATTAACATTCAACTCCTGAACAAGAATTCTGTTTGAGATTTTAAATCTATAGATACATATAATATGACTTATATAACAAATTAATTTTGTTGTTTATACACTTGTAACAATTTATGATATATATTTTTATATCTCAGTTAAAATAAACATAACGCCAGTCTCGAATTTACTAAATTTCGACGATTATTCCTTATAACAGCTAATGTCTACAGAATTTGTAGGTATAGTCACGATGAATTATTTCAGCTATTTAATACGCAATATTATAATACTACACTTGAATCAATCACTAAATTATACGCTTTAACAAACAGCCATGTAGTTTATTCAGACCAGGGCATTAATTTAAATCATGACGAATCAAATTGATGAGTAACATTGCAATCAAAATAGGTACATAATGAGAATGCTCACTCTAGAGGCCGAAAAGTTGCCTGTTTGACCGCAATTTTTTACTTTTTATTATTGCCATCGAAAATTTCTGGAAACTAAATTACGAAAGGCTTACTGACAAATGTCAAAAATGCCAAATATCAAATTAAATCACTTAAATCTTACTCTTATGCTCTTCCTTTACATAAAAAGAAAACACCAAAAATTCCAAGAATTGTTTGCTTTTAGTTTAATCTATTTAATGGAACGTATATAGGTACGTTTGTAGAGATAGATACATACATAGGTATAGCTATAACTTTCGCATTAAATGTTCGGGAGGCAATGTCTCACCAAATGACACGCTATTTTCAGTATAGATATTACTTTACCCTATGGATCACTTATCTTAAGTCCCGATGTATTTAAACCTTGACTCGCGTCATATTGAATTAGTCATTACATCAGTCCGGTCAATAGTCAAATGAACGTCTTTTAATATACTTTTCGATATACAAGTCTATTAATTTTTATTATTCGTAGCCGATAAATATACACTTATTGAACAATTTTTTTCAGATCCAGCATACGGAACGTATTGCGCTCCATCAGTACTGATTATATTCATCAACATGATGCTTCAGAAATCGAACGAGGTCAAAGCACCTTGTAAACCCTTTATGTTCGACGGACAAGACGCGCTTCAGAAGACTTTTCTCGTGTTAGCTTTCCTTTGTGTTCCAATCATGCTGTTTGGAAAACCCGTGCATCAGATAATGATGGCTAGAAAACGAATGGTAATTAGATTTTTCCATTAACAAGTCAGCGTGTTTATGAAGTAAAACTTGTTTGAGCGCAAAACGAGTAAAATTTCTGATAGTTCTGAAAATTCGCGTCTGAAAATAAGCATCTAAAAAAAGAAATTTTTTTTCTATAAGCATCTAAATTAACTTCATAATTCTGAATCTTATCGCTCAAACACCAATAAAAAAATTTGACCATAGGAAAACAATTGGAAGCAGGCGTTAACGCCAGGTTAGTGCTTAACCGGTTAAAATACAGTGATATAGCTAATTATAGCTATATATATTTTTTGACTGTAGGAGTTTTATTTTTTTCTCATTGTCCTATTTTCTTTCTATAGAAAGCATCCGTATAATTGTATTTTAGAAATAGGTTTGCATAGTTTATCGCTTCTCTTCTTTCAGTTTCTGATATCTATCCCTTACTTAATTGTACTTAATTTGTCTAACAGAAAACTAAACTTAATATTAAACAAACTAAAGAAGTTTGACTTCTGACGCGCGTATCTGTACACAAACTCTTTCTGTGTATTATTTTTCAGACATTTTCAGGATTTTCTTACAATATCCGGTCCTTCGTAAATTTTGTTGAAATTTAATAATTTATCGGTAAAAGTTGCCGGTAGTTAACCTACAAATGCATGAAAAAATTAGTTTTCAAGCGATGGTAATTTAGCGGTAATATGGACGGATTTTCCATCTCTATGGACGTAGGTTCGAAACCAAGTGGTTGCATCATAATTATGTTACAATGAGCCTAAGCTTCGGGAAAGAAAGACACTGTGGTGCAAAGCATACTGGTATGCTTGTAGAGCATATTTTTATCACATTCAAGTTTGAAAATCTGTCGGCAAGCCCTATAAATGCGTTCAAGTGGTATCACTTGCAAGCCTGTACTTTACTTAGTGTTTTACTTAACATCATGTGAGATTCAAAACACTGAACCTATACATTATTTTTAAAAGTTAGATTTATGATTTATTTTTATATTTATTCAGCAATATCATCAAGGGGTCGAAAGCGGGGACAACTCAGAACAAGAAGAGAAGGCTGAAGAAGGAATGGGTGAAATGATGATAACACAAGCGATACACACCATCGAGTATGTTCTCGGAACTGTCTCTCACACTGCTTCGTATCTTCGGCTCTGGGCGCTCTCTCTAGCGCATGCTCGTAAGTCAACAATATGGGTATACTTTGGTTTATTACAAAACCTACCCCGTTCACAGGTTTTTAGATTTGTTTATGTTTTTGTAATGACACATTCATCAACACCTTTCTTACAAATTGTTTTGTGCTGTTTTTTTTTTTTTGAACTAAATCATCTATTATATATCAATACGATGACTCATCAAAAGTTTATTATGTTACGCAACGCGACATATATTACCGCTATGTCTGACATCGCGAACCTTTGGATAAAACCGTCAAACAAAGATTTAAAAACGTCTTATCGCTTGGTTATAATGAGAAAGTATAATAGAAATTATGAAATGCCATAAAGGCATTGAATTAGGAATTTATCAATAGAACCAGCATGCCGGCCGCGCCTGCTATATCACTCATACATGATGTTTACATGTATGTCTTTCCAGACGCCCTCAGTCGGTTCGCTTGTTACAACGATTTACTATCTATGATTAAACAATCATTTACTTTAAAACAATGGCCAGTTGTGCAGTGAAAGTTGTAAAAACCATTATAGGAGTAAAGACCTAAAATCTAATGGTATATATATCCTTTCATGTGTAAGAATTGAATTATTGTTATTTTATGTAACAAAAATTATAGTAGCATGACCTGCCGCCATTACGCTTTTGTTTAGCTTAGACGCTGTAGTGTTGTGCCTACTCTTGATTGTATAATTTAGGGGTTATAAGTTTATTTTAGTAATGTTTTTATGTCTTTAGTTTTTATATTTTCATGACTACTTCGTTCAACATGCTTTGGATAACCATTTATATTGTCTTATTAATATGGAGATATATTTAAATGTCACACTGTAGTACATTGTTAAAAATCGAAGGTAGGAGTTATATACACTTCTACAATAAAACTATTTTGTTTGAAATACATTAAACATTATTAACATTAAAAAATACTTGTATTAATAAAATTATGAAATATAGATTTGTTGAAATTATTTTTTTAACATTATCCAAACTATCGATACGGTATACGTCTCGGCAAACGACGCCTATACGTCTCGGCAAACGACGACATCACTACGAATTACGCTTGCCACCCGCGCCCCCTCGTCACACCCCGAAAACGACACACATGGTTCACATACTTTGTACTGGTTTTGCAAACCCTAGTGACCGCAACGACTTTGTTACTCTATGGAAAAAGGGAACTAGCAAACAAACTTCAGGAATTATTGATGTCCTGTTTGTAAATGTAAAATAATTGTGTATAATTAAATATATACCAATCGTAAATAATTTTGCTCGTCCATTCCATATTACCGATTTTACTGACCGAATCTTTAAAAGTACTGTTAATACTGTTCTGCGAAAGTAGTTCAAGCTTCAAAAATAAAGATAAAAATATCTATTAAGAAACAAAATGCGATTGTTCATGCCTTTATTTGATTACCACATACTAACTAACCCTAAAAAATAACATATTATATTAAAGAAATAGTTTTACGTACGATTATTATTTTACTCATGTCTTCAGGACCCAAATCCAACTTGAAAAAGGCGATAATATTAGTTCTTTCTATTAAAGACTATTTATCAATGAAGCGATGTTTTTGTTTTTTTTTTCAGAATTGTCGGCTGTCCTGTGGCAGCGAGTGCTTCGTATGGGTCTCGGCGGTGGACCGCCGATAAAGTCTTTAATTCTATTTGTAATATTCGCGGTGTGGGCGTTCTTTACAATCGCTATACTCGTATTGATGGAGGGTCTCTCCGCCTTCTTACACACACTGAGGCTTCATTGGTAAGTTCATAGATTTTGAAAATATCATTTTCAAGAATATCTCTGATTACAATCTCAAGCCTCGAGGTAATAATCTCATCTGAAGTTGAGTGATGGTTATACGTAAACTTATCGCGCTTTGATTGTCAAACCAATTAGTAGTCGGTGATGGCAACTTACCTTTGATGTTTTACATCTCCCGAGAGTCATGTGACGGCCAACTTTTTTTTTAACTACCAATGTTTATAGGTGTTTGAAATACGTTTGGCTCCTGAGCTAGTTACTATAATGAGGCTTTTGAAAAGTTTTTCATAACTATCCGAGAAGCAGATAAAGCCTCTTAAGCAGTTTTTTTTATACTTTACAGGCTCAGTGCTTTGACCACAATCTCACTCATAATGTCTTCCTTCACCGAAAGCTCAGGCTAATTTTAGAATTAGATAGTTGGAATATACAATTTTTATTCATGGAACGCGACGCGCCTTTTTTCTCATGTTTCAATGTTGTAATCCATTCGGGCAGAATTGTCCAAACTTCACTTAACTTTTCGATATTTTTAAGGGTTTGTAACTCCATTCTCAATCTCTATATTGCAGGGTCGAATTCATGAGCAAATTCTACGAAGGACAAGGCTACTGCTTTGTCCCGTTCTCGTTCTCAGCAATTCTAGAACAAGAAGACGAGAAGATAGTAGAGAAAAACGGAGACCCGCCCGAGTGACACCGATTGTATTTTACCACTAACATATAGGGAGTTTATTACACTGCCTTGCACATAGACAATGCTAAAAAGACAAAAAAAAATACAAAATGAAAGAAACCATACATCATATCTATTGAGCAAAGTTTAAAAATAACTATTAACGCACTGTAATAACGTATTCGCGTATCTATATTATGAATTTACGTATGTTTTATAAAAATCATTGGCCAAAGTATCAGCTGGTAGTATCTGTGATGGCCAGTTATGCCCTGTTCATACATATTAAATAACGACGAGATTAATGTGTCGAGTACCCATAAAAATAAGACAATAGGAAAACAATGGAAAGCTGGCGTAAACGCCAGGTAAGTGCTCAAGGGGTTAACTAAATATTGACTCAAGGGTTATTTCATTTCAAGTAGGCTAGCGTCCACACGTATTTCATTAAATTTTAACAAAATTCAATATGAACCTGTCAAAATGTTTAATTCACAAGCCCTGGCTACTGAGGGGAATGCGTGCGATGCGGGGAGTGAGGTCAATAAGCGAAAAAATACATACTCAATACTATTCTACTCGTTCACTAAATCACTGTTAGTTAACTTGCAACGTACGACTAAAGATCTTTTAACTATCATAGTTGGTTACACGTATCATTTTATTTCAAATTTAGTTACATATAACTAAATACGTATGAACAGGATATTATATAAAGTGAGACGGGTTTTAAAAGTATTATTTAATCTGTGCGCAATCGGCGACTGCAAATTTAGACATTTTTTATATGAGATTACAAATATACCAATCAATACTAACTTATAGTATAAGAATATTAAAATCATATTTCATCGCTTTAGTAAAATTCAACTATAACTTTGTATAGAAAACGTTAAATTATTCGACATACCTATTTGCATTTTTTTTTTTAATTTTCCTCAAAGTGAAATTTCTATGACGACGTAACAATTATATTCACTAACATTATTATCAGGTTGATCCCTTGAGCATAACATTTCAAACAATATGCATGAAAGTAAATTAAATTCAAATCTTGTAACATGAAAAATGGTGACAACTAGAAATCGTTTCAAATTATTATATTATTAATAACTTTACAAATTTAATTGTATTCTATAAAACAATGCAAATATTTTGGTTTTCCAAAAAAAAACCCTCAAACCTTCAAAGACCTTTGATTTTTAACAGTTCTTGATTGAGCAGAAATTTCCCCGAAACATTATAAAAATATATATCAACAATATTTACTTATAAAATTTGAGTGTATTTAACAATGTATGACTTTAAGATCACATTGACACATGTGCATATATAAAATACAAATTAGACTAAAAGACAGCATATAATAACTAAGAACAAACATGATTTGTAAATTATGTTACGCAATGTATTGCGTGGACTCAAACGACTATGTTGGATTGTTTGAATTACTCGTTCCTATCACATCACTGTCCAAACCATTACGGACCTAAGTCCGAAAGATATAATAACATAATTAATTTGGTAGGTAAAGTATAAAACCAAATAAATTCACAAAGCCATATCATAAAAAGGACATTATACGTATTTTATAGCACTATTAATTATTTTACGTAAAGAATAAATTTGTTAGTTGCCACTTAAATATGGTTATCCCGATATAAATATAGCTATGAATAATTGGATAAATATAACTGCGAAATTTAAAGTATAATTCAACAAAGATCTAAAAAATCCTTTTTGAAATAATTCATCAACACATATTATCATCGTTCGATGAACTGTACTCACAAATAACAACGATATAATTGATTTTAATGCCATAATTTTAAGTTAATTTAATGGAATACTTTTAATAATATTATTTAGCCAAAGATTATTATAGTGTTTTTATCAAATATATTGCATGTTTGTTGAGTATTTTGCGTGTAAATAAATATAATCTATCTAGTGCCTTCGAGTTGATATTAGTTTATAAGTATTCAGTTTTATAATTAAGGAATGTTCATTTATATTTTAATACACTCTATATTATTATATGAAAATGTAAGCTCATAATCATTATAGTCTAAAGATAATATTTTATTTTTATAACATTTATTTCAATTTGGTTTTAAAACTCGTGAATTTATCGAAGTCGATTAAAATAAATCTAATGTCATATCAATACTTTTTGATATAGATTGCTCATATATCGCTGATAAGTAAAAACAGCTAGATTGATGATTGGCAAGGTGCATTATGGCTACACTTCTCTCCATGAGAAGTTAGTTCATATCTAAGGAGATAAGTAAAAATACGATTACATATTATACAAAGTAGCTATAAAAATATATGCCAATAGCTATTACCAACACTGGCCCCCATATAGTTACTAAATTGCTCGTCAAAGTGTAACTTAGCAGCTAAAATGAAATATTACTAGTGGTTTTTACTTTTCTGTGTTTATATAGCTATATATAGGTCGCTATATAGCCAACCAGAAAGAGTGCAATAAAATTTGAGAGTTTTTAATTAATTTTTTATTAACTTTATTATATCATAATTTATCACTAACATTGACGGACCAATTTGTGGCCTTAAAGTATTCAGGCGGTCGCATATGGTTGCGCAAGGTATTTTTATCTTATGCACGGTCCGTGCTAAACTTTGTTGACTCTGTTCTATATCGAAGCCTGAACTAGTGGTATTGTGGTACCTACATCTATCAAAAATATCTCCAGAAATGAATCTAACTTCGTTTGACTAAACCAAAAAAGAGCGTGTGTACAGAGTACACATGTCAGAAATGAAACTTTGGCGAGCCTTAGTTTAATTCTATACGACAAATTGTTAGTAAGGGATAGATATAAAGAAAATCTAAAAATGTATAAAGATATCCATGCGCACTCTAAAAAATACAGTCACGCGCACACTTCCTAAATAATAATTCTTATTTTTATCTCTTTCTCTCTACCTACATACTTATATGTCCCTTAATATTTAAAATAGTGACGGTAATTCTGACGCTTATATTCTGATACCTATGTTGTGAAACATCCACGAAATATGAATCATCGCACACAAAGAAGTTTCTCTTCAAAAATAGTATGTACTAGAATATTTCGTTGTAAGGAAACAATAATACATTTAGATTCAATCTGCAACTCAAATCATCTTAGTCTTCAGGTTTTTAATTAGGAAAACATATTTGATGAGCTTGTTAACTACACATTAGGTTTCAGACTGACACCAAAATTTCTACAGAAACTTTTTTCCATCCTTGTTTCTAATTCTATTTGGAAAATATTTAAATTTATACCTGCGACTGTAGTTTTGTTTTGTTTATAAGATATTTCGTTTTAAACAAGTTGCACGGCTTTAACAAACCTAATATTCTAAAACACCTTGTGATATCATATGCGTTCGCCATTATTATAAGTGACTCGTACATATCACGTTTCCAAAAAAAAACATGTGTAATTTAAATAAAACTCTATTGTAGTAAATTCATATAACTTTATTTAAAAAAAAAACATTTTTATGAAAGGCACAATTATACAGTTATATTTCACAGAAGTATTTAGGACGATATGAATGAAATGAAATTTTAAATAAAAAAACTATTTTCACACCATTCCGCAATAAACAAATTTTATCTGATTAGCGTTATTTATTTCAAATTTACCTGTTCCTTATATGTAAATATAATCTCAATAATATCCCAATTGATTTATAAATTTTATACTGAAAAAAGAATAATATTTTTTTTATTATTATTATTCAAACTTTATGGTTATACAGTAATAAAAACCACCTTAAATATAATTATACATTCAAACGAATTAATGACTGTAATTAGAATTTATTTATGTAGTGCATGGCTCCAATGTACATTTGGCGTTGATTTTTCCAAATAATCAGGAATTACTAAACTTTAGTTAACTCATAAATTATACAACAAAATGAAATAAAAAAATAAAAGTATATAATGTTATTAATTGATTAATAATATTTGAAATTGTTATTATTTCATTACAAAAACTAGATACATCAATTATTAATACTTCTCAATTCAATTGCATTTATATATAATAAAAAAATTATTATATTTATAATAATCACAAGTTCATAGTTACTGATACTCGTAATTAATATTTTAGAGGTTAAATAGGGCTGCTTCCAGAAACCTTGTTGAATCGAGTAGCAACGAGCGGCAAAGAGATAATAGAGTATATTTATTTATCATATATACAAGAAAACACAAATAAATCTCTGCTGGAAGCGATCGCAATGTGTATATTTTATTTAATAATATTTTTTATATATCATTTCAAAACATTTAATATGTTTTTACTAATCCTGCCAACGCGTAACCGCCGCAACATGTACTTGACGTATCTATACAGTAAACGCCACAAACCAAGAAGTTCAAGAGCAGTTGTCGATTTTTTATAAAACAGTAAACAAATAATCAAACTGCTTATTACTAATTACCGACATCTTGAAAATAATGTCATACTCTAATATTTCGATTATTCAAATATCGAAACATCGCGACTTTATTTAGTTCAAGAACATTTATGTCACATTATATTTAAAAATGTAAATTACAGCCAAAAAAAATCCCATTAAATTCTATTAAGGATGATTTTATTATTATACAGATAAACTGTATCACATTTGATTTTGAATTCGACACAATCGATTCACATATCGATAATATCTCGATATCGATTGTAAAAACATCTCGGAATGTCTCATCGCTAGTCATACGTTGCGCAATTTGCGTAAGAGCGCTCGAAGCGCTTTAGCCCGGCGCTAGGAGCAGCCGTGCTTCTGCATCCAGCTCGCGTACTTGTCGACGTCGATTTGCGTCACCGTGCGTCTGCTTTTCTCAGCGGACGCGTTCAAATCGTCCTTCGAGACCGGCGCCTCCAGTTCCGAACGCTTCAGCCGGCGTATCTGATCGGGACTCTTGCCGGCTATCTTTCGACGCATCGTCATCATAGCAGCGTCCCTTCAAATACATTAAAAGAATCATTCAACTTCCTTATTGCCTGCCCTTATGCCCTAATTTCACAAAAATCCAATGTAACGAAAAAAAATAAAACCCCTGAGAGTTTAACTCGATTTATTTTAAACTTCAGAATATAACTTGTTACTTAATGGTTTATAATGTAAGTTGAACTTAATTTGGAACAAATCTTTGCATTTACGTTACAATAATGAGAGTTTTTTTTAAATAGGTAAATATCTCTATAATAATTTCCTCTGGGTGATGAAGGCTCAGCGAACCGTTTTATTTAAAGAATGTAGGGTCAAATCTAAATAATATTCCTGGTATAGACATAATAGTTATGAGCTTCTTTGAGCTGTCGGTAAAAGAAGACATCATGGTGAAGCCACAGCATGGTGGTGGTTATTGCCTAATGCCAACCTAGCTGGCATCAATCTGGTCAGCTATCAAGGTTAACATATAATCACCAATTATTTATAAATATGTTTCAGTAGCATTATTCAAGAGCTAGTTTTACTAGGCTCAGCGGGCTTATAATCCCGGACCGCATCGTCACTAACCCTGTAATGTTTTCACAGCTTAGAACTGTAATGTAGAAAATAGTTTCCTGGCAACGGCTAGTCAAGATAACCCGCCGGTTTACAGTTCACACACCCTGTGATCCATAACAAAATAAACACACATTTCATGTCACTGTACCCTCCCTCCCAAGTCTTTTGTGATGTTTCCTCACGTGATTAATGGACGAACCCTTAATACCGGGTGAGACTTTTCTCGATTTTCACGGATCCAACCCTTAAAGGTCTGAATAGTCCTTACATTTATAAAGAGAGCTGACTAACTATGGTAACAGATGTAAAACGATGGTAGGCGCACGTACCTACAGAGATTACAAATATCGGAGCCGCTGTAGCCGTCGAGTTTCGTCGCCAGCGCCGCCAGGTCCACGTCCTCGGCGAGCGCCACTTCCCTCAAACACAGTTTTAAAAGCTTCACCCTCGTTGATTCTAAATAATAATCATTACAAAAACGGTAATAATTCAAGGTTCAAAAAAATTACAGAAACGGTAATCATTCAAGTTTCGAAAAAAAATTACAGAAGAAACGGTAATCATTCAAGGTTTAAAAAAATTACAGAAACGGTAATCATTCAAGTTTAAAAAAAAATTACAGAAACGGTAATCAAGGTTCAAAAGCCTATGTCCCTATCATTTGTCCTCTGTTTACTGGCTTCTACCGGATGTAGTAATGGGGACTGCTCAGGGCAACGTTTTGATATGGTACTCCATTTTCCAAAAGTAAATTAGAAAAAATGATATGCTATTCACGTGATAGATTTTTCAAAATTGTATACTTTTTGAAATGAAAACTTCTTCAACGACGTTGAGCGATACTCGGTGGGGGAAAAATCTTATAAATTCGCGTTACCAATGCTATGACGTCAGCCGTCAACATGCTACAGTACGTCATGTATAATATAGTGTTTAAATGCTGGCGCTTTATAAGCTTTAAAATTTCAATTAACAAATAAGGAAATCTAAGCATTAAAAAACAATTTTTCTATAGTTTCGACTTTTTACTTCTGTGGGCAGTGAGTTGCCTAGTTTTTTTTTTTATTCTAATGCCATTGCAACGAAGCTAATTAAGCACCATAAGTACTGTAAAAATCATTTACATATATTTGATTTAATAGTATGTGGCCATAAAAAAATAATTGAAAGCTACTCATACACAGTAGCTATTAATTTAGAAGGGGGTAAAAGTGTATGTAAATTACCATCAGGTAAACCGATATAAATTCTCTTCTCGAATCGTCTCCTGAAGGCTTCGTCGATGTCCCACGGGTGGTTGGTTGCGGCCAACACCATTATTATTTTATCCTGATTACTGCAAACAAGAACTGCCTTCGTCATCCGTTGCGCTAAATAACTACTACAATTTCAAACTCGAATTACTAATAATATTAGATTCAAATCACATCAAGATATAACGCACAGATTTATTCAACTAAACAATTATTATTCAACCCGTTATTAATTAATATAACAATAAATCGTGCCTCAATGTTTCCACGCCATATTTTCGATATTCACAAAACAATTAATGTTTTCCTTTCAAAATTAGTTTATTTTTTTACAGTACAATTTATTTACAATTAACATAGAAAAAAAAACTAAATCCGCTTTCAATATATTTAGTTCATAAAAATGTTAATTTTGATTTTAGACAAATTTTAAACAAAAAATCCTTTTCCGTATAACACTATGATATTATATAGTATTCAATATATTTATCTCATATTTAAATAATCACAACTGCAAAAAAATCTTTATCAATGAACATTTAAAACATACAGAAAAAAGACTATTAAATAGACAAACGAAAAATGTAGGTATTATTGTATATATGTGTTTAAAAATGTCATACAACACTGCGGCGAGTCCGTCCATCTGTATCAGAAGTTCCGCCTTGAATCTTCTAGAAGCTTCGTGTTCGGAATCGGCTCCGCGAACTGCGCACAGCGAGTCCACCTCGTCGAGGAATATCGTACTGGGCGCATGAAAAGCCGCCTGAAATAACACGCAATAAAAAATTCAGCAATAGAATTATTAATAAAACACTCTCTCTCTCTCTCTCAATCTCTTTTTATCTCTACCTTTTTCACATATTTCTTGTATTTACTTTCGTTAGGTCATTGCAAAGCTTAGCTAAGCGTAGAAAGTTCTAATTAGTCTACCATAACAATTAAATTTAGATACCACTATACTGTTCTGTAGTATAACTAATCTAAACCTAACCTAAACTAACCTCAAAGCTAATCTAGACATGAGAATCTTATAAGGGCTTATAATAGTCTAGATACCATCAACAGTCATGTATCCTAAACAGTTGTATTAAAGAAATGATATGTTCATTGATAGTTGAAAACATTTCAAACACTAAGAAGAAGAAGACTAAGAAGTCGAGAAATTCCTGTTTTGAAAATGCTAATTTAGTCCTTAAAATGCAGGGAATTAATTCAACAAAATAAGTTAACTCAGAAATATTGGCAAGGCAGACGTCTTTATACTAATAAATAACATTGTAGTATTTGTAATATCAAAATAACATTTTTTTACAAAATATATATGAATGTATATACCTATATCAAAAATATAGATTAAAATTTTTTGTCTGTCTGTTTATCCCGGGTAATGGATCGTCCTGTATGGCTGGACCGATTTTAACGGGATTTTTTATGGTAGATAGCTGAAGTTACTCCGCGTAACTTAGGGTATGTTCCGCGTAAAAAAAAACTCATGAAATTTCGAATAAAATAACGCACAGTTCACTGGCAAGTGTTTGAATCTTTGAGATATACTTTTACTTTATCTTAGTACCTAAAAAAAATTAAGAGAAATTATTAGGGCTCCATATAAACGAAATAAAACGCAGTAAAGAAACTTATGAACCAAATAATTTCGTCAAAAACCTAAAGCTATTGAAGATCTAGATGTCTTCTAAATTACTATCCAAATGTTTAAAATTGAGTCATACAAATGTTGGTCATTCAAATAGTTTCCTTTATAGTGCTGAATGTAAAATAACATACCATATCGAACAATAAACGGACGAGTTTCTCGGAGTCACCGCGGTATTTAGACGTGAGGGTAGCTGATGACACGTTGAAGAATGTAGTTCGACATTCTGTCGCGACAGCTCTCGCCAGCAATGTCTTTCCTGTGCCCGGCGGACCAGTCAGTAATACGCCTTTCCAAGGGCGCCGGATACCCTGTAATGTTGAGTTTACAAAACTTGGTTTGAGACTTATCGAATAAAGAAATTTCTCAAATAGACAAAAAAGTCATATTTTTGTTCTCACTGTTCTTATAGAGTTCAAAAAGAGTAGCTTTGTTGGAACCATCAGAAACAGTAGTATCAACCAATAGAAATTAGCCCCCGTAATACTATTCTAGATTACGCTATGAAACTAAGGGTAGACGAAATGATACCAGTAAAGAAAACCGCAAAAGTAGCACATTTTCAGTGTTCAGGAAATCATCAGCGTACATCAAGTGGTTATCGAGATGGTAAGATAATTAAGATCGCGAGCACAGTATACTTATCCGTCTTAGGCTTATATTAAGGCGTTTTACGCTCCGCCATAACCAAGTTTATAACCAGAGTTACATAGAGCATTCAGGCGTGGTAGATGTAAATCGACATGATAATGGAGACTGTTGGTAGATACTCATTAATCTGCGGTCGATATCTTTTTTTGACTTTACTTTATATTACATCAAATGAAGTATAGTCATTTTGTTGAGCCTCTATATAAAAAATTAAAAACAGCTATGCACGAACATTTGTCAATTTTTTTTATAATTAAATCAAAAAGACAACATAAACGAAGATGTAAGCAATAATGGTTGATGCTAAAAAATCAAGGATCAATTTACAATTCAAAACATACAATGTTCGACCCCGTGTTTTGATCGTATTGTGTTATTAGCATTCTACCGTCCGCGTCCAAGGCTTTTAATTCAATATACAATGTCGAGCATGACATCGATGCATTACAATCATATGTACATACATATGTTGATATAAAGTCACGCGAATTATGATACTTTTACGCTTTAATTACTAATAAAAAATAGTTATACAAATATGTATTAACTAACCAAACCTCGAAAAAGTATTACTGTATTATATTTTTTAATGAATATTTAAATGTAGTAAACTATTTCAAGAGAACTTAATGTTGGTCATTTTATTTTGAATAATTAACTATTATCCTAACATATTTTTCATGCGTCACTAAATTTATATTAAAACATGGATACGAAAATGCATTTATATTATACAAAAAGAATCATGTAAATCAATTAAAAGTTTCTTGAAATACAATTCAACACACAGAAGGACAGTGAAAGGTTTTTATGAAATAAATACAAAATATTTAAATCTTCGGTCCTGGTGACCTGAAGATTTGACTACATACTAGAATTACATACTGACAATAGTAAAACATAAGAAGATACTGAAAAAAAAAACTTGGTAATAATAACCGCATCGTCCAAAAATACATTAGAAATCTTACCACTACAGTCGGTACGTCAAACGCAAATAACCATAGGCCGATAACATCACTCACGCAAACTACCGATTTAAAGTAGGCTAAAGGTGGACGATTAGCTATATAATTTTACATTTTGACGTGAAAGGTGAAAATTGACGAGACTTGTCATATTTGGCATAACAAATTAACAATAACCAGGACGTCCAACTAATTTTAAAATATATTAAATATTTTATTATATTTAATAAAACCTAAAAATTGTAATGTTACTTCATTTATAACCCCACATTAATTAGGGTCGTCACAATATGTTTTTTAGTTCCACTCTCCTCTGTGGTTTGTTATCTCAAAATTCACGCATTTTATACACGTTATCGGTCTCCATCTACCTTTATATCCATCCACCGTCCTTGCTTAATTTAGTGATTTAAGTAATTATTATAAAGCATAACTTTATAGTGTAAAGATTTCATTCGTAACATTTCGTAAACAATCTAGCTTAGAAATCCTCCAAATATAACAGAATAACGACCTTTGATATCAAATAAATATTAAAAAAATTGAATATTGCCTGAAAATTGAATATTACGTTACCTTGAAATAATCAGGCATTACAAGCGGTAGAACCATCGCTTCCTGTAGTACTGACTTCGCATCATCCAAACCGATGACATCTTTCCAGCGTACGTCAGGATTCTTCTGCAGTATATCCCTCTCCAAAGTTTCGACTAGATGTAATTCGTAACCAGTCGCATCGAACACTTTCTCATCTCTTTCTAATATCGTCACGTCTACTCCTTCTGGGGGGACATCTGTTTTTCTGACTGTCGGTTTGATTGGGGCTAATTGTCGTCCCCTTGTTCTTGGGATTCGTTCAACCGATCTGGTCTTGCGTCCGCTACCGACTGATGATGTTGAAGATGTCTTCCTAGCTACGATTGAAGGCAGAGTTGGCTGTATGTCAGGATCTCTTCTGCGCAGTGTCCCTGCCCATTTTTCTGTGATAGGATCTGCCTGTTTAGTTTGATCTAACGATTGTTCTTGGGGGATGTGCTTGCTTGTGTAGGTTTTACAACTGTAAAAAATTAAGCGCTTTTATCAAATCTTATGATTAAACTTTTGCTTCATCGTCATTTCAGTTAAAAGACGTTAACTGCTGGACATGAGTCTTCACGGCCATTGGTTTTGCGGCGCCGACATCCAGCGAATTCCTGCAACCTTCACAAAGTCGTCGGTAACTTTATCATTTTATACTATGCTGTTTTAACAGTATTTGGATTCACCTTGTGTAGGTGGATGTCTAGTACCATTTGCAGCGTGCGTCCCCGGAGGTTGGTGCTTAGCTTTATCCCTCCTCGCCTCACTCCGTTCAGTGCGGAGTCCGTCGCGAGGAGGTTCTTGGCTATCCCGGTTGTCCCCACTCCGTCGCGTCGTCATTCTCGCGAAGCCGAACGGATGGAGACTCTCCACCATCATCCGGTCCATCATTCGGGCCATTTGATGGAAACCAGATGATGGACTGTGGACAATAAAAGTGTATTTTATTCAAAAAAATTAGGTGTCTAAATTTGTATATTATATTAATATTTCTTTAAAGTCAGAGAATCTGTGGAGAACAGTCGTCATATTTTCTGAATCTACTGAACTAAAAAAAAAAACAGAAACTTACAATACCAAGTATAAGCAATTCTGTGTATTGCTTTCAGGAAATAATAAACCAGTTATGATTTTAGAATTAATTGAGGAATTAAACGTTTATTTTATCGTCTTCACCGTGTAAAGTAATTGGCTAAATTGTTTCGACTTTGGCCAACGCCACTGATCCTTTGTTGTTGATCTCGGTAACTCAAATTGGGCCAATTCAATCATAATCTTGGTATACAGTTATAACACAATTTGGACTTCCTTGACAAAGGATAGAGTAATAACGAATTTTTTACAATTGCGATTAATTAAAGAGATGTCCTAATGTTTTTTTTTTTTTTTTTTTGTTTCATAGTCCCTGCCAATTTCCCCCTGGCATGACCAGAAACCTTTTTATTACATTTGTTTTATTTGTGATCTTTTGTTATTTTTTTGTAGCGTGTTCTTTTGCTTTAGCCTTTTCTTTTGCATTTCTTGTTCTTTATTTATTTCGTCTATATCTAAATCATATGTCATGCCTATATTTAATTACATCTAACAACAATATACATGGACTTCCCAATTGTACTACACAGCAGTGTCAAAATCTTATGATAATCGCTTAAATCTAACAATAGAATTAAAATTGAATAATTAAAATCAAATCAAAATCAAATTTAAAATTAAAGATAAAATTTACAATAAATTAAAATAATGAATTTAGAATCTGGATCTCAATTATAGGTTAAAATTCAGATTAAAATTAAATTACTTTCAAATATATAAATTATCATAAAATAATAAAATTAATAAAGTTAGAATCTGGATCTCAATTATAAATTAAAATTTAAACTAAGTTAAAATTAAAATTGAATTAAATTGTAAATTAAAATGTAATTGTAAAATTAAATTGTAAATTAAAATGTAATTGTAAAATTAAATTGTAAATTAAAATGTAATTGTAAAATTAAATTGTAAATTAAATTGTAAAATTTTAAAAACAATACAGCCCTTTTGCATCGGTTTCATTAGTTCTTGTTTATGTTATTACACATTTCCATCCCCAATCTCCTTTTTTTTTTACGTGGTTGAAATCTACTCGTTGAACGCTCGGACGTGTGCCGAAAACCAAGTTTTTTGCACACGTATGATCCTCGCGACAGACTAAGACACCGAGTCACTCCTCTCTGCGAGAGGCACCCTCTTTTGGTGTCCGTATGCCAGGTTGGCCGTAACCGACTGACTAAACACTCCACGTCCCTAACCGGCGCAAAGATGCCAGGGTCTCCGGAGGCACATTATACATGTATTCTGCAGAGGCCCTGACAGCGCCATACCTCACGGGAGGTCCGACGTCAAGTTATTTTACGAGGCTTGGCGACCTCGACGGGCGCCCGGATGGCTGCGTCCGGTGCCCCGGCGTGTGACAACGCCTCACTCGGCTGGAGTGCGCTGCCCGCTCCCTCTCCCGTTCTGCCTCCTCCTTTGCGAGCATGACGGCTTCGCAACAGGAAGAGACAAATCCCCAATCTCCTAGGCTAAACATACAGGTTTACCCGAGGCAACGGCGACCAACTACAACCCTGATGAAACTCGGGAGCAGCCCCACCCTACGGACGACCACCGTTATTTGTTCCTTTTCCCAGCTCTTCTTGCTACATCTTCGATGTATTGCAAGAAGGCTGGGCGGTGGTCGTCATCCAGCAGCAGGGCCGCCAAGCTGTCCGCCGTCACCCCCCGACCCCTGTGCAGCACTCAAGGTCGAATCTGGACGAGCCGAATCTAGGACAGTCCACTAAAAGATGTAAGACTGTCTCGGCGGTATCCGGATCACAGGCACACGCGGGACTATCTTTAATTTTGAATCTATGCAGGTACGCTGCGAAGCCCCCGTGCCCCGTAAGGGTTTGCACGTGGGCTGGTGACAGACAGGTCTTTTTCAACACCCGATGGGCCCCCTCTACCTTTGTGAAGAAGACCCGCGTCACCGCCCCCGTATCGGAGGCCTCGTAGCGTGCCTGCCAAAGCCTAATGGTGTCCCGACGTATAACCTGTTTTGCGTAGGATCGCGGATACCGATCGTAGTCGGCTGCGGTCTTCTTGTGTGCGGCCCGTTTTGCTAGTTCGTCGGCACGCTCGTTGCCGACCGTACCGACGTGTGCTCTCACCCAGTGTAAACGAACCGAGCGTCCCTCTGCACGCATTTCCCGGAGCATCTGTTGCGCTGCCAGGGCCAGGCGGTGTGGGGGTGCCGGGTTTGCCAGCATCTCCAGCGACGACTTAGAGTCGCTGAAGATGCCGACTTCCCGGTTCCGTGATTTTTGAACCGCCTGTACCGCCCTATAGAGCGCAAACAGTTCAGCCTGGAATACCGTGCAGAACGCTCTAGGCGAAGCGTAGAGTACCTGAATTCCTTGCCCCCCTTCCACCATGTAAAAGCTGCTCCCACTCCACCGTCGATGTTTGAACCGTCGGTGAAGATTTGGGAGCTGCCCTGTTCCAGGGGGGCTTCTAGGCTCTCATACGTCTCGCCCTCGCATATCGCTGGGTGAGGATACTGGCCAAACGAAACGGGCCACTCCAACCCACGATCAACCACGATCTCGTAGAGTTGCCCTTTCCGTTTTGCACGGTACAGTCTCTCCACCTCCCGTGCCCGGAGGTCCAGCGGGAGCAAGTCTGCCAGCACGATTCCCGCCGTCAGAGAGACCGTGCGGTACGCCGATGCCCTAATGTTAGTCCTATACTGGAAAATAAGGGCTAGTAAAGAATTCGAACCCAAATGCTACGAAGTGGTGTTTTTATACTTTGTCATAATCCACATAATGCATAACATGAAAATTGAATTGGATAGGAATATACATCATGTTCATCTTTTAGTCACCTAATATAACAAAACCAGAGAAAATATAACTACTTTAAAGTAATAATAGAACGCGGAACTGCACTTTATTTATTTCTACTGCACACACAAATCATTATTATTTAATCCATAAAAGCACAAGCTAATTTATGGATATAACTTAATATGAACCATTAAATCCATCAATTACAAAATTAATTATAATTGTTTATTTACAATTTATAAAGGTTACAGGGATGAAATATCTAACAAAATATTGATCAATATCATGCGAAAGTAATCTGATCTAAATTGTATCAAAATTAGACACAATGAAACATTAGTGAAATGTTGAAACCGAAGCCTTAGATAAATATAAAACTGTAGAACCTTCAAACTTTCAAGTTGCTTATACGTCCTTAGCTGGCATAGTGATTTAAGCAAGTACTTCCCTCTGCAAGTACCTTTTCTATCCAGTGATATTTTTATTTATTAAATGTATGCGTAACTCAAATATATTTTTAATTGTATCTATCACAATAATACATACCTAAACATGGTATTGTGTTCAAAAAAAAACGTCCAAGCCCCCCCAACATTAGGGTATAAGAAATTACTAAATCCATAATCCATAGCTCGTCGGAACACTCCAGAAACATTCGCAAATAACATATGTGAGAACCTATACGATGTGACATCAACTGAGGTCTCTTGGGGTCACTCGAGTTCAAAATTATCTATTGATATACCTATCTATATATGTGTGTCATTACTAGGTCGGAAAAAATGTTGTGCTGTTTGACGTTTGTGTTTCGGTCTCGTTACTATGGCGACGCGTCGCGGAAATAAACTCGCAGCAAAGTATGACCACCAGGATGAACCAAATTATTTCGATTATTAACCTAAAATTGAACCTTATGTTAAACGAATTAAGGAAATCTAAAATGCTTTTCAAAGTAAAATTATGAATTATTCCGAGGTCCTTGACTGGACTAGTTTTTGGTGTACGTTGTAATAGTCGAATCTTCTTCAAACAATTTAATATTTGTGTTGACATTTTTTAACTCTATTAATAGCGTACGCTTCGTAACTTGTTTACAATATGTTGCCATTATCTGATATTCTTCTTTTTTAATATCTTAATTTCTCTAAATTTCCATATAAATTTCCTAACTGACTGACACAGATCGGGAGTAAACATCTTAAAAACATTTGGATAGGTACTGATAATTTTAGTACATCTAGATAAAATATCCCACATTATAAACGACAATTTAAATTTTCAAAAAACATCAAGTGGATATTGTAATATTCAAATATGCCTTTCAGCTCATTCTATTTTCATAAGGTTTTTTCTCTTAATTTTTTGCTAAGGATCAGCAAACCACTTCTTCTTCTTCTTCAATTCCATTATTTGATTCTCCCAACAATTCTGTGCCAAGTTGGATCTCTCTTGGGTTTTAAGTGTTAATCCTTTGAATTCCAGAAATGTAAAACCTGAACTAATGTTGTGAACTAACCTTGTAGTTGTCCTACTCTACCCTACAGTGGATTTATGTTTTCATTCATAAACATGTAGTATTCTGGTGGTTATTGTGCATAAGTGAAGTGTATTGAAAATAATAAGTACAGAACATAAATTTTGAGATGCAAATCTACCTCGAGATCTCTTACAAAGTATAATACTTTTGTCAGAAAACTGTATGATATTTAAAACAAATTTTAGTACCGTAACAATAAATAGACTAGATATTACATACCTCCTAATTATGATAATAAACTTAAATAGTATTGAAATACTTGTCCTGTACTGGTACTGGTACCCACTACCTCATACTGTTTATCCCTCAAGGGTAGAATCAACTTGACAGCTCCAGCCTAAAGTGTGCCAAAGTTCATTGACAAGCCAATGAAAAGACAAGCAACATTATGTACGGTAGGGTATCGACCTCGCACCTTCACCCTTATTAATGCAACCCATTGAAATTTATATTGACAGATAATACCACATTTCCGATATTATCTCACAGTCACCATTTAAACTAAATTCTTTTCGTATCTACTAACTATCTAATGCCAGGTGCATTATCTTCAATATCAATTATTTCTAATGGCATAAATTTAAGCTTTTGTAGCCCTGTCATACTATGCTCCTTTTGCTTCTATATTTAAAGTTAAGGTTCTCTGTTGGCGGATAAATTAGGGATGACACACAAATAGTTTCAATGGGCACATGTAAGAGCACACTTGGCTTGCGTGAAGGAGAACACACGTCGTCTTAATTATGACAAGAGAAAAAGAAATAGCAGCAATATTTCAAGACACGCGCGATTGCACAGACGTTAAAAATTTTGCTCATCAAAGACTCACAATTAATTATTACAATAATATGTGTCTAATTATGGTTTACTAGTGTTCTCCTGATAGTCGAAATTCAACCATAATTATTAAATTGTAATTTTTTTACTGTTTTCTATTATTTTTTATTGGTAACATAAAAGCTCTTGACAAAGAGAGACGAGAAAAAGTCCTGAACTACTTTTTTATCCTTGTCTATTAATGTGCAGTTTCTTACAGATCGGTTTATTAATTACTTCGTCATTCTCGTGCCCTATTCCCAACACACATGAGATCGGAGCAGCAGGATTTTTTCTTCCATATGTTCCTATCAGTCGTTATCTCTTCATTTACCTACTTATTTTCCTTTTATATTATTTCTTACACATCTACACTTTCTTTGATCGTCCTCTACTTTCCATCCTTCCACTTTCATATTCATCACTATTTTATCCACGTGCGCTCTTTTCTCATAACACGATAAATGATTCCCTTTCAACTTTTCTACCACTAGGGCAATTATCAAACTCCCTTTAATATAATATCTGACTTTATCCATTCTTGTGACAGCACACATCCATCTCAACATTCGCATCCTAGTCAAATGGAATCGTTTCTCATCAATTTACTTACTAGCCCAACATTCTAATACATACAAAACAACAGGTCTTATGATTAATTACATACTCTATTTGGTTACATTAAAATTCTCTTGATTTACAATAATGAAAATTAATGCTATCGATTGCGATTTTAATGCAATAATTGGTAGTTTTATTGATTGTTTTAATAAAATTTATATATATTATATATAAGTTTAAATGAACAAAGTGTTGATACAATATAAAACGTAAGATAGAATTTACAACAATGGCGCCTCAACTAACGGTTATTTCGTTTATAAAAATCATAAGCAAGGATGTATCGCCCACACAGTGCCACCGTAGTATAATGATTGCAAATTGAGTCGTGTAGGCGTACTCTGAAACGAGATCTACAATTTGTTCTCATCCTTTGCTTTATGATAGATTATTGTATTCACGATTCATTTTTCATTGTGTTTCAATTTAGTACAAGCTACCACTCTTAAATAAATTCAAACGCTTTTCCTTAACTTAAGAGTATATTACGAGTCAACTCTATAATCCACAAAAACGTTTTAACTCGGAAAATAAATGGTATTCGGTATTCATGAAAAATATGAATGAAATAATGAATAAATAATAAACAAATAATCAATTTTGTTGAAAATTTTGAGAAGCAAGTTGAAGAAATTTATAATGAATATAACTTACCTTATAATTAATATCAACTTACTATTTCTTGTTCCAAGAAGAAAGTGTGTGAATATAAATGATTGCAAACTGCAATATTCATAACACATCCCTACCACTTTTCTAATAAAGACTAATGAAAATGTAGTCTAGACAATATGGATTAATTAAAAACCTAACGCTGGTATAGCGTCCAATGTCCTCTGTAATTGATGCATGCGCGTCAGGCGATCGCTTATTATATTGCTTATTAAAAAAGTGGTGTTACTCAGTGTCATAAGTGCCTTATGATATCATCGACGTAGTAAATGCAACAATTACAAAATAAAATAATTTATTTACAGGAAAACCTAAAACTTTTCATCAAACAAATTTATTTATGCAGACAATATTTTAAAAGGTTTACGTGGACTAAAAGTCTCATCTCGCTTTTTTACACGGTATAGGCTCAGTGCTTTGACCACAATTTCACCTGATGTTAAGTGACCGATGTGGTTCGGCATGGTAAACACACTGAGCCTAGGTAGTGGTTTTCAAATGATGCTGCCGGAACACACTTATTGGTATTTGGAGACAGGTTTTCAAACTTGAAGGTGGTAGCTACACAGGCAGGCATTATAAGGAAATACCCTAACACCATTTATGGTCTATCACCGCAAATCGCCAATAAACACAACCGTAAATCCAACAGGCGATAACTCTATACTACATATAAACAGCATTGTGTTATATTCAACTTCTTTTGTTGCCGCTATAACTTAGATATGCATAGCGACTCAAAGCGAAGGTGATAACGAGAGTCAAATCAAAGTCGCGTCATGGTGAGTCGGAGTGCCCACATTGGGCAGTTTCCCACTATTAATATGTTACACTCCCAAGTGCAATCATGGCACTTTACTATAATTTCTTGGCCGAAAAATAGCTCTTGAATCATCCATATACCTTGGAATACGTAGATCAATTAGTTGCCGGAAGATTAGATAGCGTCTCAGCAGTCATCTTAAAAACCTTATGATCGCCATGACTGCTTCAATGCCTGTCAGATGTTTCATTTGATAATCCTATCTTATACGAAAACTTCCTAATAGATTACACCTCACCGTTGGCAAATAACTACTTGATTACGTCAGATACATATTGGCAACTAGCTACGTATACTTTAGCAATATTTCGCGGCAAATTGATCTGACCTAAATACAATTTTTTTTTTTAAATAATAGTAATCCTAATCAAATTTACGGATAAGACCACGATGCGGGTGCCACAAGACCGGTTGTCGTGGAGATCTTTGGGGGGGCAATGTCCAGCAGTGGACGTATTTCAGTTGAATGGATGAACTAAAATTTAATACAAAAATTACTCAGCTTATAATAATAACAACAGTTCAACCAATAACTCAGCATAAAATCCCAGCTTTGAAATCCTTGTTACAGTTATAAGTGTACACATATATTTAACAATATTAACGTGTAGAGAACCATACGTAAAGATTTACACACGACAATGAAATCTTATGGCTTCCAGCTTATACATTGAAGTTCAGGTGATGCTTTCAATTGAAATACTTTTATTACGTATGTAAGAGTTTTAACCTACTTTTTATCAAATACAAAGAAACACAATATACATACAATCCTAGCCTAACGTTCAGTGATACTTCTGAAGTGCTGCAATATGGCAAATAAATGTGTCAATGTTAAACAAGGACTTCTTTCTGTTATAATTACGGGCTAAAAATTAACACTAGTCCAAAGCATCGTTAGCATCAACGTAATTCTAAAGAATCTTTCTCAATTAACCTTAAAAGGGCTATTTAGCCTCACCACGAACACCGTATCGTATGGTCCCACAATTAAGTCTCAAGATACTGGTAATTTTAAAATTATAAATCTTTATTTTTCTGCAACAAGGTGGTGCTATAAAGAAGTGTTTCGAGTGACAGATTTGTTTGCTCTGTTTTCGCTTCATAGTTACCTTCTGTTCTTTATTCGAAATGTCTAACGCTGTTGACCAGAAGGGCCTTGATAGCTTCACATAGGGTTTGTAGAGAGAGCTTAGGCCACTCAGGTAAAAAATGGTAACTGCACTAGCAGCAATACCTTGTGCTAGTTACTAGCACAAAGGCACTACAACAATACAAACTTCGACTTGGTTTTCAGCTTGAAAATCCATTCTAGCTAAACAAATAAAAACAAGTAACCATAACAAAGAAAAAAATGTCATTTACCGAATTCTAATAAATAAAAATAAATAAATAATATCAATATTAGAAAACATACGCAAATTTCAAATTTACTAATACCTAATTCGAGTAAACGAACATTGAATATTCTACAGTTATTACACATTCTGCAACCTTTTCTTTTACGATCAGTTAAGATTCTTATTAAAATCAAAGTTGAAATTAAAACTTATCAAATCTTAAATAAATATTTGAAAAATTAATTTTACTACGTTTCGTCTACTCGACATTATTGTAATAATGTCTTTGTTGGCAGCACTCGGTTTTATCGCAGACGTGATCTAAGGTCAAATGTAGGTAAAGTGGGTCATAAATGTAGTCCGTCCCTTTAATGCGGCTTCATACTAACTGTATACATTACAAAATTACTGTACCGATTCACATGATGTTGTTTTAAAACCATTGATTGTAATTAACACATTGAAGATAAAAGTGAATTGTGGCAAAATAAAAATGATCATATAAATATTTTATATAAACAAGACTAAAAACTATACGTCATCAATGGTTCAATAAATAAAAAAATAAAATCGGTTAATAAATAAAGGAGAATTTCGTACACTATTTGCCTATTTAGATACCTATATACAGATACATTGCGACAAATTTCAATATAACAGTGATAGATATTTTCGCATTAGGAAATCCGCTCCCATGATGGGAGCATGTTTAAATAAAAATAGTCGGTTTTTTTTTACATAGTTTGTAGGCTCAGTGCTTTGATCGCAATCTCATGTGATGTTAAGTGACGATGTGGTCTGGCATGGTAAACACACTAAGCTTAGAGGTGTACTGGCTGTTAAGCAATGCTGCCGGAACACACCTACAAGTGCTTGGCGAAAGGTTTTCAAACCTGAAGGTGATAGCTACTCAGGCGGACATTATTAGAAAAAGCCCTACAATCAGACTATGTTTCCCGCACGATGTTTTCCTTCACTGAAAACTTAGGTTGACTTGTAGAGTAGTATAGATAGACCCAAACCCGCGTCCATTGGCGGAGAATCCGGTCGCACTACCAACTGCGCCATCATCGCTTCATAAATTATCTTATTACTCACCAGCCCATATCCCAGGAGGAGTGGAAGGTAGGATGCGCACTCATAGCTCCCAAGGGCACTCCGAAACCAAACTCGATTTTGACATCGTCTGGTCTTCGCGGCCAGGAACCGCTCGACTCCTGATGTCCAGTACCACCGGTGTTCATATCATTCGTCATATCGCTAATACTCGCTATCAATTTATTATACCTACACAATATTTTCAATCAATTAATTTAGTTTCACGAAAATCATTAAATTTCGGATATTTTTTTTTAAAAAATACATTTTAAATCATTTGTTTTGAAAAAATATATCGAATCTTACTTAGTATTATGCATGGATGCATAGTACTGAAGTGGGATAATTATAATATTTTTAAATAAATTCGTTTATTAGTATGATAATTATTTAGAAATCTTTGGGAATAAACTCAAACAAAAAAAAATATCGGTAGGTACTTATAAATGCAACACATTGAAAAGTATTTTTTCCATTTATTTAGAGACCTAAAAAAAATTTTGTTGCTTATTAAGCAAATTTAATTTATAAACCAAAATATATACAAAGATATTATCACCATTACAAAAGCATAAATACGAATTATTCTAAAATATGAAATAAATATTTTGTTAGCTTACTCATTTGTATTATACTCGGGGTATTACTAAATTGCAAGTCGAAATATATGAAAAATAAAATTATTTATTATTTTATGGGAGAATCTCATTATTAATAATAATATATTTTTTTTACATATGAAATTTGTAGTACTAACAACATGAATACCTCATTCATTGTCTTTGAAACGGTGTGTTTAATAATGTTCACACACAAAAAACCAATCCGTAACGTGTACCTACGTAGTTACTAAACGAACAGGCACCAGAATAAACGTAGACAACGTGACTCCTACGATGTGCTACGACAACCAAACGCTACGAAACTACGTCCGGTAACGGCGATAAATCGCGACATACTAACTGGACTGGTCATGGTTTAGCAGAAGCGAGAGTTGCCACTCACAATTGAAATCCATTAAATAGATAGAAAATTGTTCCAGACAGATGCGGATTAAGCCAGTGCGGGACCTTTAATAAATTTTACCGGGGCCTGAAGTTTCATGAATACAAATCACATAATAGTCGAGTAATATCAAAATTATAAGTTTTAATAAATATGAATGTAAATATATGGTAAATGTACAAAACAATTTTTTTTTCTCTGTGTATCTGTTTGTTTCTGCTAATCTTCGGAACGGCTGGAAGTATTTTGACGAGACTTTTTTTGTAGATAGCTGAAAGAAACTTAGGGTACTTTGAAATTTCCAAAAATTATAGGGAGCCGTTTAAAAAAATTAAAATTTTAATAAAATCCAATTCAATACAGTTTATTTTTTATTTTTTTACACGGTATAGGCTCAGTGCTTTGACCACAGTCCCACCTGATGTCAAGTGACGATGTAGTCCAGGATGGTAAACACACTAAGCCTAGAGGTATTGGGTCTCAAGTGATGCTGCCAGAATACACCTATTGATATTTGGCGACAGGTTTTCAAACTTAAGTATGTTAGGTACCCAGGCGGGCATCATTAGAAAATGCGCTACCACTATGCAATGCCCTACCACCATGAGGTTAGTACCACTGGTAGATATTTGAATCAGTAAGAAATACTATTACTTAATGTTGTTTGCAAAAAAAAAATTTCGGAAAATAATTAGGGTTACGTATAAAAAAAATAATAACTATATTATGCAGTGAAAATTTATATTAAACGCGGGCGCAGCCGCAGGCACACAGCTAGTAAACAATATACTTAGAAGTGGATCATTTTATAAGGTAGACAAGTAATATTGGTACAAATACAATAATTTGCTAAATTCTAAGAAGTAATTTTTTAAGTATATTTTTAAATTGTGATAAATTTCATATTTCATCTTCAAAAAATATTGTCTTTAGTTATTACATGAAGTTTCAGGATGAATCATTGAAATCTTGGTAACCCCGAATCAAACAATAGGTCGACGTCCGTTACACTACCGACTGCCAACGCATTATTACTCTTTCATAGCCGATGTCCTAAATCTTGTTACACCTAAAATCATTTAAATCTATACTGTGACAAAGAGAAAAGATTTGTATTTTTGTATGTAATGAATAAACTAAAAAACTACTGGACCGATTTAGATGAAATTTGGTATGGAGATAGTTTGTAATCCAAGGAGTGACCTATCTGAAAATACCAAGGAAACGGGAATTACGCGGGCAAAACCGCGGAGAGCAGCTAGTAAATAATAATTGAATACACACACATTTTTTGTCACACTAAAAAAGGTAACTTAGAATGTAAAAATCGGATTCTTGGAAACGAGACGCCGTGAACATAAACTGAAAAATTAAAAATGGTTACTTGATTTTTTACACATTTTGAGGAAGATTGTAGTCTCAAAACATGTTTAAGGTAAGGGGCCGTACGTAATCATTAATGGGAGTTCTATGCTTTGATGATAAGCGATGATGGCGCAGTTGGTTGTGCGGCCGGATTCAGCATCAATGGACGCTAGTTTGAATCTAGCTATCCAACTCTAAAATCAGTCTGAGCTTTAGGTGAAGGAAAACATCATTAGGAAATGAATGAATCCAAAGTGGAGCATGGTGGTGGCATTTTCTTATAATGCCCGCCTGGGTAGCTACCACCCTCAAGTTTGGAAACCTGCCGCCAAATACTGATAGGTGGGTTCCGGCAGCATCACTTGAGGGCCAATACCACTAGGCTTACTGTGCCTACCATCCTGGGCCACATCATCACTTAACATCAGTTGACATTGTGGTCATAACCATGAATCTATACAATGTAAAAAAGAACACGCAGCACCCATTCCGCCTTAGGATGATGATTATGTAATTTTTGTTTTATTTTTTTAATTATAGCAACACTACGTGAGTGTTGAGAGGGAATAAGAGCTGTGATTTATATTATTGATAAGGTAAGGTAAAAAATTACCCAAATTTTCCTTTACTTCATAGTTAGGCGGTCCCTAAGTCAACGTGATACATTAACTATGACGTCAAAGACTACTTACCTAGCCTTTCAGAGGTATCTTAAAACGAGGTATCTAAAGACCTATGACCATATATGAATACGGTACTCAGTTGGGACCAGCTCTTGATTACACTTTGAACACAGCAATTGATGATATCTTTATTTCTTAATAGTAAATAGGTACCTTCCCGCATATCTTCCCGTGGGCGTCTTAAAAGGCGACTAAGGGATAAACCAAAGGATGGGCAGCAGCATCCTCCGAGTACCACAAACACCTGACTGCGATCGCCAAACCACCTGTCAAGCGTGGCGATTTTGGCGATTTCCTCTTTTTTTAAGGAGACTTATGTCCAGCAGTGGACGTCTTTTGGTTAAATCATTCAAGTAGATCTGCACTGCAAAGTACCTAGACTTCGGTTTAACGTAATAAAAATAAACAAAGAAAATAATATTGATTCTTACTAAAATGAATAAATTAGTTTCACACCCTCTCCTCCTAGTGTTGTTATAAATAATACCTCAGAAACATAAGGTTCAAGGTCTGCGATTACACATTTCCCCGTCGCCTCATTTGGTGGTCGTTAGTTATAATTTTTCGCTAAAATTTGTTATTTGTATGGACAATGAACACTAAGGCAAACTAAAAAGGAAATAGTATAGTCTGGCTTTAATTATAAAACTGGATAAACTGGCTTTCTTTTTTTATATGTTTCCAAAATAATTAGAGAATGTTGTTTACATTTTTTAACCGATCAATATTTCTAAAATTTACAAAAAACAAAAACAAATGTTAATCCTTTATTAAATATCATTAACCTTGATTTACTAATAACAATTATTTAGAATACTATAAGCTATGAAAAAAATGAATAAAAAATTATTCACCAAAATCAAAATCGAACAACGACTGAAAAACCGGGCCAACAAACACACCAATTCAAATGACCGAAAGTTCAAAGAACCTTACACCCTTACGTCCTGAATAAAACCTATTATTACATTTTAATATAAGTCTACAATTAGTGCAGACAACAAACAGTAATCCGGTTACTATACTCGACAGGTCTCATATGTTATTAAGGCTATAGAAATCGTTATAATCTGACCATTATAAGTAAAGAGTTGGTTTCCAATCAATGCTTAAAATATTCTTGTTCTCGGTTGGTTGATTCTTATCGAATGATAACATTTTGACGCTTTCTAATTACCCACTTAGTTAGTTGATTTCTCCTATTTCATTTTTAGTTGTTTAATTTATTTCTTACATATAACAATATTAATATGATTTTTTCTATACTTTATACTCTATAATTCTATATTGAATTTAATTACGCAAGAAATGAAAAGGCCCTCATATCGACCTCATTCGATATTACTTGTTTGAATCTTTAAGAAATATTGACTAAAATTATACTAGGAAATGCAATTATGAATTAAAACTGATTATTTAACTTACTAACGAATGACGTATAACTAACGTTCATATTGATCATGTTCAAGAGACAGAAAATCCAAAAAAATTGAAATTTTTTCGACTTTTTGAACTATCCACCACGTAGCATTGTATTTTCTTTACTTTATTTACTTCAAGTAATAAGAATGCACCTTCATTCTAATCTTAGCTTATACTGTATTACAGTACTTACACAATAAATAAATATTTCAATAGATTACATTTTTATATTCAAAACGATACCAAATAAGAAAAATGATTACCAAATATTAACAAAAGCACAAGACAATAAAAAAAACACAAATACAAACAGAAGACTTTGTCGAAACCATAACAGTCAATTGCCTCACAAGCATTAGCAGATTTCCCTAGTATATCATTTTCATATTGCTTCAAGTACGGCAAATACCTAAGTACCATGTTGAGCATGGGACCTCTTTTAATGGTTTTATTCCGTTCCAATTCTTCTGGAGAAATACTGCTACTATCTCTCACTGATATTGGATTATCAGTAACATCAATATTATCAGGGAAGTTCCTCAGATCTCTTCTTACCTAAAGAGTATCACGATACTATAATTTTTCAATATCACTATTACAAATTATAATTATGAGGTGCAATTCGAGCTTACCTTTTCGTGTGATACACGCACTATTGGTTCCAATGTTTGCTCCATACGATCTAAAGCTTCTTGCAACTCTTGAACCGTTTCAGCTGTAAATTTAAGTTATTTTATTATTTTTAAAGCATATTCTTTGATAATATCCTTTACTTTAAACAGCTTTTTTTTAAAATATCACTTTGTTTATTCACACTTACAATCATTGACATAATCTTCCAGATTATCTCTAACTTTAAATGGCTCGTTAAACCACGGAGTTACGTTTACAATGACACTATTTGTTGAAAAATTTCTGGAATAGTATTATTGAAAGCTTTGAATGAACTTGTTACTTCGATTGAGTATAGTTCTGTAATTTAATTATGTATTTTAAAAGTCTGAAGATCCTATTTGTTGGCTAAAACAGATTTCTTTATTCACGCACCGTTAACATTCATTTCTGTTAGTGGCTCTACAAACGTTATGTTTTCGTTTTCAGATTCTATTATACCATACTCCGCATAAAATTCCTTTTCTCTTTGTAATACACCATCGATTTGACTTTCATCAATATCTGCAACATACGGTGGAACATCTTTTATTATTTCACGGTATTCATTGAATTATATTTAATATAAGCCACTTACTTTGTGCACTGATTTCATTCTTTACATCATTTAATTCTTCTATATTGTACGCTTTCGGCCTACCAATAAAACTTAATTTTCTTTTAAAGCTTTTACTATTATTAGTTATATTGTCCTCTTTTATCATGTTTAAAATGGCACTCCTGTTATGCGGAAAGTTTTCATTAGGCGCAATTTTGTAAACGTCCGCTTTTGCGTCTTCTAATGAAATAAATTCTGCAATATCTCGCTTCTGTATCGAACTATAATACGGTGTACTTGTTTCAATATTTCCCATTGTGATAATAGCTAGTTTTTTCAGATATAATTCATCCAAGCTTCCGCGATAATTTAAATTATCTTTACCTTCCATTTCTAGGAGCGTATTTAGAATAATATGTTCTTCTAGAGTCATAGAATTGTCTAAGTCATGAGTTTCATCTAACTCTGGTTCTGTAAATGAATTATTCTATATTGGTTTGGCTTGGCTTTTATATTGGCTTCTGCATCTTAATTTTCATTATTTTTTCTCAGACATTATTGCTGTAGTTTTTTTATCAGCAAAAGTGACTTGGTGTAAATGTGACTGCTTTTTATTCGTTTCACGTAATTAAAATTGTATCTTTAGGAGCAGGAGTAGATTTGGGAAACATAAGATTGAGAAGTGATACTAACGATAGGTGCAGAGAGCGGTCAGTATGCGGTCAGGTTCAGATCGCGAGCTGCACGCAGACGCAGGTACTGCAGGTAACCACAGCGCACGTGACGCTGGTGGACCACGTGGCGCAAAGTTACACACCAACCGCTCGACGCTTCGTAGGCGACCTTGTGATGTTGCCTATATTTATTTGTATACCACATAATTTACAAGTATTTTTTCACTATCACTTTATAATTTAGACTTTTAATTACTTCCTTCATATACGATGTTTAGGACAATATCAGCCAGTAAAAGTCTCACCGCTTAGTTATTCCCTGGTTGAATTGAATCCCTATTGAATTAATAACTATGTCAGTTATCTCATATGGTGGTACTAATAGAACATTTATGCAACGTTCATTGAGCTGGCTTATGATGTTTTCCTTCGCCATCATCCTTAATGTTATGTTCATAAATTCAAATTATGTATCAGTTCCGAGTGGACATCACATTGACTTTTCATCGGTCTTAACTATTCGAACACAAAAATATTTTGCCCTATTAAAAAATAAAACTGAGTGGCAAATACAATTATATCGACCGTAAACTGCAAAAATCTTAATATACCATTTTTCAAATATTTCTTTACCATGAAACGGCTATGTCCACATCCCACCATGTATGTATTCGCCCATAGTATTTGTGCGAAATCACCATAAAAAAAACCGCTGTCGTTAGGAGGACTAAAAAGAAAAACATTTTTTGTTAACTGAACTGTGATTTCGTTTCAAATTAGTTTGTGCCCTGTAAATCTTAGCCGTTTTAAACGGTAAACCGTTATAGTGACTCTCTTCGGCTTGTCGAGTCTCGGGATGACCCAGTGTATACTGAAAAACTTCGCCTTCGCTAGCCTATATGACAATAACGTCTGGTGCTGGTTTTGATCTTACCATAAATCAGACACTACCATAATATAATAAAGAGTAAAATATAAACACTAGTATAATTTTTATTAATTCATAATAAGGCCACATCATCAATATTATAAAAGTTACTTTAGAGAATTTATCATTATGTGGGTATTACTTACGTATCTGCCAAGAATAAGCAGTGCTCGTTTCCTTTATATTTATATCATAAAAATTTAGTTGTCAACATATATAAGTAATTTTCATGAACTTAATGCTTCAGTATGGGACCTTAAATAACGCTATAGAATTTCGTAGGTTACCGTTACAAGATACATTAAATAGACTCTTAGAGAAGTCGTTCTAACTTTCAATACTATTGATGGGAGGTATTGAGGGCTTCATTGGCAATGTGTTTTATACTCTATCGATCGGTATGAGTTTAAATCATACAACTATCCTGAACTTTTGATGAAAGAAAACAAAATGTGGAAACCATAAAGCAGGAGAGTAGAGCTTCTTTTATTATCCACCTGACTAATAATCACAATCAAATTAAAAAAAAACTATCTGTAAGTTCCCATGAGCGTGGTCGTTAAAGTATTTTGGATATTTTGAAACTCCCTTCTTTCCTTGCCAGCAATAGAAAAGCTCCCTCCCTCCCTTGATTACGTAATCATTGGCATATGTTTAAGAAAAAGAACGAAAATTAATTAGTAAATATTTTTTATGTAATTCAGAACCCCCGTCTTCCATGTCATACAGACATAAGCAAAGCATAGACAGCGCCGCCGCCGCCCAACCCGCCATTGATGCTTACATAATGCTTGAACAATCCCTATTGGCGTGTTCCGACAACTTCACTTGAAAATCTATCACTTTGGTCATAGAGTGATATTGTGATTATTTTTCTAAGGATTTAACTGAACCTTACGGTTCATAAGAGGTGACATTTCCCTTGTAGTGTATATTCTGCATATACCACATGTCAATCATAGATTCGACACGAAGTCCCGGCGCTTCTCCGATCACGGAGGCAACGCACTGACCGATAGTCGTGGAATCTATAATTATAAGACGCCTGTCAACTAAAAATAACCTCAAACTATTTTAATTCTATTGATAACTAAATATAAAGTTCAAGCATCGCAGTTTACTAATTTGAACTTATGATTATGTCAAATCAATTTATTTCTCATTGTTAAAATTTTATGTCCAATGGAAAACTTTCTTATATAAATGTCGAAGTAAAAACCATAACAGACGTGCGGACCGGACCTTCCACATGGTACGGCCGACGACCGAAATTATCAGTCGCCTTTTAGGCACATTCAGGTACAGATGTCACTATTGAAGCGTGAAAAAATTGCTACTGCTGTAGTGGCAATGTTAACGTCGAAATATTACAAAAGACGACTAAATAACTAACGAAATTTCTATTTTTTCAGGCGGTGTTAATTTTAGAAGCATGACCGTACCTGATTGTGTCTACAAGGCAACTTCGGTCAGTTTGGTCGTTCGCCGTACTTGATGGATATGATGGACATTGATATATTATACTACTCTTTTTAGATGCATATAAAGAGATTGGAAGTGCAATGATCACTTATACCATGAATACGAACTGCGGTGTGCCTACTTTATTTAACATCAGATAAAGTCATTTTGCCGAGCTTGTTAAAAAAAGATTTAAAAGATGTGGTTACAGATTTTGGTAGTCCTTCGTCGTCGATATCTTACTCGCGTATACCATGCGTAATCACGTTATACCTTTACAGTCATCTGCTCCTAACCGATTTCGATTACAGCGATTGCATGAAAACGCCATTGTTGGAAATTTAGAAGGAATTCCTACGTTCTGATCTGCCATGTGCACGCAATAAAAAAAACCTTTACAGCAGGTAATATTTTTATTATTCTACAAGCAGTCCCGGGGAACTTCGTACTGCATACATAAGAATCGATAAATGCGTTCCATACAGTGTATGAGAAAATGCATTTTCTTCATAATGTTATTTTTCTCAATTTCTTTCCGTTGTTTTATTAGTAATTTTGCTATCTGGTGTAGAGGCAATTCCAACAAATCAAAGATCTTAAAAATCTGTTCAGTCGTTCTTGATAAATGGTGAAAATAACCCGACTTTGTTATATATGTATAGACTTTCGCGTCACGCTCGAGAGAGAACGCAATGTTTAAATCGAAAAGCGGTGTGTGACCTTGACACGCAGTTACCAGGCACCGATTTCCAAAATTTATTTCAATTAAAATTGTGAAAAAACGTTTTTTTTTTTGTTTTACCAGGATGAGAGAGGGACTTTTAAATGATTGATAAAAATGTCACGTGATTATGAACGAACCCTAGTGCGGGGTGAGGGAACACAATATGTGTCATCAACCGCTGCGCGGGAAAACGCACTGATGCCTTATTAACGTTCCGCGCTGCTATACCCGCCTTACCTCGTACCTCACCTCCAATCATATCTAAAAATTCATCACCATGGCCGATTCTTATTAGGTGGAGGGTAAAATAAACGCAATTATTTATACTTTATGGAATTAAAAACCAGCTTTACAGACATAAGTCGCGGCAAACGTCGTTTTCCTCAGGGATCCTCGGAGCGCGGCATTGGTCAGCCCACAGCTGAGCTTCACGTGCCAGTTCTTCAACCCAACGCTGCAAATCATTCCGCTATTATATGTACGTTCGTAATAAAGTCCCAACTTTAGCATCTCATGAATAGCGTTCGAGTGAAACGAAACTGCTTAAACTGTATGATTTCAATTAAGATTGTACTCCTGTAAGAGAGTGCCTTAAAAATCCAGTGATCACTTGTAAAATCGGGGTGTTAAAGGCGGTTAAAAGCATTTTTTAAAGTAACATTTATTCGTCTGTCTGTCTGTCTGCTAGTTGATTAGAATAATTAAAAAAAAATAATCAAATAAAACCGGTACAAAAATGAGCATTAGCGAGTTCCTTCTTACATCTTTATGTTTACATTATATAAAAATCTGTCTGTCCAGTCAAATTTGTTGTACGCGAGAAAAACCGCTGGGATACAGATAGTTATATATAATAAAAGGCAACGTTTCTCTGTCTGTGTTTTAGTTCGCTTGTAACTCAAAAATCACGGAAACGATTTACATTATATTTTATTTAAATCAATAAATAAATGAAATTAAGTCGACAAAAAATGACCACGCTCTTTTATAATACTTTTACCTAAAGTAATCGTAACGCATAACAAAAATGTTTAAACCCGAACAGAAAAAACGCGTCCATGTCTAATTACTTATGAGAAAAAAAATTACAGTATAGATTTATACTAATTTAAGCATATTTCCAGCCGGAGGCAGGCCACGTAGTCGACCGCTCGCCGCATCACTTCTCCTGCGATTCAGTCTAGCTATTATTCGTGCTTTTTCATCCTTCGTTAACTGTGACTCGATGTATCCATGCAATCCGACCCAGGACCATCCTTAGGTTTTGAGAAAAAAAAATAAAAAAAATTCATTTTTTTTAAATGACTTCACATTTTGTTATTGCCAAACAAAATATATAGGAAATTCGCTTTTCACAGCTCATAAAAATATGTCAATAGATGGTATCAATTACTATGGTATCCATGTAACTGTGGCCCGCGGTGGCACCTCACATTAAACTTTGTGTCCCTTGACTAGAAAAGTATAACGACCACTGTGTGTTAGAGTTTATAAAATATATATTTGAGAAAATCCTTAAATAAAGTCATTAATGTAGAAGCAGACTTTTCCTGTGAACGTTCGAGCAGAAACCAAGCTTTTTGACTGCACTTTACGATATTAAATAAATCACGGTACAAGAACTATGAGGACACCTTTTTTTTTTTTTGACGGGGGTAAATGCATTTACCCACTACCCTTACCTATTACATTAGTGAGACCGAAGTCCCCCAATGCATCCGTACACGGAGGGTACGACTCCGTGCCAGTGTGGGACTCGCCCGGACGTGAAGCGTCCGGAAATACGCACTCAAAACCCCCCGGGGCCGTCCGACTATGCCGACACCTACCCATTCATTCATTTTTTTCATTCTTCAACCATAAAACATTATTTTTTGGACATAATTCTCTTTCAAAAGGAGGTGATTTCCATAATCGCCATGCTTGGCAGGCTGGTAGGTGATCGCGGTCTGGTGTTTGTGGTGCCCATCCCCTGGTTTAACCCTTAGTTGCCTTTTACGATACCCACGGGAAGATATGGGGTGGTACTATTCTGAACCGGCACCATATGCTATTACGGCACGATCCCCGATAGATTAGAACCTATCGAGAGTTAGTATACTTCCAGGCTACATTTACCACGGCAAAAACCTCTAGGAAGAACTGGACACACTAGTAAATGTGGTATAGCGTTATCGCTTTGTGTAAATCCCTTATAATTTATCTAATTTAATAATTAAAAACCATGATATTATTTTCCGTTTTCTATACTTACTCGGAACTGACAGAATGTATGAGCATTAGTATTGGCACACATCCTCGCCCCGCAGTAACTCACAGAGCTACCCAAAACCGCTACAATTAAAGTCCCCACAATTAACACAATAATCCAAATCACTTGACTGTTTACATTTAATTTTGAACATCTTTTTATTACATTTTTGAAAATGCGCGAGAACATTTTGACGTTTAACTACATGTCTCTCTGATGAGTTTATGTTAAAACATATTTATCGAAGCCCTTTCTGACAGTTTACAAAAAGTTACGAATTCATGTTTCAATCAAAGAAAATAACAAGAAAAAGGATTTATTGGCGGTATTTTTTGTATGCGTTTAGTGGTTTTTACATTTTATTCATAAGTTTGCTGCTCTATGTTTTATGTAATATTTGTTATATTCTACGTGATATCGTTTCTTTCGTCTGTATCAGCGTGTTGAAAATAACGGGGAACATTAATTCTTAGGCAACACAAAAACTTTGTGGAAAGTTTTAGCGCAAAATAGTTGTTTTACTAGCAGTTTGATTACTAATACAAGACTCGAAAAATATAGTTAACTACATGATACTGGCAGAATCATGTACGTAAGTCATAAGTAAGTCGTAAGTCATAGATTATCATAAACTAAAAAAAAGAGGAAAGTTGATAGATACTTTTCGGTGTGTATTATCATAATATCGAAATAACTTATTGACGTGATGTCGAGTAAAGCATAAATAAATAAGAAGCCGGATACAAATTTCTTTTTTGCCAGTGTTAACTAACTGAACATTCTATCCCTACTCTCTAGTGTAGTAATGTTAAATTATGAACTCATAAATCAATGCAGTATGTAAACAGTTACCACTGAGCTATAATATGTAGGCATTTAATTATACCGTTATGACCTTGGGTTACTAAAATCTCGTTTTATACGACCAAATAATATACAATAGACACGTAAATACGTCACGAGTCTTTAGACAAACAACACTGTTCACTATTTACTCGAAACATTTTTGGTATCCTTCTGATTCTTTGATAAAAGACTAGACTGGACTGACTGGGTCGACCCACGGTCCTGATATATCAGTGGATCAGAGAGAATGCCTTAAAAAGATCCAATGGCTCTGTATACATACATATGACAGGTATATTTTTGTTATTAGGGTATTTACAAAGGTTTCTTCTTTTGCTCCTATTTTTTTTAGGTACAATAAATTAGTTTTGTGTTCCTTGGATCGATCCTTCAAAGTATAATACTTACAAATTATTTGCTTTTTTCCTATACATTTAAAGCGGTACTATTTTTCTATTTTTATTTGTTTGAGGGACTACAAATAAAAAACGTTTATATTAATAAACATAGATTTTATTAATATTCTTTATATTCCACTATAATATAATCAAATAAAACAATAAATAACAATTAGTCTTTATCAACCCAGTGAATTACATTATTTGTGATTATTTCAATATAAATTTATTCGTTCCTATGATTATTATTTTCATAATATACATAAATTATAATAAAAAATGGTTTAGTTAAGTTCATTATAAATTAGTTTCAATCCTCTTCCAGGTGATTAAATATGTAGAAAAAATAAATAAATAAAAGGCACCTTGTACCTACGGATATTATATAAAATTAATTTAGTAATCAGAATACAAAATTCAATACTAGATAATCTATGGCCACTAAACATTTATTGTTCGTTGCATAGTATCCGAACATAAATTAATATTAAAAAAAAAAACAATTATTTATATACAAATACCTGTAGCTAATGTACAAAAAAACTTTTAACAATTTAATTGAAAAATTTACCAAAAAAAGAAACAATAATATACATTGTCGTAGAAAATATACATTATGATCATTATAAGTCTATTTAAATACATTTATTTTATATATTTAGCTGTAAGTCGATCTAAAAATAATAAAAATACATAAAAGAATATAACGGAAAAACTTTCGAGGCGATATAAAAAAGTTTAATGCTTACTCGCAATTGCGACCATAGACACTACCCCATTTCATTGGTAGTCATCTCGCTCGCTCTTGCTGAGGACATAGAGCGCCCATCGCAAGTACTTCGTACCAAAGATAACAATAAACCTCGGCGAGTGGGAGCGAAATGGCTATACCAATAGAATGAGATAGTACCATAAGAACGTACGAGAAAGAAAGAGTACAGGTAAAATTATTTATTAGGCAGATGTGTGTTATGTGATGTCCATAACTTTTTATTACTTATAGTCTGTCAATAAATATCATTGTCGTCGTAAATCCCTCTAAAATGGTTGGAATTATGAAACTCAGGGGGCGTTCCAGTATGACGTAAGCATCAATGGGAGAGTCTGTTTTACTAATTTTTGATGGCATGTGTAGGGGGTCGGAATGATGATGACTTGAGCAAAATTGGGTTATTAAATCTAGTTTTTTTTAATTATGCCAATGCTTAATGGACACTTATTTATTTATATCATCTATACATATAATAAAAATGTAACGGATCGCTGTCTGTACATGGAAGATATATTATTAGGACCTTTATAAACGCAAATAGCACCCAAAACAATGATTCTAAAATTTTTTGTCTGTTTGTCTGTGCGTTTGTGCATGCTAATCTCAGAAACGGCTTATCCGATATGGATTTAGTTTTCACTACTATATTGTAGTAAGCTTCACTTAACATTTAGTGTTTGTTTTATGTCAATCGGTACATACATAAAAAAGTTATGTCAATTTAAAGAATCGCGTCGAACATTTATTCTATCTAAATTCTTTCTCTGTTCAGATGCATTGACTGAAACTTTACTAAACTCCATAATAATGGTCTATATAAAAGTATGATTATATAATAATAATAATAATATGATAATAAATAGAAGTTAAAAATGATCAGTTTCGGAAATTTTAATATTCCAATTTAATTTGACCTCAGATTTATATCATCATTCATATGAAATAGGGTTCAGGTTAGGCTGGCAATTGTGGGTTGTTTATATATGTATAAATAAAGTACGCCGAGAGCCGGGCCGCTTTTCGTTGCATTCGATAACACTGACTGTTTGCATATTTCATTTATTTATATTTTAGGGTCTGTAAATACATATTGTATGTATATAGTATAGGTTAATTTGTTTTCATGTTAGTCGACGTAAACACGTCTTATTAGTTAAACTGTAAATACAAGTTTATACAAGTTCTTAATTTTTATATTTAAATTTTATGTTTAAATAATAATTTAGTAATTTGCGATTAATTAATACATGAGTGAAACATACATTAAGTGAAATTTTCACTTTTAAATTTCTGATCCTGCAAAACCTGATAGAAACAGGGATTTTAACAGGTGATAGTGTATTTATTCCTCGGGTTCCTCTCATTCCAAACAATTTTCCGTTTAGTTTTATACGAGTCCAGTTGCCAGTGAGCTTATGACCAGTTTCGCGATGACAATTAATAAAGCCCATGGTCAGACGCTAAAAGTTGTGGATGTGGATGTAAGTATTAGCTGTTTTTCTCACGGTCAGCTTTATGTGGCATTGTCACATGTTAATAATCCTAGCAGCCTGTATGCTATGTTCCCCAATGGCTATACGATGTAACGACGGTGATTATAATCCAAAATAAACCAAAAGATACATCCAAAAAATGCTGCCCAAAGTCACTATTCCACGCGGACGAAGTTGTGGGCACAGCTAGTTAAGAATATAATTCACCTAATCTAACCCTAGAACTTGGCTTTAAATAGAAACAGCAATACATTTAAGTTTGAAATCTTTAATTTATTCGATAAAAAATGAATTCAAATTAAACTTCAAACAACGCCCTAAAGTATACCTGTCTACCCTAATCGCGAGACAGCTCTTCTGCAATTTTAAAGTAATTAAAAAAAGTCAATCTTTGCTTTGGCGAATCAATTGGCAATACTTATTTATAAATATCTAATAATTTCATAAAATAACCTATAGTACAAAATAAATTAATTATATTAAGTAAATTATTCTTGAAGAATTCATCAAGAATAAATATTATACCAAGATTGTGCAAACCGTAACCGCGTGCAAGAAGTTTAAAAATTGCCAAGAAATTTAAAACTGGGCAAAAAGTTTAAAGCCGACCAAGAAGTTTAAAACCCTCAAAATGTTTAAAACGGTCCGGTAATGTGGTCTAACCGTACTATATGTTTATTTTTTATTTATTTTGTTTAAAATAACTAGTACGCAGTATTTAATTATCTTCCGGTTTGGGTAAATAATACATGGAATCAATAAAATACTTGGTTATGTCTGAAACGAGGCTCCTGTCGGATATTTCTTGAGCTACACCGTATATCGCCATCTGGAATATTAAAAATAATTCTGATTACATAGTTGTGCCCGCGGCTCCTTCCGCGTGAGATTACGTGTTTTTAAAATGACTTGCCTCCCTATTCCCCCCTCCCCCCGCCCAATTGAAGTGAGTTGTGAATATTTCTTATTCATACCGAGTTAAATATTCGTTGGTTTAATTAAATATTGTAAGGAATACAATACACTAATTAATGTTAAAATGCATATACTAAAACCTGACCAGATCATATACATATAATGTAAAAGTAAATTACAAATCTATATACATATAACATAACATAAGTTCACGCTTGTTATCCCCGAAAGGTTAGGCAGAGGGGAAATAGCGAACTACACCACCCACATTCCGCCGAGCTTAGTTCCGTCCCAGATGTGACAGGGGGCGAGCCTGTCGTCATATCGGGCACAGATTCCACGTTCCGGGATGATACTGAACGGAAAAACCCAATACCACTTCACCCGACCCGGGGATCGAACCCGAGACCTCAGAACGGCAGTCGCACCGTAATACAACTGCGCCACCGAGGCAGTTTATATATCTATCCTGGTCACGTTATGACTTGAGAACGGCTTTACCGATTTCATTATTTTTTTAATGTTTTGTAATACTTAGTATAAGGTTCTTAGATTTAAAAAAATTTAAGAAAACTTAACGACAATATGAAATTTTGTAACGTAAACCTCATGGCGTTTGACATAACTGTCAATTGTTTGACAGTTGACGTGATTGACAGAATGTTGTAAATATATGCATACCTATGTCGTTTAAAACAGATGCATCGGTTGGATTTATAAAAAAATTATAACTATCATTTCTTGGTGCACATATTTTATAATAATGTTTTTTTTTAATGAATTATACAATTCGAATTCAATATTCATAGTTAAAGACAAGACAAAGTATGTCGGGTCAGCTAGTATGTACAAGCCATGGAAATATAAATAATAACGTTTTTTTTTTGTTCTTCATTTCAAATATAATAGTGAAATTATTGTTAGCAAGTAAATAAAGGTAATACACACCCTTGCCCTGTACTGGCGACGAAGCCGAGTGCAGACACGCTAGCGCCGTCTCCCTCACGTCCGATACGAACCTCTCTTTCATTCCCGGCGTAGTGTGCGCGTGAGTCACGCATATATGCACCCTGTATCAAATATATGACATATATAATGACTTTCTTTAAAAATTTTATAAAACCATTTGAATTCATAATTTAATTAAACCTTTTAAGTTGATAATAACAAATATAAGAACAATAAAAAAAAACGTTTTAAAGGGAAGTATTTACTATTTCATTTCATTTATTTTCATTGTTTTTATTGTGTAATATTAAAGTATTTCAAGAAGGATAATTAATGCGTGCCTAAAACAATGAAACCTAAAATATTTACTAAAAACACATTTAAAAAAAAAGTTTGAGGGATTACTATCGCTTATTATGACATTTCTAAAAAATACCTAGTTAGAGTTAAACATGGCGTAAGAAATCTCAATTTAATTTCTACAAAAACGATGGAACTTATACTTCGGAAATTACAGAAATTTTTGAAAGTGAGAGTATCAAAAGCAATTTTGGGTCTCAAATTTTTTAAAAACATTAAACCCATTTTTTTCTTAGTTGTCGACCTTAACACAAATTAACGATATATTTAAACAATAAATAAAGATTTCCCATTGTAACTAATAAGTATTATTAATACCAGGATACGTTAATGATTTTTCTAGTTAAAGTCTGTTTTTTTTGTAAATTTAAAATCAATATAATCATAAAAATATGAACCTTTCCTATTTCCTATCCTATATCGTCAGCAACAATACAAAAATAATATGAAAAAAAAAAAGAATCGGTTCGGTGTATTTGTCGATTTGCCAGAATAAAATAAATTTATGATACACATATATTAATATAGATAAAAATTAGGTTTGCGTTAAGTTATATATATTTTTCTAAAATCGTTGAAAATAAATATAAACTCACCCCGAAGGAAACTGGAGGGCATTTAAACTCCACCCCTTCTTGTGCAGTAGCTCGGCCATTTTGAATATATCGAACTGTTTCGAGCCGAACGCTACCACTGTCGTCGCCGGTTTGCCGAATATAAATATACCCTCAATACTGCGCAACCTGAACGTGATACACGGTGTCTCAGTGCCTCGGTACACTATACTTCATATGTGACAATTTAGGGAACGCATGTGGCTCAAAAGGGAGAGAAATGGATCACTTTTTTTACAATTTCCAAAATTTTCCTATATCGGCTTTACTTGTATTTAAAGATAATATTCTGAACCTAAGTAAAAATCTTTGGTAACAAAGGTTGATCTACCAAGCCACCCAGAATCAAAACATGTTTTGGAAGCGATGATAGCACAGCGGGTAGTGCGGCCGGATTCCGCGTCAATCGACACGGTTTCGATCCTCACCTATCCGACTCTAAAACCGGCCTGAGCTTTCGGTATAGGAAAACTTCGTGAGGAAACCATAGCATGGTGGTAGATGATAGTAAATCAGAAGGCTTATGGACAATACCCTACCGCAATGCTATGGTGTTCATGGTAAAAACACAGACTTACTGTAGAATGATCTACCACTAAGTCATCAATGTTTCAAACCATATATATATATATAATTGCCCAATTATGGTTAATTGGAGTGAAGACACGTGATTATATCCGCTGGGTGCAGTTTTTCTAGAATTTCTAAAGGACAACATTACCTACTCAAATAGAATGTATTGTTACCAAAATAACCTGGTTACATGATTTCAAGCAAACAAATTAAGTAAACACAACATATCTCTTTATTAATCATGAGATTGAAGGTTTACAATTTTAAACGGTGATGTGAGAACTTCATAAGTAAAGATCTAAGAGTAATCATGTTTGATGATATAGTTTTAAATTTGATTATATTTAGATATTATTTAGAATGCGATTTATTAAAAAAAATAATTAAGAATCTATTAATTTATTGTTTGTTTTAATATTTAATTGTTATTAAAGAAACCCAACCCAACCCTACCCCCCCCCCCCCCCTCAACCCGAAATGGAACCATTTTGTTATGCTCCTTAAGATCGAGTGAACGTTAGCGATGTAAATTGATTTTTTAATCGTCTTTGTTACAACATTTTTTTTTTTGCATTTACAACAAAAACTTAATTGGGTTACCAAAAGTGTAAAGGGCATTAACCCCTTGAGCTCTAACCTGGCGTTTACGCCAGCTTTCCATTGTTTTCCTAATGTCTCATTTTTATGGGTAATCGACATATTGAGGTCCATTGCGTGGTTTTATGAGTAGTTAGCGGATAAACAGACAGGCAGACCGATTTTATGTTAAACAGTGAATTATACGGTGGTATATGAGTAGTATAGAATCAAAAGTGGCTATCTACACTTTAACTCATTTTTGGCAAAGTGGCAAAAAAAATGTTTTTTTTTTAAATAATTTCTAAAGTAATCAGTGACGACTGATGTATAAACTGTATTTTAATCTATAGGTAGTTCACATAACAACATGAAGTAACATGAAGGTTAATGGCACAAAGTTTAAAAATAAACGAATATTAACGTTGTTTTTTTGTTGCTGCGCGATTGTAGATGGCCGCCTATGATTCTATACGGCTCATGTAATGATTGCAACTCACTCGTCCTCTATATATCTGGCTGTTCTGATGATCTCGTCCGTCATACGAACGTATCTATCCTTGCCGATGTACATCATCGTAGCCCAACAGGCCGCTATTAGACCACCGGCCCTACTGCCTGATAACAAAACCGATTCTTCATCATTCTCCCGCCCTTTTCCCAATCGACCTTGGGTCGGCGCTGTATGTTTTATTCTCCCATACGTCTCTATCAACCGTCATCTCATCATTTACTCTTCTGCTTTCATTCTCCCCACACACACTCCATCCATCTCTTCTTGGCTGTTCTCTCCCCTGTCATTTTTTTTGTGACATGCGTTTCGTCTCTACACAAAACATGTCCGTCAAATTAAAGGTACTTTATTAAATTTAAGTCCTGAGAAAGCTCTTATGAATTTCAACACACCACCACCGGTTTGGAAAACAATCCAGTCATCGATAAGAACGGGCGAGAAACTGGATCTGGTTTTTTTCTTCTTCATATGTTCTTTATAGAACTATACAACACATAGTTACATGGTTTATTAGTAGATGGACAGAAAATCGTGTAATTTCCAGACATCACTGTCGTTCACATAATGATACATACATACATACATATGCTCACGCCTGTTTTCCTCGAAGGGTTAGGCAGAGGTGAAGTAGCGAACTACACCACCCACATTTCGCCGAGCTTAGTTCCGTCCCAGATGTGACAGGGTGCGAGCCTGTCGCCATATCGGGCACAAATTCCAAACTCCGGGATGATACTGAGTAGAAAAAAACCCCAATATCACTTGACCCGACCCGGGGATCGAACCCGAGACCTCAGAACGGAAGTCGTATGTAATACAACTGCGCTACCGAGGCAGTTACTAATAATGATTTGCAAATTAAAACTTGTTTCACATAGTGCCTGAACTTATCGTCCGGCAAATCGGTAAAAGATGTTACTGTAAAATCTAACACTAACGCCTAGAACACTCTTATTGGCTTTACTAAGCCTGAAACATGGAACTGTTAATTTTGCTACCGGGCTCATATTTTTATTTGTTTTTTTTTTTTCTACAACAAATTTTTGCGTCGAGATAGAAAAATAAATATTCGTTTCAAAAAAAACACCCTAATATATATCCGTATAAACTTACCGTGTTTTTTTTTTATTATAAATTTCATTACATTAAGATAAAACAAATCACAGCAAACTATTACAATTTTATAAGAAGATCACAAAGCAAAGGATTTTTAAGATTTTATTTGTTATTTTACTATGTTAATGACGTCATAATAGATGAATGATAAACGAAATGAGAAAACCGAATGATATGAGATAAATGTGTAAGGCACTATGTACGGACCGTTAACGGTGGGTGAGCCGTAGACTCCGCCCGGCCACTCTGTAGTCACTGTGTACTGGCAGTGTCTGTATTCCGACTTCCTGTACAAGATCACGGACGTTCCTTTCGGTGCGTATCCGTACTGAAATATTATTTAAAATCGTATAATTTGAAAATCGCTGGAGAATGTCTTACGGCTGATAATACAAAATCAAATTCAAAAATTCTTATGAACTACCACCGGTTCGGAAAACAATCCAGTCATCGAGAAGAACCGGCAAAAAACTCGATCTGGATTTTTTTTCCTGCATGTTTTCTTTTGGAACTTAACAACTAATATAAAATACTAGTAAACATCTCGAACATGATCTGACAAAGTAGTGGCGAAAAGTTCACAGATCAGATCGACCAATCACACGATCGATACGCGACTAACTGCGACCAATCAGAACTGAAAATCTATATTCGCGTAGTCAAAGACATTTTTCAAGATATTTGCCGGTGATAATATTTCAACCTTCATTTTATTAGGATATCATTTAGTTGCAATCTTAAAAATATATAAAAAATTGATATTCCAATGTGGAAATGTTATTATGGCACAGTGCAGTCACTCTACCATATCACAATATTAAAAATTTACTAGTATTCTGTTGGAATTGTTCAGAAATAAGATATAAAATTTGATTAATACATTAAGTTTTAAAGTTAGAATTGGTCGATAACTCATGTAACCATAGTTCCATAAACTTAATTATATTACAATCATAATTGATGTAATAAATTGACCGAGATCGATTATTTTGATGATTTGTTGTTCGAATTGTTGACTGCTTATTTAATTTAAAAAAAAATAATAAACTCAGATTAGGATGATATATAATTGAATATAATAATTATACTGATAAAAAAAAATTTATTGTTTCTTGTGATGTAATAATCGACCTATATATAAATAGACAATCATAAAACAGTTCAAGGCGTTTCTCTCCTCTGTTTATGCAGTAGATGAGGTTTAGTGTTACCAATTGAAAAAAACATCAAAACAGTTTTTTTTTCGCTTCAAATTATGATTAAGTTAGTTAGTAAGTAGGGAAAATTAGTAAGAAATAAACAGTCAAGACGAAAATAAACTTTTAACACGCAATTTAAAAACGTCATATCGGTTGTTAACAATATGTTTTCGCCAATAGAAAATAGTACAATTTGATTGAACCCAACTTTGGGCATGTGGTGTGGAGTGTCAAAAGTGTGTTTCCACCTTTAATGTTAATAAAATATAATTAGTGGGCAGCACCTTGTGTGTGTCGGCGGATATGCTCGCCACCCCGGACAATACGAAATCGAAGGGTGGTACCGGGTGACCAGCGGCCGGCATGAACGCTGCCGCCAACCCACCCAGGCATGCGTCTACATGCAGTGGCACACAGTACTCCTCGGCGAGGGCGGACAGCGCCGCGATATCATCCATAGTACCGTAAGGGTAGTTCGGAGCCGAACCCACTATCTGTGTAACCCAATTAAACAACCCTTGTACAGATCAACTCATAAAGGCTGAAGATTATGCATTCAAACATAGTAATTTTGTAACGTTTGGACGTTTCTTTTTCAAACTTAATTTTTTTTACACGGTATTGGCTCATTGCTTTCACTACAATCTCACCAAATGTTAAGTGACGTTGTAGTCCAGGATGGTAAACATAACTAGGCCTAGATACTGGTATTCAAGCGATGCTGCCGGAACACACCTATGGATATTTGGCGACAGATAGAATTTATAAGTAGAAAAACAAAATCGTAGACACAATTCATAAAGTTTGTGATTCATTCAATCTTTGCGATCGAATATTTAATATTATCCAATCGATCCGCTAGTAAATTGAATGGCTGTCAAACAGGCCCAAACTCGCAGGATCGTATGCCCACGATCCGATCTTCTAAAACATCGAATCGGATTAATGGATTGCATTTAAAAAAATGCATGTATCTAAGACTGAGTCCAAACTGATTTTAACTGACTAATGCTGTTGACCGAAAGGACCTTAATAGCTTCACTGACAATTAGGAGCGTACGCTTAAGACACTCAGCCGAAATGGTAACTAGAACAAAGTGGGACCTCAGTTAAAATTTGCTCTTCCTAATCCCTACAACTTGTAATAAAAGAAAATTTTAAAAAATCTATTCATCCATGGAGACTATCGACAGAAGTGAAAACTATGAACTTTAGAAAAACTGTTTTTTTTTAATATTTAAATATCATAATTTGTTAATAGAAAACATGTATTAAAATAACCTAACATTTAATTTTTTTTACATCTATCGGCGCTCCGAGCAGTAATTATGTATATTTTCATTTAGTTTATTTATAATCAAAACTACGATAGGCTGCGTGAGTATAAATTTATTATTTATCTCTGAGCATTAACATTTAAACACCAGCTTATACAGGACATACCGTAGCATGTTTACGGCTGACGTCATAGTATTAGTAACGCGAATCTATAAGTTGTTCTCCTGGTGAGAATTTCACTTCAATAAAAAGGGCCCTTACAGAAACCATGTACCTGCGTATGATATGCAGTTTTTTTTATGTTTGAACAGGGCTTTTACAAATTAGTGTATGGCAGCCCTATCGGAGCATACGCAATATAAAAAAACAACTAAATAAAATTATGTCTTTAACTTAGGTACTACTAGTAATAATAAAGTGATGCGTGTAATGCGTGTAGTGCGTGTAGTGGCACAGTGTAGTTGGAAATCGATACAAGTCTATGTAAAGTTAGTGTTTTTATTATCTTGCAAAGAACATCTCACCATGCAAGTCCTTCTGCCGATCGCTCTCCTCATCTTCTCGACGTCGACTGTTAGCGTACCAGGGTCCACCGGCACCGTCAGCACGGACAGGCCCAAGTACTGTGCGGCCTTGTCGAACGCGGAGTGAGCCGTCGACGGCACAACTATTTGAGGGTTCCTGATACCTTTACTGTACGCGAGATCACGGAACGCCTTACACGCCATAATTATTGACTCCGTTCCACCTGTCGTTACCTGTTAACGTTAACACTTACTTACTATTGGACTGCATACGAATACAGAATGATTAATACGACCCTAGTGGCGTAAATATAGGGTGGCAGAGCTGGCAAAATACCATGAGCCACTGGCCCCGGCCCGCGAAGCCGCAAGCTCAGAAGAATCCTAACATTTTAAACTAGTAAAAATTATGAATACAATTAAAGTTAGACACGGCTAAATATTTAAGAGCCTTAGCGATCACTTTAGCGAATTATTGAAAACAAATTACAATGTGACGATTTTTACCATCGAATGAATTTGCCACGGGCCTCAGATGGTATAGTTACGCCACTGATTGGACCTAACCCTAACCTAACCTACAACTAACTTGAGCTTTTCGGTCAAGAAAACCTTAGTGTGAAAACTAATTCCTACTTTTTTACAGCCTGTGTAAACTGTAATAATCCGAGCAATTTGAAATAAGCATGAATTGTCAAATTTTGTTGAGAAACAATTAGAAAAAAACGATACAATTAATGTTTGTAGATATCAACTAAGGCTATTCATTTAATGTAAACAAGAGCTATCAAAACCACATGACTTATTGGTACTAAACTTGCCCATTCACAATGCAGCTCTTAAATTTAAAATTAAATGGATTTGTTGTTGATATCTGAGCAAGGGCAAGTACCGTGATTTATATATAAATGTTAGGAGTCCAGTACTTGTACTAAACTCACCTAACTAAATTGCAACCACCACATATAATGCAAGCTCTGTTATAGTGGCTTCGATTGGAACACCATTTGACGTAGATCAACATCAAACTGTAGTGTTGAAATGCATATTTATTTACATAGCCATAAAAAATCTTACAAATTCAAATATTCTTTATTCAATTTACGCCCTGATAAGGCGCTTATGAACGTCAAAACACTACAACCGGTTTGGAAAAAAAAAACTAGTCATCGAGAAGAACCGGCAAGAATCTCGAACTGGTTTATTGTGAATATGTTTTTTGTTGATCTATACATCTCATTGTTACAAGCTTTATTAGTAGATGCAAAAAGAGTGTCACTTCCAGACATCATCGTTCACATAATGATCCACCCTATAATATAATAACCTTTGCAAATTAAAACTTGCTTGACATGGTGCCTGAACTTATTATCCGGTAGATCGGTAATGTGCTTTGGGATTTTATTGTATAATCTAAAACTATTACCTAGAAAACTCTTATTAGTTTTACTAAGTCTGAAACAAGGAACTGTTAATTTATGTTTATTCCTTGTATTTAAATTGCGCTGGTCATTTACAAGGTCAAGCTTGTGTAAATGTTTGCGGACATACAATAAATTAACGAGAATGTATTGTGAGGGCAAAGTTAAGACATTGTATTCCGAAAACTTGTTTTTAAGTGATTCGCCGGGTCCCATGCTATAAATTGATCGTTATTGTAAAGTAAATAAATAAAGTATCTACAATTACAAAAGGTAATATCTCACATAAGTTGTGGCTATTAGTAGGTTCCCAATTCACTAAACTGATTTTACATGATTCTTGTTTTAAACCATAAATGTGTTCTCTCTAGTCGGTTTCACTACATGTTTTGTTACTAATTAATGGTGAATGTAGTAGATAAATAAATGACCAATACACTGTTTCGAAAACTATAACTAAGCCGTTGAAACTTCTTAATTTGTAACATGTACCAAGTCCTTTATGGTAATTTATTTGACTACATATTGTGTCATTTTGATGACAATTTGCAAGTTATAGTTTTGTTATTATGCACAGGAAGTGTACCTATTCAAAATAAAATAACACGAAATGTTAATTATAATCTGTCACAAAAACTCCCTGGAAAGTTCTAATAAAGGGTTGCCATTTTAAAAGTAAAAAACAAAGTTGAACTTGTATTCATGATAGTGTTTTTAATACTGACCGTGCCACAGCACTCCTCGTCTCCGTGGAAAAGGTTGATAGCCATTCTGACGACTTCGGCCTCCATTTTATTGATACCAGGGAAAACGTCTGCGTGTAGAGGGTTAGTATATATGCGGTAAGCGCGTAAGCTTCACACGCGACTCTACTGATCTCTTCGGACAGATGATATACTGCCCCAGAGACAGCACCGTTTCTCCAATCGTAATTACCTGGAATACACTATAGCATCATATCTATATATATACAAATTAATAAAACTGAATTATCTATTTGCAATATCAAAATAATAACATTTTCTAAAAACATAACATAAGCTCACGCCTGTTATCCCCGAAGGGTTAGGCAGAGGGGAAATAACGAACTACATCACTCGCATCTCGCCGAGCTTAGTTCCGTCCCAGATGTGACAGGGGGCGAGCCTATCGCCATATCGGGCACAAATTCCAATCTCCGGGATGATACAGAGTAGAAAAACCCAATATCAATTAACCTGGTCCGAGGATCGAACCCGAGATCTCAGAACGATAGTAGTGCCGTAATACAACTGCGCCACCGAGGCAGTCGGTTTACTAAATACATATGAATGTATATACGCTGCATATAGAAAATACACAATTATTAAATATTTTGTCTTGTTCGTCTTTGTTTGTTTGTTCCGGCTAATCTCAGTAACAGCTAGACCGATTTTGACGATACTTTTTGTTAGATAGCTTAAGATACTCTGCGTAACTTAGTCTAATTTACTTTTTCGAAAATAATTAGTGTTCCGCGTAAAAAAATAGAACTCATGAAATTCTGAATAAAATCCGATTCGTACACAGTTGACAGGTGTTTAAATTTGTGAAAAGGTATCATTCCTTTTTGTTTGTATCAAAATTAATTACAGGAAAATTGTTAGGGTTCCATATAAAAAAAATTAAAACGCTTGTATTACAAGATAATGGGTATCCTTAACTTTTCTCACTAAGATAAAAATGAAATTTTTGAAGTTCCTTATATTTTAATGAGACAATTAAAAACGACTAGGCAGCCATGGGAACCGACGGTAAAATTAAAACTCGAAACTATGCAAAAAAAACTGTTTTTAACGTTTAAATTATAGTATGAATAGAAAAAAAAAAAAAATTGGTTAATTGACATGAAAAAGCTTACAAAGTGCTAGCACTTAAACGCCATCTTATACTTGACATAGTGTAGCATGTTGACGGGTGACGTCATAGCAATGTCGGTAACGCGATTCTATAAGTTTTTCCCCTACCGAGAACCATTCAACGCGGCTCAAGAAGTTTTTTCTCTACAAAAATAAACACTAGACTTCCCTATTCAATGCAATGACAAACATTGGTACACTATTGTTCATTATTCATTATGTCGTTGATCGAACCTTTCAGGAAATTAAAACTTCATGATCACACTATAACATGTTGGTAACGCTTGGCTACCTACCATTGTCAAGTATGAAGTATTAATACATACCTAAGTTTACATGATCTCTCACTTCACTAGCAATTTGTTCAGGGTCCAGGCCTGTTTCTGGTAGTTCCCTCCTAATCGTGACGCCCGCCAGGCGTTTGTTCACATCTTTTCTAAAATCGTTGTTTATTTCTGTCATCTTCTCTTCGATCTTCCGTCTCACAATTGGCACTTGACGAAGCCATCTGAAGAACTCCTTGCGTAAACGCGTTGTGACATCTTGTAATAAAGATAACAAACACAAACAATGTCAAGTTGTGGAGTGGAAATGTAATGAAGCGATGATGGCGCAGCGGGTAGTGCGGTCGGATTCCGCGGAAATCGACGCGGGTTCGATCCCCACTTTTCCGACTCTAAAATCGGCCTGAACTTTCGGTGAAGGAAGACATCGTGAGGAAACCCTAGTATGGTGGTAGGGAATTTTCTAATGATGCCCACCTGGGTAGCTACCACCTTCAAGTTTGAAAACCTGTCGCCAAATACCAATAGGTGTATATAATACCGACAGCATCACTTGAGAACCAGTACCTTTAGGCTTATTGTGTTTACCATCCTGGACCATATCGTCACTTAACATCAGGTGAGATTGTGGTCAAAGCACTGAGCCTATTCCATGTAAAAAAAAAAATAGAACATTGTTGTACAACTATGGCTGCCTAACCAGCTATTACTCTCATATTGATCATTTTGCCTTTTAATAGTTATTAGCGTATTCTAGAAACTACCCTTGGGAGTATAGCTTTTTGATTTTGATTCTGGCGTGATGTTAGATGATCTTACAATAAGACAAAACATAACATGTTAATCACAGAGTACAGACAGGTCTGTGGGGTCGATCTTTAACCTTATTGGGAAGCACAGGCTAATTTTCTTTCTAATATAATGCATTGGATTTATTTTTAAAAGATGCTTTTATTGCAGGTTCAATCTATAACTTAAAGTAATCATTTATTTTATTTACCTATTCTCTTGATTACATCTTATCATATAGATTACTGACCCACAAAACTGAACATTCAGTTTGACTGCAGGTCATGGTATTACAATTTCTTATATAATTATATACTTTTTAGTTTACCTCAAAAGTTTCTCAAACAATAATATGTATAAAATAATTTTTCAACTTAATTTTGAACTTTGTTCTTTTCTTCTCTGATGTCTGCGTGTTAACTATTCAGTAAATATGGGATTTGCTTTTTGAGAGTTCTGTACACATACAAATTCCATACACACTATGTAACTCTCGGTACCACATATTTGCCCATGGCCATTGCTCTTGTATTATATTTATTAATAACATTTACCATTGGTATATACTCCTTATTACTATGGTTTTAACAAATACAAGGTATTTATGCTTAATACTAACCAGTAGTGTATTAGTAATTTTAAATCATTAGTGGTAATCGTGTTTAAATTTCATTTTAGATTTTTTATCAACAAGTAATTTTATGAATCTCATATGAATATTTTCTATTTTATCAATATAAGTTTCAAATGTTAGCCCATAGCAGTAGAGAGCATAGTCCAAAATAGAAACTACTAAGGAGTTGTACAGTAATTTTAGTGTGGCAGTATCAAGTATAACATATTTTTGAAATTATTATTTAACTTCACTTTGTCAGAACAGCTTGGGTAGAACAGCTAGTTGGCTATAAAGTTCTATAAATTGTTACTTACTCTCTTTAGCATTATAAAGACTATTAGCCCAGACTATAGCCAGTATAGATGAAGCAGTCATTGTTACAATCTGCCATGGTTCCTTGCCTTCGAATAGCCTATTTATGGCCTTGAGAGGCTGTGGTCTCTCACTCATGACTAGGACAAGATTGGGGAAGACTAAAAAGTAAAAAATATATTTATATATACAAAAGTTCATTGTCAACAACCATACTCATTTATTACAATACAACTTTTGAAATTTCATTTAACCTTCAAAACCTTTAAATACTTTATATATATTATAGGTATAAACAGGCAGAGGTAAAATAGTTTAGTACCTACATTTTCTCTTCTGTCTGTCAATAAATATACTTAATGTTATTGAGTAGCTTTTAATAACAAAAAAAAATTTCAATATAGGCCTTGCTCTGAGAAAGCACTTATGAATGTCAAAACACTACCAATGTTACAGAAAACAACCTAGTTGAGAAGAGCACAGGCAAGAGACTCTATCTAGTTATAAAAACGTATAAAAGCTTATAAACTTACAAGAAGTTATACAAATTGCATAAAAACTGAAGTATAAGAGTGATGAAATTGATGTTATGTTTGAAAATATTAATCAAGTAGAAATGGCAACTTTTATAACAAAGAAAATTGTGCATTAAATAACACTTACCTAAAGACAAAAGAATCACATGTATAGATTTAATTGGAATGACAATTATGTGACTTTAGTAGTAGAGATTAATTAAAACAATGGAATATACCCTTTGGACTCGACAGTATAATGAAAAGTAATGAGATATAATAACATCTCATAAAATAATAGAGATATTTTTTGTTTTAGGACAATAAAAACTTTACAGAACACTAAGTACATTCGACCTTGACTTTTATAACGAGACCATAACAAAATAATGTTATCAAACTTCGTTTTTTTAACTTTTACGTTTTAATTACTATCTCATAGTATCAGCCCATTATCATTTAGAAAAAAAAAAAACAAATTATAGACTCGATATGGAATTCATTTGAACAACTTACCTAAAATAAATACTGATAAAAGACGACTAGAAACAGAAATATTGTGTGTATACTAATGAACAACTCTATAGCCTTATCATAGATCTGACATATCCTTCAATCAAGTTTGTTTTACAAATTTATAATAGTGATAATAACAGTAACACTGATAACATTAAATCCATAACCAAATAATTATAGTGATAAGACAATTAGGGTTGGCTTTTCTTCTTCTTCTTAGTTAATGGCAATCTGTGTGTACACACAATTTGTGCCAATGTCATGTAGGTAAGATTTTCAATCTTGTATCAGCGTTACCAAGCTCCAACAGAACGGTGGCCTATCCTGCTCAAACTTTCCATGGAGCTTTGTCGGCACCTCAGAATGTATGCTACGCGTTGTCTTCTATAATAAACTTAACTTGAACACAATAACTAAACTATTTCACACAAAACGCCACCAAGATTACATGATATAGAGTCAAGTACACAAGTTTAATGAATTAAAGAAAACAATTGCTACATGTCAGACTGAGATCCCGCCAAAAACTCGGTTGGCTTTTTGTGTTATTATATTATAAAAAGACAGTTGAATTCAGTGCGACCACTGCTTATTACTGCAAATCTACTAAAAGAATCTCCAAAAACTACTATAATCTACTAACATATTTTACAAATCTACACTTCGTTTCTTCTTATCAGACAGACGGTGTTTCATATAACAATCAAGTCCAATGGATTAAAAAAATGATTTACTTATTGAAAATTTACATTACTTACCGGTGAACTGTGACAGTCTCTCGCAACCTATATACTTCATCCTTCATCTGAAATAATTTTATTTAAAAAAACACGAAAGAGCACATACACGTATACAAACAAGCAGTTTATATTTCGTTTCACGTGTTTTAACAGCTGTAGCATAAAAGACACTAAGAAACTTACCGAAAGTAACAATAATTCCATTCCATTCACGCATTTGCCACTGCTTTACGTAAGATTTTATGACATTTTTAAAACTAATTTACAATATCTAGATTTATTTCCGGCAGCGAAAATTATATAGGCAGATTTGAGACGGACCCCCTTGACCTCCCTGGAATTTCAGAACCTTTAAATTCAGGCGATTTGGCTTAAGATACAACCCCTAAACATTGCCAAAGAAGTTTCATTTTAGAAATGCATGCCTACATACAACACTGTGCAGATCAACAGGCATATCGGAACTTTATATTATATGCATTAGGTGGAAACTTTGTACTATTTTCTACTTATTGTAGACCTTCTGCAGGTAAAATACTTATCACATTTTACATTGGATACGGGAAGACATTGTTTTTGTTTGGTAAATTTCCTCAAATTCTCAAACTTATGCTTGTTATGAGTATAATATAATTTACTTTAGGATGCCCAAATTCTTCAACCTCGGTAAAGCTCCTTCGCTGCTCGTTGAACATAATAGATATCCAATGAGTTTTTATTATTATATAAATATATTGTTATATCTTTCACATTATTATAAAAACCATTTTAACCTATCAAAGGCTCATAATTTAAGCTCATAATCTACTAAAATAGTAGAAATCTTTTAAAGTGGTCACGCTGGTTGACTTTTGAATTTTATTATTAGTTTTTTGATGTCATAAACACAAGTTCTTTAAGCACAACAATTTTTTTATTTATCCCATATTTAAACACTATTTCAAATAGGTACCTATAAATATTTTATAAATAATCAGCTTTTATTAAAATTTCTGAACAACATTTTAGAATTACTGGTCGATGTTATTATAAATTTTTATTATACACCATTTATGAACAACAACCAAACTGTACAGCGTAAAATCTAAACAACAACGAAAAAAAAAAATAGGATACTGCAAGTTAATTATTTAACCTCTTTTAAAATTCAATACTTTTGCACTGCTTATAGTGATTTTTACCTAAAATTTCAACTTAATTTGCTCTATAACAACAGTAAATGAACAAAAAATTATGGGTAATTTCTTCTTCTTCTTAGTTAATGGCAATCTGTGTGTACACACAATTTGTGCCAATGTCATGTGGGTAAGATTTTCAATCTTGTATCAGCGTTACCAAGCTCCAACAGAACGGTGGCCTATCCTGCTCGAACTTTCCATGGAGCTTTGTCGGCACCTCAGAATGTATGCTACGCGTTGTCTTCTATAATAAACTTAACTTGAACACAATAACTAAACTATTTCAAACAAAACGCCACCAAGATTACATGATATAGAGTCAAGTACACAAGTTTAATGAATTAAAGAAAACAATTGCTACATGTCAGACTGAGATCCCGCCAAAAAACCAATGGGTAATTTATGCTAAAGAATTGTAAACGGTATAGGAACCGCAACTGCGCCTACACAGAGGAAAAACATCTGTTGACATTATGAGTCATCAACCCCCAGTTTCTTGTATTCCGAACACTGGAAAGATGTCGAAGCTTAAAAAAGTTATCGAAGAAGCAAAAGAAATTAATAATCCTGAAATAGATTTAGTGGATAGAGGAATATCCAGTCTCGAGGAGATACCTGGTTTGTGTAAGTACTCACAAACCGGTTTTTTTTACTTATTTGGATTTATAACTTGTTTTAGAGAAGCGATAATTTAAAAACTTTTATAATAAATATCTGATAAAAAATTATACAAATGTAAATGATTTAATATCAGATTTCGTTGGAAATTGTATATATTTTATATATTTAAAACCCCCAAACATACTTATTATTATTATGATTTTTTTGTATTATGCATAGTTATAACATAACTAATTTTATGAAATTTGGAAGTTATAAAGCGCAAATGATCATTTACGTGGGTATTAATATTTACCGAAAGGCGGGAGTCTAGTTGATTAATGACATCATGTTTATAATTATACATAATATACAAGATTCGAAATTAGAATATTTTCCTTATTTTTATTAAATTTACTATTACATTTAACACATGCCTAGGCGTGGTCGATACTGTATGAAGTTCTACTTCTGTAAATAGTAGGTAATTTTAAACTTACAAATCCACATCAAGGTTATCACAATTCTGTTGTGCTATGTTTATAACTTGTGTTGTGTTATATTTTCAAGATAGATATCTTTATTGATTTATTATTTTCTGTTACAGTCACACTTACCAACATAACTCGTCTGTCTTTGAGTCACAATAAAAATACAAGTGGTACCTGCTGCATTAGCCAATCTTGTCAATTTGGAGATACTGAATCTTGCCAACAATTACATCCAGGAGTTGCCTGTGAGCCTTTCATCATTACTCAAGTTGAGAATACTAAATGTCTCCCTCAACAAGCTGTACAGCCTGCCAAGAGGTTTTGGCTCATTCCCTGTACTTGAAATACTGGATTTGACTTATAATAATCTGAATGAGAAAAATCTGCCTGGAAATTTCTTTATAATGGGTAAGATTACCTATCTTTGGTTAGCATTTTTCTAGTCATAATTTAAAAATGATCTATTTTTGTTTATTATTTTACTTTGTTTAAATTAAAATTGGATTCAATAAGGAAATAATTAAATTTCATTTTATAATACATTTTTTAATTTGCATGTCATATTTTTTTCTATACTTTGTAATGTTATATTATTTCAGACAGCCTTCGTGCCCTCTATCTGGGTGACAATGATTTTGAATACTTACCCCCGGAAATTGGAAATTTGAAGAACTTACAAATTGTAAACATTATTCTATTCTCATCTATGTTTATATTATTGTTGTTAATAATAGTTTGCCTAATTCTGTATCAATCTCACTATTGGAAACTTATGCTACATCTTCTATCTTTTCTAATAAACTATTATTTTTTGGTTTATGCATTTTAGAGTTTAGACAGATCATTAATATTACATAAACATAATCCAGATACACTTGTGAAATGATCTCTTAAGATTTAGGGGAAAAATTCTACTTTTAGGATTCTTTCCTCAAATTTTGATTTGTGAATAGGTTGTATGCAAGTTAGCAGTTTCCGTTAAGCCCAAGCTTTTTCTTAGACAGAATTAGTATGCACATCTAATAACTTATTATATTATATCCTAAGTTTCTTATTATTATATCATCTTATTTGATTCTCCCATGTAATATATTAATGATTACTACAGCTGTCAATGCGTGAGAATGATTTGATAGAGGTGCCACGGGATCTGGGCCAGTTATCCCGTTTGAGGGAACTCCATCTTCAGGGCAACAGACTGGTTGTATTACCTCCCGAAATTGGTAATTATTTTATTTTAAATTTACACAATTACACATATTTCTTACTAGCTGTGTAAGTATAGTATAATATTTCTTAGTAGCTGTGTGTGGGCCTGTGACTGCGCCTGCATTTTGATATATTTTTCTCTGTGTAATATAGTTTTTAATGTATTTTTATATGGGGCACTAATTATTTTTTAAATTCTTTTTTTTTGCTACTTATATTAGCAAAGATACTTCTCACAAATTCAAATACTTGAATTTGAATCGGATTTAATTTCAATTTTTATGAGTTTTAATTTTTTTAAGCGGAACCCCTATTTATTTCGAACAAATAAAGTAGCCTAAGTTACGCGGAGTAACTTCAGCTATCTAACAAAAAATCGTCTAAATCGGTCCAGCCGTTCCTGAGATTAGCAGGAACAAACAGACAGACAGATAAAAAATTTAAAAATTACATTTTGGTATAGGTATCGTAAATACATTCATATGTATTTAATAGCAAAAAAAAAAATCTTATTTTGACATTACAAAATGACATATCAATATTATATATTAACGATAACAAAAATCAATTTTCTTTCAGCGATTCCACATCGCGTTATGGTTCTGTTGTCTTCCATTATCATTTCGAAACACACTGCGCTTCAATTTTATTTATTAGTATAGATTTGTATGTATTTAATATTAAGTAATATATTTAATTTCCAGGGTATCTCGACTTGGCAAGCAATAAATCAGTACTGCGTTTAGAAGGTAACTTCTGGGTACCGCCCATTGAGGATCAACTCAAACTGGGTCCGTCACACGTATTGGACTATTTACGTTCTGAAACATATAAAGTGTAAGTATAAAAGTGTTCTTTTTATATATAACTAGCTGTTCTCTGCGCTCTTACCTGCGTAGTTCCCGTTCCCGTGGAATTTTCGGAATAAAAACTATGTCACACCCTGGATTTCAAACTATCTCCATACCAAATTTCATCCAAATCCAACCAGTAGTTTTTTAAATTTATTTGTTACATACAAAATATGAATCTTTTTTTTTCTTTATATATTATTTATATTAGTATAGACTAGATGAACCAGGCATCTGTATATATAAAATATATATCCATTGTCGAATATATATTTTAGTTTTTTTACCCCGTGAGCACTAACCTGGCGTTTATGCCAACTTTCCATTGTTTTCCTATAGTCACATTTTTATGGGTAATCGACATATTAAAGAAATCAACAGCTTTTAATTTTAGAACTACTTAAAATAATGGTTAACATATTTCAAATAGCAAATGACAATTTCAACATTACTATAAAAATAACTTTTTTTATATAGGATCAGTATTTTGACCACAATCTCAGCTTATATTAAGTGATGATGTGGTCCAATAAGATAAACTACTGAGCCACAATTTACTGGCTCTGAAGTAATGCTCCCGGAACAAACCTATTGGAGGCAGGTTTCCGAGATAATACCTTACCATAATGCTAAGGTATCCACACGATGTTTCCTTTCACTAAAACTCAACCTACGTCCATCGCCGCGGAATCTGTTCACTCTACCAACTGAGCCATGATTGCATGAAAGTGAAATAAAAATATTTCATGATTTTTTCCTAATGATTGATTGAACAATATATATAAGCGCCAACTGGTAGCACGGTATGGTAAAGGGGATGACATAAAAATATGCAAATAGTATGTAGTTGCATATAATTATCGGTTAGTGAATGCAAATAGATAAACTAATGTTCCATCCCCTGACCCCCCCCCCCCCCCCTCCAACGTCTTTCCAATGAGATGTGCGTGTCATTCATTCGTCAATGGTTCACGTAAACTCGTGCGCACGTACTTTCCACATAATAATAAGTGTATTATGTGTACCTAACCTTGATCGTGAACACAATTAATCTGGATCCGAGGAAGAACCCCGCATCCTGTCCTAAAATTTTTCGTCCCCATTAGCATATCGTTTTCATCACCAATACAGTCCACTAATTCGCTACAACAGTATGTATTCACAACACCACCATATATTTACAAGTAACTTTTTAATTATTAGTGTTAATTAATAACATTTTGCGCTATTCGAACCATAAAAATAAATGTCAAATTTCTACTCATTATAGGTTTTTTAGGTTAGGTTTTTTGTAATGGAAAATATACATGAATGAATATTAAATTGCAGTTTATACAGTCGGCACATGTCCGCCAAACCTCCACCACCCCCTCAGACCTTGGACAAGAGCAAGAAAGCGAGCCGAGCTGCTTAAACCTTACTTCAACACATAACTCACAAACAACTAATGGCTTTATCATACAAACAACTAAATTATATTTATTATGTGTTACTATTGTAATATTTATTGTAAAGTGAAGAATAAAAATTAAATACTAATACTTTATTAGAAACGTTTATAGTGACGAAGTAATTTTTTTAAATTAAATTGTAAATAAATACGTAATCATTCATAATGACGATTATCGATAATATTTGAAATAAAAAAACTGTCGGAAGCTATAGTAACGAATATCCAAAGAACCGTAGAAATGTACACTCGCTTTTTTAAATAGACATTTACTTTGTAGTTTTAAAATCTGTAAGCTGGTAATACTTAATTGAGTATTTAATTATATGGAAAACTAATTCCACGTTTATTTTAACAAATTGTAAGTATTAAACTTATCTCTGTTATTTGAAATGATTGCACTGAATATGACAAAAAAAATACTACAAATATTTATGCATATAACATTTATTAATGAATGAATTCAACAGTACACAATATTTATAATGTAAAAATATTATAACATAATTACAAAGGATTTATATACCGTAAAATGTTAATAGTAAGGAACAGAGCATAATTCCCTAATTGTTTAAAATTAAATTTGTTTTATTAGTAAAAGTATGTAAACAAATCAAACAACATTCACCATCGACTTGTATAGATCCAAATAAATAATATCAGTGTTTATTTATCATTAATTATTTATCTTACATTTTAATCATTTATTTAATTTACATTAATACCAAACTGGTGCTACAATCAAATTATTGTAACTTTATTATATTTGAATATTGAAATTAAATTTTATTACTAATATTAAAGTTTTATTATTTTCAAAACACACACACACAAGCTTAACTACTTTCTAAAAGACACTTCATTACCAAAATCATATTAAAAATGTTTTTTTTTAATCATAAATATTCAATTACAATATTGTTTATTTTAGTTGCAAATTATATACAAGAATTCAACCTAGTAAGTGTTTCTATAAGATTTATTTTTTAGTAGGACAGTCTCAATATGCTTACATATACAGAAAAGTTTGTTACATTCGTAATGAGATTTTCCTTACAAAAGTATGATGGTTACTTTTACGGAAATATAAATATTTGCCGCATATAAAATTAATACAGACACTTCCAAATATAAATTATATTTGAATTTTAATTAATGAAACTATTTTTATAGTAGTACAAATCCAAACCACAAACAAAATTTTAACTGTTAGGAAGCGGGGCTCCTACACTGTGAAGACGTAAGCAATATATACTTATTTTATTTTTCATATGGGTTGGGGGGGGGGGCGGTTAAGGGTTCTGCTTATTTTGCTGACAAGGGAGAAGAGATCAAAATTTCCAGCAACAAAAGTTGTCCAAATGTGGACAACAAAAAAGAGGTTGATCTGACTCATAAATACAATCATAGTAATTAAATGTAACATCACAAAGAATATTTAATTCGGCTGATAAGATTCTAAGATACAAACGTTACAAAGTTTGATCGATACCGGATGTTCTATCTCATGTAGTGTGGCGTCATATCTTATTATAATATAATCTCTCTCTCCCTCTCTATCATAAAATTAAAACGCTGGTAAGTTCCTTATTATTTTTGATCGCATTAAAATTTTGTTTTCAGCTGTCAGTTTTATTTATAAGATATTTCCTTGATAAAAGGATGACACAATAAAAAACAATCAGTCAACATCATATGATGGTTTTAATTTATTTTATTTACTTGCATATATTGAGATCACAAACGGCATAATACTTATAAATACTAAATTAAACATTGAACCGAAACTAAAGGCCTTTTAATGTAATTAATAAGAATAGTAATTAACTCAGTAAACACACTCGTATCTTTTTACTGAGTTATTAACTCAGCAATCTCTTCCTCGACCATTATAGAGTTTTTCCACTTTCGACATCAATCATCATCGGTTTCACTATAGTCATCTTCGTCATCGGATATCTCCATGTGGTTCCTCGTCGAGTTCGCTACGGGATCGGGTTTCTGGTTCCTGCTTATAGAGAACGCGTATGCTTCATAATCCATAACCTCATCGTCACTCAGATGAGAGTTACCTTCGACGAAACTCGCAAACCTGATGTTAAAGGTTTACGCTGATATAAAATTTACATCTATTTTTTGTTCTAGATGTGTTTATAGGGTAATACCAAATAATCGATCAAGTGTAAGTCAGACTTAGTAACGTATTTGCCTAACAAAATGTATTTTTGCCTGAAGGACGGTACTCGGCCGGGATTGGCAACTAGATTGAGGACACCACATTGATATGAATCTTGGCTTGGGACCCGTTAACCGCATGCTAATTCCGCAGAATTCATTCGAATAAAATGCATCAGTTTCGCAAAAATTAAAAACGCCTTACAGAATCTATGTATTTCGCGTGTAGTGTATATGAGATACTCGGTGTTGTTTTTTTTTTTGACTACATACTCTTGACAGAAAGGGCTTTAACAGCTTAATCGAATTTTGAAAGGAAGCGCTTAAGATGCTCAGCCAAGAGACTGGTAGTTAGCGCAAGAGTACCAAAAGTGGTACGGATTTTTTTTGAGCTTAAGAAACGTAAATTTCGTGAAATTTGCCATAATTTAAAATGCTGTTTTTATTTTTCTATGGCTATGAATACAAGTACATTAAGTCAAAGTTTGTATTTTTTATTGCTAATCAATATTCAAACAAAATGGCGGCCCTGTGTTATGTAACTTATGTTAGAGTTTTTTGTGACATCCCAAAAATTTACGCGTTGTGTCATTATTTTCAGTACACTTGTGCATAATAACGCAAACTATATTACTTAAGACGCTAGAATATGATATAGGATCAAACACTACAAGTTAATGAAACTTGCAAAACCAATATCGCGTTAAAATAACATCAACGTCTTTATTATAACAGTATGTTGTTTGTGTAACTAGTACAGGAACCCGAAATATAGACCGGGTTTTCTTATTACATATTTACTTTTAAACTATACAGTATAATCATAAAAGAATGGGTGTGAAAAAAAACGGTAAATGAGGGGTTTCGTGAGCCTTTACCTATGGGAGATGTAGTCCAGCATGATGACACTAACTCGAGATAGATTCATATCCATCTTTTCTTGGACTCCACTTTATTCAACATCAAACGAAGTCACCAAGTGATGAACTAGTGGATATTTTGATTTCTGCACCTCATTCATTGTTATTTTTAAAATTCACAGTAGCAAGAAATAATAGGGTTATAAATTCCTATAAACTTATACGTATGGTGTGTGTACATGTGTTTTTATTAACTGACACTTACCTCTTAGAGTCGTTCAGTTTGAGCATAATGCTCCACTGAGCGCAGTCCGGGCTCGCGCAGTACTTCCTCAGGTTATCTAGACTGGTCTTCGTTTCCCGGGCGCCTTCCTCATAGTATTCCTCGTTACTCAAGAGGCGACGTTTCGGGGGAAACTTTCTACACCTAAAGGAGAAAATAATACGTATAAATTTGAAGCGATGCTGGCGCAGTGGATAGTGCGGCCGGATTCCGCGGATTAAAATCCTCCTATCCAACTCTAAAATTAGCCTGAGCTTTCGGTGAAGGAAAACATCGTGGTAGGGCCTGGGTAGCTACTACCCTCTAGTTTGAAAACCTGTCGTTAAATACCAATATGTGTTCCGGCAGCATCACTTGAGAACCAGTATCTCTAGGCTTAGTGCGTTTACCATCCTAGACCGCATCTTCACTTAACATCAGATGAGATTGCGGTCAAAGCACTGAGCCTATATCGTATAAAAAATTAAATACTTCTAACTCACCATCAGTGAACAATACTGAAAATTAATCGCTACTTTTTATGGTATATTTTTCAATTTTAAAGGTCCAATATAAAATGCAGTAATTTTGTATATATTAAAATATTATTTGTGTTGTTACACTTAATTAATCAAAATCAAAAACATCTTTATTCAATTCAGGCCCTAAGAAGGCGCTTATGAACGTCTAAAACACTACCACCGGTTCGGAAAACAACCCAGCCGAGAAGAGCTGGCAAGAAACTCGATCTGGTTCTTTTTTTTTTAAATATAATACATATCATTTTTTTTTTTTTCATATAAAAAACTATACAAATCTAAAAGTCTTAACTAATGTTAGCGGGTGCGCACAGAGATGTGGGTTAATTCCAGACATCACTATCGTTCACGTAATGATCCATCTGTATTACTATCAACACATACTGAAATCCAAACATCCCTCCCCTCTATACAGAATTTCAGCTGAGTTAGTCAATATGAATGTCAACATAATCTGTAAGTGGAAAAAGAACTGGAGTCGGTCGGGGCCGGGTGTAGCAATAAATATCATCGTTCCGGAAATTATTTAAAGGGTTCGAACTGTCTAGAACTCACTGGTGCAAGCTTAACAGATTCTGTACAGGGCATGGAAGGTGTACTAAATTTAAACATCGTTATGAGAGTTATGATTTTTTTTAACACGGAATAGGCTTGGTGCTTTGACCACAATCTCACCTGATGTTATGTGACGATATGGTCTAGGATGCTAAACGCACTAAGTCTGGATACTGGCTCTCAAGTGATGTTGCCGGAACATACTTATTTGTATTTGGCGACAGGTTTTCAAACTTGAGGTTGGAAAATCTCCTACCACCATGCTATGGTTTCCTGGCGATGTTTTCCTTCACCGAAAGCTCAGGCTAAGTTTAGAGTCAGATAGGTGGGATCGAATCCGGATGCCGGGCGCATTATCCGCTGCGCCATCATCGCTTCACTTTTATTTTCTCTCTCTTTTTCCCATACGATTAAATAAATTACTGATTGTAGTTTTCAATATGAAATATTGTAAAATCTGATTGTAGTAAAATGACATTTGTGTGGCCTCGCGAAATGAACTTCGCCAATATCAAATCATTTGCCCCGCCGCTGCTTGCACCAATGCCGTTCTGCCTCGGTTTCAGAGCGTATAATAATTATATAAATCAAACTAGATGTTTTTACTCATATTTTAATACATTTTTTAAGTTCTTATTATGTTAATAACGGGATAAAAAATGTAAAATTAAATTACCCAAGTCAAGATATAATACTTACCAATAACCACGTAGTTTATAAATCCATGACTCGGGAAAATATTTGACGGTGAGACATATTATTATTATGGCGGTAGATGCCTCCTGGTACTCGCTACTCAACAATATCACTATAACCCCGAAACCCTGCGATTACATACGAATTATAAATAAATAAATTCATGTTGACGACGATTTCACAGGGACCCAACTAAAAACGCGTCTATGCGCGTATTATGCGGGATAAGGAAAATAAAACGTACTATTATGTATTAAGTTCTAAGTTCGTATATGTAAGTATTAAATTATACATTTATAAATTACATTAAATGCATAATTATTTTTGTATTTTGATGCATTAGTAATTACTTGATTTTCAACATAATTCAACTATTGCAGTGCGTATTCGCTTTGATTCAAAGAAGCTACGGAGCATGGCATGAATAGAGTTATGCGCCTAGTTTTAATCGTCATCATATAAATAAAACAAATGACGACTGGGCTGATTAATGGTTTCGCCATACAGCGGACGGGCCAGAACGCCAGCGTGATGATACTATAGAAGAAGTCCCGGACGGCTCACGTCCATGCGATATCTTCTATAGAAACATCGCGCTGGTGTCCCGGCCCGCCCGCTGTGTGTTGAAACCGTAAACGGCACGCGGGCGGGGTGGCTGGGAGGCGTGGGTTCGGCGCTCGAGCGCTCGGTTTGTTATCCGTTACCCCCTGCCACAAGAGATAATAGGTACGTGTTTTTGGCATATTAGGCGTATTAAACGGGATGACGAATCTTATTAAGCGTTAAGAAATATATAAAAACATTTCTCAAGTTGCAGGTGCTGGCGTAAGTCAAGGGTAGTGCGTAACCTCTTTTTTTTTTTTTTTTTGACGGGGGGAAATGCTTGACGGGGTGAAATGCAGGGTAGTGCGTAATGGAAGGGTAGTGCGTATGCCAAGGGTAGTGCGTTAAGGGTAGTGCGTAAATGCATTTCCCCCGTCAAAAAAAAAAAAAAAAAAAAAAAGGTGCTGGCGTAAAATTGGCATATTATGCCAGAAATCGTATTAAACGTGCTCGTATTAGGCTTGTTCTACTGTAGTATAAAGTATTTGGGTCCTACTTTTAGGCAAAGACCTCTCTCCTTTCCCACCATCTTTCTTGATCACTTGTGACACAGTGAGACGTTAAGACGGGTCACGGTTCCGGGATCATCAAGGATATATCCAGACCTACCTAGAGACTTCATCCATTATAGATATAGCCCACAGTTTCTCAAACTTATTTCGCTCACCGCCCACTTTCAAAATAGGTTTTTTTCTAGATATCCTCTACTCTTCATTTTTTAGCCTATCTTATAAAACAAACTTTAATTTTAATTTCTGGTACAATATGTAGATCTTCTGGTTATTAATGCTAAGATTAATTCTAATAAAATAGACTAAATCAAAATGTAATTCAAAGGGCAATATAGTAAGGAATACTTTTATCAACTGTCACCTGTAAATTCCACATAACAATGTTTTTACTTCTCTGATTCCTCGGAGGTCCGATTCTATAGCAGACTAGGAAACTTAGGAAGCTCACTATTACCGTATACCAGAACATATAAGTTTGATAGAAGAGCAACAAAGTTTTTATATTTTCACATATTTGCTGGATCACATACACTCCTACTGTCCATCCCCCAATTAAAAGGCCATATGTCAATGTTTTCTGTGAATAAATTATACTTATTAAATTATTTGGCCCTATCTATATAATTGCCACCTGCTGATTGAAATTCGAAAATACAATTAAAATTCGAAATTACAAAAAAATTAATTTGAAAAATAGTATACCCATTGGCTTTCTTAACATTGCCATTACAAGCTTATAAATGCCATTTAGCGGCATTAAAATTGAATAAAACGAGTTAAATATTTATGTAAAAACTATAAACATAACTTATTACTGATACTATATTAACTTGGAAAATTCCCAATTTAGAAAATGACATACAATAACTTACCCTGTGCAATATCTTGCTAACATAATACACCAAAACCAAAAATGAAGCGAAGACTCCTAAAAAAACACCACATAGGTAGAAGAATACAGGATTTCCACTGAGAGCTTTTGAAGAAAAAATCAGTCCGATGCCAAGGAACATGAAGAGAACTCGCCAAATGTCTACTCCTGTAAATAAATGTTGGAATAAAGTTCATAAACATAACCACTAATAGTTGATACATATAGATTTTCACAATATCTTTATTTCTGAGAGCCTTTAGTGAAGGAAAATATTATCGAGAAATCAGAACATTATTTAGCTAGTTCAAAATCTGTCACTAAGCATATTTAGGTGTGAGAATCAATCTGTTCTATAGGCACTTGAAATTTTACCATTTTCAGCCACATCATCGATAACATTAGGGAAAATGGAATAAAAATAACTGTTTTTTTATCTTAGCCTGTTTATTTAAAGATAAATAAAACAGTTCAGTAACTTTCCTCAGTTTGTTAACTAATTTTAATTATTATTTTTTCATACAAAGTTGGAAACAGTTATTTTTACTTCAAATTTTCAATAATGTTAATAAATGTATTTCAACCCTTACAAAAAAGGAGAAGAACACTAGTAAATTTAAAGTTAATTAAAATAAATAAAAAATTGGTCATATTGATTTCTTTTTTGACATTTATAAAAAAAAAACATCATTACTTACTCTGTACTTGTAAATCTATACTGTGTCTTTCTTTTGTATTTATTGCTAAACATGTTGGTTCAAACAAATTAACTTGCACAGTTTTCTGTGTTTTCTTCTGAAACGGATTGATCACTGACCAACCATAGCTATCTTCTGTGTAAGAATTGTAAACTTCCTCTGGGCTACCACCAACATATTTATGAAATTCATCACTATTAATTTTTATATGGAACTGAAATAGTAGTACAGTAATACACTTAATATTTGACTATTTTATTAAAACAATGTAACATGTTTTTTATCCATCTTTATTTGGCAAAAATAATAACAAAGGTTTTAAAATAAATTGCATTTTTATTGCATTAGAGTGATTGGCGAAAACCATCTACTTAAATCTCCATTTAGAACAAAGATCACTTCTGTATGAATGTATGTAACATTACACATACCTTAACTGTTTGCCATAGAGTAAATACATTTTTAGATGTTCCGGTGTAGCAATATACGTCAACAGTATGGTTTGACAAGGATGGTACATCTTTTTCAATAGTTGAAGAACCACTGAGCCAATGAACTAAAATTAAAGAATGATAGCTATACCGTTAATATTACCATGTAAATAATCTATTACAAAAAAAATAACATTTCCTCCTCTGTATGTTTATGAATTCATGTATCAGCAACATCAATGCTTTCATAAAAATTAATATAGCCAACATCTATCTGTCTGTCCATTAGTTGTATAAATCCTGAGTATCAAGTCGGAAGGTTTGTTAACAAAATTATTTAATATTTTAGTAGAGTTTGTATATTTAGACGTAACAAAATACACGATATAAATGTATCGACATAGTAAATTTACGGTTTTATTTCATACCATGGGCGAGGTGCGTGTTTGATTTTCAATACAAATTAAAACCAGTTCTCATAAATCAAAACAAATGTGGTTATTATAAACCTTCAGGTTTAACTATAACATGGGGGGCAGGAAGTATATCCTGCCCCTTGGACTTTCGACCATTAGTCGTGCCTCTCTTTGAGGGGTGGGCTAAGAGGTGGGTGGGGAAGTATTTTCCCCCATCCCTAATGGGCCATTGCACGGACGAGGCCTGGTGGGTTTGCTGCAGGGGGCGACGCGGTGCTTGCGAAAGCCATCCCGTATCGCCCGCATCCCATATGTGGCGGACGGCCCCGGGGGGTTTAGGGGCATTTCCGGACGCTTCACGTCCGGGCGAGTCCCACACTGGCACGAAGTCGTCCCTCTGTGCCCCCTTACCTATTGCATTGGGGGACTCCGGTCTCAGTAATGCAATAGGTAAGGGTAGTGCGTAAATGCATTCCACTCGTCAAAAAAAAAAAAAAGGTTTAACTATACCAATAAAATTATGAAGAACTTACCGTCGTACAACAGCGAGTTTACTTGAGTAAACAATACAACCAATAACAAAAATACGGCACGCATACGTAAGAGTGTATTCATGTTGGTTTATTGATTTAATCTACAAAAAATGTCTATTTACACACACACACACACACAATACTAATCAATAACGAAAGTCTACGAATAACTATTTTATTATTACAAAAACCAAATTCACATTTTCAAAACGTGAAAACAGACTTTTGCCACCATTTTAGTTATTATCATACCACAGAACAATATTACTCCTACCGGAGTATCATACTAATAAATCTTCATGTAAATCCAAATTACCCAAGGAAACAACATAATACACTAGAAATCACCATCTTAGAGGTGAGAAACGCATGTCATCCATCCTCGTCACTAAAAATTACAAGATGGCGTCAGGTATTAGTAAAGTTTTATCTGAGCGAGTGAGTTATTTCCTATATTTAAGTTTAATTAATAAACTGTTTTGCTGTAACTGATCGCTTTGTTCTTACTCACATTTTATTTTCTAAAAAGGAGCTTGAAACTGGGATTCCAATTAGAAATGAAGCCGGTAAAATGACATAACATAACATAAGCTCACGCCTGTTATCCCCGAAGGGTTAGGCAGAGGTGAAATAGCGAACTACACCACACACATTTCGCCGAGCTTAGTTCCATCCCAGATGTGAAAGGGGGCGAGCCGGTCGCCATATCGGCCACAAATTCCAAACTCCGGGATGATACTGAGCAGAAAAACCCAATACCACTTGAACCCGAGACCTCGGAACGGCAGTCGCACCGTAATACAACTGCGCCACCGAGGCAGTAAAATAAGAATATTTATGATTATTAGATGTTAGCTTATGTTTATATTCATATTGTTATACTATTGTGACATATTAACAAATTATAGGCTATCAATAATGGAATTTTAGTTTTTTTAAATATATGTTATTTTTTCTAGAGGTTACAACAGTAAATAATTTAAGCTCACATGATAATTTGATTACGGTGATTTTGTTTTTGTTCATATTTTTAAATTATGGTTTCAACGTAAAAAAATCGGTCAAATATTTTTTTAAATCCGTAAGGCGTAAATGTAATATAATGTACGTGCCGAAGTATACATAAATTCATTATTAACTGTGGTTTTTAGTAGCATCTTTATTTGTCATTCGGTCTAATAAAATACTAACAAGTATTTCAACAAATACCAGCAATATGTTTGTTTTTTGTTACCTATATTATAGATAACATTAAAAAAAAACTATACATAAATAAAATATAGTACATTATTAAAGAATTGGGCATATGTTATGTAAATTTGATGACGTTTAATCTTAAATTATCATCATCATGTTTCATTGAATGGCCTTAGTTGTAAAAATCTTACTTGCCAAACCATTACTAAACCTATATTTTTAAACATTGTTTAAAAATGTCTATATCTAACAATCCTTAAATGCTATTTTGAAATTAAACTTTTCTTAAGGATATGTTCAACACGTGTTTGATCTTTTTGTGGTAAGACGGTTTCACTTTTTGTAAAAATGAGTTTGATTTATGGATCAAACACATTATGATGTGTTTAATATTAATTATAGCCAAGTCTTTTTGTTGTGCCGTTGAGCCGTGTAGTGCCAGCTAAGAATAAAACTACTTCATATCTTCTCGTGAGTGTTATAAAGCCGACCAAGAGATAAACCAGGGAATGGGCAGCAGCATCCTCTGAATACCACAAACACCTACTGCGATCGCCAACCCACCTACCATTCGTGTCGATTAGGGCAATTCCCTGCCTTTTTGGGAGAAACCTATGTCCAGCAGTGGACGTCTTTCGGTTGAATCATCAAGTCTTTCTATTGATGTTGATCTCAACTATTTTATTGTACTCCATACTTTTAATAATATTTTATACAAAAAACATCTTTAATTATAGTTCATGTATGCCTTTGCACCTTCATGATCATATATACATACATACAACTTGTTTGTAGAAATATCAAGGTCTACAGGAATTCATTCCATGGAGTTGAATAATACTATCTTAGTTTCATATCAAATTTTATATATAATAGCATTTCTTTCTTACTATCTTATGTGTTGTTCACGAATACAAGTGTATGTTATTACATCTTAGTAAAATTAAAGTTAATCCTTAAAATATTTTATTGTACTCTTATACATGAAGCTTAAACTTTTCAGTGGAGCATCAAGTGCTAACAAAATATAGATATACCTAATAGATGTATACCTTTAATCAGTTTATAGTAGCAAAGTAATTTCAACCAATTCATTTAATTGTACCTCATATTTATATTGACTATAATGTTCACCAATATAATTGTCACAACTAGTACCATCCGCACTGTTGTATTTTATTGTATTTAAGATCGTTGCCTGCTTACATAAATATATGTTTACTAGTTCAATAAAGCCATGACGAAATTATATGAATTACATAATAGGTGAAGTGTTGGTATGTAAATTATAATTTTTCTTGTTGATTTATTTATACTAATAGAATATTTCAAGTAATATTTGCTTTTTATGTTGCTGAATACTTTTACCAAGGCCAAAATTCCTCATTGAACCCGTTTATGTTTTATATTGTTTGGTTATGATAACTTTGCAGTAATAGGAATTGAAGTATTTTAGTATACGTAAGAACACAATTTTACATTAAGAAAACGTTCAAGTTACACCAATTTTTTATTACTGCAAAGTTAGCGTGGATAGACATCAATAAGTAACTTGTTTCTTATTCTTCTTGTTTCTACTTAGTGTATCGGCCACTCCCATGTACTTCAACCCTAGAGTTATACCTCTAACCATCGAGATTGGAATCTGTACTTGTACATTATTAGTCTGTGGTTATTACTTATAAGTATAATTATAGATAAAACACATATACTTAAAAATCGAAAACCTGTCGCCAAATACCAATAGGTGTAATCCGGCAGCATTACTTGAGAATCAGTACCTCTAGGCATTGTGTGCTTACCATCCTAAATCACATCGTCACTTAACATTAGGTGAGATTCTGGTCAAATTGAGCCTATACCGTGTAAAAAAAAAGAACTGTGACCGCATTTTTTCTGCGATTCTAGTTAGATTATTATCAAAAACTATTAAAATCTACCAATCACATTTCAACATCTATTAAGTTGCTACCTACCACATACCAATTGGTTTATTTATTAGGATTTTAGAACTTTATAGTTCTAAATTAAAATATATCTTCAATCGTCACCCTTGTTAGTATATTGCATTTTAGTTATTTAGATAATCTATGTTTAGATTGACTCTAATTTTAAATTCTTTTTAATTCTATTTGACATTGTTTGTTGCTTGATTTGGAAAAAGAACAAAAATGTGTCTTATTGTTTTCCTGATAATAGAAATTAATATTGTGGGTTTGCTGGTGTTTTCTTTTAGAGTAAAAGTGGGGCAATCAGCTAAATTATTAACAACCATACCTATTTTTTTTTACGTTTTTAAATATATACATATTTTTTATATTCCATCATATGCAACATATTGAGTCCGGGAAAAAGACTCTATTCAATCAAATACGACTGATTCCTTTTCTTATAGTGCGTAAATAAATTTATTTCAACCGAATATTTCATTATTATCGACAATGATTCCACATTTTTTTGATAGATCCACAATCACATCGCCGAAGGACTTCTGATTGAAGTACTGAATCAAGTACTTTTCATAGACTTTACCAACTTAATTGTTATGAGAGATTCCTGCAGAGATCGGAACAGATGAGCTATATCCGAAGTGTAAGGTCGATGTAGCAAAACTTCTCAACCACTCTTTTTTAACCCCTTGGCCACTTACCTGGCGTTTACGCCAGCTTTCCATTGTTTTCCTATTGTCTTATTTCTAAGGGTACTCGACACATTAAGTTTTTGATGGGTCATCAAAGACACGTGGTGTTCGGGCGTTCTTTAAGGAAAAAAAGGAAACACTTTTCGAATCTGTTTCATTTTATTTCAATCGCCTCGCGTAATCTCTCTAGTTCCGCACAGTAAAGTTGAGAATTAATCGTCTGACGAATAGGAAGTAACTCATGGTGGAGACTTCCTTCTAGTCTCACTACACACATCCAGCGTCAATTTTTTAGTCGTCCACGTTGGCGTAGCAAACGCTTGTGACGCTTAAGCATCCTTTATACACGATCTTTTACGCTTCTTAATCCAATTTTGATCTCATGTTAATGAGCGTTTCAAAAATGCCTCGATTTCATTACTTTTCAGCAATGCATCGCAGATATTAATTCGGTTCACCATGTTTATTGCAGTCAACTCATCCGTGAGGAACACATACGTCAAGATTCTGTCTCTCAGATGGTATATAAGTTCGCACTGTTCGTAGTGGAATTTCCGGTGACATAAAATTTGCAAGTTGGCGGCACTCTACTATGCCCGAAAATAAGGCAAAAATGAACTTGTCCTTGTTGTTTAGAATTTATTATGGCCCTAAATACAAGTTCTTGAGGTCTAATTTAGTATTTTTTTACTAATCATCAATGACCTGTGCCAATGACCACCAAAGTATTTGACAGTCGACCCCGTATATTTGTTTTTATTACTAGCTGTATATACAGAACTCTGTGACTGTGGAATATTTTTTGGTACTAAGTAAAAACTTTTACCATAAATTCAAACACTTGCCCGTAAAATTGACCATAATAGAATCAACTTTTTCGCAAATATTTTAGGAACCCTAATATTTTCCTGATATTATTTTGATACCTTTCAGAAAGCAACGATACTTTCCACATATTCAAACATCTGCCGGTAAAACTTACCATAAATAACCTAAAAAAGTCGATAAGAAACTACATTTTTATGCAACGTCTTTACGTGACCGGGGAATGCATTTACGCACTACCCTTACCTATTGCATTTACGTGACCGACCTGCCGCCATCTCGTCACACATAACATTTCAGTGTGGTATAATAAAACAAAAGGTTTTGGGTAGGTATAAAAGTATCTAAAAAAACAAGTAAATTCTCCACATTTTATTTGGTAAAGCATAAATATTCTATTTATGTAAAATACAATCAATAATCGTGTACTCGCTAAATTGTATTTAGACAATAAGGCACTTTTGCATGTCTACGTTTTTACCAAACAGTTCCATACATATAAAAAAACTACCATAATATACTTTAGATATGCGAACAACAACAAGCATTTAATATTGACTTATCACACTTCAAAATGGAATAAATTATTTTCATAGGAATGTCAATTTTAAATACTGTTAGAAGATTAACCCAAAACACTTTTAATGGTGGAAAATAAATAGCATTGTTTTTATCAATTATATATGCAAACCCAAAAATACATCGACTAAAATACATTGGTTTATTGTTAATTATTTTCATTAATTAACGACAACATGTATGTATAATTCTGCAATGTGACATAAAATTAATCATGCAATAGGTATGTTTTTTAGTTTCCACATAACGCTATGAATAAGAAGACATACTGCCATTTTGCTAAAAAAAAATACACGGCTTCATTGACACAACTTAGAATAATTAATGCTACATGTTTATTATTTCTTTTATACACAATAATACAACAAACTTTATCACGTAAAATGCCACCAAAAATTTAATACAGAGTAAAATATCGTAAAACTAAATCCCCCTACGTGACAGTCGTCTGTCTGATACCTTCAAAAATTTCAATCGACAGTCGGTCATTTTAACACACATTTTATCTCAAAATTGAACCTTATGTAGTATTCTTTATAAGTTAATTACTTTATCGTTCATTAAATTAATCAAAGCCACTAAAATATTTCTCTCATTTAAATCGCCAGTAGAAGTTGGGAATGTTTGAAAATAATACGAAATAGCTGCCATACATATCATTATAATAGGAATGATCTAAACAATATTACTATATGTTTATAACTCTAATATGGTGCCAGATTAACTAGAACTTATTATTATATAGAAAAGATTTTTTTTTTTAGTATTTTATATTATTTGTCTTTTTAACTTGAGACACTAAATAAGACTTAATAATAATAAAAAAATAATAATCACATTTTTTAGTCACCATAAAAGTCAGAGCAGGATTTACCATATAATAGGACGTAGATTATTTTTAACAGAACTCAAGTATTTCTTTGGGCCTAGTGCTTAAAGTTGACAAGCAATTGAGGATAGCCTAACTGGCAGTCTTTTTTGCATTTAATCTTCATGAAAATGGCAAGAAATAAAATGTAAATAAATTCTGCACTTGCTCCCATGATTACACATAAGCGTTGGTGTAATTTTGAAAAACAAAACTAAAATTAATTAGTAAATTGTGGTTTACGTAATTACTATTCAGACGCCTCAATTCCACCCATGCCATTAAAAATAAGCAAAACATTTTGTCTTTGTTTTTGCTTACCCGTTATTGATCTGTACGTAATACTTGAGTGGCCCTAATAAAAATGTAAAACTCACCATAACAAAAATATTAAAGTGTCTTGATAAATTGCATTTTTTAATCTATTAAACACATATTTATTACATTTTTAAGTATTAAAAAAATATTTTAGACAATATTTCATAGTGAATTGTAAAAAAAGGAATGTAATGGTGAATGTTTCGAATACCGTGTTACAATAAACTGATCACTTATTAATAATAATATATGATATTAAATCATTTAAATATTTAATTAATTTAACAGGTAATTATTATAGAAAATACTTTGTAAAAATATAACGAAAGACATGTTTTTATATTGAATTTCCTTTTTTTTTTTTCGGCTTATACAAACTATTCCTAATAAATTAATTTATTAATCTTTTATAGTGCATGATATATCTATATTTTATGTTGTACTTTAATAATAATAATTTTTAATAATACGATTTCCGTTCAAGATTAATATGGCTAATTTGTACTTGGATTAATTTTGTACATATTTTTTAGATCAGCAAATAAGTAAATTTTTTAATAGTAAAAACAAATTTATTTATAAAGGGCATATTTAAGCTACATAGGACGTTAAGGTTTAAATAGGACTATTGAGTTACATAGGACATTCAAGGTATATGATACATTCAAGTTAAATAGGACATTTAAGTCATATAGGACCTTCAAGCTAAATAGGACTCTCTGTGAATCTGTAAAGTCTATGTATAATACTTACTGTGGAAAAATTCACACAGATAATACAATCTGTATGGGGGCTTGGAGTAATATGGGTAATGTAGAATACAAATTGGTTAGCATTGTTAACAGATTCTTTGTTTACTGGCTTGGAGAACCGGTGACTGTTTTGGCTAAGCCCAGCAGTGGGCATATGTTGGTGAATAAATAGATTACAAAAGAAGACTAATATCGAATGTTTATATATATATATATATTAAGGAATCGGGAGATACAATTCGTTGTCTATTATTTGCCTATAACTGGAGATTTTAATATTAAAAAGAAAAAAAATGAGATCAAAATTGTGTAATTTTGTTATGTTGTATTAATGTTCTTACATACTGAATATTGTTGGATATAAAACCATATTAATTTTGAACTATCGAATTTCTCAAGTAAAATAATAATTACGATATTTTCTTATATATATTGCACTAAATATATATATATATATATATATATATGTAGGAACGTCTGAAGGCACATTTACTACATAAAGCACTACTCTGCATTCATATACATGAATGAATATAAGGAAATTTAACGTTATGTCGTTCTTGTTTGTAGGCCATTTCTTTTTTTTTACGTTTATATGATTTATATCTGCAAAGAAATCATTTGATTATTTAGATTTTTACACAGTTTAGTTGCGCGAGTTGTTATACGCGGTGAAATGTTGACACGTTATTGAAGGCGATAATAGTTTACTGCTATTGTAATCGGATTCAGCTTCGATGGGCTTAGATTTGATTTCACTTACAGTGAACGGAAAATATCATTACGAAAACCCTTTGCATGATGGTAGTTATAAACATCAAGTTTAAAAATCTGTCAAGAAGCATCACTTTAAGTGTTAATATATCTAAGGCTTAGTGTGTTTTTATCACCTTGGACCACATTGTCACTTGACATCAGGTGAGATTTCGGTGCACAGTGTTGAGCCGAATTTTAGCAATTTGTGTATACACATTTATCAGTTTGTAATATAGTTACTTCTAACACTGATTGACTATTAGTAAGGCGACGTGAATAATTCGAAGAAATACCGAATTGGAACTTTCTCGAAGGTTTGGGATATGCTGGTGAATGCGAAGAGGATATACATAATTGGACAATATCTTTAAGAAATATTATCCAGTATGGTTTAATACAAATAAGTTATTTTTTCACATTTACATTTTCATAGTTTTTCGGACTTGACAGTGAGCCATTCAGTATTTTAAGGTATATTATAATACAAGCTGAGTCTCCGCGGCTTCGCTCGCGTATATAACGAACGGACAGACAAATAAACAATGTCCTTTATACAACGTAATAATAATCAATGCGTCAATGGACGCGGGTTCAACCCCACTAATCCAACTCTAAAATCAGCCTGAGCTTTCGGTGAAGGAAAACATCGTGAACAAACTATAGCATGGCGGTAGGGTATTTTCCACCCTCAAGTCTGAAAACCTGTCGCTAAATACCAATAGGTGTGTTCCGGCAACATCAATTGAGAACCAGTACTCTAGGCTTAGTGCGTTTATCATCCTGGACTACATCGTCACTCAACACCAAGTGGGATTGTGGTCAAAGCAGAGCCTATACCGTATAAACAACGAACGTAAATAGATAAAATATATTATCATAATTTTTTTTTAAAGCAACATTCGAACACATTATTTAGGGTGTTAGTTGGCAGGTCTAGATTATGTGCTATGGCGATATGACAGTAAAGTAGGGGATGGTTTTAGTGGGTAGTGTGAGAGGGTCGGGGCTGCCGTGTTTTACCGTATTGCCTCCTAAAACAAAACGATGTATGTTAGTCAATGTGATGGTGGTGATGGTGGTGGGGGTGGTGGTGGTTGTGGTGGTGGTGTTAGTGGTTACCTAACGCTTGCGCAGGTCCGGCGTGAGATAGGGTGCGCCTCCGTGCCTTGCCCACTCGCGTTCGAACTCGTGCTCGAGTATCTCGGCGCCGCGCTTGCGCGTCAGCCCTGTCTCCTCGAGGCTCAGCTCGCACATCTGCATGTCGTCCACTCCTAACACATAAAAATCCCTCTTGAGAGACGATTTTAAAAACTAATAACATCTTATGGTAGGTACGATCGATTTCAGATATAACAATTATGAATAGAAACACTTTAATCGTTACAGGCAAAGATAAATAAATACCTGTAGGTATGCACAGTTTTGTATTTTTGAATTAATTTACGCCTTTTTTTTAATAGTTAATGTGTGTCTACGGGCCATACTTAGTCAAAAGTTCATTAAGCACAGTTGCTACAGGTTAGAAAAAATCCCCGAATTTTGTCGTCGTTTCAGACGTCCGTCAAAACAAATATGATGAATAAAAAAAAATGTGTGCAATTCAAACGTGGTAGAAGTGAAACCTTAAAAAAAAATTGTTATCCACCCTAGGGTCGAACTTCCGATCTTTCAGTCGTACCGTCTATGAGACACGCGGAATAGTCCACCGGGCTAACCACGCTCTCAAAAATTTGTTAAACGAATTCGACGACCTCCGTCAGAAACATACTGTCGCTTTTTCGTTTCATGGACTTTCAAATCACAACGATGCAAAGAAGTTTTCACTTCAAAAAGGGTTGCGTGTCTAACTGAATCGCGATCACTTTACATAACATACGATGGAAAATCTACGTGGCATGCGTTCCATGACCAGTGAGTACTATGTCTGGAAGCTTTAATTTTTCATCTATTCCTAATCATCATTGTTCTAAAGAATATCTACTTTAATTATACATATAATCATATTGACGAATAGAAAATAAAAAATTGTAGTCGAGACATTTAAATTTATGCTCTGGCAGCATTAGTTAAGTCAGTCAACCATTAACTTCAATCAATAGTTTACTTATACGCTGACACTTGTAACATGGCATGTAGTTCAGTACGTATTCAACGCAATTATACTAATTTCGTCACACGCAAAGATTCTAACTGTCCATACCGTGCTAACTACAATAGTCGTTTAAACCATTTTAAACTCACATCGCTGGAAAATCGACGAAAAACATTCAATCTCAATTTTCTACATAAACTTGTTAATCGAATTATTTTTGTTCCCAATCTGCTACAAGAAATAAGCTTATATATTCCTAAAAATAATCCAAGATTTCGTATTCATAAATTTATTCTTAAAAACATAAGACAGAACTAACATCTGTTCGCCTCTCAATCGTCTCAAAGAATTATAAAACGTAATTAATAAGAATCATGTTGACATTGACATCTTCAATTGCTCATCTCACTCCTTTCGCTTAAAACTATTAAAATTGTACGAGCCTTATTTTATTTAATTACTAACACTATCGCAAATTAATATAATATTTTACTTTGTTATAAGTTTATAATGTATCAAATTTTTGTGAATGTGTCAATAAATAAATAATGTATGTACCTGCTTGTAACAAGACGGGCGTCTTGTCCGGGTGTAGTTCCATCTGCCTCGCGACGTACTGCCCGTCGAAGTGCGCGTACCACCAGCCGCGCCTGTCGGCCGTCTCCCCCGCGGCCGCACCCGTTCCGGCCCTCACAAACGGTATGCGGAAGTACCGGTGCCTGGCACCGAGGATCTCGCCCTTCGGTGTCACGCGCGGCGTACGGGCTGCAGACCCAGTCATGCGCACTCTTTTATACCCACAAGACTAACATATTGCTATCACTCTTCCTCTCTCTTGTACACTCATGCGCCACGCGTTCGCGTATACAACACAACAAAAATATCGGCCTGAAAACTGCACTGCACCTGGCTGCCATTTTTATGACACAATTATAACCAACCAACCAATAGACGTTGGACTGTTGGGGGGGGGGGGGGGGGGGGGTCCTGGCCTCCCCTGGGGGGGGGGGGATTGCCATAATCGCCACGATTGGCAGTCGGGTTGGCTATTGCAGTAGGTATTTGTGGTACTCAGAGGATGCTGCTGACCATCCCCTGATTTATCCCTTAGTCGCCTTTTACGACGCCCACGGCAAGACATGGCCTGATACTATTCTTAGCCGGGACCACACGGCTATTACGACACAAATCTCATGATAATGAACACTCACTACCGTTAGTATAATTATAGGTTATTCTAACCCATTGAGCACTAACCTGGCGTTTACGCCAGCTTTCCATTGTTTTCCTACATTCTCATTTTTACGGGATATCGACATATTAAAAGGAAAATCATTAATAAAAATTACTATATAGCATTAAACCTATTTGTATAAAATGGGGAGAAACGGTTCAGTCCAATTATAATTTAATAGACGGACTCATAAGTCAAATCGACTTTTTCGTCTATTATAATATATCCAACTCATATATTAATGTAGTTAATAACAAGTGCTTTAAGTTTTGGCGCTTCGTTAACTCATAGCTTATTTTTTTTTATCATATACAATGCGTTTGAAATAAGAATGTGCATGGATCTGCGCGCCATATTGTGAAGTCATAGCCTCAGACCAATTTTTTGTTTGGTCTGAGGTCACAGCTAACGATAAAATTATATAGGTGTCTACGTGAACAACGCATATTAAGGCAAATAATTCAAGTATGCAAATATTTTTGTTGCTTTCAATACTTTTTTTATCGAGCTTTGACAGATTATTGACGCGCACGGTCTTATTTGAAACGCATAGTAGATACATACTCGCACCAAACTAAATAAAAGATTGACAGGTAAAAAAATGCTATTTCGCCTTCGAATAGGAGGGAGAAATTATTATTTTATAAATATTTAAATCAATCCTGTGGATCATTAACGTTCACTCGCTCGTCTAGACATAATTAATTATCAGAAATCTTATTGTAACAAATTATGAACTGTTTTTTTGATTAAAAACACTTAAAAGCTAGACCAACCTGCATCCATGATCGACTGTGGTGCTCGTTCCTGATCTGCCATGGTGGTTTTACGAGCGTTCTTGGCTTTCCACGCGTGGTATACCTTCAGACGCCGGTGGAATTCATGGCGGCACGCCTAACATATTTACAATATTTCATTAATATTGCCCGTTCTTTAGCAGTTGTTACCTTTATAATATAATTCATTACCTTGCAGTATCTCACTTATATCTATACTAATAAATAAAATTGAAGTGTCCGTTTGTTATGTCAAAATTACTAAATAGTAGTAAATAAACTAAATTACTAAATAATATATATTTTTTACTAAATAGATATGAATGTATGTATACAAGATACCTATACCAAAAAATATATTTTTTTTTAAAATTTTTGTCTGTCTGTTTGTTCCGGGGAATCTCAAGGACGACTAGAAGAATTTTTCATGGTACGTTTTTTGGTAGGTAGGTAGTTTTTCTCCGCGTAACTTAGGGTACTTTTTATTTTCGAAAATATATAGGGGTCCGTGTAAAAAAATTAAAACTCATAAAATTTTCAATAAAATCCGATTCAATTCACATGATTCACTCATGAGAAATATTTTTACTTTATCTTAGTATTAAAATGTTAATTATGTTAAATGTTAGTTAAATGTAGTTATGTTCCTTAATTTTTTTTAGAACTAATTTAAATTAAATTTTTGTTTATTATAAATTTAAGCACTTGCCCGTAAAACCGTGAATTGAATTGGATTTTATTCACATTTTTATGAGTGTTATTTTTTTACGCGGAACCCTAATTATTTTCGATAAATAAAAGTGCCCTATGTTACCCATAACTTCAGCTATCTACAAAAAAAAGTCTCGTCAAAATCCGTCCAGCCGTTCCGGAGTATACCCGAAACTAACTGATAGACAGACAAAAATTTCAAAATTAGCATTTCTGGTATAAGTATCGTGTATACATTCATATCTATTTAGTAATAAAAATTAGTAATAAACATTAATTTTGACATTACAAACAGATACATCAATTTTATTTTTTAGTATATATTGTTAAGAATTGTCAATGTAAATGTTAATGACATTTAAACATTAAAAAACAGTTTTTCCAAAGGAGAAAAGAACCTTTCACTTCTGTCAACAGTCTCCATGGCTGCTTAGTTTTTTTACAGTATAATCATGTTCACTATAAGTATGGCCATTGATTAAGAAGAATTGTCAACCTGTATCACTGTAAAAAAAACGTTTTAAAAAGGTAAACAATAATAATACTCACTTCAAGTAACTCGATGTCGCATGAAGTGTTTATTGTATCGCGTAGTTCTGAATATTTCCATTTGGACAGGTCGTACTTCTGTTTGCCTTGCATAGCCTGTTGCATCCTCACGCGTTCCGACCTGAGTGTGCACGTATATACGGTGTAAACCATACCTTACTTAATTACTCAAATATAATACCTTATCCATAGGAAGGAAGGACGAATTAAAAATGTCTGAAACTCTGCTTACGTCATACATAAACAATCTCTATTAAAGGACGGATAGAAGTACGTAGTGAAAGATAAACGAGACAGAGATAATAAGTACGCTGTACTTTTTTTTTCTCTATAGTTATTTTCTCTTCTCTTCGTGTTTTTTATTTGTTCTTTATGAAGCGTGCACATCATGACCGTATTTTAGATTTTTTTTATTTATTTCCCGGTCTTTATACATTTTTTCTATTATTATTTAATTTGTCTTACAGAATTTAAGATTGCTAAAGAAGTTTCACTTCTGGCACGTGTACTCTGTACACGCGTTCTTTTTGTATTATACTAATTTAAAAATAATAATAAAAATGTATTATTTTCATCTGTTCAAAAATTTTGTACTTTTTTTTTTACAATTGATGTTCAATTACATGATCAATATTGTTGTATCTTTGAAATATGTTGAAAAAAAGCATTTTTTATTTCTACACAATTGTTAAGATGAAAATAATATAACTTTTATAATATTGTAGAAAATAATTCTTTTTAAAATATTTTATAATTATGATTGAAATAAATTGTAAGTTAAGATTAATCATTATTATTACAATTAAATAATACGCATCTAATGTTATAATACATCATAATATAAAACTATTTAGATTTATCGACGTTCAAGTTCTATCTCTCAAATATTATATTATAATAAGCATCGACAGGCTAATAAATAAAATTAGGTTTTCCTGAAAAATAAAATTCTGTGCTAAATCAATCAAATTACAGTGTAAAATCGCGTCTATGTTCTCCTGCACCTTATATCCAATATAAATTAGGATCGGCCTTTTAAATGTTACCGCATACTTCGTCACCTTTGCCCAACCCTCCTTATTATTCCCATGACTGGTGACCCTCACCATATTAGGTCATCCTTATCAGAAATCCTGACTATATAAATAAAAGTAAACTTTTTCCATACGATTTTATAAAACGCTTTTGTTAATTTTTTTTTTAAATGGTTACCTTATTAAATCATAAAATTAACATCAAATCTTCGCATGGATAATAAAATCAATATCTCAAAAAATGGTATAAAATGTATGTGAAGCGATGATGGCGCAGCGGGTAGAGCGGCAGGATTCCGCGTCAATCGATGCGGGTTCGATCCCCACCTATTCGACTCTAAAATCGGCCTGAGCTTTCGGCGAAGGAAAACATCGTGAGGAAACCATAGCATGGTGGTAGGGGATTTTCCACCCTCAAGTTTGAAAACCTGTCGCCAAATACCAATAGGTGTGTTTCGGCAGCATCACTTGAGAACCAGTGAACTTAGTGCGTTTACCATCCCGGACCACTTAAAATCAGCTGAGACTATGGTCATAGCACTGAGTTCATTCCGAGTAAAAAAAAAAATGAAAAAATGTATGTAAACTCCGTTTATAAAACTAGTCCCAATTCATATGTATTGTTTAATATAATTTTTAAATTAATGAGAACTTGAGCGTCGATATGTTACTTATATAGGAACCGCTAACATATACATAAACATAAAATATCGTGCAATTGTATATAGGAAAGCCATCAGCCTCAAGTGTTAGAAGAATTAGTGAGCGTCAGTCATAATCCTCTTTCAAAGTATTTCTATATATATCTGTCAATTGATGATCTTTACAATAATAAGTTGGTTTTACTTCGCATGAGATTGTAAAATCCATTAGGACAATAGTTTCTCAAAGTTGACTGGCAAGCGATCCATTTAACATAATCTTCTTATTCGTGACACGTCTCTTTATAGTCGTAAATAATAATAATTATGAGAATTATATACAGATAAGGCAAAAAAAAATAATAATATTCAACTCTCATTGAATATTTTAATACATAATATTAAATTAATTTGTAGTGTCCCTTATTTTTCAGAGTCATATGGAATATTCGCTCGTGAGCCATAGTTTGGGAAACTATGTAAATTGTCGATAAAATCTTTACTATAAATAACTATTATTCAGTAGATAGTTTACAAAGTAAATTAATATTGTATCGAGTAAACATTGATAACTTTGCAAGAGGATTATGACAGGAGAGCGTGCAGAAGTTTCGTGAAGGCGTTAGTGGTTACACACTAAGTACCTGTTCAATTTATTCTCTCCGTTCACTGACTCCATTGCAGAGAAACTGTACGGACATACCACAACATTACTTAAAATTACAATTCATTATATTTATTGTCAAATAATATTTTTGACAAGCGAGTAATAAACAGGTCAATAAATTTCATGAAATTCGATACAGCCGCTTTCGGAATCGGCAATATCTATTTGGATGAAATTTAATCTGTAGGTCTTAAGTTTCACCAGAATAGTGTTTTTTTTTATTTGCGTTCGGATATTTTTATTATAATTGATTTATCCTATCTCATGTAAGATATAAGTAAAAAACACACAGCACATATATACTCATAACATCTAAATTGGATGTGAATTTGTCATGAATTTATTTGAATTTATAAAAGAAAAAAAACATCGTAAAGATCGTTTTAAGTAACGGTTGAAAGGTTTATATGGATGTGCAATGGAATTACCTTTTATTTATTAGGGACTTTAAAATAATTAGATGTGGGATTTTGGCTTGTGAATATTTATTATATATTGAATTGTAGTATATAGAATATACCTGCGTAACTGTGGTGGGGATCCTTCCACGTGACCGTTGGTTTCTTTAGCGAGTCGAACCGCCATCTCATGATCCCGCCTCTCTTGTTCTAATCTGTAATATAATTAATTATTACAATTACTATCACAAGAATTACATTCGTTTTTAAAGTGATAACTTATGGGGGGTGAACCGCTTTCGTTACGTAACGCGTTACGGCGCGCAGTCTGTCTATCTTCCCTCTCTCTCACGCATACGGTAGGCAGGCTCCTCCTCTCTCACTCTAATCCTCAGTGCTAGCCGTATTTCGGACAGACGCTTCTCTCTCTCTCTCTACTCAGTATTTAGTGTGCGATAGACATATACTGTTGATTAAATAATCATACTAATAATGTACATACACAAAATTCTAATGTCCATAAGAATTGTAACTAAGAATAAAATTTATTTTATAATAAATAAAAAAAAAATATTATATCCTTTTTTTACTTTATCTTAGTACAAAAAAAAATTGGGTTCCGTATAAAAAACTAAAAGCAGTGAAGAATATATGAATCGCGGGCGCAGCCGCGGTAAAAAAACAGCTAGTAGTATGAATAAATAGATATTTTTCTTATGAATAAATGGATTAGTTCATTTATCAAAAAACTTTATTTATGCAAGGCGAGTACTATGTATTGTCGGCAAGAAAAAATTTTGCGGCTCTTTTAAAAACTTTGACATTTTGTAAATTGTAATCTTTGACTCTTCTGACACAAAAGGTAGCCGATTCTTGGTATAGAAGTTTTTTTCTGGAATTATTATAAGTCCATGATGTCAACTATCTAATTCTATAATATCATATAAGCAACGGAACCATTTAAGTTAAAGTTTAAGTAACATAAAAAAAGACTCGATATGTAGCACATAATATATAAGATATCTTCTAATGTTGCCAGAGAATATTAGAGGATATCGGTGTAGTCGTGAATATTAGTTTTAAAGTTGTGAGGATGGGGGATGATGGGGGGGTGGGGGATGATGGGGGGGGGGATGATGGGGGGGGCTGACAAGTGCAACTTACCTCTCCCGGTTCTCCTGGTCGGCTTTAGCTGCCTCTTCCATTTGCTTGTGGAGTTTGATGGCGGCGAGACGGTCCTGTTCCTCTTGCCTCTGCCTCTCGGCCTCTTCCGCTTTACGTCGAGCTTCCATTTCTGCTTTACTATAATATACGACAAACAATCCTCCTATTAGTTAGTAAGTCCTAAGTCGATTTCTAAAGTATTCGACCTACGAGCTGTTCCAGCGATTTATAATACGGGAAGTTTCCAGAATGTAGTATTTTAACCTTGCCCTCCCAATATATTCTTGATAACTTAATGTTTGTCCGCAAAAATTTAGATAAATTAAACCATCAGCATGATTTTAATACATAAACATAAATTTAACAGTTCCATGTTTTCAGGCTAAGCAAAACTGATAAGAGATTTCTAGGTAATACTGTTAGGTTGTACAATAAAATCCTGAAGCACATTACCGATTTACCGGACAATAAGTTCAGGCACCATGTCAAGGGGGTTATGATTTGTAAGGGTTATTATAGGGATTGGATCATTATGTGTGAACGATGGTGATATATGGAAGGGACAGTTTTCTCTGTGCATCTATACTAATAAATGAAATTGAAGTGTCTGTTTGTAATTTTAAATATAAGTGTTTGTTCGCTTGTTTGTTTGTTCCTCGATAACTCTTAAACAATAAGTTGGATTGAAATAAAATTCCGTATGTAGATATATATTGTCAACATAACTAACATGGGATACATTTTATAGCTCTAAATAGCTCCGTCGTGTTGGGTCAATCTTTTATCTAAAACAAATCGCAACGGGCTGACACTAAATAATTATTAGTATTGATGAGCTAAAGCTCACTATACTATAAATTGTGTTATCGATATATAAATAATTTTTTTCTTCATTACTCCCAATAGTAATTTCGATCGGATATGGACCATCTCATGAAGAATAATAATAGCTGTGAACACTAACAGTTTGCGGTGTTCTTCCTCCTGTTTGACTCTCTCGAGTTCTTTAAGTTTAGCTTCCTCAGCCGCTCGCATCTCGGCCTCTATTTTACGCAGCCTCTCTTGTTCCTCTCTGGAAAATAATTAATCGTTCAAATACCAATAAAAATTTAATAATAAGAAAACAATTGAAAGCTGGCGTAAACGCCAGGTTGGTGCTTGACCGGTTTACAACAAAAATCTGTGTGAGGGTCAGTCACAAATGGGAGCCGTAAGAATCAACGTGGACGAGGTGATCTGAATAGTGATTACGTAAGCAATATTTGTTAAGTAATGTAATTGTGTCAGGTATAAGATGCCATTTAAATGCTGGCACTTTTGTGCTGCCACATGTAAAATACTTTCCCATAAATGCTTATTCTAAATTTGATTTTGAATTTATTGTATTTTATTTAGACTCTATTTAAACATTACAAAAACAGTTTTTCCAAAGTTTAGAGTTTTCACTTCTCTCGGCAGTCCCCATGGCTGCCTACTTTTTTTTTTCCAAAGCTATGTGCTAATGCTTACGTAAACCTTGGAGTAAGTAAAAGCTATGTTTACTATTGCTGACAATTTGGAGCGGAGGTTTACGTAATACCTGAACGGCTCCTATCTCAGATATTGAGATCGATGGTATCTATTGACGATAGAGAATGCTGAATATAAATCCAAAAGATATACGTTGTGAAGAGTTCGTAAGTTTTCTCGTGGTGGAGGCCCAAATTGCACTGTATACTGACGTCACATCAAAATTAAATATCATAATTAATCAACTGTTAACGCCATCTATTGTAATACATAATTGCTCATTATTACTATTCATATATTAAATATATATATATATATATATATACGAGTAATAGAATATTTTCCTAGAGAAAAAGAACGATCTCCAATAGAGAAACAGATCAATCTCTTACTGCCAATCTTAGAAATGTAAGAGACGGCGAGAAGAATAGTCAGTCAGTACATTTTTAATCTATACTATCTTGTCTATAACGCCCCTTCTTAATTTAGTCTATGTTTTTTTTTTAATACGGTATAAGGCTCAATGCTTTGACCACAATCTCACTTAATATTAAGTGACGATGTGGTCCAGGATGATAAACACACTAAACTTAGGTACTGGTTCTCAAGTGATGCTGCCGGAACACACCTATTGGTATTTGGCGACAGGTTTTCAAACTTGAGGGTGGTAGCTACCCAGACGGGGATCATTACAAAATGGCCTACCTAAATGGCTAAAACTATTAGATATTAATCGTTTGTATAGGATAAAGTAACCTGTTCTTCTGATCGGACATTGCCTTCTGCAGCGCCGCCATTTGTGTTTCCACGTCCTTCGTCAGTTTGGAGTACAGTTGGTCTATTTCAGCTCTTGTGATATTCTCGTTTTTCTATAAAGGACACGTGACTTTTTGAACTTTGACAATTTTAACTCTTAATAAGACGCGTTGTTTAATTTTAAAACGAATAAATAATAATACGAGCAACGGAACATTTATAAAATAACACCACTAAGTTTTCTATTCTGTACTCCGATTTAAGTAAGTTATAACGATACGTATTGTATTATATACGTATTATTACAACTTACAATATTTGACTAAGTATATATGATGTAATTATGGCGGATATTAGTTGTGATATAGTTTTGTTATTGTGTTTACAAGTGAAATTAATCGAAAATAATGTCTCTGAAAATGAATTCTGAGACCTTCCAACCGCTACGTTGAAAATATTTTTTTATTTTATTTTGAGTGTTGTATGAAAAGCATCCCAAACGTCGTACTTGGCTGCACGGTCTGTAGTACCTTTGCCTTTTTCCTATAAAGGAATAAATGGAAGCAGAAAGAAGAAGAATAACCTCAAAGAAAATTTTTAACGTGATCTAACTTGCGTATTTTATGTACCCTATAATGCGTAATTTTGGTGACGTTTTATATGATATATGTAGTTTGGTTATTGTAGACACTATTGGAAATAATAACACGAAACGTTTATTCTGAGGTACCACGAAAACACCATGGAAAATTCTAGCAAGACGAGCCACAATTTTGCTGGAGTTAAAAAGAAACATTCACAATGAATTGAAAATATAACCTTACTAACATGACACTGGCAGATTTGTATATGTAAATTGCTGATAGCCGTTAATCAAGAACTTCAAAAATGGGTGGGGGGTTCTTGGTGTGATTTTTGATATGTCATGTAATCGTCCTTATTTTATAATCCATTTTTTTTCAGTATTTGACTATATATTATATAATTTTGTGGCCTTTTACGTGATATAGTGTAGTGTAGATGCACAAGTGTAGTGAAGTGAGAATAATGACACGAAGCGTGAACTCTAAAATGTCTCAACCATTCCCGTTGTGGTTACAGCAGACGGCCGCCATTGTGTTATCGCCATTTATTGATAGTGTTTCTAACGTGTGACTTGGCTGCATGTTCTACTAGTACCATAGCCTTTCCCTAAAGGAATAAATGGAACCAAGAACAAAATCATAACCTCAAATTTTTGACGGGAGCTCAGTCTGTTATATAGCATTCACTGTCTTTAATTTGCGTAAATGATCCTATATCGTGTAATTTTGGTGGCGTTTTTTAATTTGGTTATTGTGTGCAGTATTGGAAATGAGAAGAAAAACGTTTTCTGAGGTGCCACGAAAACACTATGGAAAGTTCTGGAAAAACGAGTACACCATTGTGCCGAAGCTTCGAAGAAACGTTCACGCTGAATTTAAAATATAACGTTACTCACAGTTGTGTATGTAAATAAGTGACATCTATTAACTAAGAAGAACGCACCTTGATAGTGGCGCAGGCGGTTTTGATGGAACTCCTCAGATTCTCTATATTCTTCTGCGCGTTCTGCTTCTCCGTGTTGAGCTGTGCCGTGACGGCTTCCATCTGCTGCAGGTTGTTCTGCAGCGCGTTGATTTTACCGACGGCGAGGTAGCGGGGTCGGTGCTTGCGCCGCACCAGGTATCCGCGGACACTCTTCTGGATCAGCACCAGGCATTCCCGACGGTACAAGATCTTGTTCTTCACTGTTCAATATTAGAGGAATTTAGAATCGACAAGCTTCTGCCAGTAATTGTTTGACATTTTACGATATACCGGATATCCTATTGCAAAAACTTTGCTTAGGATTCTTTCGTATGTACCGAATGTGTTTAATGTAATGGCACGGCTTGTTCGCGTAGATTTTTTTTACATAGGCTTAGAGTTTTGACTAGAATCTCACCTGATGTTAAATGACGATGTGGTCCAGAATGGTAAACACACTAAATCTAGATATTGGTTCTGAATTCCTGCTGCCGGAATACACTTATTGGTATTTGGCGACAGGTTTTCAAACTTGAGGGTGGTAGCTACCCAAGCGGATATTCGAACCTGCTTAACTTGGTTACTCTCAATTAAATCAATTTGTACAGAATATGAATAATAATAATAATAATGTAAATGATTTATCTGGTCAATATAAAGTTACGTTTAATGATGGAGAGGACGGCGAAGATGCTCTTCCTCCAGCGCGACTTGACGAGCCACGAGAGGACGGAGTCGACGATGGCCTTCAGGTTCTCGGGGTCCGACTTCATCATGGTGTCGAACTCAGAGTACTTGCCGGGGCGGAAGAACACGCGCGTCACGCCGAACTTGTAATCCTTGTCCGACAGCCCGAAACTGTGCACTATAGCCTGCGACACACCGTACAACCACTATACACCTATGAAAACTAGGCTCAACTCCAAAACTTTGGACAATTTTTTTTTTTTCCTCCTAGTAATTGATTTTTGATATCAAAAACTATATTATTCGTAAGTAGAATATTTTAATGCACGTTGTGATGGAATTAAAATTGGAAACAATAGAAAATCTAATGGATAATCCAAATATATTAATATTCGATTCGATTCGAACGATTATATGCGCACCCCTATTATAAATCAATTAATAAACTATTCATAAACATCGCCCAAAATTAATTTAGGTGTTTATTAACATAACATAAGCTCACGCCTTAAATTCCCGAAGGGTTAGGCAGAGGTGAAATAGCGAACTACACCACTCACATTTCGCAGAGCTTAGTTCCGTCCCAGATGTGACAGGGAGCGAGCCTGTCGCCATATCGGGCACAAATTCCAAACTCCGGGATGATATTGAGCAGAAAAAAACCCAATACCACTTGACCCGACCCGGGGATCGAACCCGAGACCTCAGAACGGCAGTCGCACCGTAATACAACCGCGCCACCGAGGCAGTGTTTATTGAAACATTCAATTAATTGGATATTAAATACTGTAATATCGAAACTAATGTATATTGCAAAAGTAAAAAGTAATGATAAATTAATGAGATAAGTTATGAAGATGAAAGAGGAGGGGGGGGGTGGAGTATGATGTGTGATGGTACTGACCTCACAGAAGAGTTTAGCGGATAGTTTATGTAGTTTCGGGCGGTAGGTATTCACGGTACATGGTGTGGAGGTCGTTGAATGGGGCCCGCGACGGGTAGCCGTGCTCCATCAGCTCGAGCACGGCCGCCGTGCCGCTGCACTGCAGCTGGGTGAGCACCAGCCCGCCCCCTCGACAGTGCGTCCGGCCATCCGACCGTTCGGCTTTATACACCGGACGAAGTTTGTACCCTATGTAGACAAGTTATGAAATTACAACAAGCATTGGCATACGGTAGAAGTGAAACTTTGTTCTAATTCAATATGAATAATATACAATAAGTAATGGGGACTAGTCTCTATGGTATACAGGGTCCGTGTACGGTACATTATACAACAGTATAGTAATGGGGACGATACGAACCATAACATTAACAGATGATGGATAACGAAACACCTGCTATCTCTTTCTCTCACACCCTAAACCTTATAAATATATGTACTCGTACAATTGTCTCTTTTTCCTTACACTTTTTCGGACTCAATTTGTACTTTGGATTTGAAGTTATCGAGAATCGTTACAATAACATAACACATTGTGTAATTATATGAATTATTAATGTGTCGAGTACTCATAAAAATGAGACAATAGAAAGACAATAGGAAAACAATGGACACCTGGCGTAAACGCCAGGTTAGTGCTCAAGGGGTTAACATAAATATCATTTTAAATAATGGTGTGCATTATTAAAAATTTGTAAGAAAATTTATTAATTTTAAAAAAGAAAATATTATCTACCTTATAATGTTGTAACAGCTTTAAATGTTTTATTTATAAAATAATATATTACATGAGTTTACATTGCAGTGGCCACTGGATTTGTATATATAATTAACGAAAAAATAAATAACTAAACGAGAATAAGAAATATTAAGATAAAAGAAATTGATGCATGTTTATAAATAAACTAGAAAGCTAATTGGACATATTTTAATTGTGTAAAACCGTAGTAAAATCGATTTCTTCATTAGTCCAACAGTTAGATCTTGCCCCCTATTTTAAAAGTAAGAACGTTGAAGAACAAACAAGCATAGAGTAAAAATTAAAAACAACAACAGTAATGAAAGAAAAAAAACCCTATTTTCATAAACAGTAATTGTTCGTCTTTATTAAAGTACTAGCAGTGCCCGCGGCATCACTCGCTTGGAATTCAGACAATTTGTAGCCTATGCTCTCCCCTCCCTCCCTAGCCCCCCCGGGTCCGGATGCAATATACGTGCATTATCATTCATAAATAATATCTTCAATGTACAGATTTCGTCTCGTTAGTTACTATAATTATAAACTTTATATTCCAATTGCAAGATAAATGTTATCTATACTAATAAATGAAAATTGAAGTGTCTGTTTGTATTGTCAATTTTTTTTTTACTAAATAGGTATGAATATACACGATACTTATGCAAAAATGCAATTTTTACAATTTTTGTCTGTCTGCTAGTTTGTTTGTTTCGGGTAATTTGCTGAACAGCCTGGCGGATTTTGACGGGACTTTTTTTGGTAGATAGCTGAAATTACTCCGGGTAACTTAGGGTATTTTTAATTTTGGAAAATAATCAGGGTTCCGCGTAAGAAGATTAAAACTCATAAACAAAATCCGATTTTACGGGTGAAGGCTTGGATATATGACAAATATATTTACTTTATCTTAGTACTAAACATTTTTTAGGAAAACAATTAGGGTTCCGTTTGCAAAAAAAAAAAAAAAAAAAAAAAAAATTAAAACACAGTGAGGAACATATAGAACGTGGACGCGGCCGCGTGCGCACGGCCAGTTGATTACGTTCGCTTACGTTCTCCTTCAGCTTGTCCATGAGCAGCGACAGCTGGCTCTGGAACTTGGCGCCGACGGATATGAAGTTGAGTTTCCCCTTAGCGTTGCTGTTGTCCGAGCCCTGGAACAGCTGCTGCACGAGCGAGCTCCTCGACTCCTGCACCAGGAACTCCAAGGAAGCGTGCAGGGCATCATTGTTCTTCTCGATAAATTGATTCTGCAACGTAAAGTTCATAGTGTTACAGACAAACATTTGTACTATTCATTCTTTACTGACGGTAAGTGACCACCGTGACATCTACATGAATTTCTATAAAAGATGGCTACAAACTCAGTCGCAACGTCTCATAAGCTAGTACATATACATATATACAAATAAATAAAATTGAAGTCTCTGTCTGTAATATTAAAATATATTTTTTTTATTTACAAAATACATATAAATGTATATACAACACACCAAAAACACCATTTTTTTTGTCTGTTTGTCCGTCTATCTGTTTGTTTGTTCCGGCCTATCTCAGAAACAGCTTGGCCGATTTTTTTTATTTTTTTTTTAAATAATTTTTTAATAATTTAATAATTTTTCCGCATGAAAACCTGGGACTGTTTCAATAAATTAATTATTCACACTAAATTTGTTGTTTTCTATAAATCTCAACATCAGATTAATGCCCTATTATGATCAAACCTTGGACTTGTACAATATAAGAAAAAAAAAACTATACATTTGGCTGGTCCCAAATTGATGAGTTTTCAGTTTAGTAATATGAAATAATTTAACTCACTGTGTTATAACAGACTGCACCGGCAAAGTGTCTCAGTAGGAAGCCTTCATCGTCTCTAAGTGTGCGGTGAGCCTTCAAACGCGACGTCCTGGGTACTTGTATCCTATAATATATATAAACTATATCTAACATATATATACTGGACATGCAAATTGACATGTAATTTTTTAAGTTTTCGCGTTCCATATTTAAATTCAGTTAATTTTAACGGGTTTTCACGCGTTACCTTTACTTTTTTCTATCTCGACGTTTCGGCTGGGGGTTTCACCAACCGTGGTCGCGGGCTGACTGGCGGTGCGCGACGTCGCCTGCTGCGTTGAGGGGTATTTTGATGAACTACCCCCGTTTGGTCTTTATATTTATTATATCAAAGGAGTAATGGACAAAGTTGGAACAGTTTTAAAAAAATTCTCCATCAAGACTGTATACGTTCCGTTCTCCAAAATAAAAAATTTGATTCGCACGCCGAAGGATGTAATCCCGTACTAGACACCAGGTGTCTACAAAATCGACTGCAGTTGCGGTAGTTCGTATATCGGGCAGAATAAGCGCACTATCGCGCAAAGAGTCAAAGAACATATCGCGGCTGTAAAGAATCGCCAAACAACGAAGTCAGCGATAGCAGAACATCTGCTCAACTCCAATATCAACCATTGGATCGAATTCCACCGGCCGAAAGTTTTATCCACTGATCGCCAATTCTATCGTAGAATGGCTCGCGAAGCGATTGAAATTAAAAAACATCCAAATTTCAATCGTGAGGATGGGTATAGGCTTTCCTCAGCGTGGAATCTGGTGCTACAAAATCTTAAGGTTCGTGATTTATCGTCACAGGCATCGTCGATGGACACTGTTAGTGTTGTGTGTTGTGACTATAATAAATATAAAGACCAAACGGGGTAGTTTATCAAAATACCCCTCAACGCAGCAGGCGATACCGCGCACCGCCAGTCAGCCCGCGACCACGGTTGGTGAAACCCAGCCGAAACGTCGGGATAGAAAAAAGCAAAGGTAACGCGTGAAAACCCGTTAAAATTAACTAAATTTAAATATGCAAATTGACAACTTCTTAGTTATCCCTATCATATTGTTAAGTCTAAAAGAATTCAGACAGTCAAAAAATGTCTTTTCTTTGCAAATTTCTTATCATCTCAATAGTTCCTTTCTTGCTTAAAAAGATGCTAATGCTAGACTAATAATAAGGGTCTAACAGACCGTAGATTATTCAATTGAAATCGTATGGCTCGATATTATGGAAGTTTTTTAATTAACATACTTCCATCAGACGTAAGATTTATGAATATCAAATCCCGTAAAGATCTAATAACTGATTAAGGTGAACTAATTGGTACTCATAAATTATTTCACAAGTAATATTTATCAATTAACATCATCGATTCGTTTATTTCTAGGCATAATTTCATGGTACATAAAAATTAACATCAATGAAGGAAAAACTGTAATTCCCATAGTCATTATATTAGTAAAGACACACAAGTTATGTATAAAATCACACCTGTTATTATTGACGGCCAATTGTTTGTGAACGGAGTGAGTGAAATGTCCGAACTCAGGTTTGGGCAGTTTGGACTCCTCGTCCAGGAGGTGGAATATACCGTGGTTTCTACTCTCAATTAAATCTGTAAATAGGCATGTTATATTATAAACAAGACAAGCCATAAATAGGGACCAGGATATAACTGCAATTCCGATACATACCGATACAGTCCTGGTTATCTACGAATCTGATCTCGGGTACATTGAGTCCTTCTCTCTTGTACAACTCCTGTTCGTTCTTCAGTATCCTCTCGTTGAAGAACTGTTGCAGTTTCTCGTTACAGTAGTTTATGCAGAACTGTTCAAAACTGTTCATTTGGAAATACTCTGGATAAGGTATAAAAAAAAGTATTTGTAAATACCAATTTTACATTCAATGGATGATGTATTATTTGAAGCAATAGCGTCATCAGACATCACGGTAGAGCGCAATTTTTTTTAATTGTTGAAGAAAAACATTTTGATAAAACTATAATAAGGCAATTTTTAATGATCGTCAGGCGAACTGAGTTAAATTATTTACCTATACTAATAAATAAAATTGAAGTGTATGTTTGTAATGTCAAAATATATTTTTTTTTTACTTAATAGATATGAATGTATATACGATACATAGCCCAAAAAATACAATTTATAAAACTTTTGTCTATCTGTCCGTTTGTTCCGGGCAATCTCAAGAATAGCTGGAACGATTTTGACGGGATTTTTTTGGTACATTGCTGAAGTTACTTCGGGTAAATTAGGGTTCTTTTGATTTTTGAAAATACATAGGGTTCCGTATAAAAAATTAAAACACAGTAAACAATATATAAAAACACGGGCCCAGCCGCAGTCACAAAGCTAGTTCATAAAATAAAAATTCGAATCCTGTTATTATTCATCGGTATATAGTTTGGAATAGGAGTATATAAAATTTAACAACCACTCAAAAAACTTGTAGCTTATACTGGAAACATAGTTACAATTTAAACTGGTATAGTATTTGATACTTCTATAATAAACCTAATTCTATAACCAATTTGAATTCACTTAAATAGTTAAAATCAATAAACAATAGTTAAAATTGGAATAAAAAGGTTACTGTGTTTTAATCGGAAACCAAAAACATTTTTAAATAACCGATAAAGTTAAGATAGTCGGTACAACTGATATAGATATGAAGAGTTTTATCGATAAAATTCGAAAAAAAACCTATTTTTATATCGGCTTAGGTTATTATTAATAATAGATTGGTAATCTTACCGAATCCGGCAATGTCCAGTACACCAATGTAATAGGAGGAGGCTTGGAAAGGTATGCTGATGTTGATACGATGAACGATATAGTCGAAAAGACGGCTGTAAACGGCTTTAGCGAGCGCATCTCTAGCGTTTATAGCCTCGTATGTTTTCAACGGTACCCTGTAAAACAAATTCATAATAAGTATATTTACATATTATTTTTTATTATTGCATCATTTAAACTAAAGACCATAAATAAAACTGAAATTAAAATTAAAATCTGATCAAAATTAAGGGGAAGATACAAGTACTTTAATTTTATTATAGACAGATAGAGCACATATAGAAATATAATATAGCACATACTAAAAATGACGTCAAATTTTGCATATTTTGTACAAGCTTTATGGTAACATTCGTTTTGCGAGAAAAAGATGGAATATCTCTTCTCGACTCTTATTAGCCATAATGTAATATTATTTGCGAAGCAAAGCTATGACGGCACAGCGGGTAGTGTGCGGCCGGTTTCAAACGACAATCGACGCGGGTTCGATCCCACCTATACGGCTCTAAAAATCGGCCTGAGCTTTCGGTGAAGGGAAACATCGTGAGGAAACCATAGCTTGGTGGTAGGGGATGTCCGCCTGGGTAGTTTCCACCCTTAAGTTTGAAAACCTGTCGCCAAATACCAATAGGTGTTCCGGCAGCATCACTTTAGAGCGATTATCTAGGCTTAGTGTATTTACCATCCTGGATCACAGGTTAGATTGTAGTCAATGGATTGAGCGTATTCCGTATTTTAAAAAAATCAGTAAATAAAACTTATATAATTAAATATTTATATTAATTCACATAATCTGTTGATTTTAATAAACTAAACACCAGTAAAATATCCTATTAACAAAGATCCGTGAATTTACTTTGAATAAGGGATATGGAAATGTAATATGGCTTTCATGCCCAATTGGATTGCGACAACTATACACTTGCGAAAACTCCGTCGTAGTGTCGCGTATCCCGGATTAGCCAGTGTAGATCAGCATTTAGTGGCATGGCAATGAAGAATTGCTACCACCATACACTTAAGAAAAATTGTGCCGACTGGCAATAGATTCTCATAAATTGACTGAAAAAAAAACACCAATAGTAATACACACATAATAGCGGTTCCCTTGAGTCCTCCCCGGGAACTCTGCATTAGCCTGGAGACTAAGGCCATTCGGAGTTCCCCAGGGTCGACTCCAAGCAGGCTGGCCGCCTTCGCGAGCGCACCCTCAGAGTCCGGGGTGACCCTGCACCCACCCCGAGCCCCTCCCTCCTCCTCGAACTCAACATTCCCGAGGTGCAGTACAGCGGCTACCACCGAGTAGACCGCTTTCTTTTCCTCTTCACTCAGACCGACGCGTGATAACGCCTAGTAATTATAATTAATACAATCGTAATAATCCTGCCCGATATACGTTTATTAGAATGACAGCTGTCACAAGATACACTGCTAGAAAGTTGCCTGTTGTCCGCTATTTTAGTTTTAGATTAGTGGCATCTATTTTTGAAAGTAAGTGACAGAGAAATAATCATGGGCATGTGATGTGATGCGCAGGAAGGTACGAGAATGTCGTAATAAAGGTATTGGAAATGTATGTAGATGGTTATAATGGGAACATCAAATAAAAGATGGATGATTTGTTTAAAAATGATTAAAAAAAAAATGAATGAATGTGCAGATGATTTTAAATAGAGGGGGATGGAAGAGAAAGTCATGTTGCGCCGGCCCCAAAAAATACAATAAAACAACAAAAATGTAAAGGTCCGTATGTGTGTTTTTTTTTAGTTCTTACTAAAAGACGTCTAAAGATACATTTGGGTAAGATCACATCAAATCGACTTATTTATCGACGATTTTAAACTTGATCACAGAATATAGGTTCGTGATTTTTTTTTTTTAAAAAGTAGCAACTATCAACCAAGTTTCAAAATTTTGATTTTAACATTTTTTTTATAATACATATTTCGAGTCAACCTTTACAGATTAACTAATGAAATATCTATATATAAAATATGTAAAAAAAAAATGTTTTTTTCATTGGTATCATGCTTTATACATTATTATTTTGAAATAAAATTTCACTTCTCGTAATTAACTTATTATATATATTTATTTATGAACGCGCTTCGAACAGTGTCTTTACATTACTTTTTAACCGATTATGACCGTCTGAAGTTGGAGTGAGGCCCAAAACGCGCGGCCACGCGCTGTGACCACTTAAGATCAGGTAAGATTGAAATCAAAGTAGAACACCTATGCAGTGCATAGAAATGAACAATTAAAAAAGAAAATTCTAAATTACTACGTAGAGAATTTTATAAGTTATGTAAAACCAATAATGATTGATATTCACTAAATATGCAAGATCCTTCATACTAAAAATATAGTTTTCATTTCAATTTTAGCATCAAATAACACGATTTAAACCAAATTATTTTCACTAGCGACCTGCTCCGGCTTCGCACGGGTATACATAACTTTATAATTTAAAATTAAATATAGCCTATATTACTCACTGATATTGTAGCTTTTTAATGGCGGATGAGTTATTAAAATCGGATTATTAGTTTCACAGTTTATCGATTACAAAGAAACAAATTTTACTTTTTAATAATATTAGTATACTTTTAATTTAACAGTCTGTATTATATCATTCTTATAGTTGAAATTGAAAAAAAAAATTATGTGTACAATTCACACGTAGTAGAAGTGAAACCCTCAAAAAACGTATAATACATACACAAATATAAAAACACCACGGTTCTTGTGATGTCTTTCCCAAGCTTTGTACTACGCATGCGCGCACAAACACGTACTGTCGCTTTTTAGTTTCACCCACTTTTAAATCACAAAGATGCTAAAGAAATTTTCACTTCAAAAAATATTAAGTCGGCTACTTAAAAATAAATAATGCTAAAATGATTGTAGTGAAATGATTTACCTGATGCAATCTTTGGAAGTCCTCCACATCATCCAGTATAGGGTCTCTGAGACCCCCTTTCGCTTGTTGCAGTTTACTCTTGCGATCAGCGCTTATCTTCTTCTCTGAATCAGGTGTTGTAAAGTATTGTGTGCATCCGTTTTTGAGATACTGTAAAAAATACATATTTATTCGATAATATAAAAAAAAATACAATTAACTATCAAATATCAAATTTAATACGAATCGATACTGTGAAATTAATTCTCATGTTTGAAAAATCACTGAATTACAAACATATTTAATTAGTTTACAAAATTTATTATTGTATTGGATCTATTCTACTGTACTTAGCAAATTCAGCATTTTTCAAAGCAGACAATTGATTAAGTTTAATGTTCAAGACATATAGTCACGTGACTTCCATCTATCCACATAACATGTCCATACCAAGCTGACCTATTTCATATATAACTTGTCTGTCATTGATGCTTTTTGATTTCAAGCATCTTCTAATAAACTAATTCCTATTGCTTTAAACATTTCATAGGTATTCACAAATTGCTTATAAGAAGCCCTGATGTTCATTAGTAATCAGGTACGAGTTTTAGTGAGAGCATTAACTGGACACTGTTGTTTGGGCAAGCATATGCCCAACATTGGTGTCCAGAACACAAGAGAGTGCTGGTTCTGTACATTAGAGACGAAACACCAAAGCACATCTTGTGTGAATGTGATGCATTAAGAGAACACGTGGTCAGAAAATTAGGTATTTCAGAAAACTATTGCTATCGCGTTGCGCCCCAATGAAAGCGAAAGGGACAACTGCAGCGCGGGCAGATTTAAATATACAAAATAGACGACAACATCACTTCGTAGTACCCTGTTTCCTCCTCCAAAACTGAACCAATTTTTAATTTTCTTACAGTTTTAAAATAATAAAGACTTTGACTATGCCTGTACGTTTTGCTTTTTTTTTTTTTCATTTTATCCATGAAATTTGTTTAACGAACGTCTGAAAATGACGGTAAAAATCGAGCATTTTTTTCAATTTCAAAGGCTTCTAGTTTCTACAATAACTAATTTATGGAAAAAATCAAAACGTACGGACATGGCGCGGGTGGATGGTGGATTTAGTATAAAAATATTTACCGTAAGGGAGGAAACAGGGGACTACGTTTGTATGGAATAAATGGCACTAGGATATCCTCTTAATACCCATATGTAACCGAGTTCTGGGTAAGCTCGTGTTGCTCAGGAGGTACAGACACTTTCTGATAAAAAGATCCTACAGTATATCCAGGTTGTAGGTCTAGGCAGTGAGCTTTAGCAATATAGGTGAGGGGGGGGGGACGATCACAATAGATCTAATTAGGTCACAGTGTTATAAGAGTGTTTTTTTTTTTACACCTGATGTTATGTGACGATGTGGTCCAGGATGGTAAAGGCATTAAGCCCAGAGGTACTGGTTCTCAAGTGATGGTGCCGGAACACACCTATTGATATATGGAGACAGGCTTTTTAACTTAAGGGTGGTATCTACCCAGGCGGGCATTGTTAGAATCTCTAAGGCATTCGCCCTACCACGATATTTTCCTTCAATGAAAGCACAGACTGATTTTTTAGAGTTGTATAGATGGATTTGAATCAGCGTCCATTGACGTGAAATCCGACCGCAAGCCGTCATCGCTTCATGTGTTTTAGCCTGCATTTTGTATGCAAAGCTAAAAAAAAAAAGGTAACTCACCAAATAGTGATCGGGTTTAGTGATGCTGAGGGCACTGCGTAAGTCGTTAGGCGCTCCGGCGCAGAGCAAGTAGAAGACGTGGTAGTTCCTCTCGTCAGCACTCTGGGTGCATATTCTCGACTTCTCGAGCAGATAGTGCGAGATGTGGCCGCCGACCACTTGGTACTTGTTGCTGAAGTGCACCTCCATGAACTTACCGAAACGCGAACTGTTGTTGTTGCGAGTCGTCTTCGCGTTACCGAACGCTTCCAGAATAGGGTTCGCTGTGTTGAAATACAACAACAAATCTCTATACTTCTAAATAAAATTGAAGTGCGCGCCCGCGTTTCATATATTCTTCACTGGATTTTGGGTGTTTTAGTATAATAAGATAAAGAAAAAATATTTCTCATAAATTCAAGCGCTTGCCCATAAAAAAAACTACCATTGAATCGGATTTTATTCAATTTTTTATGAGATTTAATTTTTTCTTTACGCGGAATCCTAATTATTTTCGCAAAATAAAAATAGCCTAACTTACGCGAACTTACGGTGCCTATACCAAAACTACACTTTTTTTAAATTTTTGTCTGTCTGTCTGTTTATTATGGATAATCTCCGGAAAGGCTGTACCGATTTCTTGAAGGGACTTTATTTGGGAGATGACTGAAGTCGCTCCGCGTAACTTGGCTACTTTTATTTTTCGAAAAAAAATTAAGGTTCCGCGTAAAAAACTAAAACACAAAATACAGAACCATCAAAACGTTATTTTCCAATGATTATTTAAAAACTTATTACGCAGTGAAACTGATAGAACCGCGGGCACACGGCTAGTATTTTTTTTTTTTTGTTATATTTTTTTCTCTAATATAAAATAGTCCAATAACTTTTGTTATTATCAGCTGATTTTCTTTTTTTAGTAGCTATTGGTGAGTTTTTGGAGATGGTTAGTTATTTTACTATTTTAACTTTTAATAATAATTATGGTTGAATTTTCACGGACATAGCTATATATTAAATTGAAATCTGAAAAGAATTGTTTCGTATTCACAAATTGTTCAAATTAGAAGTCGGACATTTCCTTTATAATATTTATGTAAAGTGGGTTATAAAGTAGACGCTAATAAAGTTCAAAACCGCACATACCGTCCAGAATCTTCTGTTCCACGGGGCCAGCGCCCTTCGCCCACAGATCGCAAAGGTATTTGAGAATGTATTTAGTGGACTCTGTCTTCCCAGCTCCCGATTCACCAGATACTATGATGGACTGGGACTGTTTCAATGACTTCATATCACGGAATGATTTATCAGCTGAAAGTATAAAAAAAAACATGCATACATATCATCACACCTTTCACCCGTGGGGTGGTAGGCAGAGACTACCTCCTTCCACTTGTTACGATCTTGACACACCTTCTTTTGCTTCTTCTACTTTCATGAGCGTTTTCATCCACGCTCGCCGGATATGTGTACTTCTCACCTTTTTTTACATAGGGAAATGCGTTTAAGCACCGTCCTCCCATGCGGGGGCAAGGAGGGTGTGTGAGACTAACACTAGGGAAGGAGACCCTAGCGACTACCCACTAAAACCCTATGAGTGACCGTCTCTACCGCCACATAAGGAGGGCAACACGGGATCGCAAGCATACACCGCGACATACCCCCCGGACGGATGACCTAGCCCGAAGGCCAAGTCCCTACTCGCAAATGAACTAGTCCCGGTCAACCAAGACTAAGCCCCTCGACGGCTTCCCCAGTGCAAATATGTACTTCTCACCTGACCTTTATTTAAGAGGTGTTCGATTTGGTCTAGATAAGTCCCCGCCTAGGTCGACGTGCCGGTTCACCCTCGCTTTATAAATTTGTTTCGTCAATTTTCTGTCATCCATCCTCTCCACGTACCCAAACCAACTAAACATTCCTTTCTCTATCTTGGTCACTACATCTTCTACACCACTCACACAACAGACTTCTCTTATCACACCTGACTTTATCAATCATCTTCACAGTACATTTACCGTCAATTCATATTTTTACTATTATATCATGTTCTGTAGACCGGTGTTACGGTGTTAGTTAAAATAAATAGTCGACTATTAGGTAATTTTTCCGATCTCAGAGGAAATATTTTTAATGTTAATAAAATACTAGAAATGTTTTTTTTAAGTAATTTCCTAGGTAAAATTGCTTTTAAAACATAATCAATCTTACCGATCGCAAAAACGTGAGGTGCTAGTTCGCCTAAAGATTTTCCTTGATATTTCTTGATCGTATTTGATGAATACATATCTGGAATGTCTTCGTATGGATTTACAGCTAACAGGATATTTGCGACGTATGTCTGGAAAATAAATAAACATATATATGTAACATATTTGTTATACTTTGTTACAATACTTTTAGTATTATTACTTAATACTTTTTGTAGTGTATAAACGTTACACACTACATCTTCAATTATTTATTATTTAAACAAATGTGACTTGTAAAAAATGTAATTTTATTTTGTTACTAACGTCAATTTTCATTTACTACATAATTTTTGTTATAATTTTATTTGAATTCTTAATAATAAGGTGTCGTATTATATAGATACATAAAAGACCTTTTGTAAAAAAAAATAGTTGCTAATTACTTGCTAAGTAAATCATGCGGGTGCTTGTTCTGTATATAAAAAGAGTTATAAATAAAGAAAAGTCTTATCTGCGAAATTATGTTTGTTATTAGGGTTGTCAATCCTTCTATAGGATTTACTTATATATGATATAACACATTTTTTGATACAATGCATTGTTAAAAAAATATTATATTATTGCTAAAGTAGTGATGGCTTAGTGCAGATTGACATCGGTTCGAATCCCCTATAGTGAACTTGAACTTTCGAAGAAGGAAAACAACGTGGTAAAGACATAGCAAGTTCCTAATATTAAATAAGTTAAACATATATCGCCAAACAAATAAAATATAATATCGCATCTTTAGAATGACTTCTTGAGTGACCCAACGCAAAAAAAAATATTTTTTTTAGAATAAGACGATTGAAGTTTTTCCTATGGATTCAGAAAAAGTATATTTTACTTATTTTTTAAACGTAATTAGGTTAATATAATATAGGTTTTAAACACTTCATTTAGAGTAGTTTTACGAATCAACTCAATATATCGATTTTTGACTTAAGTTAGTCTCATTCACTATTGAGATGTGTGACAACCCTTATTCACGATTCCCGCCTGTATTAGTATACTGTAGCTTACGAACACTGTATTAGTGTTGCCTTTTGTTACAGTCTTAGCGACAAAAAAAAGATTTTTCAACAATCTTAGCGACTTATCTAACTACTTTTGGAGTTTTAGGGCCAGTAATTAAGTATTTTTATTAACTTAACACTTATTAATTATTTCTATTATGACATATAACTATACAGTGCCAAACAAAAATGCTAATATATTTAATTAAACATTAGTATTTTCATATGTATTTAACTTAAAATTAAATTACTGCCACTAGCCTCATGTGGCCCCTCCCAGAGTTAAGTCCTGAGTCCGCTCTTTGTAAAATCAGTTTTAGCGACTTTCTAGCGACTTCTGATATTGAGCCTAGCGGCTCCAATTTATAGGAGTTGGCAACACTAAACAGTATACTAGCAACCATTCACCCAACGAACGAATACTGTAAGTAATCAATAACGACGCCCGGTATATTTCTCAAAGTAGGTAAAGTTCTCAAGGTGAAAATAACTACAGTCACTATGTATACACATGAGTCATGACGCATAATATTGTTTGATATTTATTTACTTACATATATTTTGTTCTTTTTGTATCGCGTTAGAATGTTGTTCAGTAATGTAGCCTCGTTTAGAAACATTAGCTCACCTGTAAAATAATATTGATTAATGAGCAAGATTAATATTAATATAACAACGTGGTAAATTAATTTCTAGTATTCGATTTGCTTAATAGATTAAAAGCTACGGTATCTAAAGAAAAAACATACTTTTCGAAAACGGCATTGAGCAACATTTTTACTAAAATTTTAATTACAAAAGAAACAGGACTATTTGTAAGCAGACATAACGAGTATCATTTACAACAGTCGTTTTTCTTAACATGAAAGGTATGACGAATTGTATGAATTTTAGATGTAGCACCTCGAATCCATATATCCGAATTTTATACGACCTGGCTAGCTATTAGACCACCCTTAAGTTTGAAACTCTGTCGACAAACAGCAGTCGCAGACGTCTTCCGGTTGATAGCCAGTACCTCTAGTTTTAGCTAATTTACCATCTTGGATCACATCGTCATATAGAATCAGGTTATATTACGGTGATGCCGATAACAAATGAATATATTCTTGTAATGATTTTAGTGGAGAAAGGTCATCTTTAGTAAAATTTTCAAGTGGAACTTAGCGCGCGATGGAGTAAAATTTTGAATGTCGCGTCACGTGACGTGCATCACAAAATTAACGTCATGATGTAAAGGCCGGATAGAAGTATCCAGTGAGACGGAAAGAAACAAATAAGCATTTTTCCACTTTAGAATCATTATTTTCTCCTGTGTATTCTAGAACTAGGTATACATATTTTTGAAGTTCGCGTTAGGGAAAAATGATGAGAGTAAATTTTTACGATGCGCGCGCATCCGTCACGAGATAATGACATCCTGAAGTTTTATGTCAAAGAAGTATAACTTCTTACATGCGTACGTAAGTACACACACACTTTTTTTTATCACGTTTCTAGGTCTTTGATATATCCCTATATTTAAGTACATGTACCTACAGAGATCCCTTAACAATAATGTTTTTTATAGATTTAAATTAAATATTGCCAAAGTTTCACTTCTGACACACGCACTCTCTGTATACGTCCAATTTTTGTTTTATCATAATTTTTAAATAATGTTTATTATGAAACTTACAATTATCTTCAACGTCCTTGGCAGGGTCTCCTGCGGGGAATATATCTTCGAAGCTGCAGACTCGCCTCGGGTACTTGTTATCAAGGGGGAAGACGTCTGCCTCTTCCCCCATCAGCTCGTGGAGGCGAGCCAGAACGAAACCTTCGCTCGGCTCGCGGACCCATACTAACTGCTTGTCGATGGTCATTGTTTACTGTAAACAAACAAATAAGTACTAAATTTTTTTGAACACATTTCTCTTCGACATCATAAATGGCCGGTGTTTTCCTGACACGAACGAAATTTATTACGTAAGCATCAATCTCTCAATCAGACCCTCCTTTATTTATGCTTATACTTTGCTTATTTTTGATGATACAGGGGACGGGGGATCTGAATGGAAACGTTTGCAATAATTATTTGTTTTCGATTTTTTTGTTCAAAATTATTACAATCCTACGCAATCATGGAGGAAATAGGAGTTTTGCTTATCTACTGATGACAAGGGGAGTGTTGCTCAAGCATATATAGGTAGTCCAAAACATCTGTACAGAAGTTTTTCAGAATACATGTTGTTAATTTTTCCGAGAAATAAATGTTTGCCAAATATAATTAACATTGCAATAAATACAATATTTATTTTAAAATATATCGAATTTAACTCATAAATAGTACAGCTCCCATTGTTTAAAAAAATCTCTAAATTTTTCTTGCCTGATAAAAAAAAGGTGAATGACCACCAAAACGGAATATACAACGTTATTAACGACAAATAGTTCTAATTCTAGACAATCATGTAAGTCGGTAATAGCTTTTTAGATTGGTAAACACAAATATTGAAAACGATGGATGTGGTCTACCATCAATACTTTGTAACCACAGTTTATTACAAAGATTTAAAATAAGATTAATTACACATAAGTACAGCACACAGCTATTACGGTTTTTACGTACCTAGGCTATCAAACGAGTCTAACAGGATATCATAATAAATACGTTTAAAATGATGCAGACAGGCTTCATTCAATCAACGTCGATCACTGCATTTCTAATAACGATTCATCTCAAGTAATTATGGTGCAGGGTTGATACGCAAATTGGATCGACTTCTTCGACCTCGTTTATCATGATTCTATATTACTTTTATCGACCTCCTTCATATAAACTACATTGTAATTGATTTATCGCTATGAATAGATAAACGGTACAGTCAGGGACTTGCTATAGGGTGCGGTGATTGAGGTTTATTGAGTTTGTCTACAAATTTGCTTGATATGTTTAACTCCCAGACCCAGAGACCGATTTATAAATGTGCCGCCTACAGGCTGTATGACCGGATATTCTATGTTTCTTACAAAATTAAAAATACAAACGTTTATTAGAATCTGAAATGCAACAAGAAAAACAAGAAACATCTTATCCGACCCCGAAGATGAAATCATATTCGCGAATCGTACATATCCTCGTTAATAGAGAACTATTTTGTTAAAATTACCGTTTCCACCGTTGGCTGGGGACGGCTAACTTTGCTCCCGTAGTCGCTTGGTGTCCCCTTTTGGCAGCGGCGCAAGACGTACTCCGATCCCCAATTGGTTCCCACATTGATCATGCATTCTTGCATATCACACGCGGACATTGTAAGGGACTTTTATTTTTATTAAAGAATTATCTCAGGGATGATTTATGATAAAATAATAGTTATACATTTTACTCGGGTCACAAACAATCCAAGCCAAGATTTGCACCAAATTGCTGCCCTTGTGCTAGTTGTCCTTTTGCTTGGGTTCCGATCAGCCCAAAAAGGTCGTTCATTTAGCGTAATAAAAACTTCGGCTCGAAGCTTGGCAATCGATTTTTACATGTTTCAACAATAATAGTTAGTTAAAGCAGGTAAAGTTAATTCCAGTAAATAATCATCGAGAGAGACGTGCAACGAATAAAAACGAAGTCCGAAACAAAACAAATATAATTAACATAAAAGTTATGTTGCATAATTTTTATAAACATAAAAAAGTAGGTACCGTAAAGAGAATACAATTAACTCACTTTCGTACCGATACAGCATACAATATAACACTTTCATGCGAGTTACGTCACGGTGTTATAATTATATTTAAAAAAGAGAACAATAAACAACGATCATGTCCGGCGGTAAGTCACGGTTGGTGTACCGAGCAACGGAAATAAATTATAAAAAAAGTTGTTACCAGCCATAATTAAAATTCAACAACAAATGGTGTATTGAACTGTTCGGATAAAAATATGGTTAGATAAAAGAGATATACGTCTCTCATAGGATTTGCATATTCTACGTATCCAATATACCTATGAAAAAGGACATCGTGATGAAGCCATAATATGGTAGTAATACATTACTGTCTCCAAATATCTATATCTGAATTATCTTTCTAGGGTTCATGTTTTATACCATTTTCAGGCCATTTTTTTTTGTTTTAATCTACAATTAACAAGGCTCCAGTACATCCTGGATGACTATGCCAGCCCCATAGGATAAGTCGATGGTAGATATATGACATATCTGACAAGATGAGTGAAGGAGAGGGACCTATCTTCTTTTCTATAGCAGTGGCGGGGAGAGAGCCTGTGGGTCAGGCATCGGCATTCTCCCCCCCATCCCCAACGGGCTAAATTATGGACGTGGCCCTGTTGGGTCTGCCGTAGAGGACGACGCGGAGTATGCCTTCGCTATCCTGTATCGTCCTCATCCCAAATGCGGCGGACGGCCCCGGGGGGTTTAGTGGGTATTTCCGGACGCTTCACGTCCGGGTGAGTCCCACACTGGTGCGGAGACGTCCCTCCGCACCCCCTTACCAATTGCATTGGGGGACTTCAGTCTCACTAATGCAATTGGTAAGGGTAGTGCGTAAATGCATTCCCCTCGTAAAAAAAAGGTATATTACATATCTATTTATTAAATTACTTTATGTGCACCAAAGAAATAAATTTATAAAGAATTGTGGCATCCTGTGATGTTGGTTTTCCTAAAATTATATTTATCTCACCCATCCTCCTCCAGGAATTTTCACATCATCTATTCTTGACAAAGGCAATACTCAAAATTAAACAATACTCTTTAATTTTCTTCTGTTGAAATAATGCAGCATGGAAATCTTTAGCCAAAGAAATGATTTAAGCTGACAAATTGACCAAATACTGTGGACCGAAGAGGTCTAGATAGCTTCACGGAACATTCGAGGCGAGTGCTTGAGGCGTTCAGCCGGGAGAGTGGTAGCAAGTGCAAAAGCACGAACGTGGTGCAGACGTGCATTGCTGCTACGATGGTTAAGGGTAACTACGAATCTCAAGGTCTCTTACATAACTCATGTATGCACCTTCGTGTAGTGTGTAGGGATGTGGAGTGCAGTGTAATGCGTGTTAATGCATGAAAGTTTCATTGTATCGCACTTGGGGAGGCTACAGCTTATTACCCGGTTGGGGATCAGAATAAGTTCTGTCCACCTGCAAGAGACCCAGGGGTGTCTACTCGTGCAAAGTTGGCTGCACGACCTCAGCAGCAGGGTGTGTATTGTTATTAACTTTATCTAGATATGTTTAAAGCCAAAACTAAACCATGTCAAGATTATTACAGATATGCTTATGTACCTTAATAAAAACAACAGCACACACAAGAAACCGAATGTACTAACACTGCTAAATGCTGTAATCTGCTAAACTGTAAATGTTTAAACGTAACATACTAGAGATACAAAAATAAATGTAGTAACAAATCATAAACAGCGACGAAATACATAACTGTCACCGCGTACCGTGAAATCGTTTTATGTCCAAACCACAAAGTGAAACCAGTTTCAAGCAAAAACTAGTGTAAAAAATACATAAAAAAATGTGTAATATTTAATTGCCACCAGTAAGATTACTCTGACCCAAATTAAGTGAAGTTTCAAGCGTCAAGTTATTTTCTGTGTTATATAGGCACATCAAAGACACAACGAATGGATACAATGAAATTGTTAAAGCAAATCAAAAAAAAAAACAAACTTGGAATATTAAAGAGTTAATGTGTAGATTACCCATAAAAATTAGGAGACATTAGGAAAACTATGGAAAGCTGGCGTAAACGCCATGTTAGTGCTCAAGGGGTTAAGTTGAGCTTAAGCTAAACTATTACAGATTAGTTCTAAAAATACGATAAATAGTGAAGAATTTGTATAAAACAGCTCAAATGCCATTGATTCTAAAGCTATAGGTTCTTTTAGAATAATTGGGATTCATTATTTGCATTAATCTGCATTAATACTGCACTAAGATTGCTCCAAAAAACGGGTATTTTTCTTAAAAAGATGATAAGAAAAATTTTGGTGTACTTTAGTAGAGCTCCTTTATATTAATATTAAGAGGTGTATTTTAGATATTTTCGATTTCCAGTTTTGACTAGTTTTTTTTTAATTTGTAACTGTATTATATAATTACGCATCGTAGGCGGTAATATATATTCTTATAGAAAATCGAACGTGCTGCAAAAAAGGTCTGAGATAATCTTTCACTAAGTCGGCTGGTTTAAAAGTTATTCAAGGTTCAATCTCAAATAATATATGATGGATTGCACAGTTTTTTTTTATATATATTATCATGATATAATTATTTAAAAGTAAAAACAATCATACATATCATGAAAGTCATCGTATATTCTTTGGTTAAATATCGGAATGTCGACGAAAAATTAGCCTTGCATTGTTTTACCTCAACCTATAACTTGAAACGCAGCGACTCTGTATTTAGTATAGATACCTTCTACGGTTATTGATACTATTCCACAATCAACGTTAGATAAATAATCATTGCCTAATGATAGGCCATTTACTACATCTTCGATAACTTAATGCATATTCGTAAAAATTTAGACAAGCTCGATCTAGTGAATGATAGTCATAATTTTAATATTAGAAATATAGACAAGTTGGCCGTCCCGCGCTTTAGGCTAAGTAAGTCTAATAAAAGCTTTATAGGTAATAGTATTCGGGTTTGCAATAACATCCCAAGTAACATTACCGATTTACCTGACAATAAGTTCAAGTATTATGTCAAGCAAGTTTTAATCTCAAAATGTTATTATAGGGTGGATCATTACGTAAACGATAGTGATGTCTGGAATTAATCCACATCTCTGTGCTTCCGCTAACATTAGTTAAGACTATGATTTGTATAGTTTTTATATGAAAAAAATGATATATATTATATTTATAATAGATTTAATAAAAAGAACCAGATCGAGTTTCTTGCCGGCTCTTCTCGACTGGGTTGTTTTCTGAACCGGTGGTAGTGTTTTAGACGTTCATAAGCGCCTTCTTAGGGCCTAAATAGATTTTTTTTTTTTTATTTTTGACTAATGCCTTACTACTGCAGTTACCACCCTCAAAAATCTATCGACAAGTATTTATAGGTGTGTTCCGGCAGCATCACATATGAGACAGTATTTCGTATTCTTTGCCTACCGTGTTTCTGTATTTTCTGCCACATCTTCAATTAACATCAGGTCAGATTGTGGTCACATTACTGAGCCCATTAAAGTATATCAGCAGTTAGATTAGATTTTCAAAACAAAGCAGTAAAAATAGGCACAATAAAGTAGCGCAAATAATCGGTTAGGAAATTATGATAACCAGCGAGAGGTAACGAATGTGAAATGCATATGAAAGTATAATTTTTTACTGAATTACCATAATAATCTTCGTGCGTGAGCAAAGCAAATGTTTCCTTTCAATATTTGAAAATTGTCCAATTTTACTGATTACAGCATATTGCTACTAAATTCCCTAATCGAGTTAAGTTGAACTGGGAATTGACATTACTCTAGCAAAATCATTCCATTATACATTTAGTGGTGGTAGATTTGTAATTAAATAGACAACTCAAAATGTATTATAATATATATACATCATTTTTAACTTATATTTTAAAGTTCTGCCCTGCTGTGTTGCAAAATAAACATCATACATTATAATTTACACTATTTTTTTAAAACAATGATTTATCAACGTTTCATGTCTTTTTTCTTTTATTATTATCAGTAGATGCTACTTTTCGAATCGATTACATTTTCCTATATTTTTTTGTGAAGATTTATGTTGAAAAGTATATTCATGTTTTTTATAATTTTATTTATAGCTTCCAGTAAAATATCCAGCTAAAAGTTTACTGTATATTTATTTTATAATAAGTTACCAATATTTCAAAGAATAGTTAAAATACCCAGAGACGGATTCTTGGTTTTCATGTTGCCAACGCATGGTTGACTGAATGGATTGCAATAGGAGTATTCCCACGCTTTAGCAACCGTAATACAGGTCTCTAGAATCTAATTAACAGCGGTATACCCATTAGATATAATACAAAGTATTATTAAGTCTTATAATGATTTTCAATTACATACTGTTAAACTATTTAATATTAAAATCACAAAATCTTCGAATTCGTTACTAGCGTTAATATTTGAAGAATTATTATAGAAGACAATACTCAAATTAATTTGTCATCAATATAAATATATCTTTACGATAAAAAATTCCTAGAAACATTATCTTATCGTATCACAATTTTCAAATAACATATGCCTTTAACCACAAAATAACCGGCGACATCGATAGATCTGAATGAAAACACAATCGGTACCTAATAAAGTTTTATTAAATATGTTAATATTGATTTTATCTACTCCTAATAATTATTAATAAAAAATGAATAAAATTTTAGAATATAATCATAGGTATATAAATCGGGTCAATGGTTCTTTGATTATAACCGTTATAACGGACGGTCAGACATACATTGATTTTTATAATATTACTCTAAAAGTAGTCCGGCCGTTGTGGAGTTTATTGGAGAGCGCCTATGCCCAGCAGTGGACGTCTTTCTGCTAGCATGAAGATTTGTCCAAAATATGTAATTTTTTAACAAGTTATAACGAAAAGTAGAAAACACCTGTCATTGCATTAAAAAAGTTGTTTTTTTAGATTTCACATAAAATATGCCTCAAGAATGTTAGCTACATCAAAACTCAACGCAACCTTGATTTTATTGTATACATAATAATCTTTTGTATCACCTTGCAAGAAAATTTATATTTCGTAGAACTTTCAATTGTTATTAATAATTTGGCTAGATAATACATTCTTAAAGTTCGTTGAAAGAACAGCTAGATGATATTCATAGAGAGTATCGAACTAATATATGATAATATGATGCGGCAAAATTTGATACGGTTTACAAAAACAATAAAATTGACGTGAACATAATATATTCTTTACTTACACTAAACGAGATAAGTTTGATATACAATCATGGATTGACTTTGGGAGATCCTTTAATGTACTTCATATTTATCTGTATAATATGACTGGCAATGACAGCCATGTTTGTGGCGTAGATCCATAGAGTTAATTCGATGAAGCTAATTCTAGCGAGTGAATCATATTCATATCGCTTACTTAAATGTAAATGTTTAGTACAGCTTAAAAATCATATCCTATGAATAAAAAATCACCATTCTTATTATAAGAAGAAATATTTTCTTAGTATAAGAAGATATATTATAAGAAACAATCGAGAGAAATTCCAACTTTAATAAAAAAAATCTTAAACGGTATAGGCTCAGTGATTTGATTACAATCTCGCCTAGTGTAAACTGACGACATTATCCAGAATGGTAAACACACTAAGCCTAGTTCTGGTTCTCAAGTGATGCTGCCGGAACACCTATTGGTATTTGGCGACAGGTTTTCGAACTTGAGGGTGGTAGCTATCCAGGCGGGCATTGTTAGAAAATGCCCTACCACCACGCTATGGTTTCCTTACAATGTTGGTTGTAATTGGTTAGGTGGGTTTGACCCGCGTCCATCGATGCGGGATCCGGTCGCACTATCCATTGCGCCATCATCGCTTCATTAAAAAAATATAATTCTAACTAATTATAAGTTACACTAGCTGTGTGCTCGCAGCTCCGCCCGCGTTTCATATATTCTTTACTGCGTAATATAATATAGTTTTTAAATAATCATGGGAAAATAATGTTATGATGGTGATATCTATTGAATCGTCTTATGTTCATAATATTATGAGTTTTTATTTTGTTAGACGGAAACCTAATTATTATCCTAAAATCAGTTCGATTCGGAGTCAATCCGTCATCGAAAAGAGTCGGAAAGAAACTTGATCCAGTTTATCTCGATCTACTTTGTAATACAATTCTCAAATAAAAAAACTCGCTTGATATGGTGCTTTAATTTATTGTCCGGTAAATCGAATGATACTTTGATGATGATCAATAAATGATGATAATAATATTTATTTACATTTATTAGAATATTGCTAAGGCTAATTAATATAATGACTAAATGTAAATCAGCTAATGAAAATAATAGAGAAACAAATAACTAAGAAATCAAAATAGAAGATTCTGTTGAATAACAGATAATGAAGTATTGTATTGTAAAAACTTTTAGCGTATTAGAGAAGAAACGGACAAAGTAAAAAGGAAAATATTTTAAATTTTATTCATGATGATACAAATAGGAGTTCACCTTGGCTTTAACATACGTTAAGAATACTATAAGGTAAGAGGTTTTAATAAACAGTATCATTAAATTATTATTAAGGATAAATGATACAAGATTTCTACGAAGGGAAATATTAGCAAAACGCTCTTATCTATAAACGGACAGATAAAACTCAGGTCAAAGTACTCAAAGAAAGCTGCCATTTTCACAAATCATCACAATGCGCCATTAGTCATTATATTATAGTATGTACCATCTGCGCCATTACGGATACAGAAAGGTCCCTTTGTCCAATTTTGCAAATTACCTGTAACACTTTTACGAAGCAAATAGGAACCTTAAGATCTAACAATACGGATCTATTTGGTCTAGCACTGGACTATTAAACTTCATTTTGTAGACGACCTGGTTACCTTCAACTGTGCCATTTTCTTTTATTTGACGCAAAGCAACCCCTACCTCCTATTTTCATTCCCCTTGCCCAATTTAATACAATGTCTGGCGTGGATATTTATAGATTGACCTTAAAAGGGTAGGCGAGATTTCAGTCGATATAAGCACCGTAGTGCGTAAAAGACAGGCAAACCAAAATTTATGAGTAAATTCGTAAATTTAAAGAAAATTTTAATTATAAAAAAGTGTTTTAAAGATAGATATCAAATACTTTAAGTACTCTCGATTATAATAACTACCTTTCGAGTAACTAGATATTCGTTTATTATGCATCACGATATTTTATTGTATTACGAGGAAAGAAAAAAATATGAATGTCATGAAATCATTACCATGTTTCGTTAAGCATTGTCTTTATTCAAAAATCTAAAGAGATAAATACTAAGAACGATCAGAAAACAATAAAGTAGTTTCCCAAGTAATCAATATGATTACAATATGGTGCATAAATAATTTTAAATCATTCCTTGCTGAGGTTAAATACTGCATTAAATATTTATAGTGGTAAATATGAATAACCATAGTTTAATTTTAATTTGCACAGGTCAAGGGTTAAATTCCTACTTCACAGAATTACTCAATATTACGTAACTATGCAACCGTATAACAATTCGTAATAACTCAATAAAAGATTACTGCAATCTATAATTGCAGTCAGTTTGTTAAGTGGACTTTTAAAATGTTCGTAAAAAGGGTTCTGCGGGAGGTGAGGTTTGTTTTACGAATCGTTTTCTTCAATCAGAATTAATACTCTAATCCTAAGATTTGATAAAAGGACGATTTGAACCAATCAATGTAGTCAAACTTTGGTGACAAAGTTAGAACATACAAATTAAAACATGGAGAGAATAACATCCTATAGCATCACGTCCTTCCAATGTAGCTTGAAGAGATATTAGTGCAGGTCGGCATGACAGGGACGAGTGACATTGGATAGCCGATCTCTCGACGGTCGACAGAAGCCGTCACTTTATCGAGCTACTATAAAAAAAAAGAATCAACATCGAAAACTCAAACTGTAATACAAATACAGTGACAAATGTCAGCTGATTAAAATTATATTAGAATTTAAAAAATGTCGAATGTTATTTAATGAAATTACCAACGCGTTTATTATAACCATATTTATGTGGTATTTGTCACGACTGGCTGCTGCCGTGAGTCACAGTGCAAACTCAATTGCCATTAGTCGACCTCCGGGGTCGAATTGTGATTTGCGCACTTGGTTTTTAATGAAAATTGGTGTCTGCAATAAATATATTTGTACTGCTAATTGAGGGCTTCATCATATTTTTTTTAGAGTTAGACCGAAAGACCATTAGACTTAGTAAAATTTGTTGAATATTTCTGGATTTAGGCAATAATAAAGTTATTTGCTTTATTAAAAATACAACATCTAAATTTAAACATCTCATACGAATTCTACTTATGAGCCATATTTGGTGGAACATTATTATCTTATCTCACAGCCAAGGTTTTCAGAGACAATGAAAATTCTTAGGAATATTAACTTACAGTAATTAGACACATCAGTCTAACGTTAATTTATATTAGTCATCTGTTTATTGATATAAAAAGCGAAATCTAGTAACAGTGAATTGACTACAAATAAATACTGCATAGTGCTATAATAAGAAAAAATGGTAAAGATGTTTCGGAATAAGATTGCGACGGAACAACGAATATCATGTTTGCTAATATAGATAAAATGAAGCAAGCGAGTGAGAGGCCCTGAGCCGTTGAACTAACAGATTGCAAATAACTTGTGTAGTCTGTAGGTGTCATTATAATTGTTGTAAGATCAATTACCGATATGATCAAATCGGCTGACAATGAGAACATTATAAAAATAATAAAAAGTGAATCCCTAGTGAAGACACGAATCGATGCTAGTAATGAGAAGATTATATTAATTAAATTTTGCATTGTAAAAAGAAGACAAACGCAACATTATCGGATTTCTCGTAACAAAATCATTCCAAAAGTAGGTTTCTGACTAAAATGACGTAATTAGCAACATATCTAACAAGTAATGCATAGAGAACTGATGACCAGACGATTATCTTGATTTTATAAAAGATAAGAAATGAGAACAAGAAATGTTATCCGTTGCTGTTTACATAAAAAAAACCAATTTACAAAAAGATTAACTATAAGAGTTAAGAAACAGTGGTAACCGGTAAACAAACATAGTAATAAATGACGTAACAGTCTATGCATGAAGGATAAAGTTAACAGTAAAATATCCTCTGCATAGCATAAAGATGCGAGTAGGTAAGTTAAATTTAGAACGCCTATTTTTACTTATAAGCATTCTAAATTATTAGTTAAGCATGCATGCACCTAAAAACATGTTTAAAAAAGATAAAATCTATGCTGGTACTTAAGTATACAATTAGTTGAATTCCATGGGAAAAATTAAAAGTGATGAAATATATATTATGGTTGCAATAAATATTATGCCAGAAAACTTAAAGAAGATGACAAAAAGTAAGCATTATTAATAAAAAAAATAATGAAAATGATAGCATATTGGCTACAGCAGTAAACAGATGATCGGTCGTAGTAACAACACACATAGAACAATTTTATACGAGACATTAGTCATCGAGTTTCCTCAATGCCAAGGTTGGACTAACGCTATATATTTCGCTAACACCTTACCGTAAACCGGTTGTATATAATTCGGTTATAATCGGAATAATTTTAGACTTGGAACCGGTAAATGTGGCGCTAAACGACCATACAAGCTATTGTGGGGCTGTAGCGGTTATGATGGTAGTAAACATTGGTAAGGCAGTTAACGGAATAACAGAACTGACGATGCTGGTACGTATGGGCGCTTATTCAGAAACAGCTGTCGACCGAGACACTGTAATCTATTTAAATGTACATCGTGAGCATGTGATAGTATAGAGCATGAGGGGAATTTCAAATGACGTAGCATTTGCCTTTTCATGCATATCTTTTACATTTTAACAAACGTTGGCTTTATTAAGCACATTCAAATTATAAACTCGTCTAAATACTATTTTACTAATAGATAATCATGATTATTAATCTAATAATGTTTAATATTAAACATTAGTTTATTACAAATAATAATAATACGATTTATTGCATTCTGAGAAGTCGGGGTACATATTGATATTTACAAATTCCGGTCTAAATATGCATAACCGACGGTAACAGGTTTTGTTGCTTTTTTAGCCAAGTTAGCCAGGTTAGCTCATTGCTTAGGCAATAAGATATTTTAATAATATGAAACAATATACTGGTTAATATACTCGCTATACTTAATAACCGGTTATTAAGATCTTTGTCCGAAGTTAGAGGCTTTACCAACAAACGAACTTCCGATGTTTTGGCCATTCCCGATTACCAAAAATATATACATTTGCATAAACTATTTAAAATTTCCTTTTCCCATGACTTTTTACTATCACTGTTAACAAAAAGTAATAGAAATCAGAGGTACATAGATGCCATCGCTCAAATAATGTTTTAGGAAAACATCGTAATGACATAATAACGATATAGACCCTTTGATTGAACGTCTAGTTAACCACCAAATAAGTCCATTCTCCAGTATCATCTGAAAGTTTATCTTCCGTATTATTCCTATGACTTTGGCTACGATATCTATTATATCAGATAAGTTTATGATCAAATGTTAATTAAATCTATAACAGGTATATACGTGTTAGTACTTACATGTACAATATACAACAGTACTTGATCGCTTTGCATAGACAAAATGAATGATAGCATCGCAGTTATTTATAATACAATATCCCCATTTCTTTGATGAAATGCACCTCTGTGACGAAATTTATTGAAATAGCGATAGTTTTTTTTGAAAAATATACAAGCTAACAGAGACTCACATTTGGGATTATCATAATTTCGCTCGACTTCGCTTGCGTTGACTTTAGAATTGAGTCCAGAGAGAATCTGTGTAATTGAGATTCATTCATACAAGATTTAAAAGAATAACCACAATTCTTTACTACATCAGTTTGTTATAAGCTTATGTAAGCCATGAAAATTTATTTTTTGGTATATATATATATATATATATATTTCCTTGAAACAGTAACTATTGAGAGTGAAAATCACATCAAAATCTTGTGCGAGGTGATGGATAGGATTAACACGGAAAGTGTATACAATGGATAGTTGTATACAATGTATAGACAACTAAATAGAGGACTTTAGTTTAAAAGTAATGTAAATATTTCGAACGAAGCCGGCTGCTGTGGTAAGTTACATGTAAAAACAAATAACGAAATATAAACAAAGAAAAACAGAACCGGAAGTCGTGAACGTTTCCAGCGATTTTTATTTTTAACTTTTTAATTACTGTATATATATGCACGTGAAGAATAAAAAACGACCTTGTTTACAAATGGAATCTACATTATAAACGATCCTAGGTATTTAAGAGCCAGTTATAACGTCAAATAAAAATGTTATAATTACCAAGTAAATATTAAAGATATGTCAGAGTGATATTTTTGTAAAGAAAACAATAAGAGATGCATATTTACAACACATATATCTCTTAGATTTTATTTTAGAATTCCGGTACAATTTATATGCGGTATATTGAAGATAAATAACAGTTATACATGCACTGATAGAAATAAGAGTGAGAATGAAACGACCGACCGCAGAATTTCAAGTACAGAAATAAAGAAAATTCTAAAAGAATTTAATAAGTAGTTGTTTATATTACAATAGGTAATTAGATATAGATAATTATTTATAATTTTCTTATAAAATAACTGTAGACTCATCTGAGTTAAGATGCGAAATCGAAGTAAATGCAAATACCCAATAAATATTAACTATGTCAGCGGTTTCCCTTCGTTCTTAATCAAAATATACTGACCAGAAAATACACTTATAATATAAAATAGAATATCGTAAATCGATTCATTGAGTCATTTATAAACCCATTAAATGTAACCTTTTACAACATGTTAGGGATAACGATGTGACAAATCATTAAGTTTTTATTAAAGAAAAATATGTTTCTTCATAGCAGTAATTTTAATTGTAAATGAAAATGAAGTCTTTAGTGATAATGGCGCATCGTGGACGATTGACAATAGCGGAGCTCAAGTTAATGGGGTCAAGCTGTATCAATACGACGTAGGTTAACGATTAAATCAATGGTGGGGCGTCCGCAGGGCCATATCAATTGATAATCATCAGCTCCCCTATATACTGTTGCGAATGAGAAAATGAAAAATTAAACCTAAACTATTTGTATACTGTATAGCAATTTGACTACAGCATTTTACCTGATGTTAAGAGACGATGTGGTTCTGTATAGTAAATACACTAAGCCTAAGGGCTCTCAAGTGATACTACCGGAACGAACACACCTATCGATGTTTGGGTTTTCTTACTGAATGGTGGTAGCTGGGTAGCCTGGGTAGGCTGGTTTCATTAGAATTTGATGATTATTATTATCGTGATGTTTTTGTTTACCGAAAGCTCAGGTTAATTATAGAGTTGGGTAGATAGATTCTAACCCACGTCCATGTTATCGATTCAGTTAATATTTAATAGCGACAAAGCAATTGTAGAAATAATATAATAATATATTAAACACTATATCTTCGAATATCTTCGATAGAAATATCTTCGAAGAAAAATATATTAAGCACATCCTGCAAATATTTTAGAACTGCTTGCAAAGCTATATTGCATTATATTAGTTCTTGCGGATAAAACAAACTATTCTCGTAACTCTCCGATAATTTACAGATGAATATTGAAATAAATCAATTAGAAATCCCTATCAGATTTAGAAATATTAGGCATTTCTAGGCATTTTTCTACTTATGGAAATACAAATAATAATAGTAACAAAACTGTTATAACCAAACTTTATAATTAAATAAAGAGAAATCGCACACCACTTTGTAAATAAGGCGAAACAAAAAGTCACAGGTGAGAGAAAATGCGGAATTTAAAAGTCAAATCGATTGCTATATAAATGAACGACGACTTTTGCCAATGACCTAAAAATCTCAATAGAAGCCAAACGCGAAGAATATTAATTGATTAATATACACAAAGTTTTAGACATTACACAGTAGTAAGTAATTATTACTGTTAACAATTTAATTTCTATTTTCTATATATACCTTACACGTGATTTGGAAAAACGTTGGCAATTTAATCTATAAATTGACTTGGGTTTTAATCTTAGGTTCTCAACGGGGGCGTAACGTCCCCTTGTGGAAGAAGAACCAGAGAAAATTAGGGGCATTGAGATAGCCCGGGGAGGTAGATTAAAATATAGCCTCAAAAAGGTGAAAAATATTCTCAAAGTGGGGTGTGCGCATAATAAGGTTGAGGAACTGTAGTCTTAATGATCATTACGAAAGCTATTTTTACTTATTTGCTTTTAATAACTTAGGCAAACTTTGATTGCTAATAAAGGGAAGTGGGAGAGTCCGAAATTTTGTTTTAATAGAATATGGACTCACCGCACTCAGGTCAGGCCAAGCCGAGGTCCGTATCACTTTGGAAACCCTTGTGATAGTTACCTTTTTGCGGCTAAGTGCCTTCAGCATTCGCCCCCAAGTCTCGGTGAAGCTGTAAACGCTCTTACGGTCAACAGCGATAGCTACTTAGAAAAAAAAAAAAACCCAAAGCGAGAATGAGTGAGTGAGACATGCAATAATTTATTTCAAAGGATACGAAGCCAGAACTTTCATTTACCCTAAAATAACTTTTTCAACTGGCTCTTAATATTTGGGTTGTTATTTTTCCTTATCATTAAGTAATACTGTGAGTTATTGGGAAAAAATATTTTATACATGATAAAATTTATCCTCATGTTATTAATGCACAAATTTTCCTCATTGTACATTCTATGTATGAAGCTACACAATATATGCACGTACTAGCTATCTTTGTGCATTACTTGTACCATATAAAAAACGTATTCAAATTTTGTAATTGTAAACTGCATATTATTGACATGGATTTCTATATACAATCTAGGTACAACTGGCTACTATATTTTATAGCCGATTTCTGTATTTACTTTATTGTTTTAACGTTTTTATTATTCCGAGGATAAAACTGACCATAATCTAGAATGCAGATCTAAAGTATATCCGTTAAAGATATGTATATGCTTTTAGATAGAACCTGGGTCGCTCTAGCGGAAATCCATACTTTTACAATATAGATTGAAACTGTATGAGTTAAGGATTTGAATACAAAATCTCACTTGACAGTAATTGACGATATATGAAGTTGAAAATGGTAATAAGGGGTTATTCAAATATTACATCAGAAAACTTTACATATTTTCGACCTTTCCTCGCCCTTGTTAGTAATAGTAAGCATGGTAATGGCACAATCTTGAAACAAAAAAAAAACGGGAAAATCCATCAAAAATAAGCAATGCATAGCCCTTTCGCCCCAATTGCTGCTTGCGTATAACTTTAACGGCCCCTAAGCTAAGCCTTGAAAATGGGTCTCATTTAATAGTAGTGGAACAAATCAAAGAGGCAATGACCTGAGCAGCCATTACCCCGTTACTAAAATTATAAAAGGATTACAAATAGCATTACAATCGACAAAGTTGAATATCGCTTTTCAAACCAGTCACAGAACATAAACTACCTCGTCAGTAATCTCGTGCTCAAAGACAATGTAACGAGCCCCACAATTCTAGTTTCGGCTAGCCGAATCAGATAAGTGGCACATAAGTCTAGAGTTCTTATATAATAAACATTTTAAAAAAACCTATCGAAATCATGTCGTAACTGCGCACATCTGCACGCTACAACGATTTTGTTAGTAGGAAACTGAAACGGTAGCGTGCAAAAACTTTTACAGCCTTTTAAATTTATGTAACAGTTTCTATTCGGTATATACTATTAACTAATACACAAATCAATGACATCAATTTTATAAATATTTAATTTAAATACCACATTACCATTACAACATTATAAATAATTCCTGAAACATCACTTAATAGGCTAATCAAAGTACAATACATTTTGTAGTAACAATTAAGAAAAATATGAGATAGGATGATATACCATAATGATCTAATTATTTACTAGCGTCTAGCACTACATTTGGACTAGGAAAACATCACAGAATCAAACGAATCAGATAAAAATCAAGCCAGAAATAGTAGCAATGTTATCAATTATGTGTCGTTTCCTATGATAACTCATGTATATTATCTTGTATTAGGAATTTTTTTATTTGTGATAAAATCATAAATTGTTTGCGGTCGAACGCTCGCCATTTTGGAACTACCACAACGAATATAATTTTCAGAATAGCACAGATATATATTATATTCTATAAGGTACAATGATAAAACATGAATGTAGGTGTTGGTTTGTATGCGACAAAATTAATAATAGGAGTGCAAAACTAAGTTTTCTTTCAGTTACATGGCAAAATGTATAAACAATGAAACGAAATACTTTGACTAAATAAATATATATTATTTCCAATAAAAAAACAGCAATTTTAATATTTAACCCTCAAGAGGACATGCGGTAGGAAAAGTAGGTATTTCAGAAATCTATTGCTATCGCGTTGCGCCCCAAAAAAAAGAATTATATAACATGAAAGAACCAATTATAGCGCGGGCTGATTTTACCGTATGCAAAATAGACGAAAATATCACTTCGTAGTACACTGTTTCCTCGTCAAAAACTGAACCGATTTTTAATTTTCTTTCAGTTTTAGAGTAATAAAGACTGGCTATGCCTGTACGTTATGCTTTTTTTACTTTTTATCCGTCAAATTTCCTTGAGGAACGTCTGAATATAAATGTAAAAATCGAGCATTTTTTCATTTTCAAAGGCTTCTAGTTTCTACAATAACTAATTTGTGGAAAAAATCTAAACGTACGGGCATGGCGGTGATGGATATATATGATTTGGTATAAAAATATTTAGCGTAATGCTATTAACCAGGGAGGAAACAGGGGAATAAGTTTGTATGGAATAAATGCCGCTAGGATATCCTCTTCAACATTATGACTCAGAATAATAACTTGTAGCCATATTTTGGAAATTCTTAATAACCGTTTGACAGTCTCATAAAACTGTATATGAAATTCTTTTACAATATTTTATTTTCAGTTTGCAATTGTAAAAAACTTAACTATTAGAAATCGAGTTTGAAACCGGAAAGTATACAATTGTACAAGTGCACAATTGAAAAAACAAAACAAATGCTCGGTCACTTAACTTTCCATTTTAGAACATGAGTTGTCTCATTTCATAAATAAACAGTGAAGGCAGTACTTAATGCAACATCACAAACACCTCTAACATTTGATGATTTAGCAATATGAGTATCAATCTATTAGAAAGTCACATTTTTATTAATTATCCGGATTGAATTATGTTATTTACTTTGATCTCTAACATTTAGTCACAATTTTACGATGATGTGTTTTTTAGTAATACATCTTAAATGAGACAGATTATTAAATTACAGTTCGAAAAAATTACGATCTTCCTAATGGAGTTTATATTTTGAATAAAATGTTAGATGTTTATTAACCGTCTAATGGAATAAATTTCGCATTTTGACATTTCCTGTACTTAACTCTTCAAACGACTGTAAATTATTGGATAAATCTGTGTTTCTATTAATTAAATTAATCAATTATTTCCAAATAACGTATAAAATATCAGTGAACGTAAAAGACAGTAAAAAAACTAGCTTTTGCAGTAAATTGAAGAACAAGCGATAGACGGACCCGTTTGCAGACTCGTTTTTTATTTGTCGCTTCGTTTTAATATTTCATAGTGAGATATCTATTTTCTAGAACTATTTTTAGATAGCCAATTATTTATATCAGGTTCCTAACAAAAAAATATTAAAGCGAGCAATTCACACGTGGTAGAAGTGAAAACTTATTAAAAAAAATGTGTTATCCACCCTGGGTTCGAACCTCCGACCTTTCAGCTGCAAATTATTTTACATTGTATGGTTTATGTTTATATTACTATTATATCGTAAAACGTCGCGGTATTTAAAGTACTTAGTACTAAGTCTTTGACTACTTTAATGGGAAATTTACATGCCTATATAATTATTTTTGATATGACATTTCCTACGGACATTCCTAAAATACGATACGCATACGATATTCTTCCTGCTAAAGTAGTTATCATTCTATACTTTTTATAGAAAAAGTTAAGAGGATATCCTAGCGGCATTCATTCCATACGAACGTAGTCCCCTGTTTCCACCCTGGATAATAGCATTATGGTAAATATTTTTATACCAAATAATATATATCCACCACCGCGCTGCCCGTACGTTTTGATTTTTTCCATAAATTATTTATTCTAGAATTAGGAATCTTTGAAAATAAAAAAAATGCTTAATTTTTACAGGTATTTGATGGATACGATTAAAAAAGCAAAACGTATAGGCATTGCCAAACTCAATATTATTCAAGAACTGAAAGAAAATTAAAAATTGGGTTTAGTTTTAGAGGAGGAAACAGGGTACTACGAAGTGATGTATTTGTCTATTTTGCATAGGTAAAATCAGCCCGCGCTGCAGTTGTCCCTATCGTATTATATAATTCTTTCTTTGGGGCGCAACGCGATAGCAATTTATTTCTGAAATACCTACTTTCCAACCGCATGTCCTCTTAAAGGATAGTTACGTCGACACAAAATAAACGCTATCACATTAGGTAATATCACTGTACTTTAACTATCGAGTTTTAACCAGGATTTTAGTCTGTCATGAAGTTCTTGTTTGTAATTTATTAACTTGCAGTATTTAATTTCATCATAAGTACTAAGTGACTCTGTAACATTTCATGTGATGTAGTTTGTTTTATTGTTCACAAATAATAGCCAGGATCGTGAATTTTGAGACGTCACAAAATACTAGGAAAGTACCGCTATTTTGGTTTAAACACTGAAGCTTAGAAATTTAATACAAAGTTGACCTAAAGAACTTTATTTATGACCGTAATAGATGATTAAAAAAGCAGGACGTGTTTCGATAACCAGCCAAAACCTAACCTAAATATATATAATATAATAGAAGTATACGTGTCAGAAGGCAAATTTCTTTGGCAATATTACTTGGACGGCTCTACACCGAACGCTGAACTGTTTGCAGAAAAAAATTATAACAAATAGTTATAATCATATTTGCAAAACCATTCACACGTAACACGATATCGTCAACTACAAGGCTTCGGTCACGGTAGACTACACAGCGGCCGGTGCACGAAGGCCGAAGTACCGTTAACCCCGCGGACTGACAACTTGGAAGATAATCTCACACTAACGGGATTTATATCCGCCCGTCGCATTCACAAACGCATCGACATTGGAACACTAAAGACCAGTTCCAATATGCGATCTCAATTTGTTTTTACCTACTCAAAACCGTAACTTCAATCCTTTTTATTTTTGGTTTGAACACAATCCGAAAGTTCAAATTCGATATTGAAACTGGCTGTGAGTGAATAGGGACTATACGAGTTTATAAACACTAATAAAAAACACAGTCAAACCACAAAAAAAAATCTAGCTTTTGGTGGCAAACGTATTTCTTTCATCAATGTTTTCAATAATATTATACGTCATAAATGTTATTAAAAAAACAAACCAGCTAAAATGTATATCTATAGTAACTGAATAAGATTCTATATTATGTAAAAATATGTTTTAAATGTTTAACTGCTATTTTTTCAAAATGGTGAACGAGAAAAGCTGATACTGCATTGCTTATAAATCTCCATATGGTATGATACTATAATTATCTTATAATAAGTTCAAGAACTATTTCAAGCAAGTCACAATTTCAAAAAAGGTTTTACATGGTAGATCATTCCCTGAACGATAGTGACGTCTGGAAATTACACACCTCTTTGTGATTCCGCTAATAACGGTTATAACTATAATTTGTATAGTTTTAATGTAAAATTTGTACGTATATTAAAAAAAACAGATCTAGTTACTTGCCGGTTATTCTCGTGGTTGTTTTGGAACCGGTGATAGTGTTTTAACTTTCATAACCGCCTTATCAGGGGCTAAATTGAACAAAGTATCTATTTCTGACTTTTATTTTACATTCCTATGATTACATTCTATATTATTAGACTTATATAAAAACCAATCGACGTATCCCAGTTCGATGTAATCACTTCAATGATTGCTTTGAATACAGAGTAAGCATTGAGTTGTGTTTATATAGACGGGAAAGTTTTGTATAAATATATTACATTGAACTATAAACACAGACGCGTTACATATAGATGAGACATCTGGATTTATCATTACCGAAAGACATTGAACTGCTGTGTGTGTGGTATAGACGAATTCGGTTGACAGTCATCAACTGGTCGTAATCTTCATTAATTACGTCTAAACCAAATTTTAATGTATGATTTCTTAATAATTGATTACGCATAAAAATGGGACAATAGGAAAGCAATGGAAAGCTGGCATAAACGCCAGGTTAGTGCTCAAGGGGTTAACTATGTTAATAAAATCAAGGACATTACACCCATTTGTAAAGTAAATTATTGTAGGTAGAGGAGTAATCTTTTATGTACTTACAACCATATAGGAACATTCTAGATTCCAGTGTAATTAAAATTTGTGTAGCAGTGGATAGTGCGCCGGATTTCGCGTCAATGGACGCGGGTTCGAATCCACCTATCGAACTATAAAGCAACCTGAGCTTTCGGTGAAGGAAAACATCGTAAGCTAACCATAGCACGGTGGTAGGCAATTTCTAAAAATGTCCGTCTGGGTATCTACCCCTCTCAAGTTTGAAAACCTGTCGCCAAATACCAATAGGTGGGTTCCGGCAGCATCACTTGAGACCTAGTACTTCTAGGCGTAGTGTGTTTTACCATCCTGGACCACATCGTCATTTAACATCAGGTGAGATTGTGCTCAAAGCACTAAGCCTATATCGTGTAAAAAAAAGTTGTATGTATACTTTAATTTCTTCTTATCATTTGCGTCGTGATATGTGTTTAAAAAGATCTTTAACCTTATTCCATCGCCATAAGATTCTTTTATCTTAATCTTGAGATTATAAACGGGTCTATAAGTCCTATAGTTAAATCTATATATTATCTGTGACAAAAGTATCTTCTTAAATAATAATAACCAGTCTAAAAAATACGCGCGGAACTGATCAAAACTTGAAGGAAGATAACGGATTAACGCTGTACATGTTTTATAAGTGTTACTAATTTCAAATCAAAGTTGATTAAGCGTATTCAGACGGATTCCTAGGTAAATTCCAAGACAAGCTATAGCATATTGGATAGATATTCCACTCAAATAGGATATTTCATGACCTTGGCTTTTAATAGTAAAAATAAAAGAAAATCCTTTACGAGATCAGCCACTGCCATATTCCTGAAAATAAAGTTTTATGATTTCTCATACCAATGTCTGACTCAGCATACGGGCACAATTTTATTAAAAAATAGAACCCCTAAATACGCCGCCATATTTATCATATGTCAATTGTTTTAATAATATTTTAGAAATAATAATAATATGTCAAATCAGTAAAATCACAGGAGTGTGACGGTAACGTGGGATCACCTGGTCAACTGTCCCCGTCTACCTTAACGTATAATTGGGAAGCGTGAGAGAGATACGTAAGGGGTCGGATATCCGCGTTTCGTTCAAACGACGCGTGACGCCGCCATCCGGTGCGAGGTGAATGCCGTGACGATTTATTTTTATAAAATTAATTACGCGATGACGTCATAGTGTTTACAATGTTTTCAAATTCACAATAATAAATAAATATTTACAAAATTATAAAATAATAATTTAATAATTTCTGATTAAACTAAATCAAAATACCTATTACTCTGTGGTAAGTAAATTTATTTTTTACTTTTTTGTTTGATGTCGGTTTTTTTTGTTAAAAATTATTTTTTACATTTTATGCATTTTTTTCCAGCTTATGAATATCTTATCAACAATCGAATAATATACATTTTAGGCAATGCCTTTAAAATCTCTGGCCTCTTTCGAATATTCTGCTTCTGTATCTAAAATCTGCGTTCTGTCTTCTTTATTTACACAGTAATTTTGTTAATCAAAAATATGAGTCGTAAAATAGCAGCTGCAGGTGTGTAGCAATACACTTAACTCTAACTTAAAGACACAAGTAGCAGTTTCAGTCATAAAGTTCCACAAATAGATATCTAAGGGCCCAACACTTTCTCCTAGAGTCTTCGTTTCTATTTGAGATGTTTTTAATACTCTATAGGCTCAGCGCTTTGACAACGATCTCACCTGATGTTAAGTGATGATGTGGTCTAGAATGGTAAACATACTAAGCTTACAAGTACTGGCTGCCGGAACTCACTTACTGGTGCTTGGCGACATAGCGGAAGGTTTTGAAACTTGAGTGTGATAGTTACCCAGACGGGAAATATTAGAAAATACCCTACAATACTCATCATTCTCATGCCTTTTCCCCACTCACTTGGGGTTGGCGCAGTATGTTTTCTTCTTCCATACGTCCCTATCAGCCGTCTTCTCTTTATTTACTCCTTTTTCTTTCATATCATTTCTTACACACTCCATCCACACTTTCTTTGGTTTTCCTCTATTTTTCACACATCCTTCCACATTCATATTCATTACTGTTTTACCCACATGCTCTTCCTCACTTCTCATAACATGTCCATACCACGACAAACGGGAACCTTTCAACTTTTCTACCACTGGCGCAACTTTCAAACACCCTCTAATATACAACAATAAAATGTTTTATTTATAGAATCTACGTCCATCGACACGAAATCCGACCGCATTACCGACTGAGCCGAGCCATCTTCGTTTGACCACGTATTTAATCTCATTTATAACTTTCCGGATTATCTAGTTTTCACGTAAAAAGTACATAAAAAGTATCAAAGAGATATCAGATACGTTAAAAAACGCTTACTACTATGAATATTGTAAACTGTACATCCAAAATGTTACATAACATTTTCCTAAGTGTGAGAATGAAACGAAAACCTATGTTTAGTAACTATTTATATTGTCATTGTTAGATCGATCGATAATATACTGTCGATTATGTAAGAAACTGACACCGAATTTTCGTTACGTTTATTTTATAGATAGATTTATTTAAATGTTTTTGTTTTAGCGTTTGTAATCTCACGGATGGTTATTTTTTGTATACTGTGCATAGCGCTATGACCACAATCTCAGATTGATAGCTAGGAAGATAGGCACTAGTAAAAGCTATGGTTTCATGACGATCCGATAACTGAAAAACCAGGATAAGTGGATTCGAATCTATATTTCACTAAGTCATCGTCGCTTCTAAACTTATGTAAATCGCCAAGAGAGACTTTTCTTTACATTGTACTCATTGGCTCAGTGCTTTGACCTGGTGGTCAGTGACGATGTGCTCCAGGCCTAGAGGCATTGGTTCTCAAGTGATGCTGTCGGAACACACCTATAGGTATTTGGCAACAGGTTTTCTAACTTGAGGGCGGTAGCTACCCAGGCGGACATCATTAGAACATACCCTACCACCAATGCTATGGTTTTCTCACAATGTTTTCCTTCACCGAAAGCTCAACCAGATTTTAGAGTTTAGGTGGGCTCGAATCCGAGTCTACTACGCCATCGTCGCTTTCAAGGTTCATTAGCTGCCGGAAAACACTTAATCTTCAGTTTACCATATTAACCTTTGCGTTTATTAACTTTACAATTATCTATTACATTTTTTTACTTTTTCCGAAATAATATATATATATATATATATATATATATATATATATATATATATATATATATATATACATATATATATATATATATATATATAGAGCCTAATATCGTTGGAATGTTTAGACTCATAAAAATAATGCGGCATTATTATCAACTTATCGATTATATCTTTATCATAAGTTATTCATCAATAAAAATAATACAATTAGTTATGTATTCAACGATTCTTTGTAATCAAATATGTATTCATTTATTTATTATTGATTATGTCATTATTCTTGGAATGTCATTTTCCGTGGATTTTTTTACTAATATTGGCACTAATGAAACTAATGGACAGACGATAATTTATTCCTATAAACAATAATCTATACTAATAAATAAAATTGAAGTATCTGTATGTAATGTCAAAATATTTTTCTTTTTACTATATTGACATGAATGTATAATCGATACCTATACCACAAATACATTTTTTTTATATTTTTGTCTGTTTAATACACAGTTTTACGGGCAAGTGCTTGAATTCATGAGAAATATTTTTACTTTACTTAGTACTAAAAAAATTAGGGTTCCATATAAAAAAAATTAAATGCAGCGAAGAATATATGAAACGCGTAAAACTGTGCATTGAATCGGATTTCAATCAATTTTTATAAGTTTTAATTTTTTACGCGGAACTCTAATTTTTTTTCGAAAATTAAAAGTACCCAAGTTACCCGGAGTAACTTCAGCTATCTGCCAAAAAGTCCGGTTAAAATCCATCCGTTCCGGTCCGTCAAAAGCCGTTCCGGAGATTATCCGGAAGAAACAGACAAAATTATAAAAAAAATGTTATTTTGGTATAGATATCCGTCTACACATTCATGTCAATTTAGTAAAAAAAAAATATTTTGACATTACAATCAGACACTTCAATTTTATTTAATTAGTATAGTTAGGTAAAGGGAAAATAGGTGGCGGTCAAAGTTATTGTGTGGGGTAATCTTAGAAATAAGTGGTTTTCACATGGAGCTTCCAAACATAAGCGTAGCTACCACTGCACCATCTGTCATAATTATGGGCTACCCTGGGCTACAGGGCCTGTACGAAAGAAAAATAAAATTGTATTAAAAATTTTAGGCTTCAGGCTACTCTAAAGTTTTTAACAGACTTGGCAGTACTATCTATAGTCAGAAAATCTGGAAAAACAAACATCGTCGTTAAGTTTGAATGATAAGTATGTTAAAAAATTATATACTAATTTGATATTTTCTAATTTTACTTTTTTAATTTATTTTATTATTTAATTTATTTTATTTATTTTTTAATTTAATTTAATTTATTTTATCACTTCATATTTATTTTAGTCAATGTCAGTGTTTTTGTTCGTTTTTTTTTTTGTGGGAAAAATTTGCTCTCCTGCTCACAGCACAACCTTTAACTTGGTGATAGATTTTCAACTTTACAAGTGAAAATTGTTCAGGTGTTCACTTTGAATTAAGAACTCTTAGTATACATATTATATTAGTTTAGATTATTTACTACTGATAGCAGATTATTTATGGAGTAAATAATGGATACAGGTTAAAATATTATAATTTTGTCTATTTTCTAAAGTAAATAAATCTGTATCAGATATAAAGATTTAAAAAATGAAAACGAAATAAAACAATTTCAAAAATCATAAACGTTTCAAGATATTTACATATAACAGATCAAAAACTCAAATTTATATTAAGTATATAATATATATTAATGCACTATCAAAATGCAACACTTTTGGTTTGTATTGTTATCTGTGTATCAGCTAATCAAATGTTACGCAGACTCGACTATGATTTATAAGCCACACCTTGCTATAATTCCTTAAATAAATAAAAGGCATTAAATATAAAAATAAGAAATTATTTATTTTATATTAAACACAATCATTATATAAATTAATAAGAACAGAGAAATTACGAAATATATCACATTTGGCGTCTATTGCCGAAGGAAATTCCCGACTGTTGACCCTTGTTAGTGCCGTACTGTAGAGAAATCACGTTCTGCCCCAGCCTTCAGTTGTTCTTCTGAAAAATCTCGAATATTCTTGTCGGCTTCCTTGGGACCGATGGACGGTTTACCGTAGTTAGACGCCTTCCTGCCCAACGATTGCAAGCAAGTGACGACAGAGTAAAGGTTCTGTCTCTCCCACAAATCGATCGTCTGGAAAGTTTCCTGGGGCGGCACGCCCAACTTTTTAACCGCTTCCAAAAACGCATTGATGTTCTCCATGCACTTGAAAGCCATCGTCGACTGGTTGACCTTCTTGACTGATCCCTCTTGAATCGTGTTCACGAGCTTGCAAAGCAGAGTGCCGTCTTTTAATATCTCGTACAAGTTGTCGGCCGACCCGTCTGTGTTAGCCGGTTCGCCGGTCAGTTTCCTGATCCATTCGAGAGTTTCATGCGCTACTTCATCGTTGTATTTGCTGTGGATTCTCGCCTGTGCTTCGGCGTTGATTCCAGCTTTGCCAGCGCGATATTCGGCCATTTTTGGTGTTGACAACTGTACGGACACGTATCCACTGAACTCCTTATGATAAGCGTCCTTACAATATCAGTTTCATGATATAGCTGATAGCGGTTATCGCTCGTTCTACGAACGTGCAATATAAATGTGTTTATCGCTGCAGTGTATTATTATCTTGCCATATAAATGATTTATAATTATGATTACATGACGGCATAGTATCAAATTTGGAACCGTTGCTGAAGCGTTTCTTTTTTATTTTATAGAATAATATTGTAGACATTACTTTTATATTTTTTAGTGTATCATCATCGTCATCAAATAAAGTGACCTCTATGACACGACTTCTTGTATAACATTAAATTATACTTGGCTGAGAAATGTTTAAACTTTTTTTGAGTCAACCTAATGCTTGTATTACACGAGTATTTAAAACATTTACGTAATAAATTTTCAAATGGAATATTTTATTTTAGCGTCGTTCTGTCTCACCTTTTACTCCAGTATTATTAATCTATATCAGATATGTTTAGTAGAAACGTCTAGAATGTTTTTTTTATTGCCCGTTCTTATCGATCGATATATTTATTTATTATAAACTTTTTGATTATAGATATTAATACTGTACGTTTTTATTTCAATATACGTATATTATAATAGATTGGGAATGGAAAATTCCCAACAAACAGTGCGTACATATTAAATTAATGACAACCCTGTCTAAAAACAATTTGTTCTTAATAAACCATTCCCACTTGACGCTCAGTCACTGTTATTACTAAATAGGTATTTTTCTAAATCATCTATTCAAAGCTTTGGTTCTGGCCAAATTAATTTAGGGTTGTCCATATTTATACTGAATTTTTGATGAACGAGATGTCTGACGGATTATTTTGAAAACAATGCGGTTATCTATCAAACTTCACACCCAATCTCAAAGTACGAATATAACTTCAAGTCGAGCCACTTATTTCGATCAATAAAATTCATTACATGCTAATTTAATTACCTACTTAGTTGTTATTGAGAATCTAAATATAAGAGTTATTAAAATAACAACAAAAATAAATAAGTAACGTTTGTAATAATTTCATTGTTTAATAGATTTAAAACAAATGATGTTCCAAAATTTAACACTGACGGAATTGTCATTCACGTCATGTATAATTATCTTACTGTTTTAGCTGTGGTGGTAATTTTTTTTAAATTTAATCAATAATTATTAATCGAATTCTTTTTACAAGAGTTTTTTATCTTCTTTGATAGCAGTAGGACAACCCTAAGCGTAGCACAGATGTGCAATATTTTCCACTATTGTATTGTACCTAAAACACAATGGTACTATGGTGGATTGTTTCAAACAAAGACACTATCAAAACCGCGTCGATAACACCGAACCGCCGATATAATCTCGAATAAATTTTCGTGCTGATATAAAATCTATAGCTTGGTATGCTCACCTTCATCTAAATAATAATAATAATTGTTTCTATTAATTTTCATAATGTAACAAATGAATTAATTTAGGTCTTGCTTGAATATCCGCAGTGGGCGACATGGTGCTTGCGAAAGCCACCCCGTGTCGCCCCCACCCCAAATGCATTGGACGGCCCCGGGGGGTTTTAGTGGGTATTTCCGGGCGCTTCACGCCCGGGTGAGTCTCACGCTGGCACGGAACTCCTCCCTCCGTGCCCCCTTACCTATTGCATTGGGGGACTCCGGTCTCCTAATGGAGGTCTCCTAATATTTATGTGTAACCAAATTATTTTTATAAAGCCCAATAAAGTAAAGTAAATTTTATACAGAATAAATTATGAGAATAACAGTAAATAAAAGAGACTAACAGCTTATTTTCAATTCTTTAAGTAATTAAGAGGTCTATAATATCAGAAATAGAAATTGTTAGATATAGCCACAAGGATATCTGGATACTTTAGACTGCACTAATCACTTTAATTAGATGTAAATTTAACTCGTACTGTGGTTGATTCTAATTAGTGACTCGACAATCCTTCTTTTAAAATTGTCACTAATCATATTATTTTTGTCAGTGTTGAAGTTACTTTTCTGAGTAATTTAAATCAGTTTGGACTTTGGAATGATATTTCTGATTTTGCAAATGAAAGTAATGGTCCTCAAATGTACTCAATATAAAGAAACTCATGCATGACCACTCGGAATTTTTTTTACCAGGTATTCTAAACTCTTTGTTATCATTCTTATAAGATTTTAAATAATCCCCTACTTCTGATCCCCTATCGGAATATGAACCTACCGAAATCAATATGAAAGCTAACATTACTTATTAATCAAAATTTTAACTTATGACAGCAGAAAGCAGTGGCTAATAATGCTCTTTTAGATTAGTCCCATAAGTAATTAAAGTCTTCCATTTAGCTATATATATATATATATGTATGTAGACATTAAGTATCAAAATTTGAGTTGTTTTAAAATCTAGATTAATTCCTAGCATAAAGATTTATTAAGACACTGATTGCAAATACAAGTTTTATCAAAATCCATCTAAATTAATGTTTCCAAAAAAGTAGACTAGTCCTCAATACACATTGGGTTTTAATCATTTTTTATGTTTTATAATTGTCATTGTCAGTGGCAAACAAAGTTAACACTCTCAAAAGATCTATCATATGATTTATTTCTATAATATTAATTTAGTGAGAAGTGGGTACTTCACAAAATATTACTATTACATACCTATATTATGAAGCAGTGGTAATAAATAGATATGTTATATAAATATCAAAACAACATGATATTTTTCCTTTTTCAGTTTACAGTTATATATTTGAATAAAAATATTTAGTTTTACTAATAATAAGATATAATTAAACAGTTTTTGATAATTTTTATATGTAAAAAAAAAAACATCCACTATGTTTATAATAATTACAAGATTTCGGATAAATATGACTCTACATAAATACTATCTTCTAGATCTTTATGACATGATTATATGCTACGAATAGATTAAATTACGTGATTAAGCTTATAAAAAAACAAAGAGCAAAATTACTCTATAATATGAAGTAAAAAGATAACACAAAGTTAGAGCTAGAATTTTTCTTGTATACACTTTCGCTTATTCTCATGCACCATTTAAAATTTAAACTTCATGGTCATCATGATAGTTTAACTTAAAACGTATTCACACGCTATACAAAAGCGCTAAGAATAAAAAAGCAAACACATAATATATTTCTTAAAAAAAACTGTTTCCTTTCAATAATTTTCTTAAACCACATTTTAGAACAACTCTTAATGTCAGCTACAAATTATTTCATGATAAGATTGCTCAAACAATAAACCATCGGTAAGGTAACACAAAGGTGAGAAATTTTAAAAACAAATAAAACTTACCACCAATCTAAATTTTGCCACTTTACACTATATTTTAAAAATCAATTATTATCCATTGTATGATTCACAAAGCACTTTCCATATTCACAAGATAAGTTTTTAATTTAGATGACAACCGGCCTCGGCACGAAAAATGTTTTGCAGTACACGAAACGACGATCGAATGAAAAATTGAGTGTATTTCGTTCTAAAACGTATATTTTGCCCCCACCACGTGACTGACAAGTGACATTTGTAATAGTTTCTGATTAGTTGCTGGCCACAGAGTACATATTTTTATTACTTATCTCTGGTTCATCTTATTATTACTCAACTCTTGTACATAGCAGGCAGAAGTAAATAATAAAACTAAATAGTAATATTGATTGCTGTATATCGTAGACAAAATCAAAATGAAGTGACCTAGATTGACATATTGATTTGAAATATTTTAATATGAATAATCAATTATGTAAATACTTTATAAGTAGATCTCTAACTACTATTTTATACGTTTAGAAATTAACACATGCATGCATGCTTTAGCATCTCTAGTAAGTCTGTGCATATGAGTAAAGCAGATGTATGTAACAATTTACATTTTTTGAAGTTAAACTTCTTTAGGCGCGTTATAAAAAAAAGATGAGAGTGAAATTTTAAGATGCGCGCGCATCTGTGACGCAAAATTAACAGTATGAAGTTGTCTGCTTAACCGCTCATTAAGTCTCGAAAAAAAAAGCTACCAACAAAATAGAAATTGAACCTCGATATTAGTCGCGCATGTTGGTACGCTCGTCACCTCTGATCACTGTTTTCATATTTATAATATTTATCAACATGTTTCTAGTTTATACATTCACAACACGTGTTTTAGTTTCATACAAGTGCGAATTATATATGTGCTAATAAATTATATTCAGTAGTGATTTAAATTGAATATTTTGATTGATATCACTTACTATTTGTGAATATTAGTGAAAAAAATTGTGCTTATATACTTTTTCAAGTGCTCCAATATAATTGAGGTTAACTATCCGTATGTATTATTTATTGATATAACTTAAAATACTTTTATTTAATATAATTAACACTAAATATTATTAAATTATTAATGTCAAATACTTATTATTGGTTATTTAATATTTACAAAATAAAGAAATAAATTTAATAAAAAGTTTGTGATAAAAATTAAAATTGAACATCAAATTATAATATTAATTTTTAATATTTGCTATTAAATTGAATAAATAATAAATATTTATAAAAATAACTAAATCAATTTAATGAAATTTTTTTGATAAAAATGAAAAGTGAATATTAAATTAAGAAATCAATAAAAATATTTAAAAAATGACCAACCTTAAATTCAATTTTTGAATTTATTTTTTAAAATATTAAATAATCAATAATAAATATTTAAAATTAAGAATTTTATAATATTTAGTACAAATTATGTCTTATATATTTATTATTCTCTAAATTTGGTTTTTAATAATTATATATATATATATATAATTTGTACGATATCTCAACGCTGTTAATACAAAACTTTTCGTATCATATTTTAGTTATCATAAGCCACTGATAACTGAAGTTCCGATTCAGACATTACCGGAAGATACTATGGAAGTGGACATCATTTAATTAAAAACAATTCGAATAATAAGACATATTATGTTAAACTTAATGTAAGAAAATAAATATTTATTTATTTAATTTTTCAAATTTAAAATGAACTTTGTTGATTATCCTTTTCCAATCCTTCTATTATTTTATTGTAATTAATTATTTGCATGCAATTAAAAACTATTTTTTAATGATGCCAAAGAAGTATAACTTCTCACGCGCGTACATAAGTACACGCACCCATTTTTTATTAACTTACTTAACGGCCTTAGGTTCAAGCCCTTTTGGGCCTAGCAATTTATTATTGAAACAGGACTGCCAACCTTTAATTATAGAGGCGTACGATAATTTAGCCCTTTAAACTCAAACTGTGTTAATTTACGCCTCGTCACGTTTACTTGATGAGTTCAAAAACTTGTAAACAACGGCTATACCACATTCTTATAGAGATGTATAACTCATCAATTCATATAAATAAGGTCACATAATATTGAAGTAGCAATATTATGCTGCAGCGTTAAGATGTTGGTAATAATAGTTGTTAACTGTCTTTTCTCCTTGGAACTCGAGTACCTTTACTATCAAGAGTTACCTTGATTTGATTGAGAACTTGAGAGAAAGTTTTGGATGCAGCTACAGTGTTTCATTAACAATTACGTTCAACAAACCTAGAGAAGCTCTAAAGTTAAGAGTTTATTGAATGATTTTCTGTGGAATAATGCCTAATTGAAAAGTGCTGAAACCTAGACTCTACATTTTTTATGTAGTGCAGTAATCAAAAGATACTGAAAACTTAAGATAATATCTAAACATACTTTCATATACTGTTAAATAACGCCAAATAAGGTTTCGAATTCTAAAAACGATAATTTTAACATGAAAATAAAATAATTTGAACTTCAAAAGCCGGCAACACTGAATTCAGACGACCAATGTTAGGCTAAAAAGAACTGGAACCCGGGACCGTGAAACATATTAACAAAAAAAACAAACGATCAGTGTTGATTCTTGGCGCAATTTTGGATTGGCATATTGTAGTCCTTGTTTTTAATTCATTAACTTCCAGTAAATAACTCTATATTATATATATTAGTGCCGTTTTACGTGATATAGTTTCGTGCATAAACGAAATGTATTTAAAATGATGCTACTGAGAGTGAATTCTAAAATCTCCAAACAACTTTGTTGAAGGCTTATCGAATGGCTGCCACTTTGTTGTGCCTTGAAGATTAGAAAATAATACGACGTTACACCTAAACACTTGTATTCAAGGTCATAATAAATTATAAATGAAAACCAATGATCAATGTTGATTGAGATCTACATAAGATGGCGCTAACTGTTTATAGCGCGCTATTTAAACCCGGATTTATTACTACTACGAGCATAGAGAATAATAATAGTAATAGTTTCTGCGTTTATTATTATTTATAACGAACAAATACTATTCTTATATAGTTGCGAATAAATCTAACGGTAAAATACGTAATGTAAATCCGAACTCGCCAAAAATGTTATAATCTTCTTGTTTTATAATAATATACTCACTATTAGTCTAGTATTGATATATATTTACGACTTATTATTTTGTAATGAATTATTTTATGTTCATTAAATATTCATTCATTCATTCAAGCATAAGACGTCCACTACTGGACATAGGTCTCCCCTATAGGGTTGGATTGCCATAATCGCCACGCTTGACAGGCAGGTTGGCGATCGCAGTAAGCTGTTTTGGTACCCAGAGGATGCTGCTGCTGCCCATCCTCTGGTTTATATCCCTTAATCGCCTTTTACGACACCCACGGAAATATACGGGGTGCTACTATTTTTAGCCGGCACCTCACGGCAAATGTATAAGAATTTTATTACAATTTTCTATAACACGCACGTGATACCTCTGGTGTTGCAGGCGTCCATAGGCTACGATGACCGCATACAATCAAAAGGATCGTACGACTTTTTGCCACTTTAGTGGAATAAACATTATAAACCGTTACGGCTTGTCTAATGGAACTTAAGTCTACTATTTTTTATCTAATACTAAATTAATCGTAAAATAAAAATACAAATGCTTGCTAGAATGATGTATAAATGAATAATTCATATGATTAAATGCAAATAATAGTTTCTAGATAAAATTTAAAGCGAAGTTACTTCTAACATTTTCGCTTCTACGTCATTTGAATACATCTGAATGAAAACATTGCATGCAAGTTTTCTACGATGAATTTTAAGCAAATAAACATAATATTGTTGTGTTTGTATTTTTAGTTCGACAGTATTAAAATTTAGTTCAGTTCAGTATCTGATTAATTCCTGGAACTATAAAAGTACGTGTAATTCGTCTGGACTGGTTTCTCTCGTTGTTACGACTATTAGTGTCACAATATTTCTACCGCTTAGTAATAAAAACGCAATAGATGGTCTTTCCTATATTTGTTTTAGTTTTGTAGTTTATAATCTCAAAATAAATTATATTTATTTTTACAATATTTGTTAGAATTGAATAAATCGTTTCGCAGAGTTAATTCATTCTTGCATTTTGATTATGAACCATTGTTTATTCTGGAAATTCATAGTGAAAGTTGATTCATGTATTTGTATCATGTAGGTACTATCTTTCGTACTATGTGTTGGTACTTTTAAACTAATTTGTTTGATAATAAAAAAAAATAAAAGCGCGTTTTTGGGTTATGTAAATATTAAAAACTAAAAAACAATAGAAAATAATTAGTCGAGCACTTTTAACACACACACTTTTTCTTTAACTAATGCTGTTGACTGGAAATTCCTTGACAGCTTCACCGAACTTTTGGGCGAGCTCTTAAGGCACTCAGCCGAAACAGATTACTATAAGAAGGGCAGTAAAGTGTGGTACGAACCTCGGCTTGGCCGTTACCTGAGTAAAAAATCCATGTAATTTGTCCTAACTAAATCCAACGAATTATATTTTAAAAAAGGATCCCTCAAAGAACCTGCATAAGTGCATGCGATGTACAGGAGTGAATGTGAAAAGTGATGCGTGTATTGCTTGAGTGCATGCTGTGTCACTGTATTGCGCTGGCGGCGGCTGCTAGAGCCTCTCTAATTAGAGTTCGGAGCACGTTTTGGTCCGCTGCCGGAGGGGGATACGGAGTAAGTTAACATTAACGTATAGCTTCATTATTCAATGAGATAAAAGACCATTTAGATCAACAGCGTTTAGTCAGTTACCAAAAAGGACGTCTCATAAGACAAACGCGATGATGATGAAAATTTGTGGATATCTACCTAATGTTAAACGCTTGATTTTAAAGATAAGTTATCTTAATCTTCCCAACTGTGGAAGCTTTTGTAGCCACTACCAGCCCAATACAAACACACCGAATGCACAATAATCACACGCATCATACTGCATACATACACTTGCCCACTACACGTAAGTTACATGGATTTCTGGGGTACCCCCTTTTTTTCTTTCGTTTTGAGTTACCGTAGGGTTTAGCTATGGCAAATTTTAGGGATTTTTAAAACAAGTAACAGCTCAAGCCTAGATTCTTTGCGCTACCTACCTACTGTTTTCGACTGAGTGCCTTAAGCACTCGCTCCGAAGTCCGGTGACCCTCCAGAGGTTAACAGCGTTTCAAGAGTTATAAAAAAAAACTTCACCTGTGAATCGAAATGGGACTATTATTTTGTCGGTATATATAAACATTTAAAACATCACAATATTATGACATCAGCCTTCAATGGTTTTAACAATGATACCTGGAATATGGACGTAGTATTTTTGTAAAAGTAGTATCGAATGATTCCAGGATGTGTAATGTAATTTTTTGTAATTGATTTCGGTTGGTAAAATTAAGTCCTATGTTTAGTTTGATCTATGCTTTATGTTGGTACATAAGTGTAAATTATGATGTCCATCGTAATCCATGATTCAACAGAAAGATGTCCACTGCTGAACATAGATCTCTCCCGAAGATCGCCACGACGACCGGTCTTGCGAAATGAATGACATTTTTTAATGATAATCCCAGAATAAAATTAAGAAGTCAAATTCACATATCTAACCTTGTTTGTGATAGCATGAAACGGTATGTTACAATATGGTCATTTGAAAATTGTATACCTTTCTGAATAATGTACAAAATCCTGTTTGTCATACAGTTAGGTAAATGGTAAAAAATCGTTCTCGTTTCTCTGTAATATAATTAATTTATCATCAGTTTGGGGAATGTAACAACCAGATCACATGTGGGTTTAAACTTGCATGGTGGAATACAACTGTATACATCTTCAGTCACCCGGATTTAGTCATTGCCAGGCATTAAGCTCCAGTTTACCTACAACTCACAGGAGATATCTCAACTATTGCTGAAAAATATTTAATTTTATCTGGGTGCCTGCTGTTGTTTCTAGATTGCAATGCAGTTATTGTAAGGAGTCAGTTAGTCTTGTTAAGTTTAAATTTAAAGTAAAAAAATATTTTTCCGTTTTTGTGATTTTTTTAAATAAAATGAGTGACTTCAAGAGAGTTAAATAGTATTACGAAGGATTGTATTTTCTTTTTTCATTTTATAATATATCAATGTCTTTATGCTTTGTTATTTGCTATTATTACCGAAAGGAATTTTAACTTAATAATTGTCGAGTGTATGAAAACAACGTAAACAAAGTATAGAGGTTAAGCAGGTATGGAGCGAGAGAGTGTAAGAGGGGCAGCAGTGCGCATGCGCGCGGTTGGGGCGGGCGGTACCAAGGCGCTGGCGCCGGCGCAGGGCGCGGGCGGGCGTGTTCAGTCCGCGCGCGCCCTCGGTATGGCTCGGTGGCCGCACGCTTTGGTTGCGGTGCTGCTCCTCGGTGCCGCGACCGCCGCGCGCAAGTCGCCCCCCACCCCGCAGCCCAAACAGGAGCCCCGGATCGAGGAGGTCACCGCCAAGCAGCTCGAGCGAGTGCTCCACGAGAAGGACTTCGTAGCGGTGTACTGGTGTAAGTGGCGTGGTCTGATGCAGGTTGGCCCCCGGCCAGCGAGCCGTCCTCGAGTCGAGAAGCACTCGGCAGGCCGCGGCGGTCGCCCGTACGCGTGATATTTTAGAAACGGCTCGGTCGCCGGTCGCAGGGTTATGCAACCGGGCCGCGGAGACAATAAAACTTGACCCGGGCGCCGGCCGCCTCGGCCGCCTGCGCCGCCTAAAATGGTACCGAGTCTCATTTTCCCCCGTTCCGTGAGCGCCGGCACCGGTGAGGTCGCGGGGCGCCTACGCTCGCGGTTCGGCTATAACTGTGTGCCGCTGAAATAGACTACCATTCCACGACGGCATTCCAACTGGTTACTGTTGTCACCGGCCGTCGATGTGCTCCTTATTGACGTGTCACATTCTTAGCGAAATCTTTTCGTAAAAGTGCCAATCATGTGTCTGCATATGGGATGGATGAATCTAGTCGACCCCTTGGTTTTATTTCCTAGCTATTAACTGTCTTGGCTCGTTTGCAACCGTCGCCACGGTTGTGTAGCGGTCGCACGACTCAAACGTGCGGATATAAAACTAGATATAAGAATAACAATATGTCACTATTAGTTCTCTAAACTATTTATAATACTTTCAATTATTATGATTAACACCAGACACTTAACTAGATCTAGAATATAATCTTACACTTTAGATAATAACAGCTCTAGCGTCAGTATTTTATTCAAATATTCTAAAGGAGTCGCCGTTGTTATTGATAACTGTAATTGTAGTTGCTAATCTGGAATTCATTTGCGTCAGTTATGCTTAGATAACTTTGAAAAAAAAAAAGAAAACAGAAACGCATTCTAAATATTTAACGTTTTTGTTTGGTGAACCTAACACGTATAGGCACATATGTTAAACAACTGTGATGTTTGATCTATCTAACATTAAATCGAATATACAGAACAGTGACAACGATTTATGTTTAAATCTAAACACGCTCGTACATTTTAGAGACTGCACGGAATTAACTTTTATTCTAAACATTCTAGCCTTGATAAGATTGTCGTCATATTAAAACAATTTTCGTATCATAAAAATAGGTCCCGGTCGCGAGTTTGCGAGACTAGAGAAAATACATAATTACGAAAACGTTCCCAGTTACAACTATACAGTTACAATTGGAATACATCCAAAATCATGAAATCTGTCGTTAATTTCTGCTTTAATTAAAGTTGCGGCAATTCAACCGGATGAATACATAAATTTTAAAGAATTAACCAATACACCAGTTGATAATAATAAAGTTGATTAAAATTCATCACCTAATTTTAGAATAAACAGTAAAGTGGTTTTATTATTATAATACAATAAAGCAGTAGGTACCTATAATCATTTTACAAGTTCGGCATCGTCAAGATTAATACTTGCTAGGAATAAGAAAATCTTTAATTGCTTTAAAATAAAAGTCTTTACTTTGAATTAATACATATAATTTACAATCTTTATCTTGAGTGATTTAGTTATTCTTTTATATATCTATGCTTCAATGGAATAATGTAAACTATATAAATTATATCCTTAGTTTTTATAGTCAGGTTTTATCATATCTGTTTTTACGCTGGGTTTTTGTTGACGCATGTTGTTTGGAGATTTTAACTCGATGCATGTTTCTGTGCAACAGCGTAGAAGAGGCGCTTTGTCAACAAAGTAATAAATTTATCGTCGATTAACGATGTGTTAAAGTAAATTATAAAACGCCCACCTCTCTTTTACATATTCAGATATCTTAGTGTTATTCTGGTTACACTGAGAATTTGTTATTCTTTGAGTATACCATCGTTAGTATTTTACTCTCACTGAATAACTTAAATTTCTCATTCTATTTTATATTTCTTGACTTCTGTACTTTGTGTTTCGAAATTAACGACATATTCATCTACGCATATATCAGTTTATGTCTTTTTCCTTTTATGACCGTTTCTGTTGTTTTTGGACTTACTTTTCTGTCAGGTGATCTCAAGTTATTAAGTTAAAAAAACCGTTACCCACCTGACAAGCATCTTGTACTTGTTTCCACAGCCTGAAGCTGTTCATAACACTGCAGCGTACAACACTAAATACTACACGCAAATATTTGGGTTCTCCAAGAAATCCCGAGATCCGTTTTAGTATTTTCCTTTAACCTCCGTAGGTTTAGTCCGGGACCGGGACCGGGTCCGGGACAAATTGTGCAAAATTACGTTTAAGTTATAAACCCAAACCGAGATCCGTACAACTTTGTGCCAGTTACCACTCTCTCGGCCGAGCGACCTAATCGCTGACTTAGTTCAGTAAAGCTATCAAGGCCTTACAGGTCAGAAGCATTTAGTTAGTTAGAAAGAAAGAGTTAAAAAATTATACTTAGCAGTTTCATTGTAGAAATTCATTCACTGTAGAAATTATATAAATACGTGACAGTACTTTTGCTATTCCTACACACTGTAGCTATAATTTAACACTGCGTCATTCAAATTGTTATTACAGAATTATTAGCAGAATTTCTTACATACCTGTCTTCGACTTTCACATTCTTTTTACTATATATGTCTTATAGTTTGTTCAACTTGCTCACTATATGATAATTAATAAATGAAAATGCTCCGCTTAATAAATATTTTAAACTATTATATTAAGTAGGAGTTTCTTTAGATATTAAAAACCATTTCACTATTACCTACTCAAGATCACTTTCAAGAACATGTTTTGATGGATGATGCTAATGTATTAAGCTTAAAAGAATCGCCTTTTAAGTGATGTCACATTCCTATGAGAGTTAAAATGACAGATTTTTAATTTGATTGAAAATCGCTTCCATAAATCTATGATTTCATCATGTAATTATTATTACGCACAAAAATTACAATGTTTATAGCAAGTATTAGAAAATTTGAACATTAAGAAGAATGTACTTAATTTTTAATATCCAACGCAATTACTAAACATCCTGTCATTTTAAACTTTAACTGATATTCCAACAATTAATGGCAAAAGCAATTAAAAATTTGACCGAATGAATAAAAGAATATTTGAATAAAAGAAAACACCGACACCCCACAGAAGAGCCGTTGTAAATTTTAAGCTTGTCATGTACTTCTTTAGAAATAAGACAAATAAACTATGTTAATATCTACCAAGCAAAAACTTTGAATTTGTTTTACGTTTTAGTAAAAAGTTTCGTGAGAATCTATCGTTAACAAGTATTTATCGTAAAGCTAAACTACATTGAATTTTAAGAACCTTAGAACATCTCTTTTCACCATCTTCAAGCATCTTGGGTTCTTGGAACACATCATCAATTACATAAATTTCGGCTAAGGTAGTGCTCAAACGATAACCAAATAATCGGAGATAGCTTAATTAATCTAACGAGGCAATATAACTAGGTAAAATGTCCAAAGTGCGAGTTAAGGCTCATTTTTAAAACTCTTGCTCGGGATCATTAGAATGGGCATTATGGACAAAATATTTTCAAGGTACTCTTAATCGTGCTGTGTTTCGCGATCAATCAGTGTCTAGTCATCTAGATGTTAAAAGTATACACAGGGTGGCATGACAGCGACTCGTGATGGACTGTTTATTTTTCAGTGGTCCGCATTTTTTTTTGGATTACATCGTGCTTATTGATATCATCTAGTCAACTTACCATGGCATAACAATAATAAAGAAAGCTCTGACAAACAAAACATCATTTTTATTGCCAGAACAACAATTTGAAGTTGTTATAATTGCGTTTATGTTTTTAACGATTTTCGTATATTTAAATTTAGACATTAATTATTAATCACCCTTTAATACGTATTTTACATCTAAATATCAATTTCAATAAAATTATAAGTTCATAAGTTTTTATACCGCAGTGTGGAATAAATCTACGAATGTAGGCAACTATTAGCTTTCACAGTTGGTGCTACCATTATGACTAAAGTATCAAGCAAAACTAAAATATTATAAATTCTATTTTCATTTGAGAGTAGTTTAGCTTATGGTATAGTGTAATAAATATGTGGTCTACCTATTTGAACTAAACGATCACTGAACATCAGTTCAGTAATCGTTGCAGCCTATATTTATCTATGTTCCATTTCAAAAATAATCGATGTTTTAACTGAGATCGAACGTTTTATTTCAGTGCTTTCTGCTTACCGCATCGTATTACTCCACTGCAGTAGAGTTAGATGTGGTGGTTGTGCTTACCCAGTCGATCCCTTTACAAGTCGCAAATGATAGAGAATCTTAACTCCCATACTAACGTCACATAATGATTTCATTATTTACTCAAATATCCAGTAAATTACAAATTTAGAAATTATTTTCTTTGGCTTTACACCAAAATTCTTGCAATGAGTTGAGGTATTAATGAATGAATGGATGCATTCTTTATTGTACCAGTAATCTATACCCTGGCGAACTTAATGGCATTTTCTACTAGCTAACTAGCAATAATGCAGAAATAATACATTAAAAAAGAAAGTGATATTCGAAACAAATAAGAAATAACTTTATAAAGTCTTCTTTACTTTATAAATAAAGTTTAGAGGCTTATTTTTTTATTGTTACTTCAGGGTAGAGGTTACTATTACAAATAGACTCCGATTCGCACGATCGTATGCAGCGTCGATAGCTTGATAGATATTGCCACCGTTGGCATTTTTATCCGCATCAGAGTATTTCGTCCTTAGACCATCTGATTTGAATTTATAAGCCATTTATAACCATCTTTATTTATACCTTGTCCTACATTAGGTAGGATCGAAACAACAGTTTTCTTCTTCCATTCTATTCTATGGATCTGTCGTTTGTCCCTCGACAATAATTTCGTTTAATTCGCACACAGCATTTTCATCACTCACAGATTTATTTGCGAATCTTCTTTACGATATACGTCATACGTTTGAAGGTGTTCTCTTTCTTATACCATAATTACCAAAGACTTTTGCCAACTTTTGGTATAATCGCTTCGACGTCATTACGTTATACATCAAAAATAAACAACGTTGCGTGAAACGGGACTCCGGGACCGATTGCGTCATTTACATTTTATAAATTACAAAAAAAAAAGATATCATCTCTGTTAAAACATCGGGTGGACACGCATAAAAGTTAAAAACGTTTTGAAAACTCACCAGCCGAGATACTCAAAATACGATAAAGACAAGATTAATACGTCGGTCAGAAGAAATTAGGTCATTATATTTTTTTTAATATATAATACCTTGTGGACATTTTAAAATTATATACATATAAATAGATTAATCTATGAAAATATGACTACAACGAGACTCACAAAACAATTTTTACTAATTACTAATAATTTATAATATTCATAAGGTAAATTTTAATTTAGAAAAACAATGACATTATAATGTTTATATTGTTCTTGTATTTTACTCCGAAGCAGAACAGCTAGACAATTACAAGATTATATCATCGAATAGTTATTTCACTGAGTAGGTAAATTGCCGAAGTGCAATAAAAGTAAATAAATAGATCACAAGGAACGACAAATAAGACAATTTTTACAAATATTTAATTTTATTAAACCTCTACATAATAATACAAACGTGAACGTTATGTCAAGCGATTGGACCGATTAAAATGTAATTTGGCGAATAGATACATTTTGGCAAGATGTTTTTGATGTTAACCTGACAACACCTAAAGAATTTTGAAGAGACCGAAATAGGTGGAAATCTGCAGGTACGAGGTTAGGACTATAAGTCGGATGCATTAACACACCACAGCCAAACTCTTAAATTTTGCTGAGTGTTTAAAGTTGTGTGTGGTCGAGCGTTATTGTGTTTAAAGACCACACCCATTCTGTTGGTCAATTTCGGCCGCTTTCTGTCAACTTCTTGCTATAATCTAAGTAAGCTCAATTCACAGTTCTTCAGCTATTTCGTAACTACTGATATGCCGACCTTGCTTCACTTTTTCAAAAATGGCGTCCGCTTTGCTTGTAATAATCATTACGGACGACAAGAGCGAGGTTTTTTCCTTTTTTGTAATATCATTTTAAAATGTATCGAATTTCTTCATTAGATTCACTTATTGTAACAGAAAGAAAAACAAATGAAAAATAGATGGAAACAACATTTTACTAACTTGTTTTTTTTTTTTTGAAGTGTAACCATTTTAATGTCGTCAAAACCACCCAGAATAGTACAGCCAAAGACATTTTATTACAAGTACATGCGAAAAGACTTTTTCCCCAACCTATTATTATTCTAAATAGCTCCGCCTAATTACATTAACCATTTATTTACCCCAAGCAAAGCGAGTGAGTTCAAGCGATTCAAAATAAATTAATGTAGAAAAAAAAATTAAGAAAGTAAAAATATTTCTGGCATAATTAAGGAGCACAATGCTCGTTGGGGATTTCTTGCGGCTTCTGTAGCCTGCTGAATCGCTAAAAACGTCCCAGTGACTCGTATCAGCTTGTTGCACTTTTGGGTTAGTCAAACTATATGGCGATAGGCGGTCGGTATCTCAATAGTCGCTGCTGGTTTTTATTACTGTGCATGTTGCAATACAAACCTATCAAAGTAATTTACTGTATGCATATCCATCTATATGTGTGGAGATCTTTGGGTGAGGCTTACACCCAGCAGTGGACGTCTTTCGACTGCCATGATGATGATATCCGTGTGCTTGCCGTAGGCGGTAAGACGACGTTAATTATCGAAATTATCAATGATGACGACTTTCTGCATGTGCTGACATGAATTCTATATTTAGCTTTACAAGCAATGCAGCATTATCACCGTATCAGAATTACAAAATAAACTACTTTAAAATCGAAAAAAATATATTCCTTTCAGTTCTTGATTACGTTCAACTTCTTACACATAACATTATTTAAATAAAGAAGAATCTAATTGATTTATGAAACAGGGCTTTATTGCCAGGGAATTGCCTTTAAAAAAAAATAATGGCTTCCTCTGCCTCAATTATCTAGCGCTCATAAAAATCTATTGCTCGTATGGTGATATTTTAGATTCAAATTATAAACAAAGTTTACTAACGGAATCGCCCCTGCCTTAAGAATGTTATATCTCGTGCAACAGATCTACATGCATATTAAAAGTGTTATTATAAACAAAAACTAAATTAAACTATTCATTTATAGCATTGATAAAAAAAAGTCCTTAACATGCATATAAGAAATATCATCGAAATATTTGTGAAATCTAAAAACAAATAATGTTGACAAATTGGCCCATCTATGCTAGATTTACATTACAATATTATTCATGTAACACAGTTTCGTATTATTTAATAATGTTTAAGCGTTGATTGATTTCTATCAATTATCTCTCTTGTTCATCTTATTATAAACTTAGTGGTATCCATTTATAAATTAATAATCCATTTATAAACAATTGAATGTTTATCGTAGATTTATGAAGGTGTTATGAGTTTGATGGGAAGTATGGAAAGATGATTGGCTTAAGTAAAATAGTTTGTATTCAGTTGTTCTGAAGACAGATATAGATAGACAATGATAGCAGACAGATAAAAACCTAATTGTTGAATTTATTTCATCAGAAATGTCACTTATATTATTTAGGTATGATATGAAAAGATATTGAATTAGATTTAGAAGTTTTCCAATTAGGAGTAATTCCATTGCATATACTGTAAATTATTATAGATATGAAACACGTACACGAATTCCAATGAAAAATATAATGGATCGTTGCGGAGGGTCATGTTCGTGAAATAAAATTGGCGTATAAGCCAAAAGTTTTGCGCCTGTAAAACACTGATTGTATAATAATAATTATTATTTATGGTAGCTCCATATCTATTACATAATATAATTTCTTATATAAACCTAAATGGTTTTATTGCATTCTCATTGCTAAGGATTCTTTGCCAATCATATTTACTTCATATGTTTTTAAGAAATTTTGTAGTCTAGATTCATCTTGATACTATTGAAGTACTATTGGCCAAATTCACAAAAAAACAAGCATAATAGAATACAGAACTCAGAAGGTAATAAATATAGAACTAAACATTCACGCAGTAAATTGCATTTTTGTTTGTCCAGATTGCTTACATTTTGTTTATTACGCTAAGCAATTTCTCTCTCGTTATACCAATAATAATTATCCAAATCAAAACAAAACCATTTTTTTGTATGGCTTAATGATTTTAATAAGTAATACTGTTTAGTTGTACACAGTAGTATAGTTGAACCTTCTATTTTTCTAATTGATATATTTTATCGAGCTTTGTTTTAATGTGTCGATTACCCATAAACATAAGACAATAGGAAAACAATGGAAAGCTGGCGTAAATGCCAGGTAAGTGCTCAAGGGGTTAAATTACAACAAATTTTAGATTACATTAAGCAAAACATTGACCTATCAATCGAATCACATAACAAAACAGGCATGTATCGGCTACCAACTAAATCTATAATACCTATAGGTTTGTTAATGTATATGACAAAAAATTAATAACGCGTCTATTCAATAAAGTTTAATTCCTAAACAGATGCAAGAAGCTGCGTAACATGTGATAAGGTGTTAGACGAACTAGAGAAGATTGATGACGATACAGACACGTTCGGGGTGGACTTCGTTAAGATCAATGACAAGCGGCTGGCGAAGCAGTATGGCATCACGAAATTTCCCGCCCTCACGTATTTCCGTGAGAAGGAACCGATCATTTACGAAGGTCAGGTACCAATATTAATATTCATATGTATGTACGTATTAAAGACATAATGTCAACCTTAACTTTCTACATTTGTACATCTCACCATCGGCAGGGAGTTCATTTGTATATCTTGGAGCCTAAGTTGTCATGGACAGCGCGATTCCACAGGAGTTTCCAATTTATAAAACGTCGACAACGTCCATGTGATACTTTTTTGTCGCAGGCGTCTATAGGCTACGGAGACCGTTTACTATCAGCCGGATCGTATAATTATCTGCAACTTTTATCCATACATTCAGTGAACCGAAAAACATCCACTTCTGGATATAGGTCTCTTCCGAAAATATCCACAACAACTGGTCAACAAACAACCGGCAATTTCGTGGTTTAAAATATATAACTATATACATAATAGGTAATAATTATAAGTTATAAAAAAAGAATTAAAATATAATAGCATTAACATTTCTGTTGGAACGTATGTAATCTTAATTGAAGCTTTCAAGGTAAGGTGTAGAAAATTTATGGCAAAATGCCCTTGTCTTGTAATTGGTCATTATTTATGGTATGCATTAAAATAGGACTCGCATGAGGTGTTTTAAATATTTAAAATTTTGAATGAAGCAGATTTGACAAGTAATTTCAAGAATTCTTTCTTATCAAAAGCATTGGGATCTCAATAGAAAAATCGAAATTAAAACTGAAATTAGTTACACGTATGCCCGTCAGTTTTCTTGATCAACTCCGATACGATTTACATAGTTTTCGTTTAAACTGGCAATCAACCGATATGACGGAAATAAACAATAAGTGTGCCAACAATATTGTGCTGAGGATAAACGCCAGACATACTAATTAATGACCTTCGTCTGGTTAATTCTTAACCACTACACAATCTGTTAAAGGTTTTGTAATAATATGATATGTAATTATCGCAAAATTTAAATTTAGTGTATTAAAAGTAAATAGATAAAAGAATTTTTCTGTATAAAGACTTGTGTAATGCTACTTCATGATAGCAGTTGTATATAACATTTATTATCATTAGATTTCATGATAAGTTTCGATTTAAGCAATATGTTTAAATTTGTATGCAACAATTATTCGTTTTTAGTAATTTAAACTTGTATAAGCAATACTTAAAATTGGCGAAAATGATGAATGAGCTATTGTATTCAATTGGGATTGATATAGGCTAAGTAACACTGTAAACTGTTAACGTTATAGGAGATCTCATGGACGAAGAAAGCGTCCTGGATTTCTTGACGAGTTTAGAAGCAATGGACCTTCCTGACCGGATAGAAGAAGTAAACCAAAAAATATTAGCAAAAATCATCGACGAAACAGATTACGTTGCCGTTCTCTTCTGTAAGTATGGTGTGATATTTCTGGGTTTTGTACTTCATAAATTATCAACTGTGGTAAATTCGAATCATTTTTATTTCTCAACTAACCTCCGTCTGAATCTATAAATTCTGTCAATGTAGAACTATCTAGTAGAGATAACTTCCGCTCAGTCGTAATCATCTTATTGACACCAAAGCAGTTAAAAGAGGCGTCTGTATATTGTGCCGTGTGTTTTATTGTGTTTTTGACGTAGGTCCTGACCACAAAAGTTGCGGCCCTTCAAACAGTAAGTAAGACTCCAGTTGAGACGGCATGAAATGTTTTAACGTCGGTGTGGCTGTAACTCTTCTCGCTTTATAGAATAGCATTAGTGTACTTCCATGACCCAGACGTGCTTTTCGCTAAGTGTAATGAAATTATGTTGGCAATAGAAGTATATAATTAAACATTGATATATATTAATTCTTTATCCAATTTTTTTTTAAATTGTACAATCAATGATGAATACGACTAGTACATAGACACATCATTCAGATGCAACATACTGTTAAACCCGTACTATCTGCATAGGATTGATTAATCATATTTATACAAATAATTTTCTAAACAACAGTTCCAGTTGCATTTTGTTGAATTCATTTGAACGCTAATAATTTCACATTAATATTGATTACGACAAAAATAACTATTCAAACCACCTAACCTTTAGTTATGAGGGTTTCATTTAGTTGTAAGTATTGTGTAAGGGAATCTAGAATCAAAAATACTTTTGCGTTATCGAGTTGCGAAGCAAACTATTTTTGTTGAGCTATTTTTGTCTTGCCAGCAAGCTCGAATTGACGAACCGTCTTGTCATTGCGACTTTAAATACTCGTTTTGATGGTTTAAAGATATAGGCAACAGATGAACAGAAATTGAAAAATTATAACACTCATCAGAACACTTAAGATGACCTTGACCTATATAACTCGACAGTACACACAGTCTTCAGTAGAGCAAATGTATAAAAGTTCTATTTATACCAAATAGAAAAACACCAAATGCCCCGTCTTAACCAGTGGATGAGTTTGGTTCATAAGCACACAAATAGAACAACGATTTATTGATTGATTTTTGCACCTACAGAAAATAATTTTGCTTTTTCGCCTTGTAGTCATCACAAGAGACGACGTATCACAATAACAAAATTACACTGCACGGAACACGCTTTGCGAACTCTTCCGCACACACTGTTTTCTTTTTTAATATACAGAGCAAACTCATTTATTAGACAAACGCACTTAACTGCACTGCTTCACATTTTTATTGGAGCATGATTAGGAACTCTTTCCTGATATAAAAAATAATGTTAAATTTCAAATAAAGCGACTGATGTTTCAGATAAACCGGAATGCAAAAAGTGTGCAAAAGCTCTGCAAGAGTTGGAAAACATTGACGACGAGGCCGACCAGCTAGGTATCGGTTTCGTGAAGATCCACGACGAGGAATTAGCCGAAGAGTACAGTCTTGGCGATCTGCCAAGACTGGTGTACTACAGGCATCAAATACCTATTATCTATGAAGGTTTGTGAGTCATTTTATGGTCGCTGACGTTTGAATTGAGAAACCGGATAGCGACCTAGACGCTTGTTGCTGTTTCACGTCAAGTAGAGACTGATATGCTTTCACTAAACTTCACGTAATTGATCGTAACGAGCGTACTGCTTCTAAAATATTATCGCATAAACTATGCCGTGCTGGCAGACTTCTGTACGGTTATTAACAATTTAACTGAATTCGTGATATTAAAGTGTTTAAAAATATCTTCACCCCAAAATATTACTACAATTAAAAATTAGGCGTTATTTTAAAGATTTTTATTTTAGTTTACTTACTTTTTCAAATATTTTTCTAATTTTTAAATATTTTTTTTTACTAAATTCGATGATATTAGTACTTATTTTTTCTTCACAACAAATTTAGGCAACTACCCGATATGGTAAATAAAATAACAAAGCTAAAAAGAAATTGTTGTTGATATATATTCAAACACCGTGAATTTAACCCGTATGATGAAAATAATTTAAAGTGTGATATGCTAAATAATACATTTCAGGTGAACTGAGCAAAGAGGAAGATGTATTGGAATGGCTGATTGCTAACAAGTCGACTGGGGATGAGGAAGACATAATTGAAGATGTCACGGCCAAAACTTTGAATACGCTTATTGTTAACGTGGATAACCTTGTCGTATTATTTTGTAAGTTGACTAAAAATGTAATGCTTTAAAATAATGTTTTGAAAATGTGTTTACTGTTTAATTTTCCCTTATACGTATATAAAATTTACCTACTAAAAGCAATATCAAGAGGCCGAAGCTCTCATTATTACATTCTTCATTTTCTGGATAATATTTATATTACTATTTTACTAATAATTTACTCATTAGTAATGTAAGAATAATGATTGTAAAAAACAAAACGATTTCCAGATGATCACGGTGACGAAGAATCTATGACTGTTCTTCAAGAATTAGAGAAGATAGACGATGACTGCGATCGTCACGGCATCCAATTTGTTAAAATTGACGATCCAAAAGCCGCAAAAGCTTTCGGAATTGACAATATCCCTTCAATCGTCTATTTTGAGAAACAGATACCTAATGTTTATGACGGTATGTTTTATTTAGCACAGTATAACAATTTATTTATGTTGACTTTAACTTGTCTACTTAAATAACGTCAATTGTATTTGCGTAATCGTAGGTGATCTTGAAAATGAAGAGGTTATTCTACAATGGTTAGTTGATCAACTGGAGAAAGATGAAATTGAAGATGTCACGGATGAGATGTTGGATCGCCTCATCAAGGATGGAAAAACTGTCGCCGTTTTATTCTGTAAGTTAAAATATAAAAACGTTTAGTAAAGAACGAAGGTTACATTAATTAATTTAATATTTACTGTTGCAGATGACAATAACGATCGTAAATCGCAGAAAGTCCTGAACGAATTAGAGAACATTGATGATGAATGCGATCAGCTGGGTATTGCGTTTGTGAAAATAGATAACGATGAAGAAGCTAGAGAATATGGCATTGAAAAGATTCCAACTCTGCTGTACTTTGAAAAGGGTATCCCTACTTACTACGAAGGAAACCTTGAAGAAGAAGAGAAAAAGTCCTCGCTTGGTTTAGACACCAGGCGGTTAATGATGAAATTGAAGATATTACTGACGAAATGCTCGACTTGATAATAGAAAAGATGCCTTACGTTGCTGTATTGTTCTGTAAGTATTTTTGTACTTTTCAATCAATGAACTTTAATGTAGATTCGCTTAAAACAATAAATATTTATTCAATCTCATTAAAATTTGATTCAATTTAACGGTGTTCATTTTATATTATCAAGAACTGACATATAAATGAAATACAGTTCTTCTAATAAATTTCAGATGACAAGGATCAAAAGAAAAGCCAAAAGGTGTTAGTTGAATTAGAAAACATTGACGATGAATGCGATCAAAATGACATTGCATTTGTTAAAATTGATGATGACAAAGAAGCAAAGGAGTACGGTATTGAAACAATACCAACAATGGTGTTCTTTGAGAAAGGAATCCCTCATGTTTACGAAGGTGATTTGATGAAAGAAGAAGAGCTTTTGGGTTGGTTACTTCATCAGAAACGACACAGTGAGATTCCTGAAGTTACTGACGAAATGATGGACAAACTTATTGAAAGCGCTCCGTATTTGGCTGTTATTTTCTGTAAGATAATTTTGATTAACAACATTATAAATAAGTTTTTATTTTTAAACAACTTTTTGTATTTTTAATAAATGATAACTAATTAACTAACTAATAAATGAATTGTAGTGTCTGTTTGTAATGTAAATTTTTTTTTGCTACTAAATAGATACACGATATCTATACCAATAAATACAATTTTAAAATTTTTGCCTGTCTATTAGTTCCGGGTAATATCCGGAAAGGCGTAACGGATTTGGACGGGCCTTTTTTTGGTAGATAGCTAAAGTCACTCCGAGTTATTTTAGATACTTTTAATTTTCGAATATAATTAGGTTCTGCGTAAAAAAAATTAAAACTTATAAAAAAATGAATGAAATCCGATCAAATCGAAACGAAATTACGAGCAAGTGCTTGAATTTATGAGAAATATTTTTACTTTATCTCGTACTAAAAAAAATTAAGGTTCCGTATAAAAAAATGCACTGAAGAATATATGAAATGCGGACGTAGCCGCGGGGACACGGCTAGTTTAAAATAATTTCAATATTATATGTTCTGTATGTAAATTACTCTTTTTATTTTTTATGTAATGATGTGACTTGTTATAGATGACAAAGATGATAGTCAAGACATCAGGATTCTGAATGAACTAGAGAACATTGACGACGAGTTGGAAAAGGAAGGTATTGTTATTGTAAGAATGGATAACAAAGCGGAAGCAAAGGAATATGGAATCGATCACCTGCCGACTTTAATATATTTCGAGGAGAACATCCCAGCTATATATGAAGGAGATCTTATGAATGAAGATGAAGTACTGGAATGGCTTATTGAACAGAAAAATAGTGCCACCATTGAAGAAGTCACTGATGAAATTTTGAAAGATTTAATCGAAGAACACGAATATGTAGTGGTTTATTTCAGTAAGTTTTATTTATTTATTTATATTAGTATGTCAAAAATTTGGTCGAAAATTGGGTGTATATATTTATTTCTAAAGTAATTTTCAGTTACCTTTTAGTAATAAATATTTGTTTAATGTGTTATACCTTCTTTTAGGCGGTAATTGTGAAGAAGGCGAAGAATGTGATAATATTCTTGAAGAATTAGAGAACATAGACGACGAACTTGATGAAACTGGCATCATATTTGTAACAACTGAAGATATTGCATTAGCGAAAAAGTACGGAATCAAGACTTTCCCAACGCTTGTGTTCTTTAGAAATAAAGATCCTCTAATTTACAAAGGTGAGATTTATTTTCATTGCAATAAAGTACAATACTCTCTTAAATTGACACTAAAAAGTATCACATAAAAGGAGGAGGGGGCACGGAAGAGTGCATTCGTTGCTTCAAGCCCAGTAGGTTCTGGCCTCTCATCGCGAGGCCCCGCCGAGGTCAGAGCTCGAGCTCTGAGTATACCGCCGCGTAACGTCTTGGGCCTGCGTAGTGCACCGGACACGCCAAAAGCCTGGCTCGTGCAGGCCAATCTATAGCGGGCGTTTCCGACCTTACGCTTGTCAGTCCGTCGACTGGGAGAGGGCAGCAGGGTGGTCCGCTCCTTCTTTCTCTGCTGCCTCCTTTGCGAGCAGAACTGTATCGCAGAATGTGGATACATCTCCCCAGGCGCCCTCAAGCTCAACTATCGCTCCCATTAGGGCAGTGGTGGCACTCAGGGTTGATCTCCCTGCCTATCCGACACAGCCAACTACCGAAGCACCCGTGCCCTTTTTTTTTTTTTTTTTTACGTGTTTACGTAAGGCGGTAACTCAGAACTCCGTGAGTCCTCCCTAACCAGTCCCTAAGGTGGGGCCGAACGGCCTCCACTGTAGCGACCCCGGCGCTTGGATTCTCCAAGCGCCTTTCCCACCCTTCTAGGACGATTGAGATACTGCGCTCCGCCCGCCGCGCCTCGATCTCTCGAGGCGTCGGGCGTTGCATCCTATCCGAACGATCCCTGCACCACCTATACAAGGCGGCGAGAGCCCTAGCCTCCAGGTCCCACGGAGGGGAGCCGGCAAGCAGGGTCGCGGCCTCGAACGACACCGTACAGTACCCCCGTATCGACCTAATCGACATCACCCTCTGCGGAGCCCGCAGAGCGGCGATGTTCCGTCTGGACAGATTGTCCGCCCAGACCGGAGCCCCGTAAAGAGCCATAGATCGAACGACCCCCAGGTACAGCTTCCGACAGGCCGTGTTCGGCCCCCTGACGTTAGGCAACAGTCGCGCGAGCGCGCCGACCGTGCCCATCAGTCGAGGGGATAACTGTCGGAAGTGTTCGCCAAAGTCCCAACGACCGTCGAGAACGAGTCCGAGATACCTCATCGTCTTTCCGACAGGAATCCGGACTCCGGCGACTACAATGCCTAAGTCTCTCGGTAGCGAAGTCCTAGGCCCGCGAAAACACAGAGCTTCGGACTTGTGCAATGCCACCTCGAGACCCAGACGCCTAATCCTCCCTACCACATGAGCGACGCCCGCAGTCATTCGAATGGCTGCATCTCTGCACGAGTCGCCCCTCGCTAGCACCAGCGTATCGTCCGCATAGCAGACGACGCTGACGCCAGAGATGGGCGTGCCCCGCAAGACCCAGTCGTATCCGATGTTCCACAGGAGCGGGGGCCGAGAACCGACCCCTGGGGAACACCGCATACCATTTCGCGCCTATGCCATTCCCGCTGAGCGGGAAACACGACCGACCTGTGCGACAAGTAGGCGTCGACGACACGCCTGAGGTCCGAGGGTAACCGGTGATACCGGAGACCCTCTCGGATACATTCCCACGGTAAGGTGTTGAACGCGTTGACGATGTCTAAAGACACCGTCAAGACGACCTTACCGTCGGCGATCGCCGCCTCCGCGTGACGCCTAACCCACATGATCGCATCTACCGTGGAGCGACCTCTGCGGAAACCGAACTGGTTCTCCGCCAGGTCCGGACCTACGCGCGTGAGATGGTCGACGAGGCGGTTTGCAACTACTCTTTCGAATAGCTTGCCCACCTCGTCGAGCAGCACGATGGGACGGAACGCAGACGGAGAGTCCGCCGGACGATCGGGCTTCTGGAGAAGCACGAGTTTCCCGGTTTTCCACGAGAGTGGAAACCGGCCCTGCCCTACGCAAAGTCTAAAGAGTCCTAGCACCCTATCCTCTACGAACTCCGAAGACAGCGACAACACCCACGCACGGCCCGGAATGCCGTCAGGACCCGGAGCGGTGGTTTTAGACCGGAGCCTGTCCACCGCCGACCTAAACTCGTCCCGAGTGATCTCGGGGGAGACGACCTCGTCGACCAGCGAGCCACTTTCGACGGCCGGAGCCATCGTCGGCGGCGTAAACGGTTCCCTAGACGGAAACAGAGTGCTGACTACCTCCTCCAGGAACCCGGGCTCGAGGCTCTCGGTCACCGGGGGTGCCCTTTGGCGTAACTTGCCCCGCACGAGGCGGTAAGGACGACCCCACGGGTCCTGGTCAAGCGACTCGAGAAATTCCGCGTTAGCCTGGGCCTTGGCGAGCTCGATGGCTCTCCGGAGGACTCGTCTAGCGGCTCGGTAACCCTCGTAGAGTTCCGCCTCCCTAGCATCCGCAACGCCCTGCGTGCGGCGACGCCTTCGCCTGATCCTGGTGTACTGACGGCGCGCCGAAATACACTCACGCCGAAGCTGAGCGATCTCCGCATTCCACCAGTATACCTGGTTCTTGGCTGGTCTGGAACTGACTCTAGGCATCGCCGCGTCGCAGGCCTGCGACACTGCCTCTCGTAGCCGATCCGCCTCCCGGTCGACATCGGCATCGCTGGCAGGGGCTGGAACACCCCTGACCCAGTTCTGCACGATAGTCGCCTCGAGAAAAGCTTCACGGTCGAGACGCCCTAAGACCCAACGAGGACCACCACCGACAACCGAAGCGTTGCGGGCGGAAGAGCCCGAGTCGGCGGCGGAGACGTCGAACCGGATGTACCGGTGATCCGACAACGTCTCCACCTCCTCGAGAACTCTCCAGCCCCGGACACGGCGAGCGAGAGCCGGGCTAGCGAACGACACGTCCACTATGGATCCGCCCTGCTGACGCACACACGTGTTGACGGAACCTCGATTGAGACACGAAAGACCCAACGATGCCGCCCACTCCTCCAACAGATCGCCGCGCATGTCAGTGAACGGACAACCCCAACGCGCCGATTTGGCGTTGAAGTCACCGAGCACTAACACGGGGCGAGGGTGGCTACTCGCGACGACCCTCTGCAGATCTTGCAGGAGATCTTCGAAAGTGGCCACGTTCCAACGCGAGGGAAGCACCCGTGCCCTGAGAGTGCCAGTGTCAGTCGAATGGTTAGGGTAGCACTCCTTCGCGCAGTTCAATCTGGTAGTAGAGAACGAATGCGCTCTACATTGACTGCGCTGAAATTGGGGTGCTCCAAGTACAATAGCCGTTCTGTAATGATTAGAGAGAGCTCAAGCCTTCGCGCCTCGATTTCTCGTGAAATAGGGTGAGCTCCTCGTTTTAGTAACTCGACCCGCCGCTGGTACAGTGCGGCGGGAGCTCTCGCTTCCAAATTCTAGGGTTAGGAGGCAGCTAACACTGTCACGGACTAATAAGAAACCGTGCGGTATCCCTTGATTGATCTGTCGGCCATCGTTCTCTGCGGCTTCCGCAGGCCTGCGATGTTGCGGGCCGTCAGGTAATCAGCCTACACGGGAGCCCCGTAAAGGGCCATCGATTATACGATTTCCAAGTAGAGTTTCCTACAAGACCTAGATGGTTCGTGCAATATATTAAGGAAACTTAAGGAAATCTAAAGTTTTTTATTATGTTTATGTTATTAGAAAGTGCATGCATCTCATTATTTTTTAAATTACAGGTGATATAGAAGATGAAGATGAAGTTTTGGCATGGCTGACTGATGAAAATACTCTTGAAATACCTGGAAAAATTGAAGAAGTTAACGCTAAAATGTTAGATAAAATTCTAGAGGAAAATGAACACGTCGTTGTCTTTTTCTGTAAGGAGTTACCAAATTTACTAATATTAAAAATATAGAAATTTGAATATATCTTGTACGATTTTGACGATAATGTAGAAGTCATTTATATGTGGGTTTCATAAAAATTAAATGTTACAGATAAGGAAGGCGATAAAAAATCTCAAAAAATATTGAGCGAACTCGAGAACATCGATGACGAATGTGAAGAAAAAAAAGATATTGACTTCATAAAAACATCTGATAATGGTATTGACAAAGAATACGATCTTCCTGATTTACCAGCTTTGGCCTTCTATAGACATAAATTTAGGACAATTTATAGTGGAGATTTGATGCATGAAGAGGCTATACTGAAATGGGTTTTGGAACTTCATGACTCTCAGCCAGACATCATTGAAAGTGTTGACAGAAAAACTCTAAAGGATCTAATTAATGATGTTGAACATCTTGCCGTGTTTTTCTGTAAGTTCACGATATTCTCTTAGGTGAAAAGAATTAATTTCAATATTTTTTAACTCGTATTCTTGTTTGTTTATTATAAATTCAAGTAAATTTTAAGAGTAATTTGTTTTCTAGTTATGTTTGTTAAATATGTTACAATTATTTTCAAATTATCATTTTAGAAAGAAAGAAATGTATAAAATGTTTATATAATATAAATATGTTTATATAATATGTAGTTATGCTACATAGATAAATTTGTAAAACGTTTCTAATCATTATTTAAATATTTTTATTACAGATAGTGATAATTGTGACACTTGTGATGATATCCTTGAAGAATTGGAGACTATTGATGACGATACAGACAAACACGGCATTCAATTTGTTAAGTCAAAAGATTCTAAGCTAGCTTCTGATATTGGTATATTCAGCTTTCCAGCTTTAGTATATTACGAGACAGGAGTCCCAATTATGTATGATGGTAAGTGAAATATTGCAAAAGAAAAGTATAACATTTTTAACAAGTATAAGACAGAAGAACTATTAAAACTTAAAATAGAACGTTGCTGAAAAGATATTATTTGATGTTTTAACTATTGTCTTTTTTATAGGTGACTTAAAGAACGAAAATAAGGTCTCCAGTGGCTAGTAGATCAAAAAAGTAAGAACCCACATCCATATATTAGAGGTGTCTAATTTATTATATTTAGGGCTCTGAACTTCTTATGTTATATTTATTAAATTAAAAAAAAACGTGCATGACATCATTCTTGTTATCTTTAAATGAAAAATGGTATAACTTTATAACTTATATGCTGAATGTTTGAGCTGTGTCATTTTGCATGACAGTTACTAATGCCTGCAGGTGAAGATAGCAACCGAAATAAAAATAAAGTTGATATTAAAAGGAAGGCCAATGCAGGTGACGATGGAGCTTCTGGGTCTACACGAAATGAAAACAGATATGCAGCTACAAAAGATTTCTCGAAGAAAATAAAACATCCTAATCAGAAAACAAAATCATTCAAAGAAGTTAATATGGAAAACAAGAAAATTAAGTTCAGTCGCAAATTTAAGCAAGAAAATGCTGACAATGCTGATGACTATGATAAAGCGGAAGATGGATATTTTAAAAAAACCAACTAAAGTTACACTATTAAAATCAAATAATCCAAAGGGTACTTTTAAAACCGTAACTAATTTTAAGTACAAAAAACAAACAAAATATCTTGTGAAACCCAGTAACGAAGACGATGACAACGACAATGATGAAAATGAATCCGACTTTATAGATGATGACGACAATGATAATGAGAAATGTGGTAATGGTGACGATGATGACGACGACAACTATGACGAAGATGCTATTGATGATGACAATGACGAAATAATTTATAATCAAGTTGGAAGGGATAGAAAAATAGTCAAACCAAACGTAGGTAACAACAACAGTGAAGATGATAGCTTTTTTGGTAGAATTATACGAATGTTCACAGGTAAATGCGTAGCGTGGATCCCCAAGATATAACTCCTGCACGGAGGATTGCTCCCATTGTCGTCACGTCTGCATGGTCGAATTTATGAGCCCGCATGGGTCTAATTATCTCTTTAGCTATCGCCTGCAGTCATTTGCGCTTTCCGATTTAAACTTTTTGAATTCTTATACTTACTAACAAATCATTTAGAATTATTAATTGTGCCTTAAAATAAGCGCATAATTATGAATGTGCAGTATTAATTTGCAGTTAACTATTTTATTTTAGCCGTTTATACGGTGTGTACACAAAGATTTTTACTGACTGCAGGCGATCGCTGTTTCTACATTGGATTGGGGGCGAAACCGGCTGTCCCAAAAATGACTTACGAACCCTACCAGTGCTGTCCCACTAAAGTACAGAGTCCAACAAAAGTAGCAAAAGCCACGCCGACGAAGGTGCCGTCAAAGAAATTAGAAAAGGAGAAGCTAAAACAACCTGAGAAGGCAGGGAAGGGCAAAAATAAGGCATTAGCTAAACCGGAAAAACCATCCAAAGGAAAGAAAGGTTCTATAGAGTCTGACAACATTTGGTGGTGGTAAATCTTAATGTTAGATACCACTTGCACTAATAAAGACGGTATAAGTGCAAGTTTGGGATGTGCACGCGAGACGTCAAGTGGACACGATTTTTTTTATTCTCCTTTTAAATCTTGACTACATCTTTGTCATTTTATGAAATTAGTCCGGTTTAACTATGCATCTATTTATTTATCATTGCATTAACATTGCAAGCTTTGGTATTATAACCTCGTGTCCCTTGATTCCCGCAAACACTTAACAGGGTTGTATGTTGTAACATATTGCAAGAGGACTGTATTCGTTTATTTTTGTACTGATTATATTTATCCTATGTTAAGACCTGGTTTATAGATAAAAGCGAAAACAGTCCTAACTTTAAATCTCTTTAATGTAATGCTTTACGTTTAAAATTCAACAACACATGGAGACTAAATATTGGAATGTCTAGTGACTTTGTAAGCTGGTGTACAAATCTTTCTGTTGATTGTAAATTGATTCCAATATTTAGAAATTAAATGTGAAACACGACGTAATTATTAAAATACGAAGGCATTTTTTATGATAAAATGTTGTGCCATCTTGAAAGACTTATAATAAATGATTGTAAGGATTTCATGTTCATATACTCGTAGTTATCTAGTCTTCATGAAATCTCATTATTTTGTATTATTATTACATTTGATAAATTAATACTTTAACATTTAGAATTAAACCCTATTTTTCTATCAAACCAATTTAATTAAACTTTTGTTACTTATTACTCTGTGCCAAACATTTTCAATAATATTATGTGCAATAAAAGAACACTTTCTATTGATATTAAATGAATTAAATAAACTGTATGGTTTTAATCACAGTATGTACTATGTTACTATACTACACGTCACTCAACCCTTAACAACTTTGTTTTTACTGTATTAATAATATGAGTTGTCTAAACTTAATAATGGAATAAATTGAATCGAATACATTATTATAATAATAAATTATTGTGATTGAAATCACCCAGGATATCTTCAAACAAAACTGCCGGCATTGTGTGACAAATTATATTGATATGTAAGTTGTAATGTTTGGCCGAAAATCGCATGAGTGTATAATTTAATTTGTTATGTTAAAATGTTGAGCCGGCGCTGGTAAAACTTTTTTGTTAAATAAATACAATTTTCTATAAAATAATGTCCTTATTCATTTTTCAAACGAATGATGTCAGCATGGTACTGCTGTAGATTTATCCATGCATGCCACTTAATGGATGTGAACCGGTGAGTTTCCAAATCGATATGGATGTGGTTTCTTAATTTATGCTGATAGTTTATAGGGGTTTCAGCATGAAATAAAATTTAAAAAAAAAAAAACATTTTAGGGGATCTCTTGGACGAATCTGAAGTCTTGGACTGGATGGTTAAACAAAAAGAAGATGAAAGTATAGAGGAAATCGATAGAGATCGATTGTTTAAGTTGATTGAAACTAAAGAGTTTTTGGCAGTTATATTTTGTGAGTTTATTTTCAATAAAATATGATATGTGAATTTAAAATAATAGCTTATAATCTTATCAATAACAATGTATTACTTACTTTAGATAAGGACGATGATCCAGCTAGTCCAAGAATTTTGAGACATGTCGAATTAATTGATGACGAGGCAGCAGAGTATGGGATAAAAATAGCAAAGTGCAGCGACAGGCTTATGGCAAAGAAATACGGGTTTCGCAATCCCCCTGGAATCACTTATTTCAGAAAGACCAAATACATAAATTATGACGGAGATATTGATGATGAAGAAGAAATATTAGACTGGCTAACTAACCCAGAAAATATGGAGCTTACAGATCACATAGAAAAAGTCAATAGAAAGATGTTTCATAAGATAAGACAGACCTCAGATTACGTCGCCGTTTTCTTTTGTGAGTTTTGTTTAATGTTTTTTTCTAAAATAAACTTTACATTAAGTTTTCGAAATCAAATATCCATCAATATCGTTAACTTTTATAAATAGAATTATATTGCACATATTACATGTTTTAGACAGTAATGACTGTAAACAGTGCCCTCGAGTACTTACGGAAATTGAACACATTGATGATGACGCTGACGCAGCTGGGATCAACTTTGTAAAAATTGATGATAAACAAATGGCAAAAGAATATGGTGTTTTTGCTCTACCTGCTGTTTTGTTCTTTAAAGCGGGTTCCAAGGACCCTGTGATATATGCTGGTAAGTCTAATGGTAATGTTAAAGTTTACCTGTTACAATATTAAAACAAGGTATTATAACCTACATTATTTTTAATCAAGGGACTTATACGATGAACAGCAATTACTAAGTTGGCTGTTAACTCAAAAGAATCCTGCTGGTGATATCATAGAGGCTCTTGAAGGTCAAGAACTACTTGATTTGATAGAAGAATCTAGTTCACTAGCTGTGTACTTCTGTAAGTCAAATAATCAACTTGTACATATATGCTATACACATAAGACACTAACATGCTGCTAAATTTCTAAGTAATGTTACTATTTCATATACTATTCAACAAAGCTACTCATTTAATGCAAACGCTGAAACAAAAAAAATATAACAGCTCTATTTATAACAGTGTTAACCAAATTGCTTTTTAATAGGGAACAAAACTTTGTGCGAAATATGTACTGCTAGAGCAATGAAAAAAGCGATGAGGAAAAAAGATAAAGAACCAGAGGAAGATGAGGCACAAGAATTAGAGGGTATCTTTATATAATTAGAATGACAATGATTTTGTTCTCCTTATTTATAATATCAAGTGTATCCGTTTTACCTATTGTTGCATGGGGCATGAATCTGGTTATAAAATGATAGAAATTATGATCCTAGCAATATTTATAAATCACCCTCGTGTTTTTATGTTTCCATAGATGTTCTACATTATCATAGTCACCACACATTTAAATTTTTGTGGTTGTCTAATGCATTTTCATGTTTTATGTTCGTGATATCAAGCATTACATAATAAAATACTTTTATAGTAGTTTAACATTTAGAGTAACATTATAAAAGTTTTTTTACAAATAAAATCTAAGCATAAATTGTGAAAACACGATAATTGATAACGAATTTGAATATTCTAGATGGACTAGATTGTGAACAGTGCGCTGGAATTTTAGAAGAACTAGAGAATATTGACGATGATTGTGATCGACATGGTATTAAATTCGTTAAGACTCAAGATTATGCTATAGCAGAATCTTACGGTGTTACTGATTTTCCCGTTTTGGTTTATTATGAACATAATGTTCCAAACGTATATGAGGGATCCTTGGCAGAAGAAGAGGGAAGTTCTCCAATGGCTTATAACTCAAAAAACTGAAGATCGTATCGAGCTTATAACAAGAGTGATGCTGGAAAATATGGTTGAAGAGACACAATATTTAGCTGTATATTTCTGTAAGTGATATAAATTATTTCGCTATTAAAAACTTGGACATAGCTTCAATTTGAATTTTATTCTACGCTTAACCTTTTAGTGAAAGAAAACGGTAGAATGATGTTAAAAAAATTCAACTTACTAATAAACCCGGTTACTACCAACCTCAATATGATAATTTGCTGTCAATCACAGTATTAAAGCACTGAGATCATTTATAAGCTTAGTTTAGGTTTTCTTCTAAGATCTTATCATCAGATGAGACATTAAAAATAATTAATTGCAGACAAACTAAACTGTCACATATGTGACTTCATTTTGGAAGGATTGGAGAGCATCGATGATGAATGTGACGTATATGGAATCCATATGGTTAAAATTCAGGACCCGCAACTAGCCAAACGATATTCTATAAAAACTTTCCCGGCTATGGTGTATTTCAGGTTTGATAATTTTGTCATTTCATTTTTAAACAATTATTGTAATGCAATGCAACAGTTATTAGGGTGAGGTTTATTTTCAGAAATGGAAACCCTCTTCTATTTGAAGGTGATCTACAAAATGAAGAATCCATTCTGGAATGGCTTATTGATGACGACAATCGTGAACTGGCAGATGAAATTGAATCGGTAAACGAAAGAATGTTAGAAAGATTACTGTATGAATCGCATTTACTTGCTGTATTTTTCTGTAAGTATACTAATTGAAAAGAAATGTGTAATACAATATTATATAAGAAATGGATATAAAAATTATTTTTAATGTTTTGCAGATGATGATGAAGATTGTCCTGAATGTACTGAAATTTTAGAAGCACTCGAACAAATTGATGGAGAAGTCGATCAGTATGGTATTGACTTCGTAAAAATTTCAAGTCCCGAAGCGGCTGCCACACATAACATTATTAATATCCCATCCCTTGTATATTACCGAAAACAAATACCGATGTTATATGATGGTGACTTGCATCAAGTCGATAGAGTTTTACAATGGCTCACTTCACAAGATGTCTTTGAAATTAAAAACGAAATTGAAGAAGTCAACAGAAAGATGTTAGACAAACTACTAGAGGAGAACGAATTTTTGGCAGTTTACTTCTGTAAGTGAAAGTCAGTTTAGTAAAGTTAAATTGACTTCTTGATTACTAACATTTTTAATTTTTCAGACGAGAAAACGGCAGAAAGTCGTGCTGTCTTAGATAAATTAGAAATTATTGATAGCGAAACCGACAATTTAGACATTTCGTTTGTAAAAATGGAAGATCCTCGCTATGCTCGCAAATGGGGTGTTACAAAGTTACCGGCTATTGTATACTTTAGAAAACGGTTCCCCAGTATATACCGAGGTAAGAATAATGTCAAAATGTAAATATGAAAACAAATAGAGCGTTTTATTAACTGTTGAGATATTTATTGCAGGTGATCTAATGTCAGAGGAGGAAGTATTAGAATGGCTAAGAAAGAATCGATTTAGACAACCGGAATTAAATATTTTTATGTACGCTTTGATAGCACTATCAATAGCGTTTGTAATGTACACAGCGTTCTTGCTACAATGTTTTAAAAAAACCGTCACCCCCGGTACCGACACCGCATCCTAAACAAGCGTGAAGTTTACTTACACTTTTACAGACTTTGATATTTAGTGACGTATCGGTCTTTTGTGCTGAATTTAAAACCGATGTTTATATTACGATCACAGTAATCCGTGATCACAAACATGATTGCCTCAATGGGAATTATTGATACACCTTAAACGACTACGAGATTACTACACATGTTTTACGTACGTGGGAACAAATCTATGTTTAGTATACAACATTTTACTATATTTTAGAAATTAAATATTATATACAATATTTTAAAAACACTGGGTTGGGATAATAGCCATCACATTATCTAATTTCAGTTCTGTTCGCGCAATTAATTTCTCTGTATCTAAAAAAGTGTTTAAGTTTCTGTTTAAGGGATTCGGTTCTGCCTTCTTTATTAAGACTGTTTATTATTCGATACCAATATGGATGGTGATAGTAATTTAGAGTGAGATGTACTGATTTCCAGTGTACCAAAGTTTTAGATAAATATTTCATCGATTTATCTTATTATGTTGTTAACCTTTAGGTTCCTTTGCGCCTTGTTATATTTCTCTTATCTTCGGAGCTTTTGATAAACAAAATCTTGTAATTTGATTATGAGTGTAAGCCTTCATTACTGGGTTAATTTATTGTAACCTGAAATTGAAACCGTCATCGTATGCTGGTGTTAGTTTATGCCGGGATTTTCAGATTGTTATGGGAATTATAATAACTACCTACTTGAAAGGTGTTTTTCAATGTTTTATCGTTGATAATTTTGTTCTTCAGCTCAATTATTTTGAGTGTGTAGTGTGAGGGCGGGAACTAGAGTGACGCCCGTATGTTACTATGATACTGAGATTTCCAATGAGAAATGAATTATTTTATGAATTATTTTTGTAGTAAGCGTAGCGTGATTACATGCCTGAGAGCCTATCTTGATCTTACACAAGTAATTAATTTCTTTTTTATTGAAGTCTATTATCAAAGTTGTCTCAAACTTTAGGGTTTACTTGCTAAAAATATATTTTACCCGATGGGCAAAATAATCTTTTTATACTAAACATTAATAATGCTCGTCCATCGTAGAAAATCAAATAAAATTTTACCAAACCTTATATAACATTAGCCCTTAATAAAAAAAATAATACATTCAAAAACATTTACCTTGTTTATATTGATTGATCCATTCGTATAGGGATTTTACACGAGTTTTTGTAAGAACAATGCAAAAGTTGTATTATCTACTGATCTTATATGCTTTCTCGCGTTTGCAGATTAGACAAAGCCGTTCTAACGTAAAAGTTCAAATTTATATTCAGCGAAATAAATTTTTTTTCTTTTTTTATTTCTAATATTTATATTATAGCAAATTCATAAGAAATACCTAAACTCAGTTAATTTTAACGGGTTTTCACGCGTTACCTTTGCTTTTTTCTATCCCGACGTTTCGGCTGGGTTTCACCAACCGTGGTCACGGGCTGACTGGCGGTGCGCGGCTTCGCCTGCAGCGTTGAGGGGTATTTTGATGAACTACCCCCGTTTGGTCTTTATATTTATTATAGTCACAACACACAACACTAACAGTGTCCATCGACGATGCCTGTGACGATAAATTTATTTTTAAAATTTAAATTTTTTATAATTATAATTTTTTATATATATAAATTAAAATTTAAATTTAAAATTTATTTTATCGTCACAGGCATCGTCGATGGACACTGTTAGTGTTGTGTGTTGTGACTATAATAAATATAAAGACCAAACGGGGGTAGTTCATCAAAATACCCCTCAACGCTGCAGGCGAAGCCGCGCACCGCCAGTCAGCCCGTGACCACGGTTGGTGAAACCCAGCCGAAACGTCGGGATAGAAAAAAGCAAAGGTAACGCGTGAAAACCCGTTAAAATTAACTGAATTTAAATATGGAACGCGAAAACTTAAAAAAAAAAAAAAAAATACAATACCTAAACTGGATCAAAATAGGCTCACTGACAATTTTGTATCATTCCCGCTCTAACTTGTATATTTTTGTGTTTAATTGTAAATAAACATTTAATTCGAAACCGTAAAGAACGCTCGAGGATAGGAATCCAAGGAAGATGGCGTCCACAATTTATAAATATATAAAGTAAGCCGTCACGGGACTCTCAGTAGATGTGATATATCAGATATTCATTTGACGTCACGGCAGTAAATGACCTTTTACATCAAAAAACATTATATATTATGTTATATTTTATTTCCAGGTTACAAGCAACTCCCAGTTGCTTGGTGTGTCAATTTTTTAGGTTCATGTAAAATCATTTAGGTTTATTAAATACATGTAAAAAGTTGTTTTTTTAAGTTTATTGTTAATTTTGTCATCTTTCCTGCATTCTTAGATTCAATGCCGTCTGCTCAACCGAGTGGCACACGCGCTTAGGAACGCACGATCGATTTAAATTTTGTATATATAAAATGTAAATATAAAATATAAATAAATAAAAATAGTAAAAAAAACATGTTTTTTATTTTCATACCGTTTAATTAATAAAGCAACAAAAAAGAAAACTTCTACATTTTTACATTAATTAAACATTAATCACAATTCAATCAGTCGGTGTATCTATTATTAAATAAATTCAATATTAAATTAGAATAAATTAAATCCAAAACTATTTATCATTATGTACTAATTTGTAAAGGTGAAAAAAAGTGATTTCATAATGATAAATATAAATATTAAAATCAAACACCTAATTTCACAAATTAAGGAGGCGTTCAGATATTACAAAAGGCAAAATTTTGCTTATTTCTAACCCCCTCCCCAACCCTATCAATAATAAAAAACTCTTATCCACCCTCCTATGATTATGTTAGCATAGGCATAATTATGCCAACTTTGAACAAAAAACGGAGTAAAAATACCTCACGTAATCGCCATTCAGACCTCATTCAGACATAGGGGGCTATGTCAGCAAAAATAAGCGAAGCATAAACTCCATAAAATTACTATAAAAAATGTTCATTTATGTACAATATAACTTAATTTGGAAGGAACCATGGTGAAAATTACTAAAATCTAATATTAAAAAAGTTCATTCTTTTTCCTTTCTAAAAACTCGATGCTCAAGTTTTATTTAATAAATTCTAATCAAGTTAATGGTTTTTAATATCGCTGTTTTTACAGCAAACAGTAATATCTGTTTGTAGCTGATCAGCTTTGATTTACAATTATTTACTATGGATTATCTTAGAGAAATACATCTAATTTGTAAAAAAAAATTTACATAGTACTAAGGTATATAAAATGATTGTATTTTTTAGATTCATTCAGGATTCACTCTAAATTTTATTTTTCATGTATCGTAACCATAAACCATGCGAAGTTTTTGTTTTTTTAAACATTGCTTTATATTATAACCAAGTTGACGTCCTCGTGGTTCTTCAAGTATTTAGACTTTTCATTTTGGAACAGTTCAACTAGACTCTTAGTGAACTCGGCGTGTATGGCGTCGACTTCTTCGTTTGTCGGCTCCAAATTTCTCTTTATTTCTATCGGTACACCAACTAATGATAATAAAAATAATAAGAAAAGAGGCTTCTTGCTACAATTTTCACATAAAAAATAAAAAAAATTCAATAAAAAAAAATTTATGTATTGCAAATTAAAAAAAAGTATTTCATATTCTTTAATTTGTAGTTAATTTCATATTTAGGTACCTGTTTCATGACGTTTATTTTTACTATAATTTTTAGTAATTACTATAGTGTATATCAAGGCTGCCAACTTTTAAATCAATCGGGCCAAGCGGACGATTAAGAAATTTTTGGCGGGCCACTAACCGTTACTGATGTTAACTATAATAGAGTATTGTGCCTTATTATGATCTTTCGATGATAATAAAGTTTTAGATTTTTTATTTCTTCTTTTAGATAACGTTAAGTGCCCTAAAAAGTAATTTAAATTACAAATTACCGCGCGAAAACATTAGCTGCCATGTTGCTTTAGTTCGCGACGTCACTGATTAATCGACATGCTAAAGAGTAGGGATGTCGATACTTTCCGAAACAGATCGATTTTTAATTCACCTTATGCCAAAAAAACTAAAAGAAAATTATGGCACGTAACTGATACCAACATTCAATGTGATTACAAACATAGCTTTTGTTGTAATATATTTTTTATGTCAGGTTTTTATGTTAGGTGTTGATAGTAAATTCAAAAATCGTAAGTGGGCCAAATTATGGTCCGTGGTCATAGGGTTGTGCAGCCTTGATGTCGATAATTTCTAGGAATTTCAAACACTACCATCGCTTTAAAAAATCGATCTATCGAAAGAGGTCGACTACTGGACATAGGTATCACCCAATAATCTTCACGACAACCGGTCTTGCGCCAGACGAATACATTAGATTCCCGCGACCTTCACAAGTTCGTCGATCCACCCTGTGGGGGGGGGGGGGGCTACCCACGCTGCGTCCTCCAGTACGTGGGAGCCATTCGAAAACCCGTTGGCCCCATCGAGCATTAGTTCTATCAGCAACACCACTTAAGTATGGACAACTTTGAGCTCTTTAATTAGGCACATTGTAAGCGACCTCGACTCAGTGCCGTAAATCATCACTGGCAACGCCCACTGGTCGAAGACTTTTGCCTTGATACATTGCTCACAATAAACAATAAGTGTTTATATTGTCATATTAGTTGTTACAAGAAAACCCTTATAACAATTTTTTTGTTTTTTGAGTTCGGCAAAATGATTGCTATGAATTCATATGATGTGGAATAATGCACATTCCAAGAACGATGACAACTGCTGACAGCTGACAGAATCTATTTCGAGTCGGCATCGTCACGCTGGGCTACATCTACTATGAGTAAAACTCCCAGTTAGGCTATCTACACTATCTGATTCTGGAACGTGACGCCCTCAAATGTGTCACTTTGACCGGTTTTACACAAGTGTATGGTAGTCGCAATCCAGCCGAGATCAATTGCGGTATCATCCCGTAAATAGGAAAGAATAAAATATAAGATTCTCACCGACAGTAGTGACTGGTATCCTCAGAGGCACCGTACCAAACGAGTACTGGAACATTCCCCTCCCGAGCGGAAAGATAGGAGATACGCCGGTGATGATCTGTCGGACTTTCTCTTGGAATCTCCACATGAAACTGTCCTCGGGATTGTCGAAAGGCCGAAATATATCGGTTTCTCCGAAAGTAAATACTGGCACAATGAATGCTCTGAAAATTGTATGGAATAGAATGTGTGTAATACACGTTTTTGTAATTTTTTTTAGATTGATCTTACGCATTCTGTTATAAACTGGGTATTTCTTTTTAAACTGAAGTTATCTTAGTAGATACATAACGGCATAGTCATTTAGTCCAATAAAGTTAAAATAGTGTATATGCAAAAGTTAATATTAATATAAATAAATTGAGAGGAAGTTAATCAAATTTAAACAAAAATATATCGATTTTCAGTACAAAAAAAAACATGAGACGATTCTCGAATGTTATAAATAAGGATACTCGATCATAGAAACTTCTGGCAAGTATATTAAACTTCTCTTTGTATATACAATTAAATTATGTTGTCCAATTTAAATGGATTTTCGCAAAATAATGCTTTCGCAACCTTTTTTTTTATTTCTTTTACACGGAAGAGGCTCAGTGCTTTGACCACAGCTCACCTGATGTTAAGTGACGATGTGGTCCAGGATGGTAAAGACTAATCCTAGTGGTACTAGTTCTCAAGTGATGCTGCCGGAACACCTATTGGTATTTGGCGACAGGTTTTCAAATTCGAGGGTGGTAGCTACCCAGGCGGGTATTATTAGAAAATGCCCTACTACTACCAAGCTATAGTATTGTCACGATGTTTTCCTTCACCGAAAGCTCAGGCTGGTTTTTGAGTTGGATAGCTTGACGTGGAGTACGGCCGCACTACCTACTGCGCCATCATTACTTCTACGTTGGATGAGCGTTGATCTGATCTCATTATATGAGAATATTAATAAGCTCCATGTCGGTCACGCAATAAATTTAACGGATAACATGAAATATTAACCCAGTTTTCATAGCTACACGTATAAATCCTTTCCTCCTATTTAAAATGATCTTGTATTTCCCTGGTCGAGAGTGAAGAGCTTCTGCTGCTCCGCCAACCATTACGGCGGCACATCTACCTTGATGTCTCTTCGGATCTAGAAGGTTCAATAAGCTCTCCTGCGAAGAAGAGCATATGCCAAGCGCAAGGATCAGATCCCTGAAGAAAGGCACGAGGAAGTGGCCACCGAGGACAATGAGGTGCGAGGTCATTCCAGGAAATAGTTTAGGGAATCCAGCGGCGTTAGTGCAGAACGATCCGTAAGCTCCGGCCGGTAATATTCCGTGAGGGTAGCAAGCTAAGAGGTAGTTTTTAGAAGGGTCCAAGTCAACAGTTTTGACGAGCTTGATGGGAAAGTAGTCGCAGTAATACCTCCACCATTTCCAGTTTCTCACCCAGTCTAATCTGGAATTTAAGTTAGATAAATTAATTGAGTTTGCCGTGTGGTGCCGGCTAAGAATAGTACTACTTTATATCTTCCTGTGGGTTTTGTAAAACGCGACTAAAGAATAAACCAAGGGATGTGCAGCAGCATTCTTCGGGTACCACAAACACCTAACTGGGATCGTCAATCCGTTAGCTAAGCGTGGCAATTATGGCAATCCCCCTCTTATTGGGGGTGACAGCGGTGACTGGCAGTGAATTCTGTTCGGTGTCAGTCACCGCTGTTATGGATTGTACTGTAATTAACATCAGGTCCAGTTCAGTCACTGTGCTGTGCAATATAAAAAAAAACCTTATGTCCAACAGTGGGTGTCTAACAGATGGTTGAATGATTGATTGATATTTATTTGTATGTAAGAATGTATGTATTAAATACGCAGGAATTAAATACTAATTAAACTACTCAACGCGCCTAAAGAAGTTTTCACTTCAATAACTACATAGAATAAACAAGATCGATAATTTGAATGTGTTGCTATATGTAGCAAACAAGAATTTAGTTAACAACACCTAACCACGCCATCTAGTTCACGCAATTATAGATCTTCAGATGTCCATGCATTTTTGCAGCTGATCGTACAAGAAGTACTTTCTATACTATTATGATCAATCTTACATCGTCTACCTTCCTAAAACATACCTAATGAACTAATTACAGTAGATATATGTATATGATTGGAAACGAATACAAGAATTCAACAAAAAAATCATGTAAATCGGTTCAGTGGTTCTCGAGTTGTAAGCACTTGGCTTGGCACACACGGCGAAATAAACAGGCTAGAGAAATAATGGATAATCCTTAGATTACCTACATAAACGGCTCTCTATCACTGTGCCCGTTAGTTGGACAATAGTAACTAAACTGATTTACATTATTTTAAATCCTAGATAAACGTTATTTGGTCAGGTTTTAGTGTAATATAATTATATTGTTACAATAAATAGTATCTACGAGGTTATAAGAAAAGTAATGTGAATAATAACAAAAAAAAAAAATACACCTTATTACTTTAGTTATCCCGAAAGCCAGAAAAAATCCCGTCAAAATCGGTCCAGCTATTCCGGAGTTGAGCCGAAACGAACAGACGGACAGACAGAGATTTTTTTGGTATATGTATTTAGTAAAAAACTGTTATTTTGATAATACTAACAGATATTACTATTTTATTTATTTGTGTAGATAATACTTACATTCTTCCACCTTTGTTACAAATGTCAATATCATTCAGCATCCAAATTGCGTACAGTATCGCTAGCCACCAGTAATCGGAGTAGAGTAATTTTATATAGCAATAAACAGCTGTGATTTCGCCCAAAAGAGAGAGTAGAATCCATCCGGTCGCCGCCAGTGTCTGCAATCGCCTCGATAATGGAACATTTAGGGGTGCCCATTCGATGCCCAGGATATCTGATATTCGACTGTAAATAAATAGATAGAGGAATATTAGAATTTTTGAGATTCATACACAACTAATAAAGGCAGCATTCATTCATAAACAATCGAAAAACGTCCACTGCTGGACTCCACAACGAACCCCGGATCCAGCGGATTTCCGTGACGTGATTGTCGATCCACCTTGTGGGGGGGCCTACCCACGCTGCATCTTCCAATGCATGGTAGCCATTTGAGAACCCGTTGGCCCCATCTGGCATCGGTTCTACGAGCAATGTGGCCAGCTCACAGGCACTTAAGTTAAGCATTTCTTAGGGGCAATGCTACCTGCATTACTTTGGTTCTTCAGCGGATCTTTTCATTCCTGATTCGATCACGCTTGATTCAATTGTTAATAATAATAGACAACTTTTATTTTTATTACCTTACAATTTCATATAAATGCAACGATATCTACGATGCAATATTCAAAATGTTGTATCATTGTATGAAAATATTGACATTAATTATTTTCAAATACAGGCAGTAACACATTATTGTGTTGAAACCCAAGTGGAGGGTAAAGATTTTCCACAAAAGAAACATAAACCCACGCAATGATTAAAATAAGTAAGATGAATAAATAATTATAAAGTAATTACTTACTTCCAATTATTGTTACTAAGAAACAAGTTACTAATACCTTTATAACTATCAATATATTTCTAAATATCATTATGCTTTTCTAGTCTGTTTTCGCCATATATAATTATTAAATCATTCATAGCTGAAGACGATTTTTGTATTTTCAGATATAGGGACAGTACTGACAAACATACGGAGAAAATACAAATTATTATTTTAAATAGGTAGCAAGTAGTAAAAAAAAATTAATGCACGTCTCTAACTTTTAGTCAGACAATAACAGCATTACTCAGCGTAACTGGGATCAAATTCTAAATTATACTTGACTTCGGACTTAGTACTTTGTTTACACGCTCATCTAATTCTAATTACTATGTCAATCAATAGTTTATTTTATTCTTACATATTACAAATGCTATGATTTACTACCTCTGTCCGTTAGTTTGTTAATAACTCGAGAAACACTAAAACCGATTTTCATGATTCCTTTTCTAAATCTGACTACGATCTAATATATAAATATTTTATCATATATTTGTTTAATATATTGAATAAATAATGATGTAAAAGTAAATTAAGACACAAAAAGCCACCATGATATTATTTCTCTAAACCATAAAATATTTAATAACAGTATTAGACAATTAATACTTATACAGAAGTGAAAATATAAAACAGGAGTGAAACCACGGGTAAAGGCTAGTTTACTATAAAAGTTTCTCGAATGGACAACTCAGTCTGAGTCCTACCCGACGCAGTGCCACCGCTGCCAAGGGTACGGTCATAGTTCTCGGAGCTGCTTCATGGCTCCGAGATGTGTTAAGTGTCTAGGTGAGCATCTCACTCCAGACTGCCCCCGTCCTAAGGACACCACCGATCCCCCCAGCTGCGCTTTATGCCGGCAGGAGGGTCACCCCGCGAATTACCGTGGGTGCCCATGTGCACCCAGGGTAAAGTGGAACCACCCTAAAAAGGGTGGTAGGAAGGTTCCCCAGAGGAACCTTGCTCCGCTTCTCACTCAGCCTCAAGTGCCAGCAATGACAATCAAGGCTTTCCCATTCCTACCAGGCACGTCGGCAGCGCCGTCAACGGTGCCGACCCGTCCGCTTGGCTCCCGTCCAACGATGGCCCCTCTGGCTCCGTGGACTCTGAAACCCCAAGCCGCGGCGCAACCGCGCCAGGCTGCCCCTTCTCAGGCCCCTCAGGCTACCGCATCCAATCCCACCGGTTTAGACCGAGTATTTTTTCCTCCTGCGCGTCCACGACGTGCAGGAGGTCGTCGCTTTCAACAATTTATTGAACAGCGGTGCCGGAAATGCCGAGTTGGACGCAATCACTCGGTACCCAGCCATTGCCATGACCATCCAAGGTCTGGCCCGTGCCACATACCACCCATAATCAATGGCTAAGATAAAGCCTCGCGGACTGTCTCTCTCTTTTTTCAACGCTCGGAAACTAGTTCCGCAGCGTACTCTAATCGCGAACTTCCTCCGCGATCGTCAAATAGATGTGTTTCTTGTCCAGGAAACCCTCCTGAAACCCAAGGATCGTAATCCTACGATTGCGAACTACTGTATCGTTCGGAACGATAGATTGCCCCCCAGAAGGGGCGGTGGTACTCTCATTTATTACAAGCGGTCTCTCTACTGCACGCCGCTAGACCCTCCTGAACTCACAAACATGGAAGTTTCTGTGTGCAGAATTGGTATGACTGGCCATCCGTCAATCGTACTAGTATCTGTATACCTCTCCCCCAATAGCGAACTCCTACTATCTGATCTAGGGAAACTTCTCGCCCTCGGCGACTCAGTAATCATCGCAGGTGACCTCAACAGTGGGCACACGATCTGGAACAGCTCGAGGGATTCACCTAACGGGATCATACTCGAGAGTCTGGTACCTGGGCTCAACTGTGAGGTCATCGCTCCTTCAGAGCCTACCCACTATCAAGCGCACTGCCGCCCGACAGTGCTAGACATAGCGATTCTGAAAGGAGTCTCGCTACCTGTGCGTCTTATACAAGTCGTACACGAACTTGACTCCGACCACCGCCCAGTCGTTCTACACTTAGGTCAACCGGATGGCTCTAGTTCGCCAGCTGTAAAGGTCACAGACTATTACAAGCTCGGCCGGTATCTGAAGGACCATCAGTCCTCACCTCCATTAGATAGGATCCCTGATGTACTGGATACGTCTGCGGACGCGGATCTAGCGATCGATTCCTTGGTTGAGCATCTCAACATCGGAATCAGGGAGACCTCGAAAGAGGTGCAAGCGGCGAACGATCGCCGGTTCATACTCCCTGATGACGTAAGAGCCCTGCTCACCCAAAAGAACGCCGCGACCCGCGCCCACGACACGTATCCAACTGAGGAAAATCGTGCACGCTTACGTTTTTTACGTAGAGCGGTGAAATACCGCATAGATGAGTTCCGTAACAATAGGTGGAACAGTCTCCTCGAGGAGCTGAAACCCTCCCACCTCGCGTACTGGAAGCTTGCACGATCAATGAAGACGGACCGTACCGTCGCTAGTATGCCCCCCCTGGACAGAAACGCACAGGGTCTTCTACCCGCATTTGACGATGACGAAAAAGCTGAGTGCTTAGCCGCTAGCCTCGAGCAGCAATGTTCCCCCGTCACTGACAACGTTGACGTCCTCCACGTCTCCGATGTAGAGTCCTCGGTACAGGACTTAGACGCTCTTTCCCCGGTTGTCCCCCTCCCACCTGTCACCTGTGATGAGGTCACCACCACTATTAAGGGCCTTAAGCCCAGGAAATCTCCCGGTCCGGACGGGATCAGGAATGAAGTGCTTAAGCTTCTTCCACCTCGTCTCATCGCGTTACTGGTCTGCATCTTCAATGCGGCCATTAAAAATCACCACTTTCCAGCCGTCTGGAAAGAAGCGATAGTCATAGGTATTCACAAGCCTGGAAAAGACACCAGGTTACCAGATAGTTACCGTCCAATCAGCTTATTAAGCACAATAGGCAAACTCTACGAGCGGATCCTTCTGAACCGTCTCCTAGTTGTGATAGAGGACAAAAATCTTTTGCCCCCCGAACAGTTCGGTTTCAGAGCCAGACACTCTTGCGCGCACCAAGTGCAACGCCTCACGGAGCACATCCTGTCAAATTTTCATCGAACCCCAAACACACCCTGGCATACGCTCGCTGTCTTCTTCGACGTTGCCAAGGCATTCGACAAGGTCTGGCATGCCGGCCTTGTATTCAAATTAGTAAAGTTAGGTATCCCTGACACGCTAGTTCACATCCTACGTGATTACATTTCAAATCGTAGTTTCCGCTTTAGAGTAGAGTCTACTCTCTCTTCAGCCCACCCAATCTGCGCAGGAGTTCCCCAGGGTTCCATTCTGGCGCCCGTCCTCTTCAATCTTTATATAGCAGATCTACCCGACCTAAACCCGAACCTGAAAGAACACCCGGTCCCAGGCCGAGAGTGCAGTAAGGTTCATTTAGGTCTATACGCCGATGACACGGTCGTTTATTTTTCTTATAGACAAAGAGTTATTCTTAGAGCCCGCGTCCAAAAGGCTGTCAACACCTTAAGTCTTTGGTACAAAAAGTGGCGCATAGCGATAAACCCGGGAAAGAGCACCGCGATCATGTTTTCCGCAAAAAACGACACCCCTCCACCTCCCATTAAATACCTAGGTGTAGAGATCCCCTGGGCTACCGAAGTCAAGTACCTCGGTGTCCGATTAGACGTCCAAATGACTTTCCAACCTCACTTTAAGAAAGTCAAGCACCAGACCACCATGGTGCTAGGGCGGCTTTTCCCCCTATATAACTCCCGGAGTAAGATGGCTCTCCGCCATAAAATTACTCTGTATAAAACCGTCGTCAGACCGATCATGACTTATTGCGCCTCCGCCTTCGCCCATAAAGACTTGGCTCCCTTTCAAGTGATTCAGAATCGCTTCGTAAGGAAAGCCGTAGGTGCCCGAGGGTATCAGAGAAATGTGGACTTACACAGAGATCTGAACCTACCCTCCATCTATTCCGTAATCAAGTCCCAGTGTCGCGCCTTCTTTGATCGCGCAGAGACACACCCAAACCCGCTCATATCGAGAGCTGTAGCTTACCCCGCCGATCCGTTAGCTCCGAATTCGCTTCGGAGACCGCGAAATGTCCTTACCGACCCCGACGATAAAATCACCGCCGCAAATAGGATCTTTCCCCATCACCCGAGAAAACATGCGTGCCAGCGCCCACGCCCGCGAAACCGCCGTTCCCGCCGCCGGGGGACTGGCAGGTAACTTTGCTCCCGCACACTCTCCGGGTCCCCCTCAGGCGGCGACCCAAGACGTGTCTCGTTCCCCAACTGGGGAGGCTCTTGACGTCGTCGCCAGCGCGATACAGTAACACTGACCATGCATTGAGCATTACACGCACAACACCGCACTCACACTCCTGCACATAACACGCAGGTACATAGGTCCTGTAAGGAACCTTTTTTATTTTTTTTTATGTTAATAAATAAAAATGTACGGAACAGCTGGGACACAACTCGCGAGAGAGTTTTGAATACTCAGGTGACGGCCAAGCCGAGGTTCGTACCACTTTGGTAGCCCTTGAGCTAGTCACCTTATTGCGGCTGAGTGCCCTCAGCACTCGCCCCCAAAGTTCGGTGAAGCTGTAAAGGCCCTTCCGGTCAACAGCATTAGCTAGGTTATAAAAAAAAAAAAAAAAAAAAAAAAAAAAAACTCAGTCTGTTATGATGTTTAGTCAGATTTATTTACTCGACAAATTCCCAGACATTATCTACAATTGCGGTCCACGTTTAGGGAAAATTTAATTGGAAATAATTACGTACGTATGTCAATGCTGGGTTATGTTATAGTGACCTATATGAGTAGGTATTTTTTGTTTATTTAACTGTATCCTAAATTCATTTTTTTTACTGTGCTTTGACCGCAATATCACCTTATGTTAAGTGACGATGTGGTCCAAGATGGAAAATACGCTAAACCCAGATTTACCTATAGATATTTGATGATAGATTTTCGAACTGGCTATTATACCTTATCACGCTTTATAAAATACTCAATCTATATTTAGGTCTACAATTTTTTTTTACATTTCTTCTTTACGAAAGCGACTATAAAACTTAGATATTTTTCTTCATAGTTACAACTACTTACTGTTATCTTTCTTGGATAACAGCTAAGCTAATATATATAAATTTATCGGTTAGAGGCAACAACGCACCATGCCTCTGGCGATATGTTATCTACGTCACTATGTAGGACATAAAATTACTTTATCTATGTTTGTATTTAAGAAGTAAAATATGATTATCAAAACTTCTACAACGCAATGTTACAAAATAAATATATTTAAACTAGTTGTTCTCTCGTATCATATTTTCTATTTCGCACAATTATTCACTCGCTTAAGACGGCATGCGGTCGGAAAAGTAGGTTCTTCAGAAAACTATTGCTATCGCGTTGCACCCCAAAGAAAGCGAAAGGGACAACTGCAGCGCAGGCTTATTTAAATATACAAAATAGACGACGACATTACTTCGTAGTACTCTGTTTCCTCCTCAAAACTAAACTAATTTTTAATTTTCTTTCAGTTTTAGAATAATAAAGTCTTTGGCTATGCCTATGTGCATTTTGCTTTTTTTACTTTTATCCATGAAATTTGTTGACGAACGTCTGAAAGTGACGGTAAAAATCGAGCATTTTTTTTCATTTTCAGACAGGTTTCTACAATAACTAATTTATGGAAAAAATCAAAACGTACGGGCATGGCGGTGGTGGATATATATTATTTGGTATAAAATATTTACCATAGTGCTATTACCTAGGGAGGAAAAAGGGGACTACGTTTGTATAGGAATAAATAAATATACATACATACATACATATAATCACGCCTTTCTCCCGTGGGGGTAGGCAGAGATTACGTCCTTCTACTTGCTACAATCTTGACACACTTCTTTCGCTTCCTCTACTTTCATAAACACTTTCATACATACACGTCGGTTATGAGTACTTGAATAAATACCGCTAGAATATCCTTTCAATATAGTTTTTAAGCAATAGTTGAAAAAGTTTAGTAGGCCTTTTTTTGTACAGGTCCTAAATTATTTTTGGACTTGAAACTGAAACCTGTTTACAATTTCAGAGTTTTATTTTTTTTACGCGGAATCCTAATTATTTGGTTTAAAATTCAATAATCTTAAATTTCTTCTTATAACTTTAACTACTTATCTGCCAGAAAAAATCCCGTCAATTTAATTTTTTTTTGGTACCGTACGTAGGTATATGCATTCAGTAGTATTTAGTAATAAAAACTGTTATTTTGACATTACAAACAGAAACTTCAGATTTATTTGTTTATATAGATAAGTGAATTTGATTCCCACCTATGAATTTAGTTACGGAGTAATCTTAATATTTGTTTTGAGTAAAAAATGTAAATATATTATCATAAACTATCGCCCTGGTCCGGCTTCGTAAGAGTGTGCAAATATGAAATTAAATATACCTCTGGTTACTCACTGAAAATGTATTGTACTGTACTGTAACAATTATTTTTTTAAATCGGTTCATTAATTACAGAGATCTTCGAATACCAACAAACAAACCCGATAATGAATATTAATATCATCTTTTAATTATTACATTATTTTCGACATAAAATGCGTTATTATGGTTAAGACATAAGTATATGATGGTACAAAGGACTTTTTTTATATCTAATAAATACCAACATTTTTGTACTGCATAGTGTTTATGTATAACGGATCATTTAGTTTATCGCACGCGGATAAAACAGATCGGAAGCGCTTTATCTTTTGACTTGCATTACGCATACAATTTTTTCAGACTGTAATCCTATAAATTATTGGAATACAATATTAAAATCGGATCATTATGACTACATATGACTACACAGCGTTTAATTAATTAGCTTCGCTAGTGTCATCATTGAAATGTAAAACTTACTTAAAACATAAATATAGACAATGTTAAGCAATACAGGGCCAACCATCAAAAATAAATCATGACAAACGCAAGATCACATAATAACGTTTCCATTTTTACAAAATAGTGCTGTGTGACATAATATAATATTTCTAATTAAAATAGCAAAAAAGGTTAAAAAACTAATCCAATTTCCAATCAAAGACATTTCGTAGGTACTGTCATATTATATTATTGTACCTTGATATTTTTATTTTATTCTATCTAACACTGTTGAAAATATAATCGAACAACAATCGCTGTTATAAAAACAATCAAAAGTAGTTAAAATGTTTCCTATATAATTTTAAAAAATCTATACGTTTAACTGTCATTTTCTCAATATGGTGATCGCGTGTGTTGAAACTATTTTGTTTATCAGTGTAGGTAATTAAAAAAAGAATTACTTATATTTTTAATATAAATACTTTTCTAAATAATTACTTGTATCGTTTGAAAATAAAATATTTAATTGAACAAGTTGAAAATACTTCATAAAACATATTTTTTCTAAAGAATTGTAGATATACGATCTAGATATAGGTTCATTATCGACAGTTTTGATGTCAAGGTAAGCGACTACCATTAAGTAACTAACTAAATAAAATGGACAGTAAAAATTTACTAAAAACACACCTTAGGTGATCTTCATATAATTACTTAGAATCCATACTAATAAATAAAATTATTTCTGTACATCTAGTCCCAAATAACGTATTTATTTAGTTTCTAAACAAATGTATGTTAACTTTGAAAATTTTAGAATTGCGAGTTACATTTGAATTTAATAACCTAATTGAAACCGATAATGGCTCAGTGGTAGTGTGGTAGGATTCCGCGTTGATGGACGTGGTTCGATTCCACCTATTCTATTTATAATGCGAATGAGTTTTCGGTGTAAATATTTAGGTAATAAGTAGTTAGGCCTTCGTAATAACTATCGCTTAAAAATATTATAATTAAAGAATTAAGCATAAAAATAAATAATTAACTAAGGTTTTTATTGGTGTGGGAAAAATAAAACACAAACGGATTACAATTCAAATGAGTACCTACCTAATTATTATGAGAGACAAAAAAAAAACATAATTGTTTTGTAAAATATCTTCCATGTGTACGAGTATTTGTTTTTATGTAAATAATACAGGTAAGTATTCAGTTTCATAATAAGGTCCAACAAGGTGGATCATTACGTGAACGATAGTGTGTCTGGAAGCCCTCTCTGTGCTTCCGCTAACAATGGTTGTCACTATGATTTGTATAGTTTTTAAAACAAATTTATATTTTGAATTTATAAAAAAAAAGGAACCAGATCGAGTTTCTTGCCGGCTCTTCTCGGCTGTGTTATTTTCCGAACCGGTGGTAGTGTTTTGACGTTCATAAGGGCCTAAATTGAAAGTTTTTTTTTTTTTTATTTGAACAGATAAAGGGTCGAAGTATTATAACATAAATTATGATAATTCAATAGGTAGTCTTTGGCTTATACTCGTACATAACATACAAATTGTTCGCATCTATTGACGTTTTGAATTTGTAAAATCAATCTTGCAGAATCACTTATCACCATCTAACTCGTCTATAAATTCTATATCGAAGCCTTCGATCTAAGATAATAATTAAATTAAACAAATTATAGTGTATTTATTACAAAATAAAATTGATTTATACTTCGTATATTTATACCCTGTTAGGGAAGAATATCATAAAACACATAAATATTATTTTACTGCATAACATTATTTTTTCTTTTATTACCTTTATAAAGTTGTTTGGTTTTGTATATTTACTAGCTCTATGCCCGCGGCTGCTAATTCTAATTATTTTCCGATTTTTTTTTTGTTCCTACCATTAAGATATTTTCACAAATTCAAATACCCGCCAGTAAAACTGTGCACTTAATCGGATTTTATTGACAATTTTATGAGTTTTAATTTTATTTACGCGGACCCGTTATTATTATCGAAAAACAAAAGTACCCAAAGTTATGCGGAGTAACTTCAGCTCTCTACCAAAAAAAAGTCGCGTCGAAATCGGGTCAGCTGTTCCGGAGATTACCCGAAATTAACAGATAGACAAAAATTGTAATTTTTTGTGTAGTTATCGTATATTCATACATACATTCATATTTATTTAGTAAAAAATATATATTTTGACATCAAAATAAAAAAAAAATCTTTATTCAATTTAGGCCCTAAGAAGGCGCTTATGAACGTCAAAAAATACTACTACCACCACATTACAGACACTAATGTTATTTATTAGTATAGATAATTAGATACAGATTAGTGACTCATTTAGACTGATACAATATAGATCTATACATGTTGATATGCCTAAGAGTTCACACATATAATTAATACTTATGTTAGTAAGAAATCATACGCCCGTACTTTAAGATATAAGAGCTGGCGTTATTGAACGAGTTTTATTAGTACAAAATTGAATGACATTTTAATGAACGCAATTCTATGCGTAGGCTATGTATGTACGTACTATGAGGTAATCTTTAAAATGCTGTACTCTTGCTGTTTTTTAGAAGAATTGAATCTTTTGGCGGATCGTAGGGGTCAGGACCACCCCCCCCCCCCCCCCCCGTAAAATCATACACATCGAGTTGACAAATCTCTTAAAAATAAACAATTTACAAAATCTTTAAATCAGTTAAAAATTACTTTCCACTTAAATACCTAGTCTAAATAATTAAATAAGAAACAGGTACCTACTATTCAAAATAATTTCGAAAAAGTAGTGAAATAAGATAATTTATCCTACCCCCTTCCACCTAAAATGACAAGTTTTAGTCAATAGCGTTGTTGACTGATTATTTTTTTTATTTTCTTGTTAAAAACTGTCAAAAACAGACCATCCATAGCCCCGAACCCTTTTCAGTAATACAAAATTAATTTTTCATCAAAAACTTTAAAGTATTTAATTTTTTACGCTGTATAGAGAACGTGCTACAATTAGTATTACGACGCTCTAACGCGTTAACAATTTCTATATTAACATTACTTTTGCGGAAAACGGATTAGAGCATCCCCTCTCGTTGCACACTCAAAAACTTTAAAAGGAATTATATTATATGCAAATTAAATCTAACATCCAATTAGTTACATAGTGGCCGTTATTTTAGCTATATTTAAGTTTCTAATTACTGTAACATGCGATAAGCATGTTATATCCAAGTTTAACATCGAACATACATTAACATCTGGCAACTTATTCTATTTGTAAACTGTTATTATCGATGTTATTTACATTGACCTTATACCTTGTTGACACAATGAATACTTCACGGATCAACAGAAGGTAGATTATAAATCTTTATAGGAAGTGGGTACTAATGAGATAAACAAAAGTTCATAACTAACTACATTGAATATATTATTTTCTGAAAATATCACTCCATATCCAAGTATCCCATTTTTACAATTTATGGATGAAATTATGAAGAACTGAATTCAATTAAAACTCAAAAAAAATAATTTATTCAATTACTCTCACCTTGAAACTTTAAGAACATGCAATTTTATTCCCAAACAAATAAGTCGTTGTATGGGTGAATAATTACATTTTTATTAATAATAAGTTGTCTTTGATATTTAGAAAAAATATCTTATCGCACTATCAATAGAGTGTAGAACACTTTGATATTTAATTTTCATTTAACAAAGCCGATATTTTATGACTTACATTGTTATAAATTAATGTATTGATGATAGTATTTACAGATGTCAATTTAAAAAAAAAGAATGAATATCAAATATGTACTGATAAAAACGTTCTGGTACTTACAGGAATATACTCCTTAAGATTTGTAACATTTCAAACCGACTTCAGTAACGACCGGCACTAAATTTAGAATTAGGTCGCACACAACCGCGCGACAGATATCTCGAAGTGTGACTAAATAAAGTATTATGTATGATAGGCTTTTCCTTGCGGATTTGCCCGACCGACTAATACATATCGTAATTAATTTATTTTGTTCAGAATATTATTAAAATGGATTCGTCCTTGTTTTAAAAAATTAGTGAAGTGCTTATTAATAGTAATTGTTTGTATATAGAATAGGTATACGACGTACACCTAATTAATGTCGTCCGTAACGTCAGGACGAAAATTCGTTTGGCCTGGTTACGGACTTCCTAATTGATCTTCTAATTAACGTAGTTTTTATTAACATAGACTGGTATTAATATTTTGAAATTGGTTTAATGAAGTTTATTTTGTTGCAAAACGTAAAAGTATTTTTGAAAGTATATAAAAAAAAAGCCTACAACAGTACAGAGATAGAAAGAACAGTGTTCGACCACAACCTCGGCGTTAAGCTGGTTAACTAAGCCTAGAGGAACTAATATCAAGTGATTCTGCTGAAATGCGCGCTTGTCAATAGCCTTTCAATCTGAATGTGGTTGCTCAAATGTCTTTTATTTTTTATATTATTTACATACTTCAGTTTTACGTGGATTTATTTACCGTGAAATATAAAACTCATCAGACAATTTCAGAAGTAAATTATGGTCTTAATACGATTCAATTTTACCTTCTCTCTATCTCTTTATTCGACCAAAAGACGTCCACTGTTGGACATCGCCACACTTGGCAGGCGGATTGACGATTAGAGTCAGGTGTTTGGGAGAATGCTGCTGCCCATCCCTTGGTTCATCCTTTAGTCGCCTTTTACGATACCCGCGGGAAGATATGGGGTGGTGCTATTCTTAGCCGGCACCACATATAAATATAAACATACTATTTTACCTTGTAGTACATTAATTTAAAATCCTGACCCTTACGTATTTTACTTCGTAACGCCTATCTGCCTGTCCGTTAGTTGATTTATAACTCGAGAAACACTAAACCGATTTACATGATTACTATTTTTTCTATATATTTACTTTCTGATAGTACTAAAATAATTTCAGATTAATAATCAAAATGAATAGTTGTGCGGAATTGAAAATATAACACGCAAACGTAGCCGCGGGAACACCTAGTCACCTAGTACATTATAAAAGAAGAGCGTTTCATATACGTAATTTTATTTTTAAACTTGACCAAATTATGAAGATAAAATAGAAATAAGTAAAAAAATATATACCACCAGTACATAATCTTATATCATTTTATAAAATAGAAGTATATGGGTCATTCCACCAAATAAGAACATTTTTACGGGGCGACCCTCGCGGATTATGTTTAAAATTTATGGAGGTGTTCTCTATAATAATTCAAAAATTCCCTGAGAGTTTTAGCTCTTAATACGCAGCGGTCTTTAAGTTACGACTTTTTGAAATTTTGGAAAAAACATTTTTTCAACTTTTTCGTCAATTTTTCTGACATGAAAAACATTTTTAAACAAAATTGACAAATATTGTATTTTGTAGGAAAAAATCTCAGCTTTTGAATGAAATTTTTTTTTTTCATAAACTCATCAGAAGACCCTTAAAAATCGAATTAAAGTGGAAGAATTGATTTTTTTCGGTGTGCAGCCCAAAATTCTTCAAATTTTTTTTCTGAAAGCTGAGAGTTTTTTACACAAAATATAGCATTTTGCCGATGTGCATATTTTTTGTTTCGTCACAATTAAATTTAATTTGAAGAATTTTGGGCTGCACACCGAAAAAAATCAATTCTTCCACTTTAATTCAATTTTTAAGGGTCTTCTGATGAGTTTATGAAAAAAAAATATTTTCATTCAAAAGCTGAGAATTTTTCCTACAAAATACAATGTTTGTCAATTTTGTTTAAAAATGTTTTTCATATCAGAAAAATTGACGAAAAAGTTGAAAAAATGTTTTTTTCAAGATTTCAAAAAATCATAACTTCAAGACCGCTGCGTATTAAGAGCTAAAACTCTCAGGGAATTTTTGTCTTATGATAGAGAACACCTCCATAAATTTTAAACATAATCCGCGAGGGTCACCCCGTAAAAATGTTCTTATTTGATGGAATGACCCATATGTAAGCATGTCCGCGGGAATAGTTAGTGTGTAATAAATTATTTATAGAGGTTTGTGTTCCAGGCTTTGAGTTCGGTCAGCACGGTTGATGAGGCAGAAGTTGGTAGTTTAAATAACAGTCTTTAAAAACTTTTTTTTATATACCTACCTACCTTAATATAATTTCTTGTACACGCGTGCGAAGCCAAGGGCATAAAATTAGCTGTGTACTTGCGTTTGCGCCCGTGTTTCATAAATTCTGCACTTTTTCACTTCACGTTTGATTTTTTTTTACGAAACCTTAATTATTTCCCTAAAATTTTTTTTGGAACTAAGATAAAGTAAAAATCATCATCATTCTCCTGCCTTTGCCCAACTCACTTGGAGTCGGCGCAGTATGTTTTCTCCTTCCATTCCACGTCCCTATCAGCGGTCATCTCTTCATTCACTCCTTTTTCTTTCATATCATTTCTTACACACTCCATCCACACTTTTTTTTGGCTTTCCTCTACTTTTCCATCCTTCCACTTTCATTACTATTTTACCAACATGCTAGAGCTAAAGTAAAAATATTTCTCATAAATTCAAGCATTTGCCCGTACAACTGACCATTGAATCGGATTATATTCATAATTTCATGAGTTTCACTTTTTTTATCCGGAACCCTAATTATTTTCGAAAATCTAAAGTACCGTAAACTACCAGGAATAACTGCAGTTGTCTACCAAAAAAGTTCCGTTCTCGGTCCAGTAGTCCCGGAGATTACCCGGAAAAACTGACAGATTACAGACAGAAAAACAAAATTGTAAAAAATTGTTTTTAGTACAGGTATCGTGTATATTTAAAATTAGTGACTCTACGCTCAAATTGTTGCCAGTTATATACCTGGGGCAAACTGTCTAGTTAGGTAGGTCCAACTTCGAAAAGGAGGTTATTAATCGTCGAATCCAACTCGGCTGGGCCACGTTTGGGAAGCTACGCAGAATATTCTCGTCACTGAAACGTGGTCACTTACAATGGACCATATTAGGAAGCTCCAAGTTACCCAAGGGGCAATGGAAAGGGCTATGCTCGGAGTTACTCTGCGTGATTGAATCAGAACCAAGAACATCCGCAGAAGAACCAAACTAACTGACACTGTCCGGAGAATTGCCAAACTGAAGTGGCAATGGACTGGCCACGTTGCTCGTATAACCGATGCCTGATGGAACCAACGGGTTCTCGAATGGCTGCCGCGTACTGGAAGATACACCGTGGGTAGTCCCCCCACGAGATGGACCGACGACCTGCTGAAGATTGCGGGAGTCCGCTGGCATGCGGAATTCGCAAGACCGGTCGTCGTAGAGATCTTTGGAGGAGACCTATGTCCAGCAGTGGATGTCTTTCGCTTAAATGGATGAATCGTGTATACAAACATATATATTTAGTAAAAAAAAATGTTATTTTGACAATACAAATAGACACTTCAATTTTATTTATTAATATAGATATAGATCATTTATATTAACAATCATATCAGTGCAGTGTGAGAAATACAAATATTTTTTCTTTACCCTTACGAACATAACATATTATAGGCATTACTTATTTTTATTCTTGGTGTTTGTATTTTACGTTCGTGTGAATCATTTTTAGTTGTGACATTGAACCTTTTTTCTAATAAACGCGACATTTTATCTGACTTCTCCTTCCTTTCAAAGAACGATGTATTTATATAATTATCATTCGTGTGTATTTTTATTAAATGAATGTCGGTCTGGTCTTAATACAATAAATGAAATTTATATAAACTATATTAATAAATAAAATTGAAGTGTTTGTTTATAATGTAAAAATATTTTATTTTACTAAATAGTTATGACTGTATATACGACATCTAGACTAAAAATAGAATTTTAAAATTTTTGTCCGTCTGTCTATCTGTATTGTGTTATCTCCGAAACGGCTGGACCTATTTTGACAGGACTTTCGTGGCAGATAGCTGATGTTACGCCGAGTAACTTCGGGTAATTTTAATTTTCGAAAATAATTAGGGTTCCGAGAAAAAAAATAAAACTCAGTGAAGAATATATGAAACGCGGGCGCAGCCACGGTCACACGGCTAGTAAGTAAATAAAATTGAAATGTCTGTAATATCAAAATAATAGTTTTTATGGTGTATTCAAGTACATATGAATGATACGGTACGGACTAAAAAATGTTGGCTGTTTATTTGTTTCGACTAATCCCAGAAACGGCAGAATCGATTTTGAACCGTATTTTTCTGGCATTGTTTAAAAATCCGATTCAGTGGTCAGTTTATCTAAATATCTTTGCTTCCTGTTAGTACCAAAAATTAATTTATGGCCTTTACAAACAAAAAATAGGGTTCAATCTTTTCCAATAATAATTTAAAATTAGATTAGGTAGTCTGTGAAGATTATGCGAAATAGAAAATATAACAAATTAGATCACAATTGGAATATGCTACTTCTGTATGGAATCCGTTTTACAATAAATATCATAATCAAATGGAAAGCGTTCAGCGAAATTTTTTGCAGGCAATGAACTATCGTTGTTTTTATTCGAAGTTCTCTTACTCACTTTTAAACAAATATTGTTTACCTACGCTACATGCGAAAAGATTGCTCCTTGATCAAATGCTGTTATTTAATATATGTAAAAATAAATTCGACTGTAATTGCCTTGTTAGCCAAATTTATTATCATGTGCCGTACCGGCCACACTGCACACGAGAGACCCGTAAGCTGCATCTATTCGCGTCTACTCCCTGTATGACGAACGCCGGTGAGGGCGCACCATTTTGGAGAATGACAAAATTTTACAACCACTTCAATAATATTGATATATTTGCGTCCTCATTGGCTTTGTTCAAGAGATTTATAAAGGAGACTATTATTTCTAACAATTTATTACTTTGTGGATCCAATGAATTAATCAATTAATAATTGTTTTTTTTTGTTCGTCTAGTTTATGTTAGTTAATATTTTTCAATTTTTAATTACTTTTTTTTTTATATATTTGCCATCATTTGTATGGTTACGTATTCCGTGGGCAACGGAGCTGATTACACTATAAGTCCTATTTAAGTATATTGTTGAATTCGTTTACATGTATTTGGTGTAATTGTCCTAAATAAATTTAAAAAAAACAAGGCGGAACCGCGGGAATATCTACTTTGAAATAATTCTGTAACAGAGGTATTTCAGGGTGAAGGGAAGATAGAACGAGGTGAGGTGAGGTGAGCGAGACCAAGAGAGAAGTTGTAAATGCATTTCCCCCCGTCAAAAAAAAAAAAAAAAAAAAAAGGTTTGTGCGTTTGAGAAGAGTGCTGTGTAAATTTTTAATGTGAGCACAACATGTAACATACGCCAAATAATAAATGGTAATATTTTTTCACTTCATTTATTGTCTATTAAAATTACAATAAATATTTTTTTATTATTTCGTTTTATTAAAGCAGAAAAAAAATGATCCCATAATCGCAGACAAAATTATCAAAGTAAACGAAAATACATACTAAAACACAATTTTTTATTACAAACTTTAATCATTATTTCATTACCATTTGCCGGTATTTTCTTCTATTTACAAGTTATTGGATAACATTGGAAATATTAAATGATGTCCACTATTATTTATCTAGTATTCTTCCATTCCATACCTCAAGACCGAGATTTTCAAACTGTGGATTATTGCTGCGACTATTGCCAAGGAGGTGCGGACTATTGCCAAGGAGGTGCGGACTATTGCCAAGGAAGTGCGGACTATTGCCAAGGTGTGGACTATTGTCAATGGTGTAAATTAGTACCAGTTACTGTGGTTTAGTTAGAGACGATCGGGATTATTTCCATGGGGTATCGTGGTCTATTTGCACGGAAATGAGCGCCAGTATTAAGTGAAGCGTAGACTATAGGGCAGGCGACAAAAAGTAGATGTTCTTACAATTCATAGTATTTTTTTTTTACACAATATAGGCTCAGTGCTTTGACCACAATCTCACCTGATGTTAAGTGACGACGTCCAGAATGGTAAGCGCACTAAGCCTAGGTACTGGTTCTCAAGTGATGGTGCCAGAACTCACCTATTGGTATTTGGCGACAGGTTTTCAAACTTGAGGGTGGTAGCTACCCAGGCGGTCATGCCCTACCACCATGCTATGGTTTCCTCACGATGTTTTCCTTCACCGAAAGCTCAGGCCGATTTTAAAGTCGTGGGACTGTGGTCGTAAATAAGTGGGAATCGAACCAGCGTCAATTGAATCCGGGAATCCGGGAACACAACCCACTGCGCCATCATCGTTTGAAGTAATTTTTTAATCACATTATTATTATTTTAAATTAGTTATTAAACTCCTAATAAAAGAGGCAAATAAGGGTTGGAAAAAAAACGTTTTAAAAGAAAATTCAGGTAACATAATACCATAATCAATAAAAATCACTATCAATGATTTCTTTAAAATGCTCGATTCTTTGTTCCGTTTCCTTGATTGTGTCTTTGAGATCTTTATGGACTTCACTGTACGCTTTTAAAGATTGGTTCGTCTCCGTAAAAATGTTTTGCAATATTTGTAGATGCAATATTCTGTAAATAACAAAGTTTAAATTGAGATAAGATATTTTTTTTAAATATTCATTAAATACATTTCAATTTCTTGTTTAATAAGCTATGTGCCTGCGGCTGCGTTAGCGTTTCATATATTTTTCAGTGACATATTATAGTTTTTAATATGTCGATTACCCATAAAAATGAGATAATAGGAAGACAATGGAAAGCTGGCGTAAACGCCAGGTTAGTAGTAAGGGGTTGAATAATCATTTGAAAATAATGTTTTGATGGTGCTGCTCATTGAATCGGATTTTGTTCATAATGTCATGAGTTTTAAATTTTTTATGCAGTACCATAATTATTTTTGAAAAATAAAATTAATAAATCAAATAACTTCATTTGGGAAATGTATGAGTTCTACATAACAATTCCTTTAAAGAATTAATAAATATTGTAACTAATGCACAACAATGTGAGAATTTTTATGTGAATTAAATTCACTATGATTTATTCCTTGGATATATTACCTAATGTAATAAAAAACCTGCCCAAAGATATATCAATGAGTATTAAAAAAATCATGTAAATTAGTTAATTGGTTATTAGTTTATGAACCAACCAAAAGACAAACAATATTGTTGCCAATTATAATATGGAAATACAAATGGTCTACCATCCTATTGATAGTATTAGTAATGTTGTAAATACAATGTTTTTAGTTCCATATATATATATTTTTATTGATATTCCGAACATGAGAGAATAAAATTGAAAATACACTGTGAAGTGTATGTAGTTAGCACAGATATATGTTTATAGAGAACTGGAATGGTTGTGTTTATAGTTTAAACCTAACTATACTAACTTTGACTTTAATTCTAAAACTCGGGTCTTCAAAGTCAACATTTCACTGGAGTCATTACTGAATTTTGTCACTTCTCGTAACCTGTGGTTGAGCCATTCCATCATCAGTTCTACTTTCTCATTCTCTTGCTCTTCCAGTATTTTAAGTTTCTCATCTAAACTCTCTTGAAGAGAGTGTATTTGTTGTTTACGAGTTTTTTTACCTGAAAAAGAATTTTTAATGTTACAGTGGATGGGGTAGCCTATGCAAGGTTTAGATTAAAAAAGAAAACCCTAAATTTGTGTACTGGTTAATATATGATCACAACTAGATTTAGAACATCATTAATTTAACAAGAGTTAAATTAAACTATTTCAATATGAAAAGTTATTGAATTATTGTTTCAAATTATTAATATTAAAAGTATTAACAAAGTTATAGCTGTGACCATTCTAGTGTTGGTTATACGAGGAAGTTATTTCATCTGACATATCATCATCATCTCCCTACCCTTTTCCCATTTTTATTTAGGGTCGGCGCAACATTTTGAGACAAATAACTATCAATATAAATTCCAATAAGCCAATTTTTTTAACTGTATAGACTCAGCTTGTGACCACAATTTCATGTAATGTTAAGTGACAATGTAGTTCAAGATGGTAGACATGCTAAGCCTAGAGGTATTGGCTCTTAAGTGATATTAATAGAACTTATCTTCAGGCTTGATGACAGATTTTGAAAATGTATAGTAGTGGTAACATTACAAAATACATATTATAGAGTAGGACTATGATCTATGTTCATCAACATGGCATTCAACCATACTACCACCGAGTCACCATGTAGTCATTTATTTTTTCAATAAACACAAAAAATATGTAATAAATTACCATTAACCGTAGAGTCCTTTAAATGTTCTAACTCAGTAATATATACAGGCAGTTTATTTTGTATTTTCTGTATTATACTTTGATTCAATTCAGCTTGCTCTTCAAACATAAGCTCCATGTTTGTCTGATGAATGAAACCTGGAAATCACACATGATTCTACATGATGGTGACAGAAATTGTAATTTACTAAGTTTAGATTAGAGACTGGCTTGGAAGATAGGCTTCTAGAACATACATTTTAGGTACATTGATAAAAGATTTTTAAATAGAGTGTAGTAATTAAAGTAAAACAAGCAATAGAATATTACCTATTAGCCATCACGAAGTTTTCATTCAAAAGGAAGGCGAAGGTTCATTGTAGAAACCATCATCGATAAATATACTGTTTGAAACGTTTTACCACTAAGCTAACATCGCTAACTTTTACGTCTTTAAAGACATCTAAAATAAGGTAATTACCAAGTAACGTGGAGGTGCTCTCGTCTGGAGTGCTCATTTTATGTAAACTGGTGTGATGCATCAGGTCGCAATCCGCTATAACTCTATTCACTTTTCCTCTAAGTTTCGGAGACAGTTTATTTTCACTGCACAGTTCTTTGATAATATCCAATAAAACATGTTCTTGAGACGTTTTTATGTCTATGCATAAATTATCAGTACTCGTTATAGAATCCATTTTCAGTAATTTTACTTCCCAGTGAGGTTTTCAAATCAAACTGAAAGAAACTTCGCCGTTGTTTTTGTCGATTTTAGATTGTAACCACGACAACCGTTAAAAAAAATGTTCAAAAATCGAATGCAATAATAGGCTTTTAGCTTTCCATATAAGTTATGTTGAAACAATTATTGTTAAGTAGTAAATCATGTACAAAAGATGATTTTTTTAAATAATAAATTAGATTAAATTATGACGTTATTTTAACAAAATATGTCACTATGATAAAAATAAGTCCTGGGTGTTCAAATTTTTTTTTTTACTATGAGACTAGTTACTTTTAGAAAATTATTTATTGTAATAATATTAGTAATAAAAATAGAGTTCAATGAAAAAAATCATTAGCCTTAAAAAGTGCCCAATGCTCCCGTATAGTGATAAACTGGTGCTTGTCGCTATTTTAGTCTGTCATGTTGCTGCTCTTGTTTTTAATTAATTATTTTGCAGTATTTGACTATATATTACGTAATTTTGGTGGCATTTTACGTGATATAGTATAGTTATGATACACAACTGTAGTAAAGGAAAAATAATGACACGTAGCGTGAATTCTGAAATGTCTCAATCATTCCCGTTGTGGTTGTAACAGAAGGCCAGCATTTTATTACCGCCCTTCTTTTATTGATAGTGTTCCTAAGGTCTGACTTGGCCGCATAGTTTACTGGTACCTTTGCCTTTTCCTTAAAAAGGAATAAATGGAACAAAATAAAATGAAAGTCTGTGGTCAAATTCACAGAATAAAATTCTTTTTGTATTTTTACTACATAAATCTGAAACAATGCGATTTATATAAAAATATAATTGCTTTAGTATACGTAGATCTGATTAAGTTTTATATATACAATATTCATAATGGCTTCCTCTTCTGATTCTATTAAGAAAATCTCCGAGGCAGCTATATCAAATAACAATCAATCTGAATCTCAAAAGCCGATGGATATCCACGAAAGAAATAAAGCAAATAAAAGTTTTGGAGAATCTACATGTACATGTTACTGGTATGTAACAAAAATTTAGTGTTCTTGATTTTTTCTAAAATCTAAATAGACCTTTTGTTATTCCTAACCTTCGTAGTTTTTTAGCGCCAAAAATAACCTCACCATAACAAATTATTGAAAACTATGTTAGATCTGTTACATATTTGTGTCTAATTTCCTAACCAAGTTATTTTGTAGAATGTAAATGTTGAAAATAATTAATAAACCTTTGTTTAAATATTATAAAAACAGATTTTATTTTTTCAATTTTAGTGGCAAAGATCGTAATCTTAATATAGCAGAATTATTATGTGCTTCATGTAACAGATGGTTTCACGAATCATGTATCGGATACCAGTTGGGAAAACTGGTGCCATTTATGACAAACTATTTATTCATATGTAAGAATTGCTCTCCAACAGGATTAGAAACATTCAAAAAGAATCAAGCTCGTGAGTATTTTTTGAAATGAAGTTTTTAAATACCTATCAGAATGAAGTCTATTAACATTTATTGAAAAACTATGTGAAAACAATAATATATTTTTTTAAATTGTTAATGAACTTGCCTAAAATCTTTATTAAAATTAAATTATAGCAGTTTATGATCTAAAATTACTCAATTAAAATAAATTATATGGATATATATATAAAGTCTTTAGTATGTGTATAAGATAAGATACAAAGGTGACTTTAACCTATAAAACTTGATCCCAGCATTTAATATCTAAACAATATGACTGGTAACAAACGTAAAATACTTTTAAAGTACTCATAATATGGTTAACTTTCAAATTTATCATCGCAGTATCAAGGCAATTATATTGAAGAAGCATGTTTGCTTTATAGGGTTAGTACAAACCTTAGCCAAAAAAATTGCTATCAATATGTGTGATTATGATGAATAATTATAATATAATTAGGATATGTTGCATTTAATGAACTCACATTTAATTAAATATTTTTCTTCTGCAGCATTCCCACAAATGTGTCTAACAGCTATTGCAAACTTAAGGCAAGAGAGTGTTAAGGATGGTAGTAATAAACTTCTTTTTAGTAAAGACAGAGAAATTATTCCTTACATTGATCAGTATTGGGAAGCTATGACCACAATGCCAAGAAGGTAAAGTATTTCTCTTTATTACAGTATCTTTTTTAATATACTTAACCCCTTGAGCACTATTGTTTTCCTATTGCCTCATTTTTTTATGGGTACTCAACATAAAGTTTGAATAGTAAGTTCCTTGTTAAAAGTGGATCTTAATTTTCAAGTGAAATATGTGAAATAATTTAAATCTACTCTAAGTTGAGACAATTGTGATTAGTAACTGGAACTGGCTAATAGGAAAGATGTCATTATTAACAACTAGCTGTGCCCGCGATTTCACTTGTATGTACTTTAGATAATTATAGTCTAATATGCAGTCTATATTCTCCCTCTAGATGCAGTCTATCTCATTACCAATAAATTCATATGTATATACATATATATATATACTCTATGTATGTCCCATTCTGTTCAGGCTCTTACCACAGGTAATATATCTGGTATGTATATCTGGCCAGACCAAACCACCTCCCAGCCAGCCTTCCCAGTGCAATGAAAGATCTAGGCCCTTGCCCCTTCCCCTCTTGGTTTGGCAATATGGTAGAGTCCAGACCCCCTGAAACTATGCACTTAGCCATTCTTGCCCTAATATACCTAAATGGTGGCCTGCACAGCATACTACCCATGTGGTGATGAGTGTCACCTCCCATCTCACCCCTACAATCATTGGCTTGTCCGTTCTACCCCCAAAGGACAGAATGGGCGAGTGTGACCCAGGCTTAAGCACCGGAAGCAACACAGGTGCATAGATCAAACTGTTCAGGCAGTGCACACCATATTATAGAATTTTTGCCAACTTCAATTAAATTTATTGTGATTAATTATTGAAAGTATATATTTACTAAAATAAAAAATGGCCTATATATAATATATCTTTCTAACAGTGAAAACTCAGTAGTACTGGAGATTACCCCGAACATCCAAACTCACAAACTTTACATCTTTACAATATTAGTATACATGTTATTATGCATACACTTCATTATATTAGTTTCTAATTAATCTAGATAAATGCTATTCATATGTTAGATAGATTAGATGTTACTATAGAGTATAAACTACTACCATAACGAATTTCATCGAAATCGGTTCAGTAGTTTTTTAACAAATTAATAAACAGAGACAAGTTTTTTAGCCTTTTATTACTATGGTATTATTTAGTATAGATGATTATCTATGACCTTGTAATGTTTAAAACAGTCAAAATTATTAAAAATAAGTACAGCGCCATCTATGAATACATATTTATTAAAATTAAGTGTAAATAAATCTTGTTGATTTAATTTAGTTTTATTTCTGCTCATTTCACTGTTCGTTTATAATACTATTAAGCAAACGCATATTTTTTTATTAAGTTTTAATATGAATATAGATAAACGCTTTTACGCTTTAAATAATTGTATAAAAATTTTACTACAGAGTATATACTACTTTCATACCAAATTTTATCCAATTCGGTCAAGTAGTTTTTCGTGATTGGGTAAAAAATTAATAAACAGACAAAAATTTTAAAAACGATCGAAATGTGTTCTGTTGTCGATTCTGAATGTCATAGTATTTCTTCTGAAATATCTTCACTGTACAGATTTCGTCCTTTTATTATAAGTATAAATTATCTGTCCTTGTAATGTTTTAGAACAGTCCAAGTTATTCAGAAACGTTCAAGTATAGCGCGGAATAAGTATAGAATGACACGCGGCGATTTTATTATGAAAAAAAAGTTTCTACGTAAATTCGTTTTAGTCTAATTAGTATACAAAAAATTCATGGATTGATTGTAATTCAACAAAATGGCATAATATATAATATTTGTATAATATATATGTATATTTTTTTTTTTTTTTTGTTTTATTAATTATTTGTTCTCGGACACGACTAAAAGATATCTACTTAGAAAATCTTCTTTTATACTAAAGTCGCCGCGTTATTCAAATTACTATAACTTTTGATTGAGTGGACCGATTTTAATGAAATAAAGTTTTGATGTTACTCCGAAATATGTTTTGAATATTTAAAATATACTTTCTAATTGATACCTGCACAAATAAACAGATAGACAGACATACATTTCTAAAAATAATAAAAACCTATTTTTACTCCCATGGAATAATTCTTTCCACAAAAATTGAAAATGTAAAGACACGTGAAATTTACAATTTTATTATTAGTATATATAGATTCGAGAACCCGTTGGCCTATCAGGCATCGGTTCTGCGGGCAATGTGCCCAGCCCACAGTTTAGCAATTATTCTGGGTACCACGCACTGGAAGACGTAGCTTGGGTAGGCCCCCCACAAGGCGGACCGACGACCTGGTGAAGGTCGCGGGACTCCGCTGGATGCGGGTGGCGCAAGACTGGTCGTCGTGGAGATCTTTGGGGGAGACCTATGTCCAGCAGTGGACGTCTATCGATTGAGTTGATGGATGGATGGATTAAAGATTTCCAGGGACTTTTAAAATTTACTGTTCTTGTGAAATCAAACATTGTTTTTATTATTTAATTTAACATACTAGCTGTGTCCCCGCGGCTGCGCCCGCGTTTCACATTTCTACACTGCGTTTTAATTTTTTTTATAAGGAACCCTATGTTTTTTTTAGTAATAACATAAAGTAAAAATATTTCTCATAAATTCAAGAACTTACCCGTAAAATTATTTGTGAAAATTAAAAGTACCCTACGTTACCCGGAGTAACTTCAGCTATCAACAAAAAAAAGTTCCTTCAAAATCCGTCCCGCCATTCCGGAGATTAACCGGAACAAACAAACAGACAGACAGAGACAAATATTTGAAAAATTGTATTTTTGTTATAGGTATCGTATATACATTCGTATCTATTTACTAAAAAAAATAATTTTGACATTACAGACACTTTTATTTATTGATATAGATTAACAATAAATATATATTTTAAAGGATCAATTGTGGCAGTTTTTCTTACGAAGTAAAATTACCGTTTAAACTGGCTGGTGTTATTTTCATTGTTATATATAACTTCTTTCTGGTCCATAAAAACTAAAACTATCCCTTTTGACATATAGTGTCATTTCTGGAAACTGAAAAAAGTTACTTTAAAACTGGTACTATATTTTTTATTATTTTTTTATGTTGTCATTTACAATATTTCTCATTATGTTGTGTATATAATAGAATATAAGCAATATAGTAGCACCTCTATAAGTTCGAGTTATAGAGTTTTCGACTTATGGAGGATTTCAATTTCGGGAATATTCCAGTTGTAGAGGTTAAGATTTATTCTAAATAATTCAATTAATAAAGAGTTACTAAACATCATTATTTCTGTATCTATAATAATTTTTGTTATATTTAAAAGATAAGATTAAAAAAACTTGAAAAAATTGGAAATTATGAAATTTGCATAACAATTGAAAAAAAAAAATGTTTTCTTTCGGCAGAACTTCATTATATGATAAAAGAAAACTTCTGACCAAAGTTTGTCCAAATCGAAAGAGGTCGGTTTGAGATGGAATGTCCCATAAGGTTTTCTAATATTTATTAATACTTAACATATTTTCATTACTCATAAAGGAAACAAATTTACCAAATTCTGCTTAGATAAATGTAATTATGAGAGTGTCTAAAATTTGAAATCTAGTGCTAGTAGTTAATATAACTGTAATATTTATCTAATTTATTCAGTTCGATTATCCCATTTTTCAGTTGAAGAGAAACACTATGCAGAAACTAGTTCATATAAATCTTCACATAGTTACACCATGCTATAAAATTATAAAAGTTTGCATTTTTTGGGTTTCAAAATGTTTGAACATTGCTAGCTGACTTGTTAATAAGGTTCATTACTACCCTGTAAAGAATACTCTTGTCTAGCAGTGAAAGCCCATTTACAGGCTGGCGTTTTATTATTAACAAATATTTTTGATACATTTGACCATTAAACATTAAACAAAACCAATAAATTATTATCTGACAAATTTGGGTCTTTACTCTCCTCTAAATAGAATAATCTAACTATATAACAAAAAATCTGAAACTAAAAATATAGACTTTTTCAAAACAGCCTTGGAATGTATAAATCTAACTACTTACGAATGTAATACTAATGTTGTTTATTTAAAACCTAAAATTAATGTATATTTATTGTACTTTTAATGTAGTCGTTTTTTTGTGTAATTTCAAATTTAAACTTTTTCACTTCTAGTATTCAACAGATTTATTTGTTCTTTTGTATCTTTTCGGTTTGTACAAGCTTGTTCTCAATATATAATTAAACGTAATCACTTATAATTAAGGTTGCATTTATCACGTGTCTTCAAATTGTTCATAGTATCTAAGTCAAAATGTAAATCTTGTTAGTGTTCAAATAAATAAATAAATAGTTCAAATTATGTTTATTCATAAAATATATATACTAATATTATTTGTATATCAAAGGGTAACTCAGTCTTGGTATGCAACTGTTCAACGTGCTTTAATAAAAGACATCCAAGTGCTGTTTACGTACGAAGAGGACGCTGCACAGGGACCCATGTTTGGTCTGTACCACACGGAGCTAACTGCAATCAAGCCAAACTATGAAGCAATGATCAAACAAGGACAGTTGAAGGTTTTGAAGGTTACCGACATGGGCATCGCTACAAGTAAGTGGTTTTTTATATTTACATTGTAAAGATATTAGAAGAAGTAAAGTTACAATCCGAGGATTCACTGTCATACGTATCCGAAGTAGGCTAATTTGCACACCCGATGATGAAACATAACCTTTTTCATTTTGACTCCTTCCATTCTGACTCCGTTATTATTCTTTTGTGCCATGGGAAAATGTTTGGAATGTAATACATTCTATTCTATCATATGTGCGGTAATCATTACCGGATATCTACGTTTACCAACAAGCAGAGTGCAGTAACTATGACATGTTGCTAAAAAAAACATGTTTATTCATTGTTGGTGTATCTACATATACGAAAATAGTCAGTACTTAAAAAAAAAATAGTAATATAGCATATACTAATGTATTTAGAAGTTTTACAATTTTTTGTAAAATTCATAAATCAATACATTAATTAGGTTTTTCAAATTGCCTGCCGCAGGGGACGACGCGGAGCATGCTTCCGCTATCCCGTATCGTCCCCATACCAAATGCGGCGGGCGGCCCCGGGGGGCTTAGTGGGTATTTCCGACGCTTCTCGTCGGGTGAGTCCCACACTGATGTGGAGACGTCCCTCCACACCCCCTTACCTATTGCATTGCGGGGACCTAATCCTCCTAATGCAATTGGTAAGGGTAGTGCGTAAATGCATTCCCCTTGTCAAAAAAAAAAAACTATTGACTTATTATTAGATTATAATAAAAATAGAATATATTTTATCATTTACAGTTGGTATTACTAAATAAAAAAAATGTAACTTAATTTGTTTGTTGAAAAATTTCTTATGAGAAAAGTTACTTCTACCTCTTTGTCTTTCTGGTAAGTTAATTGGCTCTTACCTCGAAAACCACTGAATTGTCTTCCATTATTATATATTTTATATAATAGATTGATTCTCTGGCCATATTATGATATTTCTAACTATATTGTAACATTACTTGGTTTATGAACAAATATGAGAACTCGCATGTGGCAGGTGGTCGAAATTCAATCACGATATCTCGTGAAAGTTCCAATTTTTTATTGATAACACTAAAGGACTCTACCCACTAGAAGGTATCCATACCATGGTCGTAGCCGTACCGGGATATGTAAATATAGTTTGTATGAGTTACTATGACCAGTAGACCGTTCCGTCAGCGAACAGGACCGTAGCGTACCATGACAGTATCGATACCGAATTCTCGACGAGAATATTTTGTATGTTACGTTACAACCCGTGCATGACACGCGACGTTGCCGGTCAGGTGTGCCCAGACGGCCCACCGCGACGTTGCCGCGTATATTGTGTATTTCTACCTGACGCGAGACAATAGAAATAATAATTGTTAAGTAAGTTATAACATTCTATGAATGCACACGCAATAGTTAATAATTATGGATGATGAAAAACTAATAGGACGTGTTACGAACACTATTACTATACGAATATGAATTGTTATACAATTTTCAACAGTCGAAATGTATGGATTCTGTAAAAGAAGAAATGGCTCGGAACGAAATTTCGGAACAAATGACACATATAACATACCTTTGAATATATTTCGAGCGGAAATAATATGCGTAGTATACGGGTATGATACTCGTTACATACTGGTATAATACGGGCAAAGAACGTGGTCGATGCGTTTCAGTGGACATGGTAGCGCGTGTCGTGTTTTTTACGTGCCTGCATTCATACATTACATTCATGTACATTCATTCATACATTCTGTACATTCATAGCACGGTCATGGTATGCTCCGGTTATGTGGGCAGATACCTTAAGGCTCATTAATCTATACTAATGCCAGATTATGGATGGCAAAGTGGTGTAAATTATATTCGATTTTGATTAACTGTTCTTTAAAATCACCCTAGTCCTTTATTTAGCTTATATGTAATTGTGAAAAAGTTTAGGCACTTATTTGTAAATTAGTACATTGGTTAACTCTAGCTGGCATCGACTCTAAAATTAACGAAGCAGATAATAAAGTAATTGTTTATTGACTTATTAGTGCATTTTTATTGTTTAATCTTTTGTAGTCGGTTTTGTTTTTAATTCAAAAAGTTTAAAGATGCCGAAGGCCCCCCAAAGATGTGAAGACCGCGTAACATCTTGACTGACCCCGACGATAACGTCGTGTATAGGATCTTCTCGCATCAACCGAGTATATATGCGTGTCTGCATTATGCAGTGAATGATACAAATAACACGGGTGCAACCACAGGCACACAGTTACTAAAAATATATATTTACTCTTATATAGATGACCCCTTTAATTCGTGATTATGACGTCATACTTGAATGGCCCCTAAAAGTTGTTAAAATTTAACGCGTCGTCTTCCCGATTACTTATTTTGACGAAATGTTATTTCCGGGTCAAGTATTCTTTTAAAATAACTGTGTATAATCTATCCGTATTAAAATTTTAAATATAATTTATTTAAAATATTACTATCTAATCATTGGTTAGTATAGTTTATTTACGATATATCCATAAATTAGCGAAACGGTTTGACCCTACGCTTTCTTAATTTGGTTATGTCATCCATGTGTGTTGATTTTATCGTTTCTTTTTTAAAAAAAAAAATAAACTGTAGTAACATTACATGTTCGACCTACGCTAATAACAAATATAAATTAAGTAAAGTATATCATCTATTTTGTATACGAATAAATAAAATTGTCTGTTTGTAATACTACAGACATTTATACAAATGTAACAAATTTTTACTAAATACATATAACATAACATAACATGAGCTCACGCCTGTTATCCCCGAAGGGTTAGGCAGAGGTGAAATAGCGAATTACACCACCCACATTTCGCCGAGCTTAGTTCCGTCCCAGATGTGACAGGGGGCGAGCCTGTCGCCATATCGGGCACAAATTTCAAACTCCGGGATGATACTGAGTAGAAAAACCCAATACCACTTGAGCCGACCCGGGAACGAACCCGAGCCCTCAGAACGGCAGTCGCACCGTAATACAACCGCGCCACCGCCTTCGTTTCTCTCTGGGAAGTTCTTCGGCAGATAGCTGAAGTGTCTCCGCCTAACTTAGGTAGGCTACTTTCATTTTTCGATAAAAATTACAGTACCGCGTATAAAAATTAAAACACAGAAAATTGTAAAAAATACCCAATTCAATGATAAGTTTTACTGGTAAGTGATTGTATTTATGAGAAATATCTTTACTTTCAAATAGAACAAAAAAAATTAGAATAATAATAAATAGGGTTCCGCGTAGAAAAAAAAATAAAACTCATGAAACTGAACAAAGTAAGATTCATAGGAGTTCACCGTCAAAAAATTCTATTTCCAATTATTATTTAAAAACTATATTACGCAGTAAAGAATATATGAAACGCGGGCGGAGCTGCGGGCACACAGTTAGTCAATAATATATTAATAAAACGGTTTGACCCTACGCTATCTTAATTTGACTATGTCATCCATCTGCGTTGATTTTACCGGTTTTTTTATAATTTAAATAAACTGTGGTAACATTATATGTTCGACCTTCGCTAACAACAAATAAGTGATATATAAAATACGCTATGCTATATCTTAAAAACGGTTGGATCGATGCCAGGTCTGTGTGTGAAGAAAAACTTGCCCAGCGCATACGTAAAATTCTAGACTATTATAGTGAATGACATTGTATCGTATGGCCATCAGAGTGCAAAGCGATATGAACAACGGAGGCGCACACATTTGCGTCACCGCAGTTATTATGTATGTATTCTATATATATACTTAGTTATATGGTTATACGTTTGTTGTGTATTTGTCGATAAGTCTCTCTACACATACTTAGGCAACGTCGTGTTTGCCGTGCGATTTCTCTTCTATTGATTTTTATATAAATAGAGTTCACTAAATCACCTTGACGTATGGCTGGTAAGCGTTTTTTCTAAAATATGTTTACATTATTATATGTATTGTTTTATATATGGTAATCAAATATTACATTACATATTAGAATAGATATATGTTTATATATGAAGTAGATTTTTTTAGGATTATTTTTTTAATATCATGAAGTTAACATAAATGTAGGCGATATACGTTGACTTCGCTATCTTATCAGAGACGAAATGTGTAAATGTGTAGTATAGTCGGTCATTTACTGTTGAGAGTTTTACAACATGGATACAACGAAACTTAGTAAGTTTACCTTATAATTATTAAATTTAACTGTTTAATAGATATTACATTTTGTCCTTGTATGGTTATTATTACAACTGAATTATGTACGTTTAAGTATTACTGATTAGACAGTGTTGGTAAATTCCGATGGAATTAATCATATGCGCTCTGAGTCACTGTGTAAATAAAATTAATGATTTGATTTCAACTGATCTATAAAATGTATGAATGGTGTTAACATAACCCCTCATTAATAAAAAAACCTCATAATAAATCATAATAATTTCATGTATTAAATATGTAAATTAATTTATTAAAAAAAAATAAGTAGCGGTGCACAGGTGTGTTTTGAATAATGAATTAATGATATAAACAAATTAACTTGATGTGTAAGTAATAATGTATTTAAAATTTTATTAAGTAATGAATTTATTTGTAAGTATTTATAGTCTTGAATATATTTGGGTCATATCCTCTAAAGATACGGTTATCATTTTTATTACTAGAATTAGAGCCAATGGATGGTATTACAGAGTTGTCTGTAGCAGACTTGAAAGTATGCTGTATTTCGTGTGTTATTCTATTACATACATTCCAGTGCGATTTACTTTAAGTTATCCTTGTATTAATGTCACCGACTAAACCAAAGTAAAAAAAAACTCCTTACATAGATTATATAAGACTTATAAGAAGTGTCGAGAGACAGGACGATTGATTATTTCTCGAAAAGTCTAGAGATCAATAGTAAAGGAATACCTAATTTATACTATTTATACTTAGGTGGTAAAATAAAAATACATCCACATTGTTTGCGTATTTTTATTGTAAAAATTTCCTGCTTCTATTTTCCTGCTTTTAAATTATATACCGATCAGGAGTACTATGTTAATATACTTAATCTATAGTTGCTCATTATGCTTATAATTGTGTGTTTGTTGTATAATACCTTTATTTTTGTTATGTCTGTTTATGTCAAAGTCTCGAGAACTGATACATTTTTATGAAAACTCGCAACCATTAATTCACGTTTTGGCAGGCCGATTTTGCGTTTTTATTTGATTTTGTCGTTACAGTCGTGGATAACACACACACACACACACATATATATATATAATGGGTAACTAAAAGTTGAACGACCCATATAAAGTGGTTCGATGGATTATTATACTCCTTCTAATATTGGCCTATATTAAACATTAATGTAGAACGGGACAGATACATTGCGTATAATAATGAAGAAATACCCTTAAATATCTATAGAATAATCGTCTTTGTCTCTGCTTAGTTATATAAATACTTAAGAAGTTATGAGTTAGTTAAAAATACAATATACAGGTAGAGATACAGTAGTCCTAGTGCGGGTGCCAACGGTCTATAGTATTTAAGATTATTTGTATTTGGTATAATAAATAATAATAATATGGTTGCCATCAATAAAATACGCAATGACGTTACATTTTATTGATATCTATATAATTATAGACTATACGAGTATATAAATAGCCAAAGATGAAACGGTTCGGTGGTAAATATCTTTCTCGTTTGTTTGTCACGATCTTTAGTATGTTAGAAATAGAAAAATTACCTAAAAAAATCTGGAAATTGAAAATTGGATAAAAAATTAATTTCATTTTTTAAAATCAATTGGCTGGCTCGTCTCGCCATGATCTTGAATGTAAGGTCAACATGGAGACCCTGGCTTCATTGCTGGAGGGTCGGGATATCAGACAACACCTGTTAAACTTCATCCGTAATGTAAATGTAAAAACCGGAAAAAGGAATAAATAGAAAAAATGAAAATGGGAAAAAAGAAATTATAATAAAAAGTAAAACAATGAAATCTGATCACATAATTTAATCAGGTATCCAAAGGCTCGGGTCATGCCAGATATGCTTCGGGGAAGAAAAGAAAATTAAATGGCTAATATGTAAACAAAACTTTCATAAAAATAATAGCCCCCTAATAATTGTATGTATATAATAGTAAATAGGGCTAAACATGTAAATGAGCGTGTACAAAAAAACAAACTGTGGTACAAACACATTGTACAAACAACTCGAACAAAATATAAAAATATCAAATGGCGGTATCGGTGTACGTATTTTCATTTAATACCATGAAGTGTTTAATGATATGTTAATAATATATTCCACGTGGAGTTCCACTGTGGAATTATAATATGCATGTACGTATTTGTTCAAGATACACATGTGTTACAACATATATAACGTGTTTTTTGCGAATTAGCCGTGTGTTACACAATTATGTATTTATCAATCCATCTAGAAGAGTTATTTAAAAAAATGAATGATCGCGTGGAGAAAATATCCGCATTCATTCGATGTAAAACATCTCTATTGACGTGTCTAGTAAACTGAATCGTATACCATAACGGTGAACGTGATGCCAGATTATGCTAACATTATCCGTTCCGTGAGGACCAATTTTTAGTTTTGCAATAAATATTTTAATACTATTCATTAGTAGTCCGTCGATTGATCAATAAGTTATAAATAAAGTTACAAAGTGTCGTTTCTAGTAGTCTTATAATATATTTTAACTCAATGTTGCTGTCAAACAATAACGTTACCGGAGACAACTTTATTGAATGAAAAGTGTGCTTAGTATGAATACCGACAGAATTTTATTCGCCTTGATTTTTGCTTTGCAATTTATCATAAGTAATTGAGCCTGTCTTTAATCTTCACGGGGCCTTATCCTAGTAGTTGTGGGTGTCTAAAGATTCGTATTTGCAAGATCTAAATATAATTAGAGAGATGATCTATCGATAATAATAATCACCATATTATCACCCGAAGGTGAGATGGGGATTTAAAAAAGTTACTACAACATCACGTGATTAATGACGAACCCTAAAGGCAATAAAATAATAACGCATTTCTTCACTTATCCGTTTAAATTTGATAAAAACCCTAAAGTGGTATGAATGATAAGTAAGATGAATTGCCCTTTGAATATATTAAAACGATATTGTCAGTATTTGTAAGTATTAATGATATAATAAGATTCTGAAAGTTTCAGTTCCCAAATCAATTGGTTTTTGAAAAAAAAGCAAACATGTAAAAATAATTAAATATGTATATAATTTCAAGTGCGCTTGTGTCTATAAATTTCAATTTTGTATGTATTGGGGCTGATCGCAACTTCTTGGACCTTCTTTCTAGAAACCTTTAAAAAAATAACGTTTTTAATCTAATACTTCCAGTACCGCTTAAATATATTCCATAGGTAAATTCACCATATTCATATCCATCCATCCAATTAATCGAAATACGTCCACTGCTGGACGGACATAGGTCTACCCAAAGATATCCATAACGACTGGTCTTGCGCCACTCGCTGCGTCTTCCGGTACGTGGCAGCCATTTAAGAACCCGTTGGCCTCTTTGGGAATTGGTTCTGCGAGCAAACACAGCACACTACCATTTAAGTTTGGCGATTCTTCGGGCAATGTCGGTTACTTTGGTTTTTCTATGGAAGCATGAAGAGCATTTCGGATTCGATCACGGAGTGACTCTTCGAGCATATCCTTTAAATTATAACTATTATTATCCAAGTATACTTTATGTGAATTTAATCTGTATTTTAGTCCCACTCGCTGGTAACGTGAAGGGACGGCAGGGGAAGCGGCGCCCGGCCGTCAGCGGGACGGCTGAAACGGGCGCTCCTGTCGGCAAGAAGGGACGGACTGCCGATCTGGGAGCTCTGAAACTACCCTCACACGGTTACCCCACCGAGCACCCCTTCAATAAAGACGGCTATAGGTATATACTGGGCCGAGCCAGACCCGCACGCGCCATTTAGACAGGTGAGCTGTTAGTTGTATTTAAAGAGTTAATTTACAATTTTAGGACTTAAATTATAACTGTGCTATGCTTAGATCAACTAATTCTGACGCTTCCCCGACACACTTCTAAATGTTTAGCGGTAGATTTACACTCGAGCGAGATTGCTAGTCGGGTGGAAATTAATATATTTAGTTGTTCAATTTATTCCAGTTTAAGGCAAAGGTAATTAGACCATGCAGCCAAGTCTGACGTTGGGAACATTTTACAACGTCGTAATAAAATGGCGGCCTTTTGTTAGGGGTTTTTCAAGGGAGTGGTTGGGAGATCTATCATCATTGGTGCACTATAATTAAATTATATCATGCAAAATGCCACCAATATTACATTACACATAGTGAAATATATCAAGTTAATGAATTAATTATAACGACGAAGGCATAACAAACCAAAATCGCGCCAAGCAATTTGGAAATTAATAAAATTCTCCTACCACACTTTTTCCCATAAAAAGTTAGGGTGTTTTTTTTACAGGATTCTAACATAATTTGTTATCGGTATACGAGCATTGTCACTAAGTCAATATTGTATTAAGTCTTTGATATTATTCATAACAAATATTAATAACCAATCTATTATCAATTATTTATTAGCATAAGTACATCGGCAGTTGTAATCGAGTTTATTTAGGTCAATATTTCAGTTATACTTAATACAATTTATCATTTTGATCTATTTTATAAACAGATTTACTTAAATACAATATTGGTTGCGGGTGGATGGACATACATTCCAACCCACCTATCCACTCTATAATGAGCCTATTATTTCGGTAAAAGATAACATCGGGAGGTAAGGTGGTAAACATTTTTTTAATAATCCCCGTCTGGGTACCTATCACTCTCATATTTGAAAACCTGTCGCCGAACACCTACTCTGCCGTGCTTAGGAAAAGGCAGTAAAGTATAAAAATCGAAATTAGACAAGACACGAAGAGGATATCTTAGTATGTTCATAAATATCATCGATATAACGGATTAAAGCAGTAAAAAGACCGCCTCTTTTTCTCATCTATACTAATATATAAAATTGAAATGTCCGTTTGTAATGTCATTAACTTTATTTCTAAATATATACGAATGTATATACGATACCTAGACAAAAATACAATTTTTAAGAATTTTATCTGTCTGTCTGTTTGTAATGGGTAATCTCCGGAACAGCTGGATCGATTTTGATGGGACTTTTTTTGGTAGATCGCTGAAGTTACTCCGGGTAACTTAAGATACTTTTAATTTTCGAATATAATTATGATTCCGCATAAAAAAATATAACTCATAAAGTTTGAATAAAATCCGATTCAATGCACATTTTTACGAGCAAGTGCTTGAATTTATGAGAAATATTATTACTTTATTTCTAAAGAAATTATTAGGGTTCCGTATAAAAAATATTGAAGAATACATGAAACGCTGGCGCAACCGCGGCCACGCAGCTAGTCGATAATAAAATCATAATAAGTCATAAAAAACAGCATAGATTGATTACTACTGCATTTTTATTTTGATAATTTGATTTACTGCATTTATGCTATGCTTAACGAATATGAAATTTTGACGAACTGAAAAATATCATTGCAATTACATTTTCGTATGTTATATGTTTTGTATTTATCTTCGTTAAAAAATGTATTGGCATAATTGAAATGAAGTTAGTGAAGCTTTTTACCTAAATACGGCAGTATAGGTGTGTGTTCCGGCTGCATCACTCGAGGTACTCCCAACCTCTGGGTTTAGTGTGTTTACCATCTTGGACTATATCGTCGTTTGACATCAAGTGAGATTGTGGTCAAAGCGCTGAGTCAACATAAAAAAGTGTGTCTGTATTTACTTATGTACGAACGTTAGATGTTATACTTCTTTGACGTGATAATAGAAAAAACTAAAACGTTGAAAGCTAACTTTAGGGTGTTGGTTTAACGTGCTAAAAGGAGTATAACTTCAAAAATAACTGACGTACGAAGGAATTCGACGAGAGCAACGAATGGAGCGGGAAACCGATACCGGGATGGCTTTACCGGTCGCTGTGCCCGGGCATAGTGTTGTTGGCGCTGCACGACCGCGCTCCACAGCTGAAGATATCGGAGGACCGCGTCGCCGTCACCGGGGAGAAGGGCTACTGCATGGTCCGCGCCACTCACGGTGCGTTCACACTCACCGTTGTTTTAAGTCTATTTATATGTAAGACGAAATACGGCCGACCTTTATCCCATACGAACGTATTCCCCTGTTTCCCTCCCTAAATAATATCATTATACTATACTAGTTGGTGCCCGCGGCTCTGTCCGCGTTTCAAAAAAAAAAGAAAAGGGAATGAATAAAAGTAAGAGTATTTTGTTTTTATTATCGGAAGAAATGTATATAAGCGTAAAGAACTGGAAAATGTACAAAAGAGTAAATCGAAAAACAAATGAGAGAGGATCGGTGGAATCCAAAAAATATCTGTCTACGAAAAATACTGCGTTGAAAGGTATTAGTCCTTTATTATCCCGATATGTTCAGTAGTTTTGAGGTGATGGTGCTTCAAAGGAACCCCATTTTCCTTTTATTTATTACAAGGATAAATGCCGTCTTTATGGGAGCAAATAAACAAACAAATTGAGAAAACATGGCAAAGGGCTCATAGAATTTGAATATATAACTATCTACGATTAATTCCGCGTCGAATGGTTGTGGTTTCATGCTGATCGGTCCAGTATTTTTCGAGTTTACCTCGGACAAAGAAAACAAACTTTGCTTATATATATATATATATAGATAGATAACATATTATACATACACCACGTCCTGTATAAAAATTAGGAAAAATTCTTCGAAAATGAGAGAAAATGCTTGGGGTTTCACAGTCGTTTTCAGACGTCCATCAAATAAATCTGACAAATAGAAAGGCATAGTCAAGGACTTTCTTATTTTTATAATTGGAGGAATAATCAAAATTGGTCCGGCTGTGGAGGAGGAAACAAGGGAATACGAATTGATAATTCCGTTTATTTTGCATAGGTATAATCAACCAGAACTGCAATTGTCCCTTTTGCGCTTTATAACCCTCTCTTTAGGGTGCAACGTCTCTGTGAATTCTGAAATACTAATTGTTCAAAATGCTGTTGACCGCGTATCCTCTTAACATTATTCATTCCAGTACTGCCATTAAAGGCATTGCTTATTTTTGAAGATATGGGGGACAGGGGGACTGAAAGGTGTTCACGTAAACACGGTATTCATTTATTAAATTTGTCTTTTTTTAAACTTATGCCAATACTCATGTAATGGTGGGCAAAGGTTTCAGGGCCCTTCTTACTATTTCTAACAAGTACTATTCCTTCACAAATATGTTGTTCATGTAACACTTGAACGACTCCTAAGTATGGGTTCGTTCATTAATCACGTTAGGCTCGAAATACGAAAAGGGATTTGTAAATACATATTACAAGGGGAGGGGTGGTGCAACGAGATATCACTTGTTTTGGATATTCCTTATGATTATCCACATAACTTATTCCAAATATTACACAATGTTATAAAACCTATACTAAAACCTAAATGACGAGTATATAAATCAAATTGATTGATTTAGAAAAAGAATCATGTAAATCGGTTCAATGAACAACCAGACAGACAGACAGACATTGTCCTCTATAATTATGTACATTGTGAAGTGGGTACATTGTGAAGTGTGAAGTAATGGGAACCAGTTAGTTCTGGTATGTGACAGGCGTGTCTCGTGGATGCTGGTACTGGGAGTCGTCGATCGAGGAGCTGCCCGAGGGGGCGGCGTCCCGCGTGGGGTGGGGGCGCCGCTACGCGAACCTGCAGGCGCCCCTCGGATATGACAAATTCGGGTACTCGTGGCGAAGTCGGAAAGGCACCAGGTACGATTATTATTATCCGTGCCAATGTAGTACCAACATTAATTATTTTCTTATCAAAAACACACCATAAATATGCCTGGATACTGCAAATCTATATTAATTTCTTAGCAGAGTCATCGGACTAATATTTTATCTATTTATGTTTCCAAATTATGTTTAACCGTTTCGATCAAGTATTTACGTACAAATGTCCTCTACTGTTCTACTAATTACTGGGAAAATTCATTTTTATGGCGAGCTAGTCACTCTTTCATTAAAGTGACCGAAATTAGTGACTTAGATTTTTTCAATACTAACATAAATAAGACGTCATGGCGGTTGTAAGTAATAAAGTTTTGTATTTTTGTATTTTAATGTTAGGTTTTGCGTAAATACGTTCCCATAAAAAAAGGGTTATGTAGTAATATGTTGTAATGTAATAAACAAACCATTTGATTTTTAATTTGTTATTTATTTAACAGCGACGACCAGTAAATGGTTTTTTATTTCTAACGTAATTGTTAAGTAATGTATTATATAGCTGTTGGTTTTCCAACAAATAAATAATAATTTATTATTTTATTGTATACTAGCTGTGTGCCCGCGTTTCATATATTTTTCATTGCGTTTTAATTTTTTTTCACGGAACCATAATTTTTTCCATTAATTTTTTTGCTACTACAAACACTAACATTAAGCAAAGATATTTCTCACAAATCTGCAAGTAAAACTGTACATTGAATCAGATTTTATTCACAAATTCATGAGTTTTAATTTTTTTTTACACGCTACCCTAATTATTTTTGTTAGAATATACAAAGCACCGTGAGCTGTGTGCCTAGCAGCTGGTTGCGCTTCACGAGCCGATATGGCATACTCTGTTTGTGTTTATTGATATGTTATTGTGGTTATTTATTAATGACCTTATAATTTTCGAAAAAAAAAAATTACCCTAAGTTACATGTAGTAACTTCAGCTATCTAACAAAAAAAAGTCCCGTCAAAATCGGTGTAACCCATACGGGTATTACCCGGAACAAACAAACATCGTATATACATTGATATATATTTAGTAAAAAAAATGTATTTTGACATTACAAACAGACACTTCAATTTTATTTTTACTAATAGTTTTAGTAATACTGGCAATAATTTTAGTTTATCTCATTTTACAATTATATTTCTTATCGCTTAGTTGTAATAGTATACAATAACGTAAACCATGACTTAACGTAAACCATTTGATAGTTTCCTACATTTTTCAAACAAGTGTACCTTTTATTAAGTTGCAGTACATTGATATAATTGTTTCAGATTCCACGAGTCCCGAGGGAAACACTACAGTAATGGTTACGGCGAAGGCGATACTCTCGGCTTCCTTATCATCCTACCGGACAGTACCTCCACCAAATATACACCGAACACATACAAGGATAGAGTTAGTATAAAAAGTGTCTTATTACTTGATCACTTAACCTTTTTCTACTCGACAGTACTAACTTGTATCGCTGTACAGTAGAAGCCATTTTCAAAATATTTCCCATTGTAATGTTTTTTTTTCGTGCCACTATGAGAATAAAAATTGTTGTTTTTTTAATTTTGTAGTTTCTTAGTATTTTTTGTCTTTCATTATTATGCCAAAATATAACTAACGGTTAATCGATACACTAATAAATAAAATTGATGTGTTTGTTTGTAATGTCGACAAAATTTTTTTTTTACGTTTAGTAAAAATTACCTTTACCAAAAATACAATTTTTTTTTTGTCTGTCTGTTTCGGTAATCTCCGGAACGGCTGGACCGATTTAGATGGGGCTTTTTTTGGTAGACAGCTGAAGTTACTCCAGGTAATAATTAGGGTTCCGCATAAATAAACTCCATAAATTGTGAATAAAATCTGATTCAATGGTCAGTTTTACGAGCAAGTTCTTGAATTTATGAGAAATATTTTTACTTTATATTAGTACCAAAAAAACAGAATAATTAGGGTTTCCTATAAAAATAATTAAAACACAGTAAAGAATATATGAAACGCGGGCGCAGCCGCGGTCACACAGCTAGTAATATATAAATTTCCTGAAGGTAGTAATTAGGTCATAGAAATAGTTCCTAGAAATCTGATGGAAAAAATTTCAGTTTTCTTTAGGGCAGCCTTTATAAATTAAAAATACCAATTTTCTGCTTTGTCCTATACATATCCTTTAGGAAGGGATTAAACTAAAATGTAGTAAAAAATTCTTTGTAGGAAAAACGTTATTTATTTATCTTGTCAGAAAACTTAATATCTTTACCACCTTATTTTCTACTGTATATGCGATGATCGAAATACCTCTCAAGTATTGCTTCCAGAATACGCTTATTGATGATTTAACTTGATGATTGTAACTAGCCATGCAAGTATTGTCAAATACAATATTGCTTTGCTATGGTTTCCTCACGATGGGTGGCTTTGAATCTACGTCCATCTAGCAGAATCACTACCACTGAACTGTCATCACTCATTTCACAATGTCCTTCTAAGTTTATTTCTCTGTTTTTTTTTTTATGTATAAATATAATCCAGCCTTATTCTAAAAAAATCAGAATAACAACTTATTGTTTGACCTCAAAGAAATCTAAATGATATCTTACTTTTAAAGTGAAGTTGAAAGTGTTTGGTATTATATTATTTAAATAATTATTTCCAGCCTCTAGTCAAATTCAAAAGTCATCTTTATTACGAAGACAAGGACAACATACAGGAATCTCTTAGCAATCTCAAGCCACTACCGGGGAGTAAGATATATTTCTTTAAGAACGGCGAATGCCAGGGTGAAGCGTTCATCGATATATACCAGGGCTGCTACTACCCTACCGTTTCACTGCACAAGAATGTCACTGTCAGTGTTAATTTCGGACCCAATTTCAAGTACCCACCTGCAACAGAGTTCCCATACAGGCCGGTGAGTTTTATTTATTTTTAATACAGCTTGGTGCGTTTTATTTACGCCAACAGTTCCAATACAGCCCCAGTGAGTTTTATTTTTAATACAGTTTGGTGCGTTTCATTTACGCCAACAGAGTTCCAATACAGGCCAGTGAGTTTCATTTATTTTTAATACAGTTTGGTGTGTTCCATTTTAGTTTATAACATGCTGGTGAGATTAAATTCATTTTTGAAAATTGTCTATTAGATAAAACAGCATAAATATACATACGTTTTATGAATTTTTTTTATCCAGAAATTGATATTGACATATTAAACTTTATAAATCATCTGTGTTAAACAACAAACTGAACTATCCTCTTAGGAGGGAATACTATTTATAACTATTAGCTTTTTATTATGAAATAGGTTAATTTACAGTAATACAATTAATTGTAGTTGTATTACTTCAGTATTTAATATTTATTTTACTTAGGTATATGTTATCAATCCATATAGTATTTTTACGTCGACATTAGTTAATTACATATTTATTTATCCCTATCTCAGATGTCGGAGAAAGCGGAGGAAGCGATATGCGAGCAAACCATGGCTGATTTGCTATATCTGACCGAGAACGAGGGAAAATTACGACTCGATAACTTCAATCTCTGATACAATTATTAACACCGGTCTGTCCGGTGTTAATAGTGACTGACTGAACTTTGTGTTGTGTTGTGTATTCACTTTACTGATATGTGAACGGGTTTTAAGTGTATGTGCGATAGTGAAGTGACGTCACAGTGTTAAAGTGCTGCTTTTATTTGTAATGAAGTAAGTCTTAACGTTTTTTATTTTCTAATTACAAAATTATGTCAATGTTTAGCATTTGAAGATGCTTGTGTAGCATTTGAAGTATTTAGTATTGCTCTATGATCTAGATTAATTGCCTATTGAGTAGGAGTATCATATTTAGTAGTAAAGTAGCTGTCTGTCTATTTGTAAATTGGGATATTATTCGAAAACTAATTGACATTATGACACAAATGAAGTCAACATAAAAATTGCTTCAAGTAAATAAATAAAACGTAATGAATATTTATAGAAATAGGAATTGTTTTATGCAAGCAGATCCACTGTTACATCTATTTCTTCATATAAATAATATTATTTATTGAATTTATTTAATTAATAAGGAATACTTATGTATGGTATTAACAGCTATGAGTAAAACTAAATCTTTTATAGAAAAATACAAATTAAAAATAAATACACTAAGAGTGTATGTATATATGTAAGTGTGTTTATTTTGAAATTACAAAAATCTTTATTATTTTTTACAAATTTAACACAAATATATGTCTATTGATCCCCACACTAGGAATTAATTCCTGTATCACGGGAGATCATTCAAATTCCGAGTTATAGTATATATAATATGTTTATGCTTTTGAGATGGTAAATGAAAGAGTTATCCATATTCTCTATTTCTTTACACTCATATATATATATTGTTTTAACTCTTTTTTTGTTTCTCTAAATTTATAAATCTACTAGACTGATTTTTGGTTATGTTTCTTACAATATTGCGAATGACATATGTTAATTATTATTATTATTTTAAACTAGAATAATAAGTAATGATATTAATAATTTTGTTTATATTGAAATAATAAAACCTGAGGATCTTAATTAATATTCTTGTCATGTACCAAATGGTTATATTCAAATTGTCTGTAATTTTCAAAGTAGTAAGTAAATATGTGGTAAAATGACTGAATATTTTCAATCTACAATCGATATGTAAATGTATTCTGAAATTAGTATTATATAAAAGAGAATGTAAATGATATATTCGAATGTATAGTAGATGGATAACAAAATATAATAAAGCGTGAAAAATAATTGTCTGTCTTACTGCATATACTATGAGAAATGATATGTATAAAAATAAAAACACATTTTACATTGCTTTTTGGTTTTATTTTGAGTAACAATTTTATTAATGAATACAAATACATTTTCTTTTCACTTTCATACAATATAAATATGTACCTTAAAAAACCAAATGGTTTGGAAATTCATTTTTGTTTAAGATCATTTGTTTGTCTTTCTGACTATAATATTTAAAGCTGGAAAAAAACTAATATTATGTTATAAAACCTACTGGTACCACCACCATTTCTTTTTGTTGTGATGATCTTCAGTTACAGTTAAAGTTAAAAGGATGATATAATTTGTATCAGCTTTCACTTATATAATTTTTAGCCCTCTTACACCTCAGACATAACCCACGTTCTTTTTGACCTAGTATATAATTTTAAACCATCGAAGGTTTTTATTATTTCTTTCCCTTCTTCATTTATTTGTATGTCTTTCTTTCCCTTTTTTACATGATTCTTAACTTTTTGTTTTCTTATATCTATGAAATTTTTAACTAGCTATTTGTGGGCTTTGTTTCTATTTATTTTAATTCCATTTGTACATTTTGAATGAATTTAAATTCTACAGCATTATTACAATACATGTTTGTTGTATTGTATTTAAAAAAAAACTGCTATACCAGACAATCACTCGTATTCTATTGTTTACTACTTTTTATTTGTTTCTAGCGGCAATAGTAACCACATCGTCTATATACTTCAGTATGTGTTTTAGGATGTTCCAACCCTCCAACAGTGTAGCCAGGGTCCCAAGTGCGACTTTACTAATCCTGCACTGCAGATCATGTCGAGACAAGCCAAATCTAGGACAGTGCAACAATATATCTCACTGTTTTCGCGACATCCGGGTTGCACGCAAAAGTAGTGCTGTCTATAAAGACACTTTTAAGGTGCCACAAAGGCCACATGGCCTGTGAATTCCTGCAAGAGGGTTTGAGCCAAACGAGTCTTCTTCACCAGTGGGATTCCCACCTTTGGGAATTGGACGCAGTCTTTTTGCTGGCAGTCCTCTTGGCCATTTCGTCGTCATGCTCATTTCCTTCGGTGCCTACATGTGCTTACACCCATCACAAGCGTACCTAATCTCCGACTCCTCGCGTCTCCCGCAGAGCTTGGTGTGGTTCAAGAGCCAGACGATGCGGCGGCATCTGGTGGTCCAGCATTTTCAATGACGACTTTCGAGTTGTTGAAGATGCTGATCTTCTTTCTGGCTCCTGGTTTTTTGGCCGCTATTATGGCTCTGCAAAGCGCAAGAAACTCGCCTGGAAGACCGTGCAGTAAGGCTCTAGGCGAAGAGTCGAGTGCCGGACTTCCCGTCCATTCTTCCCACCAGATCAGGTCACCATTGATGTATATATGCCGGAGCTGCCCGACTTTGGAAGGATCTCCAGGCACTCATGCTCCTCACCCACGTAAGTTTCCGAGTGTGGATACTGGTCGAAATTTACGGGCCGCCATAACTGGTGTCCGACCATGATCTAATCTGTCTACTTGCCCTCCTAACAGGGTATAGTCTTTCCACCTCAAGCACTTCAGGTCTAAAGGGAGTATATCTGCCAGCGCGACAGATGAGTGAGATCGTGCAGTACACCCTGCAAATCTGAGCGGAATCCCTCTGCAGCAAATCCTGCATAGCTTTACTGCAGCGGGGCACTAGACATTTGCAGCGTACAGCACGATCGGCTCAATCTCCGCCACGCATGTAGTTCATGTCGGAGCTCAGCTCCCAACTCAATCTCGCGGCATACTTTAGCTTCTTATAATAATCCACAGCTCTGCGGCAAACTTTTGGGATTTGTTGTATGAGGTACAAAGGAGAGCTTATTTTGGACGCACCAGTCCATCACTATTTTTAGGGTTCGGTCCGCAGACTCCTGCAACAGACCCACCTGGGGCCGAGAACATCAAAACTACATCGTCGGCAAATGATTGACAGTGGCAATGGTTCGAGTGATACAAACTCGACCAATAGGCTGTCCAGAATTAAATTCTAGCAGGATGGTCCTCAACTTAACCGTGCACCGAACCAGGAGCTTTTCGAGGACTTTTCCCAGCATCGGCCTAGGCCTATAGACTAGTATAGGGCTCTCTACCCGGCTTCCGCAGTATGCACACACATACGCGACCTTCCAGGGTTCGGGAATTGAGGTACAATCCAGACATTGTTGGCTTTTATCTGGAATATTAAAGTCGCGTGTCTTGATATGTCGTCCGTAAACCCATCCCTCCCAGGGGCTTTCCGTGGGCTAAATTCTTTTAGAGCCCACAAGATCTGAATAACGTAAGACCTCTTCCCGTGTTTGCTCCATCTTCCTCAAGACTCTGTAGATGCCATACCAGAGATTATCCCATTACATGGCGTGGAAAACTCCTTCCTGCTCTATCAATTGCTTCCCTCATGTACTCCTCGAAAGCTTCTAGGTAATTGGCCACGACGTGAGCCCTACGGCTGGTGGCAGCACACCGGATCCTTCTCTTCCTCTGGACATCTGGCTTCTGTGGTGGTCTAGTTTCGGCACCACCATGGGGTCGCGATTACTCCTCGTGCTTCTACTGCTTTAAAGACGAATTACAAGCAGGAGTTCTCTATGTGAGAGAAGTATTCCGATATTACATGCTCAAGAGTGATGCTTTCCCGCAAAAGGCCAAACTTGAATTGGATGGCCTCGGAATTGGTCAGTACAGATTGTTAAAGATGGCTTTACATAGCTATCACCTGCAATGGCTTACTTTTTGATGGACTATTTGATAATTAATAAAATATTATTATATAAATAATGTTTTAATTTTAAATACAGGTATAAAATACATCAGCGGATTACCATAGGCTTGAACTTTGGCTTTTTCTTTAATGTCATCATAGAGTGAAGGTTATGAAAGTATTTGATATGTAAAATGTGTGAATAGTTGTATAATGAAACAAATTTAATAGTTATTAAATTTACAATTTCATTAACAATTTTAATAATGAACTAGTCAACAATTATTTACCAAATCCTCCCCTACAATTAGGACTGCTCTCTACAACCTTATCACTCTCTTCCCATTGCTTTGGTGTCTTGGCTACGATAGATAGAGCATGGACACCAGTTTGTAGTTCCTCTTTCAATAAATCATTTACAAGGCGATGTCTCTAGAAATTATATTTTTGGCATTTTCATACAATGTACCGAAATAATTCTTTAAATAATATCATTCTTCTGTATAGCAGAATCATAACTATTTGATACATAGAGAAAATAAATAAGAAAATAATATGAACATTAAAATTGTTATAGTAAAACTTACCTTGATAAGTGATAACCCATCAAACTTATCTGACACAACAATAACTTTGAAATGGGTTTCCGCCCCTTTTGGCACATTGTGCATGTACGATTCATTTATAATTTCCAAATGTTTAGTGTTTAATGATTTCTGTAGTTTGTTTCTCATTGTATTCTCGACAACACCAGATATAGAAGACATGCTTCGTTGAAGAGGTAATATTTCTGCAAATTAAAACAAGACGTAAATTAAACTTCATAATACATAATTTTATCAAGTGGTTGTTCCCAACTGGAATAGATTCGGCAAACTATTCAGATAGAATTAATGATTTGATAAATAAAAATACACAACTCACTAATTTATATCGAAATTGTTTATTGTTAGAGTAGAGGTTATGAATTAAGTAAATACTTACGCGATCTTAACATATACGTCATAAGTTTTATCTTTTGAAATTGAAGTAATCAGCTATTACAAGAAAAAGAAACAACACAAACCTAATTTAAAGTATTTCTTTATTATTGATTGACAATAGCGGTCTGTACGACCAGCTGTTTGATTTTTTTTAGTTCCATTTATTTGTAATCCTTTTTAAGGAAAACACAAAGGTACAAGACCATGCAGCCAAGTCTGACATTAGAGTTATTTCATGCAATGTAGTAACAAAATGAGTTTTTTGTTAGATCTATTTTAAGAAAGGGGTTTGGAGGTCTCAGAATACATTATAATTATTTTCATGTCAGCATGTTGTTTGTAATAATATTAGTAAAGCTAATATAAGCTTTAAGATTTGAAATAAAACAGGATTTATTAAAATTCTTTTTTCGGTCCTAATTGCAAAAGCAAATTTAAGAATTAACATTTAAAAATAATCCTCACTTTAGAGTCATACATAAATTATACCTATTTCTCTGTGATGACCGCAAGGTGTCTAAAAAAATGGCACTTGTAACATTGATTCCTGCCTATGGCCACAAATTTATATAGTTGACTTTAGTAGGAATTGATTAAAAACATCCATAGCTTTAGCTGAACAACGACGGATGTATTTTATCGTGATACGACATTTTCTTTCCTAGCCATCGGGCTAGATTCCACCCTTAAGTGTGTAAATTTGTCGCAAAACACGGCAGCATCACTTGAGAGCCAGTGTACTAAATCGTTACTTAACATCAGGTAAAATCAGTTCAAAGCGTTGAAGTTATACATTAGATAAAAGGCGTCTGTCTATGTGTCCGTTAGTTGTTAGTTAGTTTCGAGAGCAAGTGAACATCCTATTTTTAAATCGTAGATATATTCTCTGGTTACGTTTTAGTATTTATTATCTTACATTAAATAATATGAATTAGTATGTAGGAAAAGTTATCAGAATCCTTACATTATCAAAAGTATATACGTTCGTCTGTCTGTTACTATATGCGAGTTTCCTAACTAATTACAAATCGTCCAACTACCATGCTGAAGCTTCATTATGATACCAAAAGCACTGGCTTATTGTAAGAGTGGATCCCAAATAAGCCTATACATTGTTTCGAGCTTGCTGAGATTGAGGAAAGGCTATGCTACTAATAGTACTAATAATATTAAAAACCAAAACATTCAAACAATAGTTTAAGTTGAACAACATAAGAAAACATTTGTTATTGATAGCGAAACGATCGCTTCTACCTCAGATCACCCCAGCACATATAATCCAATAACTTGATATATATTTTTTTATTGGTCGTGATGGATTGATTTTCCATTGGGCATCGGAGTGAGTTTATTTTCCGTCTCCCGTTCGCGTCCGGCCATTCTTTGTTATGTCGTTTGATCAAATATGAAATAGGTATTATGCCTGCATTTAGTTTTTTATATTCGTTTTTTACTATGAGCTCGTTTATGTAGGAAATTATACGTTGCATTACTTTTTTATATATACAAAAAATCAAATTAACGATAAGAAAACGTTTATAAATTGTAAAATATGATATAAACACTTTGTACATTTTTTAATATATATAGTGGTCACTTCCAATCGAAATGGGGAGCGACCTTTGTTGTGTTCTGCGAAAATTACAATATCTACTGAACGAAGATCCAGTGACAGTATTGTTACAAATGAAGGGTCTCCTCACCTTTATCGCCGCTGCAAGTTCGCTGGTCGGCGCCAACGTAATTGCAATGGGTTGCGAACGATGTCGTAAATCATAAACTAAGCGTATGTCCAGCAATATCCACAATGTACGACGATTTCACACAACGCTGACACGTGTGTACGCAAAGGATTGTACGACAAGTCTCGGAGTAGCGGGAGCGAGGCGCCGGTTGGTGGCCTCGACAAAACGTACCACTACCCTCACTAGATTTATTTTACAACAACAAAAAGAAAAATTAAAACTACCTAACCTAATCGAACGATCTATATTTATAATTGCGCGACTACAACATATAGTTTTAGTTACAAAATTGACAAACAGATAAAAAAAAAAAAAACGTGTTTTACAACTATTTTACTTATTTTTTATTACATTGTTTAGACGTTTTAAACAGAAAGTTATAATAGTAATTTATTAAAAGCTTTCTTGAATTGTTTATTTTTAAGTGATTTGTCAATTTGACGTGTACGATTCGGAGACTCCTAGAAACTAGAGACTCCTTCTTAGATCGCCACTGGGCCTATATACCACGGTTTGGTAAGCTTGAATATACAGTTAGTATTGATTATCGATCCTGGTTTGTTTTATAAGTGCGCACTGGTTACAATACAATCGCATCCAATTGTCCTATTACTCCCCTGACTGCGGGATCTACACTCGCTGATCTCGGAACTGGACTCGCCGATATGGCGGAGTTTCCCACAGCATGCTATATCATTTACCGAGTATCTATTAATATATTAATAACAATTTTTTTAATAGAATTTGTATACTTATTTATAGTTTAATAGTGGTAGTACTGCTGAGAAAAGTAATGATTTCGATTCAGCCGATGTCATGATGTTTTGTAATAATGCCGCTAATGGGCCCTCTTTTATTGTTCAGTGTTCAAAACGTGCAAACGAAACTGCTACTCTGGTCATAAAATATTATTCGTTGAGTTGTAAAATGTAAATGTTCAGCAAATATCTATCAACATATAACTAAATACCAAGCTTTCCTTAATTTAATTAACCAGAAAACTAAATTAATAGAACAATTTTGATGTAATTGGTGGTCTTCAAATTTAATTCTAACTAAAAACATATCGCCGATATACAGAAGTAATTTTAAAGTTAACAAATTCAAAAGGCGTTTTACAGTACTCAGTTTTACAGTTAGACGGGATATTAGTTATGAATTGGTTTTACTGAGGTGTTGATGCCTGCCAGAAGCTAGAATGTAGGTAACTAGTTCATATTGCGAAGCAGATGGTGATTCGATAAAAATGTCAAACAGAATGTATAATATGTACACAGCAGTGACGTTTATGCAAAGAGTGCTAGGCGGTGTGGTACCAATATCCGTTATGTCAATCGACTTGCCTGCAGCATGGAACACTGGAGATACTGATGTAGTGCATCGTGTTGCCATTTGTATACAAACTAAAAACGGGTTTTATTTGATTTTTTCTAAAATTCACATAATTCACGTTTTTAGTTACGAAAAAACGTTTATTACGATGTCATAACGATATATCAGCTTGAAGGTTTTATCGATATTTTTATGGATAATTTTGATTTATACTATTTAATATAAGTGTCTTTCTTTTCAGAAATTTGCATTCCTGAAGCAGTTCTGTAAATAATATAGGAATCTGTGTCTATTAAGAACATCGTAACTATTCAGCATTGTAGCCAGTTTTGTAAAGATGTTTTAATATTCGATACATTTTTGTTACTTTATGTAGTTATTGTATTTATTTTATTGTTTAAATTCTTTTTTTGGTTATGACCTTTTTGATGAATGCATGAACTCATAATATCAATACTTTGTACGAACTGCAATACATTTTAATTGTATTATGTAATTATGCTTTTAAGTGTTTTTTGATATAGAATTTAAATAGTTTTATATGTACAAAAACCGTATGAAAAATCTAGATACATTATTAATTTCAAATATTCTAGTTTACAATTGAAATTTAAAAACAAACTCTTTAGTTTTACAAAAAAATATACACCTAACAAAATACATTTTTTTTTTTTAAATTTGGTTTTAACTTTTGTATGTAAAATGAATTGTAACCGTGATTTTACTTCACACCTAGCAACCATAAGACGTCACTCATGTAGACGTCCATCTCATGTCGGAAGCGTTTCACTCGGAGTGCGATCGAACAATGGCCACACGTGGCGCGCCTCGCGTGTTTCGCTGTCAACTATCTTGAGGGATAATGCGCTCGGCGAATGCTAGGGGAATATAAACAAACATATTAAAGCCATTATACCGCCACTTTCGGTGCACTGTCAGCAACCTAACACAGTGTTTGGGTGTCAATTTAATTCGCATGTCGGAAGCGTTTACCTCGTCTACACGCGATCAAGGCTTGCCCTAGCTATCTTGTGTAATTTGCTATTTGATAGCCTTGTTTAGGTTATAGTCTAAAGTGATATGTTTGCGCAAATATATTTATAGTCATTATTATAAAAGGCAGTCAGTCTGTCTGTCGACAAAAATTTTGCACCATCAAATCAACAGATATTCAAGTACTAAAATTACATCGAATATTGAACAAATATATTTAATGGTTGACGTTTCACGTTTCCTTTATGTATTTCACTTCCGATAAAACAAATTCACAAATTCAACATTTATATCACGCTTCAAGATTTATGTTAATTTACTTTGCTCACCAGTGGGAATGTAATAAAAAGTACGCTAAAGAAAGATAGATGTGAGCTTCTCGTATATATTTATCGTATGAGTTCTATCTCACGTGATGTTAAGTGACGATGTAAGTTACCTGAGATTGTAGCATGTTAAGCTTAGAGGTACAGGTGATGCTGTCGAAATACACATGTCGACTTGAGAGTGGTAGTTAGTTAGATTTGGTTTTTCGCGATGTTATTTTTTAATTAAGTCTCAAGTTAATTGTAGTATTGAAACAGCGATTGATCTATCTTATGTTCAAAGACACTGCCACTCGCAAGTCAGTTCACAGAGAGAATTTTTATTTATTTCCAAATGAAATTCAACTCTACCTGAGTAGCTCAAATAAGACAGCTTAATAATAAGCTACTTAACGTATAAAAAAATATAAAAAAAAATTGTTCCGAAAATTGACAAACATCATACGTGATATTTTAAAAGTTAAAAATAATTTGCACTGCTTGTAGTCCTTGTCCACCTAAATAAAATAAAAAAAAGACTAACAAACTTGCAAAATATCTCTCATACAACTCTTAAAAATAAATCAATTTGTAACAGCGTTCTGTGACTGTAAGTGCAGCGACATACGGAAGTAATCTATAAATCGTACTAATGCCTGGTCTGTGGTATGTATACATCTCTTGTTTTTTTTTTTTTGACCTAGCTAACGCTGTTGACCGGAAGGGCCTTTACAGCTTCACCGAACTTTACATCTCTTGTCACCCCTTTGGTCACGATACTCTCTGTTAACGTAATGTAAACCGGTTTAACTTTGAATTAGCGCCATCTATTAACGACGTTTGGTAACTAAAATTACATCAAAGTTTTAGGTATTATTTATCACAATAGATCTCACTAGGTCGCAGTGATACAGGACTATTTAAGCCTGCATAGTCCCCTTTTCGAATAATAGGTATTCTAATATAAAACTTTTATTATCGTATTTATTTATTTATACATAATCCTTATATGTTGTAGCTGACTCGGTGGCGCAGTTGTATTACGGTGTGATTGCCGTTCTGAGGTCTCGGGTTCGATCCTCGGGTCGGGTTTTTGGAGTTTGGAATTTGTGCCCGATATGGCGACAGGCTCGCCCCCTGTCACATCTGGGACAGAACTAAGCTCGGCGAAATGTGGGTGGTGTAGTTCGCTATTTCACCTCTGCCTAACCCTTCGGGGGTAACAGGCTTGAGCTTATGTTATATTATAATCCTTATATAATATTAAAAATTTAACATTTATCTTATCATTTGTTTAAACAGATTTTCTTTTTTTAGTATATTCTTAAGGTGTAAGTGGCAATTCATTGATTACGTATGGATGATTGACGATTTTTGAGGCCCTTAACTCCATGTAAAGATACATAAGATTTCTCGAACCCCTCCTTCCTCTTCTTACGTAAGATTCAAACTTGTTTTAATGTTATTAATATATATTACATTTAAAATTGATGAAAATAAACATTATTTAAGATTATAAAATTTTAATAAACGTATAAGTTTGTCAAATAAGATGTAAATCGAAGTGCATATTATGGAATGAAGAAAAACATTCAGCATCCGAAATATAAAAAGATTTTCATTAATAAATTTCGACTTACATAAGAATGGGTTCTACTCCCTTCTCCCCAAGATAAGGGCATGTATAGGTTTCCTTAACCCCTTTCCCCTTGGGGACCCTTACGTAATTAATGAATGTTTTCATGTCATGAATTCATGTCAATATCAGGTGTCTTCACGGTTTTGTAAACATTTTCTGTTAGCAGTATATCTGAGTATATATCTGTGTGTGTGTGTATTTTTCTATATTTATCACAGCATCGATTGTTTCGATACGCAATGTACCGTGTCATCTATAAATACAATATGAAACCAGTGGCCCAGGACTTTGATCACGGCAAAATAACTGTAAATATTAAAGACAATAAAAATACACTGAACTGAATTTCACATTTATCAAGAATAATTTACACAGTAACATATTTTTTTAAATCTCGAGACACGAATCTATGAATAAATATTTGGTTCGGTTTGATAACGGTGGTAAAGAAAAATTGGTATAAAGGTATGAACTGCTATCAAGGTATAAACTGGTATATATCGGTACAGTGATGTTCTGGCAGATGCGTTTTAAAAACTATATCTATTTATACAGTATGGTTGATATTCCTTTGATAATTTTACTTCAAACGTTTAGCTGTCACCTCTTTTAGAACTGATAAATATATTGTGACGCACTGTAAAGAAATAAAATGGAAGGAAAGCAAGGGAGAAAGAACGCCGTTTGCTTGTCTGGCATTCATTAAACAAATCTATTATAAACAACCCAATTGATGTAAAAAGGGAGATTTAATCTTTCTAATCTGTTCTGGAATTCATTAGTTTTACTATATAAGGAGATCGCGGGTCGATCAAGTCGGTTCATTTTGATTTGAACGTAAGAGCGAAGAATAAGAAGGGAACTGGAAGCGATATACAAGTACTACAAGTAAATAATGAATAGTGTTGTGTAATTTAAGACAATAGTGTTGTTATACTCGCGTTTGTGACTAATAAACTTTAGTGTAAAAATGATATTTCAATTATTCAAAGACGTTTTATTATAAATAAATAGGTATTGATAAGAAAATAAAAATAAACTAATGTACACTACTAATAGATAGATAAACGAATACAATAATGAAATATCTAATTTATAATCTTATATGTAATAAGCAATGTTTATTCTCTATGCCAAACCTGTTCAATCATTTTATCAGTCGGGCCAAACGGACGGTTTAGAATTTTTTTTTCGGGTCATTAACTGTTGTTGCTGTTAACTATAATAGGATATTGTTCCTTATTTTGATCCTTTGATGATAATATAGTTTTAGATTTTTTTTAGATAGCGTTAAGTGTCCTAAAAAGTTCAAGTTCAAAGTTTAAATTATAAATTCCCGCACGAAAACGCGAGCCTCCATGTTGCTTTAGTTCGTGACGTCGCTGATCATCAACATCCTAGGGATATCGATTGTTTCCGAAAAACATCGATTTTTAATTCACCTTATGCCAAGAAAAAATCTAAATGAAAACTATAGCAAGTAACCGATACCTATAAATAATCATTGTTATTTCAGACATAGCTTTTGTTGTAATATATTGTTTACGCCAGGCGTTAAATTAGGTGTTGATAGCATTAATAGGTCACAAATATGTTGTTCAGTTACTAATATGCGGTATTTATTTTATACACAACTAAGATCCAAGCAGAGGTATTCATAAACATCTTCTGTTAGTGACCGCGTACGCAAGATTCTTAACTTGGTGGGAATATACTTTGCCTGCGCGGGCCACTCAAAAATCGTAAGCGGGCCACATTATGGTCCGCAGGCAATAGGGTTAGCACCCAATTATTATGAAAATTGTTCTGCATACAATAAGATTATTCCTTTTTATTTCCACAGCATTGCAACGCTTGCCATTAGTGTAAAATGAATTATAGTAAATAAATAACATTGCATCTTTATACTACCATTTCTATTTCGCCTTTAAATTTTTATGGCTTCATTTCCTTTAAATTTTTTCTACATGGAAGTAGTAAACACCAAAATAAATATTGGTGTATAAGCTAATAGTAGTATTTTACTTTACTTCATAATGGTAGTAATTTTGGAGCTATTAATGAAGCGTATAACAGGTTTAACAGGCATCGTTCATATCTCTATCTCGATAAGGTATTGCCTTAAAAGCGCAATAGCACGAATTCGCGGATACGCTCGACTCACGGTACAGGCATCGAGTAAAGGTTTAACATACTGCACTAACATCCTCAATAAGTTGATTACTTGCTTTTGGAAGTAGATAGAGAGAAAAGTAATTAGTTATTTTACCTGAAAAAAATAAACATACGAGTTGTTATTTTTATTTAATTCTACAGGTGTCCTACGAATTTTATAGGGATTGGTCCAGTGACCGGTGCCTTCGGGCTCAGTTCAAGATGAACATACTCTTGAGATTTCAAGATGATAAACTGTGGCCTATGTAGATAGGGGAGACCTATGTCCAGCAGTGGAATTTGGCTGAATGAATGGATGGATGGATGAAAATTGTGGCAGGAGGAATAAGTTTCATCCCACTTGTCAAACGGCAGAGTGAATGCACGCCGAGCCAGCTATTGCACCTTTGTTTGTCCTTTTTGAAATCAGAGGCATATCGGCAGGAGTGTGGTTTGCCATGTGATTAACTGCCAACCAGATAGGCCACAAAGAACACACAAGCACACAAACATTTCGTACCCCAAAAGGCGATTTCTGGGTAAAGGCTTATTAAACATCTGTAATGTTAACGAAACAAATGGAATCTTAAACAGCACCGGGCAACAATTTCATTAATTGTCAAAGTAAAGTTGCATGCACATAATCCAATTTAGGTGTAAACTCGAGACAGGGGAACTCTGCCCTAATGCTTATGGCATATCGCAAAATAAATCTTAGCACTCGGCAATACGACGTTACGTTTTACCAAGCAGAAAATTTACATAGGAATTTAATTACAGTAATCTTTTAAAGGAGCTTAGTTACAGTGTTCTAGATGCGGGGGTGTGGATTCGTATTGATTTTTTTTTCATATACATTACAAATTAACACCTACAGAAACCTACTGCTTTTGATATAATAAAATGCTTCTGCTCTTTTTTGATGGCCGCATATTTGCGGTAATCCTATCTATATTATTGACTGTTAATTTAAACATCCATCCAAGAGAACCCCAGTTTTCAGTAAACTGTATTGAATTATTATTATAATCTACTAGCTTACTATTAAATACCTATCATTTATAACGCATAGTACTTTATTATTCATAAATTGCTTGAATATTTCTGTTACAGTTATGTTGTATAGTGTGTGACGGCACTAGAATACCACCACCACCACCCTTTCCTATCGCGTAGGATTTCGTAAGAAGCAACAGAAGGGAAAACATGACTATACATATAAGCTAGGACCGTATGTGGCGGTTAACCATCAAAAATAGGATCCCCAAGGAGGGTTGACGTCAGGCAAGCGGCAGGTCGTTAAATAATTAGCCAAAACTTGAAACAATTGGATTCGAAGAGGAAGACATGTTGCGCCGACCCCATGTAAAAATGGGATAAGGGCAGGGAGATGTTTTGTTGTATAATGCTACATTTTACCATTAAAATTATTTCAATTTAATACTAGCTAGCGTCTGTCGGGTTCGCTGATCTTAAATCAATGATAAGTAATTCGAAAGAAAGTAATTCGACGAAGATATGTAACAAAATAAAGTTAATTTCCTTTTTATATAAAAAATGTTATTAAGTATAAACATATAAATATGTACATTTATACTTACGTGTATGTGAATATAGGTAAGGAAGCGTATCCTCTTAATGTAACTGATCATATATATAATGGACAGTATTAGTATTGAATAGGAATAAGATTAAATATATAATTTATAAACATCTATTAACTAAAACTTTAATTTAAAATAATAAAACAACTTTAAAGTATCAACGCTTTTGTACTAGAGACCAGTTGCAAATTTATTCAATACACTCATTCCCCACTCAGGTAACATCACGGTAGATAATAATATTTTAGTTTATATGAAAACTATATAATATAATCCCTAACGTGACGAGATAAAGTATAATTTTGTGAGTAGTATCTATGTCAAAAATCATCTCGATTTAAGTGGAATTTGCATCGCAGTGAACGTTAAGTGCGCGGACGTTTCCAGTGTCGTGTGGCTTTAGAATAATCACCACTTATTTTGCATTGCATCCCGGAGTTTCTGCATTTATAAAACGAAACAAACATATATTACAGGGATTAGTTGAGTTATTTATTAATCGTGTTTTTTATAGTAACACTTCTGAAACGGCATTCATGAATAATCATTATTATTAAGAAATTTGAAAAAGGCATTTTCTAAATGGATCTACTAAAAAGTTGCAAAACCTCTTGTAATCATCATTTGGTATTTTGTTTTGATGATGATGTTATGTCTCAGGAATATACCATAATAATATTTAAATCGAATAGGTATATGATATCGTGACATAACTTGATGTCTCCAAATATAGTATATTTCCATCTCAATCTCTAGAGTTATTGCAACAAGAATTATATATCCGTAAGATACTGGCAATGATCGGGCATCACACGTAATGACTTGCTATTTCTGTGGACACCATCGGTTTGGTCGAAAAACAACGCAGGATCTAGGTATGCCTGTTTCAGATTCAAGTGTGTCTCAGACGATGCAGTATCCATGGTAATACGGATCTGTTTTTGACCATCTGAGAAAGACGCTTTAGTCCTCAATCGGAAGAAGCTTTTGGCAAAATTTAATTCCAAAATGAACGTCCAACTTCCACTAGATGATTTCAATAATTTAGATGGAATAAGTCACAATAATATACTAACATTACGTATAAACGTGTATCTTAATAAAATACCATTATGTTAACACTTCCTTGCAAAGCCATAAAGGTCGTAAAATAAATTACATTTACTGTATACGTGGACAAAGAAAAACTGCGTATTGTTACTATGTACTTATTTAACTTATTTTAAAGCGGAAGATTGTTCCATTTGATAAAATTTATTCTCGTTTCAATGTTAAAAGTTTTTCGTATATTCATTTCGTTACATTTTGTACCGAATATCTTTGAAATTTATTTTTATTATCAACAATTATTTAGCGACTTTTTACTATAATCTTATATCAAGCTGAATGACGATACACCAGAAAGGGTTCGAATTTAGCAGAATAATTTATTTACGTAACTTATTGTGGCAAATTTATTAATCCCTAGTTTACATATAAAAAAAAACAGTAAATTGTAAGGCGTTACCTGTTGACGGCTATACCAGTATCAACTTTATCATAGTCGCCAGCCTCTATCACTTAAGTGATAACACTGTTAAAAAAATATACTTCTTAACGAAGTAACATAAAATTAAAATAGAAAGATTTTTTACACGATATAGGTATAGTACTTTGACCACTATCTCACCTAATGTTAAATGATGATATGGTCCAGGATAGTAAACACACCAAACCTCGAGGTACTAGTTCATGTGATGCTGCCGGAACACACCTATTGGTATTTGGCGACAGGTTTTCAAACTTGAGGGTAGTATCTACGCAGGCGGACATTATAGAAAATGCCCTACCATCATGATATGGTTTCCTTACAAAGTTTTTTCTTCACCGAAAGCTCAGGCTGATTTTAGAGTTGGATATGTGGATTCGACCCCGCGTCCATTGACGCGTAATTCGACCGCAGTATCCACTCCGCGATCATCGCTAGTTATAGTAAGAGGACATTGCATGATTATCATGCATGCGCGTATCTATCATATGAGTGTAAATTTAATACATATTTGCGTGCAAAAAGTCAAAGATTATGCCCTTACATTTAATTAAGAATAAAGGAGAAATGTTGGTCACTTTATTAGCTAGTCTATATAGGTAACTAGTAATATAATATTGGCAAAATGCGGATGCTGTTGTTGTGTGGTGCCGGTTCAGAATAGTACCACCTCTCATCTTCCCGTGGGTGTCGTAAAAGGTGACTAAGGGTTCAACCAAGGGAAGCAGCATCCTTACTGCAACCAACCACAAACTACTGCAAACTGCACTACTACCCTTCTGCAAAACGTGGCGATTATCGCAATTGCTGTCTAACGAAGGACACAAATCATTGTGGAGATCTTTGGGAGAGACCTATGTCTAGTAGTGGACGTCTTCCAGTTAAATTAATGGATGGATGGATGGATACGGTTCTATGGAAAATCGCTGGTAGGTTTTGTTACACTTTGAATTTGATTTCAACTCAATAATCTTTATGTTTACAAAGTATAACTATAATGAATATCTGTCGGTCATATATTATCGTAGATTTGGGAATCTTTTAATACTTGGAAGTATTACCCTTATTAGTTCCCTTTGAACGTTAAACGTGAAAAGAGGTGTTACCGTTTCAGTTCATTTGTAATACGATCATTAGTTAAGACCATTTCTTCAGCAAACAAGTAATAAATAGTGACTGAAACATCTCATATAAGTAGAGTATTGAATAGTACGTATGTATGTATATACTCGTATATAGTAAGATAGGTCGATATCCTTAAAGGAAACAGTTCTTGAGAACATTTCAAAGCTTCACCCTCCATTTATTCCCATTTTTCCCATCTCGTGCTCATTCAGAGCATTTCCTTTCGTTTACTTGTTTTTGCTCACTCGCAATCTGTCTTCGTTTCACTGTTTTGTCAGAGCTTAAGAATACTCCAAGGTCGTCTTAGGTCGCACCTCGCTTTATCTTACAAACATAAGAAGATCTTCCAATGATACGATTTTATTGCGCAAACGAGTTCATTGTTAATTTGAAATTGTATAATTGAATTGGTTTCGAGTGTTTCTCATTGTTATGTCAGTGATTTTAATGATATTACAAAAGAAATCATTGTGTTAATTGTAATTTCTCGTGCAAAGATTTATGAAGTAGATCATGCGAGTTATGTATAATTGTCTAATCGATTATTCGGCATGTCAACGTGCAACCATAATTTTACACAAAGTCCATAAAGCAAGAGCTCTGAGAACGCAATTATAACTACTATTACTTAAAACGTAACTTTACACTTCGATGATCTCACAAAGAATATTTCAAATATTCCTGAGCGAGGTTATTAATGGTTTAATCTTATGATTATTTTGATTACAAACATAGCTTCTTTCTACACTTAGGAGTTATATAAAATAACAGTTAGTAACAATAAATAACTTTGATTTGTGATGTGATTTAATTTGTTTATTAATATCATTGAAACCGGACCGTATTCTTTCGACATAAATTTAAAATTATTGTGCATTATGGTGTAAATATTTCGTCGTCATTTTAAATGAGTTTAAAAGGCATATCTTTTTTCGATGAATGCAAATGTATTTACGGTAATGTATCATGCATATGTATTGTTGTGTGAATTTTAAATAATTACAAGTGAAACATCATTTCGATCGGCGAATGCAGACCACCGGTACGTCGCAAAGCGGCGCGGTGTGTTGTGTTTCGCGTTCATTTGCGTAAATGGACGGTATAAAATATTCATTGGATGAATGTTTGTAAATGAACTACAGTAATGTTGCTCTTTTATTTTATATTTTTTTTATATTGTGAAACTGTAATGTACACTTGAACTCATCATCTTCCTACCCTTATTCCATTTAAATTAGAGGTCGGCACAACTTGTCTTTCCTTTCCATTCATCTCTATTTGAGATCACATCCCCATTCGCTCACTTTCTAAGTAGATTATTTTTCTCACAATTCATTCATCTTTTCTTTGTTCTCCCCTATAACCGTTTACATTGATATACAATACCTATTTAACAACATCCTCTTCCTCTCTGTGTAAAACATGTCTATACCAGAATAGATGACTGCTCTTTAACTTCTCTGTTACTGGAGCCACTTTTATACTTCATGTAATGAGTTCATTCCCAATTCTCACCATTCTTATTACCCGACGCATCCATTTGAACTTTCGAATCTCAGCTGGATGCAGTCTTCTTTCTTCCGTCACCTTTATGGGCCAACATTCTGATTCAAGAAAGACGGCATGCTGTAATACGTTCTTGTAAATCTTCCCCAACAATTTAAGTGGGATTTGTGCATCACACGTGGTAGCTGTAACCTGCCACCATTTAATCCGTGCTGCGTTAATTCTGTGCTTTACAGCCCGGTCTATTTCACCATTGCTTGGCAAAAGTTAGCCGAGGTACTTGAACTTGGAGTAGATTGGTATTGGAGTGCCATCAAGCGTTATGACAGGCTTGAGGTGGCGCCGAAACCGTTACAACTGTCACTTGAACTAATAGTCATTAGTAATTGGGATTTATGTCAATAACAGGTTAATATTTGTATGTGCTTATGAGTTGTGTTAACACAATTTTCCGAGCGGGTTCATACATATTACCGCGGTTATTACTAGTTTGGGGTCTTTTAAGTATTATGTCAGTAATAATTAGGGGCGCAGGGCTCTATGCTTTGTTTATTTCTGACGACATAAAGGGCGGGGGGCGAGTCTAAGTGTTGAATAAGTAGCAATGTTACTTATTTTATTAAAATTATGCTAATGTTTACGTTATCAAGGTTAGGGAGGGAGGGGGAGGTATGAGCTTTGCTTACTATTCCTGACAAGGAGGAGGGGACAGTTAAAAATTCTGCATACGTAACACTATATGTACAAAGTCATAAAATGATTTCTCTAAGCGATATTTGTAGCGTAGCTATAAGAACATGCTCCTATCAAATATATTAAAAAAACAGTTGAGAAACCAAAAAATACAACATATAAAAAAAACGACGACTAGGCAACGTAGCGAAAAAAGTTTCCGAAACCTCACGGGATGGAGTGAGATGAATAAAGGCTAGTTGGACAGCCGTTTGGCGGGAAGACGTGTCGCGTTCGCTCCTCAGGGAGAGGACGTAATTTCACGGTACAGAGCCCCCTCGTTTTAACGTGTTCTCTGAGAAACAAAAAAACAGCAAAATTATATCAAGGTGTAGCTTTGACTACGTTCCGTGGAAATTCAAACAGCCACCAACAATAAATTTACCTTAGAATCTCGTTTAAAATCGTAGAAAAAAAACTATAAACAGCATCTCCTTCTTGTTGTTAGTTAATTGCACTCTGCGATTTACATTTCAATTTCATGTCAACGTTTCCACTCTCCAGCAAAACCGCACCTCAGAATAAACGTTTCGTGTAATAATTCCAATACACTTCACCAATGCATAATTTTTAATCAAACTATATCATATAAAATGCCATTAAAATTACACAATATAGGGTTAAATACGCAATAGCTGCTATATGACAGACTGAGAACTTGCCAAAAACCCAAATTTCTAAGGAAAAGGCAACGACTATATAGCCAAGAATGAAGTTACGAACACCTTTCAGACAAATGCCTAACAAAATGGGTGCCCTTTGTTAGAAATTTTAAGGAGTTTCTGTGACGACTTAGAATTCACACTCCCTGTTATTATTTTCGACACACTTAAAATATATAACGTAAATGCCAACCAAAATACTATAACATAATACGCTCTTACAACAAACATAAACTATGACGTAATAAACTGAGATATAGCAAAAAAAAACAATAAAATACTATCAAAAGATATCATAATTACATAACTTAAAAGTACTTCACAAAGGAAGTTCAATAAAAGCTTTTTAGGTAATTAGTGTCAGGTACCAACATGGTTCCAAAGCACTTTACCGATGTACCTGACAATAAGTTTAAGCACTATGTCAAACAGGTTTTACTGTACAAAGGTTATTATTTATTATAGGTGGATATTATCATTACGCGAACGATAGTGATGTTACGCTAAAACTGGTTATTGTTATCATGAATTGTATAATTTATATTATTATACTTTACAAAATATGTAAAAAAAACAGAACGAGTTTATTACCGGCTCTTCTCGAAGGGTTGTTTCCGAACTGGTGGTAATTTTATGACGTTCATAAGCGCCTTCCCAGAGCCTAAATTGAGTAGCATCTTATACTGTTAATACACGCACGGACCGGACCGCGAACATGATATGTCAAGCGCCTGAGGTCATCATTCGCCTGAGTACGGATGGGGAATAAGATTTAAATAAAATCGATTATTTGAATCGATTCACAAAACATCGAGACCTAAGAGATCTATATTTTTCAATTTGTTTTATTTTACTTTTATTCGTAAATAGTATTCTTCTAGTGGTCGAAATTAAACTATAATCATCATTATTGCAAAAACTGTTTCCATTTTTTTTTATTAAATGTAATAAAAGTTATCAATAGCAACTAAACAAAATAAGAAAAACGCCTAACCTACTAAGGAAAAATGACATTGAACTATTTTATTTTTGCCTATTTACAGATGATCATTATATTATAGAAAACAAAAATGACACTCTAATAATAATTACTTTATTCGTTTGAAAGATCGATTTTTTGGGCCTCGATGTTTTGTGGATCGATTCATCAAACTTAGATATGAATAGATTCAAAAATCAATCTTTTTTAGACAGTATTTCCATCTCTACTCAGGGACCTGATAACATCGGCCGCCCGCCGTACTATGTACGCGGTCCAGTCCGTACGTGTATTAACACCATTATTTATTTTTTAGACATCAATAGAATTAACAGTACTATGAAATAAATACACTTTTATAATGATACAAAAAATGATTTTTTATAAAAACGTAGTATGTTCCTAATTTTTGTTAAAACTAACTCTGATGTTAATTTAGGTATGAAGCCATAGTCTTCTATCAATCCATAGGCCATGGTCATAATATATTATGCCAATTATTACAACTATGAACGAACAAACTAATTGCATTCTATACACTTTTCCAATCTGAAAGGTCGTTATTAGGTACATTCTGCACAATATATATGTGTTTTTAAAAAAATTCTTTGCTATCACTTATATATTCGTGCACTATTTTTTTTATTTTATAGCTTTTATTCTTACGTAATCTACACCGAGACCGGAATAAGTTCTGTAGGTGAAATAAATACATTATTTTATATTTACATTGTTTGATTTATTAATTTTTAGAATTTGTAATCTGGCAACTACCGTAAATGGACGCACTGGACACAGATCTCCACCATTAAGGTGGGGATTGCCATAATCGCCACGGTTGGCAAGTGGGTTGGTGACCGCAGTAAGGTTTTTTTGGTACCCAAGGGATGCTGCTGCCCATCCCCTGGTTTATCCCCTTAGTCGCCTTTTATGTTAAATAAAACTACAGATTTATTAGTCTAGATGTAAGATTTTATAAATGTATTTTGAAAGGTTTGATTGGGATTTGTACAGACGTAATACGATATTATCTATTCTAAAGAAAAAAGTTTTTTGAAATGAAGTTTTTACTTCGTATGAAATATATACTTTTGTTTAATGTACAATGACCTTTATTAACGGCCGTCGTCGATTGAAGCCCAGGAGTATTTTCTTACGGGAGAGTAAGGGATTCAATAAACTATTGAAACGCGGTTCTCCTTTACAATTGCACGTTGCGTGTTGGGAATAGAGTCCTTGATTACAGAGTTATATAAACCAATGAGAAACGTACGAACGATTGTTTTGCGGATATTCCTTTGGGTATTTCTGGATGTAGTAATAATTGAAATAAATCTTTATATACTTATATATATATATATATATATATATATATATATATATATATATATAAATCTTCTGTGCGCGTGTATGTGACTAAACTCTTAAACGGTTGAAGCGATTTTAATGAAAGGTTTTGTGTGTATTCCTGAGGAATTGAGAATGATTTAGATTCACAATTTGGTTCGATTTATTTTTTTATAGATGAGAAGCGAACGAAGTCACGGGCACAGCAAGTATACAATAAAATTTTTATTTTCTAGTGAATTACTGGTATATAACATAGTATAGTACTTTATACATAATTGAATGATATTGAAGCGATCATGGCACAGTCGGTAGTGCGGCCGGAATCCCCGTCAATGGACTCGGGTTCAAACCCGAAACGCGAATTTTCGGTGACGAAAAACATCGAGAGGAAACCATAGCATGGTGGTAGGCCATTTTCTAATAATGTTTGAAAACCTTAACATTTAACATCAGGTGAGATTGCGGTAAAAGCAGTGAGGCTATACAGTGTTAAAAATGTAGTTGTAAAATTGTTTATTTAAATTGGAGTTTTAAATATAATGAAGAAGCTAAAAGTACTGTACTATTATTATTTAATTATTATTATCTTTAGCTAGTTAATATATTATTAGTAGGTATAAAGTCAATATAAATTCGTAGTTTATTTAATTTTAATTCCTGTTTAAAATTTAATCAAAACTATTATTGAAAAATTTAGCAAATAAACTGTTTCTAAAATATTTTAATAACAAATTTTAATATTGACCTAAATCGCATCAATATAAAAAAATGACACATAGTATTAAAAAAAACTAAAAAACACACTTTTATAGAAAATTCAACAAAAAAATAGAATACAATAAAATCCTTTTTTTCTCTCTTATTTACACTAATCATAATTAAAATTTCATTTTCTATGTTTTTTTTGTTGGATTTACTTTACAATCTTGTTTTATTGATTTTTTTTTTATTATGTCGTAATATAGTCATTTCATTAAAGCATTTACGAGTAGTCATATCGGCGCAAAGACGCTACCGGATATCAGATAATACAAATCGCTAATCCTAAAAATCCTGGTTAGGATAACGGAAATAACTCTTTACAATATTGAACTGACAACGGTCCTTGATAAGTATCCTAAATTTCGAGGCAATCCGACATTTTGAAAGGGGTCAAAATCGTGTTCAAAGTTTACCTTACATAGGCACATACTAACATACGTATGAAACGAATAAAAGCGTAATAAAAAGAGTTTTTTGTACTGTGAACTAAATTGATTAACTAAATTAAATTGTACCTATTTATATATAGGTACTATAAACTTATTTTTAAATAAAAGTCATTTTCGTTCTATGCTTATTTTTAGTGAGAAAAATAGTTCAAAAAAATTTACATTATCATGGATTAGTAATGATATTAAGGTTGGTTTTACACTAGAGATATATTCCATAATGTCGAGTAAAATAAAACCACATTCTACATAGCTGTCTGTCACATCGTCTTATTTATGTTCGTAGAACAAACTAATATAGCGGTCGCATTGTTCTGAACCGCAGTATCGTGACCAAACAGAGATGACATGGCTTAACCCCGTCGAACAAACGATGCGGTTTGTAAAACCACGGGCTCTATCTTATCTTAAGATTAAATGAAGATAGGTACACCGCTCCCGACACTATTTTGGTTAATACAATTTTGTATTAATCTACAAAGTCAAAATAGGGATGGCAGGACAATGTGTTCGATTGAGTCTTGTTGCGGGGTAGTAGCGTAATTGAACTTGGGTTAATTATAACCACCGTACACTCGTGAAAAAAAAACTCGTCATAGTGACTCGTAGAACGCGTCATGTTCAGGCTGAAAGTAAATATCCAGGTCTATTTAGAGACTTTACTCGTAGTAGACTTTATTTAAGAACAGATGAAGTGCAGTATTCTGTTAGAAGTAAACTTAACAAGACTCTTTTTTATAGTTTTTAGTCTAATCTGATGCTAAGTATGAGCTAAGGCCTAATACGCTAGTTGTTGGTTTGGTGCTTGGAAACGTATTTTATAATTAGAAAATACTCTTCCATAGTTCTATACTTCCTTCGCGATGCCTTTCTTCAAGAAAATCTCAAAGAAAAATTCAACCGCAAGAGACGTAAAAAGGAGAGAGTTAAATGGGAGTAAAAAAACAAGTTAAATGGGTTAAATCTGTAAAACTACATTTACGGTTTGTAAATTATACCTGACAGACAATAACATTGTCTTCTCGAGGGAACGTATGATTTTAATCAACACGCCAGCCTACGATTTACAAGCTATTTACGACTATTTCAATGACAAAAAGACGAGGTATTTACATTTAAATTAATCGTTAGAAATCTATATATATATATATTCAATTGTTAGATACAGTGTATGTTTTAATATGAAAGTGTTAATTTTTTAAAACTTTAAAACAAAATATTTCGAATAATAACTATAAATATTAAAAAAAATCCGTAGTAAAATTTTGCAATCAATATTGCATATTTTATTAAAAATGGATTAACCTATGTAAATTTGTTGATGAAAGAGATTGATCGTTAATATTGTCTTGGCAGACTATCCTTATGTAAATGTAAAAGGCAACTCTCTCCCTCTGTTTATTCTTTAGTGTTATTACAACTTGAGATCCAATGAACAGATTTACAAGATCATTTAGTTAATTAATTAGTTCCCTGGTCAGATTTTACTGTTTATTTTGTTACGTTAGAAAGCAAATGGAAAGCAATGCCGGTTATAATTAAATGAGCTGACATATTGAGGACAATAGTCATAATTACCATGAAAATGTTTAACTCAGAAATTGTTTTATATGCGAGTGAATCCGCGGGCACATCTAATACGAAATTAATGTAAAGTTAAATTGTATTTCTTTTTGTGTGTTACGTTAAAGTGACAGCCTCTTTATAGCTTAATAAAACCCCAGATCGTGCCATTTGTGGCTTACATTGCCGGCAATGTAATATAATATATTTTTTATGTTCCACATGCATAAGTGACGGAATCTGGTGGGATGTCAGTTTATTTACCATAATTTTGCATTAATCTATACTAATAAATAAAAATGAAGTGTCTGTTGTAATGTCAATTTTTTTTTACTAAATAGATATGAATGTACCATATACGATACCATAACCTATATCAAAATTACAATTTTTTAAATTTTTGTCTTTCTGCCTGTCTGTTTGTTCCGGGTAATCTCCCAAACAGCTTGATGGATTTTGACGGGACTTTTTTTGGTATATAGTTGAAGTTACTCCGGGTAAGTTAGGATAATTTTAATTTTCGAAAATAATTATGTATATATAATTGAATTGGATTTATATATATTTATGAATAAATATAATAATGGGTGACTCTTACTATTATTTCTTTAAAAAATGTGTTGATCTGGTTTGTTTTGATCTTGGCTAACTGCTTTGCGCAATTTTAACTTATTGACTAGTAAAGATGAGGATAATGTTAAGTTAGATAAGGAAAAATAGATTAAACACTGGATATAGTTTGTTTTGTGATTACACAATCGCAGTGGTAAAGCTTATTGTCTGCTTGGGTTACCAACCAATGCGATTTTTACGTACCTACTCGATTGATATTATATCCGACCAAACAAACTATGCCATATTGACTAGGTTTTCCACTTTAATTGAATTAAATTTATGAGAAATATTTTTACTTTTTCTTAGTACTACAAAAAATAGGGTTCCGTATAAAAAAAATGCAATGAAGGATATATTAAACACAGACACAGCCGCGGGCACACCGCTAGTAATAAATAATCTTCGTCTTTGAGAGAATATTGTAGAGGTGGTGTGATTAGGTATTGTCATTTTGACAAAGATTTTAGCATAAGTTCCTATCGCAGTTAGATTAAATGTTTTTTAAATTGGTTTAAATCGTAGAAATCAGTAATCAAACAAAAAAAATTAACTTCACATAAAATAAATCTCGAAGATAAAGCATTCTCAATGTATGAGTAGAGAGAAAAACATAATCTATACCAATAAATAAAATTGAGGTGTCTGTAATGTCCAAATTTTTCTTTACTATATACGTATTAATGCATACACGATACCTATACCAAAAAAACAAATTTGAAATTGTTTTGTCTGTCTGTCTGTTTGTTTCATGTAATCTCTGGAACGGGTCGACTGATTTTGACGCCCCTTTTTTTGGTACTTAGCTGAAGTTACTCCGCGTGATTTAGGGTACTTTTGATTTTCCTTTTAAATTCCGCGTAATAAAATTAAAACTCATATAAAGTTGAATAAAATCGGATTCAAAGCACAGTTTTACGGGCATTAAATTTATGAGAAATATTTTTACTTTATCTTACTAGTTTTTTTTTGGGAACATAATTAGTGTTCCGTATAAAAAAAACGCAGTGAAGAACAATGAAACGCGGGTGCAGCCGCGGGCACACAGCTAGTATGTAATATAATATCTGGTTTATAAGTCACAGCCAGTAGTTTAGCGTCGCATACTAATGCTTCTTGTAGAATACTGTTGCTTAGTATAAATGAACCTGCGATGAATCCATTCCGTGATTCAATTTAACATGAAAGCCCGCAATTCTGTTATGCATATTAACTGCCTGATATTTTGTTACGTATTAATTAATGTACGCTGTGGTTTTTTAATTAATCATCCACTGCGTGAATTGTTTCATCATATCGAACCGAAAATATTGTCGGTTTAAATGTAAAAATGCGCTGACATTTTTTGAGTAAAACAATCATTATATTTCTTTTGAAAGTTTTAAAACGAAGTAATGAATATCAAAGTGGGGTTTAAATAATAATTGGTGTGGCGGGAACGTGTAAATAGTTCCCACCACAAAGGCAGGAGAAAAAGAGAAAGCGTTTAAAAAAAATGACAAATTATAATTATGCGGGAGCACTGAGGAGCGACGGTTCTGCCTCTAAATGGTTCTAGTACCAAACAAACTATACAATAAAAATCCATTTACCAATCCGCAACCAACCCAGCACCCTTTACTTGGTACGCTGCTACCTCAGGCTAAATAATGGCGTCTGGTGTTCCAAGCGTTTTTTAGTAATTATATCAGAAAATTTAATATATATTCAGTGTTTGAAATTAATATTGCTTCTGTGTGCGTTAAAGTGTTTTCTTCTTTATAATAATAATATTATTATATTTTGAATAAATATATAATGTGTTTCTTGAAGGCGTAATGACAAGTCAAATATTTTATACTAGCTGATGCCCTTCACCTCCACCCGCGTGTCATATATTCTTTAGGTTCAGTCTTTTTCTTATCGGAAAAAATGTACATAAGAGTAAATAGAAAAAAATAGAAAGGCTCGATGGAATCCAAAAAATATTAGGTGCAATTGTTTTGACAACTTGGGGAAAGAAATGATCGCTTTTTATTCAAGATAACTTTGGCGATTGACTGAAGCATGGGTTATATATTTTGTTCTTACTCGCGTTAACTTCAGTTTAAGACTTTGTAATGACTCCGTAAATGTTACATCAAAATAGCTCTAATATTTAGTCTCTTGTCGCAAACTTACAAAACATTCACATAAACCTTACATATTTTCATACAAACTTAAATCCCCTATTCCCTATTGTTATTTTACACCCTTGAGGGTAAAACTTTTACAAACTTTGAATGTAATATTTATTTATATCGAATCTACAGCCTAAAAACTAAATTTCAAGCTTCCAGCTCTAAAAATGACGATACTTCCTACAACTTTTCACCCCCCCCCCCCCCCCCCCCCCCCCCCCCCCCCTTAACTGGCCAAAGCAATAATATGGAATATTCAAAAAAAACTTTCACTTGTATATAAAACGATATGAAAACTTATATAAGACTGTGATTGACGAGGTTTGAAAATGTTTGTCTGTTGGTATAAACAAGTGGCAAAATAAGTCTTGTGCTAACAGTTAGTTCTTTTAGATAAAAGAAGCATTGGGCTCTTTATATTGGTATTTTCACTGTTGTTATATCAAGAAGAATAGAAAACGGGTTATGTGGGACTGTATCGATTAAAAATCTTGAAGGGTTTCTTTGGTTCCATTGCCAAGGGTCCATCCTTGATCCTCAACGAGCGACGGGAGCAAAAAAAGGCCCCCATTGAAGTGCCGCAACATCTAGCTTACGTTGTAATTTTTTTAACGAGGTGTTCTTAATTGTTAATTTTTTATGAGGTTTGATTCTTCAGTGAGTTTTAAAAAGGTTTATTACCTCCCAGATATCTCGACGTTGCCCGGAGTATACCACAAGTGCCTACGTATTGATAAATAAACTCTTATTTCAAATTATCTTGTTCTTTACAAAGATCAGAGTACATCAGGACATATGTAGTCAATGGACATGGTTAATGATTTACTTTCGTTTAAAATAATATCTTTACCATTTCGTAAACACTCCGACCCAGCGTATGTCCAGGCAAGTGTAAAAAGGGCTAGTTTTATATACAATTTTTATTTCCACTCGCGGATTGTCAATAGTTAGTTGCATGAAGGAATTCGCTTGCGAAAGGTCACATTGTGAAATAAATTCACTGAACAATTAATGTTTGTTTTCGTTACGTTTACATGTTCATTGGCTTATATAGTTTACTTGACTGCTTCCTATTGTAGTTACAATGGAATTTTTGAAGACGTACATATATGCTAAGGGATGCGGACATTTGTGTTGTTGGTATAAATATACGCATATTTATTTTGAACTAAGTAGTGAAATGGTTAAAAGGTAGTACCTACCACTTTAAGAATATTTCTTACTATGTGTAAAAGGCGCCGATTCATGGCTGTTGGTGTGCTTATTAGTCAATAAGCAATAAGATTAACATAATTTTTGAAGTGAAATATCTTTGCGCGCAGTAAAATTTCCAGATCATGCCACGAAAATTTCAAGAGTTGGAATATAAAAAGACGGATTTAAGTTCGTAGTGAGAGCCATGGAAATAAAAATTGTAGGTGTGCAATATTTTTACACTATAGAACTTTATTTTCTCTTTAATATTATTTCTTGAGGAAGCGTGCACATTCCTATTTGTTTAAGATTTTCTCGGTCTCTGTCATATCTCCCTTACTAATAGTTTGCCTTACAGATTTAAATTAAATATTGCCAAAGAAGTTTCATGTATAACTGACACATGCCTTAAAAATTAGGGTTCAAAAATATGATAACAATTTACAAGTGAATAACGGCGGATTTGTTTAGCGGATATTTAGAGTTATATAATATTCACATTATTCCATCACTACTGCGTGTACATAGCCACCTATATAGTTGGATACAAGCCAACGTGGTCAATTGTTTTACCTCAACGAGTCTTTTGTGGCCACTCCACAAACAAAAGTGCGGTTAGAGCAATTTGCGTAGTAAAATTAATTTATAAGCTACGGTCTTAGAAATTTATATATGAGCGCTTAGAGAGAAAGAGAGGGAGCAAGCAAAAGAGGGATGCAGGTAATAACAGTGATTAATCGCTGTATCACTTTTTTCCATACGTTTTATAAGTTCATCACTTTGACCACAATGTGTGTTTCATACACTAAATCTAGGGGCTAATTGGCTCTGAAGTGATTTTTTAAATACTGGTGCAAGAAAATGTCTACTGATAATCTGTTTATAAGAAAGTATAGGTCAAGAACATTGACGCCCATCGTTACACCAGAATCTATCGATAGTGAATATTATATGCCGGACCAGTTGCTGACTGTGAACCACTAGTAAAATAGGTTTTATACAAGTGATTGCGATCTATTTGAACTCAATTACTCTATCACCACGCTAATTGCTGGATCTATACTGGCTGATCCCAGAACTTAACACACCGAAAACGTCTCTATCGTTGTATTTTTTACCACAATCTGGTCACAAGATAGTCAGGGATTCAATCCGTTGTTCCTATCACATGAATACACTTGGCGCCACATTTTTCAAACTTGATGGTTGTAGTTTTCCAAGCGAGCATTATTTAAAAAACTGCATTGGAAGGCAAACTGAATTTAGTTAGCTTTATTTCTTTACACTGTATTAGCCCAGTGCTTTGACCAGAATCTCACCTGATGTTAAGTGACGATGTGGTTCACTGGATGTAATGGTTCTCAAGCAATGCTGCCGCAATACACCTATTGGTATTTGGCGACAGGTTTTCTAACTTTTAAGATATCTGAGAAGATACGAAGTTCGCAGAGGCAGATAGGTATTATAATAAAACGATGTCTGTCCGGTACACTAAAGGTAGGAATTTACAAACATCTTTGTTCAAATTTAACAAACTTAATTTTGGAACTAAAATAACAAAACATACCGATAATTGTCACTACTTTTTAAACTATTTACAAAGGTGTTAATAAAATAAAATAAAATATGTTATTAATATTTAAAAAAAATCATCTTTATCGATTTCGTGTTCAGCTTCTCAAAAAATTCGAAAATTATAGTCCTGTATTTACCGTCTTAATGGTTAGATTACGAGGAGATCTCACAAAGATTTAGACTTAGTTTTACAGGTTTAATTATGGTTTATTACATTAACATTTATTAAAAAAAACAATTTCGAAAGATTTGTGCGCATAAACTAAGATGCATGCCTCAGTAGTTTGTCAATAATTACAATTGCATTTATTCGTTTAAGAAATTAATGTATAAAGTATTAACGTATGTAGAAAAGTCTCCAAACGAGCGCCACAAGTTTGTCCCTTCACATAGGAGTAATGGTTCTTAAGTCTCAAGAGTGTTCCGGGCACATAACGTAGTTCTGTCCAAGCATACACAATTCCGGCGTAATTCCGCGACTAGCGGGGACTACGCCGTATCTTTATGTTTTGTTCGCACGCGATCCGTTGCTAACATATAGTATGTTTTTTTTTCTATCCACTAATTAACCTATTTGTCAGATACAAACCGCAATAAAGTAGATCATATACAACGAGTTTATTTAACATGGTAATTGAGTTAATCGATACTAATAAATAAAACTAAAGCGTCTGTTTGTAATGTCAAAATATATTTCTTTACTAAAAAAGATATGAATGTATTATATGAAATCCATACCAAAAACACAATTTTTAAAATTCTCGTCTGGCCGTTTGTTCCGGCTAATCTCCGTAACGGCTAGACGCATTTTGACACGACTATTTTTGTTAGATAGATGAAGTTACTTTTAATTTTCGAAAATAATTACGGTTCCTTGTAAAAAAAATGTAATTCTCATAAACATTAGAATAAAACTCCTATACAATGCACAGTTTTACGGGTAAGTTCTTGAAATTATGAGGAATATTTTTACTTTACCTTAGAATAAACACCGTTTTTATGTTAATTGACGACGTGGCCGAGGATAGTAAACACACTAATCCTAAAGGTACTGGTTTTCAAGTGATGCTGCCGGAACACACCTATAGGTATTTGGTGACAGGTTTTTAAACTTGAGGGAGGTAGCTAGTCAGGCGGGCATTATTAGAAAATGTCCAATTACTATGCAAAAAGGTGGTTAAAATTTTGACAGAATATTTTGAGTTTTGAATACACACCATACGATAAGCGTCAGAGGCATCACGGAACTATTCACTCACCTGATTATGCGCTGTGGTAACAACAAGAACAAGATGGCGATTCGATTGTGGTAGTAGCTACAACCTTAATAGTTAATTTCGTAAGTATCTTACTTCTACTAAGGAAGTATCTAAACCAGAAGCTTAAAACAAATATTTAGCTAAAACCAGTTTATAATTCAACTCATTGGTCAGAATGCTAAAGATTTTCAAATTTGAGTGAAATATATTACGCTTGGTTGCAAATTTGTTAAGAACTACATGCACATTTCCATTTAAAGTATCACGCGCATACCCAACTCGGCTTTATATTTCAGTGTCTGCTAAAAGTCAGTTTTCTGCAAACTAACGCGCGCCACGCCACGCCACGCAGTTAGGTTTGTTAATATTCCACGTCCTTTCCAACACGAGCCAACGACGTGCTTCGATTGGCAACGCTAGTTTTATGGCACGGATTTAGAGGGGGTTTCATAGTCTAAATAATTAGCACTATTGTATGTATGATTTAAATTGAAATTGAAAATCCCATTGACTAAGTTTAGAAAACTGTTTATGATGACGAGATAAATAAAGGCTCTTAATATTTACTAAATGCTTTAGAATTTTAACAAACTTGACTATTACGTTAAAAAGAGCTTGTGCACAGACTACGCGTGCCAGAATGTATATTACTTTAAGAATCATTATTTTAAATCTATAACACAAATTAATTATTAGCGACCAAGAAAGAGATATAAAAATACGTTTGCCCACTTTCTAAAATAAGTCATGTGCACTTCCGTGCAGTCCCTTTAGAATGAATAATGCACAAAAAGAAGAAAATTATCATTCTAAAGTTAAAAAATATAGCGTGCTTATTATTTTTAACTTTTTCGTGAGAGTAATTCTAACGTCCATTACGACAAAAAAATTTCACTCACTTAAATAATTTAAATAGTTTTAAGAACGCAATTTACGTTAGAATATGTAATATTAAAAACAAACGGCATTATCATCTATAAAATATTGGTTATATATATTTACTGCTGTGACATATTTCATATGCTGTATTGTGCTGTAGTTTCGCTGTCTCGCTGTATTATAGTTTCAATAAAGGATTTATTAAATCTGGAATTTTCTCACAAGATTCCAAATTCGTTTCTGTCATGTAACCGATGCAATGTCTTTAAATAGGTACCATAAATTGAATTCATACATTAGAATGCTAGAAACTAACCGTTTTAATAGAATGCATTTGTATTGCATTTTTATTTTATATTTCTTGAATATTCATCAGGCGGTCGCAATTCTTATGCATAATGTACTGAAACAATTGGATTAGTGTTTTTTTTTTAATGAATTTGATTTCATTGGATTACTCCAGTTCACGATTATTGTGAAATAAAAATCTTGGTTTAATCAAATTAATGTATTATTCATTATAACCTTTTCTGCTACCAGAATAGTGTAATTTTTTATACAACATTTAGTGCTAATGTAGTGAAAATTTAGTGCTATAATTATTTATTTTTTTTCGAAATTGAAAAAATGTCATATCAGCTTTGTCTAACATTATCAAAGGGTATATACAGATTTGAATCCACCTCTATTGACCAGACTAATCACTGAGCCATTATCGTTTAATAAAGAAAATAAGGTACAAATGTAATCCAAAACTGTCTAGTAAACTCTATAAAGATATTACGTAACTCGGTAATTAAATTAACGAACGTCGTATGCAAAAGAGGCACTTTATCGTTTTTGGCTGAAATAATCTATTAAATGACTTCATAAGGCGTCCCCCGCGGTCTATACAATAACTTAAATTAACAATGAAAGTTAATTTTGCCGGGTTACCGTAAGAGGTATTAATGCTTACGCACCCTCGATAACAACCCCTCTATTACCTATATTATATAATTTTAATTAATAAGGGAGTTCACAGAACAGATGGGGTTTCTCCCGTCCTGATGGTCTATATTACTTAGTCGGATTACATAATTATTTTGTCTCGTGCTATAATTATGTATTGTCTTCCTTCCTGCTTTTTTATTGGGAAGCTAATAATAGATTAATCAGTGTTACAGAAAAAAAAAAAAACTCTTATTTGTCTTAATTCGAGTGTAAGTGTTATAAGTACAGTGAATCTTAATGTATAGAGTTGCTGGATATTTTATTGTCCATCAATTCACTATATTCAATAAATTGCACGTCGAGTGCCGCTTAATCTTCACCTTAATTCTTAATTTTATATACATTTTTTTTAAATTGATCAAGAGACCGATTTTATCTTCCTTTACATCCTCTCACTCTCAATTCCGTTGTATTAATGAATCAAAATTCTCTTGTTTATCGGCGTTCAAAATATTCAAATTTTAAATGTTCTTTCTTAAACGGCCTCCTTAATGAATCCAATAATAACTCATGTTACATTACCAGAACGCATGGGTCTGAACGCACTGACAGTTGACATGAATAAACTAATAGAAAACCTCGGGTTTTCTTAATGAATTTTATAAATAAATATAATAAAGATATATAAATCATAATAATATAATAAATATGAATTTAACTAAAACCAAACATTACGCTCTCTATAATTTGAAGCGTTTATCATGCACAGCCCTTTCGTTTGTTTACATAAATGATATATGAATGAGTTTGCAGTTCGTATTCTAGTCTTTCTTAAACGTTAAAGTGAGTCATGTTAATGATTAAAATAATAAATCACGAATTTTGATCAATTTTTTGTTTCCTTGATTTCTCTTAGTTATTTAAACTCCTGTTATTTTGAACTTCTGGTTATTTTAAATTGTTCTTTGTTCCCTTCATTGTCAAATTGTCGACTATATATGTATATTTAGTAATGATTACCAGCCAGTATACTTTTTTAACGTGTGGAAATTTTATTATGTAAAAAAATTAGAATGTTGTCTCTTAATTCGTTTAAAAGATAAATAAAGATGATTAAATAAAAACCTCAAATATGTACTATTTACTCATTATTATTGATTTGATTAATTGCATTAATTTCTTTTGAAATATCCATTCATTTAAATTCAAAGTCATATGCGTTGGTAACTAGTCAAAAATACATCTGTATTCAGCTCGTAAAGACAAGGTTTTTATTATTGCTTTAAAACCTAAACAGTTTAATTACAATACATGTAAAATGTAGGAATCAATTTTCAGGTTTTTTTCTGAAATTTATCAATTAATTCCAAATACAAAAAAATCGTTGTTATCTGATTGTGCAAATGTTTTCATTTCAATATCGCGTATATTGTATTCGAAGCTGTAAAGAATCTGTAATATCCGGAATGCAATACCGGCAAAGCAAAAACACCCCGAGGCGTTACAAGTACGAACTCAATCCATAACTTAGTGCTGGGCACATAACATAACATAACTTAGTTAAAACTTATTTTAACTTTGCCCTCTGTCTTCCAATTTAGAAAGACAACTTAGCGGTGCTGTGTGATTTGTCGTTTATGTTTTCATTAGCTGTTAACAATGCATTTTGATCTCAAAGAGAATATTGTAAAAAATGATCACGTCGAATATCATTTATAATTTTTTTTACACGGTATTGGCTCACACAATCTCACCTGATATGTTAAGTGACGATGTGGTTCAGGATGGTAAACACACTAAGCCTAGAGGTACTGGCTCTCAAGGCTCTCAGAATGCACCTATTGGTATTTGGCGACAGGTTTTCAAACTCCAGGGTGGTAGCTACCCAGGCGGGCATTATTAGAAAATGCCCTACTACCATGCTGTGGTTTCTTCATGATGTTTTCCTTCACCTAAATCTCTGAGTGATTTTAGGGTTGGATAGGTGGAGTCAAATCCGCGTCCACTGACGCGGAATCCGGCCGCAATATCCACTGCGTCATCATCGCTTCATATAATATTGTATGCTTTCGTAGTCCTATTTTGTTTTAAGAACAATGAATAAAAAAACTTTAAAAAATGTTAATGTTTTGTTGTTTTCAAATCATAATGGCTTTGAATGCAAGTTATTTTGAAGAAAAAAAACATATTAAACTTTATAGGTGTATTATATAATACAATATATATAAATTAAACTCTTGTGTGACCAAGTGGCTAAATTAGGTATTTAAAATCAATTAATTTTAACGGGTTTTTACGCGTTACCTTTGGTTTTTTTTCTTCCTATCCTATTTACCTAAATAAACATTTTCGATATTGAATAGAACAAATATTGATTTACAGTGCGTTTACTCATTCTGGGTACATTATCATGGTTTCTGTGTCAGTTTAAGAAGTCTCCAATGCTTTATTTATATCTTTATAGGAAACTTCTTCGAATCGATAAAAAAGTATTAAAATAAGTGGTAAAAAAAAATACAAATTGCTCTCTGAAGTCCATAACTAGAGCTTTTAATCATGAAAAAAAAAATTGTATTTATTCTGTTTATACGAGACTAAAGTAATAATTAATGAACAGACAAAAAGACGGACCGATATTAAAACTTCTGTATATATCTATTAATAATGCTAGTGGGTAGTTGAAATACAGTGAGACGTGTAGTTCTCTTATTTCTAATTGTTCTAATTTTAAACTCTAACTGGACTGACTGGGTCGATCCGCGCTCCGCTTATATCAAAATCAAAAATCAAAATCAAAATTTTTTATTCAATTTAGGCCCTAAGAAGGCGCTTATGAACGTCTAAAACACTACCACCGGTTCGGAAAACAACCCAGACGAGAAGAGCTGGCAAGAAACTCGATCTGGTTCTTTTTCTTTATAAATATAATATACATCATTTTTTTTTTCATATAAAAAACCTATACAAATCCTAGTCTTAATAATGTTAGCGGAAGCACAGAGATGTGGGTTAATTCCAGACATCACTATCGCTTACGTAATGATCCACCCTGTAATAACCTTTTGAGATTAAAACATAATACTGAACTTATTGTCAGGTAAATCGGTAATGTTACTTGGGATCTTATTGTAAAACCGAATACTATTACCTATAAAGCTCTTATTAAACTTACTTAACCTAAAGCGTGAGACGGCCAACTTGTCTTTACTTCTAATATTAAAATTATGATGATCATTCACTAGATCTAGCTTGTCTAAATTTTTACGAATATGCATTAAGTTATCGAAGATGTATTGGGAGGGCAAAGTTAAGATATCATATTCTTGAAACTTGTTCTTTAGAGATATCAACAAATAGGTTTCAGAATAAACATAGAAAGGTTCATTGGCTCGGTTTATATCAATCTACTAATACTTTATCTAATGTTTACGGCAGTTTTTTTAGTTTATTTCTAGTCTGTAGTTTTTGTTACAACAACAAATGGTTTTTCTCATGAGTTTTGATTCGTACAGGTATGTTTTCTGCAAGCGATATGTTTTTTGTTAAATACGGGGCGTTATTGTTGCTTACTACGTTCTAATTATTTAATTTAGTGTGATAAGTTTGTTTAACTTCGTGAAATATATTTATTTCACTGACAGAAATGAGTAAGTACATAATTATACCGCTAGTTGTAAATAGGAAATATGGAAAATTGAATAATTGATTACTAATGAATGCTGTTTGAAGTTTCGATTAAGTTTATTTCAATGTTAGAAATAGGAACGATTCATTAAATACACAGCGGGAATTGAATATACACCATTTAATAATTAAATAAACACAAACTATTAGAAATATTTTCGTGTCGAATAATGTTTTAATATTAAATGTTAAATTACTGTCTCGAGGCTACAATGCTGTTTTGTTATAAATGTTTTAAAATCTTTTGTGACCATCGGGTTAATAAGCCATGCCCGTGGCTTCATTCGCATAAAAATTCTCATTTTACACAATATATTACTCCGTTATATATCTTAAAAATTTAAATTTCTTGTCAACTCGATTCACTTTTACCTATGCTTTTATTCTTTACTTTTAAAAGGATATGCTAGCAGTATTTATTCCATACAAACGTAGTCCCCTGTTTTCTCCCTTGTACACCAATAATATATTTCCACCAACCCCATGCCTGTAAGTTTTTATTTTTTTCCATAAATTAGTTATTGTAGAAACTAGGAACCTTTGAAAATGAATAATGCTCGTCATTTTGAGACGACCGTCAAACAAAATTGTTCAATAAAAAAGCAAAATGTAGAAGCATAGCCAGTTTTTCTTATTATATAACTGAAAAAAATTATTAACAATCAGTACAATTTTTGAGGAGGAAAAAGGGTACTACGAAGTGATGTTTTCGTCTATTTTATATAGGTAAGAACATCTCGAGCTGCAGTTGTCCCTGTCGTGTTTTATACCTCATTATTTGGGACGCAATAGATTTCTGAAATACCTTCTTTTCAAATCTGTTTCCGACCGCGTGTCCTCCTAAAGTAAGAAATTATGAATCTACATTTTCGCATCGCCAACATTTGCAAATTCATTTATTTGATAAAAGTTTTCAAGTGTAATCTTAATTTGTATTTTGTTATGTAAGTCGGGGGTTTTTTAAAGCCCTTTTGTGTTATTTGTGTCTAAATATTTCTTCTCAATCAGAAAAAAGTTAAAAAGCCAAAGTTTAAGTTAAAAAACTAAGATTTTGAGTGTAAATATTTCATTAAAATGTTTAAAAAATCCCGACTTGAATGAAAAAAGCAACAAAAAAATTTTAAACAATATTTTTGAAAAAAAAAAATCACAGTTCCAATTATTACAGGATCATTAAGAATAGTTCAAGTTAATAAACAAAAAAAATAGCCAACAATTTCATGTACATCGTCAACTTTGACGACTTGCAAAAATTCAAAATTTTACAAATTCGAGATTTTTTAAAACATTTTATCAAAATTTTCATAGCCTCAAGTATCCTCTTTAAAATATAATATGGTTAATATATATATAGAAATATCTATAACAATTTTAGAGATATTTTAATGACGGAAAAATTTATTAATATCGAAATTTTAAATTTTGCATAACTTTTGAAAAAAAAAAATCTTTTTTCGTTTGGCAGAACTTTGCTATATGGTAAAAGAAAACTTCTAACCAAAATTCGTCCAAATCGAAAGGGGGTCGATTCCAACTATTGGTCGATTTAAGGTGGAATGCCCCATAAATATAGTTTTTATTAATTTATTTAAAGTTATTAATTGTTGTATTAAAGTTTTTATTTTGTATGTGAAACTTTGGTATGTTTGTCTGACGATATTTCATCTCTCTACCAAAAGTATTTTCCTCAAACCCAAACGCTACAACTTCATCATCAAAATATTATGTACTTTAAAATAATTTTCTCCTATGTTTGAATCATGTCACATTCGGTGCGTAAGTCTGTCGATATGGAAGTTTTAAAACTTACAACAGACATTGTGTCTCGTATTATCGTTGCGTGTTGTCAGTACGTGAAACTTGAGACTTAATGACACACTAAATTGTAAAGTGGGTTCGTGTACGTGACGTCACGCCGCGACTTGTGTTGCTAAGCACCAGGCGTACGTACACTGGGGTATTATCAAATTCTCTGTTTAGTTGCATTTTTTTTGTTTGTAAGAAATGCTGATCTTTTCGTTATGAGTCTTCTAATTTGTTTATTATTGCTCGTCAAAAAGAACGTGCAGATCTGGTGGTAAGTGCAAATATAACGGCTACCGTCAGTGACAGTTCTTACCATTGACAGGCGTCGCCATGATGCTGGCCTGATAAAACGCTTCATCACGTCTCTTGAAGGACCCCATATCGTATCATAATTTACACATTTAAAAAAAGATACAAGTAATAAAATTATTCATCTGTAGAAATAATTACAATATTTTAAACGAAATAGTTGCGTCTTTAATTAGGTCGTATTATAACGGCCATCTTGATTTTAAAATCATTTTCGTATTGTGTTACTTTATTTGCTTTAAAAAAATTAATATGGAAAAAATATATAACGAATAAGGTTGTTATTATTCCAGCTTTTATGGAATATGATCCGGTAAACGGATAGATCCATTATATTTCCATTTAGAATAACCGGAAGATTCATTCGCAAACATGAGCGTATTTCGCAAGATATCCTTCATATAAGTAATATTTTTATATATCATATGTGAGTCTCGAAGGACATTCGCTAGTGGAAGAAAAAGCGATTGGAGCTTGTCCGGAATGATATCCATTAATCTGAACTCGTGGCCGTGACGAAGAGGACCGATGGGGACAAGTTCTCTTTAACGTTCAGTTTCTGCAGCGTATTTTATGACGTGTCAACATAGTAATATTATTGTCTACTGTGTACATGTTTAGTGTATTTTTAGTTATTTTTAAATTGTTTTTTTTTTTGTTATTGTTGTAATAAACTTATTATTTCATTCAGACACCTAATCCAGCTCGAGGTAATCAAGGCAGTGTTAATAATATGGATGTTCGGTCCGGTTGCTTTGTATCGATTTCCGACCTGTAATAGATCTTGATGTTTCTATTAGATTTGTGATTCGTATTGCATTTCAGAAAATTGGTTCAAAAGGTTTATCAGAAAATATAACGTTTTGTTTTTATTAATATCAAACAATACTTTTAGATACCAAAGTAAATAAACTTTTTCTTGAATCTTCAATATCTGTCTAAATGTGTTGTTAAATTGATTTTTTCCGAGCACACTATTGTTTACAGTATGTTACAGTATTGACCGGAAGGGCCTTGATAGCTCTATAGCTTAAAACGTTAAACTGGAAGAGTGGTAGCAAACGCAAGGAAACCAAAGTGGTACGAACCTCAACTTACGCTGCTACGCATCTCGAGGGCATTTACAGAACCATTGTACCTGACTGTAATATGTAGTGTGCAGTGTAATGCGTGCAGCTATGGTGTTTATGAATGTGTCGAATTCACGATGGCTACTAAAACCTCCCCAGCTGGGGATTGAAACACATCCTAAGCTTCAACCCTATGATATAAATGCAATTAATACTGTCAATAAAAGTGAGAATAGATTCTATTGCCCGAACGGTTTACAACCACGACAATTTAAGTCGTACAATTTTGATCGCATTTTTAATGAACCTATTAGAAACACGGCTCAGACCGCGACTTGTATAGATAACATTTTTACTAATTTTAAGACCTTTGGCGGTGTTGGCGGTGGAATTATATCTAGAATACGATCAGATCATAAAGGCCAATTTCCTGAAATTAACGGTCAAAAGCCTAATGATGATTACAAAAAAGACAATTAGATTTGTATCTAAAATATATTTAATCGTTTAAATGACAAAGTTCAACAAAAATTGTCCACTTATAATTTTGTTAAACGAGATCCGAATACAGGTATGACAGCTTGTTTAAGGTTATAAGCAAAGAATTGAATAAACATTTCCCAACAAAAGTAGGGATCAATTATATAACCTATACCACAAAAAATCATTATCTACAAGTGAAGCTTTTCATTTTATTTTAGAAATTATTAAAAAAAAATTTAAACGTGTTTGTACAGTTTCCAAAGTAAAATTTTTGGGAAACAAAGTTCTTGAGTCTAAAAGTAAGACCAAGACTGTCTGGCACATCACAAATTAGGTACTAGGTAATAATAGAATAAAAGATAATGCTTTTAAGCTGAACGTCGACGGAGTATTTATTTCAAGCAGTTCAGCGGTAGCGACTGTTTTTTTTCCACAACATAATTTACATTAAAGCTTTGACGAAAAGGTTAAGCTCAGCGGCGTTTGAAAAGGTTGCTACTGCCATGTTAGTCTATTTTACTTACTTTTATAGCTTGATGTCTTACGGCATTTTCCTGAGGGAGACAGTATCTGAAATAGATACCATATTTTTGCTCAAACTTACATATACAGTTTACGAATTTACAGTTTGGGACCTCGCGAATCACTGAAGAATAAGTTTAAGGATTATAATATATTAGCATTGCCCCCCAATACATCTTAGATAATTTAATGTATGTTCGCAAAAATTTATACAAGTTTGATAAAGTAAACAGACAGCATAATTTTAATACTAGAAGTAATCATAAACTATCCGTCTCTTGCTTTAGGTTTATTAAGACCAATAAAAGCTGACTGGAAGTGACATCCCTCTTTGTGCTTTCGCCTTTGTTAATGTAAATTGTATAATTTTAATAACTTACAAAAAAAAACATGTAAAAAAAACATTTTGAGTTTCTTATCGGCTCTTCTCGACTGGGTTGTTTTCCGAACCGGTGGCAGATTTTGGCGTTCATAAGCGCCTTCTCAGGGCTCAAATTGAATAAAGATTTTTTTTTATTTAGATATAAATTTTGAAAAAAATCCTGTTAAAATAAAAAGCCTCTTCACATATTACCATATAGTTTAGTTACTTTATTAAGGATTATAGTAGATTTTCAATATAAGTTCGTATCAATACAATATTTGCTTCACTTTATCTACCTGATACAGTTAATTACCATCTACTTTTAAATTAGATTAAAATTTTGAATTAAGATCAATTAATATCCCTTTTTTCGTATATGTTTCAGCTATACGTAAACGGTGAATAGAATCCTCGGATCTTACCTTCTCCAGGCAGGACTATTTTTCAAGCCGCAGGGTAGCCGGCTGAAGTGGGGAAGTAAAAAAATGGACATCCGTCGTCTCTTTTAGTTGCGTTATTACAAACTATCGATAAAGTAATCACTACATATGTATGTCTGATTATAGTTGTTTTTGGAAATTACTTTGTGAATACTTGTAGAATAATATTTTCAAATTATTTCGAATAACCGATAGGTGTAAAGTTTGTTCTCGAAGACGGCCATTCATCTTTAGTAATAGCCATCACAGTGCAAGATATCTACAAGATACAAGAAGAACACTACAAACGATGCTATTGTCAATAAGTTTCCATAGGACCTCATAGAAGATATTACGTTCAATATTCACACTGTGTGTTGTCAAAAATAGTGTTGTTTCAATTGATACGAAGAGCATAATTACGAGAGAAAAAGAGAAGATTCTAAGAGAACACTCAACAGAGTGGATGAGGTCCTGCAAAGGCAGATTGGCAGACTGTCTTGGCAAGATCAGAACAGGAAAGAGAAATCTCTTAATAGGTTTTACAAAAGAATTTTTTTTCAGTTTCAGTTCAGATTTCAAGACGTGCTAACAGAAATATTAAAATGTTAATTACAGAGAAATCGAAATACTTGAATTTCTAATCAGAATAAGATATAATATTTGTTGAACTTTGTAACTACTGTTAATTTTAATAATCTAACATCGAATACAGTTTACATTTTCCAGTCTCAGTCCCGACCCGTCGAGGGGTTTCGTTGTATAAAATGGCTGAAAGATGCTTAATTTATTTCAATTGACATCGATACCGTTTGATGTTCAATGTGTCCAATTATCGGTCCTCCGGTTATTATTAAGTCCTCAGAAATTTATTTCTACGACGTATAATATTTCTTAATTTAACGTTATACGAACTCCGTTTTCCTGTAAACAACTTGTTAACAAATTGATTGCATGTTTGTTCTCTATAAATTTTACAAGAAACGGAATAAATATATAAAAAAGAATATTATATCAGTATTTTGGTTTATGTGCCTATGTGCTTACCTTTACTTTATGTTTGAATATCCATTACTCATTGGAACAATACATAGTTATTATTTTAATAATCATTAACTTATATAAATACATTATACAAGAGTTCTTCTTCTAACTGCCTCGGTGGCGAAGTTGTACTACGGTGCGACTGCCGTTCTGAGGTCTCGGGTTCGATCCCCGGATCGGGTCAAGTGGTGTTGGGTTTTTCTACTCAGTATCATTCCGAAGTTTGGAGTTTGTGTCCGATATGGCGACAGGCTCGTCCCCTGTCACATCTGGGACGGAACTAAGCTCGGCGAAATGTGGGTGGTGTAGTTCGCTATTTCACCTCTGCCTAACCCTTCGGGGATAACAGGCGTGAGCTTATGCTATGTTACAAGAGTTTCGAATAATTTCTATATTAAAAGTCGAGAGATGTGTAGTTCATCGTTTCTCCACTAGTTGGCGGCACTTTAAGAACATTTTAGCATCCATGTCACGTTACGGTATTTTCTATGAATGTATCTTGACCAGATCAAAGATATTTATGAGAAAGGCCAGGTGAAAAGCACCATAACCGAAGAGCATGTATCAAAGCGCTCATGAAACTAGAAGAAGTGAAAGAGGTGTGTCAAGATCATATTAAGAGGAAGGACGTAGTCTCTCTGCCTGCCTCCACGAGAGAGAGGTGTGATGCTATGTATGTATTTAGTGTGTAAATATTTTTTTAAATATCGTTGGTAGTTGTTGTTACTTAAGTCATTAAATACATATTGCTCAGTAATTAGAATACGTCGAATGATTTTAAAACTTGATTTCACTTGATATCATTATAATATTGAATAATAATTTAAAATCGTTGGTAGATATGGAACGGATTTAAATGTAATTTACAAATACGCGGCCCGGTCCATTAATCTAAGTGCGTGGACAGTCCTCTTAATGCAAATGATGACCCGACATACCCACTTCAGTGGAGATCCCATGCCTTTTCGATTTATTCAAACTAATATGATGTATTAAGGTGTTTTGACAGTGACCCTTTTCGCTTTCATATTTGTATAAAATTGTTTTTGGACCGTACAAAATTATGTTACAGTGTTAAGTGTTTCTAAAATGCTTTATCTTTTGTTACATTGATAATATTTATTTGGTAGGTTAGTAGGAAACTTAATCATAGTAAACCACCTTTTTATATTATGTTGTACAATTTTTGTTTTTTTAACAGAAAATCAGCTTTAAAAATAACAAGTTTTGTTGTGTTTCTGTGTATTTAACAATAAAAAACACAGAACTTAGGTAAATAAAATAAATACTTAGATATAGTACATTCAAATTCAATGACTAATTTGTATGTTTTATTACAAAAAATATTTTCTCTTAGCTTAAACCACGCAAAGCTTGATTACATTTACCAAAAACTAAAAGAATTTTATTTTGTAAAAAGTAATACCGATAACATAATCAAGTTTATTTCACGAGGGGGAAGGGGGAATATATTTTATTCAGTACCTTTAAAATACCTATTACTAAACCATTTTTTCAATTCAATCAAAATATGAATTCTTTTTTGTTAAGTTGCCGTTGTCCCTATGTCGCTTTACACCGGAAGTTATCATTATAAATACATCGTTGAATCTACATGAATACTTTCAAACAATTTTTACCTGAGTAGGATGAGTTGCCTTTTGTCTCCCTGCATTTCCTACTTACGAGGACATCCATCGTGGTTTTATTTACGTGTCTCTAAGACTATACAAATAATTGCACATACCTTGAAAGAAATGATAATATCATCGTTCCAATTAAAAAAAAAAAAAAGAAATACCCATGACGTAAACGTCTCGTTTATCTTTGAAGTCGGTAAAACAATAAAAGAAACTATTCAGCATTGAAACACGTAGGGTATGTAAAGGCTGCTCGAGCTATTGAAGAGTGAGGGAATCCGTTCGTTTGTTGTTATTTCACACGCCCGAAGGCAACGTACGGATATTATGGAGGTTCGGCTACGATGTTTCATCGTATGACCCTTACTATTGGTTCTATTGAATCTATTATCAGTTTTAAAAACGAAACACGCGTAAGTATTATATATAGTGTTCTGTATTTTGTACATAATCACATAAAAAGAAAAATGTCTTGAAGTTTCAATTTCGTTAAAAAAATGAAACCAACGTTGGGATATACGATTTTATGGGCGTTATAAATCTAAAAAATGTGATTATGCTAGACCACAATTTCACCTGATGTTAAGTGACTATGTGGTCCAGTATGGTAAACAAACTAAGCCTAGAGATACTGGTTATCAAATGATGCCGCCGGAACACACCTATTGGTATTTGACGACAGGTTTTTCAAACTTGAGGGTGGTAGCTACCCAGGCGGGCATGATTAGAAAATGCCCTACCACCATCCGGATATTTACACACTCAGTCTGTCCAATTAAATATCATAAGGAGTTCGGCACAGTTGTGCAAAAATTCCTACTCGTTATAAAAAGAAGTTATTCATCCCAGGGTTCCTGGTCGATGTCAATCATCAAAGTTAATGGTAGAATATTGTGCGCTCACGCACATAGCGGATTCGATACGTTATTCACGGCATACGTGTTTGGAGGTTTCATATGAAAAAAGACAAAGTGATTTATTTTCACTTGTTCGTCGTAGCGAATGAGTTATTGTCATGATTCACTTTTGGTGACAATAGTAGGGGATTTGAGCAGACGAATATTGAGTTCACGAGTGGCGAGTGGCGCTCCAATGAGAACCGACCGATATCCGATCCCTCATGGTGAGGATTAAGCGTGTATATTGACAAAACACCATGATACTTCATCCATCTAAAGGTTTACTGTGACATTGCTAGGATATATCCAACCCATTTTAAAAGTTACATTGAATATTTATAAATAATAGGTTATTTTTGATTTTAAGGGTAGACAAGTGTTTTTTTCTTTCAATACCGAGTGCCTCGGACATAAACAGAGACTTATTTTCATTTTCATACTTATTCCTTTTATTTACTCTTCTTGGTATGGCTATCGGATACTCTATAAATAGTTGTCTATTTTCTTTGTCTTCTATGATTTATTTTATGCTGTCTAGGGTCTATGTCTATGCCTTAATGTATGTATATCTCTCTTAGTAATCAAACAATATGTGTGCTACCTTTTCCTCCCTATCAGTTCGACACACACACAACGGGCTTACTTTACATTTAAAGGGATTCAGGTATACCGAGATACCCGTGCTCGGTCAATACCTGAGTAAGGATATTAGAGTTGTTGAGTATCCTTACTAACTTATATGTCTGTACGGCGTTCGGGATTAAAATTCTTGTTACCCTAGCGACAAACAGGTTTTGGTACTTCCAGGCCCACTCAACAAGCGACAGACACCTAAACTGCCTCCAGCGACATCACGCTCTTGTAGTAATGTGGCTGAGTTTTAGTGAGTAATGCAGTCTCTTTATGCTACTTAATTAATCAAGAACACTAATATTTCAATGTTGGTCCTATCTAGCAAAGATAGTCTTTAATGCCAGTGAATTGAATGTGTATTTTTTTTTTGAGATGATAAAGAGGATGTCGAGTAGGAGTATCCCAGCAAGCAATAAGACGGCGTGAAGGGACAGTGCGAAGGGCACAGACAAGCGACGAGGGAGAACATAGAAGGAATTATAGCAAGTTTTGAGAATAAGGAGGACTGTGTATTATAGCTAACTACAAATACCATCAACTGTAGTGACATCAAAATTATATTTGCTTTGTTCCCATCTTTTAGGCCATATATTTCTGCCACTATAAAGAGCGTTGTGATTTCCTGCGGATGCAACAATATTATATTTTTTACTATCAAGAAACGTTTCATTAATTACCCAGTAATAATTCACAATTAAACATGAATTATTTGATTTACACAGCCGTTATATAGAGCTAGCGAGCTTACTCTAAGTTAATAAATAACGTCGGTAAATAGAAAATAAAACATCGCGAACGCTGGATGAACAATAAACGCGTAGATTTAGCGCTAATGCGAAATAATGTTGTTTGAATTGACGCAAATTATGATTTACAAGCTAACTCAGGCCTTACGTTACAGTTGTACGACGATGTGAGAGTATTGAAGTTAATTGGTTCGCTTAAGTTGTAATGAAGTAGTAAAAAATTATTTGAAAATTTTCAATTGTAAACTTGACTAGATTTATTATACTCGCTACGTTAACTGTAGGTTTAATTTCTCTCTTTTTTATTGGTTTTGGTTTAAGTATAAAAAGTGAAGCAATTAACCATATTTGATTATATACTTTAAAGAATTGATCAGTTTAGTTACATTCGTGCTTTAAAGTATTGCCAATCACAGACACGCCCTTGACTGACTTAGAATATTAAAAGAAATCATCAGCGAATTCTAAGGTATAATTTTGCAAGTATAAATTTATTATAGAGACAAGTTTCAATAAAATATCTTTTATAATAATGTCTTAAGTAAATTTTAAAGAGGGAGTAAATCCCCGTGAGAATTGCCCAAGCTTGATTTAACGGGGTTCGATTTATGTTTGGAGGGCACGCGAATAACGCCCAACTCTTATATTGTGGTGCAAGGCATGAAGAACGAACGTTTTTTGTAGTATGTAAAGTCTGTTTGATACTATACGTTTTAGTTTTTGATCATAATGCCACTTATTTACAGCAGAAAGCTAGAGGAACTGATTCTCAAGAAATGACTTCGAAATAAGACAGATTTTTCTTGTAACTGGTAATCAGCCAGACGGGCACTCGAAAATTCTTTACTACAATGATATAGTTTCATAATAGTGTTTTCCTTCGAAAAAAGTTCAGGTTGTATGTACAGTCAAACGCTGTCATATCCATTTTTAAACAACTGAACAAAATGAACATATTTCAAATGTTAAAATTTTAATAAACAAAAAAAGTGTGTAAAATAAGATGTAAATCGATGTGCACATTATGGAATGATAATAATAATAATAATAATAAAAGAGCTTATTCAAAATCAAATATACATTTTGAATTACTATTTTACTTGTGCCAAATTGCATAGCTGTTTATTGGCAGGTGTAACCTCCGTTTTTAATTGGATTTGTCTATAATATATAAACACTTAATAATAAATATATTTTAAAAAGAGTAATACATTTACAAAGATGCAATACATATATTTACAGTAAGATATAAAAAAGAAAAGAAAAAAACCTAATATAATTAGGTTGAACGTTTACACACGCTATCTGACTGTTAAACAGGAAGTGGTTGGTTTTGTTTTTAAAAATTCGTTTTGTAAGATTATTGTTTTGTAATGATAATAGTAAACCACGAGGAAAAGCTTCCGAAATAAAAATAGATTCTTAATAATATACGTAAGAGGTTTTACCCCCCCTCAAGATATGGGCATGTCTAGATTTTCTTAAACCTCCCTCCCCCTAAGCACCTTTTGTATGAAACGTAGCCGGATTTTAGGCAAGAATGTAATAGTTCTGCAAATGCGAGTTAAACCGTTTAGGGAAACAACATTAGGTTTTATTGGTTGCAGTAGTGCAGAGTGGACCTTTTTTAATTATATAATAATAGGTAAAATATAGTACATAAAGCGTCAAGTGCCGTGAAATCTATATCTACAACCACTATTTTAACTGGCCTAAAAATGTGGAAGCTATTTATTTATTGGATATGGACCAATTGAAAGTAACGCACAAAAGAGAGTTATTGATACTGACTTTATTGTGTATGTGGTTGGCTATGATTTACTCTTGTAAGTAGTAGTAGTAGTAAGATTTACTCTTTACTCTTGCAAGATGTAGAACAGCTGATGAAGACTCACTTGAGTCTCGACGAATCGAAGAAGATGACTATCTGTTCGCTTATGATTTGCATCGATGCCAGTGACTTAATTGAATTTAGCGATATACGCTCCGTTCCGGATTTCGTAAATGCTCAAAAACAAGAGCACGTGTATTATAATGCCAAATGAAAGTAAGGACATATTATAATGTTAAACTAATAAATAAAATTGCAGTTATGTCAAAATAACAATAATTTACTAAATACATATGAATGCGATACCTGTGCTAAATTTTGTTTTATTTTTTTGTCCTTCTCTCTGTTTGTACCTGGTAATCTCCAGATAGGCTGGACGGATTTTGACGGGACTTTTTGGTAGATAGCTAAAGCTATTCCACATAAATTAGGGTACTTTTGACTTTTGAAAATAATTAGGGTTCCGAGTAAAAAAAAAAAATTGAAAACTTCTCAGAAATTGAATAAAATCCGATTCACTGCACAGTTTTACGGGCAAGTTACTAAAATTTTGTTTAGGAAAATAATTAGAGTTCCGTATAAAAAAAATGTAGTGCATTGAAGAACATATGAAACGCGGGGACAGCCGCGGGCACACAGCTAGTATCAAATAAGTTTAAATACTCTTTCGATCAATATTTCGCCAGGACCTTTTCAAAATTAGAAAGTGAGGACAAGATTAAAAACACACGGCATCGTGCCTCTCGGTACTGACAATTGGATGTTTTCAGTGGATATAATGTCGTCCGAAGCTTTGAGAAGTGTACACAAAATTACAAAATTAAATTTAGTAGGTACACAATATTTGAGAGTCTTATTTCAGTATTATTATAACGAAATAATATGAACAACTAATATTTGTACAAAATATCAATGACTAAGATTTAGCTAATCGCAAATATTTATTAAGTAATCCTGAGATGTGTTTTATTACATTTTATATTTTCTTTTATATTCATTTTCTCTTTATAAATAAAGCTTAATGGTTGGAAAACATCACCTGTTTTATTGTAATTTGATAACGTTTTTATAAATACTATTAGCTTTGATTTTATCTTTTCTCTTTTATTGATTTTTTTTTATTCTACTCGTCTCTCTCCTTTATGTACCCTATCGCTATGAAATGATGATAGCCCTTAAAAGACTATCTTAGAGAATCCATAACGTGGTAATGGGAATATTCTAATATTTGTATGCCAAGCTATGATCTTTAAGAAAAATATCTCTCGTCCAGCCTCTATTGGTGAGTTTTTAAACTACATTTTTGAGAATGACATATGTATTTTTAATAAGCTTATAGTCTATGACATGGCTGTGTACAAAATAGTTTTCGCGACGTGACTCATATTGCACCACCTCGGGGAAGTTATTAGGTGACATAAAACAATAAACACCTTCGTTACATGGAGGATTACGTACAAGAAGAGTCTTGACGATTGGGTCGAGAGCTCGTAAAAGCCGAACGATATCTTCACACAGTTACTACCGCATAAACAATAGAACGATCGTTAAATACCGCAAGAGAGTTAGACGTCCGCTGGTACGTATTATAATATTATTATCTCAACGTAATACAGCCTGTCCGGAGATTAGTTATGATCCGTCGTTATAACTTATGCCTTTTACTAAATTTTGATAGCAGAGATAACACGTTGTCCGGGTTGTTATTATATAGTACTATCTTATGACGATTAATCGACATAGTTTGCATTTTATTTATGATATAAATAGGTTGGTAAATATTGAAATTTCTTTTCAGAGTTTCAGAGAGTGGTTAATATAACAGAAAAGTACTATTTCGGGTGTTTTGACTTGACTTGATTTTTTATATAGAATTACGTTACATTGGGTACGTAATCTAAATAAATTTATACATAAATATAACAAAATGAAAACTGCACAAGATGAATATCTATGTATAAATAGGCAAAGATGAAACAATTCAAGATATTTTTCTCATTATATTTCCCTACCGTTTTCTTTGTATTTCTTTATTTATAAATATTATTTATAATATAATTATATATATAATGTATTTTTAGTTCTTTTTGTGATGTTATTCTTTTTGGTATGCCTCTTGGTTTATTAAAATACGTCGATAAACAACGAACTTAATGTTATAAATAACACAATAATCTTAATATGTCGATTACCTATAAAAATGAGACAATAGGATGATAATAGGAAAACAATGGAAAGCTGGCGTAAACGCCAGGTTAGTGAGCAAAGCGTTAATATTGGTTTGAAAGATATCTTAGTCACCAAAGAATTATTTGTACAAACTATAACTATAATGAACTACAATGTGGCACCAAATAAACATCTTTTAGTTTGCTTATCTAAATTAGATACTTCACAAAAATCATAGCATTAAAGAAAAAAATTAATTAATCTATAGGTTCCAATTTGGTGCCACTTGGGACTGTGATCAAGAAGCTAGCAACATGTCTTTCGATTTCTGCGTGGACTCTATAAAGTTCCTAGTAAAATCTTTGTACAGGGTATTTGTACTCTGGCTCCATAAATTCATAATTTCGACTTCGAACAGTTCAACGACGAATAGATTACTTAAATTTGAGTGCTTAGACGTCTAGAGGCTTCCACCAAAGCAGCCGCGTTGCTGGTCTTCACAGTAGTAACCGGAAGATGGAAAGAAGCCAGAGTATCTACGCAAATGGATTCCATACTAGAGCTCTTCCAATCTTCCAGGGTACCAATGTCATGCCATCGAGGGTCTTACCGTTATCGGGCTTTGAGTGTACCAGCTCTAAAACTCTGACAGCTCCGGTCCTTGTAATAAGAGCACAATAGATAACACAACATTTATGATAAACTAGCTGTGCCCGCAACTTCGTCTGCGTGGAATAGTGACTTTGGGCAGCATTTTTCGGATTTTGGTTTATTCTGGATTATAATCACCGTCGTTATATCGTATAGCCATCGGGGAACAAAGCATACAGGCTGCTAGAATTATTAACACGTGATAAAGCCACATAAAGCTGACCGTGCGAAAAACAGCTAATACTTAGATCCACATCCACAACTTTTAGCGCCAGACCTTGAGCTTTATTAATTGTCATCGCGAAACTAGTCATAAGCTCACTGGAAAAACTGAACTCGTTTAAAATTAAACGGAAAATTGTTTGGAATGAGAGTAACCCGAGGCATAAAAACACTACCACCTGTTAAAATTTCTGCTTCTATCAGGTTTCGCAGAATCAGAAACTTAAAAGAAAAAAAATCACTTTTAATGTAGTATTGTTGCAAAGTTTTGGCGGTCTTAAATTTCTTAGCAGCATTATGGGTACGCCAACTTTAAATTTATTTTATGAGCTGGTAGTCCAGGAGCACTGAGGGATTCTAAAAATTCTACTGGGTAATTGGTAGATTCTTCATCTTTCATAACTCCAATTTGTATCTGGTATGAATAAAACTGTAAGGCTGATATTTTTTATTATAATTTGTTATGCTAGTGCTTGGATTAACTTGGTAGAGTCTGAAATTGTACCCATCCTGACCATGGAAATATATCAAAGGATACTGCAGGGCATCATATGCTCGGTGTGTTTCACAAATACGTTGTAAGCGATCATCATGAGTGCGCTGCACGATGTCACGTCTATCACATTCCTGATTGACTAATATTACTGCAACTTCGTCTGCAACGGGGACATTGTACTTTTCACGATGTTCTTCCGCAGGACGTCTGTCAGCCTTATTTATAACTTTATAATTGTTATTTTGGCCTTGTGGGATGGAATCTATTGCGGCTTTGAAACTTCTGACATACGGATTTCCTTGATGTAACATATTCTCAAGTTGAAATATAAAGTTAATTTTCAACTGAGGAAAGTTATGATGTCGTATATGGGCCTGTTCATTGTAATTTGATACAAAATAAATTTAAAGAAATTTTGGCTCATTTTGGAGAAGCAAAGATCCAATCAAGTGATAAATTGGCCCTGCACCTTAAAAGTTGGATGTGATATGTTTGACCCCAAAAGATGTCATTTGGAATACACTATTATATAAACGGATATAGTCTAAAAATGTTTACACTGAGGATGCTCACTATTTAGTAAAACTTTTATAAAGGGGCTCATGATAAGTTTAAATGAGCACTTTGCCACCTGAATAGCATATTCCATTTGGTTCTTTTCTCCATTTTTGAGCATTACAAAACTGACAATATACCACCATACCTACTATAGGTGCGAATTCAGGGTAATCAATTCTGGGCGAATACAAATAACCTGTTTTCTCTTTGGTAATCCATGGAAGGATATCAATTTCCGCTCCAGTTTCTGGGTCTTCTATCAAACTTGATAACAATCTATTGAGTATATGCCGAAGTCGATCGGCATTTAGTCGTGACTGACGTTGTTCTGCAGTTTCTTTCTTCTTCTCGATCAGCTATTAATCGAGATTCACGATCTAAGCTACTTTCCAGCTTTCTAGACTACAAAGATCGTGCTTTTTGAGAGCTCAGACGGGTTTCCCTATCAGTAAAGGTCTCAGACTAACGCGATATTGCATGAGCCTTGCGATCGGTGGACAAACGTGCCTCACGCTGTTCCCTGTCCATCCTAACTCAAGTGGCCATCTTCGAGAACGATGGAACTCAATCGAGATTTTCGCTGAGCTGAAGTTTCTGTAATATGAAACCTGGCCTGACGTTACTGAAATGCAGTGAACTAATGAGAACTAATCTCATCCTTATTGCATTTCTGCTGCACCGGGGGAGGTTGGATCTTTTTCGAGGCATTCTTATAAGAAGTAGTAATTATTACCAACTCAACGTTATTTAGTGAACACATACTCATCATAAACAAAAAAATTAAATACTTACTGATTATTACACAGTTTAACTTTATTACAGTTTAATAACTATTAAGACGTATTAACCTAACCTAATAATTATCGAAAATAAAAGAAATGTTTAATAGATACATTTATGTATTAATTAATCGCAAATTACTAAATTGTTTTTTAAACATAAAAATTAAGAAGTTGTATAAACTTGTATTTACAGTTTAACTAATAAGACGTGTTTACCTAATTTGAAAACTAATTAACCTATACTATATACATACAATATGTATTTACAAACCCTAAAATATAAATAAATAAAATAAGCAAAAAGTCAGTGTTATCGAATGCAACTGTTACGCCATGCGCCTCCGAAAGCGGCCCGGCTCTCGACGTGCTTTATCTATACATATATAAACAACCTGAATTTCCAGCCTAACCTGAACCCTATTTCATATGAATGATGATATATGTCTGAGGTCAACTTAAATTGGAATTTTAAAATTTCCGAAACTGATTATTTTTAACTTCTATTTATTATCATATTATTATTATTATATAATCATACTTTTATATAGACCATTATGGAGTTTAGTAAAGTTTCATACAATGCATCTGAACAGAGAAAGAATTTAGATAGAATAAATGTTCAACGTGATTCTTTAAATTGGCATAACTTTTTTATTTATGTACCGATCGACATGAAACAAACACTAAATGTTAAGTGAAGCTTACTACAATATATTAGTGAAAACTGTATCTAAATCGGATAAGCTGTTTCTGAGATTAGCGTGCACAAACGCACAGACAAACCGACAAAAATTTTAAAAATCATAGTTTTGGGTCCTAGTTGCGTTTATAAAGGTCCTAATAATATTTTTTTTCTCATATATCTTCCATGTACAGATAGCGATCCGTTACATTTTTATTATATGTATAGATGAATGACCAGAAAGTACTCATAATACGTGAGGAAAGATTCAAATACATGCGGTTTTCGAAGCGAACATACTAATTATAATTCTCGGAAAGATAATGAACTTAATACAATAAACAAGGCAATAAACCAATGTTTATTACATAACAAAAACCACCCACAGAGATGATACAATACAGATACGTAGATTGTGTTTACGCTGACTCAATGATCAGACGGTATCGATATAGATCGTAAAGGTGAACGTAAAATCGTATTCACCGTTTCTGAATTCCGTACGAGGCCATTTTGTCGTGGAGGAATGCAGGGTTGGATACGGTGGTTTTTTTTAGTAACTATAGATGCCAGCTCTACGTGTGTTTTTCTATTTCCTAATTGTAACTAAATAATGGTTAATATAATTCAGTCAATTGTTTTTCGTTCCAATAACGATGCACCGCCTAATTATTAAAGTGCTACATCAATTCCCAGTACATAATATGGGAGATAAGAAAAAGGGATTACCAGACTATCACGATTGAATTGTAATGTTCTGATTAAATTTTGATCTAAATATTATATAGTTATAAGAATTCAGCCGGATGTCTTAAAACATTTGGTAACTCGTGGATAACTCAAATTACTTAAGATCCAATCCAGTTATGAAGATGTAAAATGAGATTGAAAAGAACGCAGAAAAAGAGTTTAGACAATTACAGCACAAGGAACATTTAAATAATTTGATAAAGTTAACGCTTTACTTAAGACAACTTCTTAGGTAATAACACTTTAAGAAGTAATTGACACTTTGGAGGAATACAAGGGTTCAATTAATAATTTACAATAAACCTCTTTACTAACCTTTCAAATGGAGCTCTATAACTAAGTTTTGATGGTTTACGGATTTCCCTCATATACACAATTAATAAGCTATCAAATATTAGCCGAGTTACCAATTTTTTTGAATAGACTGGCATTATAGGTTGGAGTTGAAAATTTCCCGGTAAATTTTTAAAAACTGTTTTGATGCGTTTTATAAACTTTGATATAGCAAGAATCTCTAAATAGTGAAGAAAAAAAATCTACAAAAAATGTAATCCTGTTTAGTTTACTATTACTTAGTTCATGGGCTGCGAGAAAGCGTCGCTAAATCTATACTGGATACGTTTTACGAGCAACCACACGACACGTGTTCGTTAACGGGACGTAAACGGTACGTTTCGGCGCAGTAACAACATCATCGCGGTTATGTCCCGGCAGCTCATTCGACAACCATACTGATTGTAAAACTCGATATACCTTGTCTCCGTTACTCGCTATTGTAATATATAAAGGGTGTTTTTGCGATCCCCTCTTCGGTTTTAGACTGACATTAACTTTTTTTTGTACAATGTAATATCAAAAATTTCAGAACATCATCTTTCAATACAGGTATGATCTTATTTAATTCGGGTAAATTTTGGATAACGTTACCTGTAACGACGACACAATGTTACCCATTGCATAAATAAATATACATGATATCTCACTGCGCCCAAATACCTTCCCCGTTCGAACCTTACGTGATTAATGGACGATCCTTAAAGCACCTACATGAATTAGTATATTTTTGATAGTCATGATTTCAGTTATCACGCTATAGAATATTTTTAATTGTTATAAAGTAACCAAACTGAAGGATAATTAAAACCAATATTTAGAATTAAAAAAAAAAAATGTAAATAGGTTAAATAAAATTGTAACCGAAAATAAATTTTATTCAGAAATGCATATCAATCAAAAGAGTCGAATAGATATGGATTTTTTTTATTTATTTTTTTACACGGAATAGGCTCAGTGCTTTGACCACAATCTCACCTGATGTTAAGTGACGATGTGGTCCAGGATGGTAAGCACAGTAAGCCTAGAGGTACTGGTTCTCAAGTGATGATGCTGGAACACACTTATTGGTATTTGGCGACAGGTTTTCAAAATTGAGTGTGGTAGTTACCTAGGCGGCCATCAATAGAAAATCACCATGCTATGGTGTCCTCACGATACTTTCCTTCACCGTAAGCTCAGGCCGATTTTAGAGTCGGATAAATGGGGATCGAACCCGCGTCGATTGACGCGGAATCCGGCTGCACTGCCTGCTGCGCCATCATCTATAAGCAGTAACTTAAAAAAAATATTGCAAATGTTTACGTTAAATTTGTCTAATATTTTGCTTAAATATGTAAATGCCTGTATCTGTATGAAATAATTCCTCAATGTATGGTGGTTATTAATAAATTTCATAATTTTGTATAACTTTAACCATATTAATTTGTGTAGTCGAGAATTTTTTTAAATTCTTATCAATACAAATCGTCGTGCTAAAATCTGTTTTAATATAACTTCTTTTATTCATCGAAGAGGTCAATCGCAATTCGAAGAGACGACGAATACTACAGGTCGTTTTCAATTGTACAACTTGCCCGTTGGCACGGAAACTTATGTTTTACCAAGCGGGCCCGTAAGCCGAGATTTCGTATTCATGTCAATGCTTTCTTTAAGGCTCAGTGAAAGAGCTCTTTTAGAATTCTATCTAGTGCTAACTGAATGTCTTGCTGTATGCATCACAGATGTATAAACTTTAAACGCTTTAGTTGTTTAAAAACAAATCTTTTCTTTTCTTTCTGATTTAGCATTAGTAAAATGGTAGTATTGCCTGCACAAAAGAGTCGATTAAATTTGAATAAGGAAAATCGATAACAAATCAATCAAAAAGCCAAGTTTTTTTAATGGTTTTGCATGGTGGTAGGGCATTTTCTAATAATGCCCGTCTGGGTAGCTACCACCTTCGAGTTTGAAAACCCGTCGCCAAATACTAATAGATGAGTTCTAGCAGCATCACTTGAGAACCAGTACCTTTAGGCTTAGTGTGTTTACCATCCTGGACCTCATCTTCACTTAACATCAGGTGAGATTGTGGTTAAAGCACTAAGCCTATTTCGTGCAAAAAAAAAAAAATTAAGAAAAATATTAAATAGTTATAATTAATACATAATTACTTTACTCTCTATTCATTTATAAATTCACCGGTCATAATAAATTTGAACGCTACCTAATTATTTGATAAACGTCTTTAAATTCATTCGCAGTATAGAAATACTGAGAAAAGTAGACAGTAACAAAAGCAATTTTAGTAATAAAATTAACATAGACCTCAAATATTTCTAAAAAGAACAAGATCTATTTAATCAAAATTATTATAAAATAATTGTTCGGCCCTTGACGTTTCCATCGTAGATAATAAATACATCTATGTTTCAACCTCGTTCAGGGTTTACCAACATTACATATGGATAAGACTCTATTAGTGTAAAACTTTATGTTAGTGTATGTTGAGTTTGTTTAAAGGACAGTAGCTGCTGATATACAATGAAATACGACTGTTCGTTGCGAGATTTTTATTGTGACTTACTTTAATCGGTAACTAAGGTAAACAACATTTCTTTTTAAAAACATCAACGTCAACATGCCGCCCACCAAAGGACATAGTCCTTTACTCGAGATATAAATAAAACAAAGTGTGAACGACAATAACAAAAAATAATAGTTACATACTACTTGTATTTAAATATTTAAAAGTACTAGGCAAATTTATACATGAAAGTTTAAACTATTTCAGTTTGTCACTTAAATAATAAAGCATAAAGTAAATAAACAAATAAAAGTAATTGCATGCTTATAAATAAAATCAGGCTTTATCAATAGGCATAGCACAAATTCTAGAAATTGATCTCTTCACAACTCCATTACGACATTTAATGCTATAAACTCTCGTGAGATTGTCATCTTCAGGATGTTTAGCTATTATTCGACCAAGTGCCCACTTTCCTGGTGGTAACTGATCTTCCTTTACAAGAACTATGTCTCCGTGTAATGTCTTTTCATGCGCCTCAGCAACAATCAAGTATGAAAGTTTACTGTTTGTTCCTAAAATTATTGGATGTTTTTGATCATCGCTCAAAGTAGCATTTCTTAATCTTCCGCCTACCCTGAGGATATTATTTTTGTCAAGGTAAGGATTCAAGGTCTTCAGTTTACTTTCTTTACTTACATTTCTTTTCCTTGACAAACTTTCTATTTCCTTTCTGAACTCTTCTCTTTGAAATATATTTATACATTTTGTTAATGCTTCTTCTAATTCAATTGTTGTAATTGTTTTATCTATGTTTTCAGAATTTTTCTTCAATCTCAAAAATCTCAAACTGTATGTTATTGTTCTTAAAAGTTCTTGTAAAGTATAGAATTCTTTTAAGTTAAATAAATGTTCTTCTTCTATTTTAGTATTTACTATTATTTTCCTTATTTCTATATCTGTAGACGTAACTTTAGGCTTATTTACGATTATATTCTTGTTTTTAAGCCATTCTGGCCCTTCCCACCATAGTTTATTATCTATTAGATTATTCAAATATATACCTCTTGAACCCAAATCAGCAGGATTATCTTTTGATCTGACATGAAACCATTGTGAACTCTGAATATTATCCAATATTTCTATTACACGATTGCTGACAAACGGTTTCCATCTGTTTGGATCACCTGTAAGCCACGCCAAGACACCTGTTGAATCAGTCCAGGCATAGATTTGATTTTCCGTTAATCTCATTGCTTCTCTCACTTGTGCCAGCAATTTCGCTAGAAGTACAGCTCCACAAAGTTCTAAACGTGGTAGAGATATTGTTTTAACAGGTGCTACTTTGGTTTTTGATGCTATAACTCCTGTTTTAATTTCTCCTTTCTTTGATTCTACTCTATAATATACTGTTGCGCAATAAGCTTTATTTGAAGCATCACAAAATCCATGTAGTTGCACTATGTTACTATCTTTCTCTGTATATATCCATCTTTTTATTTGTACTTTATGTAAATTTGTAAAACTATCTTGTATTTTTCTCCATTCATGTGCTTTTCCAATCTTTTCATCCCAGTCTAATCTTTTTTCCAGATATTTTGTATTAAGATTTTTACAGGAATTATCGCTGGCGATACCCAGCCAAGTGGATCGAATAAACTTTGTATATCTGCTAGGATCGTTCTTTTTGTATTGAACTGTCGTTTTGATGGTAATTTCATTTGATAATGAAATGTATCATTAATGATATTCCATGATAATCCTAATGCTTTGATGATGCTTTTATCTGTAATACCCTTCTCAACACTTTTACTCCTTAATGATTGTGGAATTTGATTTAAAAATTCTTCGTTATTTGATGACCATTTTTGTAATATGAATCCTCCGGATTCTAATAACTGTCTTAACTGTTGGCTCGCTTGTTTAGCTTCTTTTACTGTATCAAATCCACTAACGCAATCGTCGACATAAAAGTCTTCACATAATATTTTGGCTCCTATAGGATATTTATTTCCTTCATCTTTTGCTAATTGTTTAAGTGTTTTGATTGCTAAGTAAGGTGCTGATGCTAACCCGAATGTAACTCTTAACATGCGATAGTCATCAACTTCATGTGTAGAGTCTTTTCTCCATAGTACACGTTGATATTCTGTGTCTTCTTTTACGACAAGAATCATGCGATACATTTTTTGAATATCTGCAACAAAGCATACTTTCTTCATTCGACTTCTCATAATTAAGTTTCTCAAATCTTCTTGTAATTGTGGTCCAACTAATAACAAATCGTTAAGTGAGATATTGTTGGAGCTCTTACATGATGCGTCAAAAACAATTCGGACATTTGTAGTCTCACTATCTCTGATTACTGCGTGATGAGGTAAATATACTGCATGTTTATTTTTCTCTTCTATAGGTACTTTTTGCATATGATTGAGTTGTATATATTCTTCCATTACTCTTATATATTCTTCTTTTAGTTTGGGTTTGTTTTCCAATTTCTTTTCTATTTGTTCTAATCTTTTTAATGCAATATCTCTGGTAAATCCTATTTCTTGGGAGGATTTTTTAAAAGGCAGTTTTACTATATATTTCCCATCAGATGATCGACAATATGTTGTGTCATAAATTTCTTCGCATATGCGTTCTTCTGAAGTAAGCTTGCGTGTTTTTTGTCTCATCAATACTCCAAAGATTATTTAAAAGATTATCCATATTAATATCTATTTCGTGGTGCATGACTAATAACATCTCGTTGGTTCTTTCCGTGTGTTTAGAAATATTACCAAATAAAATCCAACCTAGGCTTGTTTCTTGAGCTACTGGTGAGCCCATTGGACCTCTCACTAGATTATTCTTCACAATTACTGTGTATACATCAACCCCAAGTAATAAATCAATCTTACTCGAAATGAAGTATTGCGGATCAGCCAATGTTAGACCGTCCAAATGTGACCAATTAGAATTGGGTTGTATTGTGGTACTTGGCAACTTAGACGTTATGTGTGATTTTAATATATACGCTCTTACAGGGAGATTGAATTGTTCATTACACCTTGATGAAATTTCCAACTGTACCACATATCGCACTGAAGTTGTTGTAGATCCTACTCCTGTAATAGTACCTCGTACTGACGTTTTCTTGAGTTGCAATAGTTGAGTTGCATTTTCGCTAATAAATGATGCCTGTGATCCTGGATCGATTAATGCTCTCAGTGTAGTCTCACGACCACATTTACTCTTGACTAGTACTAATGCTGTCGCTAACAATGCTTTCTTTTGATGAAATACAAAGTTTGATACGATTGACTCATCCTGAAGAGTTTGTTGTACGTTTTCTTGGGCGTGCATTGAAGAAACTGCTTTGGTTATCTTCTCTGTGTCTTGTGACTCTTCTTCTTTCCTGTCTTGGTGAAGAAGTGAATGGTGACGCCTTCCACATATTCTACAACAGCTCTTGCTTTTACATTGATACACTGGATGATCTGACGACAAGCAATTGTAGCATAATCGATTGCTCCTGATGATCTCGCTTCTCTTTTTTATGCCAAACTTCACAAATTCTTTACAGTTACATAGAAGATGTTGGCCATTACAAAGCTTGCAAGTTACTTGTACGGTTGTTGTGTGAAACGAACGTTCTTTGTTTATTCTCTGAGTGTTCGATGAAGCAGGATAAGTTAGTTCAAGTGTGTGTATAATATTCTCCAAAAAGGTTATTAAATTTTGTAAACTGGGTAATTCTGTGTTATAGTTTCTACTTACATAGTTTTCCCATTCTTTATGTGTATCAAAATCTAATTTTTGAACTGTGAGAAATATTATCATAGGATCCCAATTAGATGTAGAAATACTCATAGAATTCAAACTATTTAAGCACTCGTTTATATTATCAATAAGAACTTTCAGTTGTGCAGGTGATTATGAATTCACTTTTTTAAATGAAATCAATCTCTTGAGAATCGCGTTTACTATGAGCCGCTTGTGGCTGTATCTGTTTTTTAAAGTACTCCAACCGTTCTCATAATTTCGTTCTGTCACCTGTATGTGCTTAATAGTATTGTTTGCTTCCCCTGCTAAACACGATAAATAGTGAAATTTCTGTACGTTACTCAGACCTTCTTTTCTATGTATTAATGCCGTAAAAGTATCTTCGAATGATTGCCATTCTTCGTATGCGCCAGTAAATGTAGGTAAATTAATCCTTGGTAGTTTGACCTCGTCGTTATTCGAACCTTGTATTTGTAGTGATGCATTCTGCGTTAAGTTTTCACTTTTTTCGGTAATCAATAAATGAAGCGTATCTATCATATCTCCTTTCAAATCTAAATAAATTTCTTCAGACTGACTATACATTTCTTTTTTGAAATACGTCATATCTTTTCGTTGTTCTTTTTTCGTAGATGTTACTAATTTTTGATATTCGTTTCTATATGACTTCCAATACTCTTCTAAACATTCTATTCTTGTTTCTAGAAAACCTTTTGTCAGTCTTACCTTTGGAGTTTTCTTGTAATTTGTTTTTGTCTTCAAAATCATGTCCGACAAATCTTCCAAAACTTCTAGGGTCTGATCTATAGACGTCATGTTTAAAAGTTATTGTTCAATCTTCATAAATATAATTATAATGTCTTCTTTCGTTTTAGCAATTGAATGCATCACGCAAATATAAATTGCATGACAGCGCTCGACTCCTTTGTGTTATATATATTTCTATAAACAAACTCTTCGGCAAAAATATATTCCTTGTTTCTTATGTATCCGGCTCGTTTTGGACCAAATTGTTAGTGTATGTTGAGTTTGTTTAAAGGACACTAGCTGCTGATATACAATGAAATACGACTGTTCGTTGCGAGATTTTTATTGTGACTTACTTTAATCGGTAACTAAGGTAAACAACATTTCTTTTTAAAAACATCAACGTCAACACTTTACGTTTCTCATATTAAAAGCAATCCCTGAATTTGTTATTCGTCGTGTAATTTATAGAATATTTAAAATCAAACGACGTCATAACAGTTTTGTGGTTTTTTAAAAAAAAAGGTACACTTTCTTACATTATTATTTTCAAGCATAGATAACTTAGCCTGGGATTAAAGTGGATAAAAACTAACATCTTGAGTCTTATCAGTGTCTTTATTGTTCTGTTGTTTTGACAAACTGTTGTTGCATCTATAAAGGTGTATTATTTGAAGTAGATCTTTCAGTGATCGCTTCTTGAGTATTTAAATTCATTCGAGTATTACTTAACCATATATGGAGGTGGGAAGACTTATTTTTGATGATATTAGGGGACGGGGAATCTGAATCGTGGTTGTTGAGCAATATCTTCTTCATAATTCTCTTTTTTTTTTCAAAAACACAACACAGAACTAACATCTGTTCGCCTCTCAATCGTCTGAAAGAATTATATAACAAAATTAATAACAATCATGTTAACATTGACATCTTCCATTACTCATCTCAATCCTTTCGCTAAAAACTATTAAAATTTACGAGCCTTGATTTATGCTTGCTTTATTTAATTACTAGCACCATTGCAAATTAATGTCGATTAGCCATAAAAATGACAATAGGAAAACAATGGAAAAGCTGGTGTAATCGTCAGGTTAGTGCTCAAGGGGTTAATATAACATGAACACATCAGTAAAGATACAGTTTTAAATTTATAATGTATAAAATTTTTGTGTAAAATTTTGTGTGTCGTCGATGTGTCAATAAATTTATAAACTTTATGCCAATGCTCGCGTATTCAAGGGGATGATCTAATTAGTTTCATAAAACTGCTACTATTATATAAAGTGGAATATAGTGTTTCCTTTTATCATTGACATAAAAAAAACACATTTTAGATCACGAATATTCTGGCAAAATCATTTTATACATAGTTGTAGATAAAATGATATATTACAAAGATTAAAAAAAATTAACAGTTTAATTTGCGTTGGGTATCATGTTGATTGATCCAACCAAAAGACGTCCACTTCTGGACATGGGTCTCCCCCAAAAAAATTCCTCCCGAATTGGCATAATCGCCACGCTTGGCAGGCGGGTTGGCGATCGCAGTAGGTATTTGTGGTGCTCAGAGGATGCTGCTGCCCATCCTCTGTCTTATCCATTAGTGGCCTTTTACGACACCCACAGGAACTACTACTGTGATACTATTCTTAGCTGCCACCACACGGGTCTAATGTTAATGAAACAAAAATAATATTTTGTATCTATTTAAATTGTATAAGGAAAAGACCACGTGCAACACGTGACAGAAGTTAAACATACTATTTCACGTTGATATTTGCACGTGTTCCTACGACCTATTTGTAAATTGAACGAGTTTGCAATTTCAACAAAGTTGTTTATTTGCAACCCTTTGCACCAGGGACATTGAAATTTGAATTAAATTTCCAATGTAACTATTAATTAGTTCAAAGACATTTCGCTTAAAAAAATGTACTCGATATAATTTATATCATAATTTAACCAACAAAGAAACTATGTGAATGATATAAACGAAAGTTCCATATTATTTATTTATAAGCTGTAAGGAAAAATTTACCTCGACATAACATCTGATTCTTTGATAGGGTAAGTGCTAGTGACAGAGGCAAACGTACGTATATCACCATCTTATGGAAACCCTTGAAATGGTAAATGTAACTGAATATTGCAACGAATTATTTATGTTTGTTGTTCAGTTTTTAGAGAAAGTTTTTGTTTAGGTGCCTCGTCATCTTATACTGTAAATGAACGGAGTGTAATTTATATGTAGTTCATTTGGACTGTTCATGTATTTTAGGTTCTATATAGGTCTCAAAACATACCTTTGATTGAATATGACGTCTCAATGTTTTCTTTGTATTGCGATTCGCTTTTTTGATAAATAAAAGTGTGTGTTCGAAGTGCGAAAAATATTGAACTTGCTATGCAAGTAATAGACATAGTTACAGACAGATAGATGTCACCTTTTAAAATATGTATGGATTTTATGGTGACTTTAACGTTACAGCAGTAGCAATTTTTTCGCGCTTCGATAATGACGTCCGTACTTGACTGTGTCTACAAGGCGACTGATAACTTTGGTCATTAAGGTCTTCTGCCGTACCATATACGCCTGTTTACTAAGGGTATGTTACTTTTTATAGTATGCATGTTAATTTGCATCGAGAATATAGATCTTCAATCTCATATAAATCTTCACGTATATACCAGATCGAATGATTAAATTTAAACATTCGATACAATCCACACCGAATTTCTATCACCCGTGTTGTAAATATTTAACTGCACCAGACCGCGTATTTCCCCGGGGCTAGAGATCGAGTGGTGAAAAGTAAATTTAACTTTTAACACAATACGATTTCGTGAACCGGTTTCTTTTCTGGTCGAAGTTATTTTAATAGAAAAAACTTCGCTCTGAGAAGAAGAAGTAGGCTCTGGAGTAGTAAAACCGAGAACGTTGTTTTCTAAGTCATTAGTCACACGAGTGAGTCGTTTGACATACTGTCGATCCAATCTTGCAACGATGTAAACATATAGTTGTGAAATTATAAACTTACGTGTTCTAATTTCTAAATAAAATATATTTGTGATATAAGAGATTCTGAATTTTTATTTTGTATAAATATAATTCAAGTGTAATATAAATATTGAAAATTAATTTTCTTTTAGATAATAATTGAAAAAATAAATTATTTATGTTATTATGTTATAGATTAATTTATAGACTACATAATTTAATAATAATTAACACATTATTATCTATATTAATTCAAATCAAAAAGTGCATTAATGTGTCGAGTACCTGTAAAAATGAAACAATAGTAAGACAATAGGAAAACAATGGAAAGCTGGCGTAAACGCCAGGAAGGTCCTAACGGAGTTAATTGTATGAAATACATTATAATTAAATAACAAAACCAAATAAAAATACCTAATTATTACTATTACCTAAAAAACTATAAATAATGAATGCCGTCCAGCTCACCGCCAGACGGGAAGGTTGGCTACATTGCCACGTTGGATAACAATGCTTATTCGCTGTGCCAGATATTAGCCCACCCTCTGGTCGCGAGACGTGTCGGCTAGACATCTCGCGAATTCCTTAAAAAGGCTATGAGGAATCGGACCTTACGGCCGCAGAGTCTCAACCTCAAACGGGATAAATAAGTAATCCTTACCAAGGGCGGCATATTTTTGCTGCTTGAGATCCTCGGCTAAGGTACCTGATAGGCCGGCCTTTAAAAAAACAACTGGAAGATGTGACGGTGTTAAAGTATAGACGCAAGTGGCATCCTATACCAACGACATCGGGTCTTTTGCAAGCGTCACGCACCAAACCAATAGGTTATAAGCTGGCTGGTACATTAATACCCGATGTAAAACGTCATTGAAGATGGCGTGACACAAAATACGACGTGCGATTTTACTACAAGCCAGACTGTGATGCCCGAGCGAGTCTTATGGTCGACTCGCTCGGCATCACCACTACCACAAAGGTAGCGATGTGGAGACACCCATGATACCCCTGAACGTAGGTAAACTGAAATTTAGTGCCAATATTCGGGGACGTTAATACCTTTAGCCAGAGGCTTGACTCCCACTCCTGAGCAGCTAGTAGGCGAGCACGCTCTGTAACACTAGTTGACGCATTATAAAGATTATTCCGTACTAGTTTATGCAGCGACTCGTCCTAACACCTTTGAGAGTATACAACCTCAGGACAAATTGATTTTGGGCAAGCTGCAACCCAAATGGCTCAATTAGAAATAGCTAATTTAGAAAAAATATTTAGAACCAGATTTGTATTACCAAACGCTGATGATAAGCCGGTAAGTTTACAAACGAAATTTTACGAATGCCTAGGCCACCGAAATGATTTGGACATGATGCCCGGGACCAAGACCGATCATCAACCACATCAATATTTAGAATAGGAGCTAAAGAATTTTGAATTAAGGTATCAAATTTTTTTCAAAATGTCTAAGTATTTCCAAAAAGGAGAAGATCCAAGTACGTACGTAAATTTTGGTACAAAAAGATAATATTTAACAATTACGTATCTATCTGTGAGTCAAGCCCTAAAAGGCGACCAGACATATTGCTGAAATTTTGAATTTTATTTATAGGAATATCTGTAAGTTGTTAATTTTATGTTTTTTTATACTACCTCTGGCCGCAGCTCTTCTCGCGTAAAACAAGTCTATTTAATTATCCACTGCATTATATCTCCAAATGATCCAATGGTACAGTAAATTATTGCAAACGCGGCGGTGGTTATTTTTTCTGTAGATTTCATTCGTTATTATCTTCATATTTTTTCCATATATTATCTAATGTTTCAATATAAATATGTGATTAAATATCTGACCAGATTACGATTTAAAAAAAAAAACATTGAATCATCAGTTTGTTTTCGCACGCTGCAGACTCTTGGTCTTGACTTTTAATTTGACATATTTTTACAATTAATTCTTTTACAATATAGAGATACAATCAGTTCAAATCAAAACTATCAATCAATTGTTCTAGAGTTATAATTTTCTAAATGGATCTAAAATTGGTTGTAATAAATAACTTTTATTTAATTATTAATATACTTCGTATTATTTTACTGTTGATGAAAATAATTAAAAATATCTTGTATAATAAATAGGCAAATATGGAACAGTTCAAGATATTTTTCCAGTTTGTATCCAGTATCTAGTCTTCTTTATTTTATTTTTTCAGTAACTATTGGGCAGCTTTAGTGTTATCAATAAAAACAATTCGGAGATAGTTACTTTTTTATTTTAAAATCTTCAATAACTGTTGATTTGTATTAGTATAAAAAGTGAAAACAAATACATTACGGTTTGTTAACATAATTATATTTGCTAAACGTGTCGTCCGTGTGTCGCGTTTTAGGGTCGACAGTGAACATAAATGATGGCGCGCGCCGGAGCGTCCTCGACGCGGAAGTGTTCCAACATTACTTCAACACTACAAACTCATACATGACACGCTCGTCTGCAACTGTTTAGGGACACGAGTACCTGAGCCCGAATTACCAACAACGACGGAACCTCATTAAAGTCTGCTGTACTTACAGCATGGGAACTAACGTACTAAGTTATGCCTTACTTAAATACTATGAGCGGATTCATTTATCATACTACACTAGGTGTTCCCGCGGCTCCGCTCGCGTATTATATTTTCTATTCAGTAGAATTATTCACTGCGTAATATATTATTTTTTAAATAATCTTTTTTCTTTATTCAAATTCAAAAATGATTTATTCAATTTAGTCCCTGATAAGGTATGAACGTCAAATTACTACCACCGGTTCGGAAAACAAGTCAGTCATCGTTTCAGTTCAGTTTCAGTTTCGTTTCAGTTTCTTGGGTGTTCCCCAAGAAACTCGATCTGGTTTTTTAATCTCTTTTTTAACCATACAACTAATAGTTACATGTTTTATTAGTAGATGATCAGAGAAGGCTGTCACTTTCAGACATCATCATCGTTCCCATAATGATACATCTTGTACAGGTCCTACATTATTTTTGATACTAATAAAAAGCAAATTCAAACACTTGTCAGTTAAACTTTGCAAATTAATCGGGGTTTTTACTACAATCTCATGAGTTTTAATTTTTCCACCCGGAATCTTAATTATTTTTCAAAAATAAAAGTAACTTAAGTTTAGCATTATAACTTCAGCTGTCGAACAGAAAAAAATCGCTTCAAATTCGGTGTAGCCGTTCCGGAGATTAGCTGGAGAAAAAACAGAACAACGCGCAAGTTACAAAAAAAAATAATTTTCTGTGCAGATATCTTATATACTTTCATATGTATTTGGTAAGAAAATGTTATTTTGACATTATAAACAGACACTTCAATTTTATTTATTAGTATAGATGAGAAAAAAAAACCGGAGCGTGGATCGGGACACAAGGTATTTATACCTAAATAGTGATATAATAACGTTAACAATAGCCGCGATACAGCCATACGGTGGGAGAAAACGATAAATATTATAGCTTACCCCGGGCGGGGTATCGCGCTGAAGCGACACCGGCAACCGTGAAAAACGGATAAACGAGAGATCCCCGCAAATCCCGTTGCCTGAAAACTTTTGGAGATTCACATACGTAAGGGCTCATATCGCGTGATTGTCGATTACAATATTTAAGGTCAGTATACATTGTCCATTACGCCTCTTTTAATGCATACAAAAAAAAAATAAAGTGTCTGTCTGTAATATCAATTTAAAAATATTTTATTACATACATATGAATATTCGGTACATATGCCGAAAACACTATCTGTTTGTAGGTTTGTATCGGCTAATCTCCAGAACGACTAGATTAATTTATTAGTGTAGATAGTATTCGATGCTATGCTGGTCGAAGCGGGCTCCAGTAGCGGTTTTTATAATAATTATCTACTAACGAATAAAATTGTCTGTTTGTCCAATAAAAAAAAAAAACAACTTTATACTAAATACAAATGTTAATTAAGTACAGTTTTACTGGCAAGTGCTTCAATTTATAAAAAAAAATATCGTTGCTTTCTCTTAGTACCAAAATTTGTTATTATTTTAGGAACCGGTTTAAAAAAAAACTTATGTGAACAAAGTACGATTCATTATTTACAAACTATATTACATAGTGAAGAATATACAAAACGCAGGCGAAGCCGCGGGCATTCAGCTAGTTTAAAGTATAAAACAATACTTAAAGTAAAGTCAAAAGTACATTGAAAAATCCAATCTCTAGTAATACAATTCCCATATTGTTTTAAAGCCAAGACGCAATTTCATTTACATAAATATCTATCTGCACTTCGTAAAAGGTTTATACGTTTATTAGAAGTAATGGTAAAGACTCGACTGTCTGCTGGACTTTGTTGTTTACATAAATAAATTGTTCGTATCCCTTTAATTAAGAAAAAACTAGAAGAGTGTAAATATTAAAACAATAAAAATAATAATCAATAAAAACACGTGGACCTAGACATATTAAAGTGATAGCATTAAAAAGGATAGTAAGAATAAGGAGGAATGTTGACCTCTTATTTTTGATTACATTAGTAAGAATTAGTGTTATGATAGTAAATTATCTTAAGATTACTATACTGCAATAGAAAAATTCATGTCCTTCTTAAAAAGTTCGCTGAACTCATATTTGAGTATAAATTCACATTAGAGTGCCAATCATTATTAAACCAATGGTTGAAAATGAGATAGACTCTGTCACCTTATTCTGTGAGCAAGTTTTATTCCAAAAATAGGTATTGGAGAAGAAGCTTGAAGAAGAACGGACTTGCGAAAGATAGATTTAGGCAGGTCCGATAATACGGATAAACCATAGCGATTAATACGGGATGAAGCGCAATCGGTTTGTCGGATAGATTTTTTTTTTTTCGTTTATACGGAATTGGCTCAGTGCTTTGACCAGATGTTAAGTGACGATGTGGTCCAAGATGGTAAACACACTAAGCCTAAAGGTACTGGTCCTCAAGAGATGCTGCCGGAATACACCTATTGGTATTTAGCGACAGGTTTTCAAACTCGAGGGTGGTAGCTACCCAGGCGGGCATCATTAGAAAATCCCCTATTCCTCACGATGTTTTCCTTCACTGAAAGCTCAGGCCAATTTTAGAGTCGGATAGGTGGGGATCGAACTCGCTACGATTGACGTGGAATCCGGCCGGATTACCCGCTGCGCCATCATCGCTTCAAAATTTCAAGATTTTATACAACAGCAGCTGGAAGATCTGCAAGTGAATAAAGGTAATACAAAAATAGTTCCTACTCCCTAGCCAAATAGGTAAACGAAAGTAATAAGAACTTGACAAAATCCGTCTCTCCTTGACAGATGGAGATTTGTATAGTACGACAAGGATCTTTTTCCACAAGACCAAAATGGGAACACCGTCGTCTTAGGAATAATCATCTATTAACAGTCGTTAGCTCAGTAAGTTTTTCGCATCTTTTGCAATAATAGCGCCCTATCAATGTCATTCAAGTGCCAAAAGATCCTTGTCGTACTGTACCCTACGTAAGTTATCAGAAAAAAAAAATCAAATACCCTGAAGAAGTTATAATGTAATAAGTTCCTATATAAAGAGATATTGTTTCCGCTCCACTTTTGCTGGTAATTCCTGGAGTAGTGGATTTACTTCAATATTAGATATGCAATAGTGACGGAGCATCCGCTGGATGCGAGTGGCGCAAGACCTGTCGTCGTGGAGATCTTTGGGGGAGACCTATGTTCAGCAGTGGCCGTCTTTCAGTTTTGTATGGATGGATGTATGGAGTAAGATCAAAAGATGATCAAAAGACACAGCCAACCAAAATCTCTGCTAGAGATGTTATTTGATAATCTTCAATTTGCCTCTTAGCTCTCATTAGTCAGTGTTTTCTACTTATTTTAAGCGAAACTATTGATTTAGACTATGAAATTCTTTAGTCTATATATTCTAATGACATTTGTGCATTCATACTAGTCAAACCAAATAGATTGGATTAAGGAACTTTTTAATAGGAATGTCATGTTCGGATACTGCTCTGGTCGGATTAAGGACAACTTTTAGTCCGGGTTAAACAACTTTCGTTGACTTATATGTACTGTGTATGTATTCATTGAATGTTAAATTGTATACTTTCCGTGACAATAGTGCAATATAGATAATAGTGCTATTTTTCTATATACTGTTTAGGGTTTGAAGGTTTGAGCACAATCTCACCTGAGGTTAAATGACGATTTGGATCAATATTGTGAATACGATAAGCCTAAAACATACTGGATACTTTCAAGTGATGCTGCCGAAGTACCTACAACTATGTTTGGTTGACGATACATTGTTAAACTTGAGAGTAGTTGAAAGCCAGGTGGATATTAAAAAATGTCTTACCACTGTACTATGCTTTCTCGATGTTTTTTTTTGGCGAAAGTAAAGATTAATTTAGGATGGAATTCGAACGCACGTAGATGTAATGTCATAATTAATGAACATCTCTTCTTTTTATTACGTTCTTGTCATAATTGACTAGTGTTTTATTAATAGAAAAAAACAAACTAAGTAAATAATATAAACAAATTTAGTTTATTAATTTATTATTAGTTTATTATTGAATATAAATTATTTGAAGCGATGATGGCACAGCGGGTTGTGCGGCCGGATTGCGTGTCAATCGACGCGGGTTCGATCCCCACCTATCGGAGTCAAAAATCAGCCTGAGCTTTCGGTGAAGGAAAACATCGTGAGGAAACCATAGCATGGTGGTAGGGCATTTTCTAATGATGCCCGCCTGGGTAGCTACCACTCTCAAATTGGAAAACCAAATACCAATAGGTGTGCTCCAGCAGCATCAGTTGAGATCCAGTACCTCTAGATCTAGTGTGTTTTCCATCTTGGACCACATCATCACTTAATATCAGGTGAGAATGTGGTCAAAGCACTGAGCCTATTCCGTGTAAAAAACAATTAAATCAAGACGAAAATCTTCAACCAGTGTGTTGCCAGTACTGACATACGGCACTGAAACGTGGTCGCTCACAATGGTCCTAATAAAAAAGCTAAAAGTTTCTCAAAGGGTAATGAAGAGGGCTATTCTTAGAGTTTCACTGCGTGATCGAATTAGGAATGAGGAGATCTGCAGAAGAACCAAAGTAACCGACGTTGCTCGAAGAATTGCTAAACTTAAGTGGCAGTGGGCTGGGCACATTACTCGCAGAACCGATGTCCGATGGCGCCAACGGATTCTCGAATGGCTGCCATGCACCGGAAGACGTAGCGTGGGTGGTCGTCCTCACAAGGTGGACCGACGACCTGGTGATAGACGTGGAAATCCGGTGTATGCGGGTGGCCCAAGATTGGTCGTCGAGGAGATTTTTAGGGGAGACCTATGTCCCGCAGTGGACGTCTTTTGGTTGAATGGATGGAATGGGGTGGATAAATTATATTGACAAAAAAATCCTATAGTTATTATGAGATACAAAATTTTAAAGTTTTGTGTCGATATTGAGTAAGGATGTTTTATCCCTTTCCAGCAAAACGAATGAGTTAATGTAGATATAATGCTTGTATGAAGTACGAAAAGCATGACATCATATTTAACTCTCTCTCTCTCTGTGTACGTGTGTGTCTGTTAATTCAATTAAATTATAATGTTAATTCAAATAATAAATTCAATCAAAAAGCCTTTAAAATCTTTTTTACTTTGTTTTCAGAGGTTAGCCTAATTTATAGTCTATTTTAAGATGAATAAAGACATTTAGAAATAAATGATATCGCGATGGTAAATATTGAATGGTGGATCGATTGTTTCAGAACAAATGAAAACTAGGTACAATAGAGCCCAATCGAGAGGCACTCGAACGTCATGCACTGTTTACCAATCGACGATCAATCGAATACCATTCGTTTTTATTGTTATTAAGGGATTTTAGTCGAATTCAACTCGATAGCTTGTTATTTCGAAACAATAGCGATGGATCGTTATTGAAAAAGGAAAAATATCAACAATACTTCAACGCATCGTGTTAAAGGGTTGATCAGTGTTTTGTTGCTTATATTTTTTGTAAACATATTTACATAAATTTAGGTTGTCACATGATAAATAAAATTGTTATAATAGTTATAGTTAATGGAGATATTTTGCGTAACAAAATGATATACAGATGTTGTCAGTCTGACATCACCATGATATAATCTAATTTGACATCTGCAACATAGGCTTTTATTACATTGCATAAAATTATACATTTTAAGAAAAAAAAACACAAATAACGCATCACATTCATGCATCGTTTCGTACTGTTTTTTTTTTGACACACACTATTTCAATTTATGATAGAAAGAGACAAATGCTTAGTCTTGTTTACATCTCGCAAAAAAAGCTCAAGCTATTACTGTTTTATATTGAACTAGTTGCGTGCCCGCGGCGGTGCTCGCGCTTCATATATTCTTCACTGTGTTTTAATTATTTTGTACGCAATCCTAATCATTTTTAAAATTTTGACTAAGTACCATCATTAAGCAAAAATATTTCTCACAAATTCACCTGTCAATAAAACTGTGCATTGAAACAGATTTTATTCACAACTTCATGAGTATCAATTTTTTTACTCGGAACCCTAATTATTTCCAAAAAATTATAGTATATAAGTTAGGCGGAGTAACTTCAAGTATCTAACAAAAAAATCCCTTTGAAATTGGTCTAGCAGTTCCGGAGACTACCCGCAACAAACACTGACAGCCAGATAAAAATTTTACGTAACATTTTAGATGCTGCCGGGACACACCTTTGGTGGTTGCTGACAGGTTTTTCAACTTGAGGGTTGTAGCTACCCAGAAGGTCATTATTAGAAAATGCCCTACCACCATACTATGGTTTCCTCATGATGTTTTCTTTCACCGAAAGCTCAGGCTGAAGTTAGAGTTGTATAGGTGGATTTGAATCCGCGTCCATTGACGCCAAAACCGAACGCACTACCAACTAAGCGATCATCGCCAAGTACGAATGAGTCATTTGTAAAATTGCTAAACCGATTTTGATGTAGTATTCAGATGAAATTAGTTAGGAGAGAAGCTGGAATCTAGGTTTTATATCATTACACTTTTTCATATGTAACAAGAGTACAAGGTAATGATAAAGCTAATTCAAGTGAACGAAGTTAAGAGAATCGATATAACCATTTAAGTATATTTTAAGAGTATAAATATTAATATTAAAAAAAAAAAACTAAACTAAGAGCACATAAACATCGTAACTTATTCAGAATGTCGCATATTATGTAATCACTTTAACAAAATTATCGTAACCCGACTCGTAATAAATTATTTACGGAGGGAAATAAAAGAGAGGCGGGAGAGGGAAACAAGCAGGAAAATGAACTCTTTGTTTTCACACACGCGTAAACAAACAAAGCTGTGGTTATTAAATAAACAGTATCCTTTTTGGCACAAAGAAATTTATTGTTCTCATTAGTGAAACGAGAACAGCGACTCAGTCCGGGAACGAGCACGTACTAATTAATTTTTTAACGACATTGTTCAAACACAATTATAAGTAATTGAATTAAAAAGGGACCGTCGCATCGGATCCGATGCTAATAATTGATTCGGGTTCTGACCGCGCTCCACTTAGTGTTGTTTCTTGCTTTACGAGTATACACGTGAATGGTCCCTTATTAATTTATTCCTACAGTAAAAAGGCAACTTTAATTATTGACTTTTCCTAATGACTATAGCCCATTAGTAGTAAACTCTACTGTATAAAATCTGAGTTCCTTGACTTGTAATCAGCCTGAGCATTCAGTGAAGGAAACCATCATGAAGGAGCCATCGATTGTTGCTTTCTTTTATACGGTATAGGCTCTGTGCTTTGACCACAATCTCGCCTCATGTTAAGTGACAATGTGGTCCAGGATGGTAAACACACTAAGCCTAGATACTGCTTCTCAAGTCATGCTGCCGGAACACACCTATTAGTATTTGGCGACAAGTTTTCGAACTTGAGGGTGGTAGCTACCCAGTTGGACATAGTTAGAAAATGCCCGGGAAAAACGGCAGCTGGGAGCTCATTCCATATCCGGATAGTTCGCAGGAGGAAACTCCTCTGGAACTGTACTGTCCGGAATCTTTTTGGCTCCAAGATGTGAGGGTGAACTCCTTGCTGGTGATGAGTCGTAAGATGGTCGAACAATTCATCAGAACACAACCCATTCTACAACCGGTGGAATATACATAGGCAGGCAAAGTTCCTCCTTAGAACTGTGAATGTCCGCGGGTTTAGCGACAGATTTTCAAACTTAATGTTGGCTATTGCTTAGTGATATTTTCCTTTACGGAAACCTGTAGTTAATCGGGCGTTTAAATATTTCGTTGCAAAATTTTGGACATTTGACTCACCCTCCCCATTGTTAGCAACAGTAAGCAAATTAGTTTACATGGCATAATTTAAAAAAAAAAAAACGAAAATTGTTAAGTAAATGTTGCCTACGTAATCACTATTCAAACCCCATGTCATCAAAAATAAGTAAAACATAGACTTCTCATTTCCAGTTGTTGCTTACGCAATGGTTCCGAATATCAGAATGAGATACGTGGATTTAAATTGAATTGATGCGAAATCAGACTGAACTAAGCCATAATCGCTTTAAAGGCAGACATCATAGGTGATATACCCTTTCCAGGGATATCGTACTTAACTATAATTGATACGATAAACATCCCCCCCCCCCATCCCGGCGCTTCTCCCTATGGTGTATAAGAAAATACATCACAGAAGTTATCCTATCTGTGGTTAAAGTTGAACCGTGATCCGGGCTCTGTGAATCCGTACACGATTATACCATTCCCGAGTTGCTTCATTCTGTAGTCGATCTGTACTATTTGTGGCTTTTTATAATCTGTAGGGTTGACAGGAAGGCCTCGGGAATGGTAGGGTCTATTTTTCTTCGTTATTAGTTAGAGTGAATATTTAAAGTGCACGCAATGGTGATATCCGATTGATGTCAGTTCTATGCTATTTTGTTACGACAGGCATTGAAGTGCAAAATATAGACATCCACATTTTTTTGTTTTTGTATGAAAGAAATTATTTTGTTCAACATATTAAATAGATTAAGAACGGCAGTCGTGATTAGGAGTTCTTTTTCATTAATATATTGACAAGAAATTTATCGAAAAGATAAGTAAATAAAAAAAGCATCAAAATTAGTACAATAAAAAGTCATTAGTACTTACCTTTCAAGAACATGTTCCAAGTATAAACAGAATTAATATCGCTTAATATAATATATAAAGTTATAAATAAATAAAAAAAAAACAATATCATACCTGATGTGTTATAGAAGTATCACTAAAAGCCAGTACGAGAAGCTCTGTGTGTTAATCGTCTTGAAACATCTCTGAAATTAAATCAGATGAGATTGTATTAAGGCGCCATGTAATATAAAACATATATTTACTGCTCCAATAGAAGTTATAAATAGATGTAAATGTTAAAAAAAAATATAAATTTTTTTTTTAAACTACATCACGTATTCAAGAAACAATTAGAGAGCGGAAATACAATGATGATGGGGATTGCAATTACAAGCGTATTATGCGTAAAATACCCTAAATATTAAATCTAATATTTCTGTCATTCTAGCGCGGGTACAGACTGAAACAAAAGTGGTCTTCAATTAATCGGATCAAATAATGAACGATACTACATTTTTTACAAGCTCTACTATAATAAGATACAGATCGAGTTTGAATATTGAAATGATCGACCGGACTAAATTACTGGTTTGTATATTTTTTATTGTCCGAATAGTTCACTTCTTTTCTCCTAATGGTAAGAGTCATTATACCAATTACAACGATATTCGTGTAGGGATATATGTTAGTACTTAATTCTTATATAATTTTCACTCTATTACATTCGAATTCGAACTCTTCGTGTATCCAAAAAAACAAAACGTTTGTAAAAATTGATTGAATGACGGTTATGTGAATTGAATATTGTACGAGAGAAAATTAATTAAGGATTTTAAAACTTTTTCAAGCGTAAGGGTATGTATGTATCTACAGGTAGTTTTAAAGAAATAGTAACATTGATAAAACCCAAACGATTTTATACTGTATAGGTTTTATACCGCTTCCACTACAATCTCACCGGATGTTAAGAGCCGATGTAGTCCAAGATGCATAACACACTATGTTTAGAGTTATTAAATGGCTCCCAAGTGATGCTTCTGCAATATACTTATTTGTTTAGCTACTTTCAAACTTGCTATTTAAAAATGACCTACAACCGTTCTATGGATTCATTATGAGCCGTCCAAATATCAACATTTTAGAAATTTTTAACTAACCCCCTTTCACTCCCTCAAACCCTTGTTAGCAATAGTAAGCAAGGCTCTTAGCCTCCCCCCTATATTAAAGTAAGCATTGCCATATTTTTTGTAAAATCTTATGTACCTAATTAAAATTAAATGCTGTGTACATTAGGTTACGTACTTACGTAATAGTTCACCATTAACATACTACGTCATCCATGTTATCTATACTAATAAATAAATTTGAAGTGTCTGTTTTTAATATCGAAATAACCATTCTTTGCTATATGCATATGAATGTCCATATGATACCTATACCAAAAATAGATTTTATTTTTAATTTTTGTCTGTCTGCCTATTTGATCCGGATAATCTTAGGAACGGCTGGATCGAGTTTGACGGGACTTTTTTTGGCAGATAGCTGAAGTTACTCCGCGTAACTTACTCTACTTTTATTTTACAAAAACAATTAGGGTTCCACATATTAAAAAAACTCATGAAATAGTCAATAAAATCCGATTCAATGCACAGAGTAACTGGTACATATTTGAATTTGTGAGAAACATCTTTGCTTTCTGTCAGTTCCAATTTTTTTTCTAATAATTAGGGTTCCGTGTGAAAAAAAACTGTATTACGTAGTGAAGAATATTTGAAACGCGAGCGCAGCCGGAGGCAAACAGTTAGTCAAAAATAAGCATGTGCTCATTGATGCTTACGTAACCCATCATCCCATAACCACTTCGCATTTACTATCCTCATGCAAAAATAATTATAATATATCTAACTAATCAGCTAACGGTACCGCATACCGTTTGTTTATGAACGGGCGACGCCATGTCGCAGACAAATTACAATGTCGGCCGATCCGTCCTTTGTCCGTGCCACTTGACTAATGCGTGTTACGGCTATAATTTCGTCCGGGCAATATGCGATCTAACCGGTTGCAGGATGTCGTTATTCACTATTCCGTCTGTCCACTGCGATCAAATGGCACGTGATTTTGTAGAGGGCGCTGATTTAATACCTTGTAATTCAAAACCCTACATCAAGTGTGTACACTATACTACTATACTATACTACTACTACTACTACTAGTACAGTGCGATAGCTTACAGACTTCAAGACAAGATCATGACTTAAAACATTAAGGTCGAAACAACCTCACACATGGTTTAGTTGTCAATGGCATCCTAAGTAGTAAAACTACAGATATAGAAGAGGGATATGCTCGAAGTAAAGTTGCTAAAACTCACCAACGATTCCATATATATTATATATAAGTTCATACTATCCTATTATACATAAATATGATTAAACATAATAACGGCTAAATTACAGACTGAGATTCCACCAAAAACTCAGCAGAGAGTTCATTTATAGGAAATAAACAAAATAGAATGAGGAGGTTTAGCTATGTATGATTTCGCCAACAATAACGTCTCAGTTTTATTATAATAAAAATTATAATATCAAAACTTAATGTTCTATTAAAATTTGTGTCTTTTTAGATGTATAAGTTCAAAGCATTAGTTAATTCTCTTGACTACTCTACACAGCTCAGAATCCAGTATTGTTTGTCTGCAAAAGTTTTATATTCTATGTGATTATTGTTCATACTTTGTAAGTTATATGAATATCGAGATATATAAATCATGAAATTATTATTGTAGTAAAAGGTCTTTGCATGTAATGAGAGAAAAAAATTTAAGGTCGCATCACGTGATGTTCGTTAGATATTTAGCTTTAAAATTTTGAATAATAAAGGGCAGATAGAAGTACTTAATGAGAGAGAAAAGAACGAAAATTATAAGCACTATCATTTGTGCTATATTCGTTCTTGAGCAAGCATGCGCATGAGTGTATTTTCACATATCTATCCGTTATTAATAATTTGTGTTAAAAATTTAAATTTTATAGTGCTCACGAAATTTCGCTTCTGACACGAGTACGCACGCACACGCGTTTTTTAAATTCAACAATGCGAAATGATCATGTGTGATTTTAAAGTGATTCCCTCACATAGTACTTGCCTTGTTTATACTGGATTAATTTGATGTACATTTTTGTTTAAATCTAGCTAATGCTGTTGACCGGAAGGGCCTTAACAGCTGCACCGAACTTTGGGGACGAGTGCTGAAGGCACTCAGCCGCAAAATGGTAACTAGCACAAGGGTTCGAACCTCGGCTTGGCTGCTACCTATACAAAAAATTCCCGCGGAATTTGAACCTAGCTAATCCCTACATTTTTTTTCTTAAATAATAAAAAAATTAAAAGAAAGGTTCCTTACAGGGCTATTTACATTTTGCAATATGATGATTATATATCAGACATTCTTTGGTATTACAATAAGTAATGTCTCTCATTCTGTTTCTCTAAATAACGAGTTAGGTTCTAGCTCAAACACAACTGTCTCTTTTTACATGAATTTTGTTTGCCGCATGTCTTTGGTCAAGTTTTAAAATATATTCTTTACATTAGATTTTATGTATAAAAATGTAACAATCATAGCGAATAAAGTACTAAAACAAATGATTTTAGTAATTATGTTCTCTTAATATATTATCGTTAAATAAATCATGGGATGTTTAAGATATACTGTATAGTGATAAGCAAGCGGAGCCACGCTGCACAACTAATGTATTATATTTTTTTTTATTTCAAGGCTAATTACATAATATCATAAAAATATAATGTCTATCTATCTACTTTTTATTGTTTCATTTTCACAACACGAACACGTCAAGGAAATTATTTTTTTAAAGTCTCTCAACCCGAAGAATAATTTTATTACCGTCACTTGAAAATAATTTTAAGGAACATACTGTGGGATACAAAGTAAGTTATGATCAGTAAGGCATCATTGTGATAAAAGACAAACCTTGCGACAAATATTTAATGTCAGTTTAATATTAACTCATTTTAAATGCTTTTTGATAAATCAATTGATATATACATTTAAGAAAGTGTAATGAAATGAAGGATTTTGATTTGACACATCTATTTCCACGTCGTGTCCCGCGGCGTCCAGCTTTTTGTAGAAAATATCAATATTACATATTCAAATATGTTTAAGACAAATTAAACTAAGGCTAACGGTAATAATTAAAAACTGTAATCGATGGATAAAGGACGAACAGAATGGGGATGACCTTGTCAATGGTCATGTTTAAAAAGACTTATTTCATTGATTTCTATCTAAGATAAATTAAAGATAAATTTCTGAATTTAGAAACTCAACGGAAATATATGCTGTATTTGATAGAAATTAATTCTTTCTTAAATATGTTTTCAATCGAAAACACATGTAAACTCCGGCATTACTCAATTACTCTGCCTCTAATATGTGTATAAAAATCCCGTGTCACGACGTTAATCCACGATAAACTCTAAAACTACTAAACCGATTTATTGCAAATTATTTTTTTTTATCGAGTAAAGTAAACTGGACAACACCGGGAAGGGCAACTATTTTAAGTAAAATAATAACAGAAATCACAGTTATCTAAACCCAAACATAATTCAGAATCATCAATAATTAATATTTTATTACGTGTAACCTTTTTACATTTTTATTTTATCTGAATAATGTGTTATTAAAATATTTTTTCTATAATGTTTTTCTAAGTTGATTTTAATCTGTAAGTGTATTACAGGATATTATATTTAATGGTCTATACTGTAATTATGTCTACATTTTAAATGTTGTTCGAATGCATTGATTAAAATACATTCTCCTTGTATTTATTATTACCTAATTTTCTGTTTAAGGTAAGGAGTATAGCACTCAGTAATCAGTAAACTATACTGTACATTTATAGCATGATGACCAAACAGGTAAATATTATAATTTTATCTGTCTCTCTTTCTGCTTGCGATTTGTCCATTTTTTTTTTATTTTTCCGATGTTTTTTTCTATTAATAGTTTAATTTTTCGATATTGCAATGAACTATTAACAAAAATAAGCTTCAGTTTTCAACAATCCTTACAAAGTTAGAATAAGGTTTTATCGTTTTTTTTACTATTTTCCTTTATTCTCGAAGAAATATATGTTTAGTTGACTATTTTGGGCCATTATAGAACCATATTTTGGGCAAGGTTTTTTATTATGTTAGAAAAATACGGAGAAGTTATTTTTTGCGGCGTTTTATGATTTCACCCATGGACCTCTAATCCCGGGTTTATCGAGAATCAATACTCGTATTAACATAATGTTCAAAATGAAACTTTTCCATATCAAAACACCATATTTCTATCGTCCTAAAAAAACATCAAGCTATTCGGACAGTTCCATTTACAGTCGTCCAATGGTCATTTATAAGTCGAAATTCAAACATGATTAGTGTCTGGGGTATATGACAGTATTATGTTTCAGTCAATATTTGAAAAACAGTGTAAGTGGTTTTTTATAGAACTGGACTTAAAAAAGGTTTTTTTTAATTAAGTGCGAAACACCTATTGGTGCACTTTTGGAGTTGAATCGACTCGTGGCGCGTAAAGCGATGGTAAGTGACAGTGGTCCTATGACTGTTAACTTTTTTCAACCTGTGATTTTAACTAGAATCTCACGTAAAGTTAAGCGAGGGCATGGTAGATATTAACACGCTAAACCTAAACAAACTGGTTCTCAAGTGATATTGCCGGAACGCAACTTGTTGGTATTTGGCAACATCTACATCTAGGGTTAGTGTGTTTACCATTCTGGATCACATCGTCAGAGCACTGTGCAAAAAAAGTATTTTTTTTCATTACTTCAGTAGATTTTATATGACCTGAGGGAGTAAAGGGAGAGGGGTAGGAGTATTGCTCACTGTACCTGACAAGTGGAAAGCGGGTGTAAAAAGTATCTAAAATGCTTACGTAATTCTTATGCGGACCCTTACGACATCTAAAATACTATGGTATTTATAGTCAGGACGTAATGACGTTTAACATAAAAAATATAAAAACTTAAAAATATCAAACATCCCTCTCATCCACCACTTACATATGTAATTACAGTTTTAAAATTGAAATATACATTTTAATTTGCTAAAAAGTAAATTGCCACTTAAAATTAAAAATGCTGTTGATAAAAATAATACTGTTGAATGTTTATTTTAAAATGTATACTCAAGCATAATTTTCTCGGATCGTTTCATAATAAATATGCGTCTTTATTATTAATGTGTCGAGTACCCATAAAAATAAGACAATAGAAAGACAATAGGAAAAAAATGGAAAGCTGGCGTACACGCCAGGTAAGTGCTCAAGGGGTTAAGATACATAATATAATTTTTTACATGTAAAGACGAACGTAGCTACCATATCTTATGTAAATTGGCATAACTACTATGCAGTAAGTTATGCTCTCATTGTTGCAAGAGTTACCTAATACTCTACAGCGGTGATCACTTACCCTCTACCGAGCAGTTTGTTCGTTTTCTGGTATCGTGGTTATACTATACTATACTTGCCAAAGTTTTCGTTTCAATAAGTTACAACGATTTTTTCGAATGATTTTAGGAAAACAAATAATTTTTATACCTAGACACTTTTTTCGGCGGATAAATTATAAAAATTAACAATGTTTCATCTAAATTAAAAAGATATTTAGTAAAGTTATTTTTTAATTCTTTCAACTGGAGTTGATGAGAAATACGTGTGTTGAACAACTTGAAAATTTAATAAAGCCGATTTAATGAACCCAACTTTAACAAGTACTTGGTATTTGAACGAGGTGGCTACCTACCGCTTAAACTAGTTTTTAAAATTACCAAAAGAATAAGCTCCCAAAAAAATCATAGTATAAGGTACTATTTTAATTAGATTTCGCTTTAAATAATCGGAAAATTGCCGAAGATCGGATGCTAAATATATTCCAACACATCCCTAGTCTACCTACGGCAGTGACCCGAGATGTGGTTCGATCCCCAACTTGGGCAAGCTCTAGTAGCTACCAGCAGTGCAATACAGTGATACTTCATACCTAGTTCACGCATTTCAATATACCCCACACCCCTGCATCCTGTACTCAGGTACATGGTCTCTGTCAGAAATGGGACACCTTGGAATTTGTAGTTTGTCTTAACTTAAATTTACGGCTCAGGTTAATTTCTTAATTTGAAAAACATACACAAAATCCTTGCCAGATAAAATGTCTGTCATTTGGAAAAAGAATTATTTAAATCGGTGGATTGATTCTCGGGTTATACGCAAACTCACGGACAAAAGCAGATATATGTTTCCCTTTGTGATATTACGTTTGAATAATAAGGATTTATTATGCGTCAAATATTTGTCTTGTGAGTGATACATCATTATGATTATTATCTCAACATCGTAGTCGACAGCGGGTTATGTGTACTATGTTACTCTAGAAGTGATTTGTGTTATGTTATCACAATAAATCAGTGTCCCGGGGTCGTCACGATGTTCGCCGAGAAATGCTCATAACGCGTGAGGACATCTGTCTCGGAGAATGAATTATTAATGCCTCTTCAAGTTTATTTACTTTGTCTGTAACGTGGATTCTTTTATTTTTTATGATTAAAATGTTAAGTGGATAAATCTAGGGCTGTGTGTAAATTTAAATTTTACGTTACAAACAAAAAAAATACAAAGTGTTAATGATGGTAAATCTATATTTCTAAATCCTAGATGAGCATGAGTTAACATTGGTATTATATACGGTAAATAACATAGTTAAAATAACAATGCCCTGTTTAATTAAAAATCTTAAAACACAACTTTAGTTAGTCTGGCAGCAATATAGCTTCTGAGTAATGACAGGTGAAGTTAATACAAAGCGTTGATGACTCAGTTGGTAGTGTGATGGACGTAGGTTTGACCACTCCTATCCAATCCTATTATGAGTCAGGGCTTCCGGTGAAAGAAATACACCGTGAAGAAAGCATAACGTTTTCTAATTAAAAACCTGACGACTAACTAAATGAGAGCTAGTACTTCTAGGTTTAGTGTCATTACTACCCTGGACCAATTGTCACTTAAGATAAGTTGAGGTTATTTTCAAAGCGCTGAGCATATAAAGTATAAAAAGCGTTTACAATAATAATTATTATCTATGTGTTAAGTTTATAATTTTAATTATAACTGGAACTTGGCTAAGTTGCATGGACGCACGCATGCACGCATTCACTTCATCACAACAGGATGGTAAAGCTGCAAAACCGCGAAGTCAGTTCGATAAATCGTAACAACCGTAGATAATTAATCGTGGTTATCAATTTTTCAGCAACAAACACAAATGTATGAGGAAAAACACAAAATCATACAAATTGAAAGCAATTCTCTAAGTAATAGCAATTAGCGGTTACCAGTTGAAGGAGAAAAAACTGTATAATATACAATATAATAGCTTATTCGAGTTATATGAACCGTTATACGACAAACTCGTGACTAACTTCGTCAAGTAATAAACTCTCAGAAGTTGGTATTAGGTAGGTAATTCATCATTGACTTCACAATCTATTTCAAGGGTTTCAAGAAACTTGTAATTATTTCGATGTTCTTGTGAACTTCTAATACGTGTCATCATAAACATATTACTATTAAAGGCGAACGGTGTTCGGCAAAATTATTACCATTCGTTGAGAGTTGTTCAGAATCTTCGTCCCAAAAAAGGTATGAAAGTCATTTTTATCAAAGTTCACAATGAGTCGGTGATTTAGTACGTCGAAAAATCTAAAGTTATATAAATATTAAAATGGTGTGTAATGTGGTATAATTCCAAAGAAATGTGGATTTACACAGAGACCTAAACCTGCCCACCATTAGGTCCGTTCTTAAAACACACTGTCGCGCCTTCTTCGAACGCGCAGAGACACACCCGAATCCCCCTCATAGTATGAGCCGTCTCGTTTTCCCCAGACCGACACATCATCCACAAGAGGCGGCGACCGCGTGACATTTTAATCGACCGCGATGATAAAATCATTCGCAGTAATAGGATCTTTCTTCATAAACCACGTTCATTTGCATGTCAGCCCCCACGCCCGCGAAACCGCCGTTCTCGCCGTCAGGGACAGGCGGCTGACTTTGCTCCAGCACACACTCTGGGCCCTCCTCCGGTGTCGGCCCAAGACGTGCTCCGTTCCCCAAATGGGGAGACTCTTGACGCCACTACCAGCGCGATACAGTGACACTGCCCATGCATCAAGCATTACACGCACAACACTGCATACACACTACTGCACATAACACGCAAGTACATAGGTCCTGTCAGGAACCTTTATTAAGAAATAAAAAATGTAGGGTTTAGCTAGGTTCAAATTCCGCGGGAATTTTATGATATAGGTAGCAGCCAAGCCGAGGTTCGACCCCTTGTGGTAGTTACCTTTTGCAGCGATTGCCTTTAGCACTCTCCCCCAAAGTTACGGTGAAGCTGTAAAGGCTCTTTCCGGTCAACAGTATTAGCTAGTTTACAAAAAAAAATCATGTGGTATAACTAGAAAGGATAAGATAACAAGTGCGTATACGAGAGGAAGCTTAACAGTAGCACCAGTGAGAGAGAAGTTAAAGAGTATTAGGATTAGCATAGCCCGGGTATGTTATGAAGAGAGATGAAAGTCACATAATTAAAAGAATGTTAAGTATGAAGGAGAATGGAAATAGAGTTAGAGGGATTAATTGCTTGAAAATATAATGTGTATAATAGATGTGAACGTTGATTACCCTTAGTGAAAGAAGAAAATATATTGTGCTTCCCATTTTTAATGTAGGGCAATTGGAAGATGATGATGACATATTTCATGAAAACAATATAGTATAACCAAAAATTTACAATAAAATATTTATGAACGTATCAATCAATGCCGTGTTTTAAAATTCATTTCACGTAAGTACGGTATTGCGTTACATGATATCCAATAGCGACCACAAACTGCGGTAATCTGCCCAATTCGCCATCTGTATCACACTTTGCGGATTACCATTTATATTTAATTCGTATAATGAGAAATGAGTACGTATTTTGGTAAACTGGTACGTTTATTTCGAAATTATTTCAATATAATTCAGTGTTTTATGAATAATTCATGTCATTCATTTATCGTCATAATTATTGTTTTCGTTGAAATGATTAAGTTTTGTGTCATATTCAATTAAATTTAATCATGTTCTCTCGAGATTTTCTTACAAAAATTATAGCTACGTAATTAAAATATACAGTAATAAAATGGAAACCATTATAAGCACGCCTAGTGAATGTAACTTCAAATAAATATTTTGTAATGTGTATATATAGCGATAAAATATGCCGGTGTCATAAGATATATGCGTGCATCCATGCAAGCGTGAGTGCAACATATCCAAGTTTCAGTTATAATTAAAATTATAACCTTAGTCTAAACTTTTAACGCATAAATAATAATAATTTTACGCCTTTGAATAATGTATCTGCTTAGCGCTTTGACCACAATCTCAATTGACAATGCGGTCCAGGCTGGTAAACACACTACACCTAGAAGTACTGGCTGTTGAGTTTTGCTGCCGGAACACACCTATTGGTGCTTGGTGACATGTTTTCAAACTTGAGAGTGGTAACTACCCAGGCGGGCATTATTAGAAACTGTCCTTTTTATGCGAGGGCATAATGCATTTATGCATCCCTCGTACAATTCGGGAGTAAACTTCCCCGCATTAGAATTGGTAAGGGGTATGTGAGACTCGTTCGGGATGAAGCGCTGGGAATACTCACTAAGCCCCACGGGATTGAATCAATGATCCGCGTCACTTCGGCAGCCAGCCTGGCCAAATCGTCAGGCCCCGTCTAACCCCGTCATATTTCAGGGACAGCCAGTAGAAAGATATAGGCTAGCATTATGAATGTAATGAATATCATATTGTGTTATACTTATGTATTATGTTTATGAAATCTATAACGCACGTCTTATTAAGAAACATACGCGGTCAAAATTTAATATTAATATATATATATATATATATATATATATATATACTAGCTGTGCCCGCAACTTCGTCTGCGTGGAATAGTGACTTTGGGCAGCATTTTTCGGATTTTGGTTTATTCTGGATTATAATCACCGTCGTTACATCGTATAGCCATCGGGGAACAAAGCATACAGGCTGCTAGAATTATTAACACGTGATAAAGCCACATAAAGTTGACCGTGCGAAAAACAGCTAATACTTAGATCCACATCCACAACTTTTAGCGCCTGACCTTGAGCTTTATTAATTGTCATCGCGAAACTGGTCATAAGCTCACTGGAAACTGAACTCGTTTAAAATTAAACGGAAAATTGTTTGGAATGAGAGGAACCCGAGGCATAAAAACACTACCACCTGTTAAAATTTCTGCTTCTATCAGGTTTCGCAGAATCAGAAATTTAAAAGAAAAAAAATCACTTTTAATGTAGTATTGTTCCAAAGTTTTGGCGGTCTTCAATTTCTTAGCAGCATTATAAGTACGCCGACTTTAAATTTATTTTATGAGCTGGTAGTCCAGGAGCACTGAGGGATTCTAAAAATTCTACTGGGTAATTGGTAGATTCTTCATCTTTCATAACTCCAATTTGTATCTGGTATGAATAAAACTGTAAGGCTGTAATTTTTTATTATTTATAACTTTATAATTGTTATTTTGGCCTTGTGGGATGGAATCTATTGCGGCTTTGAAACTTCTGACATACGGATTTACTTGATGTAACATATCCTCAAGTTGAAATATAAAGTTGATGTTCAGCTGAGGAAAGTTATGATGTCGTATATGGGGCCTGTTCATTGTAATTTGATACAAAATAAATTTAAAGAAATTTTGGTTCATTTTGGAGAAGCAAAGATCCTATCAAGTGATAAATTGGCCCTGCACCTTAAAAGTTGGATGTGATATGTTTGACCCCAAAAGATGTAATTTGGAATACACTATTATATAAACGGATATAGTCTAAAAATGTTTACACTGAGGATGCTCACTATTTAGTAAAACTTTTATAAAGGGGCTCATGATAAGTTTAAATGAGCACTTTGCCATCTGAATAGCATATTCCATTTGGTTCTTTTCTCCATTTTTGAACATTACAAAACTGACAACATACCACCATACCTACTATAGATGCGAATTCAGGGTAATTAATTCTGGGCGAATACAAATAACCTGTTTTCTCTTTGGTAATCCATGGAAGGATATCAATTTCCGCTCCAGTTTCTGGGTCTTCTATCAAACTTGATAACAATCTATTGAGTATATGCCGAAGTCGATCGGCATTTAGTCGTGACTGACGTTGTTCTGCAGTTTCTTTCTTCTTCTCGATCAGCTGTTAATCGAGATTCACGATCTAAGCTACTCTCCAGCTTTCTAGAATACAAAGATCGTGCTTTTTGAGAGCTCAGGCGGGTTTCCCTATCAGTAAAGGTCTCAGACTCACGCGATATTGCATGAGCCTTGCGATCGGTGGACAAACGTGCCTCACGCTGTTCCCTGTCCATCCTAACTCAAATGGCCATCTTCGAGAACGATGGAACTCAATCGAGATTTTCGCTGAGCTGAAGTTTCTGTAACATGAAACCTGGCCTGACGTTACTGAAATGCAATGAACTAATGAGAACTAATCTCATCCTTATAGCATTTCTGTTGCACCGGGAGAGGTCGGATCTTTTTCGAGGCATTCTTATAATAAGTAGTAATTAGTACTAACTCAGCGTTATTTAGTGAACACATACTCATCATAAACAAAAAAATTAAATACTTACAGATTGTTACACAGTTTAACTTTATTACAGTTTAATAACTATTAAGACGTATTAACCTAACCTAATAATTATCGAAAATAAAAGAAATGTTTAATATATACATTTATGTATTAATTAATCGCAAATTACTAAATTGTTTTTTAAACATAAAAATTAAGAAGTTGTATAAAGTTCTATTTACAGTTTAACTAATAAGACGTGTTTACCTAATTTGAAAACTAATTAACCTATACTATATACATACAATATGTATTTACAAACCCTAAAATATAAATAAATAAAATAAGCAAACAGTCAGTGTTATCGAATGCAACTGTTACGCCATGCGCCTCCGAAAGCGGCCCGGCTCTCGACGTGCTTTATCTATACATATATAAACAACCTGAATTTCCAGCCTAACCTGAACCCTATTTCATATGAATGATGATATATGTCTGAGGTCAACTTAAATTGGAAATATAAATTTCCGAAACTGATCATTTTTAACTTCTATTTATTATCATATTATTATTTTAATCATACTTTTATATAGACCATTATGGAGTTTAGTAAAGTTTCATACAATGCATCTGAACAGAGAAAGAATTTAGATATAATAAATGTTCAACGTGAGTTTTTAAATTGGCATAACTTTTTTATTTATGTACCGATCGACATGAAACAAACACTAAATGTTAAGTGAAGCTTACTACAATATATTAGTGAAAACTGCATCTAAATCGGATAAGCCGTTTCTGAGATTAGCGTGCACAAACGCACAGATAAACAGACAAAAATTTTAAAAATCATAGTTTTGGGTCCTAATTGCGTTTATAAAGGTCCTAATAATATTTTTTCTCATATATCTTCCATGTACAGACAGCGATCCGTTACATTTTTATTATATGTATATATATATATATATATATATATATATATATATATATATATGTATATATATATAAGTGTTTAAATATTATATCGCTTTCAATTAAAATATGTTTATTTTTTAATAATAGCTATATATTATTAGGATGATTTAAATTTATTTATAAATATTACGCGTAAATGATTGTGGCACTCACAAGTTTCTTTCTGAAATAAAAGTTAAATGATCCTTTAAACAACAAAAAAAACCACCTTCAAACATCGAGCTCGTAATTAAAAAGGAGCCGAGCAAGGTAAGGGATGTCCGGTGGGAAATTCTCAGCTCGCGGTCAAGACGTTTTACTTCACGGGAAATGTGATTTCCCTTAGTATCCGTTTCCTTTATTTAATAATATGAAACTGGTATTTCTTTATTTACACATAATCTTCTTGCCCGAAATACTACAGTGTCTCATGACAAAAGTCTTCGTATAGTGTATGTTGCCGGTGATGACATACGGCATGGAGACGTGATAGCTTTCAATAGGCTTAATTAGATAGCCAAAGGGCAATATAAAGTGCCACGCACGGAATTTTACTGCGCGATCGAATCAGTAATGAGGAGATCCGCAGAAGAACCAAAGTAACTGACATTACCCGAAAAACTGCTAAGCTTAGGTGGCAGTGGGCTGGGTACATTACTCGTAGAGCCTATAACCGAAGGGGTTAACGGGTTCTTGAATGTCTTTTTTTTATTTTTATTTCCCTTACATCTCAGACATAATCCGACTTTTGTTTAATTTTTTTGTGGTTTTCCCCTATTTTTTTTCTTTTTTTGTGCCTTTATTTTGATTTTTTACGTCAACGAAATTTAGTCATGTGATTTAATTCATCCATCTATTCATTCAACTGAAAGACGTCCACTGCTGGACATAGGTCTCCCCCAAAGATTTCCTCGATGGCTGATCTTGCGCCACCCGCATCCAACGATTCCCGTGATTTAATTAAATAATATAAAATAAATTAGATATTATACAGTCATAAGAATATTAACCTCTTGAGGAATTACCTGGCGTTTACGCCATCTTTCCATTGTTTTCCTATTGTCTTATTTTTATGGGTACTCGACACATTAATTTATAAAAGTAGGGGGCTTGTATGTTTGAACATATTAATCTCGGGAACTTAAGTCAAATTAAAAAATGTATTTTCCAAATTAAATCTACGTTATGAGCCTAAGGAACGGAGCATTAATTGTATTTGCCAATTAATCTAACAAGCTGTAGAAGTAGTAGAAGTATTTATGTGTTTGTAAAATAAGTGAAGATGCATTTAAAAACCGCGGCGCTAAATTAACTTCAGTATAAAGTATCTTGTTTCATATATAAATAGTTTTGAAATCGATTGAAATACCTAGTAATTATTCCTAACGATTGTTTAAATACATAAATAATTCTTGATTAATAAAACAAATACGAATTAATGTAAATGAACCTAGTCAGGTAGAGCTCTGTACAATAACAGTGGCAGCAGACACATCAACAGAGGCAATAAGTAAGACATCACGTGCAGAGTGCGGCAATAACATACTTTGAATTATGCCGTTTGTCTTTCCGCCATCCGAAGACAAATTTGGGAGGTAATTTTTGGCTATAAACAAAGGAAGGGGGTAGGTAAAGGCGCAGGGTTATCGTGCGTTCGCGTCGCATTTACGAGTTACGCGACACGGCACTACGCGGCTGAGCGTCAGAATCTCGTATCTCGATTTATAATACGGTTGCTAACATTTCGTTTTTCATCCCGTCAGAGAGATTAAAACGTATAAAAAGGATTTCGAAAAAGAACTTCACGAGAATTTTTATCTCCTGTCATTCTATTTTTTTTTCTTTTATAAAATACGTAATAAATTAATTATTTATTTGTTGAGTAGCTGTGTGCCCGTTTTACATATTTTCACTACGTAATATAGTTTTTAACTTATTTTTTATACGGAACCCTAAACCACATCCATTCACAATTTTTTTTAATAAAGATATTTATTTAGACACAGATATTTTAGTAACGATATTTCTCACAAACTAAAATACCTTCCAGTAAAACTATCCATTGAATCGGCTTTTATTCACAATTTCATGTGTTTTAATTTTTTTTCGCGAGGCCCTAATTTTTTTTTAGAAAAACAAAAGTACCCTAAATTACGCGGAGTAACTTAAGCCGTTCCGGAGATTACCCGGAACAAACAAACAGACAGACAAAAAAATTAAAAATTGTATTTTTGGTATAAGTATCGTGTAAACATTCGTATCTATTTAATAAAAAAAATATTTTGACATTACAAACAGACATTTCAATTTTATTTATCAGTATAGATTGATGATCAAATATAATCAATTCAGAATCGCGGATAAGCGGATACCTGAAAAGAAGAAATCCCTAAACTATACTCCCAGAGAGCCGTCAAACGAATGCAAATTTATTGCGGCCCATTCGAATTTGTAGGTTCCGTTTGGAAATGATAAAACGTCACTGTCGGACCGCGCTAAACAAAACTTGATAGTTTTAACGCGAGTTTTTGAGGGTCGCGACCCTTGTCCGGGAATCCAATATTGTAATAGGTGGCTAAAAAGTTTTTGAAAAACGTAGCGTTTTGCTTGTGATAAATGCGTCTAGAGAACTACTTGAAGTTCTGTTGTTTACAGATATCTTTTTATTATATTTTTTTTGGTTTTGTCTGACTTTTATTTATGTTAGATAAATTGGAAGACATAAGGCACCATAAACAATATACTGTGTTTTTTTTTAATTTACATGTACATTAAATGTTCGATTACGCATAACGTTACACTGAGTAACATAATTAAGCCAAGTAACAAAAGTATATCACGCCTTTATTCCTGATGCTAAGTGACAATCAAGAAGAAAAAAAAAAAAATTGACTCTTAATGTTCTTTTATATAGGCACTAAATAATTTTTGATACTAACAGAAAGCAAAAATATTTCTCACAAATTCGAGCATTTACCAGTGAATCTGACTATTGATTGATCGATGGGATTTTGTTCACAGCATCTCGAGTTTTAATATTTTGACGCGAAATTTTCTTAAAAAGTAGCCTGTACGTGTAGGTCCTTGGCCACATATTTTCAAACTTGAGGGTGGCCACCCTAAAATAACCTACGAACTATGTTACATCATAGTGTTTTCATTCATCGAAAGGTCAGATTTATTATAGAATAGGATAGATGGATGGGATCCTAGTCCAGTTGATCCAACCACACTACCGATCAAGTTTGAAAATAGGTCTTTTATGTAAACTAATTCAAAATTATGAGGACAAATCTATATTAATACCTAATAAAAATGCTTTTTTTTTTCTGGATTATTATTTTTTTTCCAAATATCGTAATATATGTCTATTTTAGCCGTTAATAATTTCGAATCTGACATTTAAAAAATGTTTGTCGGTCTCTCTGTGTGTATGCCCGGATTTAACTCAAAAAACGGTTTGACGACTGGTTTTGATGAAACTTTGAACGCAGAAAATCTATGTCAAGGAGCTATTTATTGATAGATTATATAACATTTTCCAAATTCATTTTATAATTTGTAATCAAAGAAAAATTATGAAAAAATTATTCTCGGTTTTAAGATTTTAATAAAAATTTGGTGTGCATAAAGTATTATTTATGATCAAAAATAATTCAATTAAATTTAGTGTTCGAGATTCATGTGTCGTCGGTAACTGATAGGCTATGAAAAATAAAACTAAATCAGAACACATCCCACATTTAATAAAGATAAAACACGTAGACGAAGTCGCGAGCTCTTTAGTATTATATAAGTTGATAATTAAATTTAAGTAGTGAATTTTTATTATGGTAACATTGGTGTAACAGAAAAAGAATTTGTGTTGACGACTAGGCTCATTTAGCTAGGATGAAATTCGGCGGGAATTTTTACACACAGTTAACGGGTCAAGCCGAGGTTCGTACCACTTTGGTGCCCTTGTGATAGTTACCTCTTCCGGCAAGTACCTTCAGCACTCGCACCCAAAGTTACGGTAAAGCTATAAAGGCCCTTCCGGTGAACAACTTTAGCTAGGTTAGAAAAAAACAAAAAAAAAAAAAAAAAAAAACGACTAGGATCATTATAACTCATTAGTTATAATGACTAAATACTACTGAATATTATTTTTATACTTGACATTTAACAGTTTATTCCAATAGCATCACTTGATAGCCAGTAACTGTCCCTATGTTTAACGTCTTTACACCTTGTGCCACAGAAATTGATGTCATAGCAATGAAGTTATACCGGTATTTTAAATAAATATTTTAGTACTTAATGTGTCGAGTACCCATAAAAATAAGACAATATGAAAACAATGGAAAGCTGGCGTAAAGGCCAGGTAAGTGCTCAAGGGGTTTATTTTATATTAAATCATTCCAATTCTACTTAAAACACATAGTATAGTTGCAGAGCAATAATTTTAAACCATGTAAATGAAGTTATGTATTTGTATGAACAGGTCCTAATGAATATTTCATTCAATTTGAACCAGCATATATTTATACCAATAAATAAAATTGAAGCGTAGATTGTTTCGAAACATATATAAGGTTATTTATTTATACCGATGTTTTTTCTAATTTATCTAGAACAAACAACACTGAGTTTCTCTGTAAAAAGTACACGTTTATTTATTACATTTTACAAGGAGGTGGAGATAAAACAGTTATGAAAGTATTTTATTAGTCTTACCTGTAAAAAAAAGAAACGACATTAAAGTCTATTCTACGTATCTTTACACTAAATTAAAACAAACATAAATTGAAATTCTATTAAGATTGGCATTCTCATAGCAACTACTCACATTTTTATCATTTACCTACATAAACAAAAATAAACTCGCCGGACGCTCGATGTCAAACTCTTTATTTATTAATTATGAGGACTGACTTCATAAATAAGCGGCAATTTCAAATTTGAGAAATAATATATTTCTTTACACATATATGCATAATGGAAGACAACAGAACCATAAAACCATATAGCACGATATAGTATCGTTCAAAACAAAAACAATTTTTTTTTTGCCGATAATATAATATATAAATATGAAGCGTCTTTTTGTGATATCAAAATAACAACTTTTTACTCAATACATATGAATGTGTAAACGATAGCTACATCATAATTGCAATATTTAATATTTTTGTCTATCTGTCTATCTGTTTGTTCCGCGTAAAAAAATTAAAACTCATAAAAATTGTAACAAAATCCGATTAAATGCTCAGTTTTACTGACACTATTTGAATTTGTGACAAATATCTTTGCTTCATGTTATCAGCAATAAAAAGGTAAATAATTAGGGTCCCGTATAAAAAAAAAAAAAAACTATATTACGTAATGAAAAATATATTAATCAAGGGCGCAGCCGCGGGCACACAGCTAGTAAGCTGAAATATGAACGAACTTTTTAGGCAGATAGAGAAATTTGGAACTTCATAAAAGTAAGCTAGTAAGTGCCTTAAAATACCAAACTAAACACACTGAAGGCTCCAAGTGTGAAGTGAAAAGAAAACGTATACATTACGTTCTAACAGAGTATTATGTATTTTGGGCTGACGTCGAAGACGTGACCGTTGTAAACAAACGAAAGCCGAGTGATAATCTTAAAAAAATATATTATGCCACTCACCTTTTGTGTAGGAAATTAATTTGTCTTCATTCGAGATGGTATATCTTTATTATCTCTTGTATTATTAAGTCTCAAGACGAAAGTCTTCGACCAGTGTGTTACCAGTGATGACATACGCCACTGAGACGTGCTCACGCACATTGACCCTCATAAGAAGGCTTAAGATCATTAGGAAGGGCAATAGAGTGGATAATTCTTGAAGTTTCACTTCGTGATCTAATCAGGAATGAGGAGATCCACGGCAGAATCAAAGCGACCGACTTCGTTTGTAGTATTGCTAAACTTAAGTAGCAGAGGGCAGACCACATTGTGCGTAGAAACGGTGCCCGATGGGACTAACGGGTTCTAGAAAAGGGACTACGTATCGAGGTGGACCGATGACCTGGCAGAAGTTGCAGGACTCCGCTGGACGTCTTTCAGCTGCAATAATGATTAAGAACAAGAAGAATACCAACATCAAAACTTATTTCACGGTTATTAAATATTTTTTTTTAAGTAGATTCGATCAAAGAAGTGATTTAAGGCTGTTAATACAATTGTCGACAACGATTTATATACAAGTGCAACTCTTGGTACAAAAATTTTATTTGCATACTAGTTGTGCTCGCGGTTGTACACGCTTGAAGTTCAGATAATTTACAATTTGCCTATGTACTCAGCCTAGATGCAATATATGTCATTACCAAATTTCGTCGAATTCAGTTCGGTAGTAGTTTTTTGCGTTATCAACGAATAAATTAATAAGCAGACAGACAGACAAAACATTTTAAATCTATCGAAATGTGTTCAATAGTCGATTCTGAAGCCCCGCATAGTATTTTTTGTTAAATATCTTCAATGTACAGATTTCATCTCGTTAGCCTTTTATTATAAGTATAGATTACAGTTAGCCAAATTACTTCAAAACATAATACAATTTTTGTTACTGTCCCTACATTTGACAAAAATGTATCTTTATTTTTGTCCGTTAGTTGCGTTGTACCTCGAGAACCACTAAACCGATTGACATGTATCTCCTTTTTAATCGATGATATGTATTTTCTTTCTTTAGTTTAATAGTTATATTAATATAGAAACAAAAATATGAGAGTAGAAGTAAATTACGTCAAAAATATTCCCCAGAACCAACTAACCCGGAACCAGAATTACCGAGAACATTAAATATTTAAAAACTATATAACATATTATATACATATAACTATATAACACGTAACTTGTTCATATAAACGAATAAGCATTTAGTTATTTCTTCCTAAAACGGCACATACATATCCTAAAATTTTCAATTTAAAAGAGAAAATTAACTGCCTTACTTTTTGACGCAAACATTTTGTGTTATAAAATTTTACAAGATATAAGATACGACTAGAAATAAAACATGGACGTTAAATATACTTATTGATGAGTCTAATTCTTTTTTTAAGATGAAAACAATAGTATCGAATCGTATCGTAACTAAGTCGAGATTTTAGTTTACATGAAACTAACTTCTTTTAGTGACTTCGTCCGTATGAGGTCCAAAGAGACACTACCTTATTATGAGCAAGTCGTAGGAGATAGAGATATGCCATTTGGTAGTTTTCTCTAGGGTTGTAAAACAATAACAATTCTCTAGTACACTGTTATTTGTACTTTGTTCTATCTTTTAAGATTTAGCTTACGTAGGTCATGAAAATAGATTTTGGGCGACTTAGTTACAGAACATTGATTTTTTCTGCTTACAGAAAATTTTGATTGGAAGATATTATATACACACAAAATGTACTAGGTAAATACAGGTAATAAAGCGATGATTGCTTTGTTGGTATTGCGGTCGGATTTCGCGTCAATGGACGCGGGTTCAAACGCATTTATCCAACTCTAAAATCAGCCTGCGGTTTCGGTGAAGGAAAACATCGTGAGGGACCATAGCATGGTGGTAGGGCATTTACTAATACTGCCCGCTTGGGTAGATACCACCCTCAAGTTTGAAAACCTGTCGCCAAAAACCATTTGGTGTGTTCCAATAACCAGGTTTAGTTTGTTTACCATCCTTAACCACATCGTCACTCGTCAGGTGAGATTGTGATCAAAGCACTGAGCCTATACCGTATTAAAAAAAACCTAATTGTGGTTGCAAAGAAACGCTCTAAAATTTCGTTACTTGCTTTAGAAGGATTTAGCAGATATATACATATATAGTTATATCTAGATATGTAGAAAGCGTATTTGATTTATACTACATAATATTTTAAGTAAATTATATGTTTAGTCTTATATAAATACATTGGATTAATTCGTTGCACAAAGTGTATATAAATTTTATAATTTCGTGTTAAGAAATTAATAAAACGGTAGTAAAGATTCATGGTATCCTATATGAGGCGCTATGCGACCCGAGGGTGTGCTTTATTTAATTAACCAAGACAGTAAATATTATATGAGAACGTTTTCCAACTAGCACTTTGAGCGGTGACTAAGTCTGTTTAAAGTTTCACTTACTTTAAAACGAGTTACCGTACTAATCGTTAAGTGTTTTATGCTCAGTACCTACTTACAGTTTTAATATAATTACATTGATAACCAGCTGTTTGTCCGCGGCTGCGCCTGCGTTTAATATATTTTACGTTTAATTTTTTTTATACGGAACTTGGTTAGTACTAAAATAAAGTAAAAATATTTCTTATAAATTCAAGCACTTGCCCGTAAAACTGTGCATTGAATCGCATTTTATTTAAATTTTTATGAGTTTCTTTTTACGTGGAACCCTTTTTTTCGAAAATTAAAAGTACCCTAATTTACCCGGAATAACTTCAGTTATCTACCAAAAAAAGTCCCGTCAAAATCGGTCTAGCCGTTCTGGAGATAACCCATTATAAACAGACAGACAAAATTTTAAAAATCGTGTTTTTGGTATATTTAGTTGTAGTATATATATTCATATCTATTTAGTAAAAAAATAATCATTTGACATTAAAAACATACACTTTAATTTTATTTATTAGTATAGTTTAATCGTTTAATTTGTAACTTTTGATTAGTATTTCGTTATTTGTCATTTTACTAATGCTTTTTTTAATCTATATAGAAATATATATTGTTGTTGGTGAGCTTTACGGCGAGTTTCAATATCGAATCTTAAGGGTTAAGATCAAACCAAAAATAAATCGGCTTTTCTGAGTGATCACACTTACACTTACCTGATACTTTAGAGAAAAAAGGAGTGGGAATTTCGGAAAAACAGATTGAGATTGCATATTGAAACCGGCCGTTAGTGTCATTGATAAAGAAAATTTGGATAGAGTCAGTTTTTTTTCTATCATTTCTGCTATCCGCATGCCAGCCTGTTACCGTGTCTATAATACGAGTTGTAGAAAAAAAGGTTTAGAATAAGAAAAATGAATTACAGGAAAATAATTTGTATCTACAAATTAATTAAACAAATTAAACTATCTAGTTAACTCCTTAATTAAGGAGTTACCAATTGATCTATGACCAATCTATGACCTATGACCAATTGGTCATAGGAAATTACCATTAGGTAATCTTAAGAATGTATACAGGTCAAATTCTACATACTTAAGATTACCTAGGTTCTTTAGATAAGGTACGAATACTCTCATTCTTGTTCGGTATACAAAATGTGGGTCTTACATTAAGGTCAGCAGAATATCATAGGTACTTGTTTGCTTTAAAACCTTGGCTCGGTATTATCTATACAAAGGCCGAAAGCTTTATACAACTATAAACATACTTTGAACAATACAACTTAGCCTAACCTAACGCAAGCGTCCTTGAATCTAGATGGTTTTGCTTAGAATAAAACCCGTTTCTTATGTATGCTTAAGGGATTTTTTTTTTTGATAACAAAACCATATAAAAGGTGTAACATAACAAAGCAAAATTTATATCTGTAGAGGAATTACAATGATAAAATAATTCAAGTGAGATTTTACGCGAGCGCCTGTGAAGGTTCAATGTGGTTTTTTATCACTCTATTCAAGTTTGATAAAATGGATTGTGTTATTTTATTATAAGCGGGTTATGTCCGCGGCTTTTTGTAGTTTATTCACCGTTTCATTATTTTAGCATATACTAGCTTAGCTTAGCTGTGCCCACGACTTCGCTCGCGTGTAATTCAGACAATTATATTTTATTCTTTATACTGCACAGCACAGTGACTGAACTGGACCTGATGTTAACTACTTAAGTACATTACAATCCAAAATAGGTAGCGACTAGCACCGAACAGAATTCACTGCCAGTCACCCCTGTCATGCTGGCCTGCTCTGCCTGTCACACCTCTTTTGAAGTACCCTAGTTTGAAGGATATTCTAGTAGACAGCCTATATTCTCCTTTGATGCAAACTATCTCTACAAATATATTTTTATCTCTATGTCCCGTCCCATCGCTTCCTCTTCGAGAAAGTTACCGATTTCGTCTCGTTAGTCTTTTATTATAAGTATAGATTTTAATCCTTTTGTGAAATTATGTGTGTTAATTAGTCTCTTTGATATGGAAAACCTAACAACTGTACATCATCAAAACACATTTTATTATTAACCGCAGTTGACTATAACCTTTACTACAGCTTGCTTCGTAGCTCAATCACTCCTAGTGCTATCCCGTTGCCGGAAATAATGATATTGTTATTACAAATTTATATTAATGAAATAAGTAAAGAATAAGTGAATTCACATATTCTAAAAATACAATTTAATACAAACATATTTTATGCCAACTTACTTACATCACATTTAAATTCTTTCATTTTGTAGGAATTTCAAATGGTCGATATTGTTAGAACTATTAATAAGATATATCCAAATATCCAATTAAAATAAACATAGTCGTATGAATTTTAACACGTGGACAAAGTAAGGAGGGTATTTTTAAATGAAGTCTTCAAATAATTGGGCATTGAATTATTAATAGCGCAGTGAATAATTGAATAATAAGACACTGACGAAGTCAATAATACCACAAATAAATAAAAAAAACTTTTTTAAAGACAAAAAAAAGTTTTAACCATCAATCGATTAAATACCAATCTGTTTATTACATCTACGCTCGATTCCAAATCAATTGAATCTTCAAACGGTTAGTTTGTACGTTAATAATTCGAAATAATGTTCGTTCAAGCATAGCATATTGAGTCTATATACCGCGTGTAACTGAGCGGAATATATTATTGCGTCGTAGACAACAGTAATAAGATATAACAATGTTTTATTCGTACGTAGCGTCGGTACCTAGGTATACATACATTTGATGTGTGGGCAATATAAAAGGAAAATATATATTCAATTTGGATTTCTTTATTCGTAATAAAGATGAAATATAATGTCTGATATTTTCTGTTTTAACTTTCATGTGTTATCGATTCTTGGTGAGATGAGATATTTTGTTTATCTCATAGGTTGTCCTATAGAAACATTCTGGTTGTTATAAAACTTCCAGCCGAAGTGTTTAATCGTCTAGATTGAAGTGATAGTAAAATCTGTTTGTGCATTTATCACTTAAGTTATTACTATCATCATATACAGTTTAATCTTATTCATGCTGGGCCTCTCAAATATATGTATGTGTATGTATAAGTATGCCATATATTTTTATGCACTTTTTGATGACCCTTCTTTACAATGTCCACCGGATATTTTGCTTTCAAATTTATACAATTGTCTAAGTATTTCATTATTTAGTTTATTTACACACATTGCACATAAAATACATCTGATTTATTATTCTAGGCAATGAAAAGGATAGTTACTTTACAATAATACTTGGTCTATTTTAGATAATTTTATTCTGTTATGTTAATCATATTAAAAAAGGTAATGTTTCTCTGTCTCTCTAAGGCTTCTATCCTCAAAATATTTTATTTTATTTCCTCAAAACATTAACAAATAATATAGCCCGTTAACTATGACTCCAAACTAGGTAGTGCCTGTAACATGGAAGCCTAAGATTGAAAATAGATACGAAAATTGAAGTACCGTACAATTGTTGGTGTCGCAGTTATGACTGTAATGAAATAAAATACAATAATGAAAGGCAAATTTGAATAAAATACAAAATAAGTTTAATTTGTGTATGTGTTTGTGTGAATGTATACCTACTTTTGCTTGTGCATGCGTACGTGCGTGTGTATGTATGTGTGTGTGTTTGTGTGTGAATTTGTCTCCGGTCCATAGATGTGCAAAATTCTAGGGCTGTATGATAACATAGCAGATGCAATAGCTGTTCTGTTTGTGCGTAGGAAATGCTATGAAGCCATCGTTTGGTAGCAGTTTTAACATGGTAGCGAGAGCAATGTTAGAAGTTGCAGTCATCCACAATTTTGCTAACTGTATATGTGGGGTTCCAAGAATCTAGGCATTCGCTGTGCAAAGAATGCTTTTGCTGCTTGAACGGGAGCCGTTAGTGGATGTTACATACTATTTAAGAATAATGAAATTAATAAAATTACGTGCCTTTTTTAAATTACAGATATATTTAGATTTTAGTTGAGATTTATTAAATCAAGGTATTTTTTATGTTTGCTCGATAAAGTGACTGTACAGCAACTGTTAGTAAGTTGTTTACTGTCCAAAAATAACGGCAACCATCAGTAACAGATTACACTGTCATGGTGACCTGCTAAGGCCGTTATGTTTAGAACTTGCTAGGAGGTTAATATTGACGTTGACGAGAAAATACCAACATCAGGTTTTGCAACGTATATTGAAATAATATAAGTTAAAAATAAAATACTATCCAAGCAGAGCCGCTAGCACAGCTGGTTATAACTGATATAATAATAAAAACTAAAATAGACACGTTAAAAAATGATATAAAGTTGCACAATTTGCCCCGGTTAAATTAATAAGGATATGAAAAAAAAAATCATTGTTATTATGCTCGTAAACTTGTTCACAGTTTAATGTTAGGTATATAAAAGTAAAAATGCAAAATTACAAAATTAAAAAAAAACCCATCGCTTCTCGTATTTAACCTGGTAGAAAGCGCTTGAAAGTCTACGCCAGTAATGTCTCACATCACCATAGCTTTAACGATGTAAATGTCAAACACATTAACTTCAATTTACGACATACACATTCTTATGTCGTATTAAAATAATTACAACTCATAATTACAATGTGGTTTGTATTATTTATAAGGGAACACTTTTCGAAATATGTCCATCCATATGACATAGGTCTCCATCAGAGGTCTCCAAGATGACCGGTTTTGCGCCACCCGCATCCAGTGGATTCTGGCGGAATTCACTAAGCTGTCGGTCCACCTAGTGGGTGGGACTACTTACGCTACGTCTTCCGTTGCTTAGTAGCCATTCGAGAACCCGTTGGCACCATCGGGCATCGGTTCTGCGAGCAATGTGCCCAGCCCACTGCCTCTTAAGTTTAGCAATTCTTCGGGCAATGTCGGTTACTTTGAATCGGATCTTCTCATCCCTGATTCGATCACTCAGTGAAACTCCAAACATAGCTCTCTCCATTACCTTATGAGCAACTTTGAGTTTTTTTATTAGGCCCATTGTGAGCGACCACGTCTTAGTACCGTTCGTCCCTACTGGCAACACACAATGGTCGAAGACCTTGCTTATGAGACACTGTGGTATTTCGGAGGAGAAAATTTTGCGAAATTTCCCAAACGCAGCCCATGCGAGTTGGATTCGACGATTAACCTCTTTCTCGAAGTTGGATCTACCTAACTGGACGGTTTGTCCCAGGTATACATAACTGTCAGCAACTTTGAGCGTAGAGTCACCGATTTTTATAGGAGTTGGCACAACATGGACATTAGACATGACAAGTGAAAAATTACTATTTAATATATGACAATAAAAAGCAACGAAATGTTATAGTCTGAGTGCGCTGCGTGGGTTGAGCTGCACCGTGAGGTGGCAGTGGTGGTGGGACCAGACCTCTCGTTGCCGTTCGTGGTATAAGCAATGCACGGCAACGGGAGGGTTGGGATACTGTGGTCTCCTTCTGCGAGCAAGTTATACTGCAAAAAGACACCACAGAAAGGGGTCGGGAGGAGGATCCTCTTTGGAGATCCTCTTCGACGTATGAAGGAGGGTGAGAAGGACGCGGTTCATCAACAAATGATAGATATTTAGATAACTTCTGTTTTACGTTTAAGAACAATTGAAAAATAATTTATATGTAACAAAATTCAAGAAAAACGTAAAGAATTTGATCGCGTGTTGGTACCTTATACTTCGTGTCGATTCTTATCACAAAATGAGATGTAACTTATTTACCCGTTTTGGATAAAGGCAAAAAAATACCGTCAGCATAATTCGGGATCGCTTAATCAAAACGCAAGGCGCCGTTTCCTAGAGTTATGCACGCGATTTGTTCATACTTTTCATTTTGCTAGCCTTTATTATCAGTACACTATTTTATAATATACAGAAGCTTCTATAGGGACCCTTTGTTAGTATTTTTATATTGCATAGGTTCAGCGATTTGATCACAATTTCACCTGACGTTAAGTGATGATGTGGTCCAGGATGAGAAACAAACTAAGTCTAGAGGCTCTCTGGATTTCAAGTGATGCTGCCGGAACACGTCTATTGGTGCTTGACTCTTCAAACTTGAGGGTGATAACTATCTGAGTGGGTGTTATTAGTAAACCCTCTACCATTATTCTATGCCTTTCTCACTATTTTTGCTAGCATAGAGAGCTCAGAATTGGACAGGTTGGTTCAAACATATATACGTTTATCGACGCAGATCACAATCACATTTCTTTTTTATACCATAAAAGTGGCAAACGGGTAAACGATCCGCCTGATAGTAAGCCTAAGCGGTCACCGTAGCCTGTCCATAGCCAGCCTATAAGACCAGGGGTGTCATAATATGAACTGAACCATCATCGCTGGTAAACTTATGTTTAGTTGTAGAACTATTATTGTAAATAGATATTCGGATTCTTGTATGTGATTTTAGGCGATAACCTAAGTTCAAAGATCGTAAATAGTTCTTCTCACAATTTAGTTAGAAGTTTTTGCGATTTATTCAGAAGATTTCATCGATTACAAAAATGAACATTTATGTACATGTAACAATACGTTTGTATTTTCCTCATGCTACCTACAACAACTTTGACGGCTCGATAGTGTCTGAAGTCTTTGTGTTACAGTTACACGAATTTCACGCTTTAGTGGAATTCAAAAAATATAGATGACAGGTGTATTGTAAAGGAGCATTCACTTGAAATATATAAAGTTGTTGTGTAATTAAATTGCATTTTAAAATGTATCTTTAATTACAGAAGAAAAAAAATATTGGAAATATTAATGCGTATTGAACCTAACAATTATTGGCAATTAAATAGAATGAATTGGTTTAGTTACCTACTATCATTTTGTAGAATTTTGTGCAGGACTCAAGCCGGGGTAAGTGCTGTTGTGGTCTACCGACACTGGTTACCATTTTCGGCTTAGTATCTGAAAACAAGAGCACACAAGCCCGCTAGAGATCCAAAAATATTATATTATATGTATTCTATACATTTTTTTATAGAACGCTATGATGAAACATTTAATAATAGCAGAGTTACATTAAAAATATTAGCATGCTTAAGTAACAACTCAGCTTATACCTATCCTTTACGTAAATAAAAAAAAAAAATGTATCAAGAATATCCGTTATATTATCCGTAACCAAACAATGTTTTATAGCGTGATTATTTCTTTTCTTTCTAAGTCGTTACTACTCAACTACCTGTCACCTTTCTGCCATTACCTTAATCCACCACCGGTTATACAAGAATGTATTAAAAGGAAAAAATATAAGATAAATATCCAAGTTTAACATTACGTGATTGTGTAATACAATAAAACATCACGACCCACTTAAACATCTACAGAGGGAAGGAGCAAAAATTCCTACAAACGCCCCCCCCTCCCCCACCAACGTCGACAAGCAGCTCGCACGTCCAACTCGCGTTATCTCGCCACTCAAGTATGTGAATTTATTTCCAAGAGTTTCGTGTGCGACCGCCTCCGCCCCTTGTATGATATCGCGGCACTCTGTGGACCGACAAATTGTGAACATCGTTATGCATTTCAATTATCTCTTACATGACATACATATAGAAAATACTTCATTATGTACGATTTAGTAACAATGTTATGAAAATTGTTATTACACACAAAAAAAATGGATTTCAGATATTACTATGAGACGTAAATTTTACAGGAATAAAAGTAATATTGAACGTATTGTAGGCCAGTATCAGGTAGCAGCGGTTTCAAGCCAACTATGTATCTTTATACTAACTGTAAAGGATCAAAATCTGTATCTACTCTGAATCTGACTCTGAAAAATCGTCCAGGGTAACTTTAAAATCAATGACGATTTTTTTTCTATGACTTTCGCACTTTTTATGTGTCTGTGCAGACATCACGCAAAAACTACCAGATGGATTTTGATAAAATTCGTAATGGAAGTAGCGTATATCCCGGAGCAATATTTAGGATAATATATATAATTAAACTGCTGGACATAGGTCTTCCCCAAAGATCTCCACGATGACCGGTCTTGCGTCACCCGCATCCAGCGGGCTTTTACAACCTTCACCAGGTCGTCGGTCCACCTTGTAGAGGGTCTACCCACGCTGCGTATTCAAGTACATGGCAGCCTCTCGAGAACCCGTTGGCCCCATTGGGCATCGGCTCTCCTAGCAGTGTGGCCAGCCCATTGCCACTTCAGTTTGGCAATCTACGGGCAATGTCTGTTACTTTGGTACTTCTGCGGATGTCCTCATTTCTGATTCGATCACGCAGATAAACTCCAAGCATAGCCCTCTCCATTGCCCTTAATTAATAAATAATGTAGTACAACTATGTGATAGAACTTCTTAATCAAGCCAGCAGTCATATGATATCAACAGAGTGTACACAATGTTGTTAAGTATGTGTTTAATTTAGACTTTAAATGTATTAAGTTTGCGACCGCCATATTGTTGAGAACTTTAGTCAATTTACTCGAGAGTTAAGCAGTTTAGTGTGCGCTGAATAAAGTACTTGAACTCGTCTGACCTTGCACTACATATGTTAAATTATCTTACGTTATAATGAAACTTTGTTATTAGGTCAATGGGATATTTAAAATTTATTAAACACCTAGGCATTATTTATTAAATTAGCTCGCTGCTGGTCAAAGATCTCTTTTAGCTGCAAGTAGATATTTTATCACCTTATTAATGATTTTAAATATCGAGAAATCTATAATTAAGCTTATTCTTACGATATGGACACATGTGTCCAAAGAATCGAACCCATGCGTTTAGCATTGAAAATCCACTTATTTAACCATATGAACATCACGACTATTCGCTTAGTATTTGTTAGTGATCATAATCATAATTTATTTTTTATGTAAGTTCTATCCTTGCATATACAATCCGTTCTCTGGATAATTTGTAGTGTGATAGGACGCTCAAAAAATTGTCTATTTCAACAATTTTCTAAATTAATATATTATGTCCTAAATTTCAACATCAATTCCCGACCAAACATCGAAAAGCCACCTAAGAAGTCTAATGTCAATAAAGTTAAACTCATTTTAACAATTAGCTATCACGGAGAACTTCATACCAACTCAGAATCAATCAATGTTGTGTTATTCGGTGAATTAATTCTATTTTTTTCTTCTAATTTAAGATGAAACTTACCGAGTCCGAAAGATAAAAGAAAAAGTAAATCGAAATCAGTCAATCCATTCATGAGACATCACTAAAAAAAGCGTTCTGTAAGCGTACTGTATGAAAAAATAAATTATCCTCATAAAGTTTTTCTGTTAATTTTTGTCTATTGTTTTTCTATATTACGTTACTCAGAGCGAACATAAATCCAACAAATCGTAAAGAATTTATCCAGTCGTTTTTTTTTGATTTATAAATGGTGTAACATACCTGACTTTGTTTTGTGTATATAGATGGTTTTAATTTTTTAAATGGACATTAATGTTTAAGTATACATTTTTCACCTATATTATGTAAACTATGCTTAGAAACAAATGACTGACTGTGAAATGGTACGTATAATATTATCGTTATTTGCGAACAAGAAGCTAAAAGAAACGATTCTTCCAGTTCGATGAAGACAGACATGACAAAATATCAATACGTATATGTAGAATCATATATAGATTATATTTGATCTGTTTTTTTAGAATTAAAAAATAAAGAAAATTACATATAAAATACAGACGAACGAGGTCGTTCTAATCAAGTCGTTTCAATTTCGGGAATATATATAAATTCTTTGTAACTAGTCACTGAATTATGTGTTTTAGAATTAAACAAAAATCGTGACTAATGTTAATGCCGCTAGAATTTTACTGTACAGATCCCTTGTAAAATATTTAAATTATATGCAAGTATACGTTTGTACAGCATTTGTTACATCATGCCAACATTATTTTATTAGCGGAATATTATAGTAAGAATTGATGGATATCGTAAATATATTACATTAATCAAATTTGCGAGTATTTATAAAATACCTAAGTATTGTTTATTTATTTCTTTTATAAAAAAATGAAGCCACAATACAAACATATTTTTTTTTTGGTTAGCGAATTACATACTTATAATCTAAGATACGTTACATATGGATATATAGATGAAATAGTAAAAGTTGCAGGCCGAGACTGACAGAACACCGCCAAAGACAAAACAAAATGGTATACACCTTAGAGGAGGCTTTTACACGAAGGGGGTCCATACAGAAATAATATTTAATTATGTGTTGTAATATATTTAATTTATCTGTTTTTTGCGTGAAATATATAAAGCGTATTATTAAAACCGACCCGTAAAAACCAAAGAGTACCCTTCAGAGTAAATTCACCTTTATGTTACGTATTTTAGATTTATTGTTATTAAGATTTCTAGACTGATAGAATGACGGCCACCGCTGACAGAATCTTGGGAAACGTTATCAAGTGACGACTATGTTAATATTATTATTTCCATTATAACAACCGGCCGTGGGGTAACGTAATAAAGCCAGTATAAATCACTACGGTATTGTTATTACATCGTGGCTTACGATTTAATTACATGCTGTGAGAAAAATTACTACAAAGTTAACATCAAGTTAACGTGAACATAAGAAAGAGGAATTTTACTTCTTTAAAAATAAAAAAAAACCGTAATAATATCTTGACATGCGATCCTCAGTAACTTGTTAGCAATTTACATATATTATTATCATATGAATTTTAAAATAAATAACTTAGTTTACTAGTATTTGTTTATTATTTTTAAATTATGAAATCAAATAATAAATAATCTTAATACTATAATTTCTATTACTTTGTTAATTCCGGCAGAAATGCTTTTCGTCGATTACGTCTTTTAAATTGTCCATTGAAGCTGGAATTCGCAAAGTAATATCGATAATGAATAATATGTAGTTACAATACATTTCGCAAAGTAGCGTCTTAAGTAGTGAAATAGTAAAAAGTCTATCAAGTTACTAGACTAGTTAGTTCAGCTAAGGCGTCTTCTATTCTTTTCTGTAGAAAAATGCTGTAAATATTTACATATGTAGTTGTAATTTTTATTAAGCTCACCCTAATATTAGCTCTGCGGTGTTCATAGAATGATACCTAATTCAGGGAGGAATATATTAGACGTAACGAATAACCTCAATAAATCTCAATATCAGGAAAAGGTGAAACAAATTTAAGGCGTTTTCTCTATCATTTATAAATCGATGTTCTTAATTTTTTTTAGCTGTTTTTGTTTTATTCACTAATACATTTAGGAATAATTTTTTACTTAAATTTTCTATAGTGATTATTGGTGAATTTTGCCCATATGACGATCACTACCATTAAAAAATAAAAAATGTCCTTAAGCTTAAAATATTGTGTATATTTGCTTTACGACATACTGAATCGATGACTGTTTAGTTGGTAGTGTGGACAGATTTCGCGTTGATGTATGTTAGTTCGAATCTACTTAGCAACATTGTAATAAGCTTGAGCATTTGGTAAAGGATAATGTCGTGAGGAAACCGTAGAATGACGGTGAGCATTTTCTAATAATGCCTGCCTGTGTTGCTACCGCATTCAAGTTTGAAAACCTACGCCAAGCACTAAAAGGTGTGTTCCTTCAGCATCACTTGAGAGCCAGTATCTCTAGGCATAGTGTGTTAACCACCCTGGAAAATATCCCCACTTAACATCAGGTGAGATTGTGGTCAAAGCGCAAAGGCCTATACAGCATTAAAAAAAATAAGCAAATTGTGCTCCATCAAACAGTTAATTATAATGGAATAAATTAGTTACGTTTTTTCTTTTCATATAATTATAGCCTACTCAAACTAAGAAAGGAAATTAAACAATTTTTTTTTTTAAGAATCGAAGGTTAGTAGTCTGTTTAGTTCTGTGGTCATTTTTTGGTACATCGTTTGTTACATACATTTTTAATTTTTATGTATTTATGGTTATTATCATCGATAAAGGAGGCGTTATCAAATAAAGAATCTTATAAATGAAGTAACTATGGTGATTAATCTATATAGATAAACGCACAGTTTTTTTGTAAATTTAGTTATCAATACATTTATAAGTTACGTTAACTAACAAAACGACAGTAACAAACAATTATGAGTACCCTATGTAGATACAGCATATGTACCCAGCCTCTCGACATTGGAGTCGGCGGAATACTGAACGTTCCGAGAGAAGCGATTAGGTACCTACGAAGCGCGACCCTGACGAACGTTTCCGAGCAGTTGCCGAGGCACAAAACATTAAACTTCCATATGACTTTCATATTTTAAATATTTCTATATATTTATATGTACATAGTTTTACTAAAAATATTTACCTACCTTAATCTAACAATCGACTGCAAGTGGAGTCGTGTGTGAAATTAGTGAAAAAAAGGTAACATAGTAAACTACCATCGTTTTTCTATAACAGCATCACAAACAATTTCGACACTTAAGCCGACCCTCCAAGAACAGCAGCAAACAAAGTTTAAAACAAGGACAGCTAAATTTTGTTTAATGTTTTCTGAGTTGTTTTATTTTGAATAAAATATTTGGTCTCGGGTATACCGTGGAAAGTTGTCGTGATTTTATAATGATTTTATTTATTTCTTAATCAGAACGAGACGTGATATTCTCGAATGCGTCGATTTTTGAGCATTTTCAGCAAGTTTTATTTATATTTGCCAGTTGTGTTGACTTGTATGATATTGTGTTTAGGACAGAAATTTAAATATAATGTTAGTTAAAAAAGAGAAAATACTTTCATATTTCGCCTCTTTTAGTGATTCACATAGATTCCGTTCTAATGAATAGAAGCACAGGATTAGAGTAAAAAAAAAATGTTTTAATTATTTGCTTATTTCGCACGAAAAGAGATCATTATACTGGGTACAATTTAGATACGTTCTTCTTCGAACTAATAGACGTTCTCGCTATACATATTTCATCATCATAATATACTAAAGATTGAAATATGTTTCTTTATATTGATCTCTTGCTTCTTTGTATTGAGAATTAACCCCTTGAGCACTTACCTGGCGTTTACGCCAGCTTTCCATTGTTTTCCTATTGTCTTATTTTTATGGGTACTCGACACATTAATTGACATTTTTGTAATAGAATAAACTAATCTATGAATCATTCCTACATTGCAAGAAATAATGTGAATTAATTACTCATTGATACACTATGTTAAAACTGTAAAATTGGAACAACCATTACGTAGTTTTACACGAATCGATTTACTAATGTCTTGAGTCTAACCATAATCAACGCTACTAAAGTTATGGTTAAAAAATTAAAATGTAATTGCATAATACATTAACCAAAGTTTCGCTTTAACTGGACAATCATCTTTACACCTTAACGACAATAACACGCAATGTTTGCGTGACACCCACACGAAATTGTTATTGATTTAAAATAATTATTACAGTGGAGGCCAAAGTAAATAGGGTTAACATTGTACGAGCAACCGACTCTACCTATTGCTCTGTAACACGAAAATTCGTTACAGTGATATTTCGTATGAAATCGATTTTGATATTATATTTTGATTAATGTAGGAATTAATATAGTTTTAAATCAGTTAAGAGGATATGCGGACGGTATTTATTCCATATAAACGTATTCCCCTTTTTCCTCCCTGGAAATTGCATTATAGTAAATATTTTTTACCATATAATATTACTACCGACGTACGGAACGTTTTGATTTATTCCATAAATTATGTATTATATAAACTAGAAACCTTTGCAATCGAGACAAATGCCCAATTTTACCGTCGTTTTCAAACCTTCATGACAGAAATTTAACGAATAAAAACATAAAATCCAAAAGTCAGAGGAATAGCCAAAGTCTTTTTTATTTTATAACTAGCTGTGTGCCTGCGGCTGCACCCGCATTTCATATATTCTTTTACTGTGTTTTAATTTTTTTTTATACGGAACCCTAATTAGATTCAAAAAAAAATTGAGTACTTAGGTAAAGTAAAAATATTTCTCATAAATTATAGCAATTGCCCGTAAAATTGTGCATTGAATCGAATTTTATTAAAAAAAATGTTTTATTTTTTATACGCGGTACCTTCATTATTTTCGAAAATTAAAAGTTAGCCGGAATAACTTCAGCTATCTACCAAAGTCCCGTCAAAATCGGTCTATCCATTCCGGAGATTACCCATTACAAACAGAAAAAAGAAATTTTTTAAATTGTATTTTTTGACGTTACAAATAGACACTTCGGCACAAAAATCGGCCCAGTTTTTGAGGAGAAAGCAGCGATAAAAAAACTTCTAATCTTGTCTATTTTACATAGGTATAACCAGCCCGAGCTGCAGGTGTCCCTTTCACGTTTTGTAACTCTTACGCACGCGATAGCAATAAATTTCCGCAATACCTCTTAAGTATAAAATTAAATGATTTTTAAGTTTATATTTAAAAATCACGTTTAGTTTATACACATAACGAAATGTATTATTTTTTACCGCATAATTTATTTCAAGTATAACTTTAAGAAATTCCTTAAATTAATAAAATAGTCAATTGCTAAAACAAAGAAATGATTTGGTTTCATTCTAATAAAAGAAAAAAAAAGTTCCAAAATTCAACACAATTATAAAGTTACAAAAAAAGAAATGACTAAAAATAAGAAACACCGTGACATCTCAACGGCAGGAAGATGGATGTTCATAATTTTTTTTCCGTTGTAAATAATATATTACTTGCAAGATAAAGGCGGGCGGTGCCTACCTTGTTTTAAGTCGGGTAGCAATAAATTCGCTTGGATCGAGTTAACTGCTACGAATCGTCCGCGTCGGAAATTTTCCGTATCAACTTTCTCAGTGTCCGATTCTTTGTGCATTAATATTTCTGTTTGTCTGTCGGATTGTTCTAATTCTATTCTACATTTTCTTCATTTGATTAGGGAAGTCGATTTCAATTTTATCGTTTGTCTTTGAGTGATCTGTTTTTTTTTTAGTTTTTATCTTGATTAAATTACTTATGTTTGTTTTTATCTTATTATTGGATTTTTATTATGAAGCGATGATGGCACAGTGGACAGTGCGGCCGGATTCCGCGCAGTGGACGCGGGTTCAAATCCTACTAACCAACTCTAAAATTAGCCTGAGGTTTCGGTGAAGAAAAACATCGTGAGGAAACCATAGCATGGTGGTAGGTCTTCTAATAATGTCCGCCTGGCTAGCTACACCCCAAAGTTTGAAAACATATTGCCAAATACCAATAAGTGCGTTCCGTCAGCATCACTTGAGAACCAGTACCTCTAGGATTAGTATGTTTACCATCTTGGATCACATCTTCACTTAACATAAGGTGAGATTGTGGTCAAAGCAATGAGTCTATATTTCATAAAAAAAAAATCATGGAGTCGAAAACGTTAATGCTTAGGAGATTGAAGGTTCGAACTTTAGATATTTTTTATTTTATGTTACCTCTGCAAAATTATCTATAATACGAGACTATACTGCGATGTCTGTTCATGAATACATGAATTTGTTGGATTATTTTAGACATATTTTATCTATATGTCTGTCTTTACTGATATTAAATTATATGCATTTTTTTTTATAAATAAGGGTACTTACAAACATATCTTATTTTTGACTAATAAATCTTAATTTATATATATATAATATTTTTTATTTAATTACCAATAAACATATTACAAAAATATACATCTATATAATGCCACTTAAACCTTCAACGTTTGTGTGTAGCACTTATAATTTAAAAAAATCGGTTACAAATATATTAGGTAATTAAGGTTTTTGCAAACAGGATAAGTAAGTTTTTTTTTAAACTAGCTCAACCCGCGGCTACGCTCACTGTATGATATATTCTATATCGCACGGTTCTTCACTGCGTAATAAGTTATTAAATAATCATTGAAAGATCACCAGGAAAGATTGAACTGCATTTTTTGTACAGGCACTTTTCGATACTAATTAAAAGTAAAAATCAAACACACATTCAAACACTTACGAATAAAACTGACCTCTTACTAAACTAATTTATTTAATTAAAATAACCCAAGCTACTCTTTACAAGACGAGAGTCGTTGACCAGTGTGTGTTGCCAGTGATGACATACGGCACTGAGACGTGATCACTCATAATATGCCTAATAAAAAAAATTGCTCAAAGGGCAATTGAGAGGGTTATGTTTGGAGTTTCACTTCGTGATCGAATCAGGTATGAGAGGATCCACAGAAAAAAACCAATGTAACCGAATTTACCCGAAGAATTGGTTAACTGAAGTGGAAGTGGGCTGGGCAAATTGCTAGCAGAATCGATGCCCGATGGGGCCAACGTGTTCTCGAATGGCTATCTCGCACCGGAAGTGTGGGTTACCCCGCACAAGGTGGACCGGCGACCTGGTGAAGGTCGCGGGAATCGGCTGGATGCAGGTGGTGCAAGATCGGTTGTCTGGAAATTTTTGCTGGAGACCTATGTCCAGCAGTGGACGTCTTACAGTTGAACGGATGGATGGATGGAAGCTACTCCTTAGCTTTAATAACTTTAACTATCTATTAGAAAACTCACGTCAAAATGGATCCAGCCATTTCAGATATCTGCCTCGAACAAACAGATAGACAGAGAGAAAAAAAAATTTAAAAAAAAATGTTTCTGTATATACGTTCATATCGATTTAATCAAAAACTGTAATTTTGATATTAAAAATAAACAACTTTATCTATTTGTAGTAAGCTCTCACTAAATTAAAATACTAATATAAAAAAGGAAATAGTTACATATTCATATTTTCCAAGTCAAGATATGTATAATTTTTTTAACGAAATAAGTCGGCGCGAAGTTTTCAGACAGAGGAAAAGTAAAAAGAAAAAACTCCAAAAGTGGGCAGTAGGAACGTTTCGGGGCTAATTGCATTAAAAATTTAATTAAAAAAATATTCTCGCGCGTGAGTCGGGTATCTCTCTTTAAGTATTTATACAAAACACATTACCTCCTTTTGCGGAGTCGGTGGAATTTTTCATTTAATATCCCGAGTGATAGCATGTCTTTTTTTTATTGTAAATTTCCATTATAATATGTGTGTATCAACGCTAAACTAATTTATATAAATGGTATTTTTTTACAAACAATCAAATAAACCGGTCAATCATAAACTAAGCCGGCGAGATTATTATTTATAATGTATTGTATATCGATCTCAGTACCTTTGACATAAAGCCCGCCATCAAACCCCCAAACAACAGACATAAAATCCCCATTAACAGAATGTTAGCGCGCCGGCTCAGCGGTTGATATCCGACCGACTTATTACGACTTGAATAATCTCGAAAGTGAAATATTATCTAATGAAATGATCCTGTATATAAGTTCATTATTTCAATAAAAACTATATATTTGTTTTAGAAGAATGTTATAGTTTATGAAAATATACTTATGTGGTACTTTGTTGAAATTTTATCCAATGAGTTACTTTCTCGTTAAAAGAACACACATAAAAGTACCCATTCTAATAAAATTTCTTCACAATAAAATTAGTGTAGTAAAATTTATTTTAACTTCACGTTTCTTTTTTTACTTAGTGCTCAATGTAATAAGAGTAAAATAGCACAAAATTGTCTTGGACGCAATTATATGGAAATTTAATGATTAAAAAATTACACAATTAATTATGATCCTGCAACAAAACTCTATAAAAACCTTTTTTTTATTCAAGCACCAGCAAAATGACGTCACTGTGCTGTTAAGTAAAGAATAATCCATAAATGACGTTGCCTATCGAACGATTATATATAAAATACCCCGCTAACGCCCTAGGTATGTCTAGATTACCCTTGTTAATTCCGAAACGCGAAGTGAGATTATGTGTCACTATGCTAGGTTTTTCACAAGTGCGACGCGGTGGCATGCTGAGCAATCCCGTATCGCCCCCATCCCAAATGCGGCGGGCGGCCCCGGGGGATTTTAGTGGGTATTTCCGGACGCCTCGCGTTCGGACGAGTCCCACACTGGCACGGAGTCGTCCCTCCGTGCCCCCATACCTATTGCATTGGGGAACTCCGGTCTCACTAATGCAATGGGTAAGGGTAGTGCGTAAATGCATTTCCCCTCGTCAAAAAAAAAGAAAAAAAAGGGTTTTTCACAAGTGTACGGTGATCCCAATTCAGTCGGGCTCAATTGCCCTACCACCTCGCGAAGTTGATAGTTCTATAGCACCGGCTTATCCTCGAATGCGAAACACCGAAACTTGTCACTATTCCGGGTATTTTACAATATTCATGGTCATCGCGAGTAAATCGGGTAATACTAAAATTATTGTTTTGTTTTCCTTAATTAGTTATATCCGAATTTCAAAGAGGATGCGTACATGCATTTCCCCACGTAAAAAAAGAATACTTTTTATTCTTTTTTTATGCTATTTACAAATTGCGAATGAACTGTGAATGTATATATTGTAATAAATTATTTAACAAATAACATAAATTCTATTACATATAAACACTCAAGCATAGAAATGTCTTTTTAAAAATAAAATACAATCGCATTGTAGTTCAATACTCGGAAACCATTATAAAAATGAAATATAGATAGCAAGCAGCTACCTTCCAATGAACAGTTAATTCTGTTTCCAATAAACAGTTTTTTGATAATATTTTATTAACGTATTATTTTTATATTGTAATGATTTTGTACTGATAAGTGATTTATCGATTAACTATAAAAAGCTAAGACAGTTTTTATAAGTGTTTTGGGAAACCGCCTTTTTACATTATTTTACGATGATAATTTACTTACCTCTAGATAACCGCTCGAAACGAATGATATGTACATCAGATTGGGGAAATTCTCACTCGAAAGATTAATTATGATAATTAGATAATAAAATTGTAAAAATTATAAAAACAAACAGTTCAGTATCTTTACACATATGTTTTTTTGTTTCTAAGCTTTGTATTGTAAGAAAAGTTTTGCATTGCATATATAAAAAAATGTGTTATACGATGAGTGGACGAATGTAAAATAGTAGAAAAAATAATGTTAAATGTTGTCGTATTTGGACCATTGGGGTTAACGCAAACTTTTATAATGATTTGTTAATGATATTGTCGAAATAGAATAGGGCCGCCGTGTGGATTACCACGAAATACAATGCAGGCAGCTCTTATCTCTTAATACCTGATGATAGAGACCCCGAGAGCCTCAGCACGTACTCTTAATAATAATATTTATACTCTATATAGAACTCAACCCAATAGGTTGCTCGGTTATTGGTTTTGTGATTTCAATGAAAATGTTTGCAGTCGATTGATTACGAATCATAGCCGCCTTTCTTTGTCTGTGTTAATTATTATCACCGCAATATATGAAATTAGAATATCGAAATTTTTTTAAGTAAGTAAGTAAGTAAGCACTAACACAAATTAAATTCTATCGAACTATATGCAGTAACGCTTATTTCAATTTTACATGGTAAAAAGCTGATATAGCTGAAATTCAGTTTCAAAAACTATGTAAACTGTTTTTTTGTCTTAAAATTTTTCTATAATAATTATTATAGCCTAATTTCGACTACCTTTAGAAAAGTAGATTTTACAAAGATTCGTGTTTTTACACTAGCTTCCGAATTTAAAATTAGCTAACAGATTGAGAAACAAATAGATGTTACCGTTTATAATATTTTAGGATAGGTGTCAATACATACGGTCAAATTACACTTGTCCACCTAGATATAGGTTGAATAGGAATTTTTCTTTAGTTCATTGTATGATATTATTCGGTTATGTAGTTTTTTCTTCATAATTTGGACTTGTTAGACTCCACCAAGCTATTGGGTCTCAGCCGGGAGAATGGTGGATAATACCAGGTTGTCAAATTAGTACAGACATCGGTTTAATTTGCTATATAAAACTTAAATTCCGCTGAATTTTGGAACTGAAATTTGAAAACTAAAGATCTCAAAATCGCTTACAGAGTTCGTCTGAATATTGAGTGCAATGTAATACGAGTCATGATAGTGCATGGAAATTGTCATTGTATTCTTTGCTCGTTTTGGGCTTCTGTCGGATTATTCCCTGGACTGATGGCTTAAAATGCTCGATCGAAATAAAAAAACACATTGAAAAACAAGCTTAAAAAAGGAATCTAAAAGAAAAATAATAACATTACGATGATAAACTGAGTTGAAATCAAGCCCTCACAACTTACCAGACTATTTTGACACGCCGAAATAAGCACAAAGGCTTGCCTATAGGTTGTCGTGAATTGTATATAATGAGAGATATTGGATAGGCTTCGGTGGTACAAGGGAATTGTGAATTGAAGGCAAGGGCGGCACGCGACTTGGTTACTGTGACCAAAATTTTGGTGTTTATATTCTAAAACTGTATTATGATACTTTTTACTCAATTTTTTTTTTGTTTTTATTTATTCGGATAAATGACTGTAATTTATCTGATATTAAATTAAGTATTGTCAGTGGCAGTCGGAAGATAAAGCGGTCTATGAAAACAGGCGCCCTTCTTCTTATCTGCAGAAGATAAAATCCGTGATCCGACTTACCATCAGGTCGGGCCTACTGCTGGGGCGACGCGGAGCTCGCTTGACTGATCCCGTGTCACCCTTGAAGGCGGCGGATGGTCTATGGGGTTTAGTGGGTATTTCTGGCGTTTCACACCAGATGAGTCCCACATACCCCCTCCTAACTTAAGAGGGGATTGCTCCCCGCTTAAGCTAGGAGAGCAACATGTAAAAGCATTTCCACACTTAAAAAAAATAGTGACACATCTTAACATGTCACTATAGATTTACACCATGTGCGTGGCAGTGCTAACCCTGTCGGGTACGAAATAAACAAACAGAATTGTCCATAAAGAGACAAGATAGGTTGTCACAACAGTGGCCCCTCGCAACATGACTTGATTGATTGAGATGATTCAGCGCGAGCGTACTTACCGACCGAAATACCAATTATGTGCGTACCTAAGCATTAATAATTATGTAATCTTTGATGACAACGCTTTATTTGCGATAACGGGTGTGGAGGATAATGTATCCATTAGTTGTAGTTTTTATAAATGAAAACATTATAGACTTATTAGATTAATAAGTTATTTTATGTAGTAGTCTTTTTAGTATAAAATTTTACCAGAATAAAAAAAAGCTATTTGAAGTGATTATGACTAAATGGTAGCGTGATCAGAGACTTCATCATTAGATGTATAGATTCGAATCTACCTATAGCATCCCATAATGAGCAAGAGCTTTTAGTGAAAGAGACATTGTGATGAAACCGTGATAATAGGTCTTTTTTTAATGTACTCGTATATCTCGTTAGCAACCACCTTGATGTTCTAAAACCTATCGCCAAACATTTGTGCAACTGTGTTTCGACAGCATCACTTGAAAGCCAACATGCATCTAGGTTTAGTGTGTCTCGCATTTTGGGCCACATCATGTAAAATTGTTCACAAAACGCTGCCTTTAAAATTTGTTTTTTTTTTCTCTATTATACGGTAGTTTTTAAACTCCCTATTTTAAAGTATTGACTTTATGTATGAAAATTATTTACGTATATTTTCTGCATCTTCCTTATTTTATCATTGCCTTACCTTAAGGTTAATTGGTGTGGAAAATAGAAAGATTTTTAAAGTAAAGACTTTGGAACTTCGCAGAGATATCGAGTCTCTGGGTGTCTTCACGTACAATAGGGACTAAAAGTGTACTTAGAGGAACTTTTGAATATGATACCCTCGTTGTAATTCCAAATCTGTACTTTCCCTTAAACCCGAAACACGACCACACTAAGGTACTCTAAGATCTTTTTATCTCGTACGTTTGCGCTGTGAAATGGGTTTACCCAGAACCGTCTTCTTTCAAGTCTACGACATGCGACTCTTCTAGAAGGGACTTAACAATGCTCTCAAAAATCATTAATTAATATCCTCGATTTTGTATTTTCCCATGTGTAACCCTTTAATATCGAATGGGCGGTGAGCTTGTTTGCTGCCCTTTGATATAAATAATGTGTGAAATAAAACGTGTATAATGTAACGTTAATTTACAAGACAGCACATACATGACAACAAATCAGGAGAGTTTTTATTTACATAAAATAATAGATCGCATAGAAAGTGATTCCAGACCGGAACACGAGTCTAAAACTTTTAATCACATCGAAATCCAAACATTTTATTAAGCGTGAAATAAAATAAAAAGGTCACATAAAAACTCGCGACAACGCAATCATTTCTACCGCACGCAATATTTCTTTTCGGGGCAATAATTCTATAGGTAGCGTTTATTACCTATCCCTGAGGTTTATACAAACACTATATGTAAGCTTTATTGTAACGGTGTTAGGTCGTGATTCCTTTGTTATTAGCGTCAATGGGGCATAAGCGATGTTTAATCGGTCAGTTTTCACGTCGGGTTTGATGGGTCGTGCGTGATATTAACACATATCGTTGGAAAGAACAGCGATTAATAATCTAAAATGTTCTATTTAGCATCGTCGAAAAGATACATTAAAACGCTTAACTTATAGATTTCAATATTTATGTACTCAATAAAATAGTTACCTAGTTTATTATTCAAAGTATGACAGATCAGACTGGCTGGTAGTGCAACAACTTTTTCCATCAGAGTACATAACGATTATGACCACGGCATTGTTGACTGGAAGGGCTTTTACAGCTTCACCGTAACTTTGGGAGCGAGTGCCTTCAGCACTCGCCGCAAGAGGTAACTAGCACAAGGGTTCGAAGCTCGGCTTGGCCGCTACCAATGTTTAAAATTCCCGCGGAATTTGATCCTAGCTAATGCCTACACTTTTTATTTATTAATTAAAAAAATAAAAAAGGTTCCTTACAGGATCTATGTACCTGCGTGCTTTGCAGGAGTGTGTGTGCAGTGTTGTGCGTGTAATGCTTGATGCATGGTCAGCGTCACCGTATCGCGCTGGCGGCGACGTTACGAACCTCCCCAGTTGGGAAACGAGACACGTTTTGGGTCGCCGCCGGAGGGGGACCCGCAGAGTCTGCGGGAAGCCACGGCATGCAGTGTCAGCGCTATTTAAGGGCTTCAGTCGCACCGTAAAACAAGTGGCGGTACGATGAATTAGTCGTGACGTCACGGGAAGTGATAGAAAAATGAGTGCTTTTAGTGTGTCGTTATGATATCTTTTATACCTATATTTTTGATATATTCAAAGGTTTAAACTATATAGAACGCGATGGTGGACTTCATTTAATGTTGTTCTCATTAGAATTTTTATATTAAACATATTATGTACTAAAAATTCACCAAGATCTATGATTTTAAATAAGAATAATGTCGAGTAATTCGGTTTATCTCTTTATTCGGCTTTTTAATTATCTATATAACTGACGAACAGACATGCATGCAGTCATCACCAACTCACCTTTTATAATATGTACATGTATAGATATATTTAAATTTGCTATCCTTCGTTTGAATTGCTACTTAGTTGAATTGTTATTATCGCATTTTTGAAATACTTTACATGTTCTTTTTTAATTGACGCTGGAAAATGGTTGCACTTCATCTGATGTTAAATATAGTACAGTCCAATGATGATGACGTCACCAGATAGATATGATTTATCGACAATCAGCATCATCATACTGGACTATGTTTACCACGGCAAATGCCTTTAGGTAGCTCTATATGTATATATATATATATATATATATATATATATATTTCCTAAGCGACGAACATGAATTTATGACAATTCCGTGTCTAATATGTATGCTTAATATTTTGTGTTTTATTTTACTACGTGTCACTTTGCTTGTATATACTGTGGACACGTGTCGACTTAGTTCTGAATATAGAAAATGTTGTAATTACTTAGTGTTAAATCGATCAGGTAAACATGGAGATGAATGGCTACAATAAACTGTAGATTTTTGTTTGTTTTTTTCCTGTTAACTTCATGATAGTGTGTTACTTTTGAAATAGAACACATTATTAATCTGATCATCATACCAACATAAATATGTCCATTGCGGGATATAGGCTAACTCCAAAGATTTCCATAATGTTCAGGCTTGTGCTACTCGCATCTATGGTATTCCGCCGACTATTATCAGGTCGTCGGACCACATTCCCACGCAGCGTCTTTAAAAGTTTTACGAGAAATTTAACTTAAGTATCCCACTGCTACTTAATTTTGGCAATTTTTCAGGTAATGTCGGGTTACTTTGATACTTCTGTGGATTTCCTCATTTTATTTTAAAAAAATCTTTCGTAAAGATGCGTGCCAAGGTTAAACAGATAAAGCTAGCTATTCTTATTACCATTGTGTCACACGGATCGCTGCAATAACCTCGGCGTAATGTGTTTTGATATTAAAGCTTTTACCGTTTTAATAACTTACACAGATGTTGTTTCTTTTTGATTAAATCCTTTACTAGGAGCGGTCGTAATAAATTCATTTTTATCGCATCCGTAGATGGTTTCGCAACAATTGCTACGACAAACGCTGGTTTATTCACATAGGTATTGTGTATTACGAAGTACGTTCGTGGAAGCGTATTAAACAATGTAAACCGATTTTATCCTCTAAAATAAACCTGTCTTTGTCTAAGTCTGTCTTTGTTTCTGTCTTGTCATTGTTAAGAAGAGACATTATGATTTTCATAATTATGAAATTATTTTAAGTAAGACAATTAATCAACTACATGTGACCGAAACTCCATACGCGTGTGATTCCATTTAGTGTCTACCTAAGTCGCTATTTTTTTCTACTTTTACACGGTACAGGCTCAGTGCTTTGACCACAATCTCACCTGTCTTTAAGTGCTGAGATGATGTTGTTCATGATGGTAAACACACTACTAGCCTTGAGGCATTGGATCTCAAGTGAAGCTGCCGGAACACAACTATTGGTATTTGGCGACAGGTTTTTTCAATTTGAGGGTGGTAGCTACCTAGACGGGCATTATTTTAAAGTGCCCTACCACCATGCTAAAATAAACATATATAAGATCATGAATATAAAGAATTATGACAATCGGTTCACTGGTCACGAGTCATAAGCTAACTAACGGACAGAGAGACAGATACGTTTGCCTTTTATATAAAGTAAGTAGTGTGCCGTAGTATAGTCGGACACTGGCATTTACATATTTGCTATTATTATATTATAACTCTAACGTATTAATGCGTCTTTCATATTTAACGCTACTGTCAACCTCCATATCTTTATGCTTATACCGAACGATATAAGGTTTGATGATTAATTATTAAATAAAAAATATATTATTATAGAGAAACAAAAGCTTGTTGTCTGTCAATCGTATCTGCTTTAAGCCGAGTCTTCCACGTCATCCACTAGCCTGGCCACGTGATTAATGGCGGACAATCGGCCATCTTGGATTCTTCGCCGAGACACGCAACGATGTCGTTTCCGTTCCCTATTTATTATGTGAGAAATGTCATTCTATTTTTTTGCTTCGTTAGAGCTCTACTGAGATTTATTGTGACAATGAATTGTTTGAACATAATGTGCGACATGAAATTTACTGGTTTTATTGATTCGTGTAATTTTAGTAAATCTCTTTCCTCCTCTGATATTATTATGTGTTTTATTTACTCTTACTCGAGGCTGAATGTTTTTTCGTTTATTACAATTTGCAAGTACTAGACTTCATAACTATTTTATTTCTTACTTTAGTTTACAGGTTTTACTTAAAATATTAAAATTATAGTTATGTAATAATTTTAATAAATCCATATTTCAGTATTTATCGCTCAAATACCAAGAAAAAATTGATAATAGGAAAAAAATTAGAACTAGCGTAAACGCCAAGTTCGTAGTTTAAAAGTTAATAAATTATAATTATTGTCGAACCCGTTAGAGAACATTCTTGTTAATAAAAAATATTGTATTATTTTACGGCTGAACGCTATTTTATGCATATGTACATAAAATGACCTACCTTCCAATACGCCCAATAATACAATCTCTTACTTACACCATGCAAGTATGCAGAGCGCTTCACAGTGCAACGACGCACAAACAAGTTCCTACCGAACGCGCTTTCACGACGAAAATCAAGTTTACTCTCTTCGGCGGGTTAACCTTAACGGTTGTTTGTACAACCGCAAGTGAGTTAACTGAAACATGATTATGTATTTATAGTGTACGTTACAGAAAAAAAAGATACAGTAACAATATAGTATATAACACTGTATAGTATATACTGTATAACGGTAATAATATACAGTAACAATTTATGACTTTTTCAGTAAAATACAAATTTGTTTTAGTTGAAAACTATTCAGTGATTTTTAAGTGAAACTTCTTTGCACACAGTAAAGTAAAATTTCAAGGTTGCTTCAGATATTTTGACGAAAGGCGTCAATGTTTCCGACACTATTTCGAACATTAAAGCATGTGAGAAGTGCATATAAAGAGAAACGGAGACAAAAATTATAAGCAAGCTATACTTTCTGAATTTTTTCCCTGTTTATTATTGAAGAAGCGTGCACATGATAGTATTTTAGCTGCCACCGATTTCAAAATTAACGAAGCAGATTAATAAAGTAATTATTTTTTGACTTTTTATAGTTAAATCTTTTGAAATCAGTTTTGTTTTTAATTAAAAATGTTTTTTTTTTTTATGTAATAATAAGAAAGAACGAATAAAATGAATGTGGCAAAAATAAATTTTATCCAGATTTAATATAATTACAATGTATGATAGATTAATTTTATCGTTCAATTCAACTAGTGAACACTATTAGTGGATTGAGCCAATCGTTCTCTCTGTTACGTTGCATCTTTAATTAAACTTTAAGCCGACAGATCGCGGAGGAGTCTATTGGGAGCGAATGCCTTTCAGCTACTAATTGAATAGAGGTGATATTAAATAATTTTACTTCACGTTTCCGTATATCGGTATTTAGTGCTGTAATTTGATTTATCTTAAAAGAATAATTTGATTTATACAATTAATACTTACTCCAAGCAAAATGTTTATGCTTCATTGTTACTTCATGATATCTATCGAAAATTATAAACACACTAAAAAAGATACTTAATAATACAAGAGCTTATTAATGGTTAATTAAGTCTTATTTTTGAACAACAATATAATGCCTATAATTAATAATCTTTTTTACAACATAAGTTATTCCCATACAACATTTTCAACTTGTTGTAGCCTATAGGAATAATATTCGTGCGATTCGAAATTCATTTTTATCTGTAAATTTGAAAAAATAATACGATAAGCAACTAACAGTACCATATCCATTACAAACGGTTTAGACCTACATCCACACATATGGCTTTCAGATAAAGTCCGCCTTCTAGACTCATTTAAGTTGCCACTCCCATTGGATCCAGGCAATTCATTTCGCTTGGTTTTTTAAATTCAATATTGTAAGCCTTGATTGATTCCATTGAAATTTGTACAAAAGGGAGTTTACAGGAATTTAATTAGGATAATTAAGCAATACGCATTGTTTGTAATTTAAAATCATACAAATCCATGAAACTATCATAAACTATCTTTTGGTTGAATTATTCATTATTTTTAATTGTCCATCTAAAAGTAATTATAAAATTCTCATTCGCATATTTCCATTAAATGTAGTTAAAATCATAATATTTAATTTAAAATATGAAAATAAATCCTAGTAGGATTTTTTTTACATTTACAAGACTCAAAACATTTATCAGAAATTAGTGATCATTTTGTAATGATAAAATAATTCAAAAACTTAAACGAACACGATGGAAATAAATTGACTGTCTAGAAAAGTAGATTATTTATCTATTGACATCTACAACTCGAAATTTGTTTTAGGTTGCAAGAGGGCAGACATTCCTTCTCGAATAAGCTCGCACGATGTTCGCCTTTAACGCTAGTTGTCTGTGGTCACGTAGCCATCGTAGTAAATTGCTACGGCGTAGGCTTCGTCGCAGTTGACATCTACATTCATTACTGACATCGCAGCGTAGATTTCTCAATATGGTATATTAATGTTCAGGTTTAAAATTGTTTTCAATATTCCTCACTGTTTTATGAGTTCATTATTAAGGCATATTTGTACGTTATATCCAATTCTACAGAAATAAATACTATATATATATATATATATATTATATATTTAAAAAATTCAAAACTATAATTATAAAGATTATTCCAGGGTAACATCAAAACTTTATTTAATTAAAATCGGTCAAAAGTTATAGTAATTTGAATGACAGGCGGCGTCTTTTAGTATGAAAGAAGAGTTTGTAAATAAATGCGTTCTTGTCTTATTCGAGAACAAAAAATTGTGGGATTGATTAAAATTAAACAGAATGACGTAATATAAAATATATGGATAGTATATGAATAATAAATATCTAAGACATAGTAAATAAGAAAACAATATTTTGATATTCAATTTCACATATTCATCTTAGCGTTTTAGGCGTTGTATTAAGGAGTCATTTTTTGGAAGTAGTGAACTGAATGTCAATTATAATACCAATAGGTAATAAATATGGCGTAATATTATTTCATTATAATTAATTGGACGGTTCATGAGTTGTTCGAGATTTCACGCGAGCGAGCTCGCGGGCACAGTTAGTCATCAATAACATCGCTTTGTAAAATATTTTCAGCCGATGAAATATATTATTGCATGTGAAAAAAAACAGTTCTAGGTTTCTCGGCATTTCTAATAGAAACATCGCCTTCAGATGGTCTGGTATTTAAGTTCGTGCTTAATTTATGGCGGAGGCGTTTGTGCAGCAATGGAATATTTACAGAATAGGCTGTTATTGTTATTTGTGATTGGTACGGTGATGTTACTTTTGCAATTGCTGGTGCTGTTGCAGTCACTGTCCTGGTTGTCGTTGTTTTTAGTATTAACGGCCTTGTTGTCGTTTAATATAACTATAACATCTCGACGTCACAACTCAAATTCTATAATGTACTCTATAATGAATAGCTCATTTCGTTTTATAGTTCTGAAGTGGAGTGCGTCTCTGCGCGGAGTCTATTTCTGATCAATTGAATTAAATCGACACTTATTTAGACTTATCCGTTTTGGCGACGTATTTTGACACGAGAACTTAAACGATGATTTGTGAAAATCCAGTATTATGTATCTCACAGAAATTACTGTATAATTCTCGTATACCATATAATTATAGGGTTAACTTGTGGGATACGTTATAATTAAAAAGCCACATATACTTGTATAACGCGAATATAATTACGTTTATCACGATACATATGATATATATATATATATATATATATACACATATATATATATCGAGGAGTGTGCGCGGGAGCGGACGACGATGATCGGGTTGCTACAAATTGTTATATCACAAAACGTGACTTATAGTCGTAAAAAAAAACGTATGCCTGACGACGGATTTTTAACTTGCCATAATAATATCCAATCAACAGTAAAATCTGGTTTACTCTCATAAGCTGATACAAGAGCAATTGATGGATTCGCTAGAAACTATATCCTAAATGTCCAATATTTTGATGCCACTGGGCTGCAGTGAGTTTATGGTAGTAATTCTGCAGTAATTGATTATGAAGTAAATACAATGTACGTTGTAATGTAAATTTCAAAATCAATCATTTATTGTATTTTGTTTTGTATTTGGAGTACAATTAAGAATTTATTAAGATTCGAATACATATAATATATCCATTGATTTTTATTGTTTTATTCATATATTTAAGGTATCATTTTACCCATATAATATTTCATTCTTTATATATTACGAAAAGTATTGTTACCTACATTATCTAACAAATATTACAAATTTTGCGGTTAACAAAATCTGAACAAAATTTTCTCACTAATTTGTCTTTTATTTGAAATATGTTACTTAAACTATTTAAACCCGCACACACTCCGGGTCTCCCTCCGATGGCGGCCCAAGACGTGCTCCGTTCCCCAATTGGGGAGGCTTTTGACGCCGCTACCAGGACGATACAGTGACACTGACCATGCATCAAGCATTACACGCACAACACTGCATACACAGTCCTACACATAACGTGCAGGTACATAGGTCTTGTAAGGAACCTTTTTTTTATTTTTATTAATAAATAAAACATGTAGGGTTTAGCTAGGATCAAAATTCCACGGGAATTTTTACACACAGGTAACGGTCAAGCCGAGGTTCGTACCAATTTGGCGCCCTTGTGCTATTTACCTTTTGCGGTGAGTACCTTCAGCACTGGTCCCCAAAGTTACGGTGAAGCTGTAAAGGCCCTTCTGGTCAACAGTATTAACTAGGTTAAAATTTTAGTTTTTATGAAATATTAAGAGATATAATGAAGGCACGAAGCATAACTAGTTTTATATGTTTTATAAAAGACTTACGACATTTGTTTCGGTTAACTTTTTAAGTTCTTTTTCATCTCAATATCTCTAACAGTATAAAAAGTTACTTATTTTTCCATGAGTAAAATAACATTGACAGAAAGAAATACCATATAACGTACAATCTATCAAAACGTGTATTTATCTTGTATTTATCTATCCCGTTTTCCTCGGATACATTTGACAGCCGAAGTAATGAATAGCCTACTTCAATTTATATTGCGGAAGTGAAGAATGTCAGACATATAAAGTATCTTTTGTGAAACGAATCAATCAACTAAAATAAAGTGATACCACGCAGATGGGACTCTGTTACAGGGCATTGGTTTTCCTGTTACTATTTTGCTCTATGGATTTTAATATTTATTCTATATCTCCTTATAATCAATGTTGTGTACATTATTTTTTTCAAACTGCATCTTATTGTTTTGATTTTGTTTCGATCTGTAATAATGTCCAAACGGACTTTGTACCACAGATTTGTCCGTACAAAATAAAAATTGTAATTTATTCGACATTTTTTAAAGTACCTCTTAAATTTTTTTCTTATCTCATTTCGTCAATTTAACATAATAGGTAGTTATAATATATAACTAGGTATTTATTATTTATAGTTCAAAAAAAATTATTATGTAATCATTGTTTATAGCAAGCAATTTGGTTAATCTAATATTATTAACTGCTAGTTATATCCGCGGCTTCACCCGCATGACATTCTACCAAAATGCAGCGTACATTCTTTCTGCTTTGGGGTTTATACGTGAAAAGGACAGACAGTTAATTATGTATTTTTAGTCCCTTGCAATAATTCTCTTCACAAAAATCGGAAATACACAGAAACGTGAAATTTATAATTTTATTGTTATAATATAATATGTGATAATATAAATGTATTTCCCCACATAATTGTTAGATACAACATAGTTAAAGACTTTATTCATCTTTGTTTATCAGCGATTTTCTTAATTCATTTTATTTAGAAGCTATTTTTTTTTATAGTAGCTCCGGCAATCTTCCCTGGCGTAACCAGGGCCCTTGGTACTGCTGAATAATTTTTTGTGCGCTCTTTTTTTTTTTTTTAGAAGCTATTGATGAACTTTAGTATAATTAAAAACTTATATTTTTAATTTTTAATAATAATAATAATGCTTTGCTTTTTACCCTCCGGGCAAGCTCTAGTTTATATAATAAATTCTTAAGAGAAAAGTAAACTATCATCCATATACCATACTTATCATTAATTCTCTTGCCTTATTCCCAACTCACTTGTAGTCGGCTCAGTATTTTTTTCTTTTTCTTTTTCCATACGCCCCTACCAGCCGTCATCTCTTCATTTATACTTTTGTCTTTCATATCATTTCTTACACACTCCATCCATACTTTCCTTGGCCTTCCTCTACTTTTATATTCTTTCACATTCATTTTCATTACTATTTTACCCACATGCGTGTCCTCTCTTCTTGTAACATCTCCATATCACGACAAAGGGGAACCTTTCTACCACTGGCGCAACTTTCAAACTCCCTCCAATATATTCATTTCTTATTTTATCCATTCTTCTGACACCACACATCCATTTCGCATCTCAGCTACATGCAATCGCTTCTCATCCAAGATGGATTTACTAGCCCAGCATTTTGATCCAAACAATATGACAGGTCTTATGATGGACTCATATATCCTAACCTTCAATTTAAGAGGCACCATACATTCACATATATTGCGTATTACATTACACTCGTCACTTTCTTTAAAACCATGTTCTGTAACATCTTGTTATATATCTTATCTTTCATTCATAAATAATTCTTCACACGATCCACCCATACATTTTAAGGTTACCCTCTACCTTTATATCCATCCAGATTCATACTTAACACTCTGACGTTCCACCTCTGACTTCCATCTCTCCTCATGACAATTAAATACCATGTTAAACATATTACTCCTATTACCTTTTGCGTATTTAATAAGATAAATATTGTAAATTTACTGTAGAGATTAAATTTACAAATAAGTCCAAATATAATAAATACGTTGAAACCCTCATTATTTTATCATGCACCTGACACGCACATTGACACGGTCCATTCCGTTCGCTTTTTGTTTATGTTACGATATTTGCGATATATTGTTCGGTTCCATTTTTATATTAATTTTACGGATTACTATCTGTTTATCGTGGTTTCACCCTTGTTAAATTGGATTATCCTTGATGTTTGAATATTGAAATTTACTTTCGTTAAATAAATTTTGTAACATTGTAAATATCCATCCATCCATTATACCGAAAGACGTACACTGCTGGACATAGGTCTCTCCTAAAGATCTCCGTGATGTCCGGTCTTGCGCTTCCTCGCATCCAGCGGATTTCAGCCTTCAACATGTCGTCGGTCCACCTTTTGGAGGGTCTACCCAAACTACGTCTTCCAGTGCATGGTAGCCATTCAAGAACCCGTAAATATAGAATGAATTACTAGCTCGATTATCACATATAAGGTACCTGATCAACGTAGAAACAAGGATTTTGGTAAAGGCTTTTTTGTACATTAAAATCACAGCTTCGCAGTAGATAAAGAATTCCAAATTATCCAACCGGTTGCTTGAAATACGTGTGCTACTATGAAACGTGATACAGTCGAGTGAACTGTAATAATCGCTTTTACTACATTGAAAACATGATGACTCTTCAAATTCCTCTGGTACTTTCTTATGTAATCTGTTTTATTTACATAAATTTAATAAGAAACATTTATGTAAGGTAAATAAGCATAAGCCATACGTGTGTACACATGCCGTATAGGCCATTTGTTGGGTGTAAAATTTAATCTTTATTTAAGAGAAATGCCACTCTTAACGGATAACTGACTCTTATCGCCACGAAATCTCTAAAAATATACACCAGATAGACTTGATGTTTGGCATAATCACTCCTTTCGCGGTATAGTTGCTTACTGAAAAAAATACGTGAATCCTATCCACAATCGATTTTTCACCTAGGATCTCATACACACGGACCCACGTTAAGTAATTACGTTGGTTTAAAATAAAAGACTTGAGAAATAATTAAAAAAAATGAATATTTGTTATGTTATATGACAATATAATATAGAAAACAAAAAAGGATAAATGATGATATTCTGATAAAATTTATGTTATATTGTACAAAAAAGCGTTAATAAAATATCCACCCATACTACATAAAACATATACCCCCGGGTTCAACTACTACTCTGCCTCTTTGGGGATAGTAAAATAATAATCCTATATCAAAGGCGACTCAACATAAATACATCGCCACTCTGTACTTGGTTAAAAACGTCTCTGCTTATAAAGTAAAAACCGATAAATCATTTAAAATAACCGTTTGTATGTTAGCTGTTGTCATGGTAACTCCATTTTTGATATGGCCAAAGATGTCAGACAGACTAAAACTTTAGGGGTAATTTCAGGGCTGTGTAAACGGGACAATTAGTAATGTTTTTAGCCATAAGCTTAGATTCATTGTGGGATTAGAAATTAGTTTATTCAATTTCCGAACTCAATACTATTAAGCATCCAAATTATATAATATTTTGATAAATACCCAGATTACAACTACATATTTATTTGAGTACTAAAAATAAAATTACAATAAAGAAGTTACAAACACAAGCCACAATAGTCCAGATAAACAAATAATGTCCACTATAAAAAAAGAAATATTCGTGGACGTAATCGCGAGGATCCACTAGTAATGATATAATTCAATCACTTAAAATAAGAATTTTAATAACGAATAAATAAAAGTAACAAAATAATTCGCATATTTACGAATGAATCAGATTTAAATTTAATTTAAAAATACCCGCTGCGGTAGTTTCAAATATGAGATACTATTTTCGATTTATCTTAGCAGTTTGTTAACCTGTAATATTCATAAAAAAATGTTCGTCCGTGACGCCAGCCAAAGCTATAAAATTCATTTGATCACAAACTTATGTGCAATATCAACGTAATAATACACACCTCTATGACGGTTATACGAACAGTGTTTCCCAATCTATTTAAAAGAACTCCAGTTAATATAACTTTTTTCTAACATAAAAAAAAATTTACTAATGTCAGAAGCGTGTGTCTTTGTGTATGTATCTTTATTGTAACGTTTATAAACGTGAGGATTTTTTTTGTTTGTTCCTTAATATTACTGTCAAAAGATTGGAGCAACTTACGATGTGAAATTTGGCACCCAAGCGCATTTAATTAAAAAAAAAATATTTTTGTACCCTCTAAACAGCTCTTCCAAGTTTCATCTACTTTTTATTTATAACCAACGAACGATCAGAAATTAATGTAATCAAACATTAGTGTCTGGTAGAAGACAATATATAAACTGGATTAGTTATGTAATACATTCTGTCGTTATAATTATTAATAATAATCTTATAAGTTAGTTTTGTGCACACAAATAATATATCCACGTTATAATAATTTAGTAATAAAGTAATTTTACAATTCTTATTTAATGTGTTATGTTAAACATAGTCACTATTTTTGAATAAATTATGTTAATTTGTTTGTATAAATCTCATATAAATAAAAAGTCAATTGAGTTGTAACCATATTAGTAAATCGTTAAATGCGATTATATGAACTTTCGAATTAATGTCGAATAAAGAGTTCTTCTATAAACAATTGTATGTAACGAGGGGATCATTTATTTTAGTTTAACAACCGCTGGAATTGTACGTGTAATCGTATACAAGTATTCGTGTGACGTAATGTGTTTTTTTTTAATGAAATTGGGGAAGCAATATGTTGTTCCTAGGAGTTTAATATGATACTTTGTAAAATATAGCGTTTTTATAACATTGACGTTGTAACGTTATAATCTTAACATTTATTTAAATATTATGTTTTGAAACGTAATTAGACTTTATGCAAGCGTGTAAATAACTCGCAAGAGTGGTTATCAGGGGGGTAAGTCTTGCCCAAGTAATTTGGTTTCATTATATATAATGACGATGATGACTACAATAATTCAATTTGATTTCAATAGTTGTAGCTTATTCCAATTTCACTAAATATTGTTTACAAGCAGAGCCTTGACAGCTCTATTGAACTATTGAGGCGAGCCCAAAGGCATCGAAGTGATATGGATCTCGTTTTGGACTGCTACCTGAGATGGAATTTGCACTACGCTAATCCTACGGTGGTTAAAGGGATAACCGTTTATTCCCTTAAATCCACTCCACTGCATTGCATTGGCAGAAGATACAGAAGCATCCACAGTTGGAGCACGTCCTGCGCGATTGCCACAAATTATAAATTGTCATTACTTCCCTAAAATACTTATTTTCGAAGCTAATGGTCGAGAAATAAACATCTAACATCAAGCGTCTCGTTGTCAGTGTATGCGTGAAAATTAATTGTCGTTTTATTTGAAACAATAAATCTTGCAACGTTTCATTTAATTAAATTATATATTTATTGTTGAAAGTGTTTAAAATATATTACATTTACCTATCTGCGGCGAAGGCAATTAAATAAAACAAGGTGCTGACCGATTTATAGTGCCCGGGAGGACTGTTGTCACGGACCCCGCTACCTTTCTACTCTCGTTTTATATGCTCTGTAAATTTTATTTTGCAACATCATTCTCATGTCTCTTGGTTTGGTTTAGAATCGTATCTTATGGGAAATGCAAAATAAAATAATAAGCTGTCTTTTATATACAAGTACGTTTTTGTTTTTTTTTTTTTTTCATTTCTAACATTTTGTGAAATTAGTAAATTCGAAACAGCGAAAAATTTCGATAGTGTGTGATGAAAAGGACACTCTACGTCTATGTTTCAGATCGAGTTTCTTGCCGGTTCTTCTCCTGGGTTGTTTTCCAAACCGGTAGTAATTTTTTGACGTTCCTTAGACCTTTCTCATGGCTCAAATTAAATAAAGAGATTTTTGATTTGCTATATAATTTTCGTTGCATTTTACGTTATATACGATGATCATTATGTAGAAGTGAAGTGTATAGAAAATAATGACACAGAGTTCACGACAGAGTGGACGACTCCTTTAGAAGGTAAGCTATAATAAAGGTTAAGAAAGGTACAGCGCTATATTTAAATAGGTTAGGATTAAATGACAACAAATTAAATATTGATAAAATTAATGTACTGATTTAGTTGTATTTTATTAAGTTTTAAGATATTTTTTTTTATTTATTCTATCACAAAAGTTAGCGCTGATCGACGTTACACCGATACGTCAACCTTATTTCTTATCTTAGGGATCCTAAGTTTAGATTTGTTGTCAAAATATGTTTTTGTTTACATTATCTGTTCTATATAAACATATATTAATATTAGAATTGTAGCAGTTATCACTGTAACTTTTAGCAGTTTTAATGCTACAAGTTTCACAATAGCGCGAGATATATCTTTTTGTATGAAAATAAGTAAAATGCTTTTATTTAGTAAGTTTGTTTTAACAAATTCCGCTTAATATCTGTAACTACTTCCAAGGCACGTTGCAGTCTTTGTATTTTTGCTTCCACGCGGTGTCGCATTTTGACTATAAATTCATTTTTATCTACTAACAGTGTTGCCTTATCCTCCTAATATTTTATTAAAATTAATTTATTAATCCAATTTTTACTTAATATTTTTTCAGTACTAGTCTCTAGTTCTCCCAGGTCGTTACCCCCCATTTGTCGATGATGATTTCTAGTATACTATCTACTAGTATATGATTACTATTACGATGATCACCGTCTTGTCCTGATTCGTCTAGCACAAATTCTTATGATTCTCTGCCAAGTTAGATGGTCCGTCCAATCAGTCAATTCTTTGCCACTAGATCTTGTTACTTCGACTCTACCTTTGCCGGTTCCACATCCAATTTTAAAGAGAAGTGTGTGTAGAAAATTGCTCAAACCACCGTTAAAAAACAACGCCGAGTCTCAGTCGATAGTTGTATAACTCATTCATTATTGATCTTCTTGCACAGAAAAGACTCTGTACTGAAAGAATAAATGGCCTCCAGAGGAGTTTGCCAAGTTGGTAAACGGCTAACCATCCATGCATTTAACCGTAAGATGTCCAGTGCTGGACTCAGGTCTGCCATAAAGATCTCCATTACGACCGGTCTTGCGCCACCTGCATCTAGCGGATTGCCGCGACCTTCAGCAGGTCATTGATTCACCTTGTGGGGGGCCTACTCATGCTACGTCTTTTGGTGCGTGGTAGCCATTCGAGAACCCGTTAGTTAGTCCCATCGAGTATCGTTTCTGCGAGCAATGTGCCCAGCCCACTGCCACTTAAGTTTAGCAATTCTTCGTGCAATGTCGGTTACTTTGGTTCTTCTGCGGATCCCCTCGTTCCTGATTCGATCACACAGTGAAACTCCAAGCATAGCCCTCTCCATTGATTACCCGTTGAGAAACTATTTTTTTACGAAAAGTTTTTACATTAGTAAATAGAACTGATGACAATTGTTCTTCGAAATGGCTGATACCCCGGAGCCAATACAGTTAAAAAATTCTATACCAGTATTTTATTAAAATTTTTTGCAATTGCCAATAAATTGATGACTGTGGTGTGTCAAAATTAATATAATTGTATGTATGTTGTACATCAAACGTTTCTATTAAGTATATGGAATGAAAGTAACGGTCAAATTTAAAGAATAAATTCAAGGTTTAGGTAAAGTCGGGAACGTAGTATAGTTTACGAGGAATGCCAGTACAGAAACTTCCGTCGGCGCGCAGGTGCTACCCGCAGACACACAGGCGTTAACTTACTGCAAAACTTGAACTTTAAATTGTTTGCTTTTTGCTATCTTTCTGTTGAATCTCGAGGAACTCGCGGACCAACTATAATTATTGTATTAATTTGTTTACGTTGAAATATGTTTAGGCAAACGAACTATTTGTTATCATATTGTATATGTTTGTATCCTAAGAATTCACTGCTTTAATGTGAGAACTGTTGTGAATTGTAAATATTATTGTGTATTAAATATTAAATTTTTAATCATTAGTACATCATAAAAAAATAGTAATCTATACTAAGAGATAAAATTGAAGTGTCTGTTTTAAATATCTTAATAATATTTTTTTACTTAATACATGTGAGTGTATATACGATACCTATACTCAAAATGCAAATTTAACATGTTTGTCTGCCTTTAAGTACCGGCTAATCCCCGGAACGGCTCGACCGATTTTGACGGGACTTTTTTGGTAGATAGCTGAAGTTACTCCGCGTAACTTATCTATTTCTTAATTTATTACTTTTGTTTTCCGAAAATAATTAGGGTTTCGCATAACAAAATTAAATCTCATTAATGAATGCCGATTCACAGCACAGTTTTATGGGCAAGTACCTGAATTTATGAGAAATATTTTACTTTATCTTAGTAACGAAAAACATTTAAGAAAACAATTTAGCTTTCCGTATAAAAAAAACAAAACGCGGTGAAGAAACACGGGTGCAGCCGCGGGCACGCAGCTAGTCTTATATATATTATTCTCTATATATATATTGTCTATATTTCGTACTCTTTAATAGTACTATCGATTTGACAACCTGGAACTGTATGTATTGTGGGGAGATACATTAGAGACCTGACTTTCACATTAAAGAAATTTTGTCTCTTTTAGAAAGGACGAACATCAAATGTAACGACTAACAGAAAGATGAATAAAAATTATCAAGTAATTTTCGTTTGTAGGTAGTTTTAATAATGGAGAGTTGAGTCGCTTTCAATGCAGATGACGTTATCTGTTTCAATTTCAGAGACATTTAATTAAAATTTTAAAAGCGATCTTAACGACATCACCGAGGATTTGCGAGTGATGCCATCAAGCTATTGGTATTAAGGGCTTCTCATAATGGATCATTAATAATTTTTAAGTATTTGTTTATCATGCAGCATAAGTCAGTCCTTTTGTATAAGTGTCTCTACACAAAATTAAACACCCGTCTACACAAAGTGTGTCATTATTATATACGTATAATAATACATTTTGTAATTAAAGTCAAACTTTTTATCGGACGGTGTGAATTGGATTTGATGAAACGAAAATGAGTAACGAATTTCAGTTTCATAGTAAATCAATAGATGTCAGTTAATGATATGCCGAATAACTACAACACGTTTATTTGTTAGTACAAAATAAAACAAACTAGCTGTCACTAAAACGAAGCTTCACTTCTACGGCGTGTGAACTTACTCTCAATTTTTTAAATTATAATCATTATATTACATTAAAGTATTATAATAAATTCATAGATAAAATTAGTATTTATTGAGTAAAAAAATGGGTATATTAAACAATGAATTAATGAAGAACAAGTACTATATTGTTAACAATCATAATAAAAATAATAATTAGTATAAATTGTAATTAGTATTACATAATAATTATATAATAATTAGACTAATTATTAATATTAAATTGTTACTTTAAATTATAATTAGCATTATCTATACTTCTATAGTAATAAATAAAATAGAAGTGTCTGTTCGTAATGCCAAAATTATTATTTTTTACTGAATAGATATGAATTCATATACGATACCTATACCAAAAATCCCATTTAAAATATTTTTGACTGACGGTCTGTTTGTTCCGGGTAATCTTCGGAACGGCTGGACGATTTTTGACGGGGCTTATTTTGGTAGATAGCTGAAGTTAATCCGGGTAACCTATAGCATTTTCAATTTTAGAAAATAATTAGGGTTCCGCTTAAAAAAATAAAACTACTAAAAAAATAATAAAATTCTATTATTCAATGCACAGTTTTTACGGGTAAGTTCTTGAATTTATGAAATTTTTATTTTGTTTTATCATAGGATAAAAAAAAATGGGTTCCGTATGAAAAAATTAAAATGTAGTGAAGAATATATCAAACGCGAGCGCAAGTGAATTAATATTAAAATTAACTTAAAACCTTCAAATTATGATTTAGCTTATTGTAAGGAAACGCTTAACAAACATTTTAAGGTGCGACATAATTTATGTGAAAAGCCCCTAACTGGTGAAACAAAAGATCATCAACCGATAAATACGTCCAGATGTCTTAAACCGTTTTCATTTGATTCATAGATATTAATTACGTTCATTTATACAGGATTATGACGAGAAACGAGTTGGAGTAGATTTGACATCCCAGATTATATTCATCCCTCGGTTTTAAATGCTTTAGATGTTAATTTAGATTGTGATTTTTATTCCATTTTCTGAGATATGTATTTCTCTGTTGTTACCACCTTTCTCGAAAAAAATTAATGGTTTTGTGGCAACTTAAGTTGCATAACCTGGTGTAAATTATAATAGGTTTTTAAAGCCTTACTACAAATTTTGATTTATAGCAAGGGTTTTTTTGTATGATGAAGTGATGATGGCTGAGTGCTTGTGTAACCGGAATCCACGTGCGATGGACGTAGGTACGAAATCACCTATCATATTTTACAATGATCCGAACTTCGGGCGAAGTAAAATATAGTAAAGTAAGCCGATCATCATGAAACTTTGCATACACGTTTTACGAATTTCAAAAGTAGGTACCTTTAATTCTTGAATTATTGACAGAACTTAAATTAATAGAAGTGAATGTGTAGGTGCAATAAAAAGTTAAAGCAAAGAGAAAAACACAATTTAGTATTTTTTTCTTCTGTGTTATTCAAGGGATTTTTGTTTAGTTGCAAATTCCGAGCTTTATCGGCAAAATAGATGTGAAAACGGTAAGTTGTTTTTTAAATATTCAATAGGTAACGATTAAGGACAAATTTTGACCACAAGGCGAATAAAAGTTTAAGTCAATCCATGTCTGTACCTGTAATGTTTATTCAGTAAACTTTGTACCAACTATTTAATGGCGTGTGCGTGTGATGTGAGTGATTTTTCATGTACCTCAGTGGATGGTTCAAATTAAAATTGATGCGAAACGGGAGCACGGGTCCGATATCCACTATATCCAATGTAGGCTAAAAGGCAAATGATTGAGCTGGGTGATGGAATCTGTTTTTTATTCAATAAATTATTTTTGCGTCTACATTTAAAATATACATATATTTTACATACTTGATTTATTATGTACAACGAACATGTCTTAGTTGTAAACTATATATATATTAAGTTACTCATTGAATTTATCTTAGAAACAATCCTTTTAAAATATTTCCAGTAAATTTGTAGTCAATTATGAATTAATGTGGTAAATATTTTGGAATTTAATATTCATCAGAGTCTGAAGCTACAGACTCCAGAGTATTGTAAAATTTCTTTTGTTTTTAACTATTTCTTAAATTAATAAAAGTTTTATTTATAAAATTGCTGTATAAAAGTCTATTAAAATAACGAATTATTTTTTTAAAACCTTATATTAAACTTATTTATATTGTATATAATATATATTGTAAATATTACAATTTACAATGCAATTTTTAAATATAAAATATCTACTTACAGTTATTAATAATAACACATTTTAACTTATTTTATTTACAGGTTAATTTACACTACATGCTTATCTCTTTGATCACGATCACCCGATGTTAAGTGACGATGTAGTCCAAGGAGGTAATTACGCTGCACCTAAAGGTATCTACAGGCTTTGTAGCGATGATGCAAGAACACACTTACAGGTGCCTGGCAACAAATTTTCAAATTTTCGGGTGTCAGTTAGCCAGATGGGTGTTAGAAAAAGACCTACAACAACGCTATGGTTTTTCTAAACCAACAACTTAGCCTTTTTAGGGAATAGGATAGATGGATTCAAATCTATGTTTTTTATGGACTAGGGGCAAACGAGCAAGTGAGTCACTTTGGTCACTTTAACGTATGAGTAGGCTTTCTTCTTAATGACTTCTCTTCTCTTCTTAACGTTCGACAGTATTCTATTATTTTTTTTTTGTCTGTGACATATAAAATATCAATATAGATATTCCAAAATATGACTTAGGGGTCATTGAAATATTACGTAAGTATCCATGCGGGTAAGTTTATGATTTGCTTAGTTTTGCTGACACGGGGGACGTAGAAATGATGATTACGAAGTTTTACTACGTTTTTTTAAGTAAAGTAAGCCAATGTTTACGTAATCGTGGGTATTAAAAGCTTAGCTTACTGACAAGGGGAATAGCGGGAGGGTCAATAATGACCAAAATTTAGCTTACGTTATATTTGAATGACCCCTTATTGTTGCATTTACATAAATAAAGTTTTATTTTTCTTATATTTTATTTGGGTGCGGCGAAGAAAATATTTGTGACGGACATTGCGTCACGTTACATTACGAAAGTTAAAGTATAAAATAAGTTAAGAGTAAATTAAGTTATTTTATAAAAATAATTAGGGAAAATATTTTTATAAGTGAATCTTAAAAAAAAGTTTATAGATTCCACAATGTCAAAGAAAGTTCACTTCAGGTTCATGTAATATGCATTCAATATGTTTCTATTCTCATATCGAGTTTCTTTGTATATAGATCGATGTATGTGGCAAAACTAATATTATTATTACACATAAAATATGTACTGAAAGTTGCATTGCAAAATGCCCACTATATTCAGCCTTAGTTGCATATTACGAAGCTAGCCGACGCGATATTCCATTAAAACAACTATCGTTTCGTGTTCAAATTACTTCAATTTTCATAAATATTTATTTATTTCATACTTTATTGTACATCAATTGAATACATATTACACATAATATAGATATTACACGTAGAGTTCAAAGGGCGGCCTTATTGCTGTCAGCAATTCTTTCCAGGCAACCTTGGATTTGTCTTAAGTAATTAGAAATAACCTCTTTCAATGATTTTTCAAATATTACACCGTCTTTAGTTCGTTTACTTATTTTAATTAAGTTAAATTTTATTTATTTAATAGTTTATTTTTAGCATTCATCTAATAATTTACATTTTACAGTTATATTTTCATAGGATATCTTTTTATGTGATTCTCTTTTGTTTATTTTCATTATATACTAAGTTTACTTCTGTATTATATATACGTAACTTTAGCATATATTGTGTTCTATTTTATATACATTCGCAAATTAAATATAATAAACAATTGTATTTTGACGATTTTATTCTATAAATTGACTATTGAAGAATGTATTCAACTCGATACCAAAACTTGCTCTAAATAGAGACTCATTTTTATTTCAAACAGTTATTTGCATTAATTATAGTGATTGTAAGCTATCATAAATAACCGATTTTTAGCATACTTTTGTATTCTATACTGTCAACTATCATAAATTTCTATGAAGTATCTAGCCCGTTACATACATCTGATAACAAATTGTAATTTACTATATGTTTAAAAAAAAAACAAATATTAAATCCAATATACAAATAATTATTTATTGGTCAATTAATGATCCTACTTGTACTACTCTTCATTATGAAGAAATACATTAAAACTTACAAGCGATTTTCTAATTTTTCAAAATAAACATAAATACCTATTTATATTAAGAATTCACTTGATTAAATTAATGTCGTTTGATAATTGAAAAAACAGATTTACTTTTAATTACATAAGACTTAGAATAACATTTTTTTATAATATATACATAATATATAATAAGCGATATATTATCCGCATCGCCTAGGAAGTATTGTACGAGCCTAAAATTTGAAGGCAAGTCGAATAGGATACCAAATGAAATCGCTTGACTAGAAATTCTTCGTATGGATTAATTTAATCACATTATGTATCCTACATTGTCGTATGGGCCGTCGTGCTGTGAACCAGTTGTTACGATGGAGTCAGATCGTGCGTTGTCTAATGTCTTTATGGCAGGTTTCCATGCTTCTGTCGGTGTGAACAGTTCTTTCCCGCGCTAAAAATATAAATTAATATTCAAACTACAGTGGTATACTCCAAAAATCCTTTACAAAAACATCTATTTAAAATCTGCCAAGTTCGATTTATTAATGGTGTTACGACCCATAAGGATTAAAAGTAATTAATTGTTGCAAAATTGTTATAATTACTTTCTCAAAAACTTAATAATCTCAGGCATGTTAGAGTCTTTATGAATAAGGGCTTAATTGGGCAAATAAATAATCGAGTAAAATTTTGGATTAAAATAAAAGTTAGTATTAATGTGACTAAACAAAAATATTACTATGATACATCCAGACAAGTTGCAAAAATAATAGATTATAATAAATTAAATTAATATAACATACATAGCCATTGTAATAGGCCCAGCCTATTCCCACGGGGAATAGCACGAGAGTAGACAACCCAACAGCAGCCCATCCCAAGAGATCAGCGAACAGAGGAAAGATGTAGTCTTCATACGACGGCGCACTCCAGTCCGAGAAAATAAATGCTAAAATACCCTGTAAATAAAATTAATAGCTTTTGAATTTGTCACAGAAGATCAATAACGAACATAATCAAAAGATTTTTTTTAACGATTTTGTTCTATTTATGGTTCTAGAAATAAATTGGAATGCATCAGGTGTTTAATGCGTGTTTCTCAATATATCTAGAATAGATATATTAATTACATGTTTATTGTATTTTAGATCAGCATTGTATTGTTCAAAAGTTCACGTTTGCGGCTAAATTTGCAGTGGTTTTATTTTTGTAATTTTAATTTTACCAAAAGTCTTTTATCTTTACTAAACGTAACTAAAATCTTTGACGATTTATTTTCTTTTGTAATAATTTTTATTGTTAGCACCCTATCTGAATGGGCACAATTGTATTTCAGACAGGTTTTACAAGTCACGATTATTTTTATTAAGAGTAATAAGAACCTTTTTTGGAATTTTATCATTAACTATTTTCCGGTTTATTTATATAAAAAAAACATTGAAAAGTTGAAACATGTTTGAAGAAGTATAACATGTAAAAATCACAAATAAACTTTAGCATTACAACTTCATATTAACTATGCAATTTTGTATATTTTAAGATGACTCTATTCTATTATTCGTAACGCATTGACTTATTTATTAAAAATCTTCAAAGTTAGTATAGTATATTTTGAACTAGCATAATAGCTTATGATGTTTAATGGGTTTTTTTTTCTAGATGTTGTCTCACTTTTGTACTGTAAATAACTTTATATTTGAATACCGAATAAATCTTTCATCCTTCCTTTTGATTTTACCGTAAAAATTAAGATTTTCTCACAAACTCTATCAGTAAAATGACTCAAATGTCCTAATCTCTCTCGATTCTACGGAAGAGTACAAAATAAAACACTTTATTGAGTTCGGACGGTGGGAAAAGATTCCATTCACATACAATTACCAAAATGTAAAACTATCTAAAACTACTCGTAAATTTCTTTTAGTATGTGCATTCCACTTGTCAGCATATTCATGCACAATAAGCTGATTAAGGTAAAAGCTGTATGGCTTGCGTAATCAATTTCTAAAACCCATATCTTTCTAAAGTAGTATGGGCATTGAACTTCACTTCACGTTACATAAACATCGTTCAATTACTAGTTAAGATTGTATCCACTTCGTTATGTATTTAAGAAAGTGCTCAATAGCCGAAAATGTGTAGTACCTATTAGTACACAAAAATCTTCAAATCTACAGTTCTTATAATAATATAAGATCATCAGAATAACAAACTTACAATACTAAGGGCATAAACAACTTACAATACTTCCTAGGGGTACTATCACAGTCCAGCACGCCTTCCAATAGAACCTAAGAACTTTGTTGAGTTTCATATTCATCGTAGCCAGGTCGCTTATAGCGCGGTTAATACCATAACTCCAAGACACCGCTACGCACTGTAACAAATAAAATAATTAATTTTAATATTTTTTTTCTAACAGTTGTATTAAACATTTGTCTCTATTGTTAAGAATAATCGTAATAAATCATTAAGGAATCCAGATATTACACGTTATTTTTACCTCTCATATGGACTACCCAGTCCGACGGTATTCTGCCATTACTGGGCATAGCGGAAGGGTTCTATGTGTTTATAAACAGTTTTTCTCTGGAATATTACTTAGAAATTATGTATTTTATTCTCATAATATAAGTAGAAATGTTGATAACTTTTTATATAGAATTTTGTCTTGAGTTTTGCTTTTAGATGCTTTCTTTAAGCATATATGTATTATCTGGCCAAAGTATGAACATAAATTAAGTAAATAAAATTACTACCGGCACATTATACGGGAATATGTTATTAACAATGCCATTGAATATTTAAAAAAAAATGTAAGTTTGAAGAATAGAAATATTATAGGCAAGCAGAGCTCGTGATATTATAAGTTAAGTTTTTTTGTAGATTGTATAAATATAATTTAAAAAATTAACGTAATTATCACCTCTATACTTAAAATAAATAAAATTGAAGTGTCTGTTTTAATGTCAATATATTTTTTTAACTAAATAGATATTAATGTATACCACGATAACTATGCCAAAATGCAATTTTTTAAAATTTTGTCTGTCTATCTGTATGTTTGTTCCGGGTAATCTCCGGAACGGCGGAAGGGATTTTGACGGGACTTTTTTTGGTAGACAGCTGAAATTACTCCGGGTAACTTAGAATACTTATAATTTTCGAAGATAAGGGAACCGCGTAAAAAAAAAATAAAACTCATAAAACTGAATAAAATCCTATTCAATGTACAGATTTACGGGCAATTGCTTGAATTTATGACAAATATATTACTTTATCTTAGTACTTATTTTTTTTTTTTCGAAAATAATTAGGGTTTCGTATAAAAAAAAATAAAACGCAGTGAAGAACATATAAAACGTGGGCGCACAGCAAATAGATTAATATAATTAAGTTTTTATCAAGATATTAGGTACCCCTAATCATACAAAGAAATATACAGTTTATAATATATGACAAGAGTATATAAATATAGTCTCACCTCTGCCATACCGATCAATAATATAGCCCAGGAGGCAGTATTCCAATCTAACAGTGTAAACAAATACACGCCTCCACTGAAACACATCGGGATTCCGAGAATGAAACACGTAAAACAAGTGAATGCTGTTACCTGAAACGGAAATATATAAAATGTATCTATATATCCTAAAGTAAAACTAGTTGCAAGAGAAATTATCGAACATTAAGAGTACATGCGGCGAAAAAAAAAAAGTAGTTATACACAGAAATATATTGCTATCGTGTTGCGCACCAAATAAAAGAATTATAAAACACGAAATGGCCAACTGTAGCTCGGGCTAATTTTACCGTATACAAAATAGACGAAAAAACATCACTTCGTAGTACCCTGTTTCCTCCTCCAAAACTAAACCGATTTTTAATTTTCTCTCTCAGTTTTAGAATAATAAAGACTTAGACTATGCCTGTACGATTTTAATATTTTATCCATAAAATTTGTTTGAAGAACATCTGAAACAGACGGTAAAAAAATAACGAATTTTTCATTTTCAAAGGCTCCTAGTTTCTACAATAACTAATTTTTGAAAAAAATCAAAGCCTGCGGGTATGGCGGTGGTGGATGTATTGATATTTGAAGACCGGTTTTCAAACTTGAGGTACTAGTACCATTATTAAAAAGGCCCAACCAGCATGCTATGGTTTCCTCGCAACGTTTTCCTTCACCGAAAGCCCAGGGTGATATTAGAGTTGGATAGGTGGTCTCGAAACTGCTTTCATTGATGCGGAATCCTGTTACAATTCCCACGCGCCATCATCGCTTCGAAAAGTGAAAATTCTGTTACCCAACACTTCTTACCATATACAGAAGAATTTTCTGGTAAAACCACTTGACGGCTAGTCCTTCTACGTTTATTATGTTTATTACTCTTCGGCCTTATAATAACCTTAATTGTTTAAATCAAATAATTGTGATTGTGAAATAAATCGGTACATACTCTCCAATAATTCTTCCTCAGATGAGGCCATTGATCCACTATGGCGGTGTTAATGGCTTCGATACCGGCAAACTGACTGCCGATACCAAGAATGAATAACATTAAGAAGAACAGAATAGACCATAGTTGAGGTACAGGCATTTGTAACAATGCTTCAGGATACGCCACAAAGGCCAAACCGGGTCCTTGTTCCGCAACGTCTGCAAAATAATATTAAGATACAATCTAGTAGTATCCATGAGATTATAATCATTTAGGTACTACTAGGAGAAATATCGATGATATTTAATCTAGATTTTTTTTGTATGTGATCCAGGATGGTAAGCACACTAAACTTGAAAGTGGTAGCTACCTAGACGGGCATTATCAGAAAATGATCCTTGGGCTCATTATAGAGTTGGATAAATTAATAACCTTCGAGCATCAAAGCGAAATCCAATCATACTAGCCACATCATCGCTTCAATTAATCAGAATCAAAATCAAAATCAAAATTTATTTATTCAATTTAGGCCCTAAGAAGGCGCTTATGAGATCACAGGAACCGATTTTTGAAATTACCCAAACGATAAAAATACTAATTATTATCTTATTTTATTTTAGTAAAAAAAATGTTATATCTCCTGTATAACTATACATCACAAAATCACTATGATACAAATTACTTGAAATTACGTAAATAAATTGAAACTAATTACTGGTTTATTTTTACCGGTCGTTTTAATTTATTACTCTACTAGCTGTGTGCCGCGGCCTAGCCCGTTTTTAGATATTCTTCACGGCTTTTTTTTAATATGCGGAACTCTAATTATTTTCTTTAAAAAATGTTAGTACTAAGATAAAGTAAAATATTTCTCATAAATTATAGCACTTGTTCATAAAACTATGCATTGAATCAGATTTAATTCAAGTTTTTATGATTTTTTTTAATGCGGAACTCTAATTATTTTCGAAAGTTAAAAGTTACTTAGAGTAACTTCAGCTATCTACAAAAATCAATCCCGTCGTTACGGAGATTACCCGATACATACTTTTAAAAATAGGTATCGTATACACATTCATATCCATTTATTAAAAAAAATGTTGACATTACTAACAGACACTTCAATTTTGTTTATTAGTATAGATTATGATAACTATATATTGTGTCAAAATATGTAAAGATGTTATAGTGAAATTAAAGTGATCAGAACGAAAAATTACATTTTACATTTTGTAAAAAAAACAACATCAATTTATGTTAACGTTATTTTGCTTATTTCAATTATTGTTGAAATTTCTGGACTTCTAATTTTAGTATACATTTTGTAAAATTGCGAAATAAGTTTTTTTTTCGAATTCTTTAAGATATTGTTGACGGGCTTTTACAACTTCCTGTAACTGTTGGACGAGCGCTTAACGGTTTCGTAACACAGTGGGAGGAACGGGACACCAGCGCATTTTTACTATAGAATACTCGCGTCGATGCGATGTGTTCACAGTGTTACGGACTTGTTACGACAAGTGTCACAACTTGGGCTGATAACTCAGGAGTGAATTCCTCGGAATTTTCCCAACCCACGATGATTTAAGAGAATAAACGGTTGCAAGGTCCCTAAAACCCATGTAATGTGCGTTTAGTGTGCAGGGAAGTAGAAAAATAATACACGATAAACGTATTATTAAATTAAATAGACAAAAAATAAATAATGGAATATTCAAAATGAGGTTAAATAATTGCAAGTATGTAAATGGTAAAATATAAGCGTAGTCGCGAACACATTAAGTATTTCATAAATGATAAACGATAGATACGATGTATATTTAATAAACATATTATCAACGATAATAATGATAATATTTTGGTGTACTAATATCTAACGTGTTTCCCATAAAACAATAATATCACGTGACCAAAGAACATCATTACAACGAAAAAACATTAAAAACACTATGAAACTACGCAAGTGTTAATAATATCGTTACATTCGAGAGCATTGGCAATATTGCGTTTTATCGCTTGATAAGTCAGAGATATGTCGTCGTTATGGGGTCACTTTCGTCAATAACAGCTTTATCGATAGACAAAAAGTAATTAATATATACAAGAGTGATTTATAGAGTACCTGTTGCGTGTTTTGTACAACTATTTCGCATAATGTGTGATAGTTATTTTGTAGAAACGTAATTAAATATGTTATGGAGAAAAAAAACTTTACTTGCGATTGAAGTGAAATTTATTAGAATTTAGACATACTCTTTATATAATCAACGAGAATTCGTCAAACATTGTTCTTGTACCATGTTAAAGTTTCACTTTAAAATACATTGGTACTAGTTTTAAACTGTTTTTTGGATTTATAAATAAACTACCACTCTGCTCTTTGTAGGTTTGTTTCCTGTTATGAACTTGGTATTGCGTTTATAGAAAATCACATTATGAAAGCGTAGTAAGGTTTTTTGACGAATGTACTAATACTATTGACTTTAAAGGGACTTGTTATAGCTTCACTCTGGCTTTATGACAAGGTTATTGGTATCAGGGTACCGCATTAGTACAACGAACCTTGGTTTGGGCTGTTACAAGAATGCCAATTAGACGGGTGTTATCTTCGCTATAACTATTAAATTGTCGAGTACCCATAAAAATGAAACAATAGAAAGACAATAAGAAAACAATAGAAAGTTGGCGTAAACGCCGGGAAGGTACTCAAGGGGTTAATTAAGCAACCATACATAACAAAAGTTCGGCGAGTTTATTATTTTTGTCTCTTTCACTCTTCCTACGTACTTCTGTCTGTCCTTTAATGTTCAAAATCGTGAAGCTAAGCGTCAGGATTTTTTTTTTGACGAGTGGACCGCATTTGCGTACTACCCTTACTAATTGCATTAGTGAGACCGAAGTCCCCCAATGCAATTGGTAAGGGGGTGCAGAGGGACGTCTCCGCACCAGTGTGGGACTCACCCGGACGTGAAGCGTCCGGAAATACCCACTAAACCCCCGGGGCGCGTCCGCCGCATTTGGGATGGGGACGATACGGGATAGAAGCTTTAGGATACCTGAAGCTACCATTTAAATTTCACGCTCATCGTGAAAATAAAGACAGAATCTAACTGTTTTTTTTTTTACAGGTGGAATGCATTTATCGCGGAGTAGGGTCTCCCCGATGGGGTCGATGGAGGGGTGTGTGGGACTCACCAGGCGCTGAGAGCGCTGGTAATATCCTCTAAACCCCTGGGGCCCCCCACCTTTCGCCCAAATTCTCACATTTTGAAGAATGCACGTGGGGGAGGGTTAGGGTGATGTAGCCAGACACACAGGCTCTCCCCTTTCCCCCCAACCAGAATCGACTGGCAACAGAAAGAAGGTCCCTCTTCTCTCACTCGTCTTGTAACAATAAGACGTAGTGAGGATACGGATCTTGAAGAATAAACTTCAGCTAGCTTTTTTTATTATTATGGCAGGGGGAAAGTTTGCACAAAACGTGCACTCCTCTACCAGATCTCCTGCGGCGAAGGGGATCCGCTTGTGGATCCCACTCGCGCTTCTTTTCAGCGGCCACCTGCTGCAACATCACGTGCTCGCAGAAGGAGGCGACAATTCTCCAGACCTCTTGCTATCGACTATGGCTTTCACCACAACCGGCAGTGAGAGGTCTGGTCCTATAGCCGCTACCACCTTGCGGTGCGGTTCCACCAGCACAGTGCTCTCAGCTAGCGTGTGGTGCGCTGTGTTTTCAGCGAGTACCTCCGCTTCTCGCTCCCACGGCAGGGTGCCGGCGAGCATGCAGGCCGCTACTGTGGACACCGTGCGGTATCCTCGTGTAGCCCTAATCGCCACCTTGCGCTGCGCTGTTCGCAACACACGGATATTGCTGGCGCTGATGCCGTTCGCCCACACTGGTGCCCCGTAGACGGTCATGCTTCGCACGACCTCTGCGTGGAGCCTGCGGCACCTTTGGCTGGGCCCCCTCACATTCGGGAGGATCTAGTCCAGTGTCGCCGCGGCACCGACGATGCGCGTCCCGAATCCCTTGAATTGGGGTTCGTATCGCCACCGATCATCCAGGCTCAGAACCGGGCACTTCATCTGGGCCCTCACCCGGATACGATGCCATCCTATCGAGATGCTCGCCCCATGGAGCGGCCCGTGGAAGAGCAGGGCCTCGTTTTTCTCGGCCGCTACTCTAAGGTCGAGCACCTCGATGCGCTCAACCACAAGGGCCACTCCCGTCGCGGCCAAGTGCTCCACCTCCTCCCACCTTCCTCCCAGGACTACGACAAGGGTGTCGTTCGCGTAACAAGTAAGGCGCACCCCACCCGGCAGTGCGCCCCGGACGACCCAGTCATAGCCCAGATTCCACATGAGCGGTCCGAGCACCGACCCCAGTGGAAACCCACAGCCCGCCGTACGCTGAACGGTCACACCCCGACCGTCGAGGTAGGCGACCTCCCTGTGTCAGAGACAGTCTTTCAACAGCCTTCCCAAGTAGTGGGGCACTTCAAAATATCGGAGTGCTTCCACTATTACGGCGTGCGGAAGGCTGTTGAAGGCGTTGGCGATGTCGAGTGACACCGTCAACAGCCTATCTCCTTGTGAGGTCGCCTCCATCGACATTCTTTTTAGGCTCATCAGGGCATCCGCCGTCGAGCGTCCCCCCCGGAATCCAAACTACGTTTCCACGAAGTCCGACCCCGTATTTTTCATATGCTGGATGATCCGGGAAGATATCACCCTCTCAAACATCTTCCCGACATCATCCAGCAATACCAGGGGCCGGTACGTCCGGAGGAAAATCTTTTTATTTTTTTTACGGGGGGAATGCTTTTACGCACTTCCTGCATCGAGCCCATCGGAGAGTAGCGTCTCCACGATGAAATCGATAAAGCCAAAAATCGATGAAGCTGTAAAGGCCCTTCCGGTCAACAGCGTTAGCGAGGTTTATAAAAAAAAAAATGTTCAAATTTGACAACTATTGCTATTACAGTTTTGATAAAAATGTCATTCAAAATTGATTTTACTAAACTGAAGAGTAAATACTGTTCAAATTTGGTGGGATAAAAAGTTTTTTTATGTCAATATTCGTAGTAATATTAGTAATAAAAGTGAGCAAGCGTTTATTCGATTCCACTCTCCTAAAAGCGCGACCGCTTTATTTGTTACCGAACAAAAGTAACCCCTCAATTCCCAAATCAACAAACGGGCCGCAGAGCGATCGAATATTTACAGTTTAATCAATCCATTATGTGGTGTACAAACAAACGGTTGCATTCGTAATACAGCGTGATCAATATGGGAATAGGTTTTACCCATGTATTGCCAATTTTGTATAGGTTTTCGATTTTAGTTCTCTTTATCGTGCCAATATAAATATGTATTTAGTATTCACTATAAAAGTACAAGTGTATTTGTTTATCAATCACTCTCAAATAGCAGGAGGTGTTCTAATGAAATTTGAATCAGGAATTAAGTTTATAGTAGAATGAGTAAAGTTACTTCTGAATTTGCGCATTGTAAATGATAATTTTTATTAAGTTAGGATTCCTATAAAAACAAAGGGCAACGTCTACAAAACAGCAGTTCGCCTCGCACGGCTATATAGCTCCGAAACCTGGATAATCAAGAAGACGCATGAACGAAAAATGCATATTAACGAAATGAAAATGTTTAGATGTGTGGGAGTTGTGACTAAACCTGTCAAAATACAAAATAAATATATACGAAGCACCTTCAAAGTCCCTTCAATTATATATAAAACCGTTTTTGGTAGTACGAACTAATTAAAAGACACGACATGAATCACATGGTGCAAATTGCGCTGAAACTACTGGAGCAGAAGAAAGGTAGAAAACATCCGCCAATAATTTGACGGTTAAATATAAAACTAGACTTCAAGAAAGCCCATTTGCCTGAACTGCGAACCCAAGAAAGATTAACTTAACCCAAAATTGTGACGAGATCCGACCCCAAATAACAAAAGGACCAGGGATGAAAAAAAAAAGATTCGTATTCTTTCGATTATGCAGAATTTATGTTCATGTTTATGTGTTTAAAAAGATTTATTGAATTTAGGGGGAATTTGTTTTATAAATCTGCAAAAAGATTAAGTAATGAAGCAAAAAAAAAAAAAATCTTTGATAATTTCAATGCGCCGTGGTATCGATAAGGTTTTGTTCTTCACTCATTATAGTTTGCATCGCATGAATTGTTAGTTGCAAGTCATGATTGTTCTTGCAACTAATAAAGAGTAAGAACATATAAGATTGTAATAAAAGACTTCGAACTAATTTTTGAAGCCATTCGTTCTGTGATTGTATTTTGGTTGTACATCAATTTTCCTTTAAGTAGAATAATCACTTTATCTTATATGGATTATATACTTGAGGTTTAAGAATAACTTTATTTCTCATAAAGAATTACATGATTCACTTACTGAGAAACAAATGTTTAAAACTAGGGTAATTATTTAGAGCGCACAAAGGTACGTAACTAGATTACAAAAACAAAAAAATAATTACAAAGATGTGGGTAAATACATAAGATACATAGAAACCGTAAAAATTTCGATCCTTGTCAAACAGAAACAAGGATGCATGAATTATTTTAGCATTTACTTTTTTTTTTGTAAATATTTGGTTATTTATTAAACGTCAATTTTATTAATTATTTATTAATAATCTATTTTTTTTTGTTTGGCTATTCTATTCATATATTTTAGATATATTTGTGATTTAGTAGCCATTTTAGTTTAGTTATATTTTAGTTAGTTTATAGACCTTATTGGTTTACGTTTAAATTGGAAAATTACTCATGTATATTTTTAATTTATTATTTTATTCTATTTTTGTTTTGTTTAGAATTATATTTAACATGAAATTACACAATTACTGCAACTTGATTTGAGTACAGATCAAATTATAGTAATTTTATTTAAATGATCATGAAATGCCAAATGAAAAAGAAGAAGACAAAAGTGACTCAAATCACACTTGATGTTATGTAAAAAATTGTTTGAAGATAATCAACGGTACATAAATATTAGAAAGTAAAACAAATATAGGCATAGAAACGCTCTACTACTAAGCTATGACTACGTTCTACTGCATTGAAGAGTTAAGTCTCTTGCAGAATGTGAAGCTTAATTAGTTCACATTGTAATTGACAACGCTGTTACTGCGCAATCGATGTTTAAAGTTGATCACATCATTGCTAAATCTGCTAAATAACATCTAAAAGAATTCACGCAAAATACGCCTAATAATGTTAAACAAAAAGTGAATTTATACAATGGACATTAATTTACCTTTAAGCAAAAAAAAACAGATGAATAAGAAAACAAAAGAAATAGAGATATAAAAACCCCTTGTTAGGAGTGAGCCCAACAAAAAGACTAATAATAAGTTATAGTTTTCAACCTCTTATTAAATAATATGGTTCACTTTAATTTTGCTAACTACACTTAAAGCTCTTATTAATTTAAGATAAATGAATCATCAGTTTATGTGATTCTAGAATATATAAATTCGGTTCTTTATCGATGCTTTACCTAGGCGAAATTTCAACATTTTTGCTTTCGCCATTATTCAATTCACTATAATCACTCTCGAAGTTTAAATAGAACTCTGAAAGTTACTAATGAATTTATGCAAATTTAAACTGTATGATTGATTAAAGGTTATAATGGATATATTTGACCACACATGTGTTTTATGATGCTATTTGTCTTGCAAATGATCAGTTAAATCCGGGTTTCCCCCTTTCTTTATGTTAATCCTTGCCGCGCACTTGAATGATCAATTTGAAAGTGATGTAATATTTAATAATATATGATAAAATGATGTAGATTAGTGTTTTAAAGTGAACACAAATCCAACATTCGTACTTTAAGCTTTGTTCGTGATAATTCATACAGATGACTTACCGTCAACACTAACTCCCATTAGTTGAGCTTGGAACCCGAGGACGGAGAATAGAAATATTGCAAATCCAGCGTAAATCGATGTAAGGAAGTTTGTGAAGCTGACAAAGACAGCATCGAAGTGACAGTTATTGTAGAAATTGTTGTACGATGCAAGAGTGACCAGAGATCCACAGGCCACACCAAAAGAGTAGAAAATCTAAAGACAAACAATCTTAACTTGAACACCTTTTATACAGTATATAACACAATTAGGAATTGATGGATCCACTCGAACTATTGCTGATAACTGGTAAGAGTACAAGTTTGTCTTAGTAGAGACAAAGAATTCTGTTTCAACTCGGGCATTAATTTTTGGCAGTTAAAAGGCAGTTTAATTTTTGCTGTTAGTTAAAAAACTTCTTTGCAGATAATTTCAATGTTTTCCCATAATTCAACCAAATTATATAAAATAGTATGGAGTTAAATAATACAAAACACCAAGAAAGAATAAAACTTTTTTTTAGTTCCGGTTATATAATGAAATTCCTGTCGATGCTAAGGATTTAATATCGTATATGTGTATTCTTCGTTATATAAACCCTTCATGACCTTATAGCGAGAGGATTAAACAAAATTATTTCCAAATGATCAATTTCTTGCGCGGATTGAAAGGTTTTTTTTAAACTTCACAAATTCAACTTTAACCGAAATGGCTTTTATCGGATTATCTATTAAAAGTGCGATTACTTTGAACGCTAAACTTTTGTGGGAGTTAACGGAGTTATGGAAAGTTTTCTTCTCTGTGGTTTGTGAAGTTTTTTTATTTTATGAAATATTTACCTTTATTAAACGCTCGCTAATGATAATGGCTTTGTTTATTAACTTGATATTCCCCTTTAGTTTTTGTTTTATAAATGGTATTGACAAAAGTTTTGACTAAATGTGTTAAACAGAATGGTATGGGAGCAGTTAATAGCAGAGTAAAAATAATTTGACTTTTAACATTTAAGACGCAGCTAGTCCATATGCATATAAAGATGCTTTGCTATTGCTATTACCAAGTTTAATGTTCATTGTCTCTCTATATCTTTTCATGTTTTTTTAATTATACCTATTTTTAATCTACTTATTAGGTGATGTGTCAATTATTCCAGTTATTATAAAGACAAACTCTATCCACTATCTTTGGTAGATAATAGGTATATATTTTCCTCAATCATTAATTTGTTTTTACATTTTATAAACAGATTCTTAATAACTTTTGCATTAGGAATTAAAGTTTTTACACTTTCATACCATATAGGTAAATTTAGTAGATACACCATTTCTTTTTTTTTATCTAAGCAGAATGATTACCAGTCAAAGCGATGATGGCGGAGTTGGTAGTACGGCCGGGTTCCATATCAACGGAAATGGGTTTTAGCCTACCTATCCAACTCTAAAAACTTTCGGTGAAGGAAAGCATCGTGAGGAAACCATGGTATGGTGGTAGGGCGTTTGCTAATAATGCCCACCTGGGTAGCTACCACCCTCAAGTTTATCAAATACCAATAGGTGTGTTCCGATAGCATCACTTAAGAACCTATACCATCCTGGGCCACATTGTCTCTTAATGTCAGGTGAGACTGTAGTCAAAGCGCTGAGCCTATACAGTATAAAAAAAAAACATTATTTGTTAGGTTGATAAATCTTGTAGAGACCTCATCAACATCTAACGGCACACTAGCGCGAGCCGCGGGCGCACGGGTTACATATATTTAATACCTCGTATGAGAGAAGTCCGTGTGTCCCGTCTCGCTCGCACTCTGCATGTTTCTGATTGACCACCGTAATCTTTGTAAGCCCTACGACTAACGAGGGATCTTTTAGAATTTAAGTTTCACTATATGTCCTCAGAATTAATCAGAATCAGAATCAGAATTATAATCAATTAATTAATCATATAAGAATCAGTTAATAAATAACTTTCAACGTGTACCACGACTTTCCCTCCAGTCATCCTTCAACTGGCGAGAAGCAACTAAAATCTTATTCATTTGAATTTATTTATATTTAGTTTATAAGATACATAAATTGGAAAAGTAGTACCTGCGATGCAGCGTCACCCCATACTCGGGGCTCGAGTAAGGTATCCCAATCAGGGGATAAATAAAACAGTACACCATCAGCAGCTCCTTCAAGCGTCACACCCCTTATTAGCAACGCAGTCAACATCACATAAGGGAACAGTGCCGTGAAGTATACAACCTTGCCAGCTGATTGGACACCCTAGGATATTAGAACAATTTATTAAAAACACTTTTTTATAATAATATAATATAGATTATAAATTCAAAAATGGTTAAAAGTTAGTCGTTTAAATGTTATTACAGCGATATTAATTGCTAATAAAAATTGATGGTAATAAACCCATACTAATATTAGAAAGGGGAAAGATTTAAACATAAATACTACTGGACCGGTTTGGATGAAATTTGGTATGGAGATAGTTTGAAACCCAGGGAGTGACATAGTATAGTTTTATAATCCGAAAATTCCACGGGAACGGGAACTACGAGGTTTAAATCGCGGAGATCAGCTAATAAATAATAAAAGAGTAAATACATGATTTTTCGACACTCGTGTACATGTGTGCGAGTTGCGTTCGTGCGTGTATATGTATTTGCGTAAGTACTTGCGTGTGTACATATGTACGTGCTTGCAAGCGTACGTGCGTACATACGTGCGTGCATGCGTACGTACGTGATCGCAAACGTAAGTGGGTGAGCATATGCATTTGTTTGTTTTAAAAATACATTGCGTATAATGCTTGTAATAACTACGTATTATAAAAAAGTAAAAGTTGCCCTTAAAATCTGAAATGTACTGTTAGAGGTAGGTATATTTTAAATTATTATTATTATTCTACCCTCATTTCCGCACTACATACAATCGTCAAATTATTCTTAAAATGTAACTTATTTACGTACAACTTATTATATATTTCATTATTAAGTACGTAGGTATGATAGTAATTATGTTAAAATGTTTTAAGGAATGTTGTCGTAAGACTTTTCAGTGATAAGCGCTTACTTTGATAACGCAGAGAGGAATGCAATAAACCAGGACAAGGCGAGACAGCCCACGAGATGCCACTGTATTTCACCCCAGTTTTCCCAAGTTGCGTCGCCTCGACCCAACACGCGTTCACTGTAACAAAATTTAGTCTCAGAACTCAGAAGTTTTCAATCTTTTTCAGTCTGCGGGTCACATACATGTTTACTATTTTGTCACGGCGCCCTAACGACTCTGACGTATCTAGGTGGTCGAAATAGATAGGAAGTTAGATAGTTAGATACTAGTTAGATAATAGTTAGGTACTAGTTAGATATATAGGCACACAAATTAAAATATCCACACGAAGTTATGAATCTAAACTGTTTATTTATGATACATATGAACTTAACATAAACAAGAAGTTTTTATTTTGTACCCGCGAACACGTAAGTTGAGGTTTCGGAGAATGGTTAATAGAATTGCTTCATGGCGACCTTCTTCACTTTATACGGCGCACCAGGGCACCGCGGAGCACATTTTGGAAACCCATTAATTAATTGACTAGCTTTCCCCGCGACTCCGTCCGTGTGGAATCCCGTATTTGTAAAATGACAATTTCAATAAAATATAAATACAATGTCGACTTCATTTACTATTATCCTCATTACTTTTTCTATATATTACCTAATGTGATGATACAAAATACAAAAAATCCTGACCAGATCATATACCTACGATTTCAAAACAGAATCATATAAATTGTTTCAGTATAAAGACAGATACTATTATTTATTAGCTATTAGGGCATTTTCTAACATTGCCCGCCTGAGTAGCTGCCACCCTCAAGTTTAAAAACTTGTCGCCAAAAACCAATAGGTATGTTCCGGCAGCATCACTTGAGAACCAGTCTCTAGGCTTAGTGTGTTTACTATTCTGGACCACCTCGTCACTTAACATCAGGTGAGTGTGATCAAAGCACTGAGCCTATACCGTGTAAAAAAAGATAAGGATAATCTTACAGCTTACAGTCCTGAAAGTAAAAATTATTTTACATGTAACATTATAGTTTTCAATACTTGGTTAAAAAGTAATTTGTTTATAAATAATTTATTCTTAACTATTAATTTTGTTGATTCGAGAATATTTAATCAAATAATTTCTTAAGATTGACTGGATAGCTATAATATTTCCAACAACATAGAATTTTTAGTGAAGGAAAATGTAATAAAACAAAAATAAAAAATAACCAAGAGACGTCAGTAAACTCTTTCAAGTGGAATGATGTAATCATTAGTGAATAATCCATATTAGGAAACATAGTGATATGTAGCTCAAATCACTTCTTCAGTTTAGTACTGATTTAATCTTTTGATAGTTGATTGATGAAGGCGTTAGTTTGCGTAAATATATCGTAATTAATTACTTTACTGATTCTGATTTTCGGTTGTTACGTCTTTTTAGCTTATAAAAGACGTCATAGCTGAAAATCATTTAAAACGGAATTACCCAAATAGTATCTGCTATATTATTTATTATCAAATATATTCAACTGAAAACTCCATCGGCACAAAATCGGTTTAGTGATGCGTGTGCAAACGACAGGAAATTTATAATTTTGTTATATATATATATATATATATTATGTAAATCACTTATTTACTATCTAATTTTAATATGTTTTTTAATGTGTTGTAATTCAGGTTGGATGAGATGGCTACTCAGGTCTCTCTTGTGATTTGTGACTCCAGGATGGCCCTTATATTAAAGAGCGTCATATATAAGTCCATTAAGATCTGTCGTTTTATATGGATTAGAATGCTAGGCTTGTGGTAGAAAAATTAAAAGGTAATTGTTTGTCGTGCTATAAAAATGCCATGAGAAGAGAGAGAGCGGATGTGGATAGAATAGTAATGAATAGGAATGTGGAAAGATGTAAAAGTAGAGGAAGTCAAAAGTGTGGATAGAGCGTGTAAAGAAAACTATTAAAAGAAAATGAATACATGAAGAGATGACAGCAGATAGCAACGTACGAAAGAAGAAAACATACTGCGCCAACCCCAAGTGAATTAGGAACAGGTCATGAGAATGATGACAATGATTATTGATAAGTAACGTAATGTACATATCCTTATATAAGAAGCAACTGTCTCTCCCTTTGTGTAACTGACCGTTAGGTGGATTTAACTCAGCCACCCCGTGTCGCCCCCATCCCAAATGCGGCGGACGGCCCCGGGGGTTTTAGTGGGTATTTCCGGGCGCTGCACGCCTTGGCGAGTCCCACACTGGTGCGGAGACGTCCCTCCGCACCCCCTTACCCATTGCATTGAGGGACTTCGATGTCACTAATGCAATGGGTAAGGGTAGTGCGTAAATGCATTTCCCCCGTCAAAAAAAAAGGAGGATTTAACTCAAGAGCTACAGAATCCATTTCCATCCATCCATTCAACCGACAGATGTTTACTGTTGGACATAGGTCTCCACACTAAAGATTTCCACAACGACGGGTCTTGTGCCACCCGCATCCACAAATTCTCGCAACCTTCACCAGGTCATTGGTCCACTTTGTGAGGGGGCTACCCACGCTACCTATTTATATGAATCTTTTTTTTTGAGCCATATGTGATAGACACTACATATGTACTTCCTTTACTACGACTCTGCCACACGTCATTCGCTTCCTCTAATTTCATGAACGCTTTCATACACACTCTTCGATTATGAGTATTTTTAAAGTCTTCAATTCGGTCAAGATAGTTGTATCTATAGGACTACTCTTACCGACTTGCCTAGTCACTTTCGTCTTGTAAATCTATTTCGTTAATCTTCTTTAATAGATCCTCTTCAATTGGCTCTTCAAATAAGTATCTTATTCTCTATCTCTGTCAGTAGATTCTCTACCAGTTCACCTTAACCTTACTCTCTATATTTCGCAAGAGAAATAATTCCTTTAATTAACCCAATGTACGTTCTCGAGATATTATGTAGTATACGGGTAATTTTAAATACATAATATATCTTGTAACAGTGAAGATTTTGTAGACATCGAGAAATTAACACATGCAAGAGCCCTAATTTCTTATACGTTAATTTCAATCGGATCAGATATAAAATGTTATCAAATAAATAATTGATTTCAAATTTTTACCTGGAATTTTTTTATCGGACATTTTGATTGATTTTGTTTCATGATGTCATATTATACGTTGTTAATTTAATTATGACTGAAAATAATGGATTTTTCTAATCGCAATATGTAAAGAGAAAATTTCTTCCTATGAATTTGGATTTCAATGACTACACTTAATTCTACGTTTCTCTACAAATGTGGAATTATACTGATTATCACTTATTAACTAAAGTTAAATAGAAGGAAACGTAAGTTAAACTAAAACACATAACTAATAATCTGGCAGATTATTTAATAAAGGAGCTATAAATTTATGCCCTTATAATAAATTAGATTCATTAATATTAAATCATAAATTACGTGGCATGTACTCGTACAATAAACTTATTTTAAAGTTAAATTCAGTTTAAATATGTTTAAGCTATTTTTATTATTAAACAAAAATAAACATATATCATCAAGAATTAAAGAGTTGACAATAATCCTTTTTATAAATGAGTTCATTGTTCTCTTGTTGTTGTTTTTTCTTTTCATTTTAGAATCTAGAACTTATTAGTGTATTGTCCTTTAAAACTATTTATTGAATATATAATTTTTTTTTACTATTATACAATAATTCTCGAGTTTTAAACCGACTAATGGACCGAGTTCATCTTTTCAATCGAAAGGCATCCACTACTGAAAGGTCTCCCTTAAAAATCACCACAGGAACCGGTCTTGCGCCACCCGAATCCAGTGGATTTCCGCAACCTTCACCTTCTTGGGGAACTAATGACGCTGCATCTTCCGTTACGTGGCAGCCATTAGTGGAACTATTGGCCTCATCAGGCATTGATTCTAGGAGCATTGCGCCCAGTCCACTGCCACTTAGTTTGGCAATTCTTCGGACAATATCGGTTACTTGGTAAAACTCTGACTAGCCCTCTTCATTGCCTTTGGGTAACTCTGAGCTTTCTCATTTGGCCCATTGTAAGCGACCACGTCTCAGTGCTGTAAGTTATCACACACTGATCGAAGACTTTTGTCTTCAGACATTGGGGTATTTCGGACGAAAAGATTTTCCGTAGCTTTTCGAAAGAGTCCCCCACCCGGATGTGCCAAGATTCGATTATGAACCTCTTTTTCGAAGTTAAGTAGAGCCACTTAACTGAACAATTTGTCACAGGCATATATAACGGTCAATAGCTTAGAGCGTACAGTCACCGATTAAGGAAGTTCTGGCCACACACGATACCTAATGACAATCTAATCAAAGGTCTCATGACATTTAAATGAAAAACAAAAATAAATAAAATGTACTGTTTGTAGGGTTTTTACATAAGTATAAATAACTATAGAAATAAATTAAATGATATCATATAATAAATTGAGACATGCAATTCGCTACCAAAATGGCGCTCTGCTATCAATATTCAAGTGTTCAAGTGGATGTACTAGTCAATAAAATAATTACACCATACTGATTATTTAAAAAAATTAAATAAAACACGAAGTATCATATCGAGATAACGTTACGGGTCGACGAATTCGTTATCTGCATTTATCAGATAACTTTTAATAATTTATTAATTATTTAAAAAAAAAATTGCTCAGCAGTTATTGGCTGATTGTGGAAAGGCTGGTAATGATAATAATAATTAAATACGTTTTAATCTGATAAAACCCGATGACGGTTTCATGGGCGCTTAACGAATTAATAATTGCGAACGAATTCGACGATTTAATAATTTACGCCGTTCGCTTAAAGTCATTTTTGATTTTATAAATAAAAATCTATGAAATATTCAAAGAGTAGAAAATTCTTATAGAAGATATCCAGTAAGGTTTATCACTTTTGATTAATCTTAAACGTAACTTTATTGTCTAGAATTTACTTCAATGGAAATTAGGAACTTAGGAACGCATCTATCCGATGGTTATTGCGACCACTAAAATTACTTGAGTTGAAGTGACTTTCTTGTGAGTGTATTTCGGTGTTCATCAAATATTTTGAATTTGTAAACAACCGTAAAAATAATCACCTTTAAAACGTTACTGATTTAGTTTATTAAATATAGAAACCATGCAGAAATTATACAGGTGTCCAGGTCTCTATTTATAAATTGAAAGACATTGTAGAATGATTCTGTAGTTAAATATAGACTAAACTAACTTAGTGAGTTTATAGTTTGACATAGTCATGGATATCACTGAAATCCACATAAACTAAAATTTGATTTTATACGATTCAAATTAATTTAGAAATGGAGAATCTATACTAATAAATAAAATTGGAGTGTCTGTTTGTAATATCAAATTTTTTTTACTAAATAGATATGAATGTATATAGATATGCCAATATCAAAAATACAATTAATAAAAATTTTGCCTGTCTGTCTATCTGTTTGTTTAGGGTAATCTTCGGAACGGCTGGACGTATTTTGACGGGACTTTCTTTGATAGATAGCTGAAGTTACTCCGAGTAACTTACGCTACTTTTAATTTTCGAAAATAATTAGGGATCCGTGTAAAAAATTAAAACTCATAAAAACATGAATAAAATTCGATTAAGTTTTACGGGGAAGTGCTTGAATTTATGATATTTACTTTATTTTAATACTAAAGAATTTTTAGGAAAATAATTAAGGTTCCGTATAAAAAATTAAAACGCAGTGAAGAACATAAGGAACGCGAGCGCAGCTGCGGGCACACAGCTAGTATTAAATTATGTTATAAAACAAATTGTTTAAATCAATTAACATGAATTTTACATTATAAAGAATTCGTAACAAACTTACTTATAATATTCCTCAGCAGCCAGTACTCTTGTTACGTTGGTGTACCAGGGAATTTGTTCGGTTCCATTTAGACAGTATAAGTCGTTGAAAGGTTGAAATCCAGTCATTTCACAAATATCTCCTATGCTCATGCATTGTCTCAAATAAAATGTGAGATCCGCCGAAGTGCCTGTATTATTCTCACGACATCTTTGATCGTACTCACCACTGTAACAAACTACAGAAGGAATTTATCAAATATCTATGTATGTATGTTTTTATGCTACGTCTAGATTTATTAAGTATTTAATTTTCATAAAGATATCACTCTTTTGTAAGGTGTATTATAAGTATTAGATTTTTTACACGGTATAGGCTCGGTGCTTTGACCACAATCTTACCTGATGTTAAGTGACGCTGTGGTTCAGGATTGTAAACACACTAAGTCTTGAGATACTAGTTCTCAAGTGATGCTGCCGGAACACACCTATTGATATTTGGCGAAAGGTTTTCAAACTTGAGGGTAGAAGCTAAACAGGCGGGTATTATTAAAAAATGCCTAACACTATGCTATGGCTTCCTCACGATGTTTTCCTTCACCGAAAGCTCAGGTTGATTTTAGGATTGGATAGGTGGGCACCCTCGTCCATTGCAGTGGAATCCAGACGCACTATTCACTGCGCCATCATCGCTTCAAAAAGTAATATGAGCAAATATAAAGCGTCAATTATTTCTATAAGCATATCTACTGAGATAAAAAAATTATAATCCGTAGGACAATTTGTCTATTCAATTGAATATTAATGCGTCATTACATAACAGCAAAAAAAAATGTAATGTTAATTATTTAAATTTATTGTTTAGGGCTTTAAATGGGTGATTATGTTAGACGACTTTATTCATTTTCATATTTTACGACAGGAAATTCCTGATTAAGTGATTTAATCATAATCTATTTCGTATCGCTGAAGTCAATAAAACACCTTTTTTCATTAAACTCTATCGATTCTCCTCTTTATTCCTTTTAATATAAAAACTTTATCAGCTATTTGTGTTGTAACATTATGTTTTTTTTATCTTTATTTCTTTCACTTACCACTTCAATATAAATAAGCAATAAAGATTTGTGGTTTGATTGACGAAATAAATTTTGTTTGACACGTTAATTATTTAGTAAAATTGAAACTGTAAAGTGAAAAATGTAAGCAAATTAAGAACTTAGCGGAAAAAATATCTTTTAAATTATATAACTCAAAAGTTAATATCGTTAATTTGAATTTAAATATTATTTCTAATTAGACAATGAGACACACACACATACGCAATATTAAGCTGAGCCTACACACAAATATATAAACCTAACAGGTATTTGGTTCGGCAAGATGCTTCTCACTTTTTATAATTACTAGTATACTATTTTTACAATTACTAGTATAAATCAGATTAGGCATTCAATTAATAAATAAAAGTTAATGCCTTTTTTAATTCCATTGTTACTATTTAAATAACTTTAAGTACATTTGATTGGCACAATTACTAATTTTGCAATCTGTGCGATAATAAAATTCTGCATTTATTAGATAACTAAGCGAAACTTATTTAGTTAATGGAGAATTTAAGAATGCATTTGATATGCATATAAAACTATTTTTTTTTGACAAACAGCAAATGAATCTCTAAATGGGATGATTATTAAAGCCGGAAAAGGGTTAATTCGTGTCCTTAATTAGTTATATCGCATTTAAGGAAGAGAAATTTATGGTTTTCCAGTAAAGCGTAACACTTATATCCTCAGTCTTGTCCCACAACCGTAAAGTAAGTGCAAATAAAAGAAGGTCACATCTTTATTTCATAATCTTTGTTGTAATTAGAATATTATATACGTCAAAAGGGGCGCCTAATAGCTATGTTTATTTGGCCCTGCTCAGAAGTTTAAAATATCGAGAAGATCTAGATTCCACGTAGATTTTCAGTTAACGAAATATTCACTTCTACTATATATCTTAGGCATGTATGTAATACTCAGAGGAGATATACCTTATTAATCTTATATCAAATCATCGTTGGTTAGATAATGTTTTGATTGACACACTCACATAACAATCACAACAATGCTCAATATTATTACAACTACTTAGGCATACCCGTAGTCTGATGTAATCGTTAATCAGCATGAAAAATTCCAATTGATCTCGATAACGCTTATCATGAATTTTAAATAAACATAAAAACAACATACATGAGCGGTAACGAAAATGAGTAATTCCATGTTGAAACCAACAGGTAAAGTACGTGTTATCAGAATCAATACATAAATAATATGACGAAATTCAATAGCGAATTGCACTATTATTGAACGTATTAACTTACTCATAAAACCAATTAAATAGTTACAAAAATCGCAAAGTTTTTAATACATCAGGGTAGGCCGAGACTACATCCTTCCATTTGCTACGATCCTGACCCACGTCTTTCGCTTCTTCTACTTTCATAGGCACCTTCATACATGCTCTTCGGTTACGGGTACTTTTGACCCTTTCTCTATCTTTGTCACTACATGGTCTACCACATCACAACTTTCTCTTATCACATTATTCCTTACTTTATCTATCATTATCATGCCAGCTATACTTCTTAGACTTCTCATCTCTATTGAATTAATATATGTTACAGTAAATAGATAAAATACAAAATGAGTACACAATAGCGAAACTGATGTAATAAAAGTAACTGGAATACTAAAACGTCCAATGCCTAGAAACTATTAAAGTAAAAATTACTATGTAGATATTAAAAAATTTACGTCGATGTACTTACAGTCTGTATTATAATCGTTATCGCAAGACCCCCAACCAAGCTGTCCAGCGATGGAAACAATTGTATAAAACAATGTCCACGCAACTATTATCATATAGTAGACGGAGATAATACTGATGACCACTAAGGTACAGTATCCAAGGCCACTAAAGAAGGGAGAAATCGCCGAGAAAGCTTGCAGTGGACCAATACCAGTGTATTGACCAATATACAGTTCCAAATAAAAAATTGGCAAACCAATGAATATCAATATCAAGAAGAATGGTATCAGGAAGGCGCCTGAAACAAGGAAAATTATATTTATAAGAATTAATCCACCATAAATGAATGGTATCGAAAGCCATAAATTATCTTAAAATACAATATGTACGCTAACCGCTGTGTGAATTTAGTTATAAAAAAGTTAAGCAATACGTATTCCATAATGGTCGTTTCTAAGCCTTTTTAGATTCACATTAAAGAGTCCTGCGTTATTAAATTTGAATCTAGAATTCTAATCAAATTTATTTTAACTCTCTCTAAAACAATGCAAAATTTTTTCTATCACTTCTTAACAATAAAATAAGTTATTTTTAAAATTTGCATAGGTAAAACTTTAACTTTATGTTTTAATGTATTCTTTTCTGGTAATGTAGGGATTTTAACTCACCTCCGCCGTTCCTATAGCAAAGGTAAGGAAATCTCCATACATTTCCCAAACCGACAGCATATCCTAGACATGCTAATATGAACTCCAGAGGACGACCCCACGACGCTCTGTCCGGTGTGATTGAATTCGAAGCAGTATCATTTTCCGGCAGTTTGCCGTTACTTTCAGGCTGTAATAATAAATGTTATCAATAATTGTAATAACGAAAGAATGCATATTGAACAGATTTTTGCTTTGAATACTCGTCAGTTAAAATGATTATTCGAGACGAGCGGAATCACTAAACATATTAAAAAAATTGATTATAGAATATTATTTGTCAATTCGATTATTTTCAAATTGTATTGTATATATATATATAACGTTATGATGCTTAATGAACCTATAAATTTTACTCTCACTATATTCATACTACCCCTGATTTCCTAAGGCAAATTCATTCAAAGATTGCCTGGAAGAAATTGCTTGCAGCAATAAGGTCGCCCTTTGTACTTTACATGCAATAAGTTTATTTCAATGTATTTATTGTAAAATGTATATAATTGGTGTAAAAAATTAAATAAATAAAAACAAAATTATTTACAAATTACAAATATTCAAACAATGCAACTGTAAACAAACTTATGTGAATCATATGATATGAAAATTATAACTATGAAATTTTGTCTGAAACAAAACAAGCAGACAACTGGTCGCTCGGTTTAATTCCCTAACAGTTGGGTTCAGATGCAATTTAAAACTTTATTAGAACTGGAGTGTAGTTCGGTCGCAGGTGCGATGCCCCGTACGTGTGTGTTCATTGAAATCTGTGCCAAGTTTTCTTCAACTTTGCACCGTGGTTAGGGCCAGAAGATTCTTAGAATTAAAGCTTTCAAAAGACAAACTACTTTTTTAGAGTTTAGGTAAGTCTTAATGTTACCTATCTATCTCACTTTTGCAAATTGACTGCATTGATAATCTTGTAATATTAATAATTGTTTTATTTTTATTCTGGAAATATATCTTTCGTTTCGAATCGTACTGTTTTCAAACGTAATCTAAATCGTGTGAACGAATGAGACAGACAACGCTTTAGATATCGTAGGACAAGTGTTTTATTGATTTAAAGATGTTGGTAGTAATATGTCTCTTGACAATTGTCAAAAACAAGAATTCTAAAACCCTCTGGAGGTTATGTAAATCATTTTTTTCTCTCATTAAAATTAATCACTCATACATTTCAATTTACACCAAAGAGAATCTAATTAAATACCTGAAATATTTATTATACCGAACGCTCCATCGATTAGGTTGAAAAACCAGTATCGTTCATTATTTTCATACGAAGTTTATGGGAGAACAAGAAACAAGGCTCGAAAGTTTGTAACCAATTTGAAATAAGTCATAATTACGCGATTACAATAAATAAAGGTTCTGATACTGAAGGATAACATAAAAAGGTATGACGTAAAACCTACTCGTAAGACCTAAACGTGAGAATTTGGAAGTTAGAACCACCAGCCGCAATACTTTTGTAAGAACATTGTGGTTATGTAGTTATTATGTGCTTATATTACATGTAGAACTGGCTAAGAATAATACCACCCCTTATCTTCCCGTGAGTATCGTATAAGGCTACTAAGAGATAAACTAGGGGATGGGCAGCAACATCAACTGAGTACCACAAATACCTGACTGTGATGACCAACCCGTTTACCAAGCGTGGCGATTATGACAATTTCCCCATTATAACGAAATACTAGTAAATCAGCACCTAGTCCCCGGTAATGCGGGTGGCGCAAGACTGGTCGTTATGGAGATCTTTGAACTATGTCCAGCAGTGGACCTCTTTCGGTTGAAACATTCATGGTTGTGCATAAATGTTGCTAAACAGATTGGCTTTAAAAGCCATATGAGAACGTATAAACGTCACTACTACAAATAATATAGGTATAAAATCGAATCAGGAGTTTCATGAATTTCTATAAACCTCTATTTTAAGTAAATGAATATGTAAGTGCGAAATCTTGAATAGTTTAGCGTAAAACGATCTTCATTCTAATATTATTTAAATATTGGCCGTGAGCGAATTGGAGGAAAACTCTGCGCCTCCTCGTTTCAGTCTTTCGTCACTAGAAGAGATATTAACATATAAATGAGAGCGATTATTCCCTTGTTTGAAGGGATTAAGTTCTACAGCACTTCCCAATTTCAGCGTCCGCGCAAACTTTGTATAATTGCCTTATTGCCGATTACATAAGTAAGTCAGCGTTTGGAATATATTAAGCGAAGATGTCCGTTTCGTTTAAGTTCCCAGAAACGGTATACATTGTATGAGCGAGAACAGGTTTTGTTTATAATGGATTTCCATTTATATCGCAGGGCATTCTACTCATGAGGGAACTAACATCCAATTAGGTTGCGTCCACTACAAAATTAGACGATCCGATAATGGACATTCTGAATAACTTATCACATTAGCAACAAAAGCCAGAAACAGACATGACTATTATTATTACACTGACTGACTAATTGATTTGTCAGTATTCCAGACAAATACATTTATTCCAAGTAATTTTTAATTTTTTTCTTTCAACTTATCGGTACAATTTATAAAACGACTTAAGTCGATTGTTAAGATTACACTTACAATAAATTCGCACGAATGAAAATGTATAAACAGTTTTTAAACCTTCGCATTTTGAACTCATATTTGATTAATATAGTAAGTAAGAGAAGTGAATGAAATTTAATACCTCACATGCGATCGACAAAGTTTAAAGTGGATACAGAGTTGAATTGAAAATAGTGTGCCATAAAAAGGCGAGGGTAGTTTCCAATAATTACCCCGTTGATGAAGACACCGCAACACCTCAGTCGTCTCGTGACTACGGCCTATGTAACCGGAACGAAACGTCGAGAAAATAAGAATATTTAAGAAGAACATAAAATAAAAGTAATCAAGTAAGTGCGCGTTCTAGACCCAAAAATTATAATAAAATATGAAAGTGTCTGAAATGAATTTTATGTACTAACTAGCTGTACGTCCGCGGCTGCACCCGCATTTTATATGATCTTCACTTCCTTATATTTTTTTATACGGAACTCTAATTTTTTTTTAGTATTAAGATAAAGTGAACATATTTCTCATATATTCATGCACTTGACCATAAAACCGTTTATTGAATCGGATTTTATTCAATGTTTTATGAGTTTGAATTTTTTTACGCGGACCCCTAATTATTTTCGAAAAGTAAATAAAAGTTGTTACCCGGAGTAACTTCAGTTATCTATCAAAAAAAAATTCACGACAAAATCCGAGATTACCCGGAACAAACAGACAGACAGCCAAAATTTTAAAAATTGTATTTTTGGTATAGGTATCGTGTACATTCATATATATTTAGTTCAAAAATGTAATGTTGACATTACAAATAGACACTCCAATTTTATTTGTTAGTATAGATATCATAATTTGTCACTGCTTTAATAGGCTGTAAACGGTATATATCTTTATCTTTTTTCGTGAATTAAGTCTAGAAATTTATTATTTATCTAATGAAACTGGTCTGTGTAAGCTCGATAAACCACTTTAAATTCAAGATAAATCGACTTTAAATCAACCACTCACTATGATTTCTCAACTCGTTGGATAATATTAAAGAAATTTAGTCTCGAAAAAAAAAAACTTAACTTTATTAATTCATCCACCCATCCATTTAACCGCAAAATGTCCCACTGCTGAATATATGTCTCCCCCAAAATTCTCCACGACGATCGGGCTTGCGCCACTCGCATCCAGCGGACTCCCGCCACCTTCACCAGGTCGTCGGACAACCTTGTGAGGTTGGCTACCCACGCTGCGTCTTCCAGTACGCGGCAACCATTCTAATGCCCGTTGGCCCCATCGGGCATCGGTTTTACGAGCAATATGCCCATGCCATTGCCACTTCAGTTTGGCACTTGTCACAGTGTGGCAATGTCGGTTACTTTGGTTCTTCTGCGGATCTCCTCATTTCTGTTTCGATCACGCAGGGAAACTCCGAGCATAGCTCTCTCCATGGCTCTTTGGGTAACTTTGAGCTTTCTATTTAGGCCCATTGTAAACGAGTGTGTTGTTATTTATTAATAGTTTAATTTGAAAAAAAAATGTTACGTTACTTCACAAATAATAGTAGATTTTTATTTATTTGCTCATTATAATTTTAACATATCATTTAACAAACCTTGAATTACCATAATATATCTTAATTTAATCTTATCACGAGAAGATGATTACAATATAAAATGTCCAGTTTTGATTTCAGTACATTTATATTAATTAATATTAACCCCTATACCACCTTCCTGGCGTTTACGCCAGCTTTCCATTGTTTTCCTATTGTCTTTCTATTGTTTCATTTTTTATGAGTACTCGACACATTAATAAATATAATATACTTAAAGACTCGTAGTAAAGGTAGATATGAAACAGTAGTAAGATAATATTAAAAAGTCACTATGAAACAAAAATAATAGATACGTCGAATAAATTCTGTTTGATAATTAAGTATCAAGAAACCCCCTTGGCCCAAGAAACGTTATCAATCAAATGTTCATTTGGCTGAATTTACAAACCACCGAGTCGAGAAACTAATGTTCGATACAAGGTTACAATGAAGGTACATAATTAATTCCATTGTTCAATGGAATTTTAATTTATAATTAATTTTAATTTATTGGTGATTTATTTACTCAATTATTATATGCATGACGTAACTTATGGCACCATACCTACTATTATTATTATTTTTTTGTTTTTGTTATGTAATTTCTTTTTTTTTTTTATCATATAATTTATATAATAAATTGTTTACATGAGCTGATGTTTTGAGCTTGTGATCTGTGCCTATAATTGAGGTAGCATCTAGCGCGCCTGTAATGCTAACGTAACTTATAAATTTATGTACTTTTTGAATTAATTAGAACTTAAATAAATGCACTTATAAATTATGTTGATGTTCACTTTGTTGGTATAATAAATAAATAATTAAATGGCTGTTAATGATTAATGGTATTTACTTTATCCATAATACAATGGCCTTATAAATGTCACTTTATGGTTTTAACTTATTTTAAATTTTATGCAATTCTACAATTATTTTGTTAATAGAAAGGACGCATTTGTCTAATTCACCTGGTACGGAGAGAAAATAAACCGATACATTTATACATATGTCCTGTGTTAGTATTTGATACATACGATTGAAATATCTGTAGTTAATCTTTACTATTCGATCGTAAAACTGTACACTTATGTTTCTTGCGTTTCTTGTTTATTTTATCATATAGTTGTTTTTAAAATGTAGACAGTGGAAACACTAATTGAGTTTGAACCGTTTTTTGGTATTCCAAAAGTCTAGTTAGATTTCCAATCAAATGCTATAAAAAATTCTTTATTCAATTTAGGCCCTGAGAAAGAGCTTATGATCGTCAAAAAGCCACCATCGGTTCGGGAAACAACCCAGTCGAGAAGCGCCGGAATCAAATATGATCTGGTTTTTTTTGTAAATGTGTTTAAAATATCAATTTTTTTTTACACTATATAGGCTTAGTGCTTTGACCACAATCTCATCTGATGTTAAATGACGATGTGGTCCAGGAAACCTAGGTATGCTATGGTATGGTAATGCTGCCGGAACATACCTATTGGTATTTGATGACAGGGTGGTAGCATCATTAGAAAATGCACTATCACCATCCTATATGGTTTCCACACGATGTTTTCCTTCACCGAAAGCTCAGGCCGATTTTAGATTTGAATAGGTGGGATCGAATCCGCGTCGATTGGCACGGAATCCGGCCGCACTGCCCACCGCGCCATTTAAAATCGCATTTGTGTAGTGAAAAGTATAAAACTAGACAATTTATGGCAATGTGTAATAATGCTATCATGAGCACAGACTCGCCAAATGTCGATTCTTTTATATATAATATTATATTACGTCTATGATAGATACATTTATAATCTAAAAACCAAACATGGTTTACACATCGTTTAATATGCCATACACAATCTTATCTATTGATCTTATAGAGTACATAATATTTGACATGATTTGATTTATCCAAATTACATACACGTTTATAAATGATAAACATTCTTATTATTTTTTTTCTTCTCATTTAGAGGTGACTCATATCTGTTAGGTAGTTTTTTGTTTTCGAACTTACTTATGTATACCGCCTATTTTTATTAATACCATTGAAGGAAATTAAGAAAAATATGTTTTAACATTTGCGAAAACATTGTCGAACAGTGAAAAAATACGAAATTAAAACTAATGTAAATTCATATTTATTCGAAACCGTTTTAAAATTTTTAGATTCTCTTACAAGTTATCATATATTGTGTTACTTATTTTCGAATGATAGGTGCCCTTATATTCATTTTGTCCAATTGTCAAAATTGCACTCATTATTAAATGTATTTTAACTTCCGTACAAGTTATAAATGCCGTAAATTACTATTAAATAACTTATTAAAAGACAAAATGTAAAAAATTATATTACTTCATTTTGTCTCTTTTATTATTAAAGCGACTATATATTTTGTATGAATTGTTTCTAGTTTTTAGTATTATTTAATAGGTATATAAAAAATGAAATTGTTTTTTGATTAAAGTTACACTAGTTAACGATAACTTGTTATTTCGTGTTCTGATTCCCTAACTATGAATATAACGTAACTCGTATCGGAGAAAAGACTTTATAGAAAATTAACGGAAAAAGAATTAAATAAAAAAGCATCTAATTCGCTTTTGAATCATTTTATATAATTGTAAGTATATTTATAAAGTATACCTATTTTTAGAAATGAAGATATCGTTTTGTGACAAAAAGACGGTTTCACCTACGAAAAATGTATAAGACTAGCTGTGCTTGTAGCTTCGCTCGCATGGAATTCAGACAATTTTCAGCCTATATTCTTCATCTGGATGTAATCTATCTCATTATTAAATGTTATCGAAATCTATTCTGTGGTTTAGATGTGAAAAATTAACAGATAGACAAAGCTAGCTGGTGCATGCGACTTCGTTTGTGTAGCTTCGGTATAAAAAGTAACCTATATGTTAATCTAGCGCGTCGGCTATCTCCAAACTAAATTTCATCAGAATTGGTTAAGCCGTTTAAGCGTGAAGAAGTAACTCACAAACTTTCGCCTATATAATATTAGTAGGATTTGAAGTAATTTGATTTGAAAACATAAAAGAATATATTTTCTCTTTGGCCTGTGTTACTCATTGTCCTTGAGAAATTTATATTTCATATTGCATATTAAAAATCTCTTCATGACATATACTTCTACAAATCGTATCTGCATTACATGTTGTTTTTGTTATTATAAACGTGTTTTTTATCTGTGTTATTATTATTAAAACAAATGCACTTAAATAAAAAAATAAATAAGTTACAGGTAATTTTGATAGCTTATTAAGTTTGAATAAGTTTTTGATTGCATATGAATTACTAAAACAGTGTACGTATAAATAGTGTTTAAGGAGACTTTGAAATAATTGAGAAATATTATAGGACTGAAATGGGTATGATATTCCCAAACGTGCTTGCATTTCACATCGTGTGATTGAAGCGATACTGATCCTAAAAAACGTTTAAAAAAGAACTTACACATTTTGTAGCTACTTTAAAAATCCCATTTCAGTAATTTCACTTACCAATGTGTATGTTTACAAACTCTAATTCCAAAAACCGAAAATCCAAATTGTAGCAACCAAAAACACCCAGTGAATTGTGCGGTACTTTTTTCTGAATTTTTTTAAAGTGACTTTTCTTCTTTTCAAAAATACTAATTATCTTAGACTTTTAATGTGCTATAATTCTGTATACGGTCTGTCTGTTTACAGTGCTGTATACAGTCAGTTAAAAAAAAATGGGATTGAACTTTTTTTACCCTCTCATAATATTTAACATCCCTTAACCTTAATCGTATGTTAAATTTAATTACGTTAAATCAATAAAAAAAATGTCAGTGGAAAAGATTATTTCTTATTTTCAAGTACTTAAAATAATGACTGCTTAGAGTTAAATTTACTCACAACAAAAAAGTATATTTCTTTGAAAAAATTAATTTTCTTTCTTTTAACCAAACGTATTTATTTGTAATTCTAAATCTCAAATTTGATGCTATATTAATATGTCGATTAGCCATAAAAATGAGACAATAGGAAAACAATGAAAAACTGGCGTAAACGCCAGGTTAGTGCTCAAGGAGTAAATTAAGTTAATTATTTTATATAACTTAGATACATATAGTTAGATACTTAGTTTAATATTATATTTTTATTGGCGCAAGTGTTCAGTAATTGTAATATTAATCAAGGTCGTGTAAATTTTATATTGTTTTTTTTTTATATACATTATTTCGTGTGATAGTTACCTTATTCATAGCGTAATCTCCACCAGCCATTTCAGATAGCAATTAAGGGAATTGTTGAAGGTGAGACTGGCGATCTTAAGGAACAACATAGGCACAAAACACGCGCACTCTTTCCCCACCATACGGGCTACGGTGATGAAATATAACGCGAAGTGTTGCGACCGTCGACTGAATCGCAAATGAAATATTTAACGTTATCGCCATATCTATATCTTATTGGCAAACGATAAACGGCTTTAAACGTTTAATTTCTGTATAGAGGAACCATACGTACGAAAATATACAAAACATCATGTCTTGTTATGCGTCATTAAAAAAACTGAGTGCACTCTACTTTCGCGTATGATTTTCATATTTGATGCTTTTAAGGCTCGATTTTATTAAATTGAGTTTATACTGAGTTTCTCTTATTCATAAAAACAACTACAGGCTACCATTTGGCATGAGAATGTGTTCATTTATTTTGCATGGACAAAGATTCGAATCCATAATGAGCTTGAGCTTTTCGGTGAAGGAAAAGATCATAAAGAAATGGCATTGATTGTAGAGGATTTTCTAATAATGCCCTCAAGTTTGAAAACCTGTAAAAACACCAATAAGCATGTTTCGGAAGTATCACTTGAGTGCCAGTACTTCTAGGCTTAGTTTGTTTACCATTCACCAACACATCGTCAATTAACATTAGATGTGATTCCGGTCCTATGCATATACAGTACAAAAAAATCTAAATTTACTTTTAAATTTGATCTTTAAAAATGACAGTATTCTGTTATGACAGAGGTTTGAATGTGAAAAAGTTGAAGAAACTGCTAAAATAGTTATTCCCGCGGATACATCCGCGTATCATTTATACTCCGCACAATTATTCACTGCGTTAGGGATGGCGATTCTTTCCAAAAAAAATCGATTCGAATCGAAGCTTTGTTAATGGATTAACAAAAAAATTGAGGTCTAAAAGATCGATCGACTCTTTTTATTATTCGTAACTAGTAATATTGGTCGAAATTAGACCATAGTCATCATTTATTGATACTTTGAGGTAAAAACTGTTTCCGAAATAATTTTATTGAAAACACTAAAGTTCTTCAATAGAAAATAAACAACAAACGACAAACAGTCTGAGGCGAAAATTATACTAAATTCTTTTATCTTGGCATATTTATAGGTAAATCGATATCAGACAAAACAAATAGGAAACTATTATAGTGTCAGTCAATCGTTTATAAATTTAAAATAATTAGAGTTGTTTTTACAAACATATCAAAGTAAAAGGTGTAAAGTTATTTTATGGTTGGCAATACATTCGAAATACTCTTGACGTAGTAAGCGTCCAACTAACTTTTACTAGATTTACTAAACATCACGCAAGATATTTGTCTGTCATCTAAATAGTAATCAAAAATACATTTTGAAACTCAGAAAGAAGCGAAAGAAACTGACCACAAAGCTATCGCTTGAGTTTTTAATTCATCATCATTCTCCTGCCTTTTCCCAACTCACTTGGGGTCGGCGCAGTATGTTTTCTTCTTCCATACGTCCCTATCAGCCGTCATCTCTTCATTCACTCCTTTTTCTTTCATGTCATTTCTTACACACTCCATCCACACTTTCTTTGGCCTTCCTCTACTTTTCCATCCTTCCACATTCATATTCATTACTGTTTTACCAACATGCGCTTCCTCTCTTCTCATAACATGTCCATACCACGACAAACGAAAACATTTCAACTTTTCTACCATTGACGCAACTTTCAAACTCCCTCTAATATATTCATTCCTTATTTTATCCATTCTTGTAACACCACACATCCATCTCAACATTCGCATCTCAGCTACATGCAGTCGCTTCTCATCCATCTTCTTACTAGCCAATTACAAGCCAACTAGCTTGAGTTTTTAATTAATTTAGTGAAAATTTTGCATAGTGTAATTCTTAATTGTAAATAATTTTACGGTTCTTATAGAACCAGAAAAAAATAAACTTCGATTTCCTAGGATCTGAGATCGATTTACTGGATCAATTTAGAACTAAATATCGATTATATAAAATTGATTTTTTTTGCTATTAAAGATCGATTCTTCAATTAATCGATCTCAGAACGCAATCCCTAATAGAGCCATCTCACAAGTTGTTGATTAATAAAGTGAAAATATTCGTACCTTTGTTTTGGTGTTTTCGAATTGATACAAATTTGTGATTTTAATCGAAACATAAAAACGAACCTCGATTTTATAGCATAAAAGATCTATTCGCTGAATCGATCCAATGGTAGATATCGATTCAAAAATATAGATTCTTCGATTAATCGATCTCAGATCGCCATTTTATACTGCGTAATATACTTTGTAAATAATCATTGGACACGATTGGACAAAATTATTTTGACAATAACAGAAAGCAAAAATATTTCTCACATATCCAAAAAATTGCCAGTAAAGCTGCGCAATGAATCGGATTTCATTTATAATTTCATGAGTTTTATTTTTAAGTAGGCTAAGTTACGCGGAGTAAATGCTACTATCTATCGACAAAGTCCCGTCAACATCGGTCAAGCCCGTTTCCTAAATTATCCGGAACTAACAAACAAACTTAAATTTTAAACATTGTTTATCCTTATATACGTATATAAAATATATCCTTTATAACCTTATATACATTCATATGTACTTAGTAAAGTAAAAAGTTGTTATAAAATTGTAGTAACATATAAATAAACAAAAAAATAACAAAACTAAATAAAACCAATAATAAACCAAAAAATGACATGTTTCTTCTAAACATATTCTTTATAACATACTTTATACCATTTTACGATATCTATGGATAAATTATAGAGATAAAAAATATCTTATAATAATAGGTAAACTTTATGTCGTAATGAATCATTATTAGAAACAATATCTTATCGGACGTATAAATCCGGAGAGAACTTATTTATACATTATATATATTATTATATCTTTAAAATAATTTATACCATGGTCCTTGGTAGTGGCGCCAGGCAAATCCATGGGTCACATTACTGTGACATAGGCAGCGTTTTATTAATGGACTAAATGATGTTGAATGTAAAGACCTTAACAGCTTCATTGAACTTTTGAGGCGAGTGTTTATGTAGTGTAGTAACTAGCACGAGGTCACTAAAGTGGTACGGACCTTGGCACGGGCTGGTAGCCAAGTCCTGAATTCCCCGAAATTATCCCGCGCTAAAGCTACGATGGGTAAGGGATACTGCAGATCCCAAGGTCCTTTACAGAATCAATGTACCTGCGTGTAGTGTGCAGAAGCTGTGGAGTACAGTGTAATGTGTGTTACGCTAGTGTCACTGTATCACAAGATATGCAGTAGACGCAACGGTTCCTTTCTAGTGAATTGAATATATAAGTAAAATTGTATTTTTTTATTATTACTAGTATTCGTATAGTAGTCGAAGCTCGATCGTAATCATTGACCCTCTCCGACAGGTCCACAAGACGTGGCCTAACCCCCACCTGGGGAAGCTCTTGTAGACGCTGTCAGCGCGATACAGTGACACAGCATGCACTAGAAATCACATTATACTGCATACACATACTTGCACACTACATGCAAGGTACATAGGTTCTGTGAGGAACCTTTTTTAAATTTACAGGTTTACTAACCTAGTTAGCTAGCTTAGCTAGGACATACTCCGCGGAAGTTTTTATCACGGGTAGTAGCTCAAGCCGAGGTATGTGCCATTTTGGTGTCCTTGTGCTGGCTACCATTCCTAGGCTGAGCACCTTAAGAGGATATCTTAGTGGCATTTATTCCATACAAACGTAGTCCCCTACTTCCTCCCTGGATAATAACATTATATCTCTTCCATACAGTCCAATGCAATACATGGCCTTATGTTGAAAAAGTAAGTCAACTCAAATACCTGGGCATAACTCTGGATGAACGGATGACATGGTCACCACACATCAATCTTCTTACCTCCAGGGTGGGGAAATTGATATGGGTTTTTAGAAAACTTCGGCGTGTAACAAATCCTGATATATTAAAATCAATTTATGTTGCCATATGCCAGTCTACAATTACTTATTGTATTTCGGTTTGGGAAGGGGCTCATAAATCACATTTGTTTTCTTTAGAAAGAGCTCAAAGATTAGTACTAAAGGTAATGTTTTTTTAAAACCTTTTCGCTACCCAACCCATGGACTTTATTCTTGTGCCAAAGTCCTCAGTGTACGTCAACTTTTTATAACAAATTCTATTATTAGACAATATTCCAGGGTCGTGTTTGATCCGGAACTATTTACTCTTAAACGAAGAAATGATTTAGTATTCAAAATCCAAAAGTTCCGTACAAATTTCATAAATCAGCAATTTCTTTTTCTAGCACCATATTTATATAATAAAATAAATAAAGAATTATATATATATATATATACTCACTCAACTCGCATATCTTGAAATTAAAACTTAAAAACTGGTTATTTAGTCTTAACTATGAGGATACAGACGCTTTACTCCACTTTATTATATAACTAGCTGTGCCCGCAACTTCGTCTGCGTGGAATAGTGACTTTAGGCAGCATTTTTCGGATTTTGGTTTATTCTGGATTATAATCACCGTCGTTACATCGTATCGCCATCGGGGAACAAAGCATACAGGCTGATAGAATTATTAACACGTGATAAAGCCACATAAAGCTGACCGTGCGAAAAACAGCTAATACTTAGATCCACATCCACAACTTTTAGCGTCTGACCATAGGCTTTATTAATTGTCATCGCGAAACTGGTCATAAGCTCACTGGAAACTGAACTCGTTTAAACCCGGAACCCGAGGCATAAAAAACACTACCACCTGTTAAAATCTCTGCTTCTATCAGGTTTCACAGAATCAGAAAATTAAAAGAGAAAAATTCACTTTTAATCTAGTATTGTTGCAAAGTTTTGGCGGTGTTAAATTTCTTAGCAGCATTATGGGTACGCCGACTTTAAATTTATTTTATGAGATGGTAGCCAGGAGAGTTATTCTTAGAGCCCACGTCCAAAAGGCTGTCAACACCTTAAGTCTTTGGTACAAAAATTGGCGCATAGCGATAAACCCGGGAAAGAGTACCGCGATCATGTTTTCCGCAAAAAACGACACCCCTCCACCTCCCATTAAATACCTAGGTGTAGAGATCCCCTGGGCTACAGAAGTGAAGTACCTCGGTGTCCGATTAGACGTCCAAATGACTTTCAAACCTCACTTTAATAAAGTCAAGCACCAGACCACCATGGTGCTAGGGCGGCTTTTCCCCCTATATAACTCCCAGAGTAAGATGGCCCTCCGCCATAAAGTTACTTTGTATAAAACCGTCGTCAGACCAATCATGACGTATTGTGCCTCCGCCTTCGCCCATAAAGACCTGGCTTCCTTTCAAGTGATTTATAATCGCTTCGTAAGGAAAGCTGTAGGTACCCCAGGGTATCAGAGAAATGTGGACTTACACAGAGATCTGAACCTACCCTCCATCCATTCCGTAATCAAGTCCCAGTTTCGGGCCTTCTTTGATCGCGCAGAGACACACCCAAACCCGCTCATATCGAGAGCCGTAGCTTACCCAGCCGATCCGTTAGCTCCGAATTCGCTTCGGAGACCGCGAAACGTCCTTACCGACCTCGACGATAAAATCACCGCCGCAAATAGGATCTTTCCCCATCACCCGAGGAAATATGCGTGCCAGCGCCCACGCCCGCGAAACCGCCGTTCCCGCCGCCGGGGACTGGCGGCTAACTTTGCTCCCGCACACTCTCCGGGTCCTCCTCAGGCGGCGACCCAAGACGTCTCGTTCCCCAACTGGGGAGGCTCTTGACGTCGCCACCAGCGCGATACAGTGACACTGACCATGCATTAAGCATTACACGCATAAAACTGCACACACACTCCTGCACATAACACGCAGGTACATAGGTCCTGTAAGGAACCTTTTTTTTTATGTTAAATAAAAAATGTAGGGATTAGATAGGATCCAACTCGCGAGTGAGTTTGCATACTCAGGTAACGGCCAAGCCGAGGTTCGAACCCTTGTGCTAGTTAGCTTTTGCGGCTGAGTGCCTTCAGTACTCGCCCCCAAAGTTCGGTGAAGCTGTAAAGGCCCCTCCGGTCAACAGCATTAGCTAGGTTAGAAATAATTTAAAAGGTAGTCCAGGAGTACTGAGGGATTCTAAAAATTCTACTGGGTAATTGGTAGATTCTTCATCTTTCATAAGTCTGTTAATGGAGATATACTCTACATTATCCTCCGAAACAAAGCTCAAAACTTCGGCATTTATTGCTGCTGCTTGGTCGTTTCGTGGACTTAAAATAGCTCTTTCGCAAAGCCATGAATTTTCGCAAGATGGTATTTGCGTTGCGTTTCCATACACGGATGATATGAGGTCTCGCATTCATGAAACTTCGCAGCATAGGTTTGCGTTTAGAACAAATTTTGCTTGTTCCTGCGGATACACACCGTTACCGATCTCAAGTTACTATAGAGAAAATATAGTAGCAATAGATACAACAATTTCATCTAATTTGTATCCGGTATGAATAAAACTGTAAGGCTGATATTTTTTATTATAATTTGTTATGCTAGTGCTTGGATTTACTTGGTAGAGTCTGAAATTGTACTCATCCTGACCATGGAAATATATCAAAGGATACTGCAGGGCATCATATGCTCGGTGTGTTTCATAAATACGTTGTAAGCGATCATCATGAGTGCGCTGCACGATGTCACGTCTATCACATTCCTAATTGACTAATATTACTGGAACTTCGTCTGCAACGGGGACAGTGTACTTTTCACGATGTTCTTCCGCAGGACGTCTATCAGCCTTATTTATAACTTTATAATTGTTATTTTGGCCTTGTGGGATGGAATCTATTTTTATTTATTATCTTTGAAACTTCTGACATACAGATTTACTTGATGTAACATATTCTCAAGTTGAAATATAAAGTTGATATTCAGCTGAGGAAAGTTATGATGTCGTATATGGGCCTGTTCAATGTAATTTGATACAAAATAAATTTAAAGAAATTTTGGCTCATTTTGGAGAAGCAAAGATCCAATCAAGTGATAAATTGGCCCTGCACCTTAAAAGTTGGATGTGATATGTTTGACCCCAAAAGATGTCATTTGGAATACACTATTGTATAAACGGACATAATCTAAAAATGTTTACACTGAGGATGCTCACTATTTAGTAAAACTTTTATAAAGGGGCTCATGATAAGTTTAAATGAGCACTTTGCCACCTGAATAGCATATTCCATTTGGTTCGGGAGCCGGCGAGCACGCAGGCCGCCCGCCGCTACGGACACCGTGCGGTATCCGCGTATCGCCCTCAACTCGACCGTGCGCTGCGCAGATTGCAGCACACGGACATTACGGGAGTTGAGGGCGTCCGCCCACACGGGTGCCCCGTAGGCGGCCATGCTTCGCACGACCCCTGCGTGGAGCCGGCGGCACCTATGGCCAGGCCCCCTCACATTCGGGAGGAACCGCCCCAGTGCCGCCGCGGCACCGGCGATGCGCGGTCCAAGTCCCTTAAAGTGGGACTCGAACCGCCATCTTCCGTCCAGTATAAGGCCCAGATACTTCATCTGGGCCTTAACCCGGATCCGGTGCCCCCCCCACCGAGATGCTCGCCCCAGGGGGCGGCCCATGCCGAGGCCCATGGAACAGCAGGGCCTCGGTCTTCTCGGCCTCAACCCTGAGCCCGAGCATCTCGATGCGCTTGACCACCAGGGCTACTCCCATCGTGGTCAAGCGCGCCACCTCCTCCCACCTCCCCCCCCGGGCTACGACAAGGGTATCGTCCGCGTAGCAGATTAGGCGCACCCCACTCGGAAGTGCGTCTCGGACGACCCAGTCGTAGCCCACGTTCCACAGGAGTGGTCCGAGCACCGACCCCTGTGGAACTCCGCAGCCCGCCGGACGATCGACGACGACGCCTTGACTGTCCACGTAGGACACCTCCCTCCCTCGGAGATAGTCCTCCAACAGCCTCCTCAGATAGCGGGGCACTCCAAAGAACCGGAGCGCCTCCACTATCACCGCGTGCGGGAGGCTGTTGAAGGCGTTGGCGATATCGAGTGATACCGCCAACAGCCTATCTCCCTTAGAGGTGGCCTCAGCCGACCACCTCTTCAGCCTCATCAAGGCGTCCACCGTCGATCGTCCTGCCCGGAACCCGAACTGCGCGTCCGCAAAGTTCGGCCCCACTGTGCTCATGTGCGTGGAGATGCGGGAAGATATCACTCTCTCCAACATCTTCCCGACATCATCCAGGAGCACCAGGGGCCTATACGCGGACGGGCAGTCCGGGGGGCGGCCCTCCTTCTCCAGGAGGCACAGGCGGCCCTGTTTCCAGGGCTTCGGAAACTGTCCGACCATAAGACAGCGGTCGAACAGTTCCCTCACCTTGCCTCCCAGGTACCTCAGGGCCAAGCCCAAGACGCAGCCCGGGACCCCGTCTGGCCCTGGCGCCTTACGCCTCCCGCGTAGGCGACGCAGCACCATCTCCATCTCCCCGTCACTAGTACGGGGAGAGAGAGGCTCGTCGCCATCCTCCGCAGGAGCCAACGGCGCCATCCTCGGTGGGAGGAACCCTGAAGGGTCGCAGGGAAAAAGTGCCCCCACGACCCTCTCCAATACTTCCGGCTGGAGAGTTTCCGTTATGGGGGACGCCAGGCCCCGGAACTTTTTCCGGGCAACCTTGAACGGGCGTCCCCACGGATTTCTCTCCAGCGTCTGGAGCAGTTCCTCCCAGGCCAGATCCTTGGCCCGACCAACCGCTGCCTTCAGGGACTCCCTAAGGTCCCCGTAGGCAACACACAGTCGGGCCTCCTCAGCGGGGTCCCTTCTGCGTCTTCTCCGAGCGCGGGCAAGCTCCCTCCTTGCCGCGGCGCAGGTCTCCCGGAGCCTAGCTAGCTCCGGAGACCACCAGTACACCGCCCGCTTATTCGGGCGGCGCACGCACCGCGGCATCGACGCGTCACATATCTCCGTCAGAGAGTGGCGTAGACGGAGAGCGGACGCGTCGACTCCCTCCTCCGGTGGCCATCGTCCACCCCAGTTTTGAACGATGGCCACCTCCTCAGCCAGCTCCCGGTCCAGCAGGCTGAGGACCCACCGGGGGAACGGCGCTCCCCTACGGGGATGGCGTGCCCTATCCTCCAACTCGGAGGTGGAGACCTCGAACCATATGTACTTATGGTCCGAGAGCGTCTCCACCTCCTCCCGCACACGCCACCCCCAGACGTGTCGTGCGATGACAGGTGATGCGAACGAGAGGTCCACAATGGACCCCCCATTCCATCGCACGCACGTCTGCGCCGTCCCGCGGTTGAGGAGGACTAGCCCCGCTTCGGCTGTCCACTCCTCAACCGCCCTCCCCCTTGGGTTCGTGGACACCTCACCCCAGGCCCTAGACTTGGCGTTAAGGTCACCAAGCAAGACCACAGGACGAGGTGCAAGCCGTCTGACCGCCACCATCAGGGAACCGAGAAACGCCTCGAATTCCCCGAAGGGGCGGTTAGGGGAGAAGTACACGCCGACCAACGCGTACTTCCCCCAGACGGCTGCCACAAACCCATCACCCCTCTCCTGTACCGAGAGGGGCACCCTCGGGGAGTGGATCGCCACCAAGCCCGCTCTGTCCCCTGCCCAACTTGGCATATTGGGGACATGGTACGGCTCGGCGACGATCACTGCATCCGGCCCCCACTCCGCCACCGTCTGGACCAGCAGGTCCTGTGCGGCAGCGGAGTGGTTTAGGTTCCCTTGGAGGCAGCTAAAGCGGGACCTATCCATCAGTGTTCATAGCTGCCTCCCGTGCTGGTGCCGCCCTCATCCCCAGAGCTGGGGCCTTCCATTTCCCTCCTGAGGGGGGGCGACAGCTCGCACTCCCCATTTGGTGTCCGGCCGGCGCTTTCCTGTCGTGACACACGGCACAGTGCAACTTGGTCGCCACACACTTCTCCGCCATGTGTCCTACCTCCCCACACCTGTAACACAGGGAGCTCCTATCCGCCTTATCTGGGCATACAGCCCGGGTGTGTCCCAGCCCCATACATTTGTAACACCTCAGGGGCTTGTCCCCCAACTGGATCACCCGGGCCGAGCTCCAACCCACAAGGAGCCTCCCTGCGCTACCAATCTTCAATGCCGCATCCACCGGAAGAGTCACGAATGCCGAGCCCCCCCCATGTCCGATCTTAATCTCCTTCACCTTTATTTGCTCCGGGGGGCATTGTGCTGCTCCAGCCACAGCCTCCACCAATTTAGCCCCATCAACATGGTCATCAAAAACCAACCACCCTTACATCCGCCATCTTTACAGGCCTCACCACCTCCGCCATATCACCTACCACCTCTCTCATCCTAGCCGCCAACTTGTCCGCCCGCACCACACCCTCCGTCCCACCAACTTCGATGATCCGATTCCCCCCAGCCGTAGGACGGATGTTCAGACCAGCAGCACCCATCCCACTGCCAATCTCCTCCAGATTGATGGCATTGGCCGCTTTGGAGAGGACCATCGCGTAGCTCACCCCTTTCCCCTCCGCCTCAGGCCGAAGGCGTACCACCACAGCTGCGGTTTTCGGTGCAATCGGCAATTTCGGGGGAGACTTGCCCCCCTGCACCTTCCTAGCCGGGCCCACCTCTGTACGAGCCACAACTGATGTAGCCCTCTTCACCTTCTTCTTCCTAATGCCTACCGCCTGACTATATGATAACTCCTGTCCCCCCTGTCCACTAGGACCCGCTTCTGCCACAACCTCCGACTGTCCACCCCCCGAAGCCACCGGAGCACTTTCCTTCAGCTCATGCGCCAACGGAGGACGAATTCTTTTCCCCACAGGCAACATTCTCTTTATCTCCTCCATTTGCACCTGTATGATATCCATCACCCGCATGGTAGACAACTCCACTGCCTTATCAATAATCTCATGTGTCTCCATGCCAGGAGCCACCGCAACCTCCGGCCTAACCTTAGGCGGCTTCACCCTCTCCCCCTCCTGACGCCTAAGTGCATCCCTTTCACCCTTCAGGTCATTCACCTCTTTGTTCAACCTCTTCAATTCCATCTTCATCTTCTCCCACTCCCGAGCCCTCTGACCTTCATCCCACTCAACAGTCTTATTGGATATAACCCCCACAATCCTCACCATATTGACAAGATCATCCTTCTTTCTCCCTCCATCTTTCCCCTCCATTTCCTTGATATATTCCAACACTCCCCTACTCAACTTTGCCGCCTCATCCACCAATTCTTCCTTGGACATCCGCTCATATCTCTCCTCCTCTGCCTCGAGCCAGCCAACACACCCTCAACCTCAACTCTCCGATATTTCTCCTTGCTCTCCATGTTCCCCGATGAGGAACTATCCTCACTTTGATCCTCCTCCTCATCCGCCGACTCTCCACTCTCTGCACACAACATCCCCTCCCAGAACTCAGGGTCTCCCTGATGTCCCTTACTTCCTCCTTTCACCACTACATGGCCTTTTCCTACCTTATTCACCCCTATAACAGCCTTCTTCTTCTTCTGGGCTTTTGCCCTCTTCCTTTTACCTTTCCCCCGCTTTGCTACTTCCCCCAAAGCCAAGTCAACCCCATCCGCACCCCTCTCCATCACAAACCCCGTCACCGGATCAACCCAGCGATCTAACCCAGCATCCAATACCGCAAATCTATTCTCCCCCACAAACGTTGACATTCAACAGGAGGGGATAACCCCCCTACACAGCCAACACCTCACCCGATACCTCAAAACTTAACAAATAACAACAAATAACAGTACTAACAACTAAATAACAACAACAACAGGTATCAACAATAACAATCCCCCCGTTAAATAACAATCCCCTAACAAATAACAACCCCCCAATAAACAACAACACCCAAAACAACAAACAAACCCGCCTGCGAACACTAGTTTTAGAACACATTAGCTTAAGTAGACTTTCTTAACTTAAGTAGACTTTCTTAACTTAAGTAGACTTTCTTAGCTTAAGTAGACTTTCTTAGCTTAAGTAGACTTTCTTAGCTTAAGTACGGTAAAATCAGTCCACACTGCAGTTGTCCCTTTCGCTTTCTTTGGGGCGCAACTCAATAGCAATAGATTTATTTAGTTCGGTGAATCTATTGAGACACTTCCGGTGAACAGCGTTAGTCAGATAAAAAAAATCATTGTCGAAAATATGTGGCAAAAAAATAAAATGTTTCCAGACATACATTCAATAATGATATGAAAACTCGTGTATATCTACTAAACAAAAAGTAAATGGGTTGACAATCATAGAAGAAGAAGGTTTGATTATAACCATATAAAAAATACGAATGGATTTTGCTACAACTGTATCCTGATGTTTAGTGACGTTATAAACAGTAGAAGCAATTCTAAAATATTTTTATAAATAATAAAGCATGTATTGAATTACATATCTCTATAAGTCATTTACATATATACGTTTTTCTAAATAGTATTCATACTCTGAACTGGTTAATATAGTGGATAATCAAAGAAAGAATTTCTAAATGTTATTATTATTATTACAGATTTGATTATGAAATAACATGTTTATAGTGGACGTAATGTCTTTTAAGCATAATTTTTTTCAGTAATCTCTGAATTTGCAATGTACAAAGCAACATCTGCTAATAAAACCTTTATGGTTTCATAAATTTATTTCACTAAAACCGAAGGAGTGTGATATGATGTCAAATCGAGTCGCTTCAAAACTTATTTATTGGAGAAAAACGGCAAAAGAGACGCTGAATGGACACATGTACTAGAAATAATATACCTTGTATTTAACACCAAGAGTATCAGTTGTAATTAAAAAAAAGATGTACTTCAAGGTATTCATCGAAACCATCGATTTAACCATCGCTTATAAATGAAAACTTTTAATTACACTTCAATAATCAAAATATTTTAATACGAAATGTTATAAGAAAAAAATTATATATATAACGCATGTAAATTGTATCATTTAGGAAAAGCATGAAAACTGTAATCACTTGAAAAATTGCAGACAATATCTCAAGTTTAGAAATAATGACTGTAGTAATACTAAAATATTGTCAGCTATTAGTAAAGAAAAAACGAGACATAGATGAATTCCACTAGAGCAAATTTGAAAAGATACTGTTAGCAAAATACAAGTAATACTTTGAACAAACGGCTAATAGGAACAAATAAAAGATGGATATACATTTGCATAATGAGAGCCGTTTTTTTATTTGTCCTCTTTACTTTTATCATAGTCGTAAATGTGTATTATTGTTGAATAAATCGTGTGATTCTTGTTAGAAATTTGTGCTGACACTCGGCGTCTTTGTATCAACTTTAAGAATCTCGCCGACTGTTTGTTTCTCTTTGCCTTCCTCGTAAAATAAATAAATAAAAAATAATTTATGAATGTTATGTTAAGAAAAACTACCGCAATAAGTATATTGATATAGAGTACTGTAAAATGTAAAATAAAAAAAACGCAATGACTGAAAATTTCCCAAAACAGAAAGTTTGAAAAAATTAGATACATTTTTTCTTTAATATCATTTTATTAAAGTTTACAATTACAAATATGTATGCTTATTTTTATTAAAAAATTATTTTCTTTCTGCACAAACTATTTCGATTGGATCATTTTGGCCACGCCATAGTACTATAATTTATGTAATTTTGGCATTTCTTTTTTGAAACTGATTTCCTAATTGCTAGTCATAATAGGTAATAGTCATAGTAGCATACATCATTAGTAATTTATCATATTTACACAGACACTTCTTTAAAAATGATATACGCTACATTTATTGAAATGTATTTTAAAATATATGCTTAAAAAATTTATCATCGTTACATTTTAGGTATCTGATCAAATTACCTACAATTTTTATGAATATTCATATGACATACATAAAATGTAATATAAAATAGATCGCTTATGAATTTCTCACAACTAATATTGACGAACTTCTCAATTTGACTGAATCTCGACAGTACTGTTTGATTGTTCTTACTTCACGGCTCTCGGCCTTCGTATCTTGATGACAATTGAAAAAAATGCGCATTACCTTCACAATGGCTAAAGTACTTGATATTCTTAAGCGATATTATTCTCTTAAAATACGACCTGACTCGCTTCAAATTTTTGTAGAAATATATTTTTCTACAATGGTAAGAGATCCTTGTCGATTATAATATAGACAAGCATTATGTTTTATATTATTTAATATAGTTGAAACTTATAATGAGAAAGTAAAATATAAATTACTTTCAGTGACAGTTTAAAGTTCTTCATGCATTATTGTTTTTTATAAGAATCTGAATAAAAAAATGATTATTCTGTCATTAATTATGTAATTACTGTAGAAGTAGATATATAGTAGAAGCATTATCAATACAAATCCACGGAAGAAACATTTCAATAAATCTCATATTGAACTAAAACATATTTAATATTACATACTATAGAAAAATAATAAATGCTTATTACTTTAATTCCTGTAATTTTTTTTTAACGATTATTGCAGTTTATGCTGATATAATTTGTATCTGAATAGAAATCGCGTGTCTAGTTGACGTAACTCCCTTCTGTGCTGGTTTTTTTAATACTTTATCGACGCAAGGTTGCAGTCACACCTGGTGTTAAGTGACGATATGCTCCGAGATGCTGTCAAAACATATATTACTGATGTTTGCCATCAGATTTTCAGTATTAATGTTAATAGTTAGCCATGGGAACGTTAGGAAATACCCTATTGTCTTACTATCTATAGTTTCATTATGGTTCAGTTTCATCACGATGTTTTCCTTCACCGAACGCTTTTTTTATTTAAAGATGTTTTTTACTTATTCAACACAGGTCAACACAAAATTTGACCTTGACTTTAAACCATAAAATAACGATATTTAAGGTCGTAATTAGACGAATAAGAAATATATGTCAAAAAAAGTTTACTTTTGTGTTTAGGAGACCGATTGACGGATATTTTTCATAATCTGTGCTTTTAATTTTCAATTGAAGATAAAACAATTAAAAAATATGTTTATTATTATTTTTATTAAGTTTTACTATAAAAATAACTTTAAAAAAATGGATAATAATTTAAAAATGCACGCTTTTACTTTTTCTTTTATGTTCATAAGTTCTTTCTATCAATAAACCCCAAATATAGTCTCCCATCATGTTTTCCTTGTATTGGCCTTGATAACGTTATAACAATCTGATGTCGTGGTGAAAACGTTCTCCTTGCTCTTCTGAATACGGACCCGTGTTGTTTTTAAACTTATTTAAATCAGCATGCAGCATATGTACTTTTAATGACTCCCTCAACCCATGGCCTTAAAATCCTTTAGCATACTTTACTTTACTTTTAGCATCCTCAACTAACGTTTATCACAAAAGCAAACCTTATACCAAAAAAAAGTTATTTTCTTTTCATTTTTATTAACTGAAAAATCATAAAATAAACTTTAGAACAAAGAACGAATTTTTTTTTGTAGAGTCGTATAATCTTGCTAGCTGGCGTATAATATTGATATGTTTCAAAAATTATTCACTAGAGTGTAATTTTTTTTTTATTCGAAAATTAAAAAAATGAAATATTGCCCAATAATGTGTTGGTAGTAATTTCTTACTTCACTTTTATTATCATAATTATTCCCAGTATTAGTAGTATACGTCTAAGTTTAAAAATATAATTGAATCAATCCGTTCTGTAGTTCTCAAGTTATAAACCAACTAACGAATATACCGAAATTATTATACTTTTCATATAATGTGAAGATATGATGTACCTTTAATAACGCTAATGTTTTCATTAAACTATAGTTAAATAAACTCTATTTATTATTCGATGAACAAAACTTTACGATTCACTAACAAAGCTAGAGTACGGCTTCTTTTAATATTGCCGGCCAATGTTTCAGGCTAACCAGACGAAATCGCCCTCTGACTTCTCGATTTGTTGCCGCTCACGTAACAAATGGGTCCAAATTGGTCCAATAAAGTAAGTTCTTTGGTCCCTGAATGGCTATTAGCTAGCGACCGCGTGGGTCTGCAACGACCGAGCTGTATTCCCTGTATTAATTATTTAAACGGACAAACAGAGCTCCAATATATTCAGGTAATGTTGTTAATAATTTTTATATAACCTGGTCGTATCTAGATAAACGTTTAATACTTTAAGTTTAAGAGGTATCTTTTGGATCGCGCATCACTGAATAAATATCAAACAGATTTAAAGACATTTTCATAGTAATACAGTACAGGGAACGGCAGTAAAATTATTTTATTTTATTACTTTTAGAAAAGCTTACAGACTAATATTACTATGTATAAAAATATATAATTGTTAATTATTGCTAATAAAAGCTTCCACAGATAAATAACAAGATAATTACATGGAGATGTGGAGGAAAAAAAAAAAAATTCGGTAGTGACAAAAATGAGATAGAACGATACAACAAAAACTAAAGAAGAGTTTATGTTTGGTCGTTTGATCGTGCAATACAAGTACATGTTAATAATAATATATATATTAAGATATTACAATAATTAATTAGTCATGTTGCATCGTTACACTCCTTAAGTATTCCCCATTAGGCATATTTTTCATTTGAAGTATTCAAGTGCAAAATAAATCAATGTGCAAATGGCGAGGTAAGCTGTTAAACGATTCAACGCCACGTATGAAGAATGCATTATGCCTGTAATTTGTCGCTGCAAACTGTGCAATTACTACCGAACGTTTTTTATGTTGTTCTGATTTGTCCGAAAGAATAGTAATTAATAATAATAAGTAAGTAATCCACTTTTAATCATGATGTACATGACGTAGTTAATGTGAATAAAGTCAGTCAGTCAGACAGTCAGAATAAAGTTAAAATTTTGCTTACGGATTAAGCAATGTTAATATTTTAAATGAAAATATCCTGTTAATAGTTTCATAAGAAAAGCTTCTTTACTTGTTATTTTTAAAGTTATTTTTAAAAAATATTATAAATATAAATAAGCATTGTATCAGTGATAATAAAGACTCCTAATAGTATTAAGCAATAGAATATAAGAAAAAAATGAATTTTGAATAAATACATTATTATTTTTACAATAGAGAGTAACATGTGGTTTTCTAAAGAAAAAACATAGTCCAATTGTTTTTATCTGATACACATAGTTCGTTTAACAATTAATATTATTTCATTAAGTAATAAGTTTCGTTACCTGATATTAAGTGAAGATGCGTTCAATTTATAACATAAATAGTGAGTTCAGTTGCCGAAAATCATCGATGGTTTAATAAAAAGTTTAATTTTAAAAATCGTTTTCTGTCTCGACAAGAACATTCTAGATAATGTCCTATTATCACACAATAGTCGTAGAACCATAAATTATTTCGTCCAAATGGTATATTTAAAGGTATTTTACGAGTAATATTAAATATTTTCGTAAAAACAACAGAACAATACAATTTCAAACAATCTATTAATAGATGGCTTCGTCTAAAAAGGTCTCATGTTTCTTACAAAAAAATATTGCACCGCGATTAGGAATGGAATTAATTCATTATTACGCCATCTAGCGGCAAAAATCTTTCAGATTATACGTGTACATAATTTTTTTTTAATTAATTTGTTATTTATTCTTATCTTATTCAGGGAAAGTTAATTTGACAACGAATTGCAAATGTGTTATAATAGATTTTACAGTATTGATGCAAACATTCTAAACCTTATGTAAAGAATTTAAAAATGAATGATGAGTTAAAACAATATGTATGAATGCACGAAAGTAATTACTATGTAAGGTACAGCCACGGTAACAAAAGTACGTACAAGGGTACGTACCTACAAACTAAAAGATACATATAGATTGTCCCAATTGTAATCGTGTCCTAAAATAACAAGCAATCCGAAAACATTAATATGCTCCAGAAAGGGCACACAGGATGGCATCTGAGGTATATTTTGGATATGATTTACCTTCATCCGACGTAGATGGATCGACCTATAATAACTTGGAAGGGTAACTCTGATGTTGTTTGTATAAACCGAATTCTGCATTAAGGTTAGATTACGTTCCATAAGTTGTGTGTGAGAAACAATTCTCAGTTGTCTTGATTTCGATCCATTGACTCTCTGTTATGTAGTAGGTTTTCTTTTTGTTTGTTATTTTATTCTATATTACGTAGTATTTTAGGTGTGATATAGTTTGGTTATTCTGCACGAGTAAATTGGAAATAGCATCACCGAAAATTAATTCTGAGGTGCAATATAACACTCTCGATAATTCTAGTATTCTGGACACCGTTCTGCTAGAGTATTGTTGCAATAATTAGATGGGAAAATATTCTATTTCTATGACACTTGTAGATTTGTGTATTTACCTTCTTAAATTACCGTTAACTCAGCAGAAGATTCCATTTTGAAAAGATTTAAAAACTATCAAATACAATTAAATTATTTTTAATATGCATTAGTAAAACACAAAATATTTTTAGTTCGCTATTTCACCTCTGCCTAACCCTTCGGGGATAACAGGCGTGAGCATATGTATGTACGTATTTTTTATAACCTTTTTATGTATTAAAATCTCAAAAATTTGATGAGTTTACTTTTAGTTTAATCCATCCATCCATTCAACCGAAAGACGTGCACTGTTTTATTTTATTTTTTTATTTTATTTCTTACAGGAAAGCTTACAGCTAAACACTAGAGTAAATACAATGAATAATACCGAAGGCCATTCAAAAGTTTTCACGAGTACAATACAAACTATAGTAAGAAAATTAAAGTCGGTTGATTAATAAAGTGTGAAACGGATAGATTACAGGAAGAATGATGATTTAAATCTATGCTTAAGTAAAGAAAAAGTAGTATTAAATATATCATAACTTTGGTCGAGTGCATTGAATTGGCTACATACTCTTAAAATATAGCTATTGCGTCGGTAAGTAGCGTTTACAGATGGCACGTAGAGGAGCTGTGGACTTCTGAGGTTAGCAGTTGGAGTTTGCAGATAAATGCTACTCAGTAATTCAGAACAGTCCACGACTCCACTTGTTATATTTAAAAGAAAGGATAGATCTGCTATTCGCCTGCGTTCGTATAGTGGGAGGAAATGAAAAAATCTACATCTGGACATAGGTCTGCCCTTAAAATCTTCACGACGACCACTCTTGCGTCATCCGTATCCAGGGGATTCCCGCGATCTTTACCAGGTCGTCGATCCACTATGTGAGGGGCTTACCCACGCTACGTCTTCCGGTGCGCGGTAGTCATTCGAGAACTCGTTGGCCCCATCGGGCATCGGTTCTGCGAGCAGTTTGCCCAGCCCACTGCTACTGCCACCTAAGTTTAGCAGTTCAATAATAATTATAAAACAAAATTTGATACAATAATACAAAAATGTGAAGTAAACATCAAATAAAATTACTTTGAAAACAAAAGAAACGTAATCTATCGAAATCTGAAAATGTTCTGTTAATAAAAATATGTCATAGTCTACGAAATTTATTCTAAAGTCTAACAATTAGTGTTGTGTAAACATAAATATAACAAATATCGATGTTCGAGTAGCTACGAGCACCATTCTTGAAAACTTATCTGCTAATGAACCCGCGGGACGGATCGGTCGGTCGACTATCTTTTGTTGTCCCTTGAATTACATTTTCAACTGAACCACTTTAAAGTGACGGGAAGAGTTTCATCGTTTTTAACAATGGAATTTTAAAATTAACACTAATTGATGTTATTAATATATCATCGAACACATTATTTTTTAAATAATAGGGTATATTGTTGTCACTAGGTGTTCAGATTGCGAATTGCGAATTGCGCATTGTCATTAGCGTTTGACACATAATAGCTAAATTAGAGTGTATGCACTGTAACGTTAGTTGCAAACAACCAAGATGGAATGCCTAGTTTGGTACGTATTAGATAATAATACAATGTAGTAAGATTGTAATGTCTAATTTTACATTGAAATATAACTATTATAAATGTACAGGATAATATTTTAAATCAGCCGAAGTAAATTAACAGGACGATTTCCAGCTACTGATTCAAGCTGGCTTCTGACAAGGTTTTAGCACTGTAGACCACATACAGGTTAAAGTAGGCTATACAGAAAACCGAAGATTATAATCTATCCCTTTGTTCAGTGTTTGTGGACTGCGAAATTATCTTCAATTATACTAAAACTGATTAATACCTCTTATATCCAATCAACCAATTATATCAAAACCTATTATAAGCCTCTGCAGCGTCGCGTTAGATAGGGATATATTATTACTCGGAATATATTCAACTCAAAAGGGTAAAGGAGAAAGCTATGCTCACAGTTTCACTACGAGATCGAATCAGGTATGGGGAGATCCGGAGAGTATCCAAAGAAGAAAGAACCAAAACATTACACGAAGAATTGTCAAACTAAAATGATAGAAGGCTGAGCACATTGCTCGTAGAACTAATGCCCGATGAGACCAGTAAGTTCTTGAATGGCTACCGCGTACCAGAAGACGTAGCGTTAGTAGGCCCCCGACAAGATGAACCAACGGTATTGTGGCTCTGAATGCGGGTGGCGCAATACCGGTTGAAGTGGAGTAGAGATATATTTCCAGCAGTGGACATTAATGTTAGTAAATAATTTATTTACAAATATAAAAGTATTTTACTAATTATGCCACTATCTGTGAATACAAACTAAACTGTTATCAAAACCAAGTTTAATGTCGAAGTTATTCGATAAAATGAAAAACTCCCATCACTAAGATAAAGGCGAACTCTCAAGTTCGAACAGTCGATACTCGGAGACAATGATAAGAGAAAATAATGACATTTCACAATGTCGATACTTCAACATTGACATCTAGAGAGACGTCTGAATCGTTATTTTATATATCGAAATGCTCTTTGAGAATGTTTTCAATGTAGAAATTAATGCCCTTGTCTAAAGTGTGTACCAACTTTGACGTGTTTAATTAACTTTTAAACTCAGCCGATATAATGTAATTGTTTATTAAGTTTCTTATGGAGTGTTTGAAGTTATTAAGGGCTGCTTATTAAACGAAAACTTCGGATTTTTTTATTTTTGTGTCTTTCTATAAAGATGAGATCAATGAGAATCCAACAATATTCTTCAGGATAATTAAATGAATTATATTTCTTAAATGGTTTAGTTTTGTTACAAAAAAATATGTTAATTGATTGTAATATTTTTTAACTTTATCCGCTATTATCCTAATTACTAATTGCAAATATAAATCTGAGATAGTCGATAGTAGTCAATAACACAGTTGAGATAATTATTAGTATAGGTAACAAGACTCAAGGGCGCTCAGCAAATGGCGCCACAGGTGGACTCTAGAGCATATGAAAAAGCGAAGCTTGCGTGCTAAGGGCACTCTGTTCCCCAACTTGGCTCTTGATGTTGCCACCAGGGTGATACAGTGACAATGACCTTGCACTGAGCATCACACGCACAACACTGCACAAACACTTTTTCACACAATGTGCTAGGACATAAGTCTTGTAAGCTCCTTTTTTATTATTATTAATAAATAAAAAATGTAGGGATTTAGCTAGAATTAAAATTCCGCGGAATTTTAACACATAGGTAACGGCCAAGCCGAGGTTCGTATCCTTTTGGTACTTACCCTTGCGCTAGATATCACTTTGTAGGTGAGTGCCTTTAGCACTTGCCTACAAAGTTTGGTGAAGATGTAAAGGCCTCTCCGGTAACACATTTAGCAAGGTTAAAAAAAAACCAAGGACACTCTGGTACTAGTCGTCCTATGGACAACTGCTGTAGAAATCATCTTGTCGTAATATCGTTGCTACTTTGTTTTTTTTTTTAACTCCGGCATAAACCTGCACATCGTATTGCTAATGTGTTGAGATAAAATAAAAATCATGTAAATTGGTCCATTGCTTTTTTACTTTTAATCATACTAACGAACTGAGAGAAAATGTCTTACAGTATGCTATGACGTATAATAGAATTATTTGAAAAGTCGTAAAGTTATAATTCAGTATTATTATGTTCAGCAAAATAAGTATATTTCAGAAAACAAAAGAAAGCACTATAATATTAAACTAAGCGGTTCACGTTATAATAATATATTCATTAATTGTGAGGGGAAGAGGAGCAGGGAACATTGAATTAATTATCTTTTGTGGATGAAAGCGGATGCTCCTGCGGAAGGTATCTGAGACAGAGTTATGGGAAATTTATATATTGTACCTAAGGGGTTGCAAGTCGACGTGGGTATGTCTGGGTTCTAGGGTGTTGGAGGATCCGTGTCTATTTCCCTAGTAAGATATATTTTAATTGTTCCGATCATTCATAAGGTTACAAGGTCTAGGTATGAGCAAAATGCATACAACTATTTAAAACATGGAAAACAATTTTTTATCTTAACATTATTAATAATGATTATGATCGAATTTGCCATTTATTTAACAGTCAGTGACAACTAAATATATATCAACTGTACAAATATTACAACATTTTATAAATAATGAACTCTACATTGTTCGTATTGTTCTATACATTCGTCGCTCTTTGTTAATTTACCTATTTTATTAATTTATCTACACAATTATCTTTGTACTGCACATAAGAGTTATAATGCTGGCAACCCTATTTATACCCTCTCGATGATATAATAACACTTATAATAAGATATATTAATTGATATGTGTTGGTGCAATGCCGAAACTACTTCAAATAATTGTATGTGTCATTTATTTACTTAGTACTTATATTTATATGATAGCTTGATGGCAATGACACCGTGCACTATGTATATATAGCTCAGTGGTAGTGAAGTTGGATTTTGTTTCGGTGGACGTAAGTTTGAACCCACCTATACGATTTTAAAATAACGTAATAAAGGCATTCTTGCGTGCATTCTGTATTACGCTGTCACTTCCCATCACGTAAGATTGTAGTCAAAGCACTGAGTTACAGTACAAAAAATGTGGTCGAAGATGTTAAATTTAAGAGGAAAAATGTCTAGTGTATTCGCTGTGGACAAAATTTAGAGCGATAGAAATGCTTGAAAACACTATGGTATACCATGCAAAGAAGGTTTGATTTCATCGAGGTGTGTTATGATTTCGCCACACAGCGTGCGATTAGGGACGCCAGCGCGATGTTTCTATAGAAGAGTGAGTCCTTCGCGACCTTTTCCACAGTAAAAATGCGCTGGCGTCCAGTCTCGCTCGCTGTGTGGTATTACTAATAACGCGTATATAAACAAAAGTACAAGTGAACTAAAATAAGTCACGATTGAACCAAACAAGTTTATTACATTTCAAGGTTTTACACACACATACACACATATATGTACATATATATATATATATATATATATATATATATATATATATCATATTATTAGGTCATACTTGGTTGCCAAACACAAGTAATATAACTAAGCTAGCTTACTGACTAGGATTAAGTGAGATTAAACAGATGTCGATAAAAATAATCGAGACTTTGCTGAAGTCACTTTATTTTTGTTCAAAAATTTCCGATCGCGTCTGACGATTACGGTATTTATGGACACGGATGTACTGACGAATTGTTCTTTGGTTTTTTATTATTATCTTGTTTATAGTTATATTATCAGGAATTATTATATTAGAGGTAGTTTGAAAGGTAGAACAGTTGAAAGGGAATTGTTTTGTCGTGATATAGTCATGTTATGAGAAGACAGAAAGCGCATATCGATAAAACTATTTTGTATAAAATTTATAAATATGAATGTGGAATTACGGAAAAGTAGAGGAAGACCAAAGAAAGTGTGGACGGAGTGTGTAAGAAATAATATGAAACAAAAAGGAGGAGGTGAAGAGATGACGGCTGATAGGGACGTATCGAAGAATAAAACTTTCTTTTACATGGTATAGGCTCAGTGCTTTGACCACAATCTTACCTGATGTTAAGTGACTAGGGTCCAGGATGTTAAAAACATTAAGCTTATAGGTACTGGTTCTCAAGTGATGATGCCGAAACATACCTATTGGTATGTGGCGATAGGTTTTCTAACTTGAGGATGGTGGCTACTCAGGCGCGCATTATTTTAAAAGGGCCTACCTCCATATTATGGTTTCCTCCTCACAATGTCTTCCTTCACCGAAAGCTCAGGATGATTTTAGTGTTGGATGGGTGGATATGAACCCGTGTCCATTGACGCGAAATCCGACCCCACTACCAACTAAGTCATCATCGCTTCCGAATATATGCTGCGTCGACTCCGAGTGAACAGGGGACAAAGTTAACAATTAGTTATTATGTGGGTGTTAACCGCTTCCGGGGTGACGAAAATGGTATATTGGTACCGCAGAATAATTATCTTCGTTTGTACCAGGTAGCGTTGCAACAAGCTACTTACAAACATGACACAACTTATAATATCACCACAGAATTGACTCATTATTTCTTAATCCTCATAATAAGCATGATATCAATAATGCACAGTCAGTTTTACGTGCTACATTAGCAATGCCGATAATAAAAAAAAAATGCGTGCACAGTTCACATGCGGTGCAAATCCTTCAAAAAAGCAAACCTATAGATATGATTCTCATTATACCCTGTCTCTTTGTAAACAATAGTGGGAGGATTACGGAGCACCGCACTAAGATAAGGAAACACTGTATTATTGTATTCCATCTCATTACATTAAACACATTAATAAATATATGTGTTTGTCCTTTTTTTTTGTTTCATTGAGTTTCAAATACAAAGGGGCTAAAAGAAATCACTTTAAAAATAACATGTCAGCAAATTGATTATTTTTATTTAAATAAACAATTTTCTGTCTTAACGAATGTACGAAGAAGAATTAAAAAGTAAATTAAGGAAGTCACAGGAGGTTACGTTATTTTATTAAAACATCGATTTATCTAAATATTTACAAAAGGAAAATGGGGTCCTTTGAGGCACCATCACCCTAAAACTACTGAAGGTATCGAGATCGGAGTACTACCATTCGACGAGGAATTTTTTATAGGCAGTTACAAGCTTTTTTTTTTTTTTTTTTCATTCGCACTTCGTCATTAGGAGCGAGTGCACGAGTGATACATGTGTTATTATAAAAAAATAGTTTTTTGATTTCTACCCACCTACGGAAAAGTTATGCAAAAATGGATGAAAACGAATTGGAAGAGAATTCAGATAATTTTAGTGATTCAGAAATTATAAAACAATGTGAAAGTGAGTTAAAAGACATGGAAACAGTCACGGATACGGCGATTAATAGATCCTCTGAAAAGAGAATTCGCGAAAGCAGCCATGAAAGCAGTGAAGAAGGATTTACAGAAGTTACTAGAAGACGTTCAAAACGTTTTATGAGAAGTAATTCGACAGAGCACAAGCAGTCTACTGAAGTTGGAGGTAATCTAGAAGATCAGTTTGAAGTAAGTATTACTGCTCTAGAAATACTACCAAAGCAAATGGCACTCGCTAAATTATTGAAATGTGCGGGTATTTCTAATATAACAAGAATAAAATACAAAAATCCTTATAAAGTCATAATTCAGTTAAGTAAAGAGGAAAGTGCAGAAATATTAATAAATTGTCAGCAATTAAAAGAATTGGGATACAGAGCTCAATTTACAGATAAAATTAATATTTCGTATGGATTAATTAAAGGAGTGGATTTGGGTTTAGAAATTAAAGAAATTGTAGAGATTTTGGAATCCTCGGAAGAGATAGTCTCAGTTATAAGGTTAAAGCGTAGAGATGCAGAAGGAAAGTGGGTAGACAGCGAATCAGTTCGTGTTGGGTTTAAAAGTAATAATATTCCTTTATACGTTTATGCCTACGGCTGTAGACTTTCTGTTGAATCATTTTTATTCCCCGTGACACAATGTTCTAAATGTTGGAAATGTGGACATCTTAAAAGCCATTGCCCTCGAAGCCAACCATTATGCCCGAAATGTGGGAATGAACACCTCAACTGCGAAACTACAGTATATAAATGTCTAAATTGTAAGGGTTGTCACTGGGCGTTGGATAAATTTTGTCCTATTTATCTAAAAGAAAAAAGAATCCGCATGATTATGTCTAAGAATAACATAACCTATAAGAAAGCTCTGCAGGTGGTTTTGAAGGAAAACCAGGAATTTAGGAATGAGATAGAGGCCGATACATTTAAAGATAACAGTAATAAACCCAGTAATCGTACTTTGTACAGTAATGCAAGGGAAGTCTATTAATACTAAATCTGTTAAAGATACTAATACTCAGAATGATGGAGTATTTATGGAGAATATAGAACATTTAAGAAATAGAAACGTTACCAAGCAGAAACAAGCAAAACAAAATGATAAAGAAACTAGTAGCACACAACGCCTAGATAATTCTTGGATAAAAGATTTTAACGTAGATTCTGAAGATATTACAACAGGAAAAAAACAGAAACCAAGGTTTGAGATTAAGAAGATATTTTTAAAAATTGGACATATATTTTCTAGCAAAGAAAACTTAGAGACAAAAATAATTTTATGTTTAAAGGTAGTGTTTGAAGAATTTAAAAAAATTGTCATGAGTATGCTATCAGGAGGTGAAATATTAGAAAAAGTACTTAACATTATTAATGGATAAAACAATTAATATAATTCAGTGGAACTCACAAAGCCTAAAGCCAAAATTAGTAAGTTTGCAAGAATTTTTAAATCAGGAAAAGGTTCATATAGGTATTTTAAGTGAAACGTGGTTAAATTCAAGCTGTTCAGTCGAGCTAAAAGGGTATAATATTTATAGAAAAGATAGACATGATTCCTATGGTGGTGTAGCTATAATAATTCATAAATCTATTCTAGCCTACTCAAGTATAATAAATAGTAATAATCCTGGTATAGAGGTAGTTAAAGTAAATCTAGTAAACTGTAATAAATTAAAATCTGTTATATCCCTTTACTGTCCGTCTTCAGTACGCACGTGTACATCAGATTGGGATCAAATATTTTCACAAGTTCCGAAAAACTCTTTAATAGCAGGTGATTTTAATAGTCATCATTCAAACTGGTCGATCAAATATGATATAAGAGGTAATCAGTTATTAGACTCTTCATTAGAAAATGGGTTTATTTCACTTAACAATGGTGACGCAACAAGAATTAAATTATGTAATGGGATCTTGCAACAAACCTCTCCAGATATCACATTTGCATCGTCAGATATAGCTATTAAGCTTAATTGGAAGGTATTTAACGAAAATTTAGGGAGCGATCATCTTATTATAAAAATCGTTATGAATTATCATGATTCTTTACATACTATTAAAAAGCGTAACTTCAAAAAAGCTAATTGGTCGGCATACCGCCTTTCTCTCGAAAAAGTTTTAGGTAGTTGTAACACTGAACTAAATTTTAATGGAGAGAAAGAAATTCAATCTCATTATGATTATTTTATTGATCACATGAATTGTGCCGCTGATAAATATATTCCAATTATTAACATAAACCGTTCACCAAAAGATAAATTTAAGCCTAAAAATTATTGGAGCCCAGTCCTATCCAGGGCAGTTGCAGAGCGTAGATTAGCGCTTAGTAAATTTCGTAGAAACCCAACTCCCGATAACCTAACAAAACTAAATAAAAAAGTTGAGGAAGCTCAGTCATTGATTAAAGAAGCAAAAGCAATTAGTTGGCATAATTTTTGTAAGAGTTTAGATACTTCAACATCAGTTACAGATATGTGGCGAAAAATGCGATGGATTAGAGGTATAAAATCAAATAAACACAATGTTCCATTATATACAAAGACATAGCTCTTGTGTTCATTAACTCCTGACTCAGTATTAAATGCCCCTCCTACCTTAACATCAATTAATACCATCCTCGAGAAAGATTTTACGTTAAACGAATTAATTAAAAGTATTAAAAAATCTGATACCGCACCTGGATATGACGGGATCTCTTATTCTATGATTTTTAACCTTGGGGATAACTGTATGTTACTTTTGTTACGCATATTTAATAGTATTTTTCATCATGGATATGTACCACGACAATGGAGAGATATATTAGTTCTTCCTATTCCTAAACCTGGGAACAATGTAACGACAGAATACAACCTTAGACCGATTTCGCTTATGTCATGTATGTCTAAGGTTATGCATAATATGTTAAATAAACGTTTAGAATGGTTTATAGGAAAAAATAAAATTTTATCTTTTCAAACAACAGGATTTAGAAAATCTCATTCGTGCTTAGACTCCCTAGTTAGACTAGTAACGTATATACAAATAGGCTTTTCTCAAAATATTCCTACATTAGGCCTCTTTTTAGACATAGAAAATGCTTATAATAACGTTTTGATTTATACAATGATTAAAACTTTTGATAATTTGAACCTAGGTAAAAAAATTTGTAGTTACTTCTGGTCTTTTCTGAGCCAAAGACATCTTATGATAAGGAGTGATATCGAAGAAAATTTCATAACACGATGGACAGATAAGGGATTGGCTCAGGGTGATCCCATTTCACCTCTATTGTTTAACTTGGTTACTTATGAAATTTGTCATAAAATTAAAAATGTTTATGTTAGTCAATATGCTGATGATTTTGTTTTTTATATAAGACATAAAGATCTAACACTTTGTCGGGATAATATGCAAGTTGCAGTTAATTCTATGGTATCCTTATGTGCACAATTGGGTTTGGAATTATCACCCAGTAAATCAAAGTATTGTATCTTTAGTAGAGGACATAGAAAACAACAAATACAATTAATAATAAACTCATCTGTAATAGAATTAGCGGATAGTGTGAAATACTTAGGTATGGTTTTAGACAGGTCGCTTTTATGGAAAAATCATTTAAATGAAACTGTAAGAAAAGTTTCCAAATTTTTAAACGTATTAAGGGTATTATCAGGTCGTACTTGGGGTGTCCATCCTATACATTTAAGGAATATATACACCTCACTCATACGAAGTAGACTAGACTATGGATGCATATTATATGATAATAGTGCAAAGACACATGTAACGAAATTAGATAAAATACAGAATCAAGCTTTAAGGATAATTGGTGGTTTCATAAAGAGCTCACCAATAAATGTTATGGAGAGTGAAATATGTATACCGCCCCTGTATTTAAGAAGATGTTTTCTTGCTTATAAATATTGTTTAAAAGCACAGTCCTGGAAAAATAATCACACAATTTTGCTGTTAAAAGAATTTACAAATTTATGTAACATTGCCTACTGGGTTAGAAAAAAAAAAACCTCTATTAATAATTACTTATAATGAAATTCAGGAAAAAAACTTTCACTTACATTCAAGCTACACCCTTCAGATATTCTCTTTAGATATTTGGACTACATATATAAATATAAATAATATAATTAAAATTAAATTTAAATTGCTGTGTTGGACCAAAAGAGGCACTTAACCTAAATACTCTTAAATATGATATAACAAAAGAGCTCGCGGAATCATATAGTGGATGGACACAAATTTATACAGATGGTTCCAAAACTATAAATGGTCAGAGCGCAGCATATTATGAAGCATTTACACATTGCGTTGGATTATACAAGGTACAAACTAAAGTATGTATAATGACTTTGGAACTATTTGCAATTTTGGAAGCTATTAAGCATAGTATTAGATCAATGCACCAAAATATTGTTATTTTAACAGATAGCAAGAGTGCTCTCCAGCATCTGGCTCGATGTGCTTCTGGGAACAGAGGACTTTCGATAGCCTGTGCAATTTTTCAAGAGATTTTGAAAATTCAAGATACTGAGATAAAGTTAAAATTGCAATGGGTCCCGTCTCATATAGGTTTAGTAGGAAACGAGAAAGCTGACCGTTTAGCGAAGCTGGCTTTAGTAGAAGGTATAGAAATAAGCATTCCATTGTATTATTCAGAAGTATTAGGTCAATGTAAGAGTATTTGTCGTGACATGTGGAAAGAATATTTTGATTTAGTATCTAAGGAGAAGGGAATTTGGTATCGAACCATTCAGTGTCAGCCTCCACCTATTCCCTGGTTTAAACAAATGAACATGGACCGTAATTCTGTCGTTACAATGTTAAGGTTAAGGTCTGGACACATTCCGTCAAGAAAGTTTGGATATCTCATGAAAACTACAGATTCTACTTTATGTATCAAATGTAACAGGATTGATGATGTCCATCATTTCTTGATGGAATGTTCAATTAATTACAACAATAGGATAACACTTGTTACTAAGTTCAATATTAATATCTGGAATGTAGGTGCATACCACAGCATTCTGGCAGATCCAACATCAGACCCTGCCAGAATGCTGTGCAATTCTTTTAAATTTAGTTAATAATGTATTAATATTTTTTTTTTCTAGTTGTATTTTAAAGTATTATATAAGTATCATAAGTATTAAGATTAATATTAAGATTAGTTACGATGGGACTGGCATGTCTTTTAAGACAAAAGTGCTTTAAAAAATAAAGAGAGAAAAAAAAAAGAAAAAAAAAAAGCTTTTTTTTTTATTCCATCGACCATTTCTAATTTCTTTACGATTTTATCTTATGCTTTTTATACAGACTTTTTCCGCTAATAAAAACAATGGAGTCGCATTTATCTTCTTTTTTTTACGTTATGAATAAATGTTATATGCACTTTTTCACTCACACCTAAAGAACTTAAGTAACGTGGGCGGAGCCGCGGGCACCAGCTAATATTCATATAAAGTCAAAGAATTTTCTTCTTCTTAATCACAAATACTGAATACACTTTGTTCCGATACTCAGTACGTGAATAAATAATACGATAACTAACGAGTTGTTATAATAATCCTTTGAATAAAAAATATAGCCCGTTTCTATTCAATACGTAAACATGAAAAAGTAAAAAAAAAACTGATGGAGTAGGATGGAGCGTGCAGCTGAAGTGCGCATATTCGGTCTTTGAGAATGGGAAAAATATTTTCGATATTAATGATGAGGTTCTGTATGATTATGTATTTTGTTTATGATTTCACGTAAGTATTTTATATTTTTTATGAAGTTACTTCTTTTAAATATCTTTGTAATTGTAGTAAAATCGCTAAAAAGCAATATATATTGTTAACAATATTTTAGGCACACATCTGGCGGCGCCTTAAGATATTATGCGCCTACATCCGGTAGGACCGTATCTCACCTGCCACATGTCACATTGCATGGAATGACTATATAAGGCTCTGCAGAGTTAACACGGGGACAATTGAGTTCTATCTACTAAAGTAAATGTTCCTGATATAATAAAATGGTGACGTGATGATACATAGTGAGAGTGTTTAATAATAATATAGCGACAGTATTTAACAATATCTATTATAAGTAACCTTGTACTAATCGACTATGTGACCTCAGATAATGATCACATCTACATACACTAAGCCTTTGAAAAACCACTTTTACGTGAGAAAGAACTTGAGAATGCTTTTTCAGACGAAAACCTAAAAATACTCGACCACCATACTATGGTTTCATTCATCACAATGTTTTCCTTTGTCGATACTTGTTTACCCGACTAAGTAATATTAAAAACAACGTAATATTAATAAAGGATATATATAGGTAAAATAAAAAGTTTCAATAGTAGACAACTTCTTTAATAACTCTGTTCATTTTACTTTCATCTTTCAGAAAAATAATGGAAATATCAATGAATATGTAAGTAAGATATTACAAGTAAATGAACAATAGAAAAAAACATGTAGAAAATAGTGTTTATTAAAAGCTACCACATTCGATCTCACATGTTTCCTGTTTATGAATAAGATAACTCATTTACAGTTTGCAAATGTTAAAGTACCGCCCTATACTATACTCAAAATAAAATTAATATGTCAATTTGTAATGTCATAATAACAATTTTTTACTAAACACATATAAAACATATATACAGTACCTATACCAAAAATACAATTTTTAAAATATTTGTCTGTCTGTCCATCTGTCTGTTTATTCCGGGTAATCTCTGGGACGGCTGGACGGATTTTGACGGGACTTTTTTTGGTAGATAGCTGAAATTACACCGCGTAACTTAGGCACCTTTTCATTTTCGAAAATAATTAGGGCTCGCGCAAAAAATTAAAACTAATAAAAATTGGGATAGTTTACGGGATTGTTCTTGAATTTTGAGAAATATGTTTACTTGATCTTAGTAGGAACTACATTCTGCAAAAATAATAAGTATTCCATATAAAAAAATTAAAACGTAGTGAAGATTATATAAAACTGCCCAGTCGCGAGAACACAGCTAGTTTTCAATAAAACATAATTTATAACACACGGAACCCTGAAATATCGGACCGATTTTAAGTCGTTCCCATTCCGACGTCGATACGCCTTTAGCGCATACGTACGTATACAGCGCGTATTGTTGTAATGTAAAGTGTGTTCTTACTCCGCAAAACAAACAACACTATTTGTTCCCGCCGGTTTGTTAATCCTGATGTACGGGATTTTTTGTGAAACTCACTCGAGGTCTTGCTTGTATATTTTCGATTAGTATTAAAACAGTTTTTTTTTTGGATGGATTAATCGAAATTTACATCGAAGTCACTGCCTGAACACACCTATTGGTATTTGGCGACAGGTTTTCTAACTCGACGGTGGTAGCTACCCATACGGAAATTATTTTAAAATGGCCTACCACCATGCAATGATTTTCTCACGATGTTTTCCTTCACCGAAAGCTCATGCTGATTTTAGAGTCGGATAGGTAGCTTTGAACCCGGGTCCATTGACACGAAATTTTTTTTTTATTGTAATTTGTAAGTTTTGCAAAGTTTTGTTTTTTTATATACTGACGTTCCGTGATTCGCTCTGGGCTTCAGCTGAAAATCAGCGCTGAGTATCTCTTGGTACTTCAGCATATGCTGAGCTGGAGACCCTTTCATCTAATGAGATTTTGGTTGGTGGGTGACACATAGTTACCCTATTATGTGATTTTTTTTGGTATCATTTCTTCATTATTATTATTACTATTTTCTATTTTTTTCAGTATGTGTTTTGTATCTCATTTGTGAATAAAGATTTTCTTTCTTTTCTTTCTTTCTTTCTTTCTAAATCCGACCGCACATCCAATTCAACCATCATCGGTTTAACAAGGTATAACAGACTGTATTTATAATATATGTGTGGAGCTAGGTAGCAATATTTAATTCTAAAATAATTACAAAGAAAATAATTAGAGATCCGGTGTAAAAAAAATTAAAACTCGTGAAACTGTGAACAAAATACGATTCAATAGAGAGGACCACCGGTCACATAACATAATAACATAAGCTCACGCCTGTTATCCCCGAAGGATGAGGATGTAGAATCGTTCAAAGAAAATAAATCTTTGTTGTCGTTAATATATATAATTTAATTGTCTGTTTGCAATATCACAGTAACATTTTTTTACTAAATACATATGAATGTATATACTATACCTATACCAAAAATGCAATATTTAAATTTGATGTCTGTGCTGTTTGTTCCGGGTAATCTCCGTAACGGCTGGACCTATTTGGACGGAACTTTTATGATAGATAGCTGAAGTTATTCAGCGTAACTTAGGCTTTAAGTGTAACTTAACTTTATTTTTTGTGAAAATAATTAGGGGTCCGAGTGCCCGAGTAAAAAAATGAAAACTTATAAAAATTTAAATAAAATTCGATTCAATGCAAAGTTTTACAAAGAGGGTTTTGAATTTGTGAGAAATATTTTTGCTTAATGAAAGTAGAAATTAAAAAAAAATGGAAAATAATTAAGATTCCGTATATAAAAAAATTAAGAACTAAACAGTGAAAAAATATATGAAACGCGGGTGCAGCCGCAGGCACACGGCTAGTCTTAGATAAAGTAATTAATGAGCAGAGACATTACCGTAGATGTAACTTTAAAAATCGAATCACAATTGTCATTAGTCAAAAAGATGACACAGTGACGTCAAAGTGACATCATCTCTACGCCATTTTATTATATTAATGGCACCGATCTCATGTAAAGCGAGATTTTAAATAGCAATAAATCATTTTTCACGTCATTATTTTAAATTTTACATTTAATGTGTAAAAAATGACATTATTTATTTCCATATATGTACGTTAATTTATTTTTTTTTTCATTTTCTTTAAATAAATGTTTAAGTTGAAAAATAAATAAAAAAAAACTACTTTTAAAAATTATCTACGCTTCTTAAAACGTGAACTATTTTAATACTAAGAAATCAAGTTACTGCAAAATACCTAGTATAAAAATCATAAACATTTTATAACACCCCAAAAAGTAATAATTCATCTATCTATAAATAAAATTGGAGTGTCTGTTTGTAATGTCAATTTTTTTTACTACATACGATACATATACGATGTCTATACCTAAACTAAAAAAATTTGTAATATTTTTGTCTGTCTGTTTGCTCCGGATAATCTCCGGAACAATGGGACCGATTTTAACGGAACTTTTTTTGTCACATAGCTGAAGTTACTCCTCGTAACTTAAGCCGCTTTAATTTTTTGAAAATATTGGGGATCCGCGTAAAAAAATTAAAACCCATGAAATTGTAAATAGACTCTGATTGAATCTACAGTTTTACTAGTACGTGAATCTGTGATAAAAATCAGTGCTTAATGTTAATAGTAAAAATAAAATGGGAAATAATTAGGGTTCTTTATAAAAAATATATATTTCGCATTGAAAAATATATGAAACGCGACCGCAGTCGCGGACAAAATAGCTAGTATTTAATATATAGGTAAATTAGCGCCGACATCCACGTGATAATTATCATATTCTATTCTGTCGCAAACGATAGCGATCAGATTTTTATTGCGCGTCAATAATTATGTCTATAGATACCGTTCGTTTTCCCTGCTTTATGTTATCGACTACATACGACATTATCTAACAAACGTTATATCGTTGAAATATACTTAACGAGTGCAAAAAATATTTCATTTAGGTATTAAAATTCTATTTTATTTCCAAGATAATAAATATGAATACATTTCTCATGGCAACAACATTTCCTAAAAGATAAATTTGATTCGTCATAGAGAATTAATTAAATCGATAATGTAAACGATATGTCCAATGTTTTCAAACTGACTGATGATATTGAACTGCGGGACCTTGACTGATTTACTTGGACTTTGTAGCACGTACTTCTAGCACTCAATCAAGAAATAGTAGGTAACGCAAGGATACCAAGATTGGTCCTAAACAAACCCTACAATTTGAGAAAAAAAAGAAACAATTTCCTTTGCAGAACCTATGTACTTTACATGATAGGTACAAGTGATGTATCGAGTACGTGATGTAAAGTTTGTGGCATGTGTTGCTAATACATGAAATGTAGTGTACCATGTGCTTCGTTAGTGTGTGATTATGTCAAAAGCTTCAACAGACCCGGGTTAAAATACATCTTGGGCTGGGAACGGATATTTCACAATTTTCAATATTTTTTCTCTATGTCGCATATTAGCTGTGTACCAGAGGCTCCACACGCGTTTTTCCTGTTCTACATAGCGTTAATTTATTTTTTGGAAAGTTATAATGTTGCCTCGATGGCGCAGTTGTATCACGGAACAACTGTCGTTCTGAGGTCTCAGGTTCGATTCCCGGGTCGGGTCAAGTGATATTGGGTTTTTCTATAACCCGTATCTAGTTCCCTATATCCTAGTATCTTCCCGGAGTCTGGAATTTGTGCCCAATATAGCGACAGACTCACCCCCTATCAGATCTGGGACGGAACTAAGCTCAGCGAAATGTGGGTGGTGTCGTTCGCTATTTCGCCTCTGCCTAACCCTTCGAGGATAACAGGCGTGAGCTTATGTTATGTTATGATGTCTACATCGCGCTATGGTTGTGTTGCCTTTCATTATACATATGTTTCGAAACAAATTTTATTTTGAGCACTAACCCGGCGTTTACGCCAGCTTTCCATAACATAAATAACATAAGCTCATGCCTGTTATCCCCAAAGGGTTAAGCAGAGGTGAAATAGCAAACTACATCACCCACATTTCGCCGAGCTTAGTTCCGTCCCAGATCTGATAGGGGGTGAGTCTGTCGCCATATTGGGCACAAATTCCAGACTCCGGGAAGATACTGAGTAGAAAAACCCAATACCACTTGACCCGACCCGGGGATCGAACCCGAGACCTCAGAACGGTAGTCGCACCGTAATACAACTGCGCCACCGAGGCAGTTTTTCATCGCATTCCTATTGTCTAATTTTTATTGGTAATCGACATATTAATTACATTTGAGTATAGATGGACAATAACTCACATACCACCTACGGAATATCAGCCTTTCCAAAGAATACATTTGTTAATGCAGATAAATTAAATGATAATGATACTAATGTCTGGCAGTGACAAGTTACTCAGAATAGATTTTGATTTAGTTTTAAATATTATGAAAATGTATTCCGATCGGTAACTTTATTAAATTCTGTTGATAGTTGTGAAGTTTCTTGCTCGCCGTAGGCGCAAAGATGGCAGCGGTAAAGAGAGCAAGTTAGATAATGTTCGATTTTATTGTATTACAGAAGGGATGTTGTAGAATTGTTACTATAACGGAAAGTAGTTTACAATAAAGTGGTTATAAGAATTATGACCAAAATAAAGCATGTGTAACATTTTTTCACAATTTTATCCGATACTCGTAATTTCGGTTCTCGTATGTAAAATTGTTTCGCAAAAACGAATGAAATTAAAGATTAAATTTCATACATGCTTGGGCATGTTTCTCGGGACATATTATTATCTGGTCGTTCACTGTCTACTAAATTCAAATCATAAACTATTCAACATTCAATATCATTACTTCAGTGACCTTGAGTAAAGAAAAATTGCATTTTTATATTTTATTTCTTAGCTTCGCTTGGATATATTCTATTCTTAACAATTATACGTTCAATTTTGAAAATATTCAATGGTTTATTTTTTAGTTTTGGAAAGAATTCTAATAAGATTGAGCATTATCTTAAACAGGTTTTAATGTCCAAAGGTTATTATAGGATGGATCATTACGTGAACGATAGTGATGTCTGGAAATGAGATCCCTCTCTGTCCTTACGCTATAACCGTTCATTATGTTTAATTATACTTAAAAGACATTAAAAATAACCAGATGGAGTTTCTTGACTGGACTGTTTTCCGAATCCCGGTGGTAGTTTTTTTGATGTTCATAAGCGCTTTCACAGGGCCCTAACTGAATAAATAATTTTTGATTTTGTTTTTGAAATGAGTTAATTTTTTTCTGTCGACTTCTTTCACTATCATCTTCATAATTCATTTTCTTTTACATTTAATGCAATTTGATTTGTTGTATTAAAACCTGACGTGAGAACGTGTGTACGATAAAAAAAATATTCGGAAGATGAAACATACCACCATAGTGACACGTTAATGCATCTGGTTTCCAGGGATCATCAAGTGTATACAGGAATATAGGCCAGTATGATAATGCCGACTGTCGATATATTCTCAGACATTGGCGGCCAACATCGCACTGAGACTGTGCTTTATTTACCATGAGTTGAAGTTCGTTAAGTCGTTTTGCACTGCATGTATGTTTAAAAAATAGGCAGCCAGGAGGACTGCCGACAGAGTCGAAAACTCGAAACTTTGGAAAACCCGTTATTAAATGTGTAAATTTCATAATTTGTTAATTGTAATTCTTAACATAACCTAACATATAACATTCGTCGTACGTTTTGATATAGTTTATTCATAATCAAAATATAAATGGGCTGCGTCAGTATACTTTTTATTATTTATCTCTGAGCGCATTCTTATACTTGATATACTGTAGAATGTTGACGGATGACGTCATAGCTTTGGTAACGCGGATCTATACTTTTTCCCCCTACTGAAAATAGCTTAACTTAAAATCGGTTCAGTGATTATGGAATTGTAAGGCAATTAACTCAGAGACAGACAGAGTGAAACTGCCTTTTATAATAAGAAAAGTTAAGCAAATATACTCAAGAAGTAAATTATAAATAATAATCGGAAAGTTATAATTGTGTTTGTCTGTAGTTACTTACTTCCATATAATATAATATTTCGCTTTGGTTTAATTAATGCATTTACATAATATCATTGAAATTTATGTGTACCAATACCACTGGAACTAATTAGATTCATGACAGGTCTAGTGGACAAAGGTTTGTGCATGCTAACCTTATTAACAAACCACGTAGTTTTTGTTAATAACAGAATTACAATTGTGCTGTATTCAAATGTTTTTAAACGTACAATTCTAATAGAAATATAAGCAGATTTTTTAACATCATATATAATATTAGGTTTAGGGTAAAAGATTCTTCGCATTCTATAGGAAAACTCAATAGATTTTTGTCTAAAGTTTATTTTACATTTAATTACACTATATATATGCCGCTTTGTTCGATACCTTTTAGCCATTTGTAGCTAGTACTATGAAGCATTTGCTGTAGAAACTGTAGACTTCTGATAAAAAAAACGTGACAAGTAGTTTTGGCAGTCCTCTCTTGATGTTCACCTGACACTGTTTTTTTGTAATAAAAACTTACAATATATCAAATTTCGTCATTAGATTCACTCATTTTGACATAAATAAAAACAAATGAAAACTAGTTAATAACAACATTTTACTTATATCTTTTTTTTTTAAATGTAACCTTTTTAATGTCATCAAAACCAGCCAGATACAAGTATATACATACTATATTATTCGAAAAGACTTTTTCCCGACCTATTGTACTCTTCCATTCAAATTTGACAATACTCTACCTATTTATACTAGACCTATAGAAGGGATTACGTGAAGTTATATATTTCAGAAACAATTTTGTGGTTTGGTTCCGTGTAACTTGGCCATAGCGACTTAATCGAAATTCCGGAAGCTTACCCTTTACATCTCTTGGTATTTGTATTAAAGGGGGGATTATCTGATTTGTAATTATTTACTTGAATGTTAGAATTCACTTTTCAATTATTTATCTCAATGGTACGTCCGTACGTGTATTTAGTCAAATATTTATTTTAATAGTGCTTTAACCAAAATTACACTTGAGCTTTAGTGTCGATATGATCCAGGATGGTAAATACACTAAGTAGGGGTACTTGACATGTTTCTCAAGTGATTGTGCCGGAACGCACTTATAGATGTTTAGTGTCATATTTTCAAAATTGACTGTGGAAGCTACCTATCGAGGCAGTCATTATTAGATGCCTTACCACCATGCTGTGGTTTCTTCAGATATTTTCCTTTACCGAAAGCTCATTGTAGAGTTGAGTTCGAACCTACGCCCATAGATACGGAATCCGATTTCACTACTAACTAAATCATCATAGCTTAACCCCTTGAGCACTAACCTGGCGTTTACGCCAGCTTTCCATTGTTATCCTATTGTCTCATTTTTATGGGTACTTGACACATTAATAACGCATTATGCGTGATCTCTACGAAAATTTGTCACCAAGTGTATAAAGCTACACTACATAATTACCCAACATCAGGTCAAATGCTAAATCGGTTGAAGATAGTTAATTGTCCCTAAATATTAAATATCTGTACATACTTCTGTTTTATCCGTGGTTAATTAATTGCCAAATTGTCTTCGTCGTTACTTCACTAACTTCAAATTACACACCAGTATAATAATATTTCATTTAATATCAACATTTAAATTATTAACTCAGTTCACGAAGCTGATATTCAACAATTTGGGTAGTTCGACAACAATACCTATGTATATGTTATAAAAAAAGTTCATTCAAACGATTTTGCTTTATTTCAAATAACTACTAGATTTATTGATAAACGTTGTCTGTCCATTCGAAGAGTAGAATCACAGTGAAACAAACGATACGGCAACACAGCGGCTCTTGTTCATTTTGTATCTGTGCACCTTTTATTTTTCATTGCATCTCGCCTTCGCCACTCCAGGAGTGACGGAGGTAGAGGCGGGTGTGATTTAGGCCACTAAAACCAGCGTACATTAATGAAAATACCTAATTCTATAGTCACCTAAATTTTGTAGTTACATTTTTAACCTGTATAAATTATTTCATACAGCCTATTCCAAGAACAAAAGTTTGTTGGTCCATATAATTTTATTTTTAAGGCAAATTCAAACGTAAACAATAAATCTACTTCTGCATCTTAGAAAGTAACCTCTGATATCTAAACTAATAAATAAAATTGGAGTGTCTGTTTGTAATGTCATTTTTTTTTACTGAGTAGATATGAATGTATATACCCACCATAACTATACCAAAATACAATTTTTAAAATGATTATCTGATTGTTCCGGCTAATCTCCGGAACGGCTAATCGGATTTTCACGAGACTTTTTTTGGTATATAACTGAAGTTACTCCGGGTAATTTTAATATTCAAAAATAATTAAGGTTCCACGTAAAAAAATTAAAACTCATATAAAAATGAATAAAATCTGATTCAATGCACAGTTTTACGGACAAGTGCTTGAATTTATGAGAAAAATATTTACTTTTTCTAAGTACCAAAATTTTTTTAGGAAGATAATTTGGGTTCCGAATAATAAAAATTAAAACGCAGTGATGAACATATAAAACGCGGGTGTAGCCGCGGGCGCAAATCTAGTACAGAATATATATTGTAATGAAGTATACTTTCCTTAGTTTTGAATTTGCCGCGTATCTCATACTCTCTCATTATTGTTTTTAATAAAGTGAGAATGATAAATGATGATTGTTGTTTCACAGAGAAACATATTTTGTTTATCTTATAACCCTAATAATAATAATTGTCTTATAAAACGACAATTACGAGTTTATTATTTTCACTTTCTTTACAGTAACTATTTATAATGTATAAACTATTTATATTTTGCTGTACTTCGTTCTTTAATACTTCAGTTCTACTATTCAACATCACTAATCTTTAATTAAAAATAATAATGACGCGCGGAGCATGAGAAGCACGCGAAATTTAAAACAAATATTCTATCAAGTCGCTTATTCTATAGACATACCCAAAGAGATCGCTGTCGTGTTGACGATACTCGTTCCCGGGGCAATGATAAGCGAAATAAATGAGATATCTCCGTGCCAGGACAACGTCGATACCGGCAGCGAATGAATTCCTTCTGCGAATAATTGTACCTTTCTGGCCGGTTTTTGTTCCAAACTCGAGGTTTATGAGTGTAAAAATTTGTGAGTACAGTATCAAAGTTACACAGACACAATCTACAATGTTGTTACTTTTTTATATTTGTCAGAGAATATAGAGTTTTCGAGGATAGGTTATTTTTTAGTAGCGCAAAGAACAAAATACTCTGATAGACTTTTTACAGATTGTTAATCCTTTTTAAAGTTCGATGTTATTTATTAACAACTATTATAATTAAGAAGACATGCAATATTGAACCGCCATACTCGTAGTCCTCGCTCATAGGCGAAATGAGGTGAGGCGTAAACTAGATTATATTTCCGGAACATCTTAAAAATAAAATGTTATTTATAACTTTGGTAACTATATCAAAACGTGTGTTTTTTTTGCGTAAGAATGAAATAATGTTTTTTTCTCATTTGACAAATAATTTGTGAACTGACGAACTTAGTACCACATGGCATTTTCTTCGAGCTACCGAGAATACGGAAATAATATATTATACAAAATTGAAAATGAAGAAAAAAATAACTTTTTATTTAAATATATACATACATAAATATACATATAAGTTCCGTGTACGTAAATATAATAAAATTGCGTACATTAGTCATTTGCCGGCATAGGCCGAGTCTGGTCGTTGTACCTGAAGTCAGCTTATATGATTAAACTAATTAAGACAGAAATAATTTAATTACGGAGCCAATAGTGCCACTCGTATTTCTGCCGCAAAGTGGTTATTGAGCGCGTTGCTGTGTACGAGTCTGAAGGGTGTTGTTAGCAGTATGCCGATGCCCAAGAAGCATTTCATCTCATTCTCTAAATATAACAAGATATTGTTAACCTGTTCCGTGTGGTGCCGGCTTAAGAATGGTACCACCCCATATCTAACCATTGGTGTTGTAAAAGACTACTAAGGGATACACCAGGGAATGGGCAGCAGCATCCTCTGAAAATCACAAACACCTACTACGATCGCCAACCCGCCTGCCAATTCCTTGTGACCTATTGCCTGGGGGTCAATTCCCCCCTTATCTTTGGGGGAGACCAAGTCCAGCGGTGGACGCCTTTACGATTGGATGGATGGATGGATTGTTAACGTAAGTTAAAATTGTGTGAATTCAATAACAAAAAACTATAGTAGGTAATAAAAACACCTGATAAATGTCTCACCTAATTGTTATGAACCGCCATTATTTAAATATCTAAACACTTTTTAGTTAAATGCAATTAAGCATTAAATTACATTACATAGTATAAAATATAACATATTTCTCGTTTGAACCTTAAAGCATTTTTAAAGCGATGTTTTTTTTGCACGCTGTAGGCTCAGGGCTTTGACCACAATCTTACCTGATTTCAAGTGACTTTGCGGTCCAGGACGGTAAACAAACTACATGGTTCTCAATTGATGCTGTCGGAGCACAGCTATTGGTATTTGGGGACAGGTTTTCAAACTTGAGGGTGGTAGCTAGGTAGCTACCAGGTGGGTATTATTAGAAAATGCCCTACTACCATGCCGGTTATTTTAACGCTCGTGAATATCTAAAACTTACACGCAACCAAAACCTTTTGGGGTTTCGTGTTTCTGTAAGTCAAGCCTATGGCTAGTTTAACAATGCTCAAGATATTACAGGTTTCCTTGAGATAAATGTTCCATGCGACAAGACTGCCGACTCCATTCCGGATGCACGAAACGGAGCCATCTTGAGCAGACACAATAAACTAACTAAAGCTTTCAGGGTCTTATTGTACCCGCGTTTTGCGCCGTTATCTTAGGACTCTTTTGCATTCTTCCAGACAGTCTATATACACATACGTGGTCAAAATTATTGCGTATTGCAATAGCAAAATATTTGATAAGTTTTTTAACTCATAGTACGTGTGCAAAGAACATGAATCAACACAATTAAATTAATCCAAGTAATTATAAAACTTAATGTAATGTAGTCTAAGTGATCGATCATATAGTTTTAATAATATTATTAATTGGCGTCATCAATGAGACAACATAATATTAGTTGGAAAATGTCTTCAATCACTGTTGTTTAACTTCGAAAATAGATTATAAAAGTAATCGATGATTTTGTATTGAAACTAATTTAATTGTTTTCAATGTATAGTTAAATAGCTGTGCTCGTGGCTTCGTTTGAATATAGAAATTTCTTTTATTGATAATAATTATGTATTTTTAGGGTTTTAGTTCAATTATCGTGAGAAAAGGCGCTGTTGAATTTCGACTTAATTCGATCCTCATAACTTCTTGAGTATATTGCGTAACATAACAAAAGATTTAGTATGTATACATTTAGTAATAAAACCTGAACAGAAAATATGTAAATCATGTCAAATCTAGGTCTAGTCAATTACATTAACATATAGAACCTAACGTTTAAATCTAAAAGTAGCATCCATAAATTAATAATAACAATTGTAGCATGCCAGTAATACGAGTACTCACAAATTGATATTTGAGTATTTATAAGGTCAAGTGTGTATAACGGAAATATTTATATTTTCAAAAATCACCATATTTTATTGTTTTTTTTATATGCACTACAATATCGACTATCACGATGTAGGGCAAATTTTGCGCAGTTTTATCACGTAGCGACTTAAGCCGAGGTTCGTTTCATTTTTGTGACCTTGTGCTGGTTACCATTCCTAGCCTGAGCGCCTTAAGCGCTCATCTCAAGGTTCGGTGAAGCTGTTAAGGCCCTTCTGGTCAACAACGTAAATCAGTTAAAAGAAACACCATATGTAGCTTAAGATGGTAACAAGCTAAACCTAGATGTACCGGCTCACAAATAATGATACTGGAAACAATGTTTACTCTACATATACATTGATCGAGAGAATGTCTCACCACAATACGATTGACTTTGATCGCTTTTATATAACAACTCCTTAAAAAAAAGTTACATATTTTCAAAAAACTCAATATAAAAGAATTTGTGGTATATCGAATGTTCGAGGTTGAATTAAATCGAAATTACTGCTTGTAGGTACACCAGTAAATAGCATTACCTTAGGGACGTGACGTGTCTAACGAAAGAAAACCGAAGGGTTGCCCGAATACGATGTAATTCAATAAGAATGGTCGACACTCCCCGCGGGCCGATATCCCACAGTCATAGCGGGCAAATTGATGAGATTCGTAGTCAAGATTCCCTAAAAGTTAGACGGGAAATTAAGTTTCGCCAAACTTTTGACTTGTTCCAATGCGGCCGACCCTTATCTTGCTCACGTGAAGGGAAACGATTTTATTTATTTATTTAAATAGCTCCATGGTATCTCGCGTTGGGGCAATAGAAAAAAGTATAATGTAACTTATGGTAAATTCAAAAAATTGGAAATTTATAAAATTTTATTACATAATTTTAGTTCAAGAGACATTCATTTGTTTTTTTTTTTTTTTCCTTTTTTAATTAATTGAGAACATTTTCATACCAAATTTCAATATAATTATTATTAAAAGTTTGAAGTAAATAAATAAGCTACACAAAAAAGAAAAGAAAAAATGTCAAAATATCTTGAGCTGTTTTAGTTTTGCCTATTACATATACACTAACTGTGCCCGCGACTTCCTTCGTATAACAAAATAATTAAATAAACATTATCCATTGGACCAAATTGTGAATCTTAACCATTTTCGAATCCTTAGAAATATACACAAAAAATTTCATTAAAATCGGATCAGCCGTTTAGGAGGAGTTTTAGTCACATACACACGCACAGAAGATTTATATCATGTATGACAAATTTAACAGTTTAAGCAAAAATAATATCAGAATTTTTCGTAGATGACTATTTTTGGATTCCATGGACCCTTTCTCGTTATTTTTTTTTTCAATTTACTCCTACGTACATTTTTGTAGCTAATAAAAACAAAGATCTCATTTTTCTTCATTTATTTGCTTTTTTAGGTTACGTATAAATGAAATGTTATAAAAATGCAATTTTTCACTCACACCTAAAGAAAATACGAAACGCGGGCGGTGCCGCGGGCACCAGCTAGTATTTTTTGTTTTTTCTTATGTAGTCCCTTTACATCTCAGACATAATCCGAGTTTTGTTTACTTTTTTGTGGCATTCCCCTATTTTTTTGTGTCTTTATTGTTTTCATCTTATTTCTATTTTACAATCTTATCCTATTTCTTATCTATGTGTTCCTATTGCATTGTGGTTATGTCAAATCTTTATATTTATTTAAATCCTATTTCTAATTTACAATTCCTATTTTATTTCTTTTCTCTTGTTCTATCTATTACATTTGTTATGTCGGATCTTTATTTATTCATAATTCTTGTCATTTATTTTTTATATAATTATTTCTAATTTTACATTTTAATCTAATTTTTTTTATTATGCTGGTATTTAATATAGACGTTATTTAATTCAACTTAGCATTAAATATCAAACGAACTACTCGGCATTTTATGGATACACCGTCCGGGTGGCCAGTCATCCGTGTGGCAGGGATCTTAACGCCGAGCAGATCCAAGGACCTGTGACACAGGTGTAGGTGTAATGGAACCCTTCCTGACCTACGTCAACACTCACCTTCACTGGTAGTATTTCTCTCCCTGCCTAGATAAACTTGGTAGGAGCCTGCTAGTACAGCTAGATAGGCCGAGGACTTTGTGAAGATTATAGAGAGGTTTTGCTGAGTTACCTCTCGCTCCCACTTCTACCTCATGTAAATTTACCATTTTTTTTAGTAATTTGTTTATTACATCGTACTATTTATTGATTTTCATTACGTGGTATTTCGGTATATTAATTTCCCCTGTTACAAAAATCTGTTAGAAAAAAAAAAAATTTTTTAAATTAAAAACAAAACCGACTTCAAAAGAATAAACTATAAACATGCAGTAAACAAGTCAATAAATAATTAATTTATTAATCTGCTTCGTTAGTTTTGGAGTCGGTGCCAGTTAGAGTTTACCAATGTACTCATTCACAAATGGAAATAACTGCCTAAACTTTATCACAATTACGTAAAAAACTTTTTAATTAAAAACAAAATCGACTATATATATATACAGATGTAAAATACAGACGAATTGATAAACTCCTCCTTTTTAAAGTCGGTTGAAGAAGGAATATATTCCGTAAATTTATTTGTAATTAGCTGTTTTCATTGCGTAATATAGTTTTTAATTGTTTTATACGAAGCCTTAATTATTTTCCAATTTTCTTTTTTAATACTTACATTAAGTAAATATATTTCTAACAAATTCAAATATATGTATCGTATATACTACATTCCGACCTATTTAGTAAAAAAAACAACATGCCTACATTTAACTAAAATTATACATGTATTATCTATAATTATATATGTTAAACTGTATTACTTAGATAGAGCCGGATGAAATTTAAGCGAAGTAATCAGCTGTTTTAGCCTTCAAAGCGAATTTCTTAACGTTAAGGGGCTGATTGCGTAATCATCAATGAACGATATTTTTACACTTTAAAATTTTCTTATTTTCGTTGGCATTGGGGGTATGTAGATACGTGTATATTTTTAATTACTAATTTAAAAAAAAAACTGTATTGAAAAAAATATTGAAATGAGATAAGCGATATGTATTTTGTCAACAGCTTCCAATTGTGATTGTTTGTTTGTTTTAAAAACAACAAAAAAAAACAAATCACATTCAATATGAAATAACCCAATCCGGTCCAACTGATGAGCCATAAAAGGGGGGAACTTAATTTAGAAAATAAACGTTTGATCTTCATTGGGTCTATATAAATTTTATAATAATACTTTCGAGTTTAATGAAATATTGCTAGAGATTAGCTGAGTAAATAACGTTCATAATTAAAGGGCTCTTTGTTTAGACAGATAATTGAGAACGATAATACGACATGAAAGAGAGAAAATTGAAATAAATTAGCGAAATTCCGTGAAGTATTCGAAGGGTTAGGCTGGCACGTGAAGTGGGATGCGGCGGGGGTGGGGGGTTGGTATATCTATCAGAAAGCGTAACGTTAACTTTATATTGTTCCCGTGACCTTCTAAACTTTAGGGATTCGTATTTAAATGGCGTTGAAAGGGATGCTAAAAGTTTATTTTGTACACTGGATTTATTTTATTATAATATATATTCGAATTTATACGGATTATAATCTTCAACGTTCCTTACTTTATATAAAAGGCATTGTCTATCTGTCTAGTTGTCCATTATAGTATACGCGAGCGGCACCGCGGAATATGGCTAGTTTTAATATTTACTATTCCACGATAAAAAGAACGGGACGATCACAGTTACAAATTAAAGTTAAAAGTTAAAAGTCTTTACTAAATGATAATCAAATGCATATTTAATAATGTATATTTTAAAGAATTAAATTCAAAAACCTGTACATAATATCATCGTAGTTGACTGAATGATAAGAAAAATCTTTCTTTATTTATTATAAGTAACTTTTCAAAATCTATTAATTTAAATAAACATAATTTTTACTAGCAAAGATGAGGCACATCTTGAGGAGTTCTTAACGTGTCACACTGAGTTTTAAGTTTAAGACAAAGAAAAATGATCTCTCGTCCCGCAAGTAAATAACTTGATTTGCCGTTTGTTGCCCCGTACAGCGACGGAGTGAAGGGGATTTATCCAGAGTCCGACTTAATGGTGAGACGGCGCCAAGACCGCTCCCAGGTGCAATCTCTGTAACTATTGTAAGGAATAGAAATTTATAGACCGGAGCTTGTAACATCTGACAAAGTTTTATTATTTACACCGGACCGCAACATCGTCCATTTTTGTACTATAAAAACTGACTTCAATTAAAAAAATAGGAGATGCATATACAATTGATATAATATTCCAAACGATTTTTGAGCAATGATATTTCAAGAGTTTGCAACAACAAAGGGACAGAAACTGGCACTTTCCACATTGGATTAAACAATTTTAATTCTTCATCATATTTGACAGTATTAACTATTCTTAAAGAGGTTTAAGTAAATAACTGCAATATAAACATATTTGTCATAATATCCGTAAATACAAAAATGTATATAAGCGCATCGAAATATTTACTAAGTATTTTCTATATTGTGATATTCAATGTGATGATGGAACTGAATTTTCAAAGTATCAATAATACTGCTCAGATGAAAGTAAAGTACATATAAAATATATGTTTGCTTTGAGATTTTTAAAGCGACAATAATAAAGGGTTATAAAAAAGACAATTTGAAATTAATAAAGTTACGCGACGGTGTATAAGACAGTCGACTTCGGTCGAAGCACGTCAATTGTTGAATTTGGAATGCAAATTCGAGACTTGACGTCGGAACTACAGTGTATACGGTACGGTTAGGAACCGACGTACTATTCGTTACAGGGGCATAAAGCGATCTCGCTTCGGAGACTCGGTTCTCATGATAAATACGGTACTATGTATAATAATTGTAATCTGTCCAATATGATAATGTTAATTCCATTGTTATCATTTGTTTACGGTAAATCTGTGCAGGTGCGCCATCGATATCAGTGCGACGTGACGTAGCCACGCATTGTTGCCATTTCCGCTTTTGAGTAAGTGGTAAATTAATACTCCAGAAGCCTCCCACCCTATAAGTTTCTAAGAGAGTCTGCTACGCTGATAGGGCTAGGTCAGGTTGGCGAGCCTCCTGCGGGAGGCGGGCGAAGAGGTGGGGTTGAGTAGTGTGTACACTCCCCATCCCCACCGGGCCATTGCACGACGAGGCCCGGCGGGTTCGCTGCAGGGGGCGACGCGGTGCTTGCGAAAGCCACCCCGTGTCGCCCCCATCCCAAATGCAGCGGACGGCCCCGGGGGGTTTTAGTGGGTATTTCCGGGCGACTCTCGCCCGGGTGAGTCCCACACTGCACGGAGCTCGTCACTCCGTGCCCCTTATCTAGTGTACTGGGGGACTTTGATCCCCTAAGTACAATAGATAAGGGTAGTGCGTAAATGCATTTCCCCCCGTCAAAAAAAAAAAAAAAAAAAGGTCAGGTTGGCGAACACCGCCGCTGTGTAAGCCCCCACATACGCCTCCGCGCTTTCGCATCAAGGCAGTGCGTAAATACAATTCTCTCAAATTAAAAGAAAAGGTTGGCGAGCACCGGCTTCATCAACGTATTCAGCAAGAACTTTGAGTTGCTTAAATATGCTGGCCTCCAATTCTGGATTGTCTTTTTCCGTATACCAACGTAATCCACTGTTTTCTCTCTTGGTAACGCTATAATAGTAAATATTTTCATACCATATAATATAGATCCACCACGGCCACACACGCATTTTTTTTTTAAATAAATGAATTATTATATAAAGTAGGAGCCCTCGAAAATGAGAAAAAAAATCGATGTTTATTGTCGTAAACGTAGCATACATAAAGTTATTAAGTTAATTCATATTAAGTAATAATAGTTAGTTTACGATTGAAAAATGAATTAAAATCGACCCAGTTTTGGAGATACCTATTCCGTTGTACAGCTAAAACGACGATATATATACATATGCTATTTGAATTTATTTATTTTTATATGACGTATATGATTATATAATGTTATAAAGAACAATCTCTTCTTTAATCATAGATATATACTTTAGCTAAGTTTGGGTATAGATTTTCTTAAATTACATAAATTATATCACAATAAAGTGGAAGAATAAATAACAAAAAGTGTACGTCATACAATATTTTACTAAACGATTTAAACTGTAAAGAATTATAAAAAATTAATGAGATGTAATTTATATAACTATGACACAGGTATTCGAAACTGAAGATTACAGCTCAGAAATAAATGACATATATAACGTGATTATTCCGTGTAAATATTTTTATTATAATTTCTTAATTTACTTGGTAAATAATCCACCTATTTATTTGATTATATATAATAAACATCGAGTCTTCTAAAACGACTAAATATGTCAATTAGCCATAAAAATGAGACAATAGGAAAACAATGAAAAGCTGGCGTAAACGCCAGGTTAGTGCTACAGGGGTTAATTACAATGAACTAGATAAGATTTCTGAAGAGTAGATCACTTTTTAATATTATGAAGCGATGATGGCGCCAACCGACGCGGGTTTGATCCCACCCATCCAACCCTAAAATCGGTGAAGGAAAACATCGTGAGGAAACTATAGCATAGTGGTAGGGCATTTTCTAATAATGCCCACCTGGGTAGCTACTGCCTTCAAGTTTGAAAACCTGTCGCCAAATACCAATAGGTGTGTTCCGGCAGCATCACTTGAGAAGTAGTATTTAGGCTTAGTGTGTTTAACATCCTGGACAACATAAGTCGTATGCAATATTATCACAGTGATACGTCAGTTGGCTTCCGTGTCTCGAATTTAAATGTCGAGAATAACAGAATGTGCAGAAAAATACGTGTCATGGTTGTCGTTTGGTTGCTACACAGTTTCGTTCAAATCCATGCAGTTTTATTTAAACTGTTACCAATATTCGGTAAATGTATTTGTAAATTTAAATTTTAATTCTTAAACATTTTATAGCTTACATTTTTTTTTAATTTATACATGATTGTCAAAATTTCTTTAATTTGCAGCAGATACAAATTTATTTAATGTTTGTACTGTGGTAGATGATGATTAGATGAGTTTATTACGGATCTTAGTCAAACTTGGCTGCATGGTCTACAGTGCTTTTGCTTTTTCCTTGGAAAGGAATAAATGGAACAAAAGAGTTTTTGGCGGGATCTAAGTCTGTAATGTTGCGGTTGTTTTCTTTAATTAATTAAATTTGATATTCTACCCTACATCATGCAATTTTGATGGCGTTTTATGCGATAAAGTGCAGTTATTGTGTACAAGCCAAAGTCATTATAGAAAATAATGTATTTATTTTGAGGTGCCGCACAAAGGTCCATGGAAAGTTCTAGCAGGATGAGCCACAGTTTTGCTGGAGCTTCGTAACGCTGATACAAGATTGAAAAAAACCTTACCTGCATGAAATTGGCACTAATTGTTTGAACACAAATTGCCTTTATCTAAGAAGAAAAAATGGAACAAAATAAATAATCGCTGAGGAGTTTGGCGATAGCTTAGTGTATCATGTAGTTCTTGATCCTATATTATTTGACTTTGGAAGTATTTTGAGTGATATAGTTTGGCTGTTATGCAGAAGTGAAGTATATTGGTTACTATTTCTATGAAGGTTCTGTTTGAGTATTTGTAATTTATAGTATTATATTCAAATGAAAAATATCATGGCTGTAATTGCTTTATTCAATTTTGAACTTGAAGTGTTTTAACTTGATTTACTCATTGTCATTTTTAAATGCGAGCGATAGCACTGACGCATTTAGTATAATTTTCCTGTTTATGTATGCAATTGACTTAGCAATATCAAATACGTAATGTCAGAGCTACGTCAGTAAACTGCTGTATGGTAAAGTCGTCTTTGTACTGCATCGATGTAGTTCATTGAATACGTTGCTAAACTAATGATCAACAAAATTATTTACTATGAGTAAATTCTCGTAACTAACACTTATTTGTCTAGTGTGTACGACGCATCGATAAACGAAAATCTATAATTTACCTACGTATCCATTAACAAAAAAATTACAACTTATTCTACAAATAAAGACAGTATATATTTTCTTAACGGCTATCTTATAAATTAAACTGGTGGAGGGTTAGTCTGGAAGCCAATTCAGGGCTCTGATGATGATGGCCTCTCTATTCGCGATCCCGGAAAGATCCCGTGATGCTAGTCGTAAAAGTGCGTCCGTCTTGATGTGATCACTTTCAGGATTTTTTATTTCTATTCATCTTATTCCGAGGAATGTGTGATCAAGAAGTAATGGGCATAGTGCGAGAAATATTTATTAAGTTCGCATAGATCTATCAACAAGATGTAATTTTTTTTGTATAAACATCATAGCTATTGAGGAATGAAACGTTTTCTAGATGTGAGATCAGTTTTATCCGCATAATTATTATTTTTGGACTGAATTCACTATTAACTTTATAACTTTATCATAAATTACTTAATGCAATAAAACACATTTTAAAATCTGGCTATAATTGTGCGTCTATAATTTAAGATTTTTAAATGTCAATCGGTTCTGTAGTGCTCAAGTTATATATTGGATATGTCGCAAATAGAGATGACAAAAATAGACACTTGACAAAAATCACAACTAGTAACCAAGCAGCTTCATGAATGCAAGAGATCGGATCCGCTCCCGTCTCGGAGATTTATTTATCACCAGACAAACCACACATAGCAATAGAAGGCTTTGATCAAATCACTTACTTCTTTAAATTAATAGTTCCAGATAGTGATTTTTTTACGTTTACTGTTTCATCATTAAATAGAAACAGACTTTGGTAGTAACTTTATTATTAAAGACAAATGAAATTCGAGTGAGTCAACAATCCGCGTAAACTTCAAATAAACCGTACGTACAAATACGACAAGGTAAATATTTTTCTAACACACACACTCACACAAATATGGACTCTATAAAAGAACTAATAACAGTAAGAGACGATAAAAATATCACTGTATTGGACGAGATCCAACTGGAATTGTGCAGGGTTTGCTTTGCTTTCGGTGGGGTACTTATATGCAAATATATAGGTAGGTAGGTACGTAGTCCATCCGGTACGTTGAATTTCAAAGTTGTAGTTATCACGTTGATATTATTTTGCACCCGTAAACTCAAAGGAAGTTTCTGTTCTACAATAAAAGAAAGACTATTGTTATTGTAAGTTATTATTATAAATAATAATATTATTAGACCGACATTATTAGAAAATGCCACTACGATATGGTTTCCTCTCGATGTTTTTCTTCACCGAAAGCTTCAAGCTCTTTATAGAGTTTGGTAAAGATGGGTTCGAGCCTACATCCAACGATGCGGAATCCGTCTTATTACCAACTGAGCCATCATTGATTCAATGAGTAAGGAGGTTGCCAGTTGAAAAAAAATATGATCAAAAGCGAGAAACTTATAAGTATTTGAATTTTATCCTAGAGAGTGCATCCTATACAGAGATATAACGTAACGTCTTTCATAAAAGTTGTGGATAATATTCGTTTTGCGAGTAAGGGTTAGTTAGAGTACCCCTTTCCCCAACTCCCACCGAAAAACTTAAACGGTCGTTTTGTATCTCAGAACTTTATTACTCGAATGACACATTTTTACACTGTATTTCTGTATTAAATTTAATTATTTTACTTAGTATGATGTTTTCAATAGATTAAGCTCCAATCACTCTATTAGGGGAGAAGGTGGTATTTTTAACCGACTTAAAAAAGAAGGAGGTTATCAATTCGTCTGTATATTCTTTTTTTATATGTTTGTTATGCGATTTTTCCGTCAATTGTAAACAGATTTGCAATTTTTTTTTAATCGGAAGGGTACACTCTCGAGGTGTTCCCATTTCCACCAAATCAGGAACTGACCAGTGGAACTCAGGGAAGTCGAGAAAAACCCTCGACTATTATAGACATACGTGTCTCATATATTCGTTTCAAAAGTTATCATGTAGGCTTCACAGATAGAGCTAAAAGTACATACTAAAAAGTAGAAAAAAACTTTTTTTAAATACAAACAAAACCGACTACAAAAGAATAATCTATATAAAATGCTCTAAAAAGTAAATAAATCATTGCTTTATTTATATGCTTATGTTTACTTCAATATATCCTTTGTTTTAATAGTTTAATAGTTTTGGAGTCGATGCCAATGAACTCATTTATGAATGAAAATAATTGCCTAAACTTTATTACAACTACATGTAAGCTAAATAAAGATGTAGGGTAGGGTGATTGTAAAGAACAATGAATCAAAACTGAATATAAGTAGCGACGTACATTTACACCACTTTGCTATCCATAAGCTGGCACCGATCTCAAAATTATTAATGATAAATGATATATTGAAAATAAGCATATTAATAACGTAATTAATTGTTTACTTTTTAGTGAATTGTTATAGTTACTTCTTTTGGAGTCGGTTTTGTTTATAATTAAAAAAAGTTTTCTTTTTCCTTTAAAAAAAAAAAATGTTTTCTTATATACTATGTGAAATTTTATTAAGTTAATTTTTTTTTTAAATATATTTGTTGTTATTGTTTTTTAAGCCACATGCATGCCGTGGTCACTTATATTGTAACAGTATTGTTATTTTATTATAATGTAATTTTGTTATTTAATGCTATATATGTTAGTGATATAAAATAAATAAATGTAACACGCACCGATTACATTCTTTAATCAATATCTGGATCGATTATGATATGATAAGTCCAACGAAACCTTTGAGCGTCAATTCCGTGAACTATTTATTAAAAGATACTGTCAAGCAGGCTTATCTGATTTTATGTGGTAAATAAAGTGCACATTTGTATATCTAATTTTATAACTAACATCGAATAAGATTTTAGTCTTGAGGTAAGATAGTGATAACATAACATAACATAAGCTCACAGCTATAATCCCCCGAAATATTAGAGAGAGGCGAAATAGCGAACTACACCATTTACATTACGCCGAGCTTAGTTCCGTCACAGATGTGACAGTGGGTGACCCTATCGCCATATCGGGCACAAATTCAAGACTCCGGGATGATATTGAGTAGAAAAACCCAATATCACTAGACCCGACCCGGGGATCGAACCCGAGACCGCAGAACGACAGTCATACCGTAATACAACTGCGCCACCGAAGCAGTTATAGGTTACTGATAGGTTGGGCTCTAAAACGGGTTGTTTAGAACAGAGATAGTTACTGCCTCTTTTCTGCAGAAAAAAACGTGGTATTAGTATAATAAGGTACTACAATTGCACAGTTCATACCAGTAAAAAAAAATATAATACATACGTACATATCATCATGCCTTTGCTCCAATGGGGGTAGGCAGAAACTACGTCCTTCCACTTGCTACGACCTTGGCATACCTCTTTCGCTTCTTATACTTTAATGAGAGCTTTTATACATACTCATCGGTTATGGGAACTTCATCTGTCCTTTATTTAAGACGTGCTCGATTAGGTAGAGATATGTTCGCCTAGGTCGACCCTTACCGACGTGCCCTGTCACCCTCCCCTTGAACCTTGATTTACATCTATCAATCGCTCTATGTGCCCGAAGCAACTATTTATTCTATTTTCTATCTTGGTCACTACATCCTCTACCATACCACAGCGTTCTCTTATCATACTATTCCTGACTTTTTTTTTGTCAATCAGCCTGTACTTTCAGCTATAATTCTCAGACTATCTCCACAGCGTTAATCTTACTTTCATGGTTCTTGGATCTCTTCTATGACCAGAGTTCTGAGTATAAGCAGTTATTATTTTCATGACCTGTTTCCAATTCATTTGGTGTGGACGCAGTATGTTTTCTTCTTCCATTTGTAGCTATCAGCCGTCATTTATTTCTTTTTGTTTCATATTATTCCTTCCACACTCCATTTACATTTTCTTTGGCCTTCCTCTACTATTCCATCCTTCCACATTCATATTCATTACTATTTTCTTTCTCTTGCTTTCTCTCTTTTCATAATATATTTATGCAACGACAAACGATTTCCTTTCAACTTTTGCTACTAATGGCGCTTCTTAAACATCCTCTAAAATATTGTTTCTATTCTATTCTTTATCAATTCTTGTTACATCACACATCGAACATTCGCATCTCAGCTATATGCAATCGTTTCTCATCCAACTTCTTACTAGCCTATCATTCTGTTCCGTTAAATATGATAGGTCATATAACGGATTTATATATCCTGTGTATAAACAGTATAACTAAAATTATATACGCTAAAAGTTCATTGTTATTTACAGTTATCTAAGTTAAGTTATGTACAATGCATTGGAAAGATATATTACTAATAATTTATGCCTAAACCTAAACAATAGTAATTGATTTAATTTTATCGTATTTATGATTATTACATATATGCACTTCCTTATTTATGTCTGGAACGTAAGTTTATAAAAATAAAAAGTTAATCCCTGAATCTAATCTGCACGTTGTCCTTCAAAATATTTTCCCAGACATGATTATATATTATTAACTGAACATTACTTTTCATGGTAGATACCAATAAGTACCATATCTTTACTTAATTAAATATACTTGTTATCTATAATAATAATAAATGTCTAGACAAGTCTGACAGACTTTTTGGTGGAATTTTGTAAAATGAATGATTTTTGAGGGATTTTTATTTGTGATTTCATGAAGGAAACAAACAGAATATTCAACTAGAAAGCATAATAAAGTCAAAAATAGAATATTGACAGCCAAAATTCCATAGAAAATGTCAGTAAAATTTTACCCACGAATTTTTAAAGCTCGAATGAACGCAATCTATTTTATACATGAAAATAACATTTAAAATGATAGCAATATTATTTCCTAAAAGAAGTGCAACCCAGATAAATGTTTATCGAACTGTTTATTTTATGTATTCGGTAAGACATTCATAAATTACGGTATAATACATAAAGTACATATAACGTGAAATTCCACTGCTATCTTTATATATATATATATATATATATATATATATATATATATATATATATATATATATATATATATATATATATATATATATATATATATATATATATATATATATATATATATATATATATATTCTGTGCATGTGTATGTGACTAAACTCCTCCTAAACGGCTGAACCGGTTTTAATGATATTTTTTGTGTCTATTCCCGAGGATTCGAAAATGGTTTAGATTCATAATTCGGTCCAATGGATAATGTTTATTTAATTATTTCTTTATATATGAAACGCGAACGAAGTCGCTGGCACAGCTAGTAAAGATATAATCATAGAGGAGTTAAATAAAATAAATAATAAAGCCCTTATTTCTTTATTACACACTTAAATCTATTATTTTTTCAATAAAAAAAAATTCTTAAGTTACGGGCCCTTGCGGGTATAGACCTCCTCCAATTATTTCTATTTTTCTTTATTATATGCTTTCTTTCTGTCACCCTTTCCCAGGTTTTCTTCTTATTTCATCATCCCAACGCTCTTTAAGTCGTCCTCTTTCTCTATATCCGCTTGGGCCTGTCCATTTCGTGGTCCTTTGTGTCCATCTCTCATCTGTCATTCTGGCCGCGTGACCAGTCCATCTCCACTTCAGTCTTAATGCATGTTGTAAAAAGCGTGTATAACATTAGTTTTTTAAGTATATCTTTACTTTTGTGATTTTCATTACCATAGACGAGTTAGTGAACATAAATTATATACAAATGAAAATCGATCCGTTTGAAGAATGGTAACAAATTGTATTATTGGCTGAGTTCGTGGACGTCTTTGGTTACAATATTTGCATTCTATAACAAATTTGAGGTACCTAGGACTATAATTGAGTATAAAATTACAAACAGGATAGTCAGTAAGTACTTATTATTTTAAGTGGCTATTTAATTAAAAGGCTATTTTATCATGCCAACAATTATTTACTGAATTATTTTTAATATCATAATTATTGTAAAAGAACCAGCTAGTGTTATTTTGTTTATCGACTTAATTGTATACGTCTTCCTTGCGATTATACTCGTATATATATATTACTTCACCTAATAAAAATCATAGTAAAATCTGTTCAGAGGAAACATTTACAATTCAAAAAAGGATCATGCAAATGAGTTCATTGGAAGGACAGACGACAATGTTTCCGTTTACCATATGTAGGTATAATTTTGATTAATTACCAAAAGGGTAGATTTTAAAGAATCTGGTAGATATGTAGCAATTTCTGAAAGAATGCGAATGGCTTTTTAGACCACTACCTAAAAAACATGACGGCAATAACCGAAGAGTTAAAACTGTAGTCAGTCTACACCGTTTTTATGACAGTTCAAACGGACTCTGTTCCGAGGATCTAAAAGGGGTATGGAAGTTAATTAGGGATACGAGATTAGTGATTGATAGATTATGGAGTAAACATCTTAAGCTGAAGCAAATCGAAAACAAAACAATATATATTAAGCTTACGATAAAACAGTAGCATTTGCCAAGAGTTTATTAACGCCATCCCTTACTATTTATATTAATCACATTAAAGCCAGCCCGCATTGGACTGTATCCAATGCAACATCGTACGCAAATGTGCCGGTGCATTTCATAGCGAACACGCGAATCGTGATTAACAGTAACAATGCTGTAGGCAACGGTTCAAGATATTATATTTGAACACAGGATTTCCTTGCGATATTTTGCGTTAAACATGTAAACCGTATTCCCTTGCCAAAACTGTTAAACTTAAGCAAAGTGTTAACTAATAACAGTTATCTGTATAATATCACGTGCCAGATGCAAAAAGGGCGTATCATATTAGTTGTATAGGGCTTTATGACATAAGGGTTTATATCAAACGTAACATTGTTCCTATATTTTTGAAATGAAAACTTCATTAACGGCGTTGAACAATTCTCGGTAGGGGAAAAACTTATAGATTCGCGTTACCAATGCTATAACGTCAGCCGTCATTATGCTACAGTATGTCAAGTATAAGATGGCGTGCTGGCTCTCAGAGATAAATAATAAAATTTATACTTACGCAGCATATCGTATGTTTTGATTATGAATAAACTATATGATATACTATAGATATAAAAACCACACAAATTTTAAATGTTATGTTATGTTATGTTAATAATTTTCAAAGTTTGATCTTTTCACAGTCTTCATGGCTAGCTAGTTTTTAGTTATTATAAAAGCTATACTTATTTCTAATGAGAAGTGTAATTATTTTTGAAATACAAAGTAATATTTAAAAATAAAAGAAATCTAAATCTACTTTTACACGATTTTACGGTTTACATTATTTATTTCACTAGAATAATATATTTATTTCATGTACACCTGACAATTGCCGGAAGAATTGATAAACTTAAGTGGCAGTGGTCTGGGCACATTGCTAGTAAAACCAATGCTCGGTAGGGCCAGCGGGTTCTCAAATGGCTATCACGCACCGGAAGATATAGCATGGGCAGCCACCCCCCCCCCCCCACAAAGTGGACTGACGATCTGGTGAAAGTGGCGGGAGTCCGCTGGATGCAGGTGGCGCAAACCGGTCGCCGTAGAGATCTTTGAGGGAGATCTATTTCAAGCAGTGGACGTCTTTCAGATGGACACCTGACATATTATTTGCACACAACGCACGCTTGACAATATACTGACCGATTCAGATTTAGGTACAAAAAGAGATATTCAAACGGGCAGAATTGTTTCGACGCCTTTATCGGGCAATATAAGATTTTTGTCGATATCGTGTTCCCATACTGAAATATCGCTATGTTGATCTTTTACACTCTTAGGAGTTTTGACTAGATTTTTTGTGTCGCACTAAAATAAGCCATTATACATCAATCATTTTCGGATTGAAGTTCTGCCGTTTTTTATTTAAAATGACCCTTTAATAGTTAAGTGTAAAAATTTTAATTATTTTATTCTAAAAAGACTTAAAACATAAAACACATACATTTTCAGGCGCAGTGTAAATAAAATATAAACTGAATGTAAAACTTGTCATCAGAAATATTATTATGTAAAAATATTTGTTTATCGTAAACAGACTCAATTAAGAGAATTTTTTTAAAACCTTTATTAAACATTAAAATATCTTTCAATTTACATTTGAGTTTCAATTATCATTTCAGCAACTATTATCATAATACACAATATATTGCCATCTCGCTGTTTTTATTGAGATATAAAATCACTCTACGAAATGTCTCGTAAATGGAAAAAAAATTAGCAATTTCCCAAAAATCAGCTTTTTAGAGTTAGATCAGTCTATTGTTAAGATTGCGATATATAAATAACTACTTACAAATAAATAATTATAGTTATTGAAATACGTACACAATAAAATAAAAAAATAACGTATGTTTTATTATGTATGAGTACGATGTATGATTTTATGGATGCTTATATGCGCGTGTTCAGCTTATCCTAATATGCTATGTGGGTGAAATAATATTAGAAGCGATGAGGGTTTAGTGGTAGCATGATCGCGTGAAGGATTTATGGACTTAGGTTCGAGTCTATAATAAGACATAGCTTTTAATGAAGGAAAACATAGTAGTGAAATTACAGCAAAGTGGTAGTGTATTTTCTTTATGTCTACGTTTGGCGCGTTTACGTCAAAGCGCTTAGCCTAGACAATATTATAATAAAAAAAATACATAATTTAGTTTGAGACATGTCACTTTATTATCGTTAAATATATATTGCAATGTAAGTAAAGCTTTGATAAACTCAAGTGCAAATGTACTGTTCTCTGTAACGCGTGCAACTTGCATATCGCATTAATCCAAATACATTACTGTTGTTTATTCAGCACCCGCAGACTGTGTGGATATACTGCCGTACCAGATATGCCTCGAAGAAACGGGGGTTGGACCGCCCTATCTTATCAACGTTTATTAATCCATGTTCTAAGTATAATAGATATACAATTATACTGTAGGCAAGATAATACGGCAATTAACAATTAGGTATTTTAACAATAAAAAAATATCAGTTAATCTTTTTGTTTTCAATTATTATATGTCACCTGGCGCCTCAACTTTATTTCGCTTCTAGCAAAAAATAATACAAATTGCCGTATAAATACGTTTTCAAGTTCACTCACTTGTTAAAGTGAAAATGAAATTAAATGCAGTAGTTTTTAGAACATAAAAGAACCACACGAGATGGTTTATGATGAAGCTACAGACTCAGAGTAGATTCCAACTCGGCATGAATATAATCAATATGAAAACAATAATTTATTCAATTTACGCTATGAGAGCGCGCTTATGAATGTCAAAATACAATAAAGAATTTCACATTTCACGTTTTAGATAACGCAAGAATTGAATGATTTCTTTTGTAATTTGGATTCTAATAAAGACCTTTAAAAAATTATGAGTAAACATAGTTTGAAGTTAATATTGAAAAAAAGTATTATTTTCTGTTAAAATTTCATCATATTTAAAGCAGCAGGCTCCAATTCCGAACTAAATCGAGTGCATGCCTCGCGAGACGGGTACACTAGATTACATACGTATAAACACTGAGCTTCAAGCATTTGCTACAAATAAACATAGTTTGCACGCGGCTTGCAATACTGTGAAACTATGTTTCCACTTGGTATATTTGCCACACGCAAGCATTTCCGAGATTCTCATTCGTTGATTCGTATTTGATTTTGATTTAATAAATTAAAAGACATTAATATAACTATGTAACGCACTTGATAGGATTATCACAAACCCTTAAAATTTCCTTTTGATGAACTCGCTCTTTTTTTACCTTCTATTGATATTATTTGACGTTTGGAATTTGATGAAAAAAAAAGCTTGGTTATCTAAGTTGTAACAAGGGGTCCATTTCGAAGCTTACATTTATTAATATCCAACATCCATGTGGGCACAATAGGGATGAGATAATACCATCACCGGTTTCATCCAACTTTTTTCTTTTCTGTATTTATTACATTCATTACACTTACAATTAAAAAATTACATACTGCACCCAAAATGTGTTCGCACGTTTTTTTTTGCAAATCATTTCAAGCTTTTGTTAATAATACTAGAGAAACAAATATTACATTTACGCGAATTCCATACGAGCGGAGTCGCGGGGACATCTATCATGAGAGATCTATACGTCGTGTATAATACGCTGCTGGTGCGAATTATTTAATTAATTATATGTAGATTATTAACTTTTGACATACATAATATATAATTAGAGTGTTGGTCTGTACATGAGGTCCTGTCAGAATATTAATTCTCTAAGACATGTAATTTTTTTTAAAGATCTGTTTGATCTAAGACAACACGTAATTTGTAAGTTTTAAGTATCTTATATATTTTGTACATGTGGAATAAAAAAATTATGTGTTTTATTTACTTTCTATCATTTTTAGAATAAGATCCATAGAATTTTACATTTTTTTCTTGTAAAATCTGTATTCATCTCATACACATATAATTTATATTCGAACCAACGTATAATACATCAAGATTATTACATGAATTATAAAGCGGTCGTCACCCCCCGAAAGATATCAGATGAGGTGTCTCATTGGTGTCGTATATCTGCGCTGTGGAATGTCTGTCGCAGTTAGTTTATGAAGCACTTCAATTTTATTTATTCTTTTGACGTTGAATAAATTAAGGTTTCATTTATTTTTCTGTAAAGAGAGACAATTAAAAAGATCACGTCTTTTTCAGTGAAACGTAGATACTTGATATTTAAACTCTAAGACGACACATTTTGTAAAAAAAATTCAAATATATTTATGTAGTCCCAAATATTCTCTTTAAAACTTAAACCAAGGTCGATTTTGGACTATAATAGTTCTCGAGATATTAAAATAATAAAGTACGAAGTTTTGAAATATGATGTAATTTCAAATATGGCCATACCTTTTGACAAAAATAAATATTTCGTTAATTTAATCGAAATCGGAAGAGGCTGATTCCAACAATTGGTAAATGTATTATTAGTTATTTTATATGGAAAGTGTACAATAATGTTTTAATAGAAATTTAAAAACGTGGAAAAATGTACATAACATTTAAAGGCATCTCATAATTTTGGGAAAACAATTTGGAACGAAATTATTTTGGATTGTTTACGAAAATACTGTAATGGCGAAATTGATATGACATACACAATATAATACGCCTGAAGTATGATAATTCCAGTAAGCCACAATGACAGCCGACAACACGAAAACCTATTATACGTTTTGAATAATTTCACCTTCATATTTCACTTTCTGTCCTTTTTCGTAACTTCATTTCATTTGAAGTGTCCATTTGTTAAGCTTTTTTATCTTTATTTGGTTTTTTCAATTACCTTTTAGCCTTTTCCCTCTTAATTTCTAGTATCTCTTTACTTTTTCTATTTCCAATAATCTAATCAAATATGGCTTTCAGACTTAGAACTTAGAATCTAATTTCAAGGTACAATATAAAGATACATCTATATCAATATTGGTACATTAGTACCAATGTTATTTTTAAATCGGATGATGGAATTATAAGGTGAAAATTCTATAGTAGTTTAAGATACAGATTTAACTTTATCATAAACTATAGGAACATCACTTCAAGTTTTCCTTTTTTAATGGTATAATTTTAACGTTTGTCTACAATTTCATATGATCTTAAATAGTGATGTGACTGATATTAAAACGATGAAGAACTACCTCTCAAGTGATACTGCAAAATAACTTCTATAAGTAGTTTACGAGAAATGCTCGTCTTAAAATGATATATATTAACCAGACACTAGTATTATTATTACTGATCTATACTCATCTTCTATACTAATAAAATTGAAGTGTCTGTAAAAAAATACCTATAAAAAAACTTAACTTATAAAATTTTTGTCTGCTGTTTGTATGTTTTTTTCCGCCTAATCTCCGGAACGGCTGGACCGTTTTTGACTAGAAATTTCTTATTATTTTAGTTATGTTACCTTATGTTGTAATAAATAATTTTCAATTTTCGCTTTCCACCAGATAAAAGTATTGAAAAATGGGTCTTCCTGCGTTACTTCTTCTCTACCCCTACGTTTCGGCTGGGTGGTCGCGCGCTGACTGGCGGTCCCGCGGTGTAGCCTGCTGCGTTGACAGGTATTTTGTTGGACTACCTCCGTTTGGTCTTTACATTTGTTATAGCATTTACTACTTCATCGTCTTTATGTGACTTGAGTACTCCGGTTATTATTACCATAGGAACCTTGTTCGTTACATCTTCCACCTCTAGACTCCCTTTATATTTCCTTATACTATGTATTACTTTCTATTTTTGTTCCTCTGTTCTACATCCTATTATAATTTTGGCATCCCTTGCTTTTCTCACTCTCTCAAAGTCTATCTTCCCTTTTTTTGCGTTAAGCGCTTTCCTCACAGTGTCAAGAACCTGATCACCAGTCTCCAGCTCATCCGTTGATGTGATGGCTACGGAGTGCAGCGTCCGCCTCCCCGGTTTCCTCGTCCCGGCGTTGATAGACACCGCACTCGCGTAGGTCATCTTCAGCTCGTTTTGCTGTGAGACTAGGATTACTCTGAGTCTCTCCATTTCTTTCTTATTTTCCTCTATTTTAGTGGAGTATTGTTCTAGCTTGCTGAGGAATTCCTCGCTAGCTTTCTTGAATTTGTCCACCTCTTGATCGTTCCTTATGTCTTTTTTCTTTACAGTTTGCTTTTCTGACTCTTCCATCCTTCCACCTTCTTTCCTTTCCTTTTCTGATTCCTTTATTATCTCATATAATTTTTGAAGAGCTTCTGTTATTCCCAGTTTCAGCTCTGTTTTTAAGTTTCTTGAGTTTTCAAGATGGGTCTTAGCTATGACGAGGTATTTCCTCGCCTGTTATCCTGTCTTTTTCACCCTCCGGTGGTGGGTTGTGAAGGTGGCACTCATCTTGCTAGGGGAAACGCTTGTCTTTGCGGCTGAGGCGTTGGTTCGTGTGGGAGGAGTCCTTTGCATTGTATATAGTGGTGGGTATGCGCAGAGGTAGCGGCGTATCAGTTAATCGATATTTGTGATTAACTTCTTATTTCTAATTCCTGCAGAGATACTATTACTCGAAAAGGAGATAAAATAGAGGTTTAAAATCTTAAAGCTAAAGTGTATATAACAATTCTGCCAGTAATGATAATAAAAATTTGTCAATAAATTCGTTTTTTGTAATAAGTAAATTAAAATAAATTCTGTGTTTTCACTATCGTGTCTGTGTAAAGAGCAGGTGCGATAGGTGGTCAATTATTTTTAAATTATGCAACTCCTTACGAGGTCTATTTCGAGTAATTGATACTGACGTCTATGATTTATAGTCCTTTGCCGTGCCTGTGTAGCAGGCCGAGCACAATAAGCGGTCCAATTTCAAAAGAGTCACTTGCTTTAGTTATAGAGTTTTGAGTTATCTTACCGGTGTAACAGAGGGTGCGTTAACGTCGTCGAGTGTCAGTATAAACGGATAATATAATAAATTGTAAAGTCAGCTTGACTTATATCTACTTGATATATATGGTTTATATGTTTCAAAATAATGTGGGGAATGACTGCTTCATCGAGTGACTCCGCCGTGATTCACGGTGGAACTTGTACAGGAGTTCGCTCTCAGTAATTTAGCGGGAGGAGGGGAGAGTAGCAGTTGTGAAAAACCGATTTTTTTTTTTGTCCGTTGACAAGCAAATTGGTGTGTATGTCCTCAGTATGTGTTTACCACCCTGGACCACATCGTCACCGAACATCAGTTGATATTTTGGTCAAATCACTGAGTCTATTAGTTAAAAAAAACATGCAAGTTTAAGAATATTATTATATTATTCAAGTTTTTTTTATTAGAAAAACCTTATTGCTGCAGTTTCGATTTTAGAATGTAATTATATAATTTACTTTAATAAAGTTACTTTGTTTACTTGTATTTTACGAGGAAGTGAAAATGCTACCTGGATTTATATATAAAATAATAATAATTAAATTTTTCAATTTTATTTACAGGCAGACAGAAATATTTTCATCGCATTATTTTATTCCATCCATCAATTCAACCGAAAGACGTCCACTGTTGGGCATAGGTCACCCCGAAGATCTCCACGACGACCGGTCTTGAGCCTCCCGCATCCAGTGGATTCCCGCGACCTTCACCAGGTATTCGGTCCACTTTGTGCAGAGCCAATCCACGCTACGTCTTCCGGTGCGTGGTAGCCATTCGAGAACCCGTTGGCCCCATCGGGCATCGGTTCTGCGAGCAATGTGCCCAGCCCATTGCCACTTAAGTTTAGCAATTCTTCGGGCAATGCCGGTAACTTTGGCTTTTCTGCGGATCTGCTCATTCCTGATTCGTAATTTTATTACGAGGATAATAATAAACAACATTTGAACTTTACGATCTCTAAGCGAGGAAGTAAACGGAAAAAACTAATGACGTAATTGATTGATATGGAAACTATTAAAATAAATAAAATCAAATATGTAGATTGTTGTGTATTAAATTATGAAATACACAGAAATGAATGAATTATAATTTTATTTTGTGGAGCACAATGCTTGTATTATATAATATATATTTGACAATTTTGACAATTAAAAAACAAAAAACATATTCTTCTTACAGAATAAAATATAAAGAGTTTTACTACAAAATAGTTTATGTATGTTAACATAAGTTGGGCCGGCCAAATGACCCTAATAGGTAGTTATAGCATTATTTAATGGAACTAATCAGTAGGCAGAACTACAACTTGAGATACAGCTCTAGTATGCAACTTTCCATCAGCTGTTTTTACCTCTATTATTCTAACCTTTTGATCTAAACCTTGAAAAACTTTTGAAATCCTACCTATGGGCCATTTAAGGGGTGGCACATTAGGATTACGCAGCAACACCAGGATATTTTCTTTATGGTTCGGATATTCTTTACATCATTTAGTCCTTTTATTAAGCATTGATAAATATTCATTTGACCATGCTCTCCAAAAATGTTGCCGTATCTGTTCACATGATCTTCAAAGGCGAAGCCTGCTATCAGGGATCTGTATGGTATAAACTTAAATTGTATGCCTTTGACAGCAGCAAAGTTTTTAATATTATTTGAAAATTCTAAATTATTATGTAAACGGTAAAGCTCACGTAATTTGTTATTAGCTCCCTTGAATGTTGAAGCATTATCACAATATATAATAGAAGACAATCCCCTACGAGATATAAATCTTTTTAATGCTGATAGGAAAGCCTCTGTAGTTAGGTTTGAGACCATTTCTAAGTGAAGAGCCTTTGTTACAAAACAAACAAACACGGAAACATATCCTTTTGATATAACACTTCGTCTTAATGATGACTGCTTTATTTCAAAAGGACCACAGTAGTCTACACCCACTTTTTCAAAGGCTCTTACAGGAGTAACTCTATCATGAGGCAGAGAGCCCATAAGCTGCTTAGACCCTTCAGCCTTGTATCTAACGCATACAGTGCATTTATGTAGAACATTTTTTATTTCACGTATGCCATTTATAATGTGGTATTTTTGCGACAAACTAAAATATAAAATTTTTGATCCACCATGTAATAATGATAGGTGTTAATTTCTTATTATTATTCTAGTAAGATGACATTTGCTAGGCAGGATCACTGGAAACTTTTGAGCATAGGAAAGATCAGAGTTCTGTAATCTACCCCCTACACGGAGGAGACCTTCTCCATCAACAAAAGGATGCAACAATTTCAAATTTGTGTTAATTATCTTGTCATGCTTTAAAAGTTTTTTCTCTTTATGGAAATGAAAATTTTGAACAGCCTTTATTGCAATATTTAACGCGGTTTTAAATTCCTTTGCAGTAAAATTCCCAGAATTCATTACATTACGCCTGCATCTACCAATAAATAAATCTTAAAACATAACATATAATTCTTTGTATCTTATAGATACTTGAACAATTTGTAAATATTGGAAGTAAATGTTCCTCCTCATTATTTATAATGTGACCGACATTGTGAATGTGATTACAATGCATTGGAAGTTCAATAGTTGAAGTATAAAAGCTACCGTTATTTTCACATAGTAAATAATCAGGACCATGCCACCATAACTTATTTTTGTGTAAATCAATAGGTTTAGCACCTCTTGTTAATATATCAGCTGGGTTTAATATGCCAGGTGTGTGACACCATGACATACCAACCGTTTTGTTAGTGATCTCTTTCACTCTATTGCCCACATAGGGTGGTAATTTATTTAAATTAGAGTTTAACCATCCCAAAACTATTTTAGAATCTGTAAATAAGTTTATTAATCTAATATTAGGTAATACTTTAGAAATTTTAAATATAAGCTTGGATAAAAGTAAAGCACCATTTAATTCAAGTTTTGGAATAGTTAATTTAGAATTTAAAGGAGCAACCCTAGATTTAGAGCACAGCAGATATGCGTGATATTTACCAGCTATTTTAACTTGTACATAAATGCAACAGGCGTAAGCCTCTATTGAAGCATCACAATAACCATACAAAGCAGAATCATCTGCTTCCGAAAGATGCCAGTTTCGAGGAATTATAATATCTTGCATTTGTGAAATTTCATTTTGGAAATTTGACCATACCTTATTTAACGCAGCAGGTAAAGGTGTATCCCATCCTAGGTTGTATTGCCAAATTTGTTGAAGCATAATCTTTGCTCTAATTGTGATAGGCCCCGCAAATCCTAAAGGGTCATAAAATCTACTAATTGAGCTCAAAACACTTCTTTTTGTTGGTATCTCAGGAGAAATTACAACACTCCCATTCATTTTGAAAACATCATCTCTAGTGTCATATACTAACCCTAAAGTTTTAATTACAGATTTATCTATGTTCAGATCACATTGAGAAAAACCTAATTTATCCTTGGGAATATCTGCTAGCAATTCAGTATTATTGGAACACCATTTATGTAGCTGGAAACTACCTAGACTCATTAACTGAACCAGTTCATTCTTTAATTGTACTGCCGATTCATTACTGGACGTCCCGCACAATATGTCATCAATATAGCTTGATGACAAGATAGCTTGACTTGCTAGAGGAAATGCATGCTCATGCCTTCTAGCTAATTCAATTAAACATCTTGTTGCTAGAAAAGCCGAACTCTTAAGCCCATACGTTACTGTTTGAAGCTGCAAGCACTGTAGTGGTTGCTTTGGATTATCCCTCCACAATATATTTTGTAATACCCTATGTTGTGGGTGTATATTTATTTGACGATACATATGTCTAACATCACATATTAAAACATAATTAAAAGTACGAAGTTGAATGAAAATATCAAACAGTTGTTTTTGTACTACTGGTCCATTACACTGTATATCATTTAAACTAGGATAATCATGACCTTTGGCACTACCATCAAACACTACACGTAGCTTATTTCTAAGCTTATCATGGCGTATAACTGCATGATGTGGCAAAAAATATAATGGTTGAACATCAGGTGATTTGTCTTCGATATTAATTAATTTTGCATGATGTAAATTTAAATATTCTTGAATAAATTGCTTATAAAGCTTATAGTACACAGGATCTTTATTAAAACGCCTTTCTAAATTATAAAAACGTTGCAAAGCTATAGCGAACGAATTTGATGTATTTATGTCACTTGAACTCATTTTAAGTGGCAACATTACCTCAAAACGATTTTTTTGTAAAGTTACTGACTCTTGAAACACCCTCTCACTGTGAGCATGTTCAGGTAATGACTCCAAGAAGACCTCTGGAACCTTTTCAGTTTCCCAAAATTTTTTAACAATGTGATCCAAATCAGTACTCTCTACTGCATGTAAACTAGTTACTACGTTACAACAAGGAAAGGAATCACCCGAGATGATGTATCCAAACTTTGTGTTGAGCATGATCGGATCAGATGGACCTCCTGAGATTTTCCCATCTTGCATCACTTTAAAGAATATATCTGCACCAAGCAGAAGATTGATCTCTGCAGGAGTGTTAAAATCATTATCAGCTAAATTTATATCTTTAGGTATAATAAAATTAGAAATATCAAATCTCTTTTGAGGTAAAGGAGTTGTAATTTCATTAACAATTGAACAAGTTGCATTAATTTTGAAATGCTGGGTTAAAGAATATATTGTAATGTTTAAAGCCTTATTTATTTTATTTACCTTATCACCTAATGTGAGTATTTGCTTTTCTTGATAAAATTCCTGAAGACCCAATTTGTCAGCTAATTTTTTTGGTGCAAAATGATATTTGACTACCCGAGTCTACCAATCCTCGGACAACAATTCTGTTGCCGTCTACATCTGACACTAATACCTTTACTGTTGGCAATAAAACCTTGGTCTGAGGAACCTTATAAGAGTGAAGACTTACCACTGAGTTTTCATTATTACCATTCACCTTGTCTTCTAAATGAAGTAAAGTATTATGAGATTTTGACTTGCAAATGTTGCACCTAAACTCATAGCGGCACTTCTGTGAATGTAAACCTAAGCATATGACACAATGCTTATTTTTATTGACATAATCAATCCTTTTTTCGATAGACATTAGGATAAATTTAGGACATTTAAATAATTTATGAGGTTCATTACAAACATCGCACCTTTTCGAAACAGATGACTGCTTGGGATCTATAAACCCTGCCAAGGATATACTCTTAGGCTTGAGTTTGCTATTAGGCATAGACATAGGACTAGCTTCTAGAGAAATTGCACGCTTATCTAAAAATTCTAATAATTCTGTTAAAGACGGCATAACAACAGCATAATCCTTTTCAGAATGAAACAGTCGAATTGTTAAAGGATCGAGTTTACGTGTAATAATACATATTAAAATAGCATCCCATGCATCAATGGGTTGTTTTTTAAAATTTTTAAGAGCTGCTAGCTGCTGTCTTACTCGTGTTGTTATTTCTCTTAATTGTTGTGCTGTTCCTCGTTGAATACATGGCATGTCTAGTAAAATACCAATATGAGTTGATATTAACAATGACAAATTACTATACCTTTTGGATAATAAATGCAAAGCAGACTCATATGACTCATTACTTAGTGGTAAACCCTCAATAATTTGTAATGCTTCTCCCTTAACTAGTGTTCGAAGATAATACAATTTTTCTATTGAGCTTAATTTAGTATCTTTATCGATGATAGCCATAAACAAGTCCATAAAAGGCTGAAAACCACTAACATCTCGTCCATCATACGGATTTATATGTATTGTTGGTAAATTTACACTTTTACTTTGATTAGATTGTACTGGACCATTATTGCTTCTGTTCTTCAATTTTGATAGCAAACTGCATAAATGAAAATAGCGATCGTCCATAGAGCTCGACTCGTCGTCCTCTTCCTCCAGGCATAAGATCTGTAGTTGAATATCCTGTAACTTGTTATATTGTTCATGCAGGCAACGCTCGCGGGCGCGAAGCTCATCTATGTCGGCAGCTTGGATCTCGCAGTCTGCTAAATAGGTTTCAAGTCTTGTTAGAAAAGACTTGCACAATCCTCGTGCAGCCCTCAACTTTTTCAATGTCTCTTGAGTAGACATTTTATTTATTTCAATAATTTACATATCAGTCATTTAACATGATTGAAATTTGACACCTCAGTGAATTACTTTTTTTTTCAGTTTAAGATGCCGCACAACTTTCACTATAGATGGCGCAGCCGTAGCGTAATGAATAGCCGTTACGTAGCGCATTCAAAATGGCTGTTTGCTAATTGCAACTTACTTGTAGATATTTGTATGAAGAAATGATGAGATTGAATAAGCGATGTATCTTGAAAATGGCTCGTTGTCATTACACACGAGCTTGTTTGCACGAAATAGCTTCAGGATCGTGAGCGGGGTTATTACTCGACGCACACGTAGTTGATGAAGTATTTTTTTTGCACGATTTTCGGCACCAAATATGTAGATTGTTGTGTATTAAATTATGAAATACACAGAAATGAATGAATTATAATTTTATTTTGTGGAGCACAATGCTTGTATTATATAATATATATTTGACAATTTTGACAATTAAAAAACAAAAAACATATTCTTCTTACAGAATAAAATATAAAGAGTTTTACTACAAAATAGTTTATGTATGTTAACAGTAATAGAATTTTACGAGTAATTCAGATGACGTATAGAAAGTGTATAGATAAGGTTTTACTTTTCGCATAACAAATTACACATTACCAGCAGCCAAAAGGGAGCACGGATTTAAAGGAAAAATAAGTTTTCGAACTCGGATGGATTATGTATTCAAATTCCAAATTTGAAATTCATAAGGAGAGCGTCCCCATATTTCTGAAACATGGTTATTTATCGAAACACGCTTAAAAGTCAGATGTCTCGTACATTTTTATAGACGATATTTTGTTCTTCGATATACGTAACGTGAGAGAGACAGCTCATGTTTAGCATAATATTATGTAGGATGTGAAACGAAAATTAAGTTTTAGTAAAAAAGATAAATAAACTAAAAAAAAAATTCACAATTTACATTTTACTGTGAATCTTCGGTTGGGTCACGGCTATTGAATTTGTTGCTAATCCTTTTGCTTCAAGAAAATAGGAACGAAAAATTGTAAAGAAAATAGTGAAGAAATTTTCGGTTGCAAATAAAACCTGCATCAGATTTCAAATGCGAAAAGTTACGTTAAAATTTGCCGTAGTAAATGTGTTTATCTTTGTTAAATGGCTATCCTTAACTCATTTTTGCTCGATAGATAAGTGTGTTAAGCGCTTATGGACAACGTGGCATACTGGTTGTACCTGTGGCTTCACTCGCTTATTATAATTTATTATTATTATTATTTATCTTCTTTTCTCTTATTATCTCTCTTCACTTCGGTAATTGTTTATCTTCACGATTATTTACTACATTATATAGTTCTTAATATGTCGATTACCCATAAAAATGAGACAATAGAAAAACAATAGAAAGCTGGCGTAAACGGCAGGTTAGTGCTTAAGGGGTTAAATATTAATTAGTTTAAGCAAAGTACTGGTGATATTTTACAGAATTTTTTATCGATTTATTTGAATGAATGAATGGCATTTTCTTTGACGTCTATTATCATTAAATAGAGACTGTGAATAGATAAAAAAGAGACAACCAAATGATTAATAAAAATAAAATTCATTTAATTTAGAAGTTATCATTTAGACCAATAAGTTTATTATTCTGCTGAGTTTGTAGAAAAATATTATACTAGACTATGTGCTAACTCACTCATAAAAAGAACTAAAAACAAACCAAACAACACAAACTTTATTTACTTACTAACTTCTAAAACAACTAAATTTAATTATCAACTCAATATATCAATTCTATTACCATTACAAAGCCGAAAGCAGGCGCAGCGAGGCGATATACGTTCAGAGACGTGGTCGGGTTAACGAAGTTTATTAGTAGACTGTATATCGCCTGTTTACTTGCCACTTAGCATAATCCCGTTTGCCTGAAAGACGCGACCTATAAGATTAATGTCTCTTTATGTATGTTTACCTGAGCAATTGAATTTATGAATACATTTCTGTAATACAATGATCTATATCAGGAATGATGTATGAGTTCCAAATTCTGCGATGATGGTTCAACGTGATTGGATTCCCCTTTAATGCATGCGAGTTCGAATTCATCTATTTAATGATGAAGCTAAGAGACAGCCGTGAAAGAAAATGTAATTAAGATACCACACAAGCTAACCTTTAAATTTGGAAATCTGTCGCAAAGTGTTGAAAAGTGTTGCGTTACTTTTACGTTACTATAACTTATAGACCTTACCATCCTGGACTACATCAAACAATTGGGGTAAACGTTATGTTTCATAATATTATTTACATTATATCTGTTTTTTTTATACGCAGCGTGGGTAGTTTTGCTTAAATAGCGATTTGATGACCTGATAAAAGTCACGGCAATCGGATGCGGGTGATGATAGACTAAGTCAGTGCAGTGCAGATCTTTGGAAAGGACTATGTCCATCATTTGGCATCTTTCGGTTAACACGATGATGACGACACGTGTAAAAATGTCACAGACCATCCCGCAGGAAACATTTTTTTCAATCATTTGGATCCTACATTACCGACTGTGTCTCAATGACCACACAAAATGTAGTATAGCAGAAATTAAGGGAATCTAGGGGATAGAAGTCAAATAAAAACTGTTCTTCTCTTTGAAATGTCATGGAAATGCAAATAAATATTTATATGAAATAAATACAATACACCACCATGCATAATAAATTAATCGATAGATCAGTCATTTTTAAAACTTACTGTACACTATGGGAAAGTATTATTTTACGAAGATAGTAGTCGTAAAAATTCTGGTTTCAAAGAAATAATGTAATGATATGGAAGACGTAGCGTGGGTAGGCCCACCACAAGATGGTACACTGGCACGGAACTCGTCACTCCGTGCCCCCTTATCTATTGTATTGGGGGACTCTGATCCCTAAAATACAATAGATAAGGGTAGTGCGTAAATGCATTTCCCCCCGTAAAAAAAGGCCCACCACAAGATAGACCGAGGACTTGCTGAAGGTAGCGGGAATCTGCTGGATGCGGGTGGCGCAAAACCGGTCGTCGTTGACATCTCTGGGGGAGACTTATGTCCAGCAGTGAAAGAATGAAGAAAGAAAGTATTTATTTGCACCACACAACACAACACAGTCAACACAACACAATAAAGAAATATTATATAATATCACTACATAATCTTTTAAAAAGAAATATACTCAAAATACAAAATGTTGTGCGGAAAAAAACAGGCTCAGCCTTAGCATTATTGATGCACTTAAACCATGGGTTTACAGCGCAGCGCTGGTATTCTGGCTGTACCCCCTAACCTGACGTCATGAACAAAACAAAGTGTTTATAATATTTATAATATACATTCCAATTATATGTACGTTATACACGTAACCATATGTCTACATACTTATAAGTACACATATGTATATATAAATCTACATACACATTTGGTTGCTGCTAGCCAGTTGAAGGAAAACTGAAGGCAAAGTCATGGTACACGTTCGAAAGTTATTTATTATTTGATTCTTATTGATTAATTTTGAGAGTGTACAGCGAAACTTATATTCTAAAAGATCCCTTCGTTAGTCGTAGGGCTTACAATAACTACGGTGGCCAATCAGAAGCATTCAGAGTGCGAGCAAGACGGGACACACGGACTTCTCACATGCGAGGTATTAAATATATGTAACTCGTGCGCCCGCGGCTCGCGCTAGTGTGCCGTAGGATGTTTGGCGAGGTCTCCACACACACATACATATAATATTAGTTACAAAACTATTGTATAGATTGCGGGGGTAATAAACACGTTAGAGATACATGGAAATGGCGATGAAACAACATTTAAGGACGAGCAGGAAAAAACTGTGAGGAAGAGAAACCAAGATTTGCATTGAAAAATCTGAATATATAAAAGGCACAGGATAATAAATAACTTGAACGTAAGATCATTGAGTTATTTTAATTAACTGTATATCTGATGTAGTAACTGAAAGTAACGTCTTTCGGTTGTATGGATAGATGGATGGAATGCAATGATTTCTTATAACAAAATATAGTAATTTGGTTCTGAGATTATTAAAAGTTCAACCTATTATATTTTTCTAGAGACCACCATCCTTGTTTAATACTTACCGCTCAATAAAACAATAAAAAAAGCATAATTTTTTTATAAAATAATAATTTAAACTCTTAAAGAAGATTGGCTTAATTACGACAATGAACAATAATTAATGGATGATAAATTCAATGTACACAATACAAATTGTTTAGACGTGCCAAAGTGAAGCGTGACTAATTAAACAGAGTGGAATTATGAAACAAATATACCGGTGGATGGATGCTTCTGCGAAATAAATTTTAAGCTCCTTAATAATAAATGAATAATATACTGTTATTATTTCATATGTGACGTATGATTATGTTTTTGTTTTTTTTCCCAATTTCAGGATAAAACCAAAGTAAATGTATGATGAAATAAAAATATACATACATTTTACAAAAGAACATGTTGAATTTTATGTCTTTGTCTTGATTAATAGTCCGATTCAAGCTATTCCAAACATTAAAAATATTTAATTCTAACATTAAATAGTAATTGATAGAAGCATTGATCTGTTTGATAGAATGAAGAAAATTGACCAGATTGTAAACCGTAGTAACAGTAGTAATTTTTTGTACGTAATAACATTTGGAACTAATGGTCCGATTTTAGATCATAGTCTACAGAAAGTAATATGGTTTTGAATTATTTCTTTTAAATTTCAATTCTACATTTGTATAAAGTCACAAAAGTTTACGAACTCAATGAATTCATAAATTACCTTCTATTTCGAGCAAAGTATGAAGTTTATTAAATTATTATATTAAGATTAATGCGCTCAGTAAATTCAAGAATTTCTATGGTGTTCTTTATCTAGACAAATTACAATTTGTTTTTAAAATAGCTGGGTTGAAAGCTTTTAAGATTGTAATCGAGTCACTTCTGGGAAAATATAGCAAGAATTTTAGCGCCCGTTAGAGAGCTTCGGAGAAGACTAAGTAGATAAAGTAATGTCTTAGGAAACAGTGAAGATGTGAATTCTCTTATGATCTTTACATCTTGCAAAAACAAGAAATTGTAATTTTTAAACTGTTATCTATTTTTGAGGATTAATTTATTTTTTATTTATTTGTTTGGCAAAAAGCGGGCATTTAATCGGTGTTGCTCAAAGGTGGTAGAGTATTATCCAACGAACTTCTTTTGTAAAATAACTCCTTCATAAATATTTACTTTACTTCATATAATTCATTAGTTACAAGTAACTAATTAGTTTTAATGTTACTTTTATAGCCAAGAAATATAATAACGATTTTTCTTACATGAAAACTTCTTTGTAACCCATGTCAAACATTCTCGTGCAGTAAATCAACAGTTAAATTGTCGTTTACTCGCCCATGAATAGGAAAGCGAATACATCTATACTATAGGCTCGGGATTTATATTTTTAAATAGGTAAACAAATTAATATATAATCGCAATTACGCCTGAATTCAAGTGACAATAAGAAATGCTTTGCTTAACAATTTATATCACTCTTGGGTTACAGCTAACTTCTAAATGTTTGATGACAGATGTATAGCTAATCAGGTGACCATTTTTGTTTTTCAACCGAAGACTCAGATTGATTGCTGAACTCGTCACTATGTTGAATGACAAAATATCTAAACAAACTATCACCCAGCTATCAACAAATTACTAGGTACAAGCATTTACTTTTTACACATTAGTGCTGAAAAATGTAAAAACTCCCGGTGAGTTAGTTCTTCATTCCTTATCAAAGTGCCCATTAAAATTGGTAAACAATTTGTTTATACAGTAAGAAATATAAATATACTTATTGATGTACTACTGTTTGTCTTATAGGAAAGTTACGAAGAACAAAACGCAAACAAACAGAATTGATTGCAAACCCATTCAATTTTTATTGTTCGAAAATAAATCTATTGAAAACAAAGTAAGAAATGTGGCGCCATTGTATTGGTTCCGCAAAATCCTTTCGGCTATTAACAACAGAATTGGAAGTGGTAAATCCTTTTGTAATAAAATTGACTATTACTGTTGGAATAAATTCGTTTTTTTGCTTGGACGATTTGAATCTATCAGTTCGTTGGTGAAATAGGTTGATCATCTCATCTATCTATCCTATGTCGAACTTGAATTCGGTTTACCGACTAATTTTTAAAGATACAATGTTTGTTTTGTTCGTTCATTCTTTGTAATCCTTTTTAGTGATAGCCGATATCTTAGCCAGAGAATGCATAACTGATTGCGGATTATTTACAGATACATTTTAAGAATACTTTATTTTAGATAAGTCTATATTTTAGGAACGCTTACACTGAAGTCAAATGTGACATGTTTCGTACACGTCTCACGATGAAGAACTACGATAGGATTTTGAAATACTTTTAGCATTTTGTTGCAAAAATATTATGAATATGATTTTTTATTTAATAACATCAAGTATTAAGATTACAAATAATGATAATAAAATGAGGTTAATATGACAATTCATCAAAATTCCTTGGCAAACCTTAATAAAAAATGTCCCGCTTAAGGCGTTTTTTTTTGCAATGATAGAAGAAGTTATTCTATCTTTAGTTATGTTCATTAATGCAAATAGAATATCATAGAAAAAATAATTGTCATTTGGTATATCTTGTAAAACATAAAAATATTTAAGTAGCTTCTTTAAAGAAATACCGTTCAGGCTATCGTCTTTCATAAAGTCAGGGATACTGTTTCCTTTAGACGTTAGTGATTCGAATAATCTTTGAACTTCGAGACTCGACAGTTCAAAGTGTAGCGTAACTCGAGAGCAAAGTATTTTGTAGGGGATAATTTTAGCAAAAAGGTATGTTATTTTAACTTCGTTAAAAATATAACGAGTACTTTTTACTCAACGGCTGTTTGATAAAATTGTCCATGTTGTTAACAAACCGGGATGATTGCATTGAAGTATATGTATGTACGTATTTACGGTTATAGACGAAACATAGATTATGGGTTTGTTATTGTTAAATTCAATTTTATTTCACATTCAATTTGTCATGAATAAATAATATGCGCACGTTGTTCAATATCAGACCAATTGTTGGGATACGAGAAGTGTTGATAAAATATCTGTACTACTGGACAACCCACGAAGAAATAGCAAAAAATATTCAAGAGAATCTTCATCATATTACGTTTTCGGATCAGGCAATGATTACACCGGCACACAAAAAAAATTAAGTAGAATGTGCATTTGACCGGACCTACCTAAGGGTACGTATTTTGGTCCGCTTAATCCGAATTCGAGGTCAGTTTGACCCCTACACCCTCGAAATTTCGAGAAAACTTCAAAAAACCGTAAAAATGATGAAAACTGGCAGGTTTAATGTAAAAAAAATGTTTTGGAACTAAACTAAGCGTGATTTTCATGTATTTCGATCCGCTGAATTGGACCAGAAAAAGTTTTTTTTATCATGAAAACTATATTTTTTCGGAATTTTGGAGGGTTTGTGTGATTTTTTTTTTACATTTAAAACGGCTCGTGGTCTCAATAAAGACTCATATTCATCACTTCGATTCATATTCAGCGGATCGAAATACATGAAAATCACGCTTAGTTTAGTTCCAAAACATTTTTTTATCATTAAAACTGCCAATTTTCAACATTTTTACGGTTTTTTGAAGTTTTCGAGAAATGTATTATTCTTTCATCTTACGCCTTGTCACATTACTTTTAACTTTTGTACTCCTGAAAGTTTTATCGTAAGAATCCTCGCTTTATTGTTTTGTTTACATCGTAATTTATTATTCTATCGAGAGAATTGTAGGCGAAACTTGAAATCAATAATTTCTTGACTACTTTAATCAGATATAAAATGAAATATTTACGTGAGTCGAAGATAGCAAAAGTGAGTTTCATAAATTTATTTTTGTGTAACTTTCAACATTATTAACGATGTTGTTAAACTGGTTAAATTTGTTACTCTTTATGTTTATGAAAACATGAGTAATTTGACAGTTTTTTTTATATTTATCAAATAAATGCATTATAATAATAAAATAAAAGAGCGATATATAATATATAAGATACAAGAGAACAGAAAAATAAAAAAAAATCTAATGCTATTGATTCTCCTCAGAATTATCCTAGTGATAAATCTTAAATGATTACGAACCTTCTCGATTTACTTGGAAGTTTTTTTTTAATGATAACAACCTCTTAAAGGTAAAATATATTCTTAAAGGTAAAAGACGCCTTTTGAGGGTCTAAATTTAATAAGTTTGGAGTTCAAATTTGGTGATGGTTTAATACTAAAGAAAATTCAATGTTATTCTAACAAGAATAAAGTACTCATGCTGTAATTTCGTAATATTATTCTTACAAAAAAAAACTTCAATAAAGTATTATAAAATTCTATATGCAAAATTCATACAGGAATTAAAGAAAGAAAAAAAAAAACAATTCTTGAAATATTTAATTTTATTTCAGGTTAAACTGAGGCGAGTTATGTAAAAGTGTACTCGGCGCAACCTGAATACGTCACTCTTGATGTAGGTCGTGCGGTATCACGACTTTTAAGACAAGAACTTACAAAAATATATTATTGTTGAGATTTGTAAAGGTAATTTATGGACGGTATTATTCGTAAACGAATTTATGTTCATAATGACATTTCTGATAAGGAAAATAAATTTCTACTTATATGTTTGTTAACAACTATAACTTGGTTACATAGGTATATTAAGGTAAGGTATAATAAGTGGATTAAATATGTTACTGTATTTCGATCGTCCAAGCCCATTTTATTCAGAAGATCAAAAGAGTTGTGGCATAAATTTCAAAAATAACACAGCAAACATTTTTGATAAACATTTGAAAACTCACTGTAATTCTTTCGATCCGATTTTCTTATTTCAATTTTGTATAAATGTATAAGACACGGTTTCAGTTGTTATCAGTGTAAATAAAAAATATTGTACTTTATTAAATTAATGTCGGTTTAACTATGCGCCACCGATAAATACTATCACGATTAAAAAATTTAAAAGCGATCTCAAGGAAACGTAATTTAAAATGAAATTCAAGGGATACTATTAGTTCGGTACGAATAAAGGACGGAGCATCTGTGATTTACTGGCCTTTAAAATGCTTAATGTTCAATGTTCAAGTTTGGATTACAATGGCCGAGTTGGGTGCGTGGATTGGCCTCGTATACCGTCTGAACAAATCTCAGTTTTGAAATCAAATATACAGTGATGTAATGTTTCATTTTATCTATTAGTACCATAGAGAAAGCATATTCATAAACACAACGAAAACAAGTTTTAAAAACGTAAAAGTTGATGTGTACTATCGAATTTATCATTAACATGGTTGCATTTGCTAGTGTAACTATATATTCTGATTGTTCCACTACTTCAATGTATCCGGGCGGCAGATCTGACGTTAATAAAGGCTCTAGCGGCAAATGCTCGCCTTGCTCTATTTACGTTTGACGCAGACCGACTGCGAGGCTGCCATGTTTCAAAATATTCCAAGCCTTTTGTGTATTCTATTTAAGTTGAATGCATTTGCTCTTTTATTACTGTATTTATTATTGTCATATTTTATGGTAAAAAATAATTGTTTTTTCATATTATTTATTTGAAACAGTTGGGTTTAAAGATAATTTTAGATTATTTAATATTGTACCGTCTTCAGCTTTTCGCAGTCTATTTCTCAAAAATTGCCTCATTTTAACCGATATTCAGTTTTAAATAACATATAACATAAGCTCACGCCTGTTATCCCCGAAGCGTTAGGCAGAGGTGAAGTAGCGAACTACACCACCCACATTTCACTTAGTTTAGTTCCGTCCCAGATGTGACAGGGAGCGAGCCTGTTGCCATATCGGGCACAAATTCCAGACTCCGGGATGATACTAAGTAGAAAAACCCAATATCACTGACCCGACCCGGGGATCGAACCCGATACCTCAGAACGACAGTCGCATCGTAATACAACTGCGCCACCGAGGCAGTCTTCTCTACACTAATACTATAAAATCTCTGTCTCTCTCTGTTTTTTTTTAACTTTCCAAGTATCTTAATTAATAACAAGAATAATGAAATAATTACCTCGTGATCTGGAGAAGGATTTATATAGGCTTCTTTTCATCTGAAATATATTACGAGAGATGAGAAGGGAAGGGAATAAAAAAGAGCGGTTTTCATTAATAATGTGGTAAAAAAAAATTTACTATATTATTCGTGGTTTTTCTTGTGGACAACCATGTCTAACACGTTACCCTTATGTTCAAAAGAAAGATGCCAAGACCAAAAATATAGTGTAGTATATACAGAATGATGTTATCATAAAATAAAGTACAATTATACCTTAAAATATAGAAAAAAAACCTAATAGAAGACACGGAAAAAGATACTTTTATTATTAGGCGCTTATTTTATTCCAAACAACATAATTGATAATATCATATCAAACTGCTAAATCCTTTTCAGAATTAACAGACGTATGCTTGACGGTGCATAATCAATGTCTATATTTACTATTAACTATGATAATTTATCGAATGGTGTTAATAAATTGTGTTTAACTGGAGTTCTATTGCATTGGGAGGGTATATCACCTATTGCTTGCACTGAGCTTTCAAAATATCGGTTTCGTAAATGTCGAAATTCCCCGAAGCGACGGCTGACTTTCAGTCGCAATGTCTTTGTTTTCATCTGTAACTTGGTTTTTAAATGTGATCGAAAATGTTCACTTGAAAGCAAAAAAGAAAACATCGTTTTATTTTATATTTACACTTTCTAACACGAAGATATATATTCGAAATTGTTAATATTTTGCAGTTTATAGAGGTCATTGTTCAAATTTCGAATATATGTATTTTTGGAGTTCTTATAATCTTGTATTGATATTGTAATCTTGATATTGTACAAAACTACGTCTCTCAGACTGTCAATTTACATATTTCTTTTTAAACCGTAGATAGATGCTTTATTTGGTCATATTTGAGTATGTATTTTATTGCAGCAGGTAACCTCAAGAAAATATTATAAGAATAATAAGAAATATAATCCTACATTTACCTAACAAATACCTTTTTTAAAAATTGTCTAAACACTGTTGACCTGCTGGGCCTTCACCGTACTGTGGCGCAAACGGTTAAGGTATTCGACCGTGAAAGGTAGGTGGTACCAAATTGTTACGAACCTCGGTTTAGCTGCCTGAACTAAATAATCCGCGAGAAATTACCCTTTTTTTTAACGCAGGAAGATGTAAAATCCCACAGTACCATCCGCCACTTTCCTGGGGCTACACGGCATAAATTCAGAATGCTCTGTGTCACCCCGGCGGCAGGCTGCAGGAAATTACCCTAGCTAACACGAAGAAAACGGGTAAAAGAAAAGAAGATGTGATAATGTCGATTTTGGCATCGGGTAAAATATTTTGCGGCTGCTGCTCTGTGTTGCATCGGCCATTGTCGCGTGCGTAGTCTCAAGTCACTCATGACTGAGCGTTATTACTGACGGTCGAGCGAGACTGTCAAGCCAGACTGTAAAAGCCAGACTGTCAAGCCAGACTGTCAAGCTAGACTCTCAAGCCAGACTGTCTAGCCGGACAGTCAAGCAATACTGTCAAACCAGACTGTCAAGGCAAACGGTCAAGCCAGACTGTCATTGAGTGCGAAGTTTGAGATACTTCATACGGCTTTGTACAATTCGCTTGGTTTCGATTACTAGTCAATCAGTTCGTGTGAATCTCAACTGATCCAACATTAAATTAACTCATTCATTTTTTCTTATAAATTCAAATTGCACTTTCTATCTAAAAGGTCGTTCGGGTCTGGGATATAGGACGTGGCTTCTTCTATCTGGATTTTCAGGTGGATTCCGGTCCGGTCGAAGTAGCTCTTTCCTCCTTGAGGATGGAAGGCCGTTTTGGGCCTGGAAAGGAGAACCCTGTATGCGGTGCAATGTTATTGAATGTTTAGGAGATACCATACACGGATTCGAAACATATATTGTGACAAACAATAGATGAATAGAGTCCTATACTGTCTTTATTTTATTGAGATTGTAAATCTGCCGCAGTATTATTAGCAAGTTCGAGGACGTATAAAACTTTTCACCCGCGGAGTTGGATTAAAACAAGCCCATCCTTTTGCAATTATCCTTAGGGTTAAATTTAATTAGACAATGATATTAGTCTCGCAATTATTCTGCTGGAACTTTCGTTTTCATGCGAGAATTATATGAGGTTGTAATCGTGTAACCCTCTTTACTCGTATTTTAATGTGACGTTTTTATTGAGTTTTTAATTATTATTCACTGTTATGTTTTTCAATTAGGGTCCAATAAAGATTTTCGCTTGATACGTTCAACAAAAAATATATATCTCTTTAAATTAGTTGAGAGTTATTAAAGAGATTGTTGCCGATTTTGTATATTTTAAATCTTTGTTCGTGATGAATGTATATTTAAATAAATATAGAAAGGAGTTTGTTCTAGTATTTTATGAATTTAACACATATTTTAAATCCCTTATAATATGTATATAAATCTAATGGAAAACTGTCATTTAAAAGAAAACTGTATAGACTCAGCACTTTGACTACAATATCACCTGATGATAAGTGACTTTGTGATCCAGGATGGTAAACACACTAACCCTAGAGGCACTGGCTTTCAAGTAATGTTGCTGGAAATACTGTACCAATACGTGGGCTAATTTGGTGACAGGTTTTTAAGCTTGAATTTGTTAGTAACAGTAACTATTAATATTTTTTCTTGTCATAATAAAGCATATTATTAATTTAATTTGAATTAGCTATATATAGTTTTATAAATACCCACATGTTATAATGTTTATTAATTATAATAATTATTATTTCTTAAAACTTAAATAGTTTTATGTGTTCAGAAGGATATCTTTGGAAAGTTGCAAGAGTAATTTCATTATTGTTGTCAGATTAAATGCAAATGTGGCAAATACTGATAGAGGTCCTATTTGACATAATATAACTTTTTTCATAGATATTGAGGACATAATACTAAAATTAATATAATTTCATACTGTAATAGATTCAGTGATTTAACATCGGGTGAGGTTGTGATCAGATAACGATGGTTAAAAATATGCTAAATCTAGAGATACTGGCTCTTAACTGATGCTGCCAAAATACACCTATAGGTACTTGACAGAAGATTTTAAAATTCGAAGGTGATAGCTAGCCAGAGGACAATTACAAAATTCCCTGCCATGCTATGGTTTCTTCACGATGTTTCATTTTCGTCGAAAATTCAGGCTCATTATACATAATAGGATAGAAAGATTCGAACCTACCTTTGTAGGTAATCTGACCACACGACTTACAACTGCTTCACCACTTCACTCTCAAGCAGTTCGAGAAAAATCGACGTCGAGTTATTCGAAAGAAATACAATTCAAAAGAAATACTTATAAAAAGTTAACAGAATCTTTGTTTCTCAATTTAAACTTGTAAATCCTATAGTAAATTGATTCGAGCGTCCCGTGTGCAGAGATTATTAAAATCACTTGACCGTTACGAGGGAAACTCGTAATTTATTATGGGTAAAGTTGATCGGTCGCGTAGCGGCGCGCGCTGTCTCGCAGGCACGTCACCCTTCTTTAAACGTATTTGAAACTTCCCCCGGCAAACTGTGAAACTTGTGTACCAAGGAAAAAAAGTTTCTTATTACATTTAAGTCAACAATATTTCTTGTAAGTCCGCTCATGAATAAAATCGTCTCTGATACAGGGGACACGGCTGAAAATGTACCCAGAAGAAGTTACACAGTTTAGAAAAGGACCTACTACATACAGACTGTGTTTATTTTATTGTTCCGTGTAAAGCTTCTGAAAATCTTTGATAGATGGTGGTATAGAAATTCTACGTTACGATATAAAGACAATATTTCTTATAATTAGTTTATTTTCTCTTACATTTATTTAACGAAAGTTTTAAAATCACTCTTAAAGAAGTGTTTACTTGATTACGGTACAACTGAAAGACAGTGGCTGACAACCAACCGGGAAGCGGATCGGCAATGCATCGGTTGTCGCCCCTATTATTACGAAGATATTTATTTCTGAGCGGTTGTGATTAACAGCCGGGTTCTTCCACCCGGGTATATGGTAGTTTTGCAATCTAGCTTATAATATAATTGTCGCGGGCTATCGTATTTGATTACTTCTGAAGAAAAACATTTGAATCGTTTCAAAATACAAATACCATTTGATATAATTATCTATTAATTTCACAAAATAATATATATATATATATATATATATATATATATATATATATATATATATATATATATATATATATATATATATATATACATATATATTCTTAGTATGCATGTACTGTATATACCGTATCTCTTAAATTTTTAAAGGTTTACGTGAAGCATAGCAAGCGAACATACTGAAAATCATTTGAGTGTCGACTTATTTTACTATTACCATCGTAACATTATTCGTATACTAGCTGTGTGCCCGCGGCTGCACCCGCGTTTTATTTTATTTTTCACTGCGTAATACAGTTTTATTTTTTTTTATACGGGACCCTAATTATTTTCGAAAAAATAAAGTAGCCTAAGTTACTCGGAGTACTTATTTAACTTAGTAGGAGTTTATTTTTATTATTATTATTTTCGGAAAGGGGCTATGCAGGCTTAAACAGTCCTGCATCACTGTGACCTAGTCAACTCTATTGTGATAGCCCTTATATTGCTAAAGCCTAGACCTACAACCTGAATATACTGTAGGATCTTTTTGTCAGAGAGCGTGTGTACCTCCTCCGGGAGCAACACATGCTTACTCAGAATTCAGTTACGTATGGGTATTAATGGACCACATTCACCCAAGATATGCTTTGGTGTTTCGTCGGCGATTTCACAAAACCTGCACTTTCTTGTTTTCTGGACACTGATGTTGTCATAAGGTTGCCCGAACAACAGTCCCCAGTTAGTGCTCTCACTAATACTCGTAGCTGATACCTACTTAGCATCAGAGCTTCTTCAGCTTTGTGCTGAATAATTGGTATGATGAGCTTTTTGGAATGCCACAAAATGGTTCAGGCCCAATTTGTGTTTCCATAGCCCCTGCTCTTGCAAGCGCATCCGAAGCTTCATTGCCGGGAACTCCTGCATGGCCTGGGACCCATCTTAAAATCAGCCTGTTATAATTACCCAGGCTGTTTAGCATTGCCACACAATTTGCAACTAGCTTCGACTCAACTACGTCCGTAGCCAGCGCCAAGAGAGTGGCTTGACTATCCGAATGGATAAATATTGTATGGTTCACGTAGGCTTTCTGCAGATTTATACAGGAACATTCTAGAATCCCGTATACCTCTGCCTGGAAAATGGATGCAAAACTACCAAGATTAGTGATTTGAGTACACTTAGGTCGCTCTCCATATATTCCACAGCTTACGTTAAATCCTATTTTGAACCCGACGGTAAACCATAGTAAGTTGTTATTAGGAGGTACTTAGCTATCTAACAAAAAAGTTCTAACCAAATCGGCCCGTACGTTCCGGAGTAATCTCCAAAGTAAGTTAGCCGGAACAAACAGACAGACAGACAATAATTTTAATAATTGTATTTTTGGAATAGGTATCGTATATACATTCATATGTATATAGTAAAAAAAACAGATACTTCAATTTGATATAATTATGACAACAAAAATTAATTTCTTTTAACGATAGTAAATCGCGCTATGGTTATGTTACCATCCATTATACATATATGTTTCGAAACTGTCTACGGTTCAACCCCCCCCGGTGGTGGCCCAAGACGTGCTCCGTTCCCCAACTGGGGAGGCTCTTGATGCCGCCACCAGCGCGATGTAGTGACCACTGCCCATATATCAAGCATTACACGCACAACACTGCATACACATTCCTGCACATATAGCACGCAGGTACATAGGTCCTGTGAGGAACCTTTTTTTATTATTAAGAAATAAAAAATGTAGGGTTTCGCTAGGTTCAAATTCCGCGGGAATTTTATAATATAGGTAGCGGCCAAACCAAGGTTCAAGCCCTTGTGCTAGTTACCTTTTACGGCGAGTGCCTTCAGCATTCGCCCCCAAAGTTACGGTGAAGCTGTTAAGGCCCTTTCGGTCAACAGCGTTAAGTAGTTTAGAAAAAAAAACCTACACTTCAATTGTATTTATTAGTATAGATTCAAACGTAACCAGATAATACATCTATGATCTTTAAAACCATTTATACAAATCGATGTAGTTGTTCTTGAGTTATAAGCCCACTAGCTGACAAGAAGATAGACAGAAAGATTTTATTTTAAATTTATATATACGCGACTGTGTGCTTTTTTTTAAATTATCTTAAGAATATATTATACTTATTAAATTTATTGTATCGTGATATTTGTTCTTAGATAAGAACCAAGCGTCTAAGAAATAATGCTAAAATGAATCGAGTAATCTGAAAGCCGTGTGGTGCCGGCTAAGAATAGTACCACCCCATATGTTCCCGTTGGTATCGTAAAAGGCGACTAAAGGATAAACCAGGTTATAGGCAGCAGCATCCTTTAAGAATCACAAACACCTGCTGCGATCGCCAACCCGCCTGTCAAGCGTGGCGATTATAGCAATTCCCCCCTTTTTGGGAGAGACCAGCAGTGGATGTCAAAAGTTGAATCAATCAAACCTGAAATCTATCCAGTAGTTTTTGTAAGATGCGCTCTCAAGGTCAAATTTCTATATTTTTTTATATAGAACTTTACTTTGTTTAAATTACTTAATTAGCTAGCTATATTAAAAAAATATACAATGATAAATACAAACGGATTTTCTAATTTATATGATCTCTAGAATCTCTAGAAATACACTACATTTTATTGAAAAAAAAAAAAAACACATTTTCAATAAAAATTGTGCACTCTTAAAAGTTGAATGCGAGGTAAAACGTAGTCATATAACAGTACTTGTATAATAAAATAAATATACTCGATTCGCTTAGTGAACCCTAATCTGAAGGAGCTCTTAGTAATTTAGCAAAGACTGAAGGCAAAATAATTTAAAGCAACAAGCCCGGTAAAGCCTGTGAGCCGCCGTGATGTTTTAAAGCAGCTATTTTAAAAGCGCCTCATTATAATATACTTTAGCGTCAGAGTTTATAACATATACTATCTATACTAATAAATATAATTGGAGTGTCTGTTTGTAATGTTAAAATTATTTGTTTTTTCCTAAATAGGTATGAATGTATATGTGATACCTGTACCAAAAATACAATTTTAAAATTTTTGTCTGTATGTCTGTCTGTTTGTTCCGGGTAACTCGGGAATGGCTGGACGGATTTTGACGGAACTTTTTTGTAGATAGCTGAAATTACTCCGGGTAACATACGGTACTTTTAATTTTCGAAAATAATTAGGATTGCGTGTAAAAAATTAAAACTTAAAAAAAAATTGAATAAAATCTGTTATTAGAAATATTTTTACTTTATCATATTACAAACAAAATTATTAGGGTTCCGTATGTAAAAAAAAATCGTGGTGACGAATATATGAAACGTGGACGTAGCCGCGGGCACACAGCTGGTCTTAGAATAAAATTAATCTCCTAAACCACATATTTGTTACTCGAACTTGGTATATATATATATATATATATATATATATATATATATATGTATATACGCATACTAGCTGGTTAAATCGAATTCTGGAAGAGCATGCGTTCCTCTCAGAGGAGGTACGGACGCTCTCTACCAAAAAGACCCTATAGTATATCCTGGTTACAGGTCTAGGCAGTGAGCTTTAGTAATATAAGAGCGTTAGAAATAAGCACAGTGCTTTGACCACAATCTCACCTGATGTTATGTGACGATGTGGTCCAGAATGGTAATCACACTAAGCCCAGAGGTAGTGGTTTTCAAGTGATGCTGCCGGAACACACCTATTGATGACAGGTTTTCTAACTTGAGGGTGGTAGTTACCCAGGCGGGCATCATTAGAAAATGCCCTACCACCATGCTCTGGTTTCCTCACGGTGTTTTCCTTCACTGAAAGCTCAGGCCGATTTTAGAGTCGGATAGGTGGTGATCGAACCCGCGTCGATTGACGCGTAATCCGGCCGCACTACTCGCTGCGCCATCATCGCTTCGATCTAATAAGGTTGCAGTAAAACAGGATTGTTTTAGCCTGCATAGCTCCTTTTCGATTAATAACAATACTAGCTGTTTCCGACGAACTTCGAACTACCTCAAAATTAATAAAATATTTTGTATTGTTAGGCAATTTAGTTTTTCTAAAAACTTCTTGACTCCGAGACGAATAAAATCATAGATTCATCTTTAAAGCGATGATGGCGCAGTTTGTATTGCAGTTGGATTCCGCGTAAATGGACGCGGGTCCGAGCTTTTGGTGAAGGAAAACATCGCAAGGAAACCATAGCATGGTGGTAGGGCATTTTTTAATAATACCCGCCTAAGTAGCTACTGCCCTCAAGTTTGAAAACCTGTCGCCAAATACCAATAGGTGTGTTCCGGCAGCACCACTTGAAAACCAGTTCCTCTATCCTTAGTATGTAAACTGTTTGCCATCCTGGACCATATCGAGAGCTAACATTAGATGAGTTTGTGGTCAAAGCACTGAGTCTATACAGCGTAAAAAAAATCGAAATCAGTTTACCTGTTCTCGAGATATCACTAAAAAGCTGTTCGTTGTAAACTGTATGAAAGATTCTTTAGTGATTTTTTTGTATACTTATTCTATGCTATTCGGCGGTACTGAAGACAAACGCATCAAATGAAATAGCATAAAAATTTGCCAGTCTTAAATTGTTAATAAATAGAGTAACTAACTTTTTTTTCATATAATAAATATAATATGGATTCTCAAAGATAAATAGTTTATGGCATATTTCTACTCTGCTTATTAATCGATTTTATTTATTTATGTTTTATTCGGTAGCTTTTATATAGTTTTAATAATTATATTAATTAAATAAGAAATGAAGAAATTACTTTTTATTCTTTTTAATTTTCAATAACATTTAGGATCGAATCTCGATCACAGTACGAATTAGTTATTTTGAAAATATCAGTTTATAAGTTAAACGTAAGTAATTGTATGAAGAGTTTACTATTTAAGTATCTAAAAGAACTAATTTTTTCTACGATAAAGAACGCGTGACTGTAAAACTGTGATCGCTTGAGCATTCGCCGTGTAACTTGTAAGTTAGAGATAGAAGGGAATTTAGTAGGCTTAGTTGACAAAACTCTGTTTTTAGGTATCACACTTGATAATAAGTTACAATGGGGTCCGCATATTAAAACTTTGGCAGGAAGGCTTAGTTCCGCTGCTTTTGCGGTTCGGAAAATTCGCCAGTTGACGGATATTGCTACTGCTAGGTTAGTCTACTTTGCTTACTTTCACAGCTTAATGGCTTACGGTATTTTACTGTGGGGTACAGCAGCAGAGGTAGACACCATTTTTACGTTACAAAAGAGAGCTGTTCGAGCAATATATAATATGGGACCTCGCGAATCTCTAAAGAACAAGTTTCAAGAATATGATATCTTAACTTTGCCCTCCCAATACATCTTCGATAACTTAATGCATATTCGTAAAAATTTAGACAAGCTAGATCTAGTGAATGATCGTCATAATTTTAATACTAGAAGTAAAGACAAGTTGGCCGTCCCACGCTTTAGGTTAAGTAAGTGTAATAAAAGCTTTATAGGTAATAGTATTCGGTTTTACAATAAGATCCCAAGTAACATTACCGATTTACCTGACAATAAGTTCAAGTATTATGTCAAGCAAGTTTTAATCTCAAAAGGTTATTACAGGGTGGATCATTACGTGAACGATAGTGATGTCTGGAAATAACCCACATCTCTGTGCTTCCACTTAAAACTACGATTTGTATAGTTTTTTATATGACAAAAAAAATGATATATATTATATTTATGAAAAAAAAAAGAACCAGCTCGAGTTTCTTGCCGGCTCTTCTCGACTGGGTTGTTTTCCGAACCGGTGGTAGTGTTTTAGACGTTCATAAGCGCCTTCTTAGGGCCTAAATTGAATAAATAAATTTTGATTTTGATTTTGACTTACCGTGTACTTTACAGGAGAAGTGCTGAAGTAATCTAAACGTATGTATTATTCACATGAATACAGAAGGAAACTTATTTAGGATTTAGGCTGTTTCATAACAATTGAGTAGTAATACTAGAATTACAAAATAATAATAAAAACGCTTTTAATCCAAATTAGATAGGCAGTTGTGGTGAAGTGACGAAAGGCATGAACGTCAGCCGTGATATAATAAAAAGTAAAGTTAGTATTATATTCTACGATACTGTTTATAAGCAATTATCATTGTTTTAAATTGTGCTGTAGTGCTCGCCCGTTATTCGAAATTTGAACAATATTGAATTTTTTTTGAAAAAAAAAAAACTTATGAAATTTTTCACCAAAGCTCAATGATATAAAGTTTTCTTTTTGCTTTACTATGACATTTAATTAGATGATTTAGATGCAATATAAAATTGTCGAACAACAAACCTATAATACTTAATAAATACATATTAACCCTTTGAGCACTAACCTGGTGTTTACGCCAGCTTTCCATTGTTTTACTATTGTCTCATTTTTATGGGTAATCGACATATTAATAAAGGAAACTAAAAAATAAACATAATTTCAGTATTTCCACGGCATACAATTAATATTTATAGCTGAACGGCCGACTAGGTCGCTGTGTTTACGGTTTTCCCCGATCAAGGCGCGTCTCTGATGCTGAAACTGCAAATAAACTAAAAAGGAAAAATAATTAAAAGCGCCATATTTAAAACATTTATGGATGAAAAGGTATCGAAGGATGTTGATGAGTTTTTCCTTTTTAACACGGTCTCAATTTTTTTAATTAAACTTTATTGGTCTTTTAATCTATAGTACGTATATAATGTATAAGTAAAAACCACTCCAGACATTTTTCTCCTCTTTTTTTTAAATTACCGATTTTCTTTTTATTTTAATTAGTAGCGAGTTTTAGTGTTATCCACATAGAGTAGGTAAACGCTAAGAGGAATAGTTTCATAAAACAACTCGCTTAATATTGAAATCGAAAACATATATGTATAAACGACAAGAAATTATGTAATCAACAAAAAATAACGAAAGGTGTACGTGATCTTTTAAGTCTTACTTGAAATGACTTTAATTTGTGTGGGACTACTGCCGTTCTGAGTGTTTTTATTCTGGTGATATCAAATAAAAAAAATTATAGCAAACACAGCCAATTCAATCTATAAATGTCAAATCAGTCATCAGCAATCGCTTTCGGTTTTTTTTAACCGACTTCAAAAAGGAGAAGGTTATCAATTCGTCGGTATTTTTTTGTATGTTTGTTACGCGATTTCTCTGTTAATTGTGTACCGATTTGCAGAAAGTTCTGAATCATTTTGATCGAAGAAGTACACTCCCAAAGTGGTTATATTTCCACCAAATCAGGATCTGATCAAAGTAAATACATTATTACTTTATTAATCTGCTTCTGTTTACTTAAATGTATCACAGTTATGTATGTATGTACAGTTTTTCCAATATTTCGAGGTTACTCCTGTCGGCATTTCCTATGGCTGCCTAGTTTTATTTTTTGTTTTTTTTTTGTCACTATGCCATGCACAGCCCTCTCATTCTTCAAACTAGATTTTTCTAAAATAACATACATATCATTAGGCTTTAATAATGTAAATTTAGATTTTTTTACAAGGACAATTTACACACAAAAAGTCTTATAAAAAATTAGAAATAATTAAAATAGCTTATTTGTGTGATCGTTCGGCCTAGTCGTGACGCATTAAATTACCCGCTAATTATAAAGAAACTGAAGTTTTAATACTTCACCGAGTTTTGTTTAAAAACGATAACCGTCGATCGTTTTAACTGTGTATTTACACGCAATAACTCTAATGCACTGGTACTATATAATTACAAACGTGTCAAATTATACAAATGTATTAATTCATCTAAGAGCAACAATGCTTATTTGTATGTTTGTTCGTATTTATATAATCTTATGTATTTTGTTTTATAACATGTTCTAACTTTATTGTTCATTTGTGTGTATTTTAAATCATCAATGATATCCTAGTGGAATCTATTCCATACAAAAGTAGTCTCCTATTTCCTCCCTGAATTATGGCAAATATTTTTATACCAGATAATTATCCACCACCGCCATGCCCGTACGTTTTGATTTTTTTCATAAATTAGTTATTGTAGAAACTAGGAGCGTTTGAAAATAAAAAATTGCTTCATTTTTACTATCATTTTCAGACGTTTGTTAAACAAACTTAATGAATAAGATTTAAAAAAGGAAAACGTAAAGCCAAAGTCTTTATTATTGTATAACTGAAAGAAAAAAATCGGTTCAGTTTTGGAGGAGGAAACAGGGTACTACGAAGTGATGTTTTCGTATATTTCGCATAGGTAAAATCAACCCGAGCTGCACTTGTTCCTCTTGTGTTTTATAACTCATTGTTTAGAGCGCAACGCGATAGCAATAAATTTCTGAAATACCTACTTTACAAATCTGTTGCCGACTGCATGTCTCCTTAATAACTTATAATATTCCGAATGTTTATACTTTTGTTCCGGAATAACTGTTAAATTTTTGAATCAATTTGAGTTTAATTTAATTAGTATGTTTCACATGAAATAGTTTCGTTTGCTCATGTTATTCTTTGTATTTACGCATGACATAGCCAGATAGTATCAGCTATTTGGAAATAAATCAAGATAGACCTAAGAGAAGCAATAATGGAGTCGAACTAGTGATGTAAATAGATAATAACAAAACTTAAATAAATCACACTCCTAACTTAATGGTTAAGTAAAAACTATTTATTAATTTGGTTGAGAGTATCACAACGTCTCTGTATTACTGTAGGTATTTTTACTTACTTCATAATCAAATTTTCCAGTTAATTTTAATTTAGACCAGAAATTATGTTTAACTGTAATATAAATTACCTAGTTTCATGTAGTATATGAAACCGCGTATAAAAATTCAATTTTCCTTAATTTAATTAATTTCCTTTACCGAGTCCATAATTCGTACTGCGTTAAATAATTCAATTATTATTTGAAAATAATTAATTTTATTATGATTATAAAATGCATTTCATTAAGTTAGTACATAAAACCGTGCTCATTTTGCGGGTTTAACTTTAAGCGTTCGCTTTTCATGTCGGGGGTTTAATGATGTTAGTTTTACTGTTCACTCTCACGCGATGTAATGTAAATCTTTCTTTTCTGGCTTGAACGTATTGATTTTTACTAATTTTCTAATTATATTTTGTTATACACATAATAATATTATAATTATGTTTTATTATTTATACAAATTTTCCTGGTCGTAAATGAAAGTTTAATGTTTAATACAAGCCAAGCCCTAGAGTTTTACGCCTACAAATTTCTCAATTGCATTCGTCTAGCCTGTGCCTCTGCTTCTCTTGCCTTCCACTCGGCTTACAAGCATCAGCTGGGCTAAGTGGGAATTATAAAAGTTTCTAAGTAAGGTAACCTTCTCGTGGCCATAGTTTGACCGACGGTCAATAACCAGCGTTTCTACCAGTATCCTTCTACTCGTTACAGTGGACAAGAATGAGGCAAGCGTAGACTCGTTGTGGATTCATCCTGACGTTGAGAAGATTCGATGAAACTTGTTTCTTTTAGCAACATAAATTCGTAATCGTGGTCGTCTGCTTCGAATAGAATTAAGGTCAAGGCTTCATCACCATTTAAATCGCAAGAAGGTAAAAAAAAATATGTACTGGAGAAGTACATTTGTACGCCAACTTGAAGAACAATAACTCTTTAAAAATACTGAGGAATAAATTGAGAAGAATTAAACGACAGATAGGCAGATAACCTTTAATTTAAAATAAAAATAAATTAAAAAAATAAACGTTTAAATGCCACTACAATTATCTACCAATAAGCCCACGGTATATCACACAAATATAAATAAGTATATCGCCAGTATATATCCGTCAAAGGGTGTATGACTGTATGTGGATTTAGTGAATGGAAACGTCTGTTCACAAGTCACCGTAATGTCATATAACTATGTAGTGGATACAACCTGTAATTATGTTTTTTTTTATTACTTTTCTTTTGAACATACGTTTCAACTGTACAATATATTTAATAGTTATTAAATGCATATGAAGAAAGTGACATTTTAACGAGTAAGACTAGGTATTAGTTTGTTGTTTTAATGGTGATATATACTTATAAAATATATCGCCTTAAAGAAATGGTAGTATCGGCACCTTGTGATATCCACAATGTCCACTTATTCATCACAGACCTGTGCGGTAAGTATGTTTACGGTTTACCCAATTATTGTAAATATTATTCTCGATTGTGGAATCTCCTAAATCATTTTGGACTTATCGATGTAGGAAAATAAATCAATCAATTGCAATTGTTAGGTTATACTGTTTTATATTATTGTTTAATTAGATGAGTCTGGATATAGGTATCCCTCAATAAGAGGGGAGATTGCCATAATCTCCACCCTTGTCAGGCGGGTTGCCGATCACAGTAAGGTGTTTTTTTATTAAAAGAATGCTGCTATCCGTCCTCTTGTTTATTTTTTAGTCGCCTTTTATGACACCCACGGGAGGATAAAGGGTGTATTATTCTTAGCTAGCACCACACGGTTGGTGTGATGTAAATGTTAAGTATAATGGAGTTTTACTAGCTGAGTATCTGCTATTCTGCTCGCATATATAGATTTAGTTGTGTTTTATATAAAAACTGGCTGTGTGAACGCGGCTGCACCCGCGTTACATGAAATCTTCACTGCGTAATATGATTCTTAAATATCAATGGAAAATAATCTTTTGATGCTACTATCCATTTAAACGTATTTTGTTCACATTTTTTTACACGTTATAGGCTCAGTTATGTGACCATTATCTCACCTGATGTTAATTGGCGATGTGGTCCAGGATGGTAAACACTTTACATACTAAGGCTAGACGAACTGGTTTTCAAGTGATGTTGCCGGAACACACCTATTGGTATTTGGCGACAGGTTTTTAAACATGAGGGTAGTAGCTACCCAGGCGCGTATTATTAGAAAATGCCCTACCATCATGCTATGGCTTCCTCACGATGTTTTCCTTCACCGAAGCTCAAGTTGATTTTAGAGTTGGATAGATGGGCTCTATCCCGCGTCTACTGACGTTATTGATTTGATAAGTTTTTTTTTACACGGAACTCTATTTATTCTTCTAATTATTTTTAGTACCAACAGAAAACCAAGATATTTCTCATATATTCAAGCACTTGCCACTAAAACCGTGAATAAGAGTTATTTAAGCGGAGCCCAAATTATTTTCGAATAAAAGTTACGCAGAGTAGCTTCGACGACTATATTCCAAAAAAGACCGTAAAATCAGTCCAGCTGTTTCTGGAGATTAGTCTGAATTAACAGTCTGACAGATGGACAGACAGACAGACGGACAAAAATTTTAAAAGTTGTATTTTCCGTATAGGTGTTAATTATACATTCATATGTATTTAGTAAAAAAAAAATGTTATTTTGATATTAAAACCCTTTAATTTATTTATTTGTACAGAAAATAAGTTAACATGTCAGTGGTCATTTTCTGATTTTCTTCTATGATTCTGTTTACTTTTTTTAGTTACTCACATATATTTTTTAACATGACAAAATACATACTGAAACCATATTATACTATACAATATATACTATATAATATACTTACAATTTCAAAAGAGAATTGTGTAAATCAGTTTAGTGGTTCTCGAGTTACAAGCAAACTAATAGACAGGATAGACAATGGTTTTTATATAATGTAAGGATTTATTAATCATTACTCAATTTTTTTTATATCGATTAGTTTTTGCTTTGGATATATCTTAATATATTGGAGGGCAAAAGAAAAGAAATATAATAAAACGCACTCTAAGTAATACGTAGTCAATTATTTGAAAATATATTGTTTCTCAAATGGCAGATATGATAAAAAATATGAAAAAAAACGTATTTTATTCGCACGTGATATGATTGAATTGATATCCTATCTCAGTGAAGGATATAAGAAAATTACACTCAAGCCGTATGAAGTAACATAACTCGGATTTGGGTAGCATTGTCGCACACCACCTATTAATACAGAAGCTTTGTCGAATAAAACTGTATCGTTGTATCAATCGATAAAGCATCAAAATATGTGTTTTCGTTTTTATAACTTATAACGCATCAAGACTTTGCCGTTTAGATCCCGGCTAATTAGCAGTATCGAGACGCCAAATTTTTGGTTGTCATGCACGTCACTATCGATTCAAAACTCAACCGTTTGAACTATCAACTGCGACACACTTCCACCAAATATCGTCCCGAACATAATCATAACCAATCATCATCATCTTGTATGTGTGTGTTTGTGTGCATTCATCATCATCATCATCATCGTGCATGTATTCGCTCGTTCATCACATCAACATCATCATATTGGAAGTTCACCGGCCAGTCTGATCAAGGTACGTGCATTATATCTTGGTGCGATTAGCTGGATCTAAACTGATCAAAGTCTCGTAAGGCCCGTTCAGGGTCTCCCCAGAGTACCAAAAAGCCACCACTGCTATTTCGGCGGTGAGTATGCTACAATATAAAATTACCTTATTAACAAAGAAACATGTAGTTTTCTACACTTGAGGACCAAGTTAAATTGCATAGTGTGGCGGTATGAGCTAAGAATCATTAAATGTAAACTCTTATAAAATAGTTATAAATCATACGTGTAGCTACCGCCGTATTAATAATATGAAACCGTAAAACTATGAAGGCATTGACGTGTGTAAGGAATCATTCTCAAAATGTTAAGCACTATGTTTACACTCCACTTTATCATCACCACAGTGTTTCAATAAATTTTGATGCAGTACCCGTATAGAGCACTTTTGTGTATTAAAATTATTGAAATAACTCAGTAAAAAAATGATGTGTGTTTTTTATCGTAGAAATATAGATATCCTTCATTGTCAAACCGGTTATGAGCATTATCTAAGGTACCTTTTTACTAAAATTTCATAGTTTTACCCTTGGGCCCACAAGCTCAGCAAGTATATAGTCCGGAATCTCGATGCGTTCGGACGTAATGATGTCTTAGTCGTTACGTGATGAAACAATACAATGATTGGCGTACGTTAGAATCCCTACTGGAAAAGAAAAACATCAAGATGAAACTAAAACAAAAGCAATTCCTTCAAGTTGTCGCTCAAATCTGTCGCTAAACATCTACAGGTAGGATCCAATAACGTCATTACAAGCTATCAAATCTTAGCATGTTCAGCTACATTGTAATTTAATATTCAATGAGATTGTTGTCAAAAGTATTTCAATTTTTTTTTTAATTAAAAACAAAATCGACTTTAACAGAATACACTATAAAACGCACTAAAAAGCCAACAAATAATTACTTCATTAATCTGCTTCGTTAATTTTGAAATCGGTGCCAGCTTATGCATAACAAAGTGGTGTAAATGTACGTCGCCAATTATATTCAATTTTGATTAATTATTCTTTAAAATCGCCTTAGTCCTTTATTTAGTTTATATGTAATTGTGATAGCTAGCTATCACCGACTCCAAAATTAACGAAGTAGATTAGTAAAGTAATTATTTATTGACTTTTTAGTGCAATTTTAAAGTGTATTCTTTTGAAGTCGGTTTTGTTAGTAATTAAAACAGGTTTTTCTCTACTTTTTAGTTTAAGTATGTACTATTGGGTATAGCTGTGAAGTGTGGGTAAATAATGTGTCTTGGCGTGACATGCACAGCGTTTACCTCGAACGTAAAGTACATTCTTGTGTCATTCCCATCATACTCGTATTGCAACTTTATCTCATTGTGCGACGTAGAAGCCATTTATTTTTCTAAAAGACTCAGCTCAGTCGGTTCATGAAGATTGATCACCAGAAACGGTGACGCGGCGCGGGTCTGATTGACGGTGCAATTTACTCCATTGGCGTTTTTAATTTAGCCAATAAATAAATACATAGTCTTTTCTACAGATATAGTTTTAAAGCTATATTTAAATAATTGTAACGATAATACATATTTACCTATATTTAAGACTAGCTGCTCTTCGCTGATTTACGCGCGTAATTCCCGTTCCCGTGAGATTTTCGCAATAAAAACTATCCTATTTCACTCCTTGGATTTCAAACTATCTCCATACTAAATATCATCCAAATCGGTCCAGTAGTTTTTAAGTTTATTCGTTACATACAAAAATACAACAATCCTCTGTAAAATATTAGTATAGATTATTAATTGTTTCCATAACTGTAGCAAAACTTTAAGTTTTCCTGTAGATAGAGTATCATTGAATTAATTTAGATGACATATTTATAAGCCACAGCTATATTTCTTATACATGTTTTAATATATGTACATGAAGGAATATATAGACTAAATTATAAGGATGACAGTGAACTGAGTCGAAAAATACAAAACCGTACTATTTTTTCTTGTAAATTTAATTTTTAACTACTGAACGGTTTTTGAATGATAAGAATGTAGATTACGTTTAAGTCGGTAATATATACATATTCTAAGTCTGTCATCATAGTATCATCTATGGATACTTTTAGGCTCCAGTTAGAAAACACACAGGGTCATGGGTTCGGTATGGAACCTTGACATCCACATTTCCACTTAACCATGGTAGCTAAATTTCGTGGGATTTACGTCCCAGGTTGGAGCCCAAGTCGAAGTTTGTACCACTTTGGTACCCTTATGCACCACTCTCCCGGCTGAAGGCTTAGGGTAAGCATTTATCTCAAAAGTTCAGTGAAGCTGTCAACAGCATTTAGTTAGAAATAAAAAAATCTGTCTATAGCAGAAAATTTATTTTGTAATTTGAGATTCCTAAATTAAAGGTAATAAATAGGTGTTTCGTTTTACTATTTATCTTTTTAAGTAAATTTGGAATTCGTCTTTGGCTATTCTAATATGTTAATAATTATTTTAGTAAATATGTAATTAGGAGCTGTTGATTTCTCTAATAAATAAATAAATACATGAAATAAAGAGTGACTTGCGCCAAAAATTTTGTATTTATTGAATTGAATATTATCACATTATATGATATATCAATCACCAAGAGGTACTAATAAAGAGATTCGTACAGGGCCTCTGAAAGCATTATGTAAATTACGTTCACACAGGCGCCCGTTCTGCGTAATCCATTACGGCTCCATTTGTAAGCGCGGCGTCATCTGTTTGACTCATATTGGGCGATTGATAACATTGACATTAATAATTTTGAACGTTGTTTTAGAACTATTTTCGATTAGGGCATCTCTAAAAGTTGAATTATTTGAGGGATATATTGTCGTATAATAAATTTCGGGGCACTATGGCATACTCGTGTGTTGCTTATTTTTTCGCATGAGTGGCTAAAATAATCGCCTCCTAGTCTGGTAAAAGTGTAAAGAAGTTAAGCGCTAGAAAATCACTTAATCTTTTTTAATGTAGTTTTTCGATTAATATGGTGTTTTGTTGAGGAAATTTACACTAGCACGAAGACACCGGTGGCGTCTATTGTAAAATATAACCATTTACGACACAATTTTTACTGAGTAATTTATATTTACCTATTTGATACAAAAACGTTTTTTGAGTATTTGTTGTGAGGAGACTACAGTTAAGAATCATTACATTAATTACATCCATCTATTAAACCGAAAGACGTCCACTGCTGGACATAGGTCTCTCCCAAAGATCTCCACGACGACCGGTCTTGAGCCACCCGCATCCAACGAATTCTCGCGACTTTAACCTTCATTAATTACATGTGACCTAATAATTTATCGATATTTTGTAATTCGCTAAATTGCTAAAATTCTTTTATATATTTAAATAATCATAGTTTTAAAATGTATAATTACGATTATAAAGAAATATAAAATCTATTAGAAACAGGAAACTGGAAACTAGGAACAATAACATTACCAATATATCATGTGAGCTCCAACTAATTAAATAAACACATAACATATCCACGACTACACACATAAACACTCTGACAAGTATACTTTCTGAATTAAGTTATGTTATTTAAGAGTGATAGGAAAATTAAACCGACAATATTAGAGAAACTATTGACACTTGAGTAAACTGGAAAAGCCTAATTAAGTTAGCAGGAATCAATTTTTATATTTGTTTTGGTAAAATATTATGATAATAAAGTTATTAGTAATTTATGTTTAGTTTTAAATGATACTAACTGTACCCTCGGCTCTGTTCTTATACGCAAACTATATTATTTACCATTGTACATCTTTTAAATATTCATCTAGGTGAGAATAATTAGTCAATAAATAATTTTTTTCGCTATTCATGAATATTTTTTGTCGACTTTTTTCATTTTCGAAAATTACTTGAATAACAAAGTATATATTAGCAAAGTCATGTACATTTTCTACTTCTCAAGTTACAAGCCGAAAATTAAACAAACGTTGTTTTTTATAGTACGCACGAATAAGGATTATACCTAAATAAATAAAGCTTCTTATATAATAATAATAATAATATGTGTTTTCAGAACTCTGTACAAATATAATATTATCAGGAGCAAACCCGACGTAAGGCAGATAATTTTAAAGTCAGAATGCCTCGCCTTCCTTGCCGCAAGTTGAGGCCACGAAATTAACTCACTACGGACATTAATTTTTAGCTTATGTTAAATATACGATACACAAAGAGAGTATTGTAAAATGGAATGTAAAAAATTTATTTTGCTTTTTATATGCTATACTAGCTGTATGCCCGCGGCTTCATCCGCGTTTCTTATAAATTTTCACTGCATAATATAGTTTTGAATTTTTTTTACATCGCTTCGCATCGTTTCGTACTGTTTCTTTTTGACATACACTATTTCAATTTATGATAGAAAGAGACAAAAGCTTAGTCTTGTTTACATCTTGCGGAAAAAGCTTAAGCTATTACTGTTTTAAATTGAACTAGCTGTATGCCCTCGGCTGTGCTCGCGCTTTATATGTTCTTCACTGTGTTTTAACTATTTTATACGCAACCCTAAAATTTTCCAAATTTTGACTAAGTACTAACATTAAGCAAAGGCATTTCTCATAAATTCAAATACCTTTAAGTAAAACTGTGTATTGAATAGGATTTTATTCAAATTTTTATGAGTGTTAATTTTTATACGCGGAACTCTAATAATATTTGAAAATATTAAAAGTACCCTAAGTTACGTCGAATAACTTCAGCTATCTACCAAAAAAAGTTCTGTCAAAATCTATCCAGCCGTTCCGGAGATTACCCGTTACAAACAGACATAAAAAAAAATTGAAGTTTTGGTATAGGTATAGTATTATTCATATCTATTTAGTACAAAAAAAATTCAATTTCAATTTTATTTATTAATATAGATTAAATAGTTTATTAATGTTAGAGACATGTGCATGTAATTTTGTTTGTATGTACTCGTGTGTTTTAAATGGCATTAAATGTATCATAAAAATCGATTATTTTCTATTGTAGATCAGAGGATAGTATTTATTGAGTAATACTTTGTATTAAGTAATTGAATGATTCAACCTTTTGACGTTCATTGTAGGACATAGGTCTCCCCCAAAAGGGGAGGAATTGCCATAATCGCCATCCTTGGCAGGCGAATTGGCGATCGCAGTAGGTGTTTATGATTCTCAGAAGATGCTGTTGCCCATTGATTATTATTAAGTGATATTTAAAATAAAATAACCAACTAAGTAGTCGAGAAAGTTGAGTTATATGATGTTTTGGTTTAAATCATAGAACGGTAAATTACTCGCGAGATGAAAAATAATATTTGAACTAATTTTTTGTTATTAATTAATTACTTGTTATGATAGTTTAAAACTACAGCGAAAAAAAAAAACATAACTTCTGCACATTCACTAAACAGAGTAACATTTCAAATACAACTTTATTAGGATTTTAAAGATCTTATCGCTTGTTTAAGAGACTATTGTAATTTTGATTACAGCAAAGAAACAATAGACAGGTAATTATTATGAGCTGGAGGAGTTAAGAACAATAAAGCATTTCCTAAATATTTCAACTCAGAAATTAATAAGTACTCGAAAATGTGAAATAGACGGTTCAAGTCGGTGATTTACGTATTTTTGGTATGTGTTTAATATGTATTGAGACAAGTATACATACATACCTATTTAATCTACGTGGTGTAAATAATATGGGACAGACAGATTTCGATTGTTTTTTTTTGTCTAAATACATATATATTTGTTGAATCTTGACATCGATCAGAATCCAATGATCTCCACTAGAGAAAACCTTGGCGAGGGAAAAGTAAGGATCACCAATGTTTCATTCTGCAGTTAGCCGATATTAGCCGAGAGGACATGCGCTCGAAAAAGATATTTTCAGATATCTATTGTTATCGCGTTCCGTCCCAAAGAAAGAATTATAAAACACGAAAGGGACATCTCAGGCTCGGGCTAATTTTATCGTATGCAAATTAGACAAAAACATTACTTCGTAGTACCCTATTGGCTCCTCCAAAATTGAACCGATTTTTAATTTTCTTTCAGTGTTAAAATAATAAAGACGTTGATTGTGCCTGTACGTTTAGCTTTTTTATCCATCAAATTTGTTTAACGAACGTCTGAAAATGACGGTAAAAATCGAACACTTTTTTTCTTTTGCAATGGTTCCTAGTTTCTGTAATAACGAATATATGGGAAAAATCAAAACGTACGGACATGGCAGTGGTGGATATATTATATTCCTTTGTAATAAAAACATTTACCATAATGCTATTATCCAAGGAGGAAACAGGGGACTACGTTTGTATGGAATAAATACCACTCGTATATCCTCTTAACAGAACCAGACGTGAGTTGCTTTCTTGAACAGAATAACTGACGACGACTAGAAATAGGCTGCTTTTTAAAATGATTTAGGCCCACTCAAGGTGACGGTGATGACGTCATTTTCCACGCGCTTGTGTTGTGCTATTAAATTGGCATCTATACTATAGGTCCTCTCTACTATGCTATTTACTCTTTTGACTATAATGTTGACTTTACCACTATATATTTACACGAATCTGCACACGTCGGCGGCCGACGTTTATTAAGTCATAATAGTTTTAGGCTAATTATTCCACTACTGAGCACAGACTTCTCGAAATAAGTTTTTAGTTGGATCTTAGAAATCGGTCCATTTCTTGTTGACAACTTCAAAAATTTGATTAATCTAAATTTTTGATAGAAAATTACAGAAAAAAAATATACTACTAAAGTGGCTACTATGTACTAGTAACTAAGTAGTAAAGTACTACGTACGTTCTGCCTCATTGTAAATGGTTACCGTAGCCTATAGACGCCTGCAACACCAGATATACCATGTGCGCGTTGTCAACTCTTTAAAAAACTTTCTCACGTCCCTTTTAAAGAACCTCATAGTGTATTCCCCGAGAAACACGGTCGCTGGGAGCTCATTCCATATCCGGATCGTTCACTAGAGGAAATTCCTCTGGAACCGCACTTTCCGGGATCATTTTGACTCCAAGGTGTGGGGGTGAACTCTGTGGCGATGGCGAGCCGTACGATGGCAAAAATTAAGTGTCGGTATTATATCGAACAATTCATCAGAACACAATCCATTATACAAACGGTAGAACACATCGGACAACACTACTAGAGAGCTATAATCACTTGTTGAGTAAACATAGAAAGATAAAATTAAAAAACAAGTTGTAGATTTCTTAAAGTTTTTATTAATGACATTCGGTGTTAAATGCTTAACAAGAATTATCCCTTATCTTATTTCAAATCTGACTATGCTATTTACCAAAAGAGCTTCTACAAATTCACTTGAAGATTACTGCTACAGGTACGAAAGTGGCTCGCTTTTGAATCGCGTAAAAGGAAAGTTCAAGAGTTGCTTATTTACAACACTAGATGCTAGTTTACTCGATTATTGGGCGCATTAACTTTCCAATATCATGTATTGTATATTTATTGCTTATATATTCTTAGTTCTAAATATTATTTTTTTACATATTTGCAATGAAAAGATTATGTTATTATTTTTGTCAGATAATATATAGACTTTATTTTATAATAGAAAATGGAATGATAAATGAAATGAGGTTAAATCCTAAAGAGAATTTATCTTGTAACTTCTTTTGTGATCAATTTAAATCGGTAACCAAAAACCCTTATATAATTTTTATTATGTTTTTTTTTTATATAAGTAAACGAATAATTTACTAAATGGTGAGTTTGTGGTTAAATCGCCGAAGACCTATTAAAAACAATACGTGCATTAATATTATTGTAAAGTTTTGTATATTAATTCTCTAACTCAATATTGTCATGTCCATTTTCTGATTTAACTTTGCTTTAAGTGAAATAATTGTGCATAAATTTTTACAACTAAATTTGCTTTATACGACGCTCCTCATTTGAAAACCACAAGATAGCCGCTGAAAAGCTAGAATCGTTCCCGTAGATGATCCTGGCTAGCTTCCAAGTGGGAGTTGTAAATAAATTATCGTGCAAAATGTTGGAATGGCTGTGAGACCCAAAGGGCGTTGGACTTAAGGCGTGATTAAATAAAGTACGAATTTATTCCATACAATTTTCATTTACATCCAGTGTACGTTTAAATTCTTAAATTTACTTCCGGGGTTAAAAAAATTTGTGTATTTTTAACCGACTGTACAATTATGCTCGAGTGATATATAAATGATTAGTACTTTTTATTCTTCTAAAAAATTACAGACATCTATGTGCTCTTTTTAGAATATCAGTGCTGACACTTTTCAAGTTTCAGTGCCGCAATCAGGTTGAGGTTGGACCATATTTGCATTACTTTGTTTTATGTTGTAATATACGTATTTCTTGTGTATTTGATATTCGTTTTGGGTTTTGTGCAAATAAAAAAATCTATTCTATTCTTTCACTTATTCAAAATGACTCTTTCCACTTTAGTAGAGATAGATACTGTTTCATATGGTCACTGTATGAAAATGATGTATTTAACCATTTCAAAAGAATTTGTAGAAAGTGATAAAAAAAATATTTAATAAAAATCACAAAAGATTCTCAATAGTTGAAAAAAAACAGTGGGGAAAAATATAATTAACTATTATAATATATCTATTAATGAATAGATAACAGTATTTCCGATGAAATAAGATAAAAATGCAACCTTCAGAAAATTAAATTGATTAACATAACAATTACCTACAAAATAATTATCGATCCTAATCACTGTTTAATACAAAGACTTTGACAAATCACATGAGTTTAATATAATTTTGATTATCTACAAAAGCGGGACAACGAAAAAAAATGTTGTTTTACAACTTTAATTAAAGTAAATTGCGAACGAGCGTCTCTAAGCCGGTCGGCGTTTAATGAAATTGTTTTGCTAATTTGTTGTGCCTCCGAAGATCTTATACGCCTTTGAAAAATCTTAATTTATAGACGAGAAGACAGTTTACAGCGAAATTTTATTAATTTGGATTAGTAAACAACTTTTTGGAATCCATCAACGGTTTATTGTTTATCAAGATGATTCCATAAAAAAAAATAACCTCAAAATTAGCTTTATCATTGTTTTTTTCTTAAATAAAAACTAGTACTATGCCAGTGAATAAATCTATGAAATTAAAAATGGAAATAATGTCCTTCCAAACCTTTATTAGTGGGTGACTTATGGGGTTTTGGGGTTTCTCTAATGCATATGATTATAAACTTGATACTTTTCTTTTGATATCGCAGTGATTTATGTGTAAATGGTATTTGACTACCTTGTCAGATTATCTTATCAAAAACTAAAAAAAAACTATTATAAAAAACTACTTACCTATGGGGTTTCTGAAATACCTTATTCATATATATTCTTTATTTACAGTAGTTAGAAGAAGAAAGGTAATCTCAATATTTTTTTTAATTTTTATGTTATATCCCGTGGAATGGAGAAGTAAGAAAGTAATTATCAAAGGTGGCGCCGCACATTGCGTTCTATTCATTCTATGACAAAAGGAATCCAACGTAATTTGGTGGTCGCCCAAGTGGAGTCACACGCTTAGCTGTTTTAAAGTGTGAAAAGTGCTTTCATACCTAACGTTATAAAGATAATAGAGTATGTGTGTGCCCGCGGCTGCGCCTGCAATTCATATATTTTTCACTGCGTAATGTAGTTTTTTTTTTTTATACG